>CM076999.1:114207619-115452167 GCA_039090855.1 Macrothele yani | reverse complement strand
GATTCATGAAGAAGTATAAGGGTGATTCATGAAGAAGTATAAGGGTGATTCATAAAGAAGTATAAGGGTGATTCATAAAGAAACATAAGGGTGATTCATAAAGAAGTATAAGGGTGATTCATAAAGAAGTATAAGGGTGATTCATGAAGAAGTATAAGGGTGATTCATAAAGAAGTATAAGGGTGATTCATAAAGAAGTATAAGGGTGATTCATGAAGAAGTATAAGGGTGATTCATGAAGAAGTATAAGGGTGATTCATAAAGAAGTAGGTGGGTGATTCATAAAGAAGTATAAGGGTGATTCATGAAGATGTATAAGGGGGATTCATAAAGAAGTATAAGGGTGATTCATGAAGAAGTATAAGGGTGATTCATGAAGAAGTATAAGGGTGATTCATAAAGAAGTAGGTATGTGATTCAGAAAGAAGTATAAGGGTGATTCATGAAGATGTATAAGGGGGATTCATAAAGAAGTATAAGGGTGATTCATAAAGAAGTATAAAGTTCAACGCACTATAACA
Source organism: Macrothele yani (assembly GCA_039090855.1). Lineage (NCBI taxonomy): Eukaryota > Metazoa > Arthropoda > Arachnida > Araneae > Macrothelidae > Macrothele > Macrothele yani. Next base: position 115,451,646 of record CM076999.1, on the reverse strand, counting down.
CAAGAACAATGCAGGATATTTTGTTACCTGAAACAGAATTGTAGGGGAATGTTTCAAGTTCTTTTAGAGACAGTCACAGATGTTCTATGTGTGCACCCTTAGTCACACAACACACATCGAGCAGGTAATCCATTTCCGCCCAAACTCGAGATAAAGCATCTGAAACAAGTGCAGTGATAGTGGCTGTGATGCGTATGTATGGAATCATTTTCAGCTTCTTTCTTAAAATTCTCCAGATAGTGGGCTGCGAAATTTGCACATCACTACTCACCCTCCGCGTTGATTTTCCCGGGCTTCGTTGAATTGTGGTGCAAACACTATCGACGACTTCTTCCGATACACACGGTCGTCCAGGACTTTTAAGTTTGCACAAACAGCCCCTAGTTTCAAATATTTTTTACGGCAATCGTAGATAGATTTTCTGGTTGGAGGTTATTTTCCTAATCGTGATCAAAAATGCCGTTGCACAACAGTTAGATATCCCGTTTTGCTGAATTAAAGAACACAAAACGCCTTCTCCACTGCATACGCTTCCATTTTGACTGACTAGTCACGTGACACGCGCTCTATCGCCTACGTCACTACCCTCAGTAGCGGGACACAGACTTTATGAGTACATCTACCTAACGGTTCGCAGTTGTGCTCCGTGTCTTAACTGTTACTGTTTTACAGTATCTGGAAACTGTATACTTCTTTATGAATCCCCCTGTACTTTCCTCTGCTGCTTGCCAGCGGTGAGGTAGGTCCCGGATGCCCCGTAGTACGTAATCTTTGTTCAGATGTCGTATTACTCTCGTCACGTCCAATTACAGTTCGTCCAGCTATTCGTAGCGGATGCCACCGAGACGACATTTTAACTTTGGGAATAGATCAAAGTCGGGGGATTGAGATCAGGGCTGTATGGTGGCTGCGATAAAGTTTTTCAGCCATATTTCGGCAAAACTTCTCGTACCGACGCTGCACCATGACGCGATGCGTTGTCATACAACACGATCGCTCCCGCTTCCAACAAGTTGTGGCGATTTTGATGAATTTTCGGATTTTGTCATCAAAAAGTCACGATAATATTGTGCGTTGACGTTTCTCCCTTCCGGCACTCGATCAGAGACGACAACACCATGAGCACCGTACGAAAAAATCCTCATTTGCTTCACTTTGGATTGTTGCCGACGACACTTTGAGGGGTGTGGGGAATCTTGGATGCTTCCATTCCGCTGATTGTAACTTCAGTTCCGGCTCAAAATCACGGGTTCAAGTATTATCAATTACGACAATTCTGTTCAGGAAGGTGACGCCCTGACTTTCGAAAATGTGGAGGTGATCCAGCGAGATGCTCACTCTAGCTGCCGTCTGCTCGGGGGTGAGTTGATGTGGCAGCTGGTGCTCAGCGATTTTGTTTTATCCCGGTAAGTCGGTTAAAATCAGGTAAACAGACATGATAGGCAAAATTTCCTGATGAGCAATCTCCTCGACTGTCAAACGGCGATTCTCTTCGAGAAGCGCTGCAAGACTGGTAACAGATGTTCTGTCTGTTGCCGTTTGAGGTTGGCCTGAGAGGTCATCATCTCCGATATTGCTTCGGCTCTTTCGGGAGCGCGTTTCCCAGCGAGAAATTGTGCTTCGATCGAGAGTTCCTTCCCCACAAACTTCTTGCAAGGCAGTGTGGATCTGTGCCGCCCCCCTTCCGCCGCCAGAGTTCCTAGTTTCACGTACGAGCGCTGCTGTAATGCTATGGCTCGACTTGAGGAGATGCACGCTTCCATTTCCAAACCCTCCCACGTCCACACAGCAAATGATGGCGCATCATTCTGACACCACTGCGTTGCTGAGAGTCTGACCTTGGTGCGACGCAATCATTTTCCCGATTGCATCACCCCTTCCGTTTTTGATTAACGTGCGCAGAACGTTTGTTATGACTCTCGTAGGATATCCTTCACACAAACTCTTTAAGACAACGTATTCGTCATTTTCATTTCGATAACTAGCTTTAATACCCGGCTTTGCCCGGGATTTAGACTCATTAATTTGATATTCCCTTATATGTCACTGAAAAAATCGGGAAAAAAATTGTTGCTTTGCAAGAAAGAAAACAGCTGGTTTCACAAATTCGGTCATTACAAATTATTTATTCATAGTGTGATTATTTCAGCACTTGGGCATACACAACATTTTCGTTTTCTCCTTCATCGGCGACAATATATAATTTTGTTGGATCCTTTGCTCTTGACATTCCAACATATAACTATCCATGTGGGAAGCATCAAATACATCACGTGCTTTCAGTTTCGGACGTCTTTGTGGGGAAATCTCTGGGATAAAAAAGTTAAAAACGTATCTTTGCGAATATTTTTATGAAACTGGCTGAAATTTTAATGAACACCGCAAATTGTTAATAGCAACATGACCTCCAAATTTCGCCTGAATCGGTAAATAAGTTTTTAAATTAGCCGTCAAAATTTCATTAACCGTTTCTGCTGCATATATATTTCTGTTTACCGATGGATTGAAAATTCCATGCCTATTTTTAAAATTTTGACCGGATTCCGGTGAAATTTTGAGGGACTCCTCTTATTACCAATTCATGGTGTTGATGAAAATTTCAACCCATTTCGTTAAGATTTCGCAATGTTCGTTTTCTTTCAGATAACGATGACGTAGAAAACGACGCTGACTTTATTGATTAACTTATCAATTAATTCATAACTCGCAAACGGAACAGCGTAGAGATCTTAAAATAGTTGCGCTGACCTAGAAATTCCAGTATTAATAAGCTATGCAAATTTCACGATACCACAGTTCGGCGTTCGAGAGTTTTTGCTGCTTCAGACAAACAGACGTTTTGTGTTTTATACACTGCTGGCCACCCAAAATGTAACACCAAGAAGGACACGAGATAGCAAAGCCAGATTTATTGGACACATAACAACAGATGCAAAGATGAAACAATTGAGCTTACAGGCCCGAGCGACTTGCGGAACACGCAGACATCAATAGTTCGTGTGGCCCCCATGGCTGGCAATAACGGCCGCTACACGCTGCGGCACCGAACGAAAGAGGCTTTGGATCTGGGCTTGGGGTATGTCACTTCAGGCTGCTTCTACACGTTGCCACAGTTCATCAGGCGTAGCCGCAGGTGGTGCTTGCCGGGCCACTCGATTGCGTTCAGCGACCAGACGTGTTCGATGAGCAACATATCGAGAGAACAGGCGGGCCACGGCAGCAGTGACACCTGGTGGGCCGTGAACAATTGTCGCACGATGCGTGAAACGTGCGGGCGCGCATTGTTCTTTTGAAATGTGGCCGCTGGCAGGTCCTGCAGGTAAGGGAGGACTACAGGCTCCAAAACGTCGGAGATGGTGCGGTGGTGGCTGTTGAATGTACCGGCGATGCATACCAGAGGGGTGCGGTTGTCTCATTCAATTGCGCCCCAAACCATAACGCCAGGTGACGGACCGGTATGGTGATGCATAATGCAGGCGTCATACAGTCTCTCACCGCGGTGCCGCCACACGCGGATCCGACTATCGTAGTGTTGCAGGCAGAAGCGGGATTCTTCGGAGAAGACAATGTCGTGCCATTCCGTAGTCCAGGTGCGGCGTTCAACGGCACACTGCCGCCACACTCCCCAGTGGTGTAACGTCAATGGTAATCGGAGCAATGGGCGCCGTGCGACAAGTCCCCGCTCCTGCAGACGACGTCGAACGGTACGTGCTGACACAGGTTGTTGCGCAACACACCCTAATCCCTGTGCTAACGCTCGTGATATGGCGGTACGAGCCGTCAATGCCCACCGCACAACATGCCAGTCTTCTCGTTCGGCGGTGTGCCGCGGCTGCGGCAATAGCTCACTTCGGTTCGTCTGTCCCTCCTGCACCCACCGAATCCATACTCGCCTCACTGTGGCTGGATGTCGTCCCACACGGGCGCCGATGTCTCGGTATGATAAACCGCTGTCACGATAAGCCGCTATTCGTCCTCTGTCGAACTCTGAAGCGTGCTGGAATGACTGCAGTATTCTGTGACGAGGCATCAGGAAGCTTCCCACGCACAGGTTCGGCAGCACAACACACTTCCGCTACTTACACCCCGCCTTCTGTGCACCCTTCTTATAATGCTTTTCGGTAGCGTGCCAGGCGTACATGATTTGCATATGCCCTTCAATGCTAATCGTTTGCACGTCCTCTCACGGGCGACGCATGCTGCGAATTTCAGGCCAATCGGATGCTTCTGTCTTGGTGTTGCATTTTGGGTGGCCAGCAGTGTATATACACTTCCTGAGGGTAAGATAGAGGGGAAATTAAACAGGTTTATTAACTATGTAATTGTCAAAAGGATAGAGTATTTATAATAGTTCAAACTGTAAAGTAAACTCTCAGGCAATCAATGTGGAACCAGCTGAGGTATGGTCTCCAGAGTTTGTAGAAGTTGGGAAGAGTTTCTGTATTGACAGCGTGTTCATGCGCTAACTGTAGGCGGAAACTTTAGTCGAGCTGTGAAGTGGTGAACAAGCTTCTGGCTTGCCTCTATAAGAGTAGGTACAGTGGAGTTTTCCTGATGTGTCAGTTGATGGGAATAAATTACTATTTTTACAAGCTTGAAAATATAAACACACACTGATGGAAGTGGAGAAGCAGGAAGAATATCTTGAAGTAGGGTAAAATATGAGACAGCACTCAGATTTCCTGGGCAAAGATGGTGTGCAATACGGAACATGAGATTTAACACAGGTAGCAAGACTGGACAAAACCCATTGACAAGTTCAATCTCTGCCGAGACATCACAGTATGCACATTGTGGAGAGACAACAAGAATCCTTCGGTGTAATAATTGAAGAACAAGGAGGCGGCAATGCAGAAACAGCCAATGAACATTCTTCTCATGAGGAGCAGCAAGGAGAGGATGTGCCGCAGACCAAACTGCTGTCAAGGAGGCAGACGGACAGTAGGAATAGGCATTGGTTGCTGAGGTGCACATGTGCGAAGAATTTCACTCAGAATCTTCTGTGAGCATGCCTCAAGAGTAAAAGATTCCGTACGGAGCTGTAAAAAAAACGGGAAGAGTCGCGGTGCTGCTGCAACCTATAGAATTCCTTCAGGAGAGGCCAAAGGTGGGTATGAACGGATGATCGACGGTTTTATCGAAGTGTAGAGTGTCCGGGAGGAGACGGAATCATGAAGATGAGTAGATAGGCGAGAGAAGTATTTCCATGTAAGGTTGAGGTTCACAAGGTCTCGTACAGTAATAATGCCTACACGCATCCATTCTGGAGAGGCAAAGAATGTTCGGTCAGAGGGATGAAGAGCAGATGAGTAGAAGAGTGGTTCATTTAGAATCTTCGTAGTGGAGGAGGGGTTCTCTATGTAATTGGAGAGACCTCAGGATTTCTATGGCCTCCTAATAGACAACCGGGAGGCTTTGTCGCAAAGCTGGGAAACCATATATTCGATGAAAGACGGCGAACATTAATGAAGGATTTTTTAATGAGGCAAGAACATTACGTACTGTGCATGTATCTGGGTTGGAGCTATTGAGCACATGAAAGAACCAGTGAAGCCGTGCGGCACGGTAAACGAGATCTACTGCAGGAAGACCAATTCCTCCCTGTGAAATTGAGAGGCAGAGAGTAGAAGAGCTAACACAATGATGCTTTGACCATACAAATGACGTAAGGCATGCTTAAACATGACGGAGTCTGTATCCATTTGCCACGAATAGAAACACTTGGATAAAATGTTTGTGCAGCAACGTGAGCTCTTTGAAGGAAGGAGGTGCAAAATTGCGCTCTTCTCCAGAAGCCTGCTGCTTTGAGAAGGGAGGGATAGAGAGAGCACCAACTCATTCGTACGGCCTCCAATGGAGTTCCGAGACGAATTCCTAAGAATTTTTGGGTGGTACTTGACCATTTGACTCCCCAGGAAGAGTCGTGGCGGTGTTTCCAAGTGCCGCACCAGATGCCTGTGCTTTTCTCAAGATTGAGTGAGGCTGACGCTGCGGTAGCATACTCTTGGTAACAGAAAAGAAGGATGGAGAATTGGGTGTCATGACGTATGCAGAAAGTTGCATCATCTGCATAGGCTGAGTCGGTAATTTTATGATGTCTCGTGCTGGCTGTTGCTGGAGGGAGCCCATGTATAAACTCTCTTCGCGTCAGGCGCAAAAACGGCTCGAAACCTATGGCAAATAATTGTCAAGATAGAGGGTATCCCTGACGAATTCCTCTGGATATCTCTATTGACGCTGTCAGGAAGGCAGCGGTCTGAACTTGTAGAGTTGCTCCTTGATAGAGAGAAAGTAGTGAGGTGATGAAGGAGATAGGGAAACAAATGCTTGAAGTGTTGCAGAAAGATAGACGTGGGATATATTGTCAAATGCTGCTTTTCGATCAATATTAAGGAGAGCCAATGGCTCGAACTGAGTGTCAGCAAGGAAGATTAAGTCACGTAGGAGTGCAAGGTTGTCAGTGATCGAACGTCCAGGCACAGTATAAGATTGTTGAGGGGAAACGATATAAGGTAGAATGGTATTGAGGCGGTGTGAACGCAGTTTTGTGTAGAGCTTGTAGTCGAGGTTTAATAATGAAATTGGGCGCCAGTGTGCAAGATACAGGAGGTCTCCTTGTTTTGGGAATACGGTAAGCTTGCGTGAAGCATTGTGGAAGACTAAAGGAAGTTAACGCATCGTTGAAAGCCGGGAGCAGGAGCTGGAGTAGGTGCGAAGAGAAGGCATAAAAGAATGCATGAGGAAGGCCATCAGGTCCCGGTACAGCATTCCGATTGAGAAATTTAAATGAGGTTTGGAGTTACGGGAAGGTGAAAGGATTCGTGAGATTGTTTTGTAGAATATTTGGAACTTGAGGAAGAGACGTCAGAAGTGGAGAGTCAGAAGTTGCGCCGTTAACGTTAGTGGCCCCGTATTTCCGCTTAAAAAATCGTGTACTAAGAAACACATGACGTTAGGATCTAAGGTGATCTCCCCAGAAAGGATTCGTAGATGTCGAATCGTTGTGGATTCTCGACGAGTTTTTTCGAGAGAGTGGAGGTACTCATACGAGTTGTTAATAGGAGTAAGATGAAGAAGACGTAATCGTTGGATCGTCTGAGCAGCCATGGAAGTGAGGAGGGTTATGAACTCAGCTTTTATAACCGGGAACATCGGATCATTTAGCGTGAGATCAGCCAGCTCGGACCGAATATTTTGCAACTTCATGTTTCGCTTGACTGTAGCGGAGTAAGTGAATTGGCGGATGCGAGTTAAGAGTTGATGTTTCGTATCAAGCCAGTACTGGAGCGTCTTCTGGGTGGGATCGATGTTGTCGATTTTTGATTGTAAGAAACTGCGAACGATGCTGCAGAAGGTGGAATCATGTAAGAAGGTATTGTCAAACGTCCAACGTCGGTGTCAAGAAAGACGAGAAATTCTTGCTCCAATTTGGAGAGTCACCGCACAGTGATCGGAAGAGGCTGTTGCGTGATGGTGACTTCCTTGGAGTGCCGGCACGAGAACAGAGGAGAGATAAAATCTATCTAATATTGCTACTAATGATGAAGCAGGGTTACTGGAATGCCAAGTATAAGAGTGATGGTCTGGGTGAAGCAAACGGAAGGCGTCCATGAGAGTGAAGTCAGCTAGCAAACACTGCAGGCCTTGGATAAGGCGAGGACGATGTTCTTGTTGATTCGGAGCTCGGTCCATCTGAGGATCAGTAGTGCAGTTGAAGTCTCCTCCCAAGATTACATTAGAGGATTCCGAAATTATTAGAAGAGCATTATTGAGGGAGGTTAAGATATGTTCAATTGGAGAATCATCGCAAGGAATATAAATATTGAAAATATGATATGCTTTATCATCAAACATGAAGGAAAGGTGCTGAAGATAATTTAGGTAAGTATTGTAGTTAGTGACTGAAGAGATGTTTTGTAGAAATTGCCGATGCAATCCGATGGCATTACCGTCACGAGAGGAGGCGCGAAACGAGTTGTGAAAAGTGTACTCCCAGTCTCTCCACCGAGAGTAAGGTGAGTCAGGAGAGCAATTTGTTTATTGCATAAAGAGCACTTCTGCGGCACGATGGGCAATGTCTTCATGCACTAAAGCATTTGCAAGGAAATTAGAGAAACCCCTACAACTGAATGTTAAGATCTGAAAGAGGAGGATCTGAATTAGAGTCATGAAGCTTGAGATACATTTCTTGAAAACGACGGATATTTTGTGAAGGGTGCAAACATCATCTGGCACATGAGTCAGGGTTTGGAGCTGTAGTTTTGCAAAGACCTTTAGTTCCTGAATTAGCTGAAGCATCTCAACAAATGATCCTTCGCATTAATTGAATAGCGTTTTAAAGCTGTTTTGCTTATTGTGATCGCAGAGTATCGCTTTTAAGGAATCTAAGGGCAAGGGGTGTCTTGGAACACTAGATTTCTCAAGAGCTTTTAACAGTTCCTCCCTTATAGAGACCTCTGATGAAGAGTCTGAACTAGAGTACTCTTCAGACTCCATTGTTGTAATAGTGAAGTCAGATTCACCAGCGGGAGAGGTAGCTCTGCGAGTATTTCCTCCCTTCTGAATCTTTGCTTCCTTGAAATACACGGGAGAATCGTCACTTAAAGGAGATTCTCGGTCGCTACGAGAACGGCGGACTCTGGTCCGTCGGGTGGAACGTTGTTGACACTCTGTGACGTACCTGCCAGCAGGACGCACATGACATAAAGGCAGATAGGAATGAGAATACATGTCTGCGTAGCTCAGTTGGTAGAGCTGCTTGTTCCGGAATAAGCGTACTCGGGTTCGAATCCCGGCGTAGACCAAAAATGACGGAGAAATTTACTTCGTTATAATGGCGCCCGAACTACCCGGATGACCCGACCGTTCAAAATCTCGCATTGGTGTGATGTTATTTCCACACCGCGAGATAGGAAAAATCAGAGAATCCCTTCTCCAGTGCTTCGAAAAATAAATGTGTGTGACGTTGCATTCCACACACCAGATTGACTGGGAGTTCTCAAATGCACGTTCTTCAGTGGTTGTCTGCCTGCAGCGATTCATGGTCACGGCTGATCCGTGGGCCATGCCTCCGGCCCTCTTTCTGGGGGGGGGAGATGTGACGTACCTGCCAGCAGGACGCACATGACATAAAGGCAGATAGGAATCAGAATACATGTCTGCGTAGCTCAGTTGGTAGAGCTGCTTGTTCCGGAATAAGCGTACTTGGGTTCGAATCCCAGCGTAGACCAAAAATGACGGAGAAATTTACTTCGTTATAACTCAGCGATGGTTGACTGGGAGGGCGGAGGCATCGACGATCTTGATGCTTCTTGAGAGGGAGGTATGGAAGTTTCATGGGGAACAGGAGAGACGATCGTTTTCGGCGAGTCTTTTGTCAGAGAAGTCGAGTTAGAGTGGGAGTCAAAGGGAGTGAGGTGTAGTAAGACAGCAGGACTTACTACTCTCTTTCTGATTCGGGAGATCAGGTCGTGAAGTGCATGAAGTTGGAGTCAGAAAAGGTGCGACGTCCATGTCCGGAGTTGGTAGAACTTGTATGATGTTTAATGCAGTAGTAGAAGACGAGTTCTGCTCAGGCATGTTAGACACCAAAGGGTCAAAATTCTTGCCATCAAGCTGAGTACACGAGAAAGAGCCAGAATTCAGCAAGATAGGAGTTGTAGCTTCTTTCCGTAAGAGCGCGGGAGAAGAGACCATCATCTGTTCATCGGCTAGCGATGATTCTTCAGACCATTTGTTTGTAGTTTTCTCGGAGGGAATGGGCAGGGCTGTCAATTGACTTGATTCAGAGTGAGGAGAGCGACTCCTGGTGGTTTCTTTAGTAGGTCCGGCCAGTGCTAAGTCAGAGGTTGAGGTTTGGTGAAGTGATGATTGTTTCTTCAAGGAGGAATGTCTGAGAGGTGCTGAATTTTCAATATCTTGCTAACGGAGGGGTGGGCATGTTCGACGTGCGTGTCCAGATGATTTGCAGTGATTACAGAGTAAATATGTTTCAATGTATATATCGTAGGAACGAGAACCTATACATAATTTTAATTGGGTGGGGCAGTTTTGAAGATCTTCAGGAGGAAGAAAACGCATTTTCACTTGCCTCCGAAAGCTTCGGAGTCATCAGTGTCAAGAGGCGCAGAAGAGAGCGTGCGAAGTCACCTATCACTTCTCCGCAGGTGTTGAGGGCAGCCTGTAGTTAAGAATCACAGGAGGACCGGACTAGGCTGCCATCTGATGCTGACCTTGGCAATGCATAACGGACGCTGCCTATCTTCTGATTCAAGGCTCCTTGAATTGGAAGAACCACAAAGGATGAAGTGGGACATCGTTGGGCTAAGTGAGGTAAAGAGAAAAAAGAAGATCACATTGAACTGAAAAGTGGACATCTCTTCTATTATCGTGGGACAGATACTGGCAGAACTAGTGGTGTTGGATTTATAATAAACAAGAAACTGAAGGATAAAGTTGTAGAAGTTGAAAGTTCCTCTGACAGAGCTGCACGACTTGTTTTCCAACTCTCGAAAAGATACCAGGCTCAGATTATTCAAACTTATGCACCCACCACAAGTCATCCTGAAGAAGAAATTGAAGAATTTTATGAGGAAATTCGTCATCTAAATAATAAAGGCAAACAGCACTTGAAGATCATTATGGGAGATTTCAATGCAAAAATAGGGCAACAGCAACAGAATGGAACTTCAGTTGGTAAATTCGGTCACGGCAACAGAAACCAGCGCGGAAATACTCTCGTAGAATTTGCAGGGGCACAAGGGTTTTTGATCATGAACTACTTTTTCAAGAAAAAGTCTCAAAGGAAATGGACATGGAGGCATCCCAATGGATTGACAAGTGAAACTGATTTTATTATGTGTAACAAGAAATTTGTCATGGAAGACTGCAGTGTTCTGAATAAGTTCAACTCAGGTAGTGATCATAGAATGGTAAGATGTAAGATGCACCTCAATGCTAAACTCGAGCGTGGAAAGCTCATAAAACAAACAAAGTGTATTGACATAACCAACCTTAAAAAACATCATAATACGTTCAAATTGGAACTGAGGAACAGACTCTCTGCTCTAGAAGGTCTAACGTCGGAAGAAGTGGACATCTCTGAAGTTAACAGAAAACTAACCAAGGCTCTTAAGGAAACAGCAACAAAAATAGCTGGTACCAAGAACACGTTGCATACGAACTAATTATCAGGAAAAACAAAAATCTGATGCAAAAAAGAAGAGAGATGGGGATAACCAAAGGAGATGTGACTTCCAAAGTGGAATATATAGAGCTATGCAAGACGGTAAGAAAAAATATCACTGAAGACCTAAGGAAATTCAACTGTGAACTAGTGAGGAAAGCAATTGAAAACAACCAAAGCCTGAAGAGAGCAAAGGGACATCTGAATAAGAGAAGAAAACAGATTATGGCTCTGAGAAAAGAAGATTGTTCTGTAACAAGAAATAGAGGTGAAATTTTGACAAGAGTGAAAGATTTCTACTGAAAACTATATGACAGGGAAGATACATGTACTCCAGACATTACGCAAAGTACCAGAGTTCTTCCAGTCCTCCCAGCAGAAGTTGCACATGCAATCAAGAACATAAAACGGGGGAAAAGCTCCAGGAGAAGATGGAATTACCGTAGACATAATACAAGAAGCATGTGGAGAAATTGAAACAGTACTCGCCCAAGTTTTCACTCGATGCCTTAATGAAGGGAAGATTCCTGAGGATTGGAACAACGCTACAATGATCCTGCTACATAAAAAAGGTAACATTGAGGATCTCAGGAATTACAGACCTATCAGCCTCCTATCAGTGGTTTATAAAATCTTCACTAAAGTTCTTTCACACCGCTTGAAGGTAACACTGGACATGGCTCAACCGAGAGAACAAGCTGGATTCAGGAGTGGCTAAAGCACTATCGATCATATCCACGTACTGAGAGAACTAATTGAAAGAGTGAAGGAATATGAACTTCCATTATGCATGGCTTTTATCGATTGTGAAAAGGTCTTTGATTCGGTGAAACCATCAGCAGTTACAATGATTTTAAAATCCTGCGGTATAGAAGATGCATACATTAATATTATTAATAACATCTATGTAAATGCAAGGGCAAAGATTCGTCTATTTGAGAATACAGCACCCATAAAAATTGGAAAGGGAGTGGCACAAGGTGACACTATATCTCCCAAACTCTTTAATGCCACATTGGAAAATGCCTTTAAATATCTGAACTGAGAAAACAAAGGATAAAGATTAATGGAGATTATCTAACTCACCTTCGTTTTGCTGATGACGCAGTCATTTTTTGCAACTACCCTATCAGAGCTGCAGAGTATGATCCAGAAACTTGCTGACAAGAGTAAAGAAGTGGGATTAAAAATGAACTTTCAAAAGACAAAAGTGATGTACAATGCTTTTACAAGAAATGAAGATTTATCGATTGATGGGGGAAAGCTGGAGATAACCAATACCTACATTTATCTTGGACAGCAGATATCAAGTGAGGGTCACGTTGATGAAGAAATTAATCAGCGTATAAAACTTGCCTGGAGAGCTTTTGGAAGAAACAGTATAATTTTCAAGAGCAATATGCCATTATGTCTTAAAAGAAAAGTGTTTGATCAATGCATCCTTCCAGTGCTTACGTATGGTGCAGAGACGTGGACCTTAACTAAAAGAGACATACAAAGGCTGCAGACAACTCAAATTAGCATGGAGAGGTGCATGCTTGGTGTAACCAAGAGAGATAAGAAAAGGAACTCTTGGATCAGAAAAATGACAAGAGTGGAAGATATCATGATCAGAGTAAAATCCCTGAAATGGCAATGGGCTGGGCATATTGCAAGAAGGACAAGCAATAGATGGACAGCTGAAATTTTAGACGGGATTCCAAGGGACAGGAAAAGATCCAGAAGAAGCCCTCATGGGAGATGGGTAGATGAAATTCGAAAGTGTGCGGGAGTAACATGGAGGAGACTGGCACAAGACAGACCTTTGTGGAAGGAACTTGGGGAGACCTTCGTCCAGCAGTGGATTGATAATGATTGACAATGATGATGGTCATATACATATATATATATATATAACCTTTTAACTCAATTTCCTGTTCTGTGGTTACCCTGTACATAGGTATTCATAATTCGTATAATGCATGTTTTTTTTTTGTAATACAGTATTATATGTTATAAAATTACTTTTGAAATGTACCATGGTCAAATGTAATATCATAACGAAAAATAAATGAAATGAAATGAAATAAACAACTGCATTGCAAAAACAGACCCACTTCTACATCCATTTGTTTTTTTTTCATTTTGCAGGTGAAATGAAACATATTTTCAACATCTTCAAAGTTAGCTAAAAACATCAGTTAATTAATAAACATCTGCACTGCAAAAATAACCTACCTCCACATCCATTCGACGTCTTCGTTTAGCAGATGAAATGAAATATGTGTTCAACAACTTCAGAGTTATCTGAGAGCATTAGTTAAGTATTGAATCATCATACAAGAAGCTGCATTGACAAAAAAAAACCCTCTAAATGTATTTGTCTTCAATTTGCAGGTGAAGTGAAATATGTGTTCAACATCTTCAAAGTTAGATAAGAATATTAGTTCATTAATAAACAACTGCATTCCAAAAGAAAAAAACACACACCTCTACATCCATTCGACTTTTTTATTTTGCAGGTGAAGTGAAATAAGTAATAAACAACTTCAGAATTAGATAAGAACGTTAGTTAGCTAAAAATAAACTGCATTGCAAAAATAGAACAACCTGTACATCCACTTGTCTTTTTCATTTTGCAGATGAAATGAACATTTTGCAGGTAAAGTGAAATTTGTTCACAACTTCAGAGAGTTAGCCAAAAACTTAATTAATAAATAAATGCATTGAAAAAACAGAACCACTTGTACGTCCATTTGTCGTTTCCACTTTTGCAGAACTGCATTGCAAAAAAAAAAAAAAAAACACTTTGACATCCATTTGTCTTCATTTGCGGGTAAAGTGAAATATGTGTTCAACAACTTCAGAGTCCGCACCAGGAACATTATTTAAATTAGTAAAAACCAGCACTTAGAAAAAAAAACACACCTTGGCATTCATACATGTGTCTTCATTTTGCAGTTAAAATGAAATATGTGTTCAACAACTTCAGTGTTAGCTAAAGACATTTTTTAATTAATAAACAATTGCATTGCAAAAGCAAAACAAAAAAAACTTCTACATCCATTTGTCTTCATTTCGCTGGTGAAATGACATGTGTTCAACATCTTTAAAGTTAGCTAAGAACATTAGTTGATTAATAAACAACTCCACTGCAAACAAAGGACAAAAGAAAAACACACAAAATAACACACCAGTAACATCCATTTGACATTCAGTTTTGCAGGTTAAGTGAAATATGTGTTCAGTAACTTCAGAGTCCGCTCTAGGAACACTATTTAAATTAGTAAACAACAGCACTGAAAATAACACACACCTCGGCATTCATACATTTGTCTTCATTTTGCAGGTAAAATGAAATATGTGTTCAACAACTTCAGTGTCAGCTAAAGACATTTTTTAATTAATAAACAATTGCATTGCAAAAGCAAAACAAAAAAAAAACTTCTACATCCATTTGTCTTCATTTCGCTGGTGAAATGACATGTGTTCAACATCTTTAAAATTAGCTAAGAACATTAGTTGATTATTAAACAACTCCACTGCAAACAAAGGACAGAAGAAAAACAAACAAAATAACACACCAGTAACATCCATTTGACATTCAGTTTTGCATGTTAAGTGAAATATGTGTTCAGTAACTTCGGAGTCCGCTCTAGGAACACTATTTAAATTAGTAAACAACAGCACTGAAAAAAACACACACCTCGGCATTCATACATTTGTCTTCATTTTGCAGGTAAAATGAAATATGTGTTCAACAACTTCAGTGTCAGCTAAAGACATTTTTTAATTAATAAACAATTGCATTGCAAAAGCAAAACAAAAAAACTTCTACATCCAAAAGCAAAACAAAAAAGTCTTCATTTCGCTGGTGAAATGACATGTGTTCAACATCTTTAAAGTTAGCTAAGAACATTAGTTGATTATTAAACAACTCCACTGCAAACAAAGGACAAAAGAAAAACAGAAAAAAAACCCCCACCAATGACATCCATTTGGCATTTCGTTTTGCAGGTGAAGTGAAATATGTGTTCAACAACTTCAGAGTTGTTGAACTCAAACTGAACTTTAGTTAATTAATTAAGCAACTGTATCACAAAAAGTGAAACCTGTACATCGACTTGTCTTTATTTTGCAGATATTAAGGAACAATTTGTTCAACTTGAGACTTTTATCAGAGCAAAACTGCACTAATAAGCAGCATACGTTACTAAAAGCCGAAGTGAATTGTATGTTCGACTTTAAAGTTTGCTAAGAACATTAGTAAATTGATTATACAACTGCATTATAAAAAAACATGTACTTTCCTTTGTCTTTATCATTTTGCAGATATTACAATCTTATGATTTGTTCAACATGAAATTTGATTTATTCAACAAGACTACGATTTGTTCTATATGTATCGGGGCAGAAACTGCACCAATATAACAGCATAGGTTACGAACAGACTAAAAAGTGTCAATATCAAACTTCGGGTTAAAGGAATCATTCCCAGCACAGAAAGACCGTATTTTTCTGGACATATCAGATAGCTCTGTAGGGTTAACATATGTGTGTTGGTACAATATTTGTTGTCTTCGAGAAGTTCCATTAAGCGTATTGTTAAAGCATTGTTCCTTTCTCGCAGTTGTGAAGCCGAAAGAACTAGCAGAAGAAAAAAGAAGGTATTTAAAAAGATATGCCAAACTGCAGGTAAAAGCATGAAATCATCCTCATGACCTCTGGATATAAGTGTTAAAGTTGAAACGCAATACAATGTATTAATAATTTGACTCGCCAGTATGAGAAATACAGGCGTTGAACAAACTGAATCCATTTCTTGGACATGTTTACGTAGCACCTTGTAGTGCTTCATTACGTTCCGAATATTGGCCCCACGAAACTCAAATGAATTTGGCGCTGCCAGGCACGCCAACAGCATATCAAATATCCCGGTTACTTCTGCGCAAAGGAAGGATACAAACAAGCATGTGTAAAAATTTAGAATGTAGCACACATGGAAGTCAACAGCGAGGAAAAGAAAGAAACACAAGTGTTTTACATAGTTACCATGCGGGACATCATAGTTGAAAGTGAAGTCTTTAATAAAATAGTTCACGTCCATACCAGTGGAGAGCAGAGATGCGATATGTAATAAAACATTAGCAGGTGTTAATAAAGCAGTCATCCAAGTAGCGAACATAATACGTTTCGGTTTTGAATTAGATGGAATATTTGTTAGATGTATAATTTCAGATTCACTTTGCTCTAATTTCTTAATTACCGACACAATTATATTACCTCCTCTGCGAATGATCAGCCACAGGAGTACTGGGATTAAACAATTCATTTGACCAAGAAGTGTGAGCATTCCATATTCGAAAATGGTTCTAAAATAAAAGAAAGATATGATTAGAATATATGCATGAGCACATAAATTTAGGGTTCGGCATGCCCCGATGTAAAGCTTCACGCACCGTGTCCTTTTTGTCGCATCAACGAAATCGAACCCGTACAAGTCCATGACCTTAAAAACTGACTCCAGATTTTTTCCAGTAGACGAAGATGCATTTGGGATTGTTCGAATCATTGCAAAATTGTCAATATAAAATCAATAGGTTATATTTCCATTACTTGTCGCAGCATCCTCCAATACATTCGTGAAAAAAACTACGAATCCTCTATCGGTTATTAGCTTAAACCTTCAGAGAAACAACTGCATATTTTTCGACGAAATAGTTGCATTTATTCAGATATGATAAAACTGTTATCCACACTACGTTTTTCTAATCGCATTCCCCTTTTCAAATTAAAATGAAGATTTCGATGCTTTTGTATTGCATGACTTTCATAAATTATTTTGAATCACCGTTCAATGACATGGTACACATTTTATAGTATTCACCTCTTCATGTTCTTCCCACATTGTTGAGAAAATTCTCTTAAGCAGTTTTATTCTGTTTGTTTTAAGCTCAGTAGTTTTCCTTGAATATTGTAAATGAATAATTCCCGGTGATAGTTGCCTTCGGTTACGGTTCTGATTGAAAGGCAAACAAGAAACCGAGTGCAACGTTTTCCACAGTACCTACTCTTTTATCTCTCTTATTTGCATTCGTTGCCATGGAAACCACAGCAATGAAATTGAAACGTCGTGTGTCCAAATTTAATATTGTGTTGAGATAGGTAATTGTGTAGCACCTAATGATTTTATCATTAATCGGTAAGGAAACATTGTAGAGCCAGATCCCAATTGCTCATCAACGTTTAGCAAACATTTTTGCTTATTGAACTTTTGGAAAAGAAGACCGGGTAAAAAGAAACTCGTAATGCTTCAAATGCACGCAAACACACCACGCTACTTATTACAATTACGGCACTCGTATAAACTGAGTGGTCAAATGCTTATGACCACAAGACTATTTTATAAAATTTATGCACTTTCTACCAACAAGTAATTCGACACCCCTGCAATCGACGATATCTGCGGTCCTGATACACGTCACGGCCACCGCCGCTAAATATCGTGTGGGAAACAACAACGCAACTAGTCGCATGCAAGATGCCACGCAGTTCAGACCTCTCTGATTTCGAGAAAGGTGTAATCGTCGTGTATCACAGAAATGGCCGATCCATACGTGACATATCCAGCGAGTTGAAGTACCCAATATCGACAGTGGTCTACGTGATTGGCAAGTGGAAGATGAGAGGTGACTGTCGGAATGTGCCCAGACCCGGCAGACCCACAAAACTGGGAGTTAGAGACCGACGGGTGCTGGCCAGAGAAATTCGGAAGAACCGCACCAAATCGATGGGCCACATCCCCGAGGAGTTTCAACAGGTATCCGGGAGTGTTCTTTCGATGAATACCATCCGTAAGGAAGCCCATCTGCTCTGTTATCATGGACGTGCTGCCGCCCACAAGCCTTTGATCACCAAGTCCAATAGCGCTGCTCGGCTAACGTGGTGAAAAGAACGTCGACAGTGGACCGTTGAACAGTGGACACAGGTTCTCTGGAGCGACGAATCAAGGTTCACCCTCTACCGTTCGGATGGCAGGGTCTGGGTTTGGCGTCTGCCTGGAGAACGCCACCTGCCGGAATGTATTGTGCCAACTGTGAAGTTCGGCGGCGGTGGGATTATGCTATGGGGGTGTTTCTCCTAGTATGGCACGGGATCCTTGGTCGCAATTCCTGGTACACTCAACGTCGAGACCTACTGCACCATTTTGGATAACCATGCGCTTCCTACGTTTGCTGCAGTTTTACGGGGTGGACCCATGTTACTTTCAGGATGACAATGCCACCTGTCATGTTGCGAGGTCCACCATGGCTTGGTATGGGGACAATGGGGTTAATCGAATGGACTGGCCTGCGCAGAGCCCGGACCTTAACCCTATCGAGCACGTCTGGGACGAGTTGGAGCGTCGACTTAAGGGGTGCCCCCACCGTCCGAAATCGGTGAAGGAACTGACCTGTCTTCTCCAAGCCGAGTGGAAGAAAATACCGCTAGCCGTCGTACAGCGCCTGGTTGAGAGTATGCCCCGGAGGGTCGCAGCTGTAATCGCCGTTCGTATAGGCTCCACCAACTATTGAAGGTGAATAAACTTCGTTTTCCTTTGCTATTACAGGTGTCCAATTACTTGTTGGTAGATAGTGTATAAAGTAACTATCCCACAGATATACTGTATATCATCATCATCATCATCATCATTGTCAACCATTATCAATCCACTGCTGGACGAAGGTCTCCCCAAGTTTCCTCCACAACGGTCTGTCTTGTGCCAGTCTCCTCCATGTCACCCCTGCATACTTTCAAATTTCATCCACCCATCTCCCATGTGGTCTTCTTCTGGGTCTTTTCCTGTCCCTTGGAATCCAATCTAAAATTTCGGCTGTCCATCGATGATCTGTCCTTCTGGCAGTATGTCCAGCCCATTGCCATTTCAGGGATTTAACTCTGACCATGATGTCTTCCACTCTTGTCATTTTCGGATCCACGAGTTCCTCTTCTTATCTCTCCTGGTTACACCAAGTATGCACCTCTCCATGCATCTTTGAGTTGTCTGCAGCCTTTGTATGTCTCTTTTAGTTAAGGTCCACGTCTCTGCACCATACGTAAGCACTGGAAGGATGCATTGATCAAACACTTTTCTTTTAAGACATAATGGCATATTGCTCTTGAAAATTATGCTGTTTCTTCCAAAAGCTCTCCAGGCAAGTTTTGTACGCCGATTAATTTCTTCACCAATGTGACCCTCACTTGATATCTGCTGTCCAAGATAAACGTACGTGTCTGTTACCTCCAGCTTTTCTCCATCAATCGATAAATCTTCATTTCTTGTAAAAGCATTGAACATCACTTTTGTCTTCTGAAAGTTCATTTTTAATCCCACTTCTTTGCTCTTGTCAGCAAGTTCCTGGATCATACTCTGCAGCTCTGATGGGGTAGTTGCAAAAATGACTACGTCATCAGCAAAACGAAGGTGGGTTAGATAATCTCCATTAACCTTTATCCCCTTGTTTTCCCAGCTCAGCGACTGAAAAACACCCTCCAATGTGGCATTAAAGAGCTTCGGAGATATGGTGTCACCTTGTCTCACTCCCTTTCCAATTTTTACGTGTGTTGTATTTTCAAACAGCCTAATCTTTGCACTTGCATTTTCATAGATATTATTAATAATATTAATGTATGCATCTTCAATACCGCAGGTTTTCAGAGCCATTGTAACTACTGATGGTTTCACCGAATCAAAGGCTTTTTCATTATCGATAAAAGCCATGCACAATGGAAGTTCATATTCCCTTGCTCTTTCAATTAGTTCTCTCAGTACGTGGATATGATCTATTGTGCTGTAGCCACTCCTGAATCCAGCTTGTTCTCTCGGTTGAGCCATGTCCAGTGTTACCTTCAATCGGTGTGAAAGAACTTTAGTGAAGATTTTATAAACTACTGATAGGAGGCTGATAGGTCTGTAGTTTCCAAGATCCTCAATGTCACCTTTCTTATGTAGCAGGATCATTGTAGCATTGTTCCAATCCTCATGAATCTTTCCTTCATTAAGGCATCGAGTGAAAATTTGGGCGAGTACTGTTTCGATTTCTCCACTTGCTTCTTGTATGATGTCTACAGTAATTCCATCTTCTCCTGGAGCTTTTCCCCGTTTCATGTTCTTGATTGCATGTGCAACTTCTGCTGGAAGGACTGGAGGAACTCTGGTACTGGTATCTTTCATGATGTCTGGAGTGCATGTATCATCCCTTTCATATAATTTGGAGTAGACATCTTTCACTCTTGTCAAAATTTCGCCTCTATTTCTTGTTACAGAACCATCTTCTTTTCTCAGTGCCATAATCTGTTTTCTTCCCTTACTGAGATGTCCCTTTGCTATCTTTAGGCTTTGGTTGTTTTCAGTTGCTTTCCTCACTAGTTCACAGTTGAATTTTCTTACGTCTTCAGTGATACTTTTTCTAGCTGTCTTGCATAGCTCTATATATTCCACTTTGGAAGTCAAAGTGGAATACTGTATATGTATATATATATATATACAAAAGTCACCGGGCACCGTTTAAAAGCAAATGAACGGATCCACTGCGTTGTTAATATGCGCGGTACAGCTGCAAACGGTACAAAAACAAGCCTGCAGCTGACCGTGATGATATCGCAATGTGAGGTTGAGTGAAAACGTCGCGGCGGGAGAGAACTGACTTTGGGAAAGGAAAGATTGTTGGGTGTTATATTAGTGGGTTGTCCATAAGAGAAACCGAGAGGCGTTTAAACATAGTGAAGTCAATTTTGGATGTACTGAATAAGTGGAAGACATATGGCGTGCCTGAAGCAGCAAAACGTACCAGCAGACCAAAGAAAATCAATGATAGAAGACGTCGATGTCTCTGGGGAGTCGTTATAGCTAATTGACGGAGTACTGCACAAGACCGCAGTGTACAAGTACGTAACAATGCTGGAACCTCGGTATGTACACGTACCATTCCCAGAGAACTTCATTCCATGGGTTACCGTGGTCGTGCGGCTGCTCATAAGCCTTTCATCTCCACTCGGAATGCTACTCGTCGTTTAGCATGGTGTAAAGAACATTTATCGTGGACCGTAGATCAATGGAAACGGGTCCTATGGACTGATGAATCCAGATACACGATCTATCAGTCTGATGGCCGTGTATGGGTATGGCGGCAGCCGGGGGAACGCTATTTACCACTGTGTACTGTTCATGCGGACGAGTTTTTAGCTGGCAGTGTACCCGTGTGGGGGTGTTTTTTGTGGTATGGTCCGGGCCGATTGGTTATCGTGGACAAACCTGTTAACCAGCACGTCTACCTCGATATTCTGGACAATTATTCCGTACCAACTCTGTGGTAATACTATGGAACCGAGCCTTGTTCAAGCAATGACTGTTACGTCGTGGTTTGACGATAATTCCGTATTGTGTGTGTGTGTGTGTGTGGACTGGCCAGCACAGAGCTCTGATCTTAATCCCATAGAGCACCTATGTGATGAATTGGAGCGCCGCATAATAAACTAAGGTCTACTACTAAGCAGCAGTTAGCGGCAGTATTGGTTACTGAATGGAAGCGCATACCTACCGCTGTGTTCCAAAACCTTGTCGAAAGCATGTCTCGAAGGGTCAGTGTATGCATTAAGGCCAAACGGTTTACCAACACCGTACTAATGTATGTCAATAAATGCCATGTTGTGTTTTCTTCTAGGTGTCCGGTGACTTTTGTCAATATAGTGTTAATATACTAAAACACTTCATTCAATAAACCAATAAGCAACGTATAATATAGAAAATAGGGCAATAACCACTCTCAAAGAAATTATAACTTGAACCAAAAAGCTCAAACAAGAAAGAAAAAAAGAAGAAAAAAGAAAGACCGTGCTAATATACCCAAGTTGCGCAGAAATCGCAGCATACCAGAAGTATATGCTATTTTAGAATCATCATCATCATTGTCAACCATTATCAAACCACTGCTGGACGAAGGTCTCCCCAAGTTTCCTCCACAACGGTCTGTCTTGTGCCAGTCTCCTCCATGTCACTCCCGCATATTTTCGAATTTCATCCCCCCATCTCCCATGTGGTCTTCTTCTGGTTCTTTAGAATATCAACACGTATATCAGAATGGTACAGTGAACAAGTGAAATGCCGCCCCGGTGGCGCAGTGGTCTAAGCGATGGCCTATGATCACTCGTCCGAGAGGAGTCCGGGTTCGAATCCCTGTGTGGCATGGATGTTGTGTTTGTCTTACGGCACTGGCTCTCTCCCTTCCCTGGACCAGTGACCCTAAATTAGGGACGGGCGACTGCTTATAGCCCATTGAGTTGCTCACGGTGGTCGTTAAACCTCTAATAAAAAAAAGAACAAGTGAAATATCAACAAATAATAGAAACCAACCTGTACTCTTCAGGAAAACACCAAGTTGGTGAATGTGGCTTTTTGTACGTCAACGGAAAGTCCAACACATAAAGACTTACTGACAGTGTTTTATAAGTCGCGCAAAGTGATGGTGTAAGTTAAGTTTTGTGTATTTCGAGTTCCAATAATGAGTACCATGTGTACTAAATAAGAACTTACGTTAAAACTAAGAAATGATTTGCAACGGTAACTAAGTTCATAATCGACAGACTATTGAAATAATTTATCGTTATTTATTCTTGAATAATCACACGGCTACTAAAACGCTAATGTAAGTTCACTGATAGTACTAAATACAGAACAAGGACAAGCCGCCAACGGTAACCGATCACCCGGGTACTGTTGGCAAATTTTGAGCGAAGTTATTGCAAATTCTAAGCTCGTTAAGGCGTCAAATATAACAAATTCTAAAAAACGAACGCGTATAATTTATGACTTCCAGAACAAAAGTACGAAACTTTCTAAAAATGAAATGCCTAAAATTTATCATGAACTACTTTCCCTCACGCCTTCACGTTGGTTGTGATAAGGTTGCATGTAAACAAAGCGGAAAGACACACTCAGATCGAGAACCACGTTTTTTCATCAAGACTCACCGAACCGACAAGCAACGTCATTCACGCCATATTGCTGGCCTCGACTGCGATTTTAGCAGTTACAGTTAGAAAAGAAGCAAAAGTAAAAAAAAAAAAAAAGGCTTACCGGTGCCAATTCTAACATTTTTCTTGTGTCCTCAATGTGCTTCGCTTCTTTTTTTATCAGTTTGAACCAAAAGAATTTCAAATTGACGGCAAAAGAACTAAAAAAACTCGAGCAAATTGCGTCGGGAAAAATTGCGACTTCGAAAGTAAAGAAATGTAACGGAATGTCCGCGCGTGTTTTTTTAATTGAAAACATCAATAATTAGGGACATGGGGTTGGTATCATGGTGATTGGTCGTGTCCTATAGAGAATAATGACCATTAAAAAACGAACCAATTTTAATAATTTTCATTGAAATTCCTCAATGACACGGAATTTAGGGAATCGGAAAGCATCAAAACCTGACCATGAGCGACGTCCAGTCGCATGCCCAAAATCACGGTGATCGGTTGTGTCATGTCGTAGCTTTGCCCGAACAACTAATTGTCCCGAGTCTTGTACAGAGAGTTTTTTAATGGTCATTATTTTTATACCAATCACCATGATACCAACCCCATGTCACTCACCAAGTCCTTCTTTTCTCTGTGGCAAGTGTCACCGCGATCGGCTGGAGATCTTTAGAGGAGATAAATAACAAACGACACCTTCTCAAAAACCGGAAAACGCCTAAAAATGCAAGTTTTTGTACGATTATTCCTCAATGACAAGGAATTTGGGGAATCGGAAGACGTCAAAACCTGACCATGGACGATGTCCAATCGCATGCAAAAAATCGCTGTGATCGGATGTGTCGTCTCGTATCTATGCCCGAACAACTAATTGTCTCGAATCTCGTAACGTGAGCTCCGCTCGGCCTTCGGGCTCGCTTAGCTCAATGAATGAGTTATTAATCAACAACGACTCCGCAGTTTTAGTTATTGCATATTTTCGTTTTCTATTTAGTCTGTTTTAAACAGTCTTACCTTGAATTGTTATCCATTTGGTACTTAACACAAAATAGTTTATAGTCCACCAAGAGTCCTTTTTGGAGATGATAATACTCTTTTGGTAACAACAGCAAACAACGAGTTCCCACACATTACAGCGACGCCATCACTTCTAATCCAGGGTCGTGATCCCATAATTCTCTGCAACGAGATGCTGGCTGGTCGGCATCTACGCAAACACAAACCGAAAAGAAACGACTAAAAGTCTAGAACATTCAAGAACAGTTGCTATCAGAACAACCCGAGATCAAGAGATAAGCTCGCTGGGCCAAAGATCATGTATGTGGTCACGGATATAGATTATTAAAAGTGTACTAGTGTAAGCTATATTTTGGTTAGTAACCTTGCTGTAAGTGACCAATTAAACAGACTGGTATTTCCTATTCTTTAAGATTGTAAGGTCATATATTAGTAATTTCATCAATGTTAAATCTAGTGCCCAGTCGAGCAACTAGTTGAGAAAAGTAACGAATAACAAACCTAATCAGATATTGATTACAAACCAAGATATAAAAAAAGTTTCTCAAAATTTTATTTTTAATGCAGAAGAATGATTGCGAATTCTGCGAATTTGGTTTATCATAATGTTTCCTTGTAATGATACCGACACATTTGAGGTCCAATGAATGTACATGAAAGTGTCAAAATCAAAATTCCTTTTTTTATCGCAAATACTGATTAAGATATTGTCAGTATTGCTATATTTAAATTCAATATCAAGAAAATGTAAGATGTTGAAATCAGTATTAGTCTTTTCCAGAACCAACTCCTTAGGATAGATATTTTCAGCGACTCTCTGGAAACTTGGTACATTGATGACTAATATGTCGTCTACATATTTGTAGATATGTCCCGCAGCAAGTTCCAAGTGTTCATCCACTCTTTCTTCATGGTGGAGAAGATAAATATTCGCCAGTGTACTAAGAAATACACTGCCCATCGGAATACCCATACCTTGCAGGAAAATATTTGTTCCCATAGCAATAAAATTCTGTCCAGTACAAAAATCCACCAAGTAGTTCCAAAATTGTCTGTTGATGTTCAACTGTGTTTTCATGTGATGTTTGTGACAGACGTTCTTGATATCATCAATAGAGGTAGAGGTGAATACATTTCTAAAGTCAAATGTATCGGTGTTCTGAATTTAATTTTCATTCCTTGCAACGAATTCCAAAACAGCTGTATTATCCTTAAGGAGACAGGTGTTTTTGTAGGTATTCAAAATCCTTTTCAGTAAACCCTCAAACATTCCTCCACCTTTGTGCCCATAACATCTATGAGCACTAGTGATAAAACGAAATTTTATAGAATTTTTATGTAACTTCGGTATAACATACACAGTGCGTCAAAGAATTTTTAATACTGGCCCTAGATTTCAGCCTACGGTGGCGCCACCAGTGTAATCGCGAATGCGTTGTAAACCGTGACCATCTGCTTGCTTTCTGCCAAAAGTACTCCGCAGTTGTTAAAGTAACTCAAACGAAACGGGCGTTCATTAGAGAAGTAAAATTATGTTCATGTTGAATTATTAAAGTGGAACAAAGGGGTGTTATGAAATTTAACACAAAACTTGGTAAAAGTGCCTCGGAAACGTACCAAATGATGAAACAAGTTTACGGTGAGTTTTGTTTAAGTAGATCAAATGTTTTCCTGTGGCACAAACGTTTTTTGGACGAAAGAGATACGCTAGAAGATGATAAGCATACCGGAAGACCAAGTTCATCTAGGACACCTGAGATTATTAAATAAGTGCGTGATTTCGTGGAAAACAATCGATGTGCGTCACTAAGAATGATGGAAGAGTCTCTAAACATCAATAAATAAACGATTCGAACCATCCTGCATCAAAATTTGGGCAAAACAAAAGTCTGTGCTAAATTTGTTCCACACACGTTAACCACGTTAACCAATGAACAAAAATCAAGCAGAAGTGCACATTGCAGAGACATCATTTCAGCCGCTGAAAATGATCCAAACTTCTTAAAATCGATTGTTACTGGTGATGAAACATGGTGTTTTCAATATGATTCTAAAACAAAGCGACAAAGTGCGGAATGGAAGTCAAAAAACTCGCCACAAGCCAAAAAAAAAAAAAAAACAAGAAAAGTTCCATCGAAAATCAAAACAATGCTCATTACATTCTTCGATAGTAAAAGTATTATCCGCAAAGAATTTGTTCCAAGTGGACAAACAATTGCTGGTGAGTTTTATTTAAATGTTTTGAGGCGTTTGATGGCCAGAATTCGCCGCATTCGTTCAGAATATCGAGATGAAAACAGTTCGTGTTTGTGGCACGATAATGCACCCAGTCACACCTCACTTCTTGTTCGTAGATTTTTGGCGAAAAATAATGTCTGTGTGTTGAATCATCCACCGTATTCGCCTGATTTAGCACCCTGCGAGTTTTCTTTGTTCCCAAAACTTAAAATGACGTTAAAAGGGTGTTATTTTGATGATATTTCGACCATACAAACAGCTTCGACGCGTGCTTTGGAGGCGATTCCACAAAGTGAACTGGAACAGGCATTCGAATCATTATTAAATCGCTGTAACAAGTGTATTGAAGCCGGAGGGACTTACTTTGAATAACAAACCAAAACAAATTATAATTTCTTGTTTCTATTTCATTTTACAGACCCAGTCTTAAAAATTCTTTGACGCACTGTGTATATGAATGGTAATCTCAAAGGGATGCTTCCCAGGTTAAATCTCTTTTTCCAGGCTAAAATCTTGTTAATAATTACAGATTTATTTTGATTTGTTATTTTATATGCAAAGCCTGTATTAAGTTCTTTGTCAAGGATTTCTAGATGTAATTTTTTGTTTACTTTATACACTGGAGTAACAGTACATTTCTTCTTCAAATCAACTATACCGGTAGATATTTCTTTCCAATCATACTTCTTTTTTGGCAGGTCAAAAGTGGACAAATTTTGCAATTGACATCTGAAATCCTCAAAAATATGTCAAATCCACATCATAAATCATAAAGGGAGGTGAAATTGGTTTGCAAGTTTTAATGCAAACTGGATCAAATCAGATTTAAATGTATCTAAACAAGTTCTTAAATTATACGCTGGTGGAATCCTAAACTTTGTACCTTTACTCATGACGTCTCTTAAAGTTGGTTGATGTATAATATTCAAATCACAAGTGAGTATATGTGTGAAGTTGTTATCAACAAACGGTTTAAATTGTTCCTGAAAACATATACTGTACATAGTTCATTTCTAATGTCCCAGAGGTCATGACACTTTCCCGCCATTTCTCGGTAGTTGAAAACCTTTTGCTATCATATCTATTACATGTATTAATTGTAATCTCCTTTCTCAGAGGAAAAAGGTCATTCTGTTTTAAAAAATAGTTTTGTTGATCTTGATGTTATCGCAAGATTTATTTACAAATCTAATTACGCAGTAACTTTTTTTGGTATAGTCAGATTTAACTTGATTTAGTTGATATGCTAATCTGAATTTAATAAGATCAGTGACTAGATGTTTGATTTGCAAATTCTTATATTCATATTTTTGATGTATTTTATATAGCGCCCTAAGCTTTCGGAGATTAATAGCAAATATCTGTGTAGTACAAAATATGACAATGTTACATTTTTGTGCATCCATAAGTGTGAGAACGCTATCAGAATTCATAAAACCAGACTGAGATGACACATTTCCTCTACGTCCTCTGGGTGATCGATTCTTTGCATTACAAAACGGTTTGTATTTGAAATAACCGTAAATGATTGAGTTTGAAAGTACTGTAGTAAATCGCGTACCATTAAACATGTTGTTAAGGCCCAATGGGTAAATTGTATGAAAATGTAACATGTAGCAAGTCTCAATTCTAAGTCTCATTTCTAGATTAGCTTCTATGCACAAGATTATGACTGTAATATCACTGAATTTATAATTTTGAAAATGAGCAAGCTCGATATCCGAAAGATCCCCGAAAGTTTTTATATTTGATCTATGTCCATTCAGTCGTATGTTCAACGGGTTACTAGACTGTCCCACATGACTGAATCCCCTTGTTTTGCGCAAGTTATCACATAAATATAGTTTGTAATTTTGCAAAATATGGGATGTATAGCATTTCTTATATTGGCCTCATGCATAGGTATGCAGGTCGTTCATCTGGTGTCCCGACAACGAGCAAATATCAAAATCTGGCAGATAAGTAGGAATAGAAAAATTAGAATTTTCAAACTTTTTTTAATAAACAACGATATATATATATATCATCATCATCATTGTCAACCATTATCAATCCACTGCTGGACGAAGGTCTCCCCAAGTTTCCTCCACAACGGTCTGTCTTGTGCCAGTCTCCTCCATGTCACTCCCGCATACTTTCGAATTTCATCCACCCATCTTCCATGTGGTCTTCTTCTGGGTCTTTTCCTGTCCCTTGGAATCCAATCTAAAATTTCGGCTGTCCATCGATGGTCTGTTCTTCTGGCAGTATGTCCAGCCCATTGCCATTTCAGGGATTTAACTCTGATCATGATGTCTTCCACTCTTGTCATTTTTCGGATCCACGTGTTCCTCTTCTTATCTCTCCTGGTTACACCAAGCATGCACCTCTCCATGCTTCTTTGAGTTGTCTGCAGCCTTTGTATGTCTCTTTTAGCTAAGGTCCACGTCTCTGCACCATACGTAAGCACTGGAAGGATGCATTGATCAAACACTTTTCTTTTAAGACATAATGGCATATTGCTCTTGAAAATTATGCTGTTTCTTCCAAAAGCTCTCCAGGCAAGTTTTGTACGCCGATTAATTTCTTCACCAATGTGACCCTCACTTGATATCTGCTGTCCAAGATAAACGTACGTGTCTGTTATCTCCAGCTTTTCTCCATCAATCGATAAATCTTCATTTCTTGTAAAAGCATTGTACATCACTTTTGTCTTCTGAAAGTTCATTTTTAATCCCACTTCTTTACTCTTGTCAGCAAGTTCCTGGATCATACTCTGCAGCTCTGATGGGGTAGTTGCAAAAATGACTATGTCATCAGCAAAACGAAGGTGGGTTAGATAATCTCCATTAATCTTTATCCCTTTGTTTTCCCAGTTCAGTGATTGAAAGACATTTTCCAATGTGGCATTAAAGAGCTTCGGAGATATGGTGTCACCTTGTCTCACTCCTTTTCCAATTTTTATGTGTGTTGTATTTTCAAACAGCCGAATCTTTGCACTTGCATTTTCATAGATGTTATTAATAATATTAATGTATGCATCTTCAATACCGCAGGATTTCAGAGCCATTGCAACTGCTGATGGTTTCACCGAATCAAAGGCTTTTTCATAATCGATAAAAGCCATGCACAATGGAAGTTCATATTCCCTCGCTCTTTCAATTAGTTCTCTCAGTACGTGGATATGATCTATTGTGCTGTAGCCACTCCTGAATCCAGCTTGTTCTCTCGGTTGAGCCATGTCCAGTGTCACCTTAAAGCGGTGTGAAAGAACTTTAGTGAAGATTTTATAAACCACTGATAGGAGGCTGATAGGTCTGTAGTTCCTGAGATCCTCAATGTCACCTTTTTTATGTAGCAAGATCATTGTAGCGTTGTTCCAATCCTCAGGAATTTTCCCTTCATTAAGGCATCGAGTGAAAATTTGGGCGAGTACTGTTTCAATTTCTCCACTTGCTTCTTGTATGATGTCTACAGTAATTCCATCTTCTCCTGGAGCTTTTCCCCGCTTCATGTTCTTGATTGCATGTGCAACTTCTGCTGGAAGGACTGGAAGAACTCTGGTACTGGTACCTTTCATGATGTCTGGAGTACATGTATCATCCCTTTCATATAGTTTGGAGTAGAAATCTTTCACTCTTGTCAAAATTTCGCCTCTATTTCTTGTTATAGAACCATCTTCTTTTCTCAGTGCCATAATCTGTTTTCTTCCCTTACTGAGATGTCCCTTTGCTATCTTTAGGCTTTGGTTGTTTTCAATTGCTTTCCTTACTAGTTCACAGTTGAATTTCCTTACGTCTTCGGTGATACTTTTTCGTACTGTCTTGCATAGCTCTATATATTCCACTTTGGAAGTCACATCTTCTTTAGTTGTCCTCATCTCTCTTCTTTTTTGCATCAACATTTTGGTTTTTCCTGATAATTTGTTCACATGCAATTTGTTCTTAGACCCAGCTAATTTTGTTGCTGTTTCCATAAGAGCTATGGTTACTTTTCTGTTAACTTCAGAAATATCCACTTCTTCCGATGTTAGGCCTTCTAAAGCAGAGAATCTGTTCTTCAGTTCCAATTTGAAGGTATTATGGTGTTTTTTAAGGTTGGTTATGTCAATACATTTTGTTTGTCTTATGAGCTTGCTACGTTCGAGTTTAGTGTTGAGGTGCATCTTACATCTCACCAATCTATGGTCACTGCCTGTGTTGAACTTGTTTAGCACACTGCAGTCTTCTATGACGAATTTTTTGTTACACATAATAAAATCAATTTCACTTGTCATCCCATTTGGATGTCTCCATGTCCATTTCCTGTGTGGCTTTTTCTTGAAAAAGGAGTTCAAGATGAAAAACCCTTCTGCCTCTGCAAACTCTACGAGAGTATTTCCACGCTGGTTTCTGTTGCCGTGACCGAATTTACCTACTGAAGTTTCATTCTGTTGCCGTTGCCCTATTTTTGCATTGAAATCTCCCATAATTATCTTCAAGTGCTGCTTACCTTTATTATTTAGATCACGAATTTCCTCATAAAATTCTTCAATTTCTTCTTCAGGATGACTTGTGGTGGGTGCATAAGTTTGAATAATCTGAGCCTGGTATCTTCTCGAGAGTTGGATAACGAGTCTTGCAGCTCTGTCAGAGGAACTTTCAACTTCTACAACTTTATCCTTCAGTTTCTTGTTTATTATAAATCCAACACCACTAGTTCTGCCAGTATCTGTCCCACGATAGTAGAAGAGATGTCCAGTTTTCAGTTCAATGAGATCTTCTCCTTTTCTCCTTATCTCACTTAGCCCGACGATGTCCCACTTGATCCTTTGTAGTTCCTCTTCCAATTCAAGAAGCCTTGAATCAGAAGATAGGGAGCGTCCGTTGTACGTAGCCAAGGTCAGCATCAGATGGCAGCCTAGTCCGGTCCTCCGGGGATTCTTAGCACCCTCTGCCTTCATGTCGCACTGGCCGCTGCCTTGGCCAGGTACATTCCAGCTGCCGGAGACTGAGGGCCAAGATTTAAGTTGTGGAGTCATTTTGGAGGGGTTTGGCCATAACTCACCACGCTGGCCAAGCGGGTTGGTGAGTGTGGGATAGCATTTCCTCTAATCCCGATGGTATAGTTATACCGCTATTGGCGGTCGTCAGAGCCCCTTTAGTGGGAACAGGATGTACCACGAGAAGGCGGGGTTGACATTTGTCAAGGAGAGGCTGTGATGTTACGCATCACCTGACCTTACATCCCATATATATATATATATATATATATATATATATATATAGGTGACATTGAGGATCTCAGGAACTACAGACCTATCAGCCTCCTATCAGTGGTTTATAAAATCTTCACTAAAGTTCTTTCACACCGCTTGAAGGTAACACTGGACATGGCTCAACCGAGAGAACAAGCTGGATTCAGGAGTGGCTACAGCACAATAGATCATATCCACGTACTGAGAGAACTAATTGAAAGAGCGAGGGAATATGAACTTCCATTGTGCATGGCTTTTATCGATTATGAAAAAGCCTTTGATTCGGTGAAACCATCAGCAGTTACCACGGCTCTGAAATCCTGCGGTATTGAAGATGCATACATTAATATTATTAATAACATCTATGAAAATGCAAGTGCAAAGATTCGGCTATTTGAAAATACAACACACATAAAAATTGGAAAGGGAGTGAGACAAGGTGACACCATATCTCCGAAGCTCTTTAATGCCACATTGGAGGGTGTTTTTCAGTCGCTTAGCTGGGAAAACAAGGGGATAAAGATTAATGGAGATTATCTAACCCACCTTCGTTTTGCTGATGACGTAGTCATTTTTGCAACTACCCCATCAGAGCTGCAGAGTATGATCCAGGAACTTGCTGACAAGAGTAAAGAAGTGGGATTAAAAATGAACTTTCAGAAGACAAAAGTGATGTTTAATGCTTTTACAAGAAATGAAGATTTATCGATTGATGGAGAAAAACTGGAGATAACAGATACGTATGTTTATCTTGG
Organism: Macrothele yani; assembly: GCA_039090855.1. Taxonomy (NCBI): domain Eukaryota; kingdom Metazoa; phylum Arthropoda; class Arachnida; order Araneae; family Macrothelidae; genus Macrothele; species Macrothele yani. The sequence goes on along the minus strand of CM076999.1, from coordinate 115,419,254 downwards.
ACAGCAGATATCAAGTGAGGGTCACATTGATGAAGAAATTAATCGGCGTACAAAACTTGCCTGGAGAGCTTTTGGAAGAAACAGCATAATTTTCAAGAGCAATATGCCATTATGTCTTAAAAGAAAAGTGTTTGATCAATGCATCCTTCCAGTGCTTACGTATGGTGCAGAGACGTGGACCTTAACTAAAAGAGACATACAAAGGCTGCAGACAACTCAAAGAAGCATGGAGAGGTGCATGCTTGGTATAACCAGGAGAGATAAGAAGAGGAACTCGTGGATCCGAAAAATGACGAGAGTGGAAGACATCATGATCAGAGTTAAATCCCTGAAATGGCAATGGGCTGGACATACTGCCAGAAGGACAGACCATAGATGGACAGCCGAAATTTTAGATTGGATTCCAAGGGACAGGAAAAGACCCAGAAAAAGACCACATGGGAGATGGGTGGATGAAATTCGTAAATATGCGGGAGTGACATGGAGGAGACTGGCACAAGACAGACCGTTGTGGAGGAAACTTGGGGAGACCTTCGTCCAGCAGTGGATTGATAATGGTTGACAATGATGATGATGATGATATGTATAAACTCTTTCCTTGTTTGCTTTTCCTATATATACATATAGCAAAAAACAACAAAAGGAAAAAAGCAAAAGCTTAGAACAAATTTGAAATTTCAAAGCGCCAGAGGCTGCATAGAAGATAGAAGAAAGATCAAATCAAAATAGAAATGCAAAACCAAGGAGAAAATTTTGAAAGAAAGAAAAAAAGTAAAACAAAAAATATCCGAGAACGAACAGAAGAGCAACAACCACCAAATCTCCAACCGTCCGAAGCAGGCAAGCTTCAAATGATGGTTAACTAACGAACAGAAGAACGCATGGAAGCATATCAATGACTGATTCTCTGATGGCTTCGTCAAGGGTAAGCATTAAGAAAATCTCTCATTAATCTACCGAGACCAGATAATTGTGGGTTTCTGCTAATTTAGTTTGCTATAAGGACAGACCCTTTATTTTCCCAGTTCAGTGATTGAAAGACATTTTCCAATGTGGCATTAAAGAGCTTGGGAGATATGGTGTCACCTTGTCTCACTCCCTTTCCAATTTTTATGGGGGCAGTATTCTCAAACAGCCGAATCTTTGCATTTGAATTTTCACAGATGTTATTAATAATATTAATGTGTGTATCTTCAATACCGCAGGATTTCAAAGCCATTGTAACTGGTGGTGGTTTCACAGAATCAAAGGCCTTTTCATAATCGATAAAAGCCATGCATAATGGAAGTTCATATTTCTCTCTCTTTCAATTAGTTCCCTCAGTACGTGGATATGATCTATAGTGCTGTAGCCACTCCTGATTCCAGCTTGTTCTCTCGGTTGAGCCATGTCCAGTGTCACCTTCAAGCGGTGTGAAAGAACTTTATATATATATATATATATATATATATATATATATATATATATATATATATATATATATATATATATATTCCTGCAAGTGCTTACGTATGGAGCAGAGACATGGTGGACCTTAACTAAAAAAACATACGAGGACTACAGACTACTCAAAGCAGCATGGAAAGGTGCATGCTTGGTACAACCAGGAAAGATAAGAAGAGGAACTTGTGGATAAGGAAAATGACAGGAGTGGACGACGTCATGACCAGAGTGAAATCATTGAAATGGCAATGGACTGGACATGTTGGCAGAAGAACGGACAGCCGATGGACAACCGAAATTTTAGGCAGGATTCCGATGGTTGGGAACAGACACAGAAGAAGACCACATGCGATATGGACGGATGAAATTCGAAAGTATGCTGGAGTGACGTGGAGGAGATAGGCTCAAGACAGACACTTGTCGAACAAACTTGGGGAGACCTTCATTCAGCAGTGGATTGATAATGATTGACAATGATGATGATATATATATATATATATATATATATATATATATATATATTCTATAAAGAAGATACCTAAGCAAAAAAATACATATATAATTTTGACTCACACCTAATACAACATAGAAAAGGTTATGTATCTACCTGTGTGAGTAAAAGGAGAAAAGATAAAAAAATAAAATAAAACAACTGAATGTAGAAGGTGTCGAGAATACTGAGCCTTGGCTTTATCAAGGACCAGCAAAAACTCTGCATTTTCTCACTTCCACAAAGACCTAGTTGGAAATGGGTTTCTGCAAGGCCATAGATGCAAGTAACATTCCCACCTAAAATAGTTTAAAAAATATATATATAAGTCATGTCCTCCGTAGAGTAGCATGACCTAGCACTAGTTAACAATTTCGCTTGCATCCATTAACCTTCATGGCCCGACCCATGCTCTTCATCTGTTACTATTAAACAGAGAGAAGAAGATTAAAGAGAACTCAAGCTGTGAGAGTGACATAATAAATAGAAATGATTTTCAGCTATAACGAAATTCCAAGTTCGTTTGAGAGAGAATTTAAACCTGAAAAACATTGCAAAAGAAATCCAAATTTTACATTGCAATTAAAAAAGGAAATGTTAATTTATAACGAACAGATTTTTGAAAGAAAACTTGAGTCTAAAACCCCCTACTCTACAACTTATGACAGCACGAAAACGAGAATAAGTTAAAGATAATAATTAACTAAAGAAAACTTTGTGAAAGTTATATACCTTAAACAGTTAGTTGCAATATGTACAAAGTATTTCAGCAGTGCTTTAAGTGCATAATTAATTAGTTATTAAGAACTTAACTACTTTGAAAAAACAGCGCATAGGCAGCGCATAGAAAAGGAACAAGCTTAGCCTTCTTCTGTTCCTAGGTACCCCAAAAGACGCTCAAAGTTACAAAGAAAAGTAAGAGTTAAAACCCGCATAAATGTTAACAGACAAACCAATGCTTAAAAGCTGAAAAGCTAAAAAACGACAGAGAAAAGGTACATAAAGTACAAACATTGAACTTATAAAACCTAGAACCCAAAAACAAGGAAGAGAGCTTACCTCTTGTGTGACAAAAACTTTTCTCCACACAAGAGGAAAACATGGCTGACCCCTTCCGCCACTCCCTTGACGCTGGGGGCAGTGAGGGTGGGGCTGATGGCCTCCTCATACAGCAAGAAACCAACGCGCGGAGATTTTAACCAGAGAAAAAAATATATAAACTTAAGACTGTGGATCTGTATGATCAGAATGAGCAGAATTAACTCTCCAGAATACATGAGAAATATTATAAAATACACGAGCAGTTTATTTAATAATCTTTGCATGTATTAAATCACCTTAGTGAGCTTCTATAGATTAATCAGAATCTTATTAATTTTAATGTTGGTTTTACTATTTTTAGTATAGCTATCCTAGTGATGAATAACTAGTTTTCTTTTTATTTGTTTTTATTTTCTTTTATAAACAGATTTTTAAGCTTTTTTTGTGATTTTGTTTATATTATTTAATTTTTTGTTTTAATAGGACCGTCATATCCATAGCACTAAGGTTCCTTTAGGTAGTTAATAGGCATCCTCTAGCCAACTTCCTTACGGCTTTGATTGGTCAGAATCATATTATTAACTGTGTAGAAAATTAAAGCAGATCTGCCAACCTTACTCTATTATTCAGAATAATTTTTCTTAAAGTTCTTTTGATGAAAGAAGAAGGAATTTCGTTCTCTAGAAAACTTTCTAATAGTATATTAATGTGGTAATTGAAATCCAAATTGTTGCTGCAAATTCTTGAAATTCTTAGGACCTGAGAAATTAGTACATTCTCAATTACTTTGGTTGAAATGTTATTATTCCAGTGTAGATATTTAATTACTTTGAAAGGAAAATTAACTCTTTTATCAAAGAGGCTAATAGATGGGTTACCTCTGTTGAGCTTAATGCTTAAGTCTAGGAACTCAAGTTCCTGATTACTGTGGTTGGTTTTACATAAGTTAAGAGAGCTAGGATAGATATTATCAAAATCACTCTCTATAACTTCTGAATTATTGATACACAGCAGATCATCAATATATCTAAAAGTGTAAAGGTAGTTATCTGAGCAGGTGGGGTGATTTTTAATGAATTTATATTCCTTAAAGAACAGGAATAGATTAGCGATATTTGTGGACGTTGATGTTCCCATTGGAATACCGTTCACTTGCTTATAGAGGGTATTATTATATAAGATATGGTTATTTTTTATGCAGCAATTGAGATAAGAGTTCCAAGTTCCTACATCAACAAATTGGTTAAGTTTAAATTCTGCATACAGCTCTTTAAAGGTAGTGATTATATCTGATAGAGGCAGATTAGTATATAGGTTTTCAAAATCATAACTATTAATATCTAGGGGACAAACTTTGAGTATAGTAGAAATTACTTCTGCATTATTATTAATTATCCAAAAATCTCTGTACATCAAGTTAGAACAGTTTCTAATGTGTTTCAAAACCTTCTTTAAGACATCTTCAAAAGCAAGATCTATTTTCTTTTTATGACTCCTTACTCCACTAGCTATGAACCTGAACTTCACAGGATCCTTATGAAACTTAACCGTTGCAAAAAGAAATGGAAATTCAGGCCCATATCTTCTAGTTTGTGGAATTTTAAGTTTCTTGAAGAATGCCTTAAACCGATTTTCTAACTGCTTGGTAGAATAACTTACGGGCTCGTATGTTACTCTATTATTGAGTTCCATAGTTAACAATTCAAAATAGAACTTCTTACAGATAATTGCAAAATTATTGCTAGCTTTATCCGTAGTGGTAAAAATAAATTGGTCTTGTAGTTTGGAGAGTGACCTTTTAGCTTCTCCAGAGAAAAAGAGATTTCTGTCGAAACAAAAGTCCAGACCTGCCAACTCACCGGTGAAGCTATTGATTATATTATATTTCCATTCTGCGAAGGCCTCAATAGGCTGATTGTACGTCAAACTGGTTTTTACGATGTACTTATTTACATCTTGAGTGAAGCTCTCAAGAATCCTTTCTTTGGAAATTGTGAAGGAAGGTCTGAATTTAGAGCCATACTCTAATAAATTCCTAAGCTTTTCATTTTCAACATAACTCAAGTTTCCGGTGATAATATGGTTGTAATTCTTATCATAGTGAACTGTTTCTCTATGTTCATCACAAGAACAAGAAGTAATTACAGGAATGTAGCTCGAAGAGTTAAGTTTGTAGTTTTTAACTATTGACCCTAAGGTCTTAACATATTTAAAACTTACAATAGACTGGTGCCTGTGGATGGGAAAAAAAATTGCATTATTGTAGAACAGCTTCCTTACATTGAGATTATCGTAGGCTTTATTTAGGAACCTGATGGTAACAAAATTACTGGAAAATTCTTTAAGAGAAATTTTATCTTTAAGAATATGTTTAAGAATGTCCAGAACCAAAGCAAAGACATGCTTATCAACATGGTCAGCAGTTTCATTCCAGAATTTGAAAAACATTTAAGGACAGAGTGCTTGAAGGACTTGAGAATTTTGTAAGTATTTTTAACAAAATTAGTGCCAGTTTTAAAGCTTTCCAGAGTTTTTAGCAAGTTAGCAAAATCAACTTTGCTTGATGTGCGAAATAACCTCTGTCCTCTATTACCTCTAGAGCAGCTCTTATTATTAACAAGAAAGAAGAGTTCACGAATTGAAAATTTATGCTGATTATGCTTATTGTCAGATAGAGTGGAATTAAGGCCATAGGGATAAAGAGACTGATGCTGCAAAATTTCAAGGGATTCAGTTTCTAGCCGAGCATAGAGGTCAGGAATAATATGTAGTACCTCTATTTTCACTTTGTCAAAACCATGAGTATGGAAATGCTCTAATTCAAAGGTAGAGTACTGGTTGGCGTTTGTGGAGGGGTTCACTCCTGAATTAGAGAACTTGTTTACTAGAGACCTGTGACCATTAATCCTAAGATGAAGAGGATTTTTACTTTGGCCAATATAGCTAAGGTTGCAGACAGTACAGGTGAGTTTATAGATGGTATTGTAGGCTTTGCAAAACTTGTTGGAGCAATTATCCTCAACAGAAGAATACAGGTTAGGATCTGCAGATTTACATGTCAAACAACGTTTGTCATTTCATAACTTTAGATTACCTTTGCCAGCGAGTTCATACGCTATGGGAAAGGGTGCTAGCCTAACCGAGCGGGAGGACTTAAAATATCTGAGCTGACCTCCAATCCTTTCATCGTCCTTAGAACTACACTTGGGCCAAAACATACAAATTCTGAGCAAACCAACTAGGAAAAACTTTTAGAAATAAGTAGTCCAAGAAAAGACCAAACTCGAGTATAAACTACACTCCAAAAAGCTGCATCCAAAACATACTAAAAAGAAAAATTAGAAAATGAAAAAAACCTCAAGTGAAAAAAATAGTAATAAAAAAAAAAAAAAAAAAAAATAATAATAATAATAAAACATTTCAACTAGAATTTGCGCATGAGCTGCTAAATAATAAATTGAAATTAGTTACTTAAGAGCAAAACTGAAGACTAAGGAAAAAATTTTAGAATTTAAAACGAAGGGTGCAAAATAACCTGAAAATCAAAACGCGCAACGCAGCAGTTTTGAAAATTCAGAATTCACATTCTATAAAGAAGATACCTAAGCAAAAAAATACATATATAATTTTGACTCACACCTAATACAACATAGAAAAGGTTATGTATCTACCTGTGTGAGTAAAAGGAGAAAAGATAAAAAAATAAAATAAAACAACTGAATGTAGAAGGTGTCGAGAATACTGAGCCTTGGCTTTATCAAGGACCAGCAAAAACTCTGCATTTTCTCACTTCCACAAAGACCTAGTTGGAAATGGGTTTCTGCAAGGCCATAGATGCAAGTAACATTCCCACCTAAAATAGTTTAAAAAATATATATATAAGTCATGTCCTCCGTAGAGTAGCATGACCTAGCACTAGTTAACAATTTCGCTTGCATCCATTAACCTTCATGGCCCGACCCATGCTCTTCATCTGTTACTATTAAACAGAGAGAAGAAGATTAAAGAGAACTCAAGCTGTGAGAGTGACATAATAAATAGAAATGATTTTCAGCTATAACGAAATTCCAAGTTCGTTTGAGAGAGAATTTAAACCTGAAAAACATTGCAAAAGAAATCCAAATTTTACATTGCAATTAAAAAAGGAAATGTTAATTTATAACGAACAGATTTTTGAAAGAAAACTTGAGTCTAAAACCCCCTACTCTACAACTTATGACAGCACGAAAACGAGAATAAGTTAAAGATAATAATTAACTAAAGAAAACTTTGTGAAAGTTATATACCTTAAACAGTTAGTTGCAATATGTACAAAGTATTTCAGCAGTGCTTTAAGTGCATAATTAATTAGTTATTAAGAACTTAACTACTTTGAAAAAACAGCGCATAGGCAGCGCATAGAAAAGGAACAAGCTTAGCCTTCTTCTGTTCCTAGGTACCCCAAAAGACGCTCAAAGTTACAAAGAAAAGTAAGAGTTAAAACCCGCATAAATGTTAACAGACAAACCAATGCTTAAAAGCTGAAAAGCTAAAAAACGACAGAGAAAAGGTACATAAAGTACAAACATTGAACTTAAAAAACCTAGAACCCAAAAACAAGGAAGAGAGCTTACCTCTTGTGTGACAAAAACTTTTCTCCACACAAGAGGAAAACATGGCTGACCCCTTCCGCCACTCCCTTGACGCTGGGGGGCAGTGAGGGTGGGGCTGATGGCCTCCTCATACAGCAAGAAACCAACGCGCGGAGATTTTAACCAGAGAAAAAAATATATAAACTTAAGACTGTGGATCTGTATGATCAGAATGAGCAGAATTAACTCTCCAGAATACATGAGAAATATTATAAAATACACGAGCAGTTTATTTAATAATCTTTGCATGTATTAAATCACCTTAGTGAGCTTCTATAGATTAATCAGAATCTTATTAATTTTAATGTTGGTTTTACTATTTTTAGTATAGCTATCCTAGTGATGAATAACTAGTTTTCTTTTTTATTTGTTTTTATTTTCTTTTATAAACAGATTTTTAAGCTTTTTTTGTGATTTTGTTTATATTATTTAATTTTTTGTTTTAATAGGACCGTCATATCCATAGCACTAAGGTTCCTTTAGGTAGTTAATAGGCATCCTCTAGCCAACTTCCTTACGGCTTTGATTGGTCAGAATCATATTATTAACTGTGTAGAAAATTAAAGCAGATCTGCCAACCTTACTCTATTATTCAGAATAATTTTTCTTAAAGTTCTTTTGATGAAAGAAGAAGGAATTTCGTTCTCTAGAAAACTTTCTAATAGTATATTAATGTGGTAATTGAAATCCAAATTGTTGCTGCAAATTCTTGAAATTCTTAGGACCTGAGAAATTAGTACATTCTCAATTACTTTGGTTGAAATGTTATTATTCCAGTGTAGATATTTAATTACTTTGAAAGGAAAATTAACTCTTTTATCAAAGAGGCTAATAGATGGGTTACCTCTGTTGAGCTTAATGCTTAAGTCTAGGAACTCAAGTTCCTGATTACTGTGGTTGGTTTTACATAAGTTAAGAGAGCTAGGATAGATATTATCAAAATCACTCTCTATAACTTCTGAATTATTGATACACAGCAGATCATCAATATATCTAAAAGTGTAAAGGTAGTTATCTGAGCAGGTGGGGTGATTTTTAATGAATTTATATTCCTTAAAGAACAGGAATAGATTAGCGATATTTGTGGACGTTGATGTTCCCATTGGAATACCGTTCACTTGCTTATAGAGGGTATTATTATATAAGATATGGTTATTTTTTATGCAGCAATTGAGATAAGAGTTCCAAGTTCCTACATCAACAAATTGGTTAAGTTTAAATTCTGCATACAGCTCTTTAAAGGTAGTGATTATATCTGATAGAGGCAGATTAGTATATAGGTTTTCAAAATCATAACTATTAATATCTAGGGGACAAACTTTGAGTATAGTAGAAATTACTTCTGCATTATTATTAATTATCCAAAAATCTCTGTACATCAAGTTAGAACAGTTTCTAATGTGTTTCAAAACCTTCTTTAAGACATCTTCAAAAGCAAGATCTATTTTCTTTTTATGACTCCTTACTCCACTAGCTATGAACCTGAACTTCACAGGATCCTTATGAAACTTAACCGTTGCAAAAAGAAATGGAAATTCAGGCCCATATCTTCTAGTTTGTGGAATTTTAAGTTTCTTGAAGAATGCCTTAAACCGATTTTCTAACTGCTTGGTAGAATAACTTACGGGCTCGTATGTTACTCTATTATTGAGTTCCATAGTTAACAATTCAAAATAGAACTTCTTACAGATAATTGCAAAATTATTGCTAGCTTTATCCGTAGTGGTAAAAATAAATTGGTCTTGTAGTTTGGAGAGTGACCTTTTAGCTTCTCCAGAGAAAAAGAGATTTCTGTCGAAACAAAAGTCCAGACCTGCCAACTCACCGGTGAAGCTATTGATTATATTATATTTCCATTCTGCGAAGGCCTCAATAGGCTGATTGTACGTCAAACTGGTTTTTACGATGTACTTATTTACATCTTGAGTGAAGCTCTCAAGAATCCTTTCTTTGGAAATTGTGAAGGAAGGTCTGAATTTAGAGCCATACTCTAATAAATTCCTAAGCTTTTCATTTTCAACATAACTCAAGTTTCCGGTGATAATATGGTTGTAATTCTTATCATAGTGAACTGTTTCTCTATGTTCATCACAAGAACAAGAAGTAATTACAGGAATGTAGCTCGAAGAGTTAAGTTTGTAGTTTTTAACTATTGACCCTAAGGTCTTAACATATTTAAAACTTACAATAGACTGGTGCCTGTGGATGGGAAAAAAAATTGCATTATTGTAGAACAGCTTCCTTACATTGAGATTATCGTAGGCTTTATTTAGGAACCTGATGGTAACAAAATTACTGGAAAATTCTTTAAGAGAAATTTTATCTTTAAGAATATGTTTAAGAATGTCCAGAACCAAAGCAAAGACATGCTTATCAACATGGTCAGCAGTTTCATTCCAGAATTTGAAAAAACATTTAAGGACAGAGTGCTTGAAGGACTTGAGAATTTTGTAAGTATTTTTAACAAAATTAGTGCCAGTTTTAAAGCTTTCCAGAGTTTTTAGCAAGTTAGCAAAATCAACTTTGCTTGATGTGCGAAATAACCTCTGTCCTCTATTACCTCTAGAGCAGCTCTTATTATTAACAAGAAAGAAGAGTTCACGAATTGAAAATTTATGCTGATTATGCTTATTGTCAGATAGAGTGGAATTAAGGCCATAGGGATAAAGAGACTGATGCTGCAAAATTTCAAGGGATTCAGTTTCTAGCCGAGCATAGAGGTCAGGAATAATATGTAGTACCTCTATTTTCACTTTGTCAAAACCATGAGTATGGAAATGCTCTAATTCAAAGGTAGAGTACTGGTTGGCGTTTGTGGAGGGGTTCACTCCTGAATTAGAGAACTTGTTTACTAGAGACCTGTGACCATTAATCCTAAGATGAAGAGGATTTTTACTTTGGCCAATATAGCTAAGGTTGCAGACAGTACAGGTGAGTTTATAGATGGTATTGTAGGCTTTGCAAAACTTGTTGGAGCAATTATCCTCAACAGAAGAATACAGGTTAGGATCTGCAGATTTACATGTCAAACAACGTTTGTCATTTCATAACTTTAGATTACCTTTGCCAGCGAGTTCATACGCTATGGGAAAGGGTGCTAGCCTAACCGAGCGGGAGGACTTAAAATATCTGAGCTGACCTCCAATCCTTTCATCGTCCTTAGAACTACACTTGGGCCAAAACATACAAATTCTGAGCAAACCAACTAGGAAAAACTTTTTAGAAATAAGCAGTCCAAGAAAAGACCAAACTCGAGTATAAACTACACTCCAAAAAGCTGCATCCAAAACATACTAAAAAGAAAAATTAGAAAATGAAAAAAACCTCAAGTGAAAAAAATAGTAATAAAAAAAAAAAAAAAATAATAATAATAATAATAAAACATTTCAACTAGAATTTGCGCATGAGCTGCTAAATAATAAATTGAAATTAGTTACTTAAGAGCAAAACTGAAGACTAAGGAAAAAATTTTAGAATTTAAAACGAAGGGTGCAAAATAACCTGAAAATCAAAACGCGCAACGCAGCAGTTTTGAAAATTCAGAATTCACATTCTATAAAGAAGATACCTAAGCAAAAAAATACATATATAATTTTGACTCACACCTAATAGAACATAGAAAAGGTTATGTATCTACCTGTGTGAGTAAAAGGAGAAAAGATAAAAAAATAAAATAAAACAACTGAATGTAGAAGGTGTCGAGAATACTGAGCCTTGGCTTTATCAAGGACCAGCAAAAACTCTGCATTTTCTCACTTCCACAAAGACCTAGTTGGAAATGGGTTTCTGCAAGGCCATAGATGCAAGTAACATTCCCACCTAAAATAGTTTAAAAAATATATATATAAGTCATGTCCTCCGTAGAGTAGCATGACCTAGCACTAGTTAACAATTTCGCTTGCATCCATTAACCTTCATGGCCCGACCCATGCTCTTCATCTGTTACTATTAAACAGAGAGAAGAAGATTAAAGAGAACTCAAGCTGTGAGAGTGACATAATAAATAGAAATGATTTTCAGCTATAACGAAATTCCAAGTTCGTTTGAGAGAGAATTTAAACCTGAAAAACATTGCAAAAGAAATCCAAATTTTACATTGCAATTAAAAAAGGAAATGTTAATTTATAACGAACAGATTTTTGAAAGAAAACTTGAGTCTAAAACCCCCTACTCTACAACTTATGACAGCACGAAAACGAGAATAAGTTAAAGATAATAATTAACTAAAGAAAACTTTGTGAAAGTTATATACCTTAAACAGTTAGTTGCAATATGTACAAAGTATTTCAGCAGTGCTTTAAGTGCATAATTAATTAGTTATTAAGAACTTAACTACTTTGAAAAAACAGCGCATAGGCAGCGCATAGAAAAGGAACAAGCTTAGCCTTCTTCTGTTCCTAGGTACCCCAAAAGACGCTCAAAGTTACAAAGAAAAGTAAGAGTTAAAACCCGCATAAATGTTAACAGACAAACCAATGCTTAAAAGCTGAAAAGCTAAAAAACGACAGAGAAAAGGTACATAAAGTACAAACATTGAACTTATAAAACCTAGAACCCAAAAACAAGGAAGAGAGCTTACCTCTTGTGTGACAAAAACTTTTCTCCACACAAGAGGAAAACATGGCTGACCCCTTCCGCCACTCCCTTGACGCTGGGGGGGCAGTGAGGGTGGGGCTGATGGCCTCCTCATACAGCAAGAAACCAACGCGCGGAGATTTTAACCAGAGAAAAAAATATATAAACTTAAGACTGTGGATCTGTATGATCAGAATGAGCAGAATTAACTCTCCAGAATACATGAGAAATATTATAAAATACACGAGCAGTTTATTTAATAATCTTTGCATGTATTAAATCACCTTAGTGAGCTTCTATAGATTAATCAGAATCTTATTAATTTTAATGTTGGTTTTACTATTTTTAGTATAGCTATCCTAGTGATGAATAACTAGTTTTCTTTTTTATTTGTTTTTATTTTCTTTTATAAACAGATTTTTAAGCTTTTTTGTGATTTTGTTTATATTATTTAATTTTTTGTTTTAATAGGACCGTCATATCCATAGCACTAAGGTTCCTTTAGGTAGTTAATAGGCATCCTCTAGCCAACTTCCTTACGGCTTTGATTGGTCAGAATCATATTATTAACTGTGTAGAAAATTAAAGCAGATCTGCCAACCTTACTCTATTATTCAGAATAATTTTTCTTAAAGTTCTTTTGATGAAAGAAGAAGGAATTTCGTTCTCTAGAAAACTTTCTAATAGTATATTAATGTGGTAATTGAAATCCAAATTGTTGCTGCAAATTCTTGAAATTCTTAGGACCTGAGAAATTAGTACATTCTCAATTACTTTGGTTGAAATGTTATTATTCCAGTGTAGATATTTAATTACTTTGAAAGGAAAATTAACTCTTTTATCAAAGAGGCTAATAGATGGGTTACCTCTGTTGAGCTTAATGCTTAAGTCTAGGAACTCAAGTTCCTGATTACTGTGGTTGGTTTTACATAAGTTAAGAGAGCTAGGATAGATATTATCAAAATCACTCTCTATAACTTCTGAATTATTGATACACAGCAGATCATCAATATATCTAAAAGTGTAAAGGTAGTTATCTGAGCAGGTGGGGTGATTTTTAATGAATTTATATTCCTTAAAGAACAGGAATAGATTAGCGATATTTGTGGACGTTGATGTTCCCATTGGAATACCGTTCACTTGCTTATAGAGGGTATTATTATATAAGATATGGTTATTTTTTATGCAGCAATTGAGATAAGAGTTCCAAGTTCCTACATCAACAAATTGGTTAAGTTTAAATTCTGCATACAGCTCTTTAAAGGTAGTGATTATATCTGATAGAGGCAGATTAGTATATAGGTTTTCAAAATCATAACTATTAATATCTAGGGGACAAACTTTGAGTATAGTAGAAATTACTTCTGCATTATTATTAATTATCCAAAAATCTCTGTACATCAAGTTAGAACAGTTTCTAATGTGTTTCAAAACCTTCTTTAAGACATCTTCAAAAGCAAGATCTATTTTCTTTTTATGACTCCTTACTCCACTAGCTATGAACCTGAACTTCACAGGATCCTTATGAAACTTAACCGTTGCAAAAAGAAATGGAAATTCAGGCCCATATCTTCTAGTTTGTGGAATTTTAAGTTTCTTGAAGAATGCCTTAAACCGATTTTCTAACTGCTTGGTAGAATAACTTACGGGCTCGTATGTTACTCTATTATTGAGTTCCATAGTTAACAATTCAAAATAGAACTTCTTACAGATAATTGCAAAATTATTGCTAGCTTTATCCGTAGTGGTAAAAATAAATTGGTCTTGTAGTTTGGAGAGTGACCTTTTAGCTTCTCCAGAGAAAAAGAGATTTCTGTCGAAACAAAAGTCCAGACCTGCCAACTCACCGGTGAAGCTATTGATTATATTATATTTCCATTCTGCGAAGGCCTCAATAGGCTGATTGTACGTCAAACTGGTTTTTACGATGTACTTATTTACATCTTGAGTGAAGCTCTCAAGAATCCTTTCTTTGGAAATTGTGAAGGAAGGTCTGAATTTAGAGCCATACTCTAATAAATTCCTAAGCTTTTCATTTTCAACATAACTCAAGTTTCCGGTGATAATATGGTTGTAATTCTTATCATAGTGAACTGTTTCTCTATGTTCATCACAAGAACAAGAAGTAATTACAGGAATGTAGCTCGAAGAGTTAAGTTTGTAGTTTTTAACTATTGACCCTAAGGTCTTAACATATTTAAAACTTACAATAGACTGGTGCCTGTGGATGGGAAAAAAATTGCATTATTGTAGAACAGCTTCCTTACATTGAGATTATCGTAGGCTTTATTTAGGAACCTGATGGTAACAAAATTACTGGAAAATTCTTTAAGAGAAATTTTATCTTTAAGAATATGTTTAAGAATGTCCAGAACCAAAGCAAAGACATGCTTATCAACATGGTCAGCAGTTTCATTCCAGAATTTGAAAAAACATTTAAGGACAGAGTGCTTGAAGGACTTGAGAATTTTGTAAGTATTTTTAACAAAATTAGTGCCAGTTTTAAAGCTTTCCAGAGTTTTTAGCAAGTTAGCAAAATCAACTTTGCTTGATGTGCGAAATAACCTCTGTCCTCTATTACCTCTAGAGCAGCTCTTATTATTAACAAGAAAGAAGAGTTCACGAATTGAAAATTTATGCTGATTATGCTTATTGTCAGATAGAGTGGAATTAAGGCCATAGGGATAAAGAGACTGATGCTGCAAAATTTCAAGGGATTCAGTTTCTAGCCGAGCATAGAGGTCAGGAATAATATGTAGTACCTCTATTTTCACTTTGTCAAAACCATGAGTATGGAAATGCTCTAATTCAAAGGTAGAGTACTGGTTGGCGTTTGTGGAGGGGTTCACTCCTGAATTAGAGAACTTGTTTACTAGAGACCTGTGACCATTAATCCTAAGATGAAGAGGATTTTTACTTTGGCCAATATAGCTAAGGTTGCAGACAGTACAGGTGAGTTTATAGATGGTATTGTAGGCTTTGCAAAACTTGTTGGAGCAATTATCCTCAACAGAAGAATACAGGTTAGGATCTGCAGATTTACATGTCAAACAACGTTTGTCATTTCATAACTTTAGATTACCTTTGCCAGCGAGTTCATACACTATGGGAAAGGGTGCTAGCCTAACCGAGCGGGAGGACTTAAAATATCTGAGCTGACCTCCAATCCTTTCATCGTCCTTAGAACTACACTTGGGCCAAAACATACAAATTCTGAGCAAACCAACTAGGAAAAACTTTTTAGAAATAAGCAGTCCAAGAAAAGACCAAACTCGAGTATAAACTACACTCCAAAAAGCTGCATCCAAAACATACTAAAAAGAAAAATTAGAAAATGAAAAAAACCTCAAGTGAAAAAAATAGTAATAAAAAAAAAAAATAATAATAATAATAATAATAATAAAACATTTCAACTAGAATTTGCGCATGAGCTGCTAAATAATAAATTGAAATTAGTTACTTAAGAGCAAAACTGAAGACTAAGGAAAAAATTTTAGAATTTAAAACGAAGGGTGCAAAATAACCTGAAAATCAAAACGCGCAACGCAGCAGTTTTGAAAATTCAGAATTCACATTCTATAAAGAAGATACCTAAGCAAAAAAATACATATATAATTTTGACTCACACCTAATACAACATAGAAAAGGTTATGTATCTACCTGTGTGAGTAAAAGGAGAAAAGATAAAAAAATAAAATAAAACAACTGAATGTAGAAGGTGTCGAGAATACTGAGCCTTGGCTTTATCAAGGACCAGCAAAAACTCTGCATTTTCTCACTTCCACAAAGACCTAGTTGGAAATGGGTTTCTGCAAGGCCATAGATGCAAGTAACATTCCCACCTAAAATAGTTTAAAAAATATATATATAAGTCATGTCCTCCGTAGAGTAGCATGACCTAGCACTAGTTAACAATTTCGCTTGCATCCATTAACCTTCATGGCCCGACCCATGCTCTTCATCTGTTACTATTAAACAGAGAGAAGAAGATTAAAGAGAACTCAAGCTGTGAGAGTGACATAATAAATAGAAATGATTTTCAGCTATAACGAAATTCCAAGTTCGTTTGAGAGAGAATTTAAACCTGAAAAACATTGCAAAAGAAATCCAAATTTTACATTGCAATTAAAAAAGGAAATGTTAATTTATAACGAACAGATTTTTGAAAGAAAACTTGAGTCTAAAACCCCCTACTCTACAACTTATGACAGCACGAAAACGAGAATAAGTTAAAGATAATAATTAACTAAAGAAAACTTTGTGAAAGTTATATACCTTAAACAGTTAGTTGCAATATGTACAAAGTATTTCAGCAGTGCTTTAAGTGCATAATTAATTAGTTATTAAGAACTTAACTACTTTGAAAAAACAGCGCATAGGCAGCGCATAGAAAAGGAACAAGCTTAGCCTTCTTCTGTTCCTAGGTACCCCAAAAGACGCTCAAAGTTACAAAGAAAAGTAAGAGTTAAAACCCGCATAAATGTTAACAGACAAACCAATGCTTAAAAGCTGAAAAGCTAAAAAACGACAGAGAAAAGGTACATAAAGTACAAACATTGAACTTATAAAACCTAGAACCCAAAAACAAGGAAGAGAGCTTACCTCTTGTGTGACAAAAACTTTTCTCCACACAAGAGGAAAACATGGCTGACCCCTTCCGCCACTCCCTTGACGCTGGGGGGCAGTGAGGGTGGGGCTGATGGCCTCCTCATACAGCAAGAAACCAACGCGCGGAGATTTTAACCAGAGAAAAAAATATATAAACTTAAGACTGTGGATCTGTATGATCAGAATGAGCAGAATTAACTCTCCAGAATACATGAGAAATATTATAAAATACACGAGCAGTTTATTTAATAATCTTTGCATGTATTAAATCACCTTAGTGAGCTTCTATAGATTAATCAGAATCTTATTAATTTTAATGTTGGTTTTACTATTTTTAGTATAGCTATCCTAGTGATGAATAACTAGTTTTCTTTTTTATTTGTTTTTATTTTCTTTTATAAACAGATTTTTAAGCTTTTTTGTGATTTTGTTTATATTATTTAATTTTTTGTTTTAATAGGACCGTCATATCCATAGCACTAAGGTTCCTTTAGGTAGTTAATAGGCATCCTCTAGCCAACTTCCTTACGGCTTTGATTGGTCAGAATCATATTATTAACTGTGTAGAAAATTAAAGCAGATCTGCCAACCTTACTCTATTATTCAGAATAATTTTTCTTAAAGTTCTTTTGATGAAAGAAGAAGGAATTTCGTTCTCTAGAAAACTTTCTAATAGTATATTAATGTGGTAATTGAAATCCAAATTGTTGCTGCAAATTTTTGAAATTCTTAGGACCTGAGAAATTAGTACATTCTCAATTACTTTGGTTGAAATGTTATTATTCCAGTGTAGATATTTAATTACTTTGAAAGGAAAATTAACTCTTTTATCAAAGAGGCTAATAGATGGGTTACCTCTGTTGAGCTTAATGCTTAAGTCTAGGAACTCAAGTTCCTGATTACTGTGGTTGGTTTTACATAAGTTAAGAGAGCTAGGATAGATATTATCAAAATCACTCTCTATAACTTCTGAATTATTGATACACAGCAGATCATCAATATATCTAAAAGTGTAAAGGTAGTTATCTGAGCAGGTGGGGTGATTTTTAATGAATTTATATTCCTTAAAGAACAGGAATAGATTAGCGATATTTGTGGACGTTGATGTTCCCATTGGAATACCGTTCACTTGCTTATAGAGGGTATTATTATATAAGATATGGTTATTTTTTATGCAGCAATTGAGATAAGAGTTCCAAGTTCCTACATCAACAAATTGGTTAAGTTTAAATTCTGCATACAGCTCTTTAAAGGTAGTGATTATATCTGATAGAGGCAGATTAGTATATAGGTTTTCAAAATCATAACTATTAATATCTAGGGGACAAACTTTGAGTATAGTAGAAATTACTTCTGCATTATTATTAATTATCCAAAAATCTCTGTACATCAAGTTAGAACAGTTTCTAATGTGTTTCAAAACCTTCTTTAAGACATCTTCAAAAGCAAGATCTATTTTCTTTTTATGACTCCTTACTCCACTAGCTATGAACCTGAACTTCACAGGATCCTTATGAAACTTAACCGTTGCAAAAAGAAATGGAAATTCAGGCCCATATCTTCTAGTTTGTGGAATTTTAAGTTTCTTGAAGAATGCCTTAAACCGATTTTCTAACTGCTTGGTAGAATAACTTACGGGCTCGTATGTTACTCTATTATTGAGTTCCATAGTTAACAATTCAAAATAGAACTTCTTACAGATAATTGCAAAATTATTGCTAGCTTTATCCGTAGTGGTAAAAATAAATTGGTCTTGTAGTTTGGAGAGTGACCTTTTAGCTTCTCCAGAGAAAAAGAGATTTCTGTCGAAACAAAAGTCCAGACCTGCCAACTCACCGGTGAAGCTATTGATTATATTATATTTCCATTCTGCGAAGGCCTCAATAGGCTGATTGTACGTCAAACTGGTTTTTACGATGTACTTATTTACATCTTGAGTGAAGCTCTCAAGAATCCTTTCTTTGGAAATTGTGAAGGAAGGTCTGAATTTAGAGCCATACTCTAATAAATTCCTAAGCTTTTCATTTTCAACATAACTCAAGTTTCCGGTGATAATATGGTTGTAATTCTTATCATAGTGAACTGTTTCTCTATGTTCATCACAAGAACAAGAAGTAATTACAGGAATGTAGCTCGAAGAGTTAAGTTTGTAGTTTTTAACTATTGACCCTAAGGTCTTAACATATTTAAAACTTACAATAGACTGGTGCCTGTGGATGGGAAAAAATTGCATTATTGTAGAACAGCTTCCTTACATTGAGATTATCGTAGGCTTTATTTAGGAACCTGATGGTAACAAAATTACTGGAAAATTCTTTAAGAGAAATTTTATCTTTAAGAATATGTTTAAGAATGTCCAGAACCAAAGCAAAGACATGCTTATCAACATGGTCAGCAGTTTCATTCCAGAATTTGAAAAAACATTTAAGGACAGAGTGCTTGAAGGACTTGAGAATTTTGTAAGTATTTTTAACAAAATTAGTGCCAGTTTTAAAGCTTTCCAGAGTTTTTAGCAAGTTAGCAAAATCAACTTTGCTTGATGTGCGAAATAACCTCTGTCCTCTATTACCTCTAGAGCAGCTCTTATTATTAACAAGAAAGAAGAGTTCACGAATTGAAAATTTATGCTGATTATGCTTATTGTCAGATAGAGTGGAATTAAGGCCATAGGGATAAAGAGACTGATGCTGCAAAATTTCAAGGGATTCAGTTTCTAGCCGAGCATAGAGGTCAGGAATAATATGTAGTACCTCTATTTTCACTTTGTCAAAACCATGAGTATGGAAATGCTCTAATTCAAAGGTAGAGTACTGGTTGGCGTTTGTGGAGGGGTTCACTCCTGAATTAGAGAACTTGTTTACTAGAGACCTGTGACCATTAATCCTAAGATGAAGAGGATTTTTACTTTGGCCAATATAGCTAAGGTTGCAGACAGTACAGGTGAGTTTATAGATGGTATTGTAGGCTTTGCAAAACTTGTTGGAGCAATTATCCTCAACAGAAGAATACAGGTTAGGATCTGCAGATTTACATGTCAAACAACGTTTGTCATTTCATAACTTTAGATTACCTTTGCCAGCGAGTTCATACACTATGGGAAAGGGTGCTAGCCTAACCGAGCGGGAGGACTTAAAATATCTGAGCTGACCTCCAATCCTTTCATCGTCCTTAGAACTACACTTGGGCCAAAACATACAAATTCTGAGCAAACCAACTAGGAAAAACTTTTTAGAAATAAGCAGTCCAAGAAAAGACCAAACTCGAGTATAAACTACACTCCAAAAAGCTGCATCCAAAACATACTAAAAAGAAAAATTAGAAAATGAAAAAAACCTCAAGTGAAAAAAATAGTAATAAAAAAAAAAAAAAATAATAATAATAATAATAATAAAACATTTCAACTAGAATTTGCGCATGAGCTGCTAAATAATAAATTGAAATTAGTTACTTAAGAGCAAAACTGAAGACTAAGGAAAAAATTTTAGAATTTAAAACGAAGGGTGCAAAATAACCTGAAAATCAAAACGCGCAACGCAGCAGTTTTGAAAATTCAGAATTCACATTCTATAAAGAAGATACCTAAGCAAAAAAATACATATATAATTTTGACTCACACCTAATACAACATAGAAAAGGTTATGTATCTACCTGTGTGAGTAAAAGGAGAAAAGATAAAAAAATAAAATAAAACAACTGAATGTAGAAGGTGTCGAGAATACTGAGCCTTGGCTTTATCAAGGACCAGCAAAAACTCTGCATTTTCTCACTTCCACAAAGACCTAGTTGGAAATGGGTTTCTGCAAGGCCATAGATGCAAGTAACATTCCCACCTAAAATAGTTTAAAAAATATATATATAAGTCATGTCCTCCGTAGAGTAGCATGACCTAGCACTAGTTAACAATTTCGCTTGCATCCATTAACCTTCATGGCCCGACCCATGCTCTTCATCTGTTACTATTAAACAGAGAGAAGAAGATTAAAGAGAACTCAAGCTGTGAGAGTGACATAATAAATAGAAATGATTTTCAGCTATAACGAAATTCCAAGTTCGTTTGAGAGAGAATTTAAACCTGAAAAACATTGCAAAAGAAATCCAAATTTTACATTGCAATTAAAAAAGGAAATGTTAATTTATAACGAACAGATTTTTGAAAGAAAACTTGAGTCTAAAACCCCCTACTCTACAACTTATGACAGCACGAAAACGAGAATAAGTTAAAGATAATAATTAACTAAAGAAAACTTTGTGAAAGTTATATACCTTAAACAGTTAGTTGCAATATGTACAAAGTATTTCAGCAGTGCTTTAAGTGCATAATTAATTAGTTATTAAGAACTTAACTACTTTGAAAAAACAGCGCATAGGCAGCGCATAGAAAAGGAACAAGCTTAGCCTTCTTCTGTTCCTAGGTACCCCAAAAGACGCTCAAAGTTACAAAGAAAAGTAAGAGTTAAAACCCGCATAAATGTTAACAGACAAACCAATGCTTAAAAGCTGAAAAGCTAAAAAACGACAGAGAAAAGGTACATAAAGTACAAACATTGAACTTATAAAACCTAGAACCCAAAAACAAGGAAGAGAGCTTACCTCTTGTGTGACAAAAACTTTTCTCCACACAAGAGGAAAACATGGCTGACCCCTTCCGCCACTCCCTTGACGCTGGGGGGCAGTGAGGGTGGGGCTGATGGCCTCCTCATACAGCAAGAAACCAACGCGCGGAGATTTTAACCAGAGAAAAAAATATATAAACTTAAGACTGTGGATCTGTATGATCAGAATGAGCAGAATTAACTCTCCAGAATACATGAGAAATATTATAAAATACACGAGCAGTTTATTTAATAATCT
Source organism: Macrothele yani (assembly GCA_039090855.1). Lineage (NCBI taxonomy): Eukaryota > Metazoa > Arthropoda > Arachnida > Araneae > Macrothelidae > Macrothele > Macrothele yani. Next base: position 115,397,615 of record CM076999.1, on the reverse strand, counting down.
TTGCATGTATTAAATCACCTTAGTGAGCTTCTATAGATTAATCAGAATCTTATTAATTTTAATGTTGGTTTTACTATTTTTAGTATAGCTATCCTAGTGATGAATAACTAGTTTTCTTTTTTATTTGTTTTTATTTTCTTTTATAAACAGATTTTTAAGCTTTTTTTGTGATTTTGTTTATATTATTTAATTTTTTGTTTTAATAGGACCGTCATATCCATAGCACTAAGGTTCCTTTAGGTAGTTAATAGGCATCCTCTAGCCAACTTCCTTACGGCTTTGATTGGTCAGAATCATATTATTAACTGTGTAGAAAATTAAAGCAGATCTGCCAACCTTACTCTATTATTCAGAATAATTTTTCTTAAAGTTCTTTTGATGAAAGAAGAAGGAATTTCGTTCTCTAGAAAACTTTCTAATAGTATATTAATGTGGTAATTGAAATCCAAATTGTTGCTGCAAATTTTTGAAATTCTTAGGACCTGAGAAATTAGTACATTCTCAATTACTTTGGTTGAAATGTTATTATTCCAGTGTAGATATTTAATTACTTTGAAAGGAAAATTAACTCTTTTATCAAAGAGGCTAATAGATGGGTTACCTCTGTTGAGCTTAATGCTTAAGTCTAGGAACTCAAGTTCCTGATTACTGTGGTTGGTTTTACATAAGTTAAGAGAGCTAGGATAGATATTATCAAAATCACTCTCTATAACTTCTGAATTATTGATACACAGCAGATCATCAATATATCTAAAAGTGTAAAGGTAGTTATCTGAGCAGGTGGGGTGATTTTTAATGAATTTATATTCCTTAAAGAACAGGAATAGATTAGCGATATTTGTGGACGTTGATGTTCCCATTGGAATACCGTTCACTTGCTTATAGAGGGTATTATTATATAAGATATGGTTATTTTTTATGCAGCAATTGAGATAAGAGTTCCAAGTTCCTACATCAACAAATTGGTTAAGTTTAAATTCTGCATACAGCTCTTTAAAGGTAGTGATTATATCTGATAGAGGCAGATTAGTATATAGGTTTTCAAAATCATAACTATTAATATCTAGGGGACAAACTTTGAGTATAGTAGAAATTACTTCTGCATTATTATTAATTATCCAAAAATCTCTGTACATCAAGTTAGAACAGTTTCTAATGTGTTTCAAAACCTTCTTTAAGACATCTTCAAAAGCAAGATCTATTTTCTTTTTATGACTCCTTACTCCACTAGCTATGAACCTGAACTTCACAGGATCCTTATGAAACTTAACCGTTGCAAAAAGAAATGGAAATTCAGGCCCATATCTTCTAGTTTGTGGAATTTTAAGTTTCTTGAAGAATGCCTTAAACCGATTTTCTAACTGCTTGGTAGAATAACTTACGGGCTCGTATGTTACTCTATTATTGAGTTCCATAGTTAACAATTCAAAATAGAACTTCTTACAGATAATTGCAAAATTATTGCTAGCTTTATCCGTAGTGGTAAAAATAAATTGGTCTTGTAGTTTGGAGAGTGACCTTTTAGCTTCTCCAGAGAAAAAGAGATTTCTGTCGAAACAAAAGTCCAGACCTGCCAACTCACCGGTGAAGCTATTGATTATATTATATTTCCATTCTGCGAAGGCCTCAATAGGCTGATTGTACGTCAAACTGGTTTTTACGATGTACTTATTTACATCTTGAGTGAAGCTCTCAAGAATCCTTTCTTTGGAAATTGTGAAGGAAGGTCTGAATTTAGAGCCATACTCTAATAAATTCCTAAGCTTTTCATTTTCAACATAACTCAAGTTTCCGGTGATAATATGGTTGTAATTCTTATCATAGTGAACTGTTTCTCTATGTTCATCACAAGAACAAGAAGTAATTACAGGAATGTAGCTCGAAGAGTTAAGTTTGTAGTTTTTAACTATTGACCCTAAGGTCTTAACATATTTAAAACTTACAATAGACTGGTGCCTGTGGATGGGAAAAAAAATTGCATTATTGTAGAACAGCTTCCTTACATTGAGATTATCGTAGGCTTTATTTAGGAACCTGATGGTAACAAAATTACTGGAAAATTCTTTAAGAGAAATTTTATCTTTAAGAATATGTTTAAGAATGTCCAGAACCAAAGCAAAGACATGCTTATCAACATGGTCAGCAGTTTCATTCCAGAATTTGAAAAAACATTTAAGGACAGAGTGCTTGAAGGACTTGAGAATTTTGTAAGTATTTTTAACAAAATTAGTGCCAGTTTTAAAGCTTTCCAGAGTTTTTAGCAAGTTAGCAAAATCAACTTTGCTTGATGTGCGAAATAACCTCTGTCCTCTATTACCTCTAGAGCAGCTCTTATTATTAACAAGAAAGAAGAGTTCACGAATTGAAAATTTATGCTGATTATGCTTATTGTCAGATAGAGTGGAATTAAGGCCATAGGGATAAAGAGACTGATGCTGCAAAATTTCAAGGGATTCAGTTTCTAGCCGAGCATAGAGGTCAGGAATAATATGTAGTACCTCTATTTTCACTTTGTCAAAACCATGAGTATGGAAATGCTCTAATTCAAAGGTAGAGTACTGGTTGGCGTTTGTGGAGGGGTTCACTCCTGAATTAGAGAACTTGTTTACTAGAGACCTGTGACCATTAATCCTAAGATGAAGAGGATTTTTACTTTGGCCAATATAGCTAAGGTTGCAGACAGTACAGGTGAGTTTATAGATGGTATTGTAGGCTTTGCAAAACTTGTTGGAGCAATTATCCTCAACAGAAGAATACAGGTTAGGATCTGCAGATTTACATGTCAAACAACGTTTGTCATTTCATAACTTTAGATTACCTTTGCCAGCGAGTTCATACACTATGGGAAAGGGTGCTAGCCTAACCGAGCGGGAGGACTTAAAATATCTGAGCTGACCTCCAATCCTTTCATCGTCCTTAGAACTACACTTGGGCCAAAACATACAAATTCTGAGCAAACCAACTAGGAAAAACTTTTTAGAAATAAGCAGTCCAAGAAAAGACCAAACTCGAGTATAAACTACACTCCAAAAAGCTGCATCCAAAACATACTAAAAAGAAAAATTAGAAAATGAAAAAAACCTCAAGTGAAAAAAATAGTAATAAAAAAAAAAATAATAATAATAATAATAATAATAATAAAACATTTCAACTAGAATTTGCGCATGAGCTGCTAAATAATAAATTGAAATTAGTTACTTAAGAGCAAAACTGAAGACTAAGGAAAAAATTTTAGAATTTAAAACGAAGGGTGCAAAATAACCTGAAAATCAAAACGCGCAACGCAGCAGTTTTGAAAATTCAGAATTCACATTCTATAAAGAAGATACCTAAGCAAAAAAATACATATATAATTTTGACTCACACCTAATACAACATAGAAAAGGTTATGTATCTACCTGTGTGAGTAAAAGGAGAAAAAGATAAAAAAATAAAATAAAACAACTGAATGTAGAAGGTGTCGAGAATACTGAGCCTTGGCTTTATCAAGGACCAGCAAAAACTCTGCATTTTCTCACTTCCACAAAGACCTAGTTGGAAATGGGTTTCTGCAAGGCCATAGATGCAAGTAACATTCCCACCTAAAATAGTTTAAAAAATATATATATAAGTCATGTCCTCCGTAGAGTAGCATGACCTAGCACTAGTTAACAATTTCGCTTGCATCCATTAACCTTCATGGCCCGACCCATGCTCTTCATCTGTTACTATTAAACAGAGAGAAGAAGATTAAAGAGAACTCAAGCTGTGAGAGTGACATAATAAATAGAAATGATTTTCAGCTATAACGAAATTCCAAGTTCGTTTGAGAGAGAATTTAAACCTGAAAAACATTGCAAAAGAAATCCAAATTTTACATTGCAATTAAAAAAGGAAATGTTAATTTATAACGAACAGATTTTTGAAAGAAAACTTGAGTCTAAAACCCCCTACTCTACAACTTATGACAGCACGAAAACGAGAATAAGTTAAAGATAATAATTAACTAAAGAAAACTTTGTGAAAGTTATATACCTTAAACAGTTAGTTGCAATATGTACAAAGTATTTCAGCAGTGCTTTAAGTGCATAATTAATTAGTTATTAAGAACTTAACTACTTTGAAAAAACAGCGCATAGGCAGCGCATAGAAAAGGAACAAGCTTAGCCTTCTTCTGTTCCTAGGTACCCCAAAAGACGCTCAAAGTTACAAAGAAAAGTAAGAGTTAAAACCCGCATAAATGTTAACAGACAAACCAATGCTTAAAAGCTGAAAAGCTAAAAAACGACAGAGAAAAGGTACATAAAGTACAAACATTGAACTTATAAAACCTAGAACCCAAAAACAAGGAAGAGAGCTTACCTCTTGTGTGACAAAAACTTTTCTCCACACAAGAGGAAAACATGGCTGACCCCTTCCGCCACTCCCTTGACGCTGGGGGGCAGTGAGGGTGGGGCTGATGGCCTCCTCATACAGCAAGAAACCAACGCGCGGAGATTTTAACCAGAGAAAAAAATATATAAACTTAAGACTGTGGATCTGTATGATCAGAATGAGCAGAATTAACTCTCCAGAATACATGAGAAATATTATAAAATACACGAGCAGTTTATTTAATAATCTTTGCATGTATTAAATCACCTTAGTGAGCTTCTATAGATTAATCAGAATCTTATTAATTTTAATGTTGGTTTTACTATTTTTAGTATAGCTATCCTAGTGATGAATAACTAGTTTTCTTTTTTATTTGTTTTTATTTTCTTTTATAAACAGATTTTTAAGCTTTTTTTGTGATTTTGTTTATATTATTTAATTTTTTGTTTTAATAGGACCGTCATATCCATAGCACTAAGGTTCCTTTAGGTAGTTAATAGGCATCCTCTAGCCAACTTCCTTACGGCTTTGATTGGTCAGAATCATATTATTAACTGTGTAGAAAATTAAAGCAGATCTGCCAACCTTACTCTATTATTCAGAATAATTTTTCTTAAAGTTCTTTTGATGAAAGAAGAAGGAATTTCGTTCTCTAGAAAACTTTCTAATAGTATATTAATGTGGTAATTGAAATCCAAATTGTTGCTGCAAATTTTTGAAATTCTTAGGACCTGAGAAATTAGTACATTCTCAATTACTTTGGTTGAAATGTTATTATTCCAGTGTAGATATTTAATTACTTTGAAAGGAAAATTAACTCTTTTATCAAAGAATCTAATAGATGGGTTACCTCTGTTGAGCTTAATGCTTAAGTCTAGGAACTCAAGTTCCTGATTACTGTGGTTGGTTTTACATAAGTTAAGAGAGCTAGGATAGATATTATCAAAATCACTCTCTATAACTTCTGAATTATTGATACACAGCAGATCATCAATATATCTAAAAGTGTAAAGGTAGTTATCTGAGCAGGTGGGGTGATTTTTAATGAATTTATATTCCTTAAAGAACAGGAATAGATTAGCGATATTTGTGGACGTTGATGTTCCCATTGGAATACCGTTCACTTGCTTATAGAGGGTATTATTATATAAGATATGGTTATTTTTTATGCAGCAATTGAGATAAGAGTTCCAAGTTCCTACATCAACAAATTGGTTAAGTTTAAATTCTGCATACAGCTCTTTAAAGGTAGTGATTATATCTGATAGAGGCAGATTAGTATATAGGTTTTCAAAATCATAACTATTAATATCTAGGGGACAAACTTTGAGTATAGTAGAAATTACTTCTGCATTATTATTAATTATCCAAAAATCTCTGTACATCAAGTTAGAACAGTTTCTAATGTGTTTCAAAACCTTCTTTAAGACATCTTCAAAAGCAAGATCTATTTTCTTTTTATGACTCCTTACTCCACTAGCTATGAACCTGAACTTCACAGGATCCTTATGAAACTTAACCGTTGCAAAAAGAAATGGAAATTCAGGCCCATATCTTCTAGTTTGTGGAATTTTAAGTTTCTTGAAGAATGCCTTAAACCGATTTTCTAACTGCTTGGTAGAATAACTTACGGGCTCGTATGTTACTCTATTATTGAGTTCCATAGTTAACAATTCAAAATAGAACTTCTTACAGATAATTGCAAAATTATTGCTAGCTTTATCCGTAGTGGTAAAAATAAATTGGTCTTGTAGTTTGGAGAGTGACCTTTTAGCTTCTCCAGAGAAAAAGAGATTTCTGTCGAAACAAAAGTCCAGACCTGCCAACTCACCGGTGAAGCTATTGATTATATTATATTTCCATTCTGCGAAGGCCTCAATAGGCTGATTGTACGTCAAACTGGTTTTTACGATGTACTTATTTACATCTTGAGTGAAGCTCTCAAGAATCCTTTCTTTGGAAATTGTGAAGGAAGGTCTGAATTTAGAGCCATACTCTAATAAATTCCTAAGCTTTTCATTTTCAACATAACTCAAGTTTCCGGTGATAATATGGTTGTAATTCTTATCATAGTGAACTGTTTCTCTATGTTCATCACAAGAACAAGAAGTAATTACAGGAATGTAGCTCGAAGAGTTAAGTTTGTAGTTTTTAACTATTGACCCTAAGGTCTTAACATATTTAAAACTTACAATAGACTGGTGCCTGTGGATGGGAAAAAAAATTGCATTATTGTAGAACAGCTTCCTTACATTGAGATTATCGTAGGCTTTATTTAGGAACCTGATGGTAACAAAATTACTGGAAAATTCTTTAAGAGAAATTTTATCTTTAAGAATATGTTTAAGAATGTCCAGAACCAAAGCAAAGACATGCTTATCAACATGGTCAGCAGTTTCATTCCAGAATTTGAAAAAACATTTAAGGACAGAGTGCTTGAAGGACTTGAGAATTTTGTAAGTATTTTTAACAAAATTAGTGCCAGTTTTAAAGCTTTCCAGAGTTTTTAGCAAGTTAGCAAAATCAACTTTGCTTGATGTGCGAAATAACCTCTGTCCTCTATTACCTCTAGAGCAGCTCTTATTATTAACAAGAAAGAAGAGTTCACGAATTGAAAATTTATGCTGATTATGCTTATTGTCAGATAGAGTGGAATTAAGGCCATAGGGATAAAGAGACTGATGCTGCAAAATTTCAAGGGATTCAGTTTCTAGCCGAGCATAGAGGTCAGGAATAATATGTAGTACCTCTATTTTCACTTTGTCAAAACCATGAGTATGGAAATGCTCTAATTCAAAGGTAGAGTACTGGTTGGCGTTTGTGGAGGGGTTCACTCCTGAATTAGAGAACTTGTTTACTAGAGACCTGTGACCATTAATCCTAAGATGAAGAGGATTTTTACTTTGGCCAATATAGCTAAGGTTGCAGACAGTACAGGTGAGTTTATAGATGGTATTGTAGGCTTTGCAAAACTTGTTGGAGCAATTATCCTCAACAGAAGAATACAGGTTAGGATCTGCAGATTTACATGTCAAACAACGTTTGTCATTTCATAACTTTAGATTACCTTTGCCAGCGAGTTCATACACTATGGGAAAGGGTGCTAGCCTAACCGAGCGGGAGGACTTAAAATATCTGAGCTGACCTCCAATCCTTTCATCGTCCTTAGAACTACACTTGGGCCAAAACATACAAATTCTGAGCAAACCAACTAGGAAAAACTTTTTAGAAATAAGCAGTCCAAGAAAAGACCAAACTCGAGTATAAACTACACTCCAAAAAGCTGCATCCAAAACATACTAAAAAGAAAAATTAGAAAATGAAAAAACCTCAAGTGAAAAAAATAGTAATAAAAAAAAAAAAAAAATAATAATAATAATAATAATAAAACATTTCAACTAGAATTTGCGCATGAGCTGCTAAATAATAAATTGAAATTAGTTACTTAAGAGCAAAACTGAAGACTAAGGAAAAAATTTTAGAATTTAAAACGAAGGGTGCAAAATAACCTGAAAATCAAAACGCGCAACGCAGCAGTTTTGAAAATTCAGAATTCACATTCTATAAAGAAGATACCTAAGCAAAAAAATACATATATAATTTTGACTCACACCTAATACAACATAGAAAAGGTTATGTATCTACCTGTGTGAGTAAAAGGAGAAAAGATAAAAAAATAAAATAAAACAACTGAATGTAGAAGGTGTCGAGAATACTGAGCCTTGGCTTTATCAAGGACCAGCAAAAACTCTGCATTTTCTCACTTCCACAAAGACCTAGTTGGAAATGGGTTTCTGCAAGGCCATAGATGCAAGTAACATTCCCACCTAAAATAGTTTAAAAAATATATATATAAGTCATGTCCTCCGTAGAGTAGCATGACCTAGCACTAGTTAACAATTTCGCTTGCATCCATTAACCTTCATGGCCCGACCCATGCTCTTCATCTGTTACTATTAAACAGAGAGAAGAAGATTAAAGAGAACTCAAGCTGTGAGAGTGACATAATAAATAGAAATGATTTTCAGCTATAACGAAATTCCAAGTTCGTTTGAGAGAGAATTTAAACCTGAAAAACATTGCAAAAGAAATCCAAATTTTACATTGCAATTAAAAAAGGAAATGTTAATTTATAACGAACAGATTTTTGAAAGAAAACTTGAGTCTAAAACCCCCTACTCTACAACTTATGACAGCACGAAAACGAGAATAAGTTAAAGATAATAATTAACTAAAGAAAACTTTGTGAAAGTTATATACCTTAAACAGTTAGTTGCAATATGTACAAAGTATTTCAGCAGTGCTTTAAGTGCATAATTAATTAGTTATTAAGAACTTAACTACTTTGAAAAAACAGCGCATAGGCAGCGCATAGAAAAGGAACAAGCTTAGCCTTCTTCTGTTCCTAGGTACCCCAAAAGACGCTCAAAGTTACAAAGAAAAGTAAGAGTTAAAACCCGCATAAATGTTAACAGACAAACCAATGCTTAAAAGCTGAAAAGCTAAAAAACGACAGAGAAAAGGTACATAAAGTACAAACATTGAACTTATAAAACCTAGAACCCAAAAACAAGGAAGAGAGCTTACCTCTTGTGTGACAAAAACTTTTCTCCACACAAGAGGAAAACATGGCTGACCCCTTCCGCCACTCCCTTGACGCTGGGGGGCAGTGAGGGTGGGGCTGATGGCCTCCTCATACAGCAAGAAACCAACGCGCGGAGATTTTAACCAGAGAAAAAAATATATAAACTTAAGACTGTGGATCTGTATGATCAGAATGAGCAGAATTAACTCTCCAGAATACATGAGAAATATTATAAAATACACGAGCAGTTTATTTAATAATCTTTGCATGTATTAAATCACCTTAGTGAGCTTCTATAGATTAATCAGAATCTTATTAATTTTAATGTTGGTTTTACTATTTTTAGTATAGCTATCCTAGTGATGAATAACTAGTTTTCTTTTTTATTTGTTTTTATTTTCTTTTATAAACAGATTTTTAAGCTTTTTTTGTGATTTTGTTTATATTATTTAATTTTTTGTTTTAATAGGACCGTCATATCCATAGCACTAAGGTTCCTTTAGGTAGTTAATAGGCATCCTCTAGCCAACTTCCTTACGGCTTTGATTGGTCAGAATCATATTATTAACTGTGTAGAAAATTAAAGCAGATCTGCCAACCTTACTCTATTATTCAGAATAATTTTTCTTAAAGTTCTTTTGATGAAAGAAGAAGGAATTTCGTTCTCTAGAAAACTTTCTAATAGTATATTAATGTGGTAATTGAAATCCAAATTGTTGCTGCAAATTTTTGAAATTCTTAGGACCTGAGAAATTAGTACATTCTCAATTACTTTGGTTGAAATGTTATTATTCCAGTGTAGATATTTAATTACTTTGAAAGGAAAATTAACTCTTTTATCAAAGAGGCTAATAGATGGGTTACCTCTGTTGAGCTTAATGCTTAAGTCTAGGAACTCAAGTTCCTGATTACTGTGGTTGGTTTTACATAAGTTAAGAGAGCTAGGATAGATATTATCAAAATCACTCTCTATAACTTCTGAATTATTGATACACAGCAGATCATCAATATATCTAAAAGTGTAAAGGTAGTTATCTGAGCAGGTGGGGTGATTTTTAATGAATTTATATTCCTTAAAGAACAGGAATAGATTAGCGATATTTGTGGACGTTGATGTTCCCATTGGAATACCGTTCACTTGCTTATAGAGGGTATTATTATATAAGATATGGTTATTTTTTATGCAGCAATTGAGATAAGAGTTCCAAGTTCCTACATCAACAAATTGGTTAAGTTTAAATTCTGCATACAGCTCTTTAAAGGTAGTGATTATATCTGATAGAGGCAGATTAGTATATAGGTTTTCAAAATCATAACTATTAATATCTAGGGGACAAACTTTGAGTATAGTAGAAATTACTTCTGCATTATTATTAATTATCCAAAAATCTCTGTACATCAAGTTAGAACAGTTTCTAATGTGTTTCAAAACCTTCTTTAAGACATCTTCAAAAGCAAGATCTATTTTCTTTTTATGACTCCTTACTCCACTAGCTATGAACCTGAACTTCACAGGATCCTTATGAAACTTAACCGTTGCAAAAAGAAATGGAAATTCAGGCCCATATCTTCTAGTTTGTGGAATTTTAAGTTTCTTGAAGAATGCCTTAAACCGATTTTCTAACTGCTTGGTAGAATAACTTACGGGCTCGTATGTTACTCTATTATTGAGTTCCATAGTTAACAATTCAAAATAGAACTTCTTACAGATAATTGCAAAATTATTGCTAGCTTTATCCGTAGTGGTAAAAATAAATTGGTCTTGTAGTTTGGAGAGTGACCTTTTAGCTTCTCCAGAGAAAAAGAGATTTCTGTCGAAACAAAAGTCCAGACCTGCCAACTCACCGGTGAAGCTATTGATTATATTATATTTCCATTCTGCGAAGGCCTCAATAGGCTGATTGTACGTCAAACTGGTTTTTACGATGTACTTATTTACATCTTGAGTGAAGCTCTCAAGAATCCTTTCTTTGGAAATTGTGAAGGAAGGTCTGAATTTAGAGCCATACTCTAATAAATTCCTAAGCTTTTCATTTTCAACATAACTCAAGTTTCCGGTGATAATATGGTTGTAATTCTTATCATAGTGAACTGTTTCTCTATGTTCATCACAAGAACAAGAAGTAATTACAGGAATGTAGCTCGAAGAGTTAAGTTTGTAGTTTTTAACTATTGACCCTAAGGTCTTAACATATTTAAAACTTACAATAGACTGGTGCCTGTGGATGGGAAAAAAAATTGCATTATTGTAGAACAGCTTCCTTACATTGAGATTATCGTAGGCTTTATTTAGGAACCTGATGGTAACAAAATTACTGGAAAATTCTTTAAGAGAAATTTTATCTTTAAGAATATGTTTAAGAATGTCCAGAACCAAAGCAAAGACATGCTTATCAACATGGTCAGCAGTTTCATTCCAGAATTTGAAAAAACATTTAAGGACAGAGTGCTTGAAGGACTTGAGAATTTTGTAAGTATTTTTAACAAAATTAGTGCCAGTTTTAAAGCTTTCCAGAGTTTTTAGCAAGTTAGCAAAATCAACTTTGCTTGATGTGCGAAATAACCTCTGTCCTCTATTACCTCTAGAGCAGCTCTTATTATTAACAAGAAAGAAGAGTTCACGAATTGAAAATTTATGCTGATTATGCTTATTGTCAGATAGAGTGGAATTAAGGCCATAGGGATAAAGAGACTGATGCTGCAAAATTTCAAGGGATTCAGTTTCTAGCCGAGCATAGAGGTCAGGAATAATATGTAGTACCTCTATTTTCACTTTGTCAAAACCATGAGTATGGAAATGCTCTAATTCAAAGGTAGAGTACTGGTTGGCGTTTGTGGAGGGGTTCACTCCTGAATTAGAGAACTTGTTTACTAGAGACCTGTGACCATTAATCCTAAGATGAAGAGGATTTTTACTTTGGCCAATATAGCTAAGGTTGCAGACAGTACAGGTGAGTTTATAGATGGTATTGTAGGCTTTGCAAAACTTGTTGGAGCAATTATCCTCAACAGAAGAATACAGGTTAGGATCTGCAGATTTACATGTCAAACAACGTTTGTCATTTCATAACTTTAGATTACCTTTGCCAGCGAGTTCATACACTATGGGAAAGGGTGCTAGCCTAACCGAGCGGGAGGACTTAAAATATCTGAGCTGACCTCCAATCCTTTCATCGTCCTTAGAACTACACTTGGGCCAAAACATACAAATTCTGAGCAAACCAACTAGGAAAAACTTTTTAGAAATAAGCAGTCCAAGAAAAGACCAAACTCGAGTATAAACTACACTCCAAAAAGCTGCATCCAAAACATACTAAAAAGAAAAATTAGAAAATGAAAAAAACCTCAAGTGAAAAAAATAGTAATAAAAAAAAAAAATAATAATAATAATAATAATAATAAAACATTTCAACTAGAATTTGCGCATGAGCTGCTAAATAATAAATTGAAATTAGTTACTTAAGAGCAAAACTGAAGACTAAGGAAAAAATTTTAGAATTTAAAACGAAGGGTGCAAAATAACCTGAAAATCAAAACGCGCAACGCAGCAGTTTTGAAAATTCAGAATTCACATTCTATAAAGAAGATACCTAAGCAAAAAAATACATATATAATTTTGACTCACACCTAATACAACATAGAAAAGGTTATGTATCTACCTGTGTGAGTAAAAGGAGAAAAGATAAAAAAATAAAATAAAACAACTGAATGTAGAAGGTGTCGAGAATACTGAGCCTTGGCTTTATCAAGGACCAGCAAAAACTCTGCATTTTCTCACTTCCACAAAGACCTAGTTGGAAATGGGTTTCTGCAAGGCCATAGATGCAAGTAACATTCCCACCTAAAATAGTTTAAAAAATATATATATAAGTCATGTCCTCCGTAGAGTAGCATGACCTAGCACTAGTTAACAATTTCGCTTGCATCCATTAACCTTCATGGCCCGACCCATGCTCTTCATCTGTTACTATTAAACAGAGAGAAGAAGATTAAAGAGAACTCAAGCTGTGAGAGTGACATAATAAATAGAAATGATTTTCAGCTATAACGAAATTCCAAGTTCGTTTGAGAGAGAATTTAAACCTGAAAAACATTGCAAAAGAAATCCAAATTTTACATTGCAATTAAAAAAGGAAATGTTAATTTATAACGAACAGATTTTTGAAAGAAAACTTGAGTCTAAAACCCCTACTCTACAACTTATGACAGCACGAAAACGAGAATAAGTTAAAGATAATAATTAACTAAAGAAAACTTTGTGAAAGTTATATACCTTAAACAGTTAGTTGCAATATGTACAAAGTATTTCAGCAGTGCTTTAAGTGCATAATTAATTAGTTATTAAGAACTTAACTACTTTGAAAAAACAGCGCATAGGCAGCGCATAGAAAAGGAACAAGCTTAGCCTTCTTCTGTTCCTAGGTACCCCAAAAGACGCTCAAAGTTACAAAGAAAAGTAAGAGTTAAAACCCGCATAAATGTTAACAGACAAACCAATGCTTAAAAGCTGAAAAGCTAAAAAACGACAGAGAAAAGGTACATAAAGTACAAACATTGAACTTATAAAACCTAGAACCCAAAAACAAGGAAGAGAGCTTACCTCTTGTGTGACAAAAACTTTTCTCCACACAAGAGGAAAACATGGCTGACCCCTTCCGCCACTCCCTTGACGCTGGGGGGCAGTGAGGGTGGGGCTGATGGCCTCCTCATACAGCAAGAAACCAACGCGCGGAGATTTTAACCAGAGAAAAAAATATATAAACTTAAGACTGTGGATCTGTATGATCAGAATGAGCAGAATTAACTCTCCAGAATACATGAGAAATATTATAAAATACACGAGCAGTTTATTTAATAATCTTTGCATGTATTAAATCACCTTAGTGAGCTTCTATAGATTAATCAGAATCTTATTAATTTTAATGTTGGTTTTACTATTTTTAGTATAGCTATCCTAGTGATGAATAACTAGTTTTCTTTTTTATTTGTTTTTATTTTCTTTTATAAACAGATTTTTAAGCTTTTTTGTGATTTTGTTTATATTATTTAATTTTTTGTTTTAATAGGACCGTCATATCCATAGCACTAAGGTTCCTTTAGGTAGTTAATAGGCATCCTCTAGCCAACTTCCTTACGGCTTTGATTGGTCAGAATCATATTATTAACTGTGTAGAAAATTAAAGCAGATCTGCCAACCTTACTCTATTATTCAGAATAATTTTTCTTAAAGTTCTTTTGATGAAAGAAGAAGGAATTTCGTTCTCTAGAAAACTTTCTAATAGTATATTAATGTGGTAATTGAAATCCAAATTGTTGCTGCAAATTTTTGAAATTCTTAGGACCTGAGAAATTAGTACATTCTCAATTACTTTGGTTGAAATGTTATTATTCCAGTGTAGATATTTAATTACTTTGAAAGGAAAATTAACTCTTTTATCAAAGAATCTAATAGATGGGTTACCTCTGTTGAGCTTAATGCTTAAGTCTAGGAACTCAAGTTCCTGATTACTGTGGTTGGTTTTACATAAGTTAAGAGAGCTAGGATAGATATTATCAAAATCACTCTCTATAACTTCTGAATTATTGATACACAGCAGATCATCAATATATCTAAAAGTGTAAAGGTAGTTATCTGAGCAGGTGGGGTGATTTTTAATGAATTTATATTCCTTAAAGAACAGGAATAGATTAGCGATATTTGTGGACGTTGATGTTCCCATTGGAATACCGTTCACTTGCTTATAGAGGGTATTATTATATAAGATATGGTTATTTTTTATGCAGCAATTGAGATAAGAGTTCCAAGTTCCTACATCAACAAATTGGTTAAGTTTAAATTCTGCATACAGCTCTTTAAAGGTAGTGATTATATCTGATAGAGGCAGATTAGTATATAGGTTTTCAAAATCATAACTATTAATATCTAGGGGACAAACTTTGAGTATAGTAGAAATTACTTCTGCATTATTATTAATTATCCAAAAATCTCTGTACATCAAGTTAGAACAGTTTCTAATGTGTTTCAAAACCTTCTTTAAGACATCTTCAAAAGCAAGATCTATTTTCTTTTTATGACTCCTTACTCCACTAGCTATGAACCTGAACTTCACAGGATCCTTATGAAACTTAACCGTTGCAAAAAGAAATGGAAATTCAGGCCCATATCTTCTAGTTTGTGGAATTTTAAGTTTCTTGAAGAATGCCTTAAACCGATTTTCTAACTGCTTGGTAGAATAACTTACGGGCTCGTATGTTACTCTATTATTGAGTTCCATAGTTAACAATTCAAAATAGAACTTCTTACAGATAATTGCAAAATTATTGCTAGCTTTATCCGTAGTGGTAAAAATAAATTGGTCTTGTAGTTTGGAGAGTGACCTTTTAGCTTCTCCAGAGAAAAAGAGATTTCTGTCGAAACAAAAGTCCAGACCTGCCAACTCACCGGTGAAGCTATTGATTATATTATATTTCCATTCTGCGAAGGCCTCAATAGGCTGATTGTACGTCAAACTGGTTTTTACGATGTACTTATTTACATCTTGAGTGAAGCTCTCAAGAATCCTTTCTTTGGAAATTGTGAAGGAAGGTCTGAATTTAGAGCCATACTCTAATAAATTCCTAAGCTTTTCATTTTCAACATAACTCAAGTTTCCGGTGATAATATGGTTGTAATTCTTATCATAGTGAACTGTTTCTCTATGTTCATCACAAGAACAAGAAGTAATTACAGGAATGTAGCTCGAAGAGTTAAGTTTGTAGTTTTTAACTATTGACCCTAAGGTCTTAACATATTTAAAACTTACAATAGACTGGTGCCTGTGGATGGGAAAAAAAATTGCATTATTGTAGAACAGCTTCCTTACATTGAGATTATCGTAGGCTTTATTTAGGAACCTGATGGTAACAAAATTACTGGAAAATTCTTTAAGAGAAATTTTATCTTTAAGAATATGTTTAAGAATGTCCAGAACCAAAGCAAAGACATGCTTATCAACATGGTCAGCAGTTTCATTCCAGAATTTGAAAAAACATTTAAGGACAGAGTGCTTGAAGGACTTGAGAATTTTGTAAGTATTTTTAACAAAATTAGTGCCAGTTTTAAAGCTTTCCAGAGTTTTTAGCAAGTTAGCAAAATCAACTTTGCTTGATGTGCGAAATAACCTCTGTCCTCTATTACCTCTAGAGCAGCTCTTATTATTAACAAGAAAGAAGAGTTCACGAATTGAAAATTTATGCTGATTATGCTTATTGTCAGATAGAGTGGAATTAAGGCCATAGGGATAAAGAGACTGATGCTGCAAAATTTCAAGGGATTCAGTTTCTAGCCGAGCATAGAGGTCAGGAATAATATGTAGTACCTCTATTTTCACTTTGTCAAAACCATGAGTATGGAAATGCTCTAATTCAAAGGTAGAGTACTGGTTGGCGTTTGTGGAGGGGTTCACTCCTGAATTAGAGAACTTGTTTACTAGAGACCTGTGACCATTAATCCTAAGATGAAGAGGATTTTTACTTTGGCCAATATAGCTAAGGTTGCAGACAGTACAGGTGAGTTTATAGATGGTATTGTAGGCTTTGCAAAACTTGTTGGAGCAATTATCCTCAACAGAAGAATACAGGTTAGGATCTGCAGATTTACATGTCAAACAACGTTTGTCATTTCATAACTTTAGATTACCTTTGCCAGCGAGTTCATACACTATGGGAAAGGGTGCTAGCCTAACCGAGCGGGAGGACTTAAAATATCTGAGCTGACCTCCAATCCTTTCATCGTCCTTAGAACTACACTTGGGCCAAAACATACAAATTCTGAGCAAACCAACTAGGAAAAACTTTTTAGAAATAAGCAGTCCAAGAAAAGACCAAACTCGAGTATAAACTACACTCCAAAAAGCTGCATCCAAAACATACTAAAAAGAAAAATTAGAAAATGAAAAAAACCTCAAGTGAAAAAAATAGTAATAAAAAAAAAAAAAAAAATAATAATAATAATAATAATAAAACATTTCAACTAGAATTTGCGCATGAGCTGCTAAATAATAAATTGAAATTAGTTACTTAAGAGCAAAACTGAAGACTAAGGAAAAAATTTTAGAATTTAAAACGAAGGGTGCAAAATAACCTGAAAATCAAAACGCGCAACGCAGCAGTTTTGAAAATTCAGAATTCACATTCTATAAAGAAGATACCTAAGCAAAAAAATACATATATAATTTTGACTCACACCTAATACAACATAGAAAAGGTTATGTATCTACCTGTGTGAGTAAAAGGAGAAAAGATAAAAAAATAAAATAAAACAACTGAATGTAGAAGGTGTCGAGAATACTGAGCCTTGGCTTTATCAAGGACCAGCAAAAACTCTGCATTTTCTCACTTCCACAAAGACCTAGTTGGAAATGGGTTTCTGCAAGGCCATAGATGCAAGTAACATTCCCACCTAAAATAGTTTAAAAAATATATATATAAGTCATGTCCTCCGTAGAGTAGCATGACCTAGCACTAGTTAACAATTTCGCTTGCATCCATTAACCTTCATGGCCCGACCCATGCTCTTCATCTGTTACTATTAAACAGAGAGAAGAAGATTAAAGAGAACTCAAGCTGTGAGAGTGACATAATAAATAGAAATGATTTTCAGCTATAACGAAATTCCAAGTTCGTTTGAGAGAGAATTTAAACCTGAAAAACATTGCAAAAGAAATCCAAATTTTACATTGCAATTAAAAAAGGAAATGTTAATTTATAACGAACAGATTTTTGAAAGAAAACTTGAGTCTAAAACCCCCTACTCTACAACTTATGACAGCACGAAAACGAGAATAAGTTAAAGATAATAATTAACTAAAGAAAACTTTGTGAAAGTTATATACCTTAAACAGTTAGTTGCAATATGTACAAAGTATTTCAGCAGTGCTTTAAGTGCATAATTAATTAGTTATTAAGAACTTAACTACTTTGAAAAAACAGCGCATAGGCAGCGCATAGAAAAGGAACAAGCTTAGCCTTCTTCTGTTCCTAGGTACCCCAAAAGACGCTCAAAGTTACAAAGAAAAGTAAGAGTTAAAACCCGCATAAATGTTAACAGACAAACCAATGCTTAAAAGCTGAAAAGCTAAAAAACGACAGAGAAAAGGTACATAAAGTACAAACATTGAACTTATAAAACCTAGAACCCAAAAACAAGGAAGAGAGCTTACCTCTTGTGTGACAAAAACTTTTCTCCACACAAGAGGAAAACATGGCTGACCCCTTCCGCCACTCCCTTGACGCTGGGGGGCAGTGAGGGTGGGGCTGATGGCCTCCTCATACAGCAAGAAACCAACGCGCGGAGATTTTAACCAGAGAAAAAAATATATAAACTTAAGACTGTGGATCTGTATGATCAGAATGAGCAGAATTAACTCTCCAGAATACATGAGAAATATTATAAAATACACGAGCAGTTTATTTAATAATCTTTGCATGTATTAAATCACCTTAGTGAGCTTCTATAGATTAATCAGAATCTTATTAATTTTAATGTTGGTTTTACTATTTTTAGTATAGCTATCCTAGTGATGAATAACTAGTTTTCTTTTTTATTTGTTTTTATTTTCTTTTATAAACAGATTTTTAAGCTTTTTTTGTGATTTTGTTTATATTATTTAATTTTTTGTTTTAATAGGACCGTCATATCCATAGCACTAAGGTTCCTTTAGGTAGTTAATAGGCATCCTCTAGCCAACTTCCTTACGGCTTTGATTGGTCAGAATCATATTATTAACTGTGTAGAAAATTAAAGCAGATCTGCCAACCTTACTCTATTATTCAGAATAATTTTTCTTAAAGTTCTTTTGATGAAAGAAGAAGGAATTTCGTGCTCTAGAAAACTTTCTAATAGTATATTAATGTGGTAATTGAAATCCAAATTGTTGCTGCAAATTCTTGAAATTCTTAGGACCTGAGAAGTTAGTACATTCTCAATTACTTTGGTTGAAATGTTATTATTCCAGTGTAGATATTTAATTACTTTGAAAGGAAAATTAACTCTTTTATCAAAGAGGCTAATAGATGGGTTACCTCTGTTGAGCTTAATGCTTAAGTCTAGGAACTCAAGTTCCTGATTACTGTGGTTGGTTTTACATAAGTTAAGAGAGCTAGGATAGATATTATCAAAATCACTCTCTATAACTTCTGAATTATTGATACACAGCAGATCATCAATATATCTAAAAGTGTAAAGGTAGTTATCTGAGCAGGTGGGGTGATTTTTAATGAATTTATATTCCTTAAAGAACAGGAATAGATTAGCGATATTTGTGGACGTTGATGTTCCCATTGGAATACCGTTCACTTGCTTATAGAGGGTATTATTATATAAGATATGGTTATTTTTTATGCAGCAATTGAGATAAGAGTTCCAAGTTCCTACATCAACAAATTGGTTAAGTTTAAATTCTGCATACAGCTCTTTAAAGGTAGTGATTATATCTGATAGAGGCAGATTAGTATATAGGTTTTCAAAATCATAACTATTAATATCTAGGGGACAAACTTTGAGTATAGTAGAAATTACTTCTGCATTATTATTAATTATCCAAAAATCTCTGTACATCAAGTTAGAACAGTTTCTAATGTGTTTCAAAACCTTCTTTAAGACATCTTCAAAAGCAAGATCTATTTTCTTTTTATGACTCCTTACTCCACTAGCTATGAACCTGAACTTCACAGGATCCTTATGAAACTTAACCGTTGCAAAAAGAAATGGAAATTCAGGCCCATATCTTCTAGTTTGTGGAATTTTAAGTTTCTTGAAGAATGCCTTAAACCGATTTTCTAACTGCTTGGTAGAATAACTTACGGGCTCGTATGTTACTCTATTATTGAGTTCCATAGTTAACAATTCAAAATAGAACTTCTTACAGATAATTGCAAAATTATTGCTAGCTTTATCCGTAGTGGTAAAAATAAATTGGTCTTGTAGTTTGGAGAGTGACCTTTTAGCTTCTCCAGAGAAAAAGAGATTTCTGTCGAAACAAAAGTCCAGACCTGCCAACTCACCGGTGAAGCTATTGATTATATTATATTTCCATTCTGCGAAGGCCTCAATAGGCTGATTGTACGTCAAACTGGTTTTTACGATGTACTTATTTACATCTTGAGTGAAGCTCTCAAGAATCCTTTCTTTGGAAATTGTGAAGGAAGGTCTGAATTTAGAGCCATACTCTAATAAATTCCTAAGCTTTTCATTTTCAACATAACTCAAGTTTCCGGTGATAATATGGTTGTAATTCTTATCATAGTGAACTGTTTCTCTATGTTCATCACAAGAACAAGAAGTAATTACAGGAATGTAGCTCGAAGAGTTAAGTTTGTAGTTTTTAACTATTGACCCTAAGGTCTTAACATATTTAAAACTTACAATAGACTGGTGCCTGTGGATGGGAAAAAAATTGCATTATTGTAGAACAGCTTCCTTACATTGAGATTATCGTAGGCTTTATTTAGGAACCTGATGGTAACAAAATTACTGGAAAATTCTTTAAGAGAAATTTTATCTTTAAGAATATGTTTAAGAATGTCCAGAACCAAAGCAAAGACATGCTTATCAACATGGTCAGCAGTTTCATTCCAGAATTTGAAAAAACATTTAAGGACAGAGTGCTTGAAGGACTTGAGAATTTTGTAAGTATTTTTAACAAAATTAGTGCCAGTTTTAAAGCTTTCCAGAGTTTTTAGCAAGTTAGCAAAATCAACTTTGCTTGATGTGCGAAATAACCTCTGTCCTCTATTACCTCTAGAGCAGCTCTTATTATTAACAAGAAAGAAGAGTTCACGAATTGAAAATTTATGCTGATTATGCTTATTGTCAGATAGAGTGGAATTAAGGCCATAGGGATAAAGAGACTGATGCTGCAAAATTTCAAGGGATTCAGTTTCTAGCCGAGCATAGAGGTCAGGAATAATATGTAGTACCTCTATTTTCACTTTGTCAAAACCATGAGTATGGAAATGCTCTAATTCAAAGGTAGAGTACTGGTTGGCGTTTGTGGAGGGGTTCACTCCTGAATTAGAGAACTTGTTTACTAGAGACCTGTGACCATTAATCCTAAGATGAAGAGGATTTTTACTTTGGCCAATATAGCTAAGGTTGCAGACAGTACAGGTGAGTATATAGATGGTATTGTAGGCTTTGCAAAACTTGTTGGAGCAATTATCCTCAACAGAAGAATACAGGTTAGGATCTGCAGATTTACATGTCAAACAACGTTTGTCATTTCATAACTTTAGATTACCTTTGCCAGCGAGTTCATACACTATGGGAAAGGGTGCTAGCCTAACCGAGCGGGAGGACTTAAAATATCTGAGCTGACCTCCAATCCTTTCATCGTCCTTAGAACTACACTTGGGCCAAAACATACAAATTCTGAGCAAACCAACTAGGAAAAACTTTTTAGAAATAAGCAGTCCAAGAAAAGACCAAACTCGAGTATAAACTACACTCCAAAAAGCTGCATCCAAAACATACTAAAAAGAAAAATTAGAAAATGAAAAAAACCTCAAGTGAAAAAAATAGTAATAAAAAATAAAAAAAAAAAAAAAAAAAATATTATGCGCTGTTTTTTCAAAGTAGTTAAGTTCTTAATAACTAATTAATTATGCACTTAAAGCACTGCTGAAATACTTTGTACATATTGCAACTAACTGTTTAAGGTATATAACTTTCACAAAGTTTTCTTTAGTTAATTATTATCTTTAACTTATTCTCGTTTTCGTGCTGTCATAAGTTGTAGAGTAGGGGGTTTTAGACTCAAGTTTTCTTTCAAAAATCTGTTCGTTATAAATTAACATTTCCTTTTTTAATTGCAATGTAAAATTTGGATTTCTTTTGCAATGTTTTTCAGGTTTAAATGCTCTCTCAAACGAACTTGGAATTTCGTTATAGCTGAAAATCATTTCTATTTATTATGTCACTCTCACAGCTCGAGTTCTCTTTAATCTTCTTCTCTCTGTTTAATAGTAACAGATGAAGAGCATGGGTCGGGCCATGAAGGTTAATGGATGCAAGCGAAATTGTTAACTAGTGCTAGGTCATGCTACTCTACGGAGGACATGACTTATATATATATTTTTTAAACTATTTTAGGTGGGAATGTTACTTGCATCTATGGCCTTGCAGAAACCCATTTCCAACTAGGTCTTTGTGGAAGTGAGAAAATGCAGAGTTTTTGCTGGTCCTTGATAAAGCCAAGGCTCAGTATTCTCGACACCTTCTACATTCAGTTGTTTTATTTTATTTTTTTATCTTTTCTCCTTTTACTCACACAGGTAGATACATAACCTTTTCTATGTTGTATTAGGTGTGAGTCAAAATTATATATGTATTTTTTTGCTTAGGTATCTTCTTTATAGAATGTGAATTCTGAATTTTCAAAATTGCTGCGTTGCGCGTTTTGATTTTCAGGTTATTTTGCACCCTTCGTTTTAAATTCTAAAATTTTTTCCTTAGTCTTCAGTTTTGCTCTTAAGTAACTAATTTCAATTTATTATTTAGCAGCTCATGCGCAAATTCTAGTTGAAATGTTTTATTATTATTATTATTATTATTATTTTTTTATTTTTTATTTTTTATTACTATTTTTTTCACTTGAGGTTTTTTTCATTTTCTAATTTTTCTTTTTAGTATGTTTTGGATGCAGCTTTTTGGAGTGTAGTTTATACTCGAGTTTGGTCTTTTCTTGGACTGCTTATTTCTAAAAAGTTTTTCCTAGTTGGTTTGCTCAGAATTTGTATGTTTTGGCCCAAGTGTAGTTCTAAGGACGATGAAAGGATTGGAGGTCAGCTCAGATATTTTAAGTCCTCCCGCTCGGTTAGGCTAGCACCCTTTCCCATAGTGTATGAACTCGCTGGCAAAGGTAATCTAAAGTTATGAAATGACAAACGTTGTTTGACATGTAAATCTGCAGATCCTAACCTGTATTCTTCTGTTGAGGATAATTGCTCCAACAAGTTTTGCAAAGCCTACAATACCATCTATATACTCACCTGTACTGTCTGCAACCTTAGCTATATTGGCCAAAGTAAAAATCCTCTTCATCTTAGGATTAATGGTCACAGGTCTGTAGTAAACAAGTTCTCTAATTCAGGAGTGAACCCCTCCACAAACGCCAACCAGTACTCTACCTTTGAATTAGAGCATTTCCATACTCATGGTTTTGACAAAGTGAAAATAGAGGTACTACATATTATTCCTGACCTCTATGCTCGGCTAGAAACTGAATCCCTTGAAATTTTGCAGCATCAGTCTCTTTATCCCTATGGCCTTAATTCCACTCTATCTGACAATAAGCATAATCAGCATAAATTTTCAATTCGTGAACTCTTCTTTCTTGTTAATAATAAGAGCTGCTCTAGAGGTAATAGAGGACAGAGGTTATTTCGCACATCAAGCAAAGTTGATTTTGCTAACTTGCTAAAAACTCTGGAAAGCTTTAAAACTGGCACTAATTTTGTTAAAAATACTTACAAAATTCTCAAGTCCTTCAAGCACTCTGTCCTTAAATGTTTTTTCAAATTCTGGAATGAAACTGCTGACCATGTTGATAAGCATGTCTTTGCTTTGGTTCTGGACATTCTTAAACATATTCTTAAAGATAAAATTTCTCTTAAAGAATTTTCCAGTAATTTTGTTACCATCAGGTTCCTAAATAAAGCCTACGATAATCTCAATGTAAGGAAGCTGTTCTACAATAATGCAATTTTTTTCCCATCCACAGGCACCAGTCTATTGTAAGTTTTAAATATGTTAAGACCTTAGGGTCAATAGTTAAAAACTACAAACTTAACTCTTCGAGCTACATTCCTGTAATTACTTCTTGTTCTTGTGATGAACATAGAGAAACAGTTCACTATGATAAGAATTACAACCATATTATCACCGGAAACTTGAGTTATGTTGAAAATGAAAAGCTTAGGAATTTATTAGAGTATGGCTCTAAATTCAGACCTTCCTTCACAATTTCCAAAGAAAGGATTCTTGAGAGCTTCACTCAAGATGTAAATAAGTACATCGTAAAAACCAGTTTGACGTACAATCAGCCTATTGAGGCCTTCGCAGAATGGAAATATAATATAATCAATAGCTTCACCGGTGAGTTGGCAGGTCTGGACTTTTGTTTCGACAGAAATCTCTTTTTCTCTGGAGAAGCTAGAAGGTCACTCTCCAAACTACAAGACCAATTTATTTTTACCACTACGGATAAAGCTAGCAATAATTTTGCAATTATCTGTAAGAAGTTCTATTTTGAATTGTTAACTATGGAACTCAATAATAGAGTAACATACGAGCCCGTAAGTTATTCTACCAAGCAGTTAGAAAATCGGTTTAAGGCATTCTTCAAGAAACTTAAAATTCCACAAACTAGAAGATATGGGCCTGAATTTCCATTTCTTTTTGCAACGGTTAAGTTTCATAAGGATCCTGTGAAGTTCAGGTTCATAGCTAGTGGAGTAAGGAGTCATAAAAAGAAAATAGATCTTGCTTTTGAAGATGTCTTAAAGAAGGTTTTGAAACACATTAGAAACTGTTCTAACTTGATGTACAGAGATTTTTGGATAATTAATAATAATGCAGAAGTAATTTCTACTATACTCAAAGTTTGTCCCCTAGATATTAATAGTTATGATTTTGAAAACCTATATACTAATCTGCCTCTATCAGATATAATCACTACCTTTAAAGAGCTGTATGCAGAATTTAAACTTAACCAATTTGTTGATGTAGGAACTTGGAACTCTTATCTCAATTGCTGCATAAAAAATAACCATATCTTATATAATAATACCCTCTATAAGCAAGTGAACGGTATTCCAATGGGAACATCAACGTCCACAAATATCGCTAATCTATTCCTGTTCTTTAAGGAATATAAATTCATTAAAAATCACCCCACCTGCTCAGATAACTACCTTTACACTTTTAGATATATTGATGATCTGCTGTGTATCAATAATTCAGAAGTTATAGAGAGTGATTTTGATAATATCTATCCTAGCTCTCTTAACTTATGTAAAACCAACCACAGTAATCAGGAACTTGAGTTCCTAGACTTAAGCATTAAGCTCAACAGAGGTAACCCATCTATTAGCCTCTTTGATAAAAGAGTTAATTTTCCTTTCAAAGTAATTAAATATCTACACTGGAATAATAACATTTCAACCAAAGTAATTGAGAATGTACTAATTTCTCAGGTCCTAAGAATTTCAAGAATTTGCAGCAACAATTTGGATTTCAATTACCACATTAATATACTATTAGAAAGTTTTCTAGAGAACGAAATTCCTTCTTCTTTCATCAAAAGAACTTTAAGAAAAATTATTCTGAATAATAGAGTAAGGTTGGCAGATCTGCTTTAATTTTCTACACAGTTAATAATATGATTCTGACCAATCAAAGCCGTAAGGAAGTTGGCTAGAGGATGCCTATTAACTACCTAAAGGAACCTTAGTGCTATGGATATGACGGTCCTATTAAAACAAAAAATTAAATAATATAAACAAAATCACAAAAAAAGCTTAAAAATCTGTTTATAAAAGAAAATAAAAACAAATAAAAAGAAAACTAGTTATTCATCACTAGGATAGCTATACTAAAAATAGTAAAACCAACATTAAAATTAATAAGATTCTGATTAATCTATAGAAGCTCACTAAGGTGATTTAATACATGCAAAGATTATTAAATAAACTGCTCGTGTATTTTATAATATTTCTCATGTATTCTGGAGAGTTAATTCTGCTCATTCTGATCATACAGATCCACAGTCTTAAGTTTATATATTTTTTTCTCTGGTTAAAATCTCCGCGCGTTGGTTTCTTGCTGTATGAGGAGGCCATCAGCCCCACCCTCACTGCCCCCCAGCGTCAAGGGAGTGGCGGAAGGGGTCAGCCATGTTTTCCTCTTGTGTGGAGAAAAGTTTTTGTCACACAAGAGGTAAGCTCTCTTCCTTGTTTTTGGGTTCTAGGTTTTATAAGTTCAATGTTTGTACTTTATGTACCTTTTCTCTGTCGTTTTTTAGCTTTTCAGCTTTTAAGCATTGGTTTGTCTGTTAACATTTATGCGGGTTTTAACTCTTACTTTTCTTTGTAACTTTGAGCGTCTTTTGGGGTACCTAGGAACAGAAGAAGGCTAAGCTTGTTCCTTTTCTATGCGCTGCCTATGCGCTGTTTTTTCAAAGTAGTTAAGTTCTTAATAACTAATTAATTATGCACTTAAAGCACTGCTGAAATACTTTGTACATATTGCAACTAACTGTTTAAGGTATATAACTTTCACAAAGTTTTCTTTAGTTAATTATTATCTTTAACTTATTCTCGTTTTCGTGCTGTCATAAGTTGTAGAGTAGGGGGTTTTAGACTCAAGTTTTCTTTCAAAAATCTGTTCGTTATAAATTAACATTTCCTTTTTTAATTGCAATGTAAAATTTGGATTTCTTTTGCAATGTTTTTCAGGTTTAAATTCTCTCTCAAACGAACTTGGAATTTCGTTATAGCTGAAAATCATTTCTATTTATTATGTCACTCTCACAGCTTGAGTTCTCTTTAATCTTCTTCTCTCTGTTTAATAGTAACAGATGAAGAGCATGGGTCGGGCCATGAAGGTTAATGGATGCAAGCGAAATTGTTAACTAGTGCTAGGTCATGCTACTCTACGGAGGACATGACTTATATATATATTTTTTAAACTATTTTAGGTGGGAATGTTACTTGCATCTATGGCCTTGCAGAAACCCATTTCCAACTAGGTCTTTGTGGAAGTGAGAAAATGCAGAGTTTTTGCTGGTCCTTGATAAAGCCAAGGCTCAGTATTCTCGACACCTTCTACATTCAGTTGTTTTATTTTATTTTTTTATCTTTTCTCCTTTTACTCACACAGGTAGATACATAACCTTTTCTATGTTGTATTAGGTGTGAGTCAAAATTATATATGTATTTTTTTGCTTAGGTATCTTCTTTATAGAATGTGAATTCTGAATTTTCAAAACTGCTGCGTTGCGCGTTTTGATTTTCAGGTTATTTTGCACCCTTCGTTTTAAATTCTAAAATTTTTTCCTTAGTCTTCAGTTTTGCTCTTAAGTATATATATATATATATATATAATATGCGCAGCCGCTCCTGACTGCGCATATTTGGACAAAAATAGGTATCTAAAGGTTGCGAAAAGAGCAAACAAATTCAAATTTACAACATTGAACCTATAAAATACCACTGCCGTCAATCCACGCCTGACGACTCTGAGTCTGCGAATTGAACATTGAATCCTCTGAACATAGCACTTTGAGCTTTAACCTGCGTATGAATCACGAAATCGCGCGCGCAAGGTATTTATAGTTTTGCCAGATGGGTGCTGCTGGTTAATAGAAAGAAAAAGGGGAATGTCAGTATGGTACAGAGAGAGAGAGAGAGTTAGTCATAAAAGCATACTACTACAGACGTTACGGAGTGTATGAGAATGAAAGAGTCTGAGGTGAAACTCCATACTGAGCATCAGTATCCTAGCGATGGAATGTGGGGGTGGAAGAACATTGCACATTCACAGCAACATAAATCCTTGTTTGGCGTAATGTGATTTCAAGAGATGTCAGTCTGAAAAACTTTCAGCAACGGTCTGAAACTACACGAACACAAAGTTAGAGAGAGAGAGAGAATTATTCCAGTACAGACTGTTACGGAGTGTATGAGAATGAAAGAGACTGAGGTGAAACTGCATACTGAGCATCAGTATCCTAGCGATGGAATGTGGGGGTGGAAGAACATTGCACATTCACAGCAACATAAATCCTTGTTTGGCGTAATGTGATTTCAAGAGATGTCAGTCTGAAAAACTTTCAGCAACGGTCTGAAACTACAGAAACACAAAGTTAGAGAGAGAGAGAGAGAGAGAGAGAGAGAGAGAGAGAGAATCGTAAAAGCATTCCACTACAGACGTTACGGAGTGTATGAGAATGAAAGTGTCAGAGGTGAAAATCCATACTGAGCATCAGTATCCTAGTGATGAAATGTGGGGCTGAAAAAACATTGCACATTCACAGTAATATAAATCCTTGTGTGTCGTAATGTCATTTCAAGAGATGTCAGTCTGAAAAACTTTCACCAACGGTCTGAAACTACACGAACACAAAGTTAGAGAGAGAGAGAGAATTATTCCACTACAGACTGTTACGGAGTGTATGAGAATGAAAGACTCAGAGGTGAAACTCCATACTGAGCATCAGCAACCTAGCGATGGAATGTGGAGGTGGAAGAACATGTCACATTCACAGTAATATAAATCCTTGTTTGACGTAATATAATTTCAAGATATGTCAGCCTGAAAAATTTTCACCAACGGCCCGAAACCACACACACACACACACACACACACACACACACACACACAAAACAGTTATGAGAAAACGTATTGTTTACCAAATTCGAATAATGTGATTAAAAAAAGCGCTCCAGAAGCGGCCCACGCACGCTATAGACTCTCCTATGCACGCTATTAACGCTCTAGAAGCGGCCCTCGCGCGCTGTAGATCGATTCAATCCTGCATCATTGCTGATGGAATATGGTTGAATCGCTATAAAAAGCGAACGCTGAAGGCATGCAGAGACTTGAGACGTGGATGGCTTAGTGGTTAGCGAGTCAGTCGGTCGATGGAGGATCCCCAGGTTGCATCCTGGGATGATCTTACAGAGATGGTGTGATTTGCCAACAATCGCTGAATATCGGGCGAGAATGTTAAATGACGGCCCCCGGGTTGGACCCCCCGGTTACGTTGGGTACCCATTCATACTCCCCCTGACTTTCTCTCACCCCTCTACGAGCAACATCGTACTTGTACGGTGTCGCCATCTACTGTGCTCTCTCTCACTTACGAACTGGTCTGTCAAAGTCGCTACACTTGCTCTCACTGTTTCTGTGCCCTACCCAAAAGGCGGACCCGTTGAAAGTGGTTTAGGCCGAAACCTTCTCTCTGGACGGAAGTTCTACATGGAAATGCCTGGATATCTCTCTCTGGACGGAAGTTCTACATGGAAATGCCTGGCTATCTCTCTCTGGACGGAAGTTCTACATGGAAATGCCTGGCTATCTTTTTCTGGACGGAAGTTCTACATGGAAATGCCTGGCTATCTCTCCCTGGACGGAAGTTCTACATGGAAATGCCTGGCTGTCTCTCTCTCTGGACGGAAGTTCTACATGGAAATGCCTGGCTGTCTCTCTCTGGACGGAAGTTCTAATTGGAAATGCCTGGCTGTCTCTCTCTGGACGGAAGTTCTACATGGAAATGCCTGGCTGTCTCTCTCTGGACGGAAGTTCTACATGGAAATGCCTGGCTATCTCTCCCTGGACGGAAGTTCTACATGGAAATGCCTGGCTGTCTCTCTCTGGACGGAAGTTCTACATGGAAATGCCTGGCTGTCTCTCTCTGGGCGGAAGTTATACATGGAAATACCTGGCTGTCTCTCTCTGGACGGAAGTTCTACATGGAAATGCCTGGCTGTCTCTCTCTGACGCAGAGACTAATGAAGTGCATTGCGCAAGAAATAATGGATAAAAGACGCGATCTTAAACGTGGAATAATCGTGGGTGCTCGAAGTATTGGTGTGAGAATCTGCAAAACGGCTACACTTGTGAAGTGTTCAAGGGAAGTAGTTGTCAAAGTTTACAGAGAGGAGACCACCAATAAAAAAAAACTAGGTCTGAGCTCAAGGTCTGAAGTCGTCTAGATAAAGCGGTGGCTTTGCGTATATTACTCTCCCTCGTGGCAATAGGCTTACTCAAACTTTTTACTCTGGATGTGGATTTTATTTTGTAAGATCCCGTACCTCTTCAATAATGACTTTTCCATACACTTTCCCTATCCCACTCAGCAAGCTAGACCTGTCGTTCTTGCATTCAGTCTGATCATCATTTTTCTTATACACAGTCGAGTCACAATATTGTGACCACCTCCTACTTTTGACGTCTACAGCGCTTACCCAATGAATGAAGGCACGTGTCGTGAGTTGGCTTGGAAGCATATAAAGTGTGCTGTGGGTATTCCGAGAACATATCACTCGTTACTGTCATACATAAAAGGAGCGATTTATCCGATTTGCAAAAAGGGATGATTATCGGCTTTCGGGACATGGGTGGCAGTATTTCTGAAACAGCGCAGTTTGCAAATTGTTCACGTGCTGCTGTGGTTAAAGTGCATTGTGATTGGTGAAATGGCACCATTGCAAATGAGCGACGTAGAAACTGCGGAGTACCAGAGAGGTGAACGTCAGCTTCGAAGGCGCCTGAGGACTGTTCCACACGATACAGTGGAGCAACTCACTGGCCGAATGAACCAAGGGGCTACCGGAAGTGTGTCTAAAACGACAGTTCAGCTAAACCTGCTGCGTATGAGGCTCCGATGCAGACGGATGGTCACTGCATCAATGCTAACGAAGGTGCATCAGCAGAAAAGGCTTACATTTGCACGGGATAATCGGAATTGGTCCTCTGCTGATTGGCAAAGGATTGCCTTCTCCGATGTCACGTTTTCTGCTTCATCGAACGGATGGACGTTGGCGTATAAGGCGAGAAACGTCGGAGAACAAACACTCTTCTACCACTGCTGGAAAAACACAAGCTGGTGGGGGCAACGTTAAAGTCTGGGGAATGTTTTCGTGGCATTCTCTGGGTCCATTCATACCTGTGGGAGGCACTATGAACCGAATTCGTTATGAATCCATCCTTGCGGACCACGTACACCCATACATGCTGATTGTCTTCCCTGTGGCGGATGGGATCTTCCATCACGACAATGCGACGTGTGACACAGCTGAAAATATCCGAGAGTGGTTGGAAGAGCACGATGAAGACTTCAAAGTACTTCCCAGGTCCCCTAATTCCCCATACTTAAACCCAATTGAGCATCTGAGGGACAACCTCGATCGTGTCGTTGGCTCTATGGATCTTCCTCCGCGCACCCTCCAGCAGCTGTCAGATGCACTGCAATCAGCATGGCTCCACATACCTGTGAACACCTTCCAGCACCTTATTGAGTCACTCCCAGCCCGTCTAGCTGCTGTCCGCGCTGCACACGGCGGTTACTCTGGATATTAGCTGATGGTCACAATAATGTAACTCGACCATGTACAAGGTGATAGGACGGAATGCAAGAATTATCGTATTATTAGCTTGCAGATTGTGCCAGGGAAAATGTTTGGAAATGTCATTATTGATAAGATACGAGGTCTTACGTCAGAGAAAGTGTGGGATGTTCAGAGTGGTTTAATGCCTGGTAAGGGCTGCAGATACTTTTCGATCATGACACATCATGATCGAAAAGTATCTGTCCGCTCGTAAGAACGTTTTTGCTGCGTTCATAGATTTAGAGAAAGCCTGTGACCTAGTGAGTAGGATACGTCTGTGGAAGATACTGATTAAATATGGTGTTACTGGGAATTTACTTAATAGTATGAAAACCATGTATCCTGGGAGTAGAGCTTGTGTATGAATGAATGGTGTTGTATCAAAATGGTTTTCTATTGGTGCAAGAGCCAGACAAAGTTGTGTAATGTCACAGTGGCTGTTTAATATACACTGCTGGCCACCCAAAATGCAACACCAAGAAGGAAGCATCCGATTGGCCTGAAATCCGCAGCATGCGTCACCCGCGAGAGGACTTGCAAACGATTAGTATTGCAGGCCATATGCAAATCATGTGCGTCCGGCACGCCACCGAGAAGCACTATAAGAAGGGTGCACAGAAAGCCAATGTGTAAGTAGTGGAAGTGTGTTGTGTTGCCGGACCTGTGCGTGGGAATCTTCCTGGTGCCTCGTCGCAGAATACGGAAGTCATTCCAGCACGTTTCGGAGTTCCACAGAGGACGAATAGTGGCTTATCGCGACAGCGGTTTATCGTACCGAGACATCGGTGCCCGTGTGGGATGACATCCAGCCACAGTGAGGCGAGTATGGATTCGGTGTGTGCAGGAGGGACAGACAGACCGACGTGAGCGATTGCCGTAGCCGCGGCACACCACCGAATGAGAGGACCGGCATGTTGTGCGGCGGGCATCGGCGGCTCACACCGCCACATCACGAACGTTAGCGCAGGAATTACGGCGTGTTTTGCAACAACCTGTGTTAGCACGTACCGTTCGACGTCGTCTTCAGGAGCGGGGACTTGTCGCACGGCGCCCACTGCTCCGATTACCATTGACGTTACACCACCGGCAAGTGCGGCGGCAGTGGGCCGTTGAACGCTGTACTTGGACTACGGAATGGTACGACATTGTCTTCTCCGACGAATCCCGCTTCTGCCTGCAACACCACGATGGTCAGATCTGCGCGTGGCGGCACCTCTGCGAGAGACTGTATGACGGCTGCATTATGCATCGCGATACCGGTCCGTAGCCTGGCGTTATGGTTTGGGGCGCAATTGGATATGACACCCGCACCCCTCTGGTACGCATCGCCGGTACACTCAACAGCCACCGCTACATCTCCGACGTTTTGGAGCCTGTAGTCCTCCCTTACCTGCAGGACCTGCCAGCGGCCACGTTTCAACAGGACAATGCGCGCCCGCACGTGGCACGCATCGTGCAACAATTGTTCACGGCCCACCAGGTGTCACTGCTTCCGTGGACCGCCTGTTCTCTCGATATGTCGCCCATCGAACACGTCTGGTCGCTGATCGGCAACCGAGTGGCCTGGCAAGCACCACCCGCGGCTACGCCTAATGAACTGTGGCAACGTGTGGAAGCAGCCTGGACAGACATACCCCAAGCCCACATCCAAAGTCTCTTTCGTTCGATGTCGCGGCGTGTAGCGGCCGTTATTGCCAGCCATGGGGGTCACACGAACTATTGATGTCTGCGTGTTCCGCGAGTCGCAGGGGCCTGTAAGCTCAATCGTTTCATCTTTGTATCTGTTGTTATGTGTCCAGTATATCTGGCTTTGCTATCTCGTGTCCTTCTTGGTGTTGCATTTTGGGTGGCCAGCAGTGTATATATGGATGCGTGCACGCGTGATGCCAAGATGGAAAGTACGGGCTAAAGTCTTGGTAATATCCATGTTTTTAGATTGTTCTACGCTGATGAACCTGTTGGCAGAGAGAAAAGGTGAGTTGCATAGTATATCGCCCCGGATGTATCGAGTTTGTAAGAAATTCAGACTGAGTATAAATAAAGGAAAAACTGAAGTTACGGTTTTTATGCAAGGAACTGTTATTACTGAATGCAAGATAAGTCTAAATGGCACAGTGACTGATCAGGTGAATTACTTTGTATATTTAGGACAATTTCAAATGTGTGATGCTTTAGGCCTGCTGTGATCATTTAAAAGGTTAAGTGTGACCTCTTGTTAGTAAACATCCCATTTGTTGGTGTACAAAATTTGTTTGAGTTATTTGAAGCTCCCACGCTGTAGATCATCTAATAGTATATGAGGCCCTGTGGCCAAAGTCTAACGGAATTTTGAGTAATGTGAAAAGCTGATGTCAAATAGAAAAATTGTAGTACTCGGTATTGCTCAACTCCTTGATACACTCTGTTGTTATTTTTATTTTCTGTGGTTAAGTTTCTAAAATAAATACAGGCCAAGTGGCCTTTCAAAAACCCCAAATCTTGTGCAGTGAAGAATTAGATGACTCAGTTGAATTTCCTCTCAGGGTCTCATCGCATCCACCCTTGGCTTGACCAAGGGCTGGTTCGAATTCTAGAGTTTTGTTTTTCTTTAACTAATGCATTTAATCCTAACCACTAAGAATTGACCTTCACTGCCTCCAAAAGTTATTACACGTGTCCATTGTATACCACTGAAATTTTAGTGTTCACAAATTTTGTACACATATAAACAATAATTACCTATGTTGCACATGCAGGTGTTTCAACTCATCGTAAACACAAACAACGCGAACCTACAATAATATCTTTAGGAATTTCTAATATCAGCGTTGTATTTTATTTTCATTTTCATTTATCATGGCCTTATATAGATTGAATTTACTTTTGTTTCGAAATGCACCTAACCGTCGCCCAAATTTAAATTTTCTACAAAATTCAATATTCAACTGTTAATATTTGTACAAACAAAGATCTTCGCTCTTTCCACGTTTATAAGTGAGTCACGGAAAAATTCTCATTGTCCGCCACCGGGAGTCGAACCCAGGTCTTCCAGTTAAGCGCCGGATATGCTTCCGCTACACCACAGCGGCCTCGAATTCCTCCGGACTCACACACGCTAACTGCCAAGCCAATTTGGCAGGTTTCTTCTTGGAGCCCCGCACAATACTGGAGATTCACCAAAGGTGGTAAGCAGCAACTGAAGAAATAATTAGAAGGCAAATGAATAAGGAATACGGACATTTAACATGGACCAGGAACACCAAAAAAAGACAGGGGCCGCGGGTGGCCTAGTGGGCAAAGTTCGTAACTGCCGCGGAAGGGACCTCAGGTTCGATCCCAGGCAGATACGAACGCTCGATCCACTAAATATCCGCTGTGCATCGGATGGGCACGTTAAGACGTCGGACCCCGGGTATTGGCTCCCCTGTAAGAAATAAGGGCGTCTTTCTCCCCCTTTCTACTTCGCTTTCGTGTCACTTTCCTATCGGGCACTCTAGCCCAAGTCTCCTAGTTTCCTATTTCTAAGGGTTGTTTAAGACCTAGTGTCAGACACTCCCTTCCTAAAATCCTCTACATATGATCATCTCATCTCAAACAAAGATCTTCGCTCTTTCCACGTTTATAAGTGAGTCACGGAAAAATTATCATTGGCCGCCACCGGGAGTTGAACCCAGTGTCTGAATCCACTGGGCTCGACATCCCCAGCATTGTGCGGGGCTTCAAGAAGCAACCTGCCAAACTGGCTTGGCAGTTAGCGTGTGTGAGTCTGGAGGAATTCGAGGCCGCTGTGGTATAGCGGAAGCATATTCGGCGCGTAGCTGGAAGACCCTGGGCTTGACTCCCGGTGGTGGCCAATAAGAATTTTTCCGTGACTCACTTATAAACGTGGAAAGAGCGAAGATCTTTGTTTGATATTCCTGGTCCACGTTAAATGTCTGTATTAATTAGTTAATATTTGCATTCATGTAATTTATATAAAATAACCCCGTAGCTCAAACAAACTAATTAAATCCCACCATAACAATAGCGAAATTAGTAGGGGAGTGAATTCTTCATTGAAAGTCATGGCTGCCTTAGGAGGATTTCACAGGAATAATGGGTTCTCAAGAAAGTCCCGAGTGGCTGTATGTGAAAGTGTAATTGTTCCTACTCTGATATATGGCAGTGAAACCTAGGTACTGTAGAAGAAACATAGGAGCTTTTTATGTGCGGGATAGATGCAGTACTTACGGGGGTTTGTGGTAAAATACTCTCTGATCATGTGAGGAATGAAGATATGTTTTTGTTTTAGATTGATTGAAGGATGAACGACCACCGTGGGTAACTCAATTGGATATAAGCAGTCGCCCGTCCCTAATTGGGGGCCACTGTCTCCTGGGAAGGGAGAGAGCCAGCACCGTAAGACAAACACAACATCCATGACTCACCGGGATCCGAACCCGGACCTTTCACGGACGAATGGTCACAAGCCAGTTGTGACGTACCTGCCAGCAGGACGCACACGACATAAAGGCAGATAGCAGTCAGAACAAACGTCCGCGTAGCTCAATTGGTAGAGTGACTTATTCCGGAATGAGGGGATCCGGGTTCGAATCCTGGCGTGGACAGAAATGACGGAGAAATTTACTTCGTTATACAGTGCTTAGACCACTGCGCCACTGGGGTGGAGCAGATGTTTTGCTGTTGTGCAATGTGAGGCAAAATCTTGTCAGTAAGGTGGAGACTAATATTCTTAGATGGCTTGGCCATGTTGAAAGAACGAGTGATGTGATGCTTACTAAGAAAATGTTTTAGCCTATAATGAATAAAACTTCCTTCTAAATTATAATGAATTCAATGCTTGTACTAAGCTAATGCTTCTTCTAATGCTTGTTCAAATGGTTGTTGTTTTGTTAATTATATCATGAATAAACTTTCCTGCTAGTAGTGTAGTAATAATAATGAACAAGCTTTTTAACTGCTAGTAATGTTGCAGTAGTAATTAAGATGAATAAAGTCTTATGCTGGTTGTTAATAATAATCACTAATGAAATAAACCTAACAGCCAGACAGAGGTCTGACAGTACTATGAACTGAGAAAAACGTACTTACTTAAAACCTTTTATTGGAAAACTACTGGTATCATCACACACACTTCACACACAGCTACTCAATAACACGTAGCTCCTTGCACATGAACGAAGCTCTACTCAAATAAACAACAGCTCACTTTTACAACAACAGCTCTCTGACACATAAACAACAGCTCACCCTACGCACATCAACAAAAAGCTCTCCCTCGGTATCGTTGAACGCGCCTATATATACTGGCTACCACCACGTCATGACTTACACTCATTGCCAGATCTCATTAAGCGGGTGAAATAACATCTCGTTCAGTAAGAAGATAATTTACATAGAAAAATAAAATAACCAGAGATAGTAAAATCAAAAGGAAAGTGAATCTAGAGTATACGTTACAAGCCCTAGTAGCAGGAAAGAAAAGTAGAGAAATGCCAAGGAGATCATGGGAGGGCCACAGATTTAGGAATGTGTGCATGAGAAAAAGATAACGAGTGTGAAGTGCAGAAGGTCATGTGGTGGATGTTAATGAAATGCGAGCTGTTTGCCAAGATCGCTGTAAATAGAGACGTTTGCTGCGACAACAATAAGTAATTAATCGGTTAAACATTTATTTGGTGAATTATCTTTCTTTGAGGAGCTAACCTCAGAATCTCAGAGAACAGCTTAGTGTGTGTGTGTGTGTGTGTGTGTGTGTGTGTGTGTGTGTGTGATGTAATGCATAGGAATAAGGAAAGCATGTAATTGCAGATATTTTGCGTGAAGGTGAGCATTGCAAACGAGAATGTAAAACTTCGTGTAATTTTCGCAAGAGAAATAGAATTACCTTACCTGGGTTTCATGAACACCATACATGTATTCCATTTCTTAGATTTTGCTGTAGCTAAGACTTCGAGTTAACACATAATGATTTCTTCCAGAAAATGCAAAATATGCGCAGTGTCTTTATTGCTGAACCAATACTACAAGTGAATATGGCATACATGCCTTGACGAGATAAATTTTCTATACTCTTGGAAAATTTCACCTTTCCACTTTTCCATGTTTAAGACTGTAATCTCTTCAAAAATAACATAGCATTAATCTGGTGTGAGAGGAATTTCAGTGTACTGAAGTGAGGTCAGTTGTTTTCGTAGGTCACATTACCTTCTCATTTGCACTGTTCCTAATGAAAGCAAATTTATGAAAAATTAGTAAGTGAACGTCCACCTAATTCATCCAAATTGCACCAAGATTACGACATAAGTCACGAAAAACCCCAACAGCCGCCAAACCATGAGATCTGTTATCGGTAACATCTTCATAAATGTTAGACCCAGTTCGTCAGAGCAAATGAGGTTTGATAAAAGAACATTGCTGTTTGTTTCAGAAAGCGTACCAGAGAAGTTTTTGTTTATTGCCAGTTGCTTTGTGAGCTTTTTGTTCTTACTGCGCACACTGGATGCAGACAAAATAAACAGCAAAAGAAAGATGACATCTACAGATAGAAACACCGTACGCACCCAGTTCTCATAGGAATGATCGGAAATTCTTATCATTTTTTGTAGGGCTCTTACATGAAAGAAAACGAAACATGTAGGACACAGCAAAATGAAAGATATTGGGAAAGATAACGCTGAATCTATTTCGGTAATTTGCTGCTGCAGCTTGTGGTACACCTTCAGTAGTGTTAGCCCATAAATGTTTTCAAATGAACCTTTCGTTTCCAAAATGCGGGTACAAGCATCGGTGCATTTGCAAATTTCTGAGTTGATGGCTGACAGAAACACGGAAGAATAACAGAACACTGTGCAGCTGAAGTGCATTTCTACAGCTTGAGATACGTAAAAGTAGACATAACGGATGATGTAGGTGTCTTCATGAATTTCATAGGTATAGACTTTGATCGTTTTAGCAATGCCCATTTCGAAGTAGATACTTAGAGAAATAAACATCAACGGGCAGAGAAAAGGCATCAGTGAAATAGCGTGAGTTGCAGGTCTTAACCAACACGTGGGATACATAGCTGGACACGGCAAAGATATGTTAATTTCAGTTTCCAATAGCCGAAGATCAATCATTATTTTCCTAAGAGACTGGCTCTTTAGTCGCAATACAATCCACGCTGCAGGAAATGCCAATCCCGTGACAACAGCCAAAAACTTGTTTACTCTGGTGGAACTATCGTCCTTCGAATTGCTTACTATGACGACACTCACAAAATATAAGGTAGCAGTATAGTGAAGCAGGCGAAATATTCTAGTGGAATTTTTCTTGCAATGTGTTGTATTTGACAACTCACAGTAAAATTCTAAACCCACATTATCAAGGCAGTTAATGATGGGCTGTAAATTCCTCTGAAAGTCGCTTTCTCTTTTGTTAAACATATTAATCATAATGCTTCATTGAAATCGCTCAGTATGAATCTCCTTTAGTGACAAAAAACATACTTTTAAAGTATTCCCTTGGGAATGTGGAATGTTACAGCATATTACGTTCAGTTTGCACTAGATGCAAACAAAAACATTTCTCTGTCGATAAAACATCATGAAGTAAATTTTGATTGTTTCCCTCATACCAAATAAATGAAATGTTTATTTACGCCCTTCCGAGCAAAGCTTTAAAACCATTTAATATAGAAAACAAAGGCTCTGCTAATTGCAAACACCAGTTAAGCGTACACAAAATTTGTTGTTCTCACACTCTGTTTTTGATATAAAAATCAAATGAGATTCTTAGATGCCGTCGATATTTGCAAAATATTTCATAACTTCGACGCCATTTTCCAGAGAATATTAGCAGCTTGAAAAATAAATATAAATTGTACACTTGGCCACCAAAAAACACAAAATTGTACAAAATTTGTTGTTTTCACACTCTTTTTCTCAGTTTTTGATATAAAAATCAAATGCGATTCTTAGATGCCGTCAATATTTGTAAAATACTTCATAACTTCGACGCCATTTTCCAGAGAATATTAGCAGCTTGAAAAATAAATATAAATTGTACACTTGGCCACCAAAAAACACAAAATTGTACAAAATTTGTTGTTTTCACACTCTTTTTCTCAGTTTTTGATATAAAAATCAAATGCGATTCTTAGATGCCGTCAATATTTGTAAAATACTTCATAACTTCGACGCCATTTTCCAGAGAATATTCGCAGCTAGAAAAATAAAAATAAATTGTACACTTGGCCACGAAAAAAACAAAATTGTACAAAATATGATGTTCTCGCACGGTTTTTCTCAGTTTTTGATATAAAAATCAAATGCGATTCTTAGATGCCGTCAATATTTGTGAAATATTTCATAACTTCGACGCCATTTTCCAGAGAATATTCGCAGCTAGAAAAATAAAAATAAATTGTACACTTGGCCACGAAAAATACAAAATTGTACAAAATATGATGTTCTCGCACTGTTTTTCTCAGTTTTTGATATAAAAATCAAATGCGATTCTTAGATGCCGTCAATATTTCTAAACTATTCCATAACTTCGACGCCATTTTCCAAAGAATATTCGCAGCTAGGAAAATAAATATAAATTGTACACTTGGCCACGATATTTGGAAAATTACAGATAGGAACTCGAAACGTTCTCGATCCTTATCAAACGGAGCGGTATAATCAGGATTACCTGAGAAAGTCTCTGTTATCAATAGATGAATGATAAATTTAATAACCGTACACTTTTTCCACACAAGGTTCTTTTGATTTGCCTTTTAAAAATTATCTGCTGAAATCGTTTCAGTTTGCGTGCAAAAGAAATAAAATTGTGAAGTATATTTCCACAAATCAGAAGCGGATTATTTCTGCAGATACATCAAATTACGTTGCAGTAATTGAAATCAAAATGCAATGGAATTTCGCAGCTTGGGACAAAGCATTCTGATGATGATTGTTTTGGTATGCTACACACGACTAACATTTCGGTGTTGTATAAACGGAAAAGTAAAATAAACACAAGAGTTTGAAAGATTACATAAAATAATATTTAAAATTTCTTCTTACGTACGAGTATGAGCTTCCTTACCACACGATATTTCAAATATGCTTCTCTCGTCCAAATAAAGGAAAGCCTTTTAGTCCTTTGACAGCAAGCGTTTTATATCCAAACATCGTCCGCTTCCTATAATTTTACCAAAGAGTACAATACATTTTTGCAGTATATCTCTCGGTGCATTCAAAATTCCGTTCTGCAAACTCAGTCATTATCTTATTAAATTTTCACATGAAACGCTGTCTTCGGCATCTCTATTGTGTAATCTTTTTCTCCCTCAAGAAATAATGTTTTCTACTTCGGTGAAGTAAAATATATATATATATATATATAACTGGTGGATGAAATTCGAAAGTATGCAGGGGTGACATGGAGGAGACTGGCACAAGACAGACCGTTGTGGAGGAAACTTGGGGAGACCTTCGTCCAGCAGTGGATTGATAATGGTTGACAATGATGATGATGATGATAACTATCGATTCGCATAATTACTATGTAGGAGAAAACACTCGATACAGCAAATTGCATTGCATCTTTTTTCAATTTTTTTATTTCCTCTGCGCAAATGATCGTTTGATCTAACTGGAACTCTAACTGCCATGAAATATCTTTCGACCAAGTCTTTTGTTCTGCAGAAAACATGTATTTTTGCAAAGGTGCGGAATATTTATCGGTTGTTTCTCGGAGATATTGTAAAACAAGATGGATGACACCGAATTATCGGTTGTATTTGTTCGGTTTTTTACTGATACAATAATAACGGATCAAAACTCCAATATTTGGCAGCGAGAAAAGTTTTTTAAAATTACAGTAATTTTCTTTGAACCAATTTAGAACTCCTAGATTCAGAAATTTTATCAATTTTCCCTCAATTAGGCTTTCTATCTTCTCATCCAGGCCATTATATAACACTACTAGAATACAGGGTGATTCATAAAAAAGTATACAGTTTCAACGCACTATAAAATAAGAACATTGTAAGATATTTTTTGTTACCTGTAACAGAATTGTAGGGGAATGCTTCAAGTGTTTTAGAGACAGTCACAGATGTTCTATGTGTGCACCCTTAGTCACACGACACACATCGAGCCGGTAATCCATTTCCGCCCAAACGCGAGGTAAGATATCTGAATCAAGTGCAGTGATAGTGGCTGTGATACGCTGTTTCAGCTCAGCTAGATCAACAGGAAGGGGAGGGAGGAATACCTTGTCCTTTACATACCCCCACAGGAAAAGTCACAAGGTGTTAAGTCAGGACTTCTGGGTGGCCTATGGGTCAGTGTCCGAGAAGAAAGTGTACGGCCTCTTCTTTTTTCAAGAGAAAACTGTCACGGGAGGCTCCTTCCTGGATATGTTAAGTTTTTGGTTGATGCCACAGTTGCAGGACGACAGTGACAAATTTATTCTCATGGTGCACCACCGCACTGGTTAGACGACGTGCGAGATTATCTCGATGAACATCTTCCTCACCGATGGAATGGACGAGTTTCGGACTACAACATGCCACTGACCCAATGGCCATCCAGAAGTCCTGAATTAACACCTTGTGACTTTTTCCTGTGGGGGTACGTAAAGGACAAGGTATTCGCCCCTCCCCTTCCGTTGATCTAGCTGAGCTGAAACAGCGTGTCACAGCCACTATCACTGCAAATGATTCAGATATCTTACCTCGCGTTTGGGCGGAAATGGATTACCGGCTCGATGTGTGTCATGTGACTAACGGTGCATACATAAAACATTTGTGACTGTCTCTAAAAAAACTTGAAATAGTCCCCTATAATTCTGTTACAGGTAATATAAAATATCTTACATTGCTCTTGTTTTATAGTGCGTTGAAACTGTATACTTCTTTATGAATCACCCTGTATTTTTCTAAAATCCACATAAAGATAAAAGCAGTTTCGTACAATATGTCACATAAATAACAACACCGTCTATGTACGATATTTAATGTTAAAAGATGAAGAGTATTAGAGTTAAAAACCCTACTAGTACTTTCGTCCTGGAGCGGAACTCGAATCCGCGTCTCCCAGATAGCGCCAGGGTATGCTAAATATATACTAAATATGGGTATGCTAGATGGTTATATTCAAATTAATCGGAAACTTGAGACTTGGTTGTTCTGGGTGGTATAGTGGTTAGCACACCAGGGCGCTATCGGGGAGACGCGGATTCGAGAGCCCGCTCCAGGACGTTGAAATTCTCAAGTTTTCGGACATTTACATCAAAAATCGTACTGTCATCTTCAAAATTTGTATTATATGATGTAGTCCCGTATTTCATTCATGAATTAAATATCGTACACAGACGGTGTTGTTCTTAATGTAAAATCCACATGTATTATTGATAATTGTACTAATATTATATCAGTATTATAAATATTGAACGGGAATTATAGAGGATAAATTTATTAAGGTACTTTACCTCTCAAATTTTCGATCTATACTGTAGGTCATCGTCAGGAGTTCTTGCGTCTTACTACTTCCGCAGGTCAGGCGACCAAGTCTTATGGATTTGCCATCCAGCAGGGTCGTTGATGTTGCCACCTTGTGTCTTATAAATTTCTAGGGATTCCTCTAATTTCTGGATAATTGCGTGGGATTGATGTTTGATTACTTGCAAGAAGTCCCAGTCCATTTTGTGTCCAATTTGTAGTATGTGCCTGTCTAATCCTGCTTTATTTGAAACGTTCCTTATTGCTGCTTTGTGTTCTTTAATTCTGGTGGTTAACCATTGTCCTGTTTCTCCTATGTATTGTAAACCACATGAACACTCGATTTTGTAAATGACTCCTTCCTGGAGTAAAGTATTTTCTTCTCTTAATTTTGGGGATGGTAAGTATTTTTTAATTTTGTCATTTAAACCTGGAGCTAACCTAATTGTATATCTAATGCTGATTTTTTGTTTTTCAAATAATCTTTTGTGGTAAGTGACTTTTCGCATGAATAAATATTCAATTTTCTCTTTATTATCTGTAGTGCCAGTTCTGTTCCTAGTAGGATTTTCTCCCAGCAGTTCACGAATTTCTTTTGAAGGGTAATCATTTCCAAGTAAGCTTGATTTTAAATTTTTAAGTTTCTACTTAACTTCTGAAGATGAATTCAGCTTTTCAACTTTTTCTTTAAATTGTAAAACTACATATTTTTTTATATAATTGGGGTAATCTGATTTATAATTTAAAAAATTTCCAGTATTTGTAGGCTTCTTGTATAATTCTGTGGTAAGCTTTTTTCCCTCCCCACTTCAAAGTAATGTCTAGGTAATTTAGTTTATTTTTGTTTTGCTCTTCTAAAATGAATTTCATCTTGGGAATTAAAACCTTCTACAATTCTTGATGAGTATCCACTCGAATCTTGATCTATGATGAAAAGGATATCATCCATGTATCTAGTATACATGCAGAAAATAGGTTTCAATAGGAAGGCTTCTTCTATCTTACCTACGTAATAATTTGCTAGGAGAGGCACTAATGAGGAGCCCATTGCTAGCCCACATTTTTGCTTATAGAAGCAGCCTTGGAATTGAGAAAAATTGTTGTTTAGAGCAAACACTGTAAGTTCATAAAGACCTATAATTTCTTCTTTATTACACTGCTGGACAATTGCTAAGGGCGGATCATAAACGGCTATATAGCGCATAAAAAAGTAAGTGTGGTTGGATGCCAAGTGAAATAAAATAATGTCAGAATGCCAGGACATTACAAGAAAGACAATTTATTGTGCTCTGAAATCCAGAAGGCTTTGGAACGTGTTCAAGGGACAAACAGGCCATTTTGTGCAGAATACGTAAACGTGAAAAAAATGCAATTGCCGTCCGCAGGCGTTCCGGCGTAAGATGTCAATACAAGATATGGCCACCATGGAGGGCGATGCAAGATTCCACACGTCGTGTCATGCTTTGCACAACATTATCAAGCAGCTGTTGGGGTAATTTATCCCATTCCCCTATCAGTGCACAGATGAGGGTGTCCTTGTTTATTGGAGGGCATTGGCGACCAGCAAGACTCCTCCCCAAAGCATCCCACACATTTTCAATGGGATTCAGATCTGGAGAACGTGCTAGCCATACGAGGCGTTTAACATCCTCGCTCTCAAGACACTCCTGGACAGCGACTGTTCGATGACATGTTGCGTTGTCGTCCATGAAAATGAATCTATCACCGACAGCACCACGGAACATGCGAACATGAGGTAGCAGAACATCATTAATGTATCGTTGGCCAGTCATAGTCCCAGTTGGAAGCACATAGAGGGAGGTACGGCCATTGATCATGATGCCAGCCCATACCATGACACTACATGTCGGATATCGGTCTCTTTCCTGTATGTTTGCTGGACAAAATGTAGTACCACTATCACGCCAGATCAGTTGTCGTCGACAATCAGACGATAGACTGTATCTACTCTCATCTGAGAAGAGGACAGCAGACCAGTCGTTATCAGTCCAATTGCGATGTTGATGGCACCATTGCAAACGGGCGGTACGGTGACGTCTGGACAATGGGATGTACACAACAGGACGGCGGGCGTATAGTCCTCCTTCATGCAAACGTTTGGCGACAGTTTTTCGGGAGATCCGCTTGCCAGTAGCAGCCATAAACTGATTTGTTACCTCACTAGCTGTGCTGCGCCGGTGTCTTTTTGTTGATAGCACTATGTACCGATCTTCTGCAGATGACGTACTGCGAACACGACCTCCCCCGTGACATTTGCTACACTCTCCATTTGTTTGAAAAGATTTCCAAAGCCTTGAAACAACACT
Source organism: Macrothele yani (assembly GCA_039090855.1). Classification (NCBI taxonomy): domain Eukaryota; kingdom Metazoa; phylum Arthropoda; class Arachnida; order Araneae; family Macrothelidae; genus Macrothele; species Macrothele yani. The sequence continues at coordinate 115,352,746 of CM076999.1, read as the reverse complement.
GTGGCTGACGTCGAACTCCGTGACAACATCTGTTATTTTTCGCCCTTCTTCAATCTTGCCAATAATACGGCCACGCGTAAAATCATCTAGGTGATGTCGGGAAGACATACTGAAACTTGCATGTTCGTCAATTGATTCTTTCCCTTTCAACTTTACGTTTGAACAACAATGGTCAATACGCGTCAAATTCTTTATGACTCTTATCAGCCCTATGACGTCACGAACAAGTTCGGCAATCCAAAATTTGCATACGCACAACACGTCTTACTGTATCCAGCACTTATGCTAATTTCCACATTTTCCTGCCTTCCATTTCATGGTTGCTATCGTTGCTATTGTCATCCGTCCTTAGCAATTGTCCGGCAGTGTATAACCATGAAACACTAGTAGGTCATATGCTATGTAATCTATGAGTTTGTCCAGGTTAATATTCATATACATCGACACAACATTTAAACTTGCCATGAAAGGGTTTTCTAATTCTGGAAGTTCTTTTTTTTTCAATAGTTCTTCAGTGTTCTTTATCAGTGCCTTAGGTTTAGGAAGACGTACCTAAAACAACTGTGCAATAAAAAAAACAGAATCATCTGCCACGGCTAATAACCGTTGCCATAGATACTTCCTTAATTCAGTTAGTCATCTGCGTGGTTATCTTCCCGCTTTGCACTGTTGCCAACTCAAAAACAAATACTCTCAATTTTTGTGGAACGACCTTTGTATATCACGTACCAGCTGTTTTCAGTAAAATTCTATACCAAATGAATGCCTACAAGATTTTCATTACACCTTACATTGCATGTTTTTCAAATATAATAGAATCGGCAGCAAAATGAGTTGGTGGAGACTTGTACAAAGTTTTCAACACCAGCTAAAAGCAAAGTCTAACATCGTTATTCGATATCTATCTAATAATCATGTTTCTCGAATAGTATTGTTTTGAGCACTTCTCTGAAAACTTAATCTGATTAAAAGCAACCCTTTGTTTATTACGTCGTTGTATTTGTTTCACCTTCTCAAATGAGAATAATCAAAAATATCGACCGCATCGAGTCCCATTCGAAAGAAAGAAATCTGGAGAAAATACGGTTAGCGAAGGCGATCTCGATATGGATTCCAGACATGAGAACATAATAAATGAAATTACAGTTATTTTCTCTTGAAAGAGATGCACACATATTGGCATAAACGGAAGACTGGGAAAGCATGATTTTCCCAAAAGCTTCACGCGATTTTCAGAGTAAATATAGTACTTTATTTAACTGTGAACAACATTCGTCGCGAAGGTATTATTTGTCTACTTGAACACCCTTACGGGTCTTGTGTACGAGAAGAGTAATCATATTGAACACGCAAATGAATTAAACTTTTTGTAAACTGAACGCGAATGAAGTTATTGAATATGGAAATGGAAAGAGTTGCTAAAAAAATTATACTTTTAATAATAATAATAATAAACTACTTTTTATCTTTAAAATTTTTTTTAAAAAATTATACCTTTTATGTTTTATGAAAATTATATTGGGTTAATGTGAATGAAATGTCCGACAAAGGACCAGCACAAGTGGACGGCGAGAACGGAAAAGTAGGACAACTTACCTAGGCAATGAAATATCCGGCAAAGGAACAGCACACGTTGACGGCGAAAACGGAAAAGTAGGACAACTTACCTAGGCAATAAAATGTCCGTCAAAGGACCAGCACAAGTGGACGGCGAGAACGTAAAAGTAGGACAACTTACCTAGGCAATGAAATATCCGGCAAAGGAACAGCACACGTGGACGGCGAAAACGTAAAAGTAGGACAACTTACCTAGGCAATGAAATGTCCGTCAAAGGACCAGCACAAGTGGACGGCGAGAACGTAAAAGTAGGACAACTTACCTAGGCAATGAAATATCTGGCAAAGGAACAGCACACGTGGACGGCGAAAACGGAGAAGTAGGACAACTTACCTAGGCAATGAAATGTCCGTCCAAGGACCAGCACAAGTGGACGGCGAGAACGGAAAAGTAGGACAACATACCTGGGCAATGAAATGTCCGGCAAAGGAACAGCACACGTGGACAGCGAAAACGTAAAAGTAGGACAACTTACCTAGGCAATGAAATATCCGGCAAAGGAACAGCACAAGTGGACGGCGAGAACGGAAAAGTAGGACAACTTACCTAGGCAATGAAATGTCCGGCAAAGGAACAGCACACGTGGACGGCGAAAACGGAAAAGTAGGACAACTTACCTAGGCAATGAAATGTCCGTCAAAGGACCAGCACAAGTGGACGGCGAGAACGGAAAAGTAGGACAACTTACCTAGGCAATGAAATGTCCGGCAAAGGAACTGCACACGTGGACGGCGAGAACGTAAAAGTAGGACAACTTACCTAGGCAATGAAATGTCCGGCAAAGGAACTGTACACGTGGACGGCGAGAACGGAAAAGTAGGACAACTTACCTAGGCAATGAAATATCCGGCAATGGAACAGCACAAGTGGACGGCGAGAACGGAAAAGTAGGACAACTTACCTAGGCAATGAAATGTCCGGCAAAGGAACAGCACACGTGGACGGCGAAAACGGAAAAGTAGGACAACTTACCTAGGCAATGAAATGTCCGTCAAAGGACCAGCACAAGTGGACGGCGAGAACGGAAAAGTAGGACAACTTACCTAGGCAATGAAATGTCCGGCAAAAGGAACTGCACACGTGGACGGCGAGAACGGAAAAGTAGGACAACTTACCTAGGCAATGAAATATCCGGCAATGGAACAGCACAAGTGGACGGCGAGAACGGAAAAGTAGGACAACTTACCTAGGCAATGAAATGTCCGGCAAAGGAACAGCACACGTGGACGGCGAAAACGGAAAAGTAGGACAACTTACCTAGGCAATGAAATGTCCGTCAAAGGACCAGCACAAGTGGACGGCGAGAACGGAAAAGTAGGACAACTTACCTAGGCAATGAAATGTCCGGCAAAGGAACTGCACACGTGGACGGCGAGAACGAAAAAGTAGGACAACTTACCTAGGCAATGAAATATCCGGCAATGGAACAGCACAAGTGGACGGCGAGAACGGAAAAGTAGGACAACTTACCTAGGCAATGAAATGTCCGGCAAAGGAACAGCACACGTGGACGGCGAAAACGGAAAAGTAGGACAACTTACCTAGGCAATGAAATGTCCGTCAAAGGACCAGCACAAGTGGACGGCGAGAACGGAAAAGTAGGACAACTTACCTAGGCAATGAAATGTCCGGCAAAAGGAACTGCACACGTGGACGGCGAGAACGGAAAAGTAGGACAACTTACCTAGGCAATGAAATATCCGGCAATGGAACAGCACAAGTGGACGGCGAGAACGGAAAAGTAGGACAACTTACCTAGGCAATGAAATGTCCGGCAAAGGAACAGCACACGTGGACGGCGAAAACGGAAAAGTAGGACAACTTACCTAGGCAATGAAATGTCCGTCAAAGGACCAGCACAAGTGGACGGCGAGAACGGAAAAGTAGGACAACTTACCTAGGCAATGAAATGTCCGGCAAAGGAACTGCACACGTGGACGGCGAGAACGGAAAAGTAGGACAACTTACCTAGGCAATGAAATATCCGGCAATGGAACAGCACAAGTGGACGGCGAGAACGGAAAAGTAGGACAACTTACCTAGGCAAAATAACCCCCCTCAGCATCGACACATAGTTGCCATCTGTCCGGCAAAGCCATGATACTCGAATGAAATACGTCTTGGGGCTGGGACCCGAAGAAGTCATCAAACGCACGTTTTGTTGTTGTTGTTGTTTTATTGGAGGTCTAACGACCACCGTGAGCAACTCAATGGGCTATAAGCAGTCGCCCGTCCTTAATTTAGGGCCACTGATTTCAGGAAAGGGAGAGAGCCAGTGCCATAAGACAAACACAACATCCATACCTCACCGGGGTTCTAACCCGGACCCCTTTCGAACGAATGTCAGAAGCCAACGCTTAGACCACTGCGCAACAGAGCAAATGCACTTTGAACCTCGTTGTCTGTCGTGAACTGTTTCCCGGACAGGAAGTGATCCAGGCGACGAAACAGATGATAGTCTGTCTGATACAAGTCCGGGAAATGGGAAGGATGAGGTAGTGCTTCATAACCCAAGGCACTTAGTGTCAGCATCGTTCGTTGTGCGACATGAGGGCGAGCGTTGTCCTGGAGCAGAAGAACACCATGTCTCTTGACCAAAACCGGTTGTTTCTGCAGCAATTTCCGGTGCGTCTGGTGCAATTCAGCACAATAACGTTCTGCAGCGATGGTTTGGCCTCTTGCCAAGAAACTCCGACGAATTATTCCGGCTATGGACCACCAGACAAAGAGCATCCTCTTCTTGGTGTGTAGGATGCCGTCCAGTAGGCTGTGCCTTGCATAACCATTGCGCAGATCGTTTCCGATTATCATAGCGGATCCACTTCTCGTCGCAGGTGACGATTCTATGCAGTAGAGGTTCCTGTTTATTCCTGGTGAGTAGTGACGTGCAACCTTCCGAACGCCTAGTCTTGTTGGCAGTTGTCAACTCATGCGGCAACCACATGTCCAGCTTTTTAACCTTACCCAACGCAGCCAGACACCTAACAAATGTCGTGCGGTGGTCACCTACCTCTGCCATTATCTCACGACACGTGTTTTGGGGGTCCGTTTCAACCACATGTAACAGAACATCGTCAGAAACAGCAACAGGTCGGTGAGCACCTGTTTCGTTCTGCAAGTTCGTATCTCCACTTCGAAACTTCACAAACCATTGCCGAATGGTTCGTTCGGCAATTCCTGCAGAATGGCCCAGTTTAAATTCATACAGGAAGATGACTCTCAAATCCGGCGTTTGCGTGTTTCCTTTGCAAGCCACGTTACGTCCAAACAAACCGGGCCTTAACCTTGTTCTTCACACACGTGCTAGCTATTTATAGTAACTCTGTGACGTAATACCCGCAACACCTGTGGGTGGTTCCATTCCGCTGTGGTGGGGGCCTGTCTCCAATGCTCGCGGCAACCCAATACTTTTAATAAAAAATTATACTTTTACTCTTGGAATTATACTTTCTGTAACTGAACGTGGATCAAGTTATTGAATATGGAAATGCAAAGAGTTGCTATAAATTCCGTAATCATAATGGATTGGTTTCTCATTAGCAGTCACAGAAACGAATATGTGATATTTCATTTTTTAAATTTTTAAACTCACAACTGAAAGCCTACACTGAGGATAATGCGAATATCAAAAGCTGGCGTTTCCTACAATGTATCTCTCATTAATGGCAGATGCTGTTAACTTCTATTAGGGGTATGAAACAGTTCCCGCCAATCCCGCTAGAGGGCGCTGTACGGGTCTAACCGGCCGGCGACCCGTGCTGTTAGTTTGTACATGAAGCCAAACATGGAGGCCGATAAAGTTTATTTTCGGCACTGTGGTTCATGTTTAGTTTATAGAAAAGTGCGAGTGAAGCATACGGTTCAATATGTCGGACGAAACGTTTATGGGTGAGCGGAAGTGTCGAGAATGGTTTGCCAGGTTTAAGAAATGTGATCCAAGCTTGGAAGACAAGCCACGTGCAGGTAGACCGCAGGAACTCGGTCTAATTGAATCGCTGTTGCAAGAGGATGCCACACAATCGACCACGCAGCTGGCGAAACGTTTGAAAGTGGCTCAATCGACGGTGGTACGGCGTCTACAAGCCTTGGGGAAGATCCAGAAGATTGGTAAATGGGGTTCCGCTTAACGGACCGTAGTATTGGTCAACGATTAGGCACGTGCATGTCGTTGCTAAAGAGGTTTCAAGGGAAGAATTTCTTGTGGATGATTGTCACCTGGGTAGACCCAGGCCAACCATCAACATCCACTGCAAAACAGGATATCCACGGGGAAAAGGTGCTGTTGTGTGTGTGGTGGGATATGCATGGAGTGCTGTACTTCGAACTGTTGAAACCGGGCGAAACAATCACTCCACAACGATATAGCGATCAGTTGTTGAAACTGAACGCCGCAATCGAGCAAAAACACCCATGGACAGTTAAAGGACGATGCCCAGTCATCCTGTTACATGATAATGCCAGACCGCATATTGGTGCAACCACGAAATCAACCCTTGAACAGTTTCACTGGGAGGTTTTACCGCACCCGGCTTACTCCCCGGACATTGTGCCATCAGACTTTCATCTTTTTCTCTCTATGCAACATGCCCTATATAGCCCAACAGCTGTTCAGCACAGTTCCAGAGGACCGCCCTGGTGGCGCAGTGGTCTATATAGCCCAACAGCTGTTCAGCACAGTTCCAGAGGACCTCTCTGGTGGCGCAGTGGTCTATATAGCCCAACAGCTGTTCAGCACAGTTCCAGAGGGCCACCCTGGTGGCGCAGTGGTCTATATAGCCCAACAGCTGTTCAGCACAGTTCCAGAGGACCGCCCTGGTGGCGCAGTGGTCTATATAGCCCAACAGCTGTTCAGCACAGTTCCAGAGGACCGCCCTGGTGGCGCAGTGGTCTATATAGCCCAACAGCTGTTCGGCACAGTTCCAGAGGGCCGCCCTGGTGGCGCAGTGGTCTATATAGCCCAACAGCTGTTCATCACAGTTCCAGAGGACCGCCCTGGTGGCCCAATGGTCTATTTAGCCCAACAACTGTTAAGCACAGTTCCAGAGGGCCACCCTGGTGGCGCAGTGGTCTATATAGCCCAACAGCTGTTCAGCACAGTTCCAGAGGACCTCTCTGGTGGCGCAGTGGTCTATATAGCCAAACAGCGGTTCAGCACAGTTCCAGATGGCCACCCTGGTGGCGCAGTGGTCTATATAGCCCAACAGCTGTTCAGCACAGTTCCAGAGGACCGCCCTGGTGGCGCAGTGGTCTATATAGCCCAACAGCTGTTCAGCACAGTTCCAGAGGGCCGCTCTGGTGGCGCAGTGGTCTATATAGCCCAAGAGCTGTTCAGCACAGTTCCAGAGGACCGCCCTGGTGGCGCAATGGTCTATTTAGCCCAACAACTGTTCAGCACAGTTCCAGAGGGCCGCCCTCCTGGTGGCGCAGTGGTCTATACAGCCCAACAGCTGTTCAGCACAGTTCCAGAGGGCCGCCCTGGTGGCTCAGTGGTCTATATAGCACAACAGCTGTTCAGCACAGTTCCAGAGGGCCACCCTGGTGGCGCAGTGGTCTATATAGCCCAACAGCTGTTCAGCACAGTTCCATAGGGCCGCCCTGGTGGCGCAGTGGTCTATATAGCCTAACAGCTGTTCCGCACAGTTCCAGAGGGCCGCCCTGGTGGTGCAGTGGTCTATTTAGCCCAACAGCTGTTCAGCACAGTTCCAGAGGGCCGCCCTGGTGGCGCAGTGGTCTAAGAGATGGCCGCTGATCATTCGTCCGAAAAGGGTCCGGGTTCGAATCTCGGTTAGGCATGGATGTTGTGTTTGTCTTACGGCACTGGCTCTTTCCATTCCCTGGAGCCAGTGACCCTAAATTAAGGACGGGCGACTGCTTACAGCCCATTGAGTTGCTCACGGTGGTCGTTAAGCCTTCAATAAAAAAAAAATAAGTTCCAGAGGTGGAAAATTTCGTCACAGCGTTCTTCAGCTTAAAATCCGAGTTCTTCTATAACAGGGGCATTCATTTGTTGCCTGAAAAATGACGAAAGGTCATTGATGCTAACAGCCAATATTTCGTTGAATAAATGTGTACTGGTTTCCTGATTGTTCCGGTCTCCTTTCTCTTTAAAACGGTGGAAACGTTTGCATACCCCTAATAAATTTTCACGAAACCTCACTAGAACAAAATACTACAGAAACGGAAAGTTGCGCAACTAAGCACTAAATCACAAGCGCGAGTTCGTCCACACACGCACGTATGCATTTTTTGTGTGGGAGGGCAATATGATTTTCATGCGCAACACATATATTATAAAACTCCTCCCCCTCCTAATTTGGGGCAAATGTACTGAAAGGGCAAATTATCATGTACAACCCGGTGAAAATATGCAAAGCAGCAGGACAGCAGCAAATCGCGGTGTGCAGATCAGATCAGATGTAGAGGATTTTAGGAAGGGAGTGTCTGACCTCAGGTCTTAAACAAACCTCAGAAATAGGAAGCTAGGAGATTTCGGCTAGTGTACCCGACAGGAAAGTCACACGGAAGCGAGGTAGAAAGGGGCAAGGAGACGCCCTTATTAACTACCGGGGGGCCAGTACCCGGGATCCGACGGCTTAACGTGCCCATCCGACGCACGGCGGGTATTTAGTGGTTCAAACGTTCGCACCTGCCTAGGATCCAACCTGTGGTTGTCTCCATGGCAGTCACGAACGCTAACCAATAGGCAACCCGCGGCCCATCGGTGTGCAGAAAATAGAGGTTGGGGCTATAAATAGAATGGGTCGGTACGCACATGAATGCATTCCGTCAAGTGCCAGCATAGGTTGAGGACCAGATTAAGAGAGTTTGATCGAGGTCAAGCCGTGGGAGCGAGGAAGGCCGGATGTTCAATCAGGGCAACGGCGAAACTGTTAGAAATTTGATCGAGGCCAAGCCGTGGGAGCTAGGAAGGCCGGATGTTCAATCAGAGCAACGGCGAAACTGTTAGAAATTTGATCGAGGCCAAGCCGTGGGAGCCAGGAAGGCCGGATGTTCAATCAGGGCAACGCCGAAACTGTTAGAAATTTGATCGAGGCCAAGCCGTGGGAGCTAGGAAGGCCGGATGTTCAATCAGAGCAACGCCGAAACTGTTAGAAATTTGATCGAGGCCAAGCCGTGGGAGCTAGGAAGGCCGGATGTTCAATCAGAGCAACGGCGAAACTGTTAGAAATTTGATCGAGGTCAAGCCGTGGGAGCCAGGAAGGCCGGATGTTCAATCAGGGCAACGCCGAAACTGTTAGAAATTTGATCGAGGCCAAGCCGTGGGAGCTAGGAAGGCCGGATGTTCAATCAGAGCAACGCCGAAACTGTTAGAAATTTGATCGAGGTCAAGCCGTGGGAGCCAGGAAGGCCGGATGTTCAATCAGGGCAACGCCGAAACTGTTAGAAATTTGATCGAGGTCAAGCCGTGGGAGCCAGGCAGGCCGGATGTTCAATCAGGGCAACGCCGAAACTGTTAGAAATTTGATCGAGGTCAAGCCGTGGGAGCCAGGAAGGCCGGATGTTCAATCAGAGCAACGCCGAAACTGTTAGAAATTTGATCGAGGTCAAGCCGTGGGAGCCAGGAAGGCCGGATGTTCAATCAGGGCAACGCCGAAACTGTTAGAAATTTGATCGAGGTCAAGCCGTGGGAGCCAGGAAGGCCGGATGTTCAATCAGGGCAACGGCGAAACTGTTAGAAATTTGATCGAGGCCAAGCCGTGGGAGCCAGGAAGGCCGGCTGTTCAATCAGGGCAACACCGAAACTCTTAGAAATTACGCGACAAACCGTGAGAAGTGTGTACCAGGAGTACGTGAAATCCGGCAAAACCATTAACAGTCGGATGAAATGTGGCCGTAAACGTAGATGGTCAATGGCGCAGACGATTGGCCCGTATCGTGCAGACGAATCGGAAGGCTTGTTTGCAGTAAATCACGCCACCATTTAAGGAAGGAGAATCCACAAGCCTATGCTCAAAAACAATCCGTCGACACATGGCACAACTCGGTGGGGCTGTCGCCGACCACATCGTGTTCCGATGTTAATTAATTAATTAATTAATTTATTTATTTATTTTTGTTGTTACTCTTAAACGAAAAAAAAGAGAGTGGAAAAAAAATGGACAATTCATAAATGATGAGCATAAACTGTAACAACAGGGAAGACAAGGGAAAAGGCCAAAATGGCCTATACTCCCCGTAGAAGAAACAAATGAAACAACAGATAGACACATCAAGCCAGACAATCAGAAGGTGTTTTGCCAATCTTTTCCTTTTAACGCTTTCCAACCGTATGTTGAAGAAGCGTATATGCTCCAGCTTTGTCCGTCCATCCGTATGTCCGTCTGTCCGCACGATAACTCGCGTAAAAATGGTTCGATTTCGATGAAATTTTAGTATGTGGTAGGGGACCACTGCGGACGAAGCGGACGAACCCTATTGAAAATGGGTTCGTCCCCAGTGGTCCCCTAGATCGGGATCGATTCCATCGCCCTTATCCCATACTATTAAAGGAGCAATTCTTGTATGTATGTAAATTTTATTTTGAAAACGGCTCTAAGGATTTTGATGCAAGTCGTTAACCTACCGTTTTCTGGTATTAAAAACCGATTTAGCTTGATCTCGACTTTAGGAAAATTCGTTTAGTGCGTTAAAAAGCCACCCCGAATTACTAAGTTTTTAGTGTCATGGCGTCGTCCCATTAATGATGCCCATGCTTAGTAATCTTATGACGTCACAATCTCGCGATTCAGATGTTGGTGCGTGGTCACGCCATCTGTTTCATTACGTCACGCGTTGTGTGTGGATCCTATTAATGTTTTATGACGTCACACTCTTTCGAGCAGATGGTCGCGATTCCCATCTGCCTCATTACGTCACGCGTTGTGCGCGTATGTCCATCTGCACGATAACTCGCGTAAAAATCGTTCGATTTCGATGAACTTTTAGTATGTGGAAAGGGGACACCTGGGAAGGAACCCTATTGAAAGTGAACGAAATGGGGTCAAAGGTCAGGACATAGGAGTGGGATCCATTCCACTGCTCTTATGCGTCATAACTAACGTAGAAAAGGTTCGATTTCGATGAAATTTTAGTATGTGGTAGGGGACCACTGGGGACGAACTCTGTTGAAAATGGACGAAATGGGGTCAAATGTCAGGACATAGGAGCGGAATCACTTCCATCGTCATTATGTGTCATAACTTCCGTAAAAATTCTTCGATTTGGATGAAATGTTAGTGTGTTGTAGAGGCCTGCCTGGTGACGAATCCTATTGAAAATGGACGAAATGAGGTCAAAGGTTAGGACACAGGAGCGGGATCTATTCCATAGCCCTTATGCATCATAACTGACGTAAAAATGCTTCCATTGCGACAAAACTTTATCATGTTATTTCGGAGGTATACCGAACCGGTTCTGTTGAATATCATCGAAATGGGATCAAAGGTCAGGGCACAGGACAGAGATTTATTCCACAGCCATTATCCTCATAAGTTGAGTGATAACTTGAGTAATGATTTCTAGTAAGTTGGAAAGCTTGTTATAATCAATGCATTGCGTGATTTTACTAACTTGTTTTTAATTATTGAAGAAGATAGAGTTTGAATTTTTTTAAATAAATTAAAATTGCTTAAGTTAGTCAGGTTGTTAGGTAAAGAATTCCAGTATTGAGGGTCTCTGTAATTTAGAGTAAGTTTAATTGATTCCTTTTTTGGAAAAATAGGTTGTAATTGTAGTTTATTCCTTGTTTCATACAAATGTGCATGTGTATTAAGAAATATGAGATCTGAATATAAATTATATTTAATTCGTTTGAACATAATTTTACCAACATTAAAATAGTATAGTCGAGTAATAGTAAGTATATTACATTTATTAGGATATACTTTGTTCTAAAATTTATTAAAGGTCGAGTATTATGATGTGATTTGAGATCAATTAGTCTAATAAATTTATTTCGTAGAATTTGTAATTTATTAATATTGTATTGTGTCGTTTGTCCCCATGATAGCATGCAGTAATTAATATGAGTTTGAAATAGTGTGTAATACAATGAGATCAATGTTTTAGTTGTTAGATCAGTCAGGATATTACTCACTATACCAATATTTCTAGACAGTTTAATTAAAAGAAAATCGATATGTTTATTCCATTTGAGGTTAAAATTTATTGTAGTTCCCAGGTAGTTGAATGAAGGTACTGTATCAATTATTTTATTATTAAGGGATATTTGTACATTTGGTGTTAAAGCAGATAACGTATTACAAAAAAAAATCACTGCTTTAGTTTTATTAACATTAATTATTAATTCATTAGAATTAAACCAGTCAGATATAGTTTGCAACTGTTTATTACATTGTGTTAGTATTTTACCTAAGCTTTTTCCTTTTATAAAAACAGCTGCATCATTAGCATACAGAAAAAGATCCATATGAGTTGACAGCGAAAATAAATCATTAATATATAGACTGAGTGGCCACTTTATTATGACCACCTGACAGTTTTAAACAAATGAGCTTTGGCTGCACGCTATTGCCACCAGAGGGCGAGGCTAGTATAAAAAGGGAAAGCTTAGTGCTTGCGACAGTAGTAGGGGTGATTTTTTGGTGACGAGATGGGTAAAAAATGCGATTTGACTGACTTTCAACGTGAGATGATTGTAGGAGCTCGGAGCCGTGAAGCGAGTATCACCGAAACCGCCGCATTCGTGAAATGTTCCAGAACAGCTGTTGTTAAAGTGTTTAAAGACTGGACTGTCAGCCAAAAACTGGGTCTCTACGTGCAACGTGTGGTCGTCATCGACTAGTGACTGCTCGGGCGGAACGGAGAGTGTCCAGACTGGTAACAGACAACAGAAGGGCAACAGTGCAGCAAATTACAGACCATCTTAATCAAGGATCCCCTCAAATGATTTCTGCATGCACTGTTCGCCGTACACTGCATCGGATGGGATATGGCAACCGAAGGCCTGTTCGAACACCTTCGCTGTCTGCAGTTAACAAGAGAAAACGTCTCTAGTTCGCACAGGAGCACAAAGATTGGACAGTCGATAATTGGAAACAAATTATGTGATCCGATGAATCACGTTTTCAGTTGCAATACGCCGATGGCCGAGTGAGAATTTGGCGGAAACAGCACGAAAGCATGGACCCCAAATGCATTGCTGCAACCCTTCAAGCTGGTGGTGGCAACGATTAGGTTTGGGAAATGTTTTCCTGGCATGCTTTAAGCCCGTTAATTCGTGTTGATCAACCTCTGACTGGCACATTATATCTAAACATCGTTGCGGACCAAGTGCATCCTATCATGTGGATGGTTTAACCCAATGGCGATGGCTTTTTTCAACAAGATAATGCGTCCTGCCATAGTGCTTGTATTGTACAGGATTGGTTTCGGGAACATGCCGGTGAGTTTACTTTGCTTAGGTGGCCCCCACATTATCCAGATCTCAACCCCATTGAGAATTTGTGGGATGAAGTTGAACGAGCCATCAGACAGTTGGATTCACAACCGTGCAATCTCACACTCCTGGAAAGTGCTATTCATCAAGCATGGCCTCAGATTCCACAAACCACCTATCAACATCTCGTGGTCCATGCCACGAAGAATCGACGCAGTATTAAAGGCAAAAGGTGGCCCAACGAAGTACTGAGGGGGTGGTCATAATTAAAAGGCCACTCAGTGGCTATTCCAGGTAAAGTTGTTTCTGTCCTGAAAGCTCGGGGTGGGTCAACAGCTTATTAATAAAACGGTCGCCACAAACAGTAAGAGTTTCTATTATTTTAATGAAGCATCTGTGAATAAGGGAATACAGAGTTGAAACTCTTTTTCTCTGTACCACATACACCGATGAGCAGTTGCATTAGCACCACATTCCTAATAAGCTGTAGAGCTCTTTTCAGACCGCAACACAACGGCCACTCGGCGAGGAATCGATTTGAAGAGGTGGCGATAGATATCCTGGGGTATCTGGTACCTTAATCTCAACAGCAAGTCCTCCAGTTCGCGTACATTTCAGGATGGTGGTGATTTAGCGCGAATCCCCTTTTCCAAGACGAACCAGAAATGTTCGATTGGGTTCATGTCAGGTGAATTTGGAGATTAACAAAAAGTCACCAGCATATTCCAGGAACTACTCCTCGATGATTCTGGCAGTGTGGCATTGCGCATTATCCTTTTCGTAATGGACATCTCCAGCAGGGAACACACTTGCCATGAATGAGTGAACTTGGTTCCCAACGATACTCAGATACCTGACAACTGTCAGGGATTGTGATATTGGGATAATGGAACCTAAAGTGTCGCAAGAAAACATCGCCCACAGCATAACACCGTCCCCACCGGCCTGTTTCCGCCCAACAGTGCATCCAGGTGCCATAGCCTCCGTTGGTAATCGGCGTATCCGCGCTCGGTCGTCTACGTGATGCACCAGGAATCTTGATTCGTCAGACCAGGCCACTTTCTTCCAATCATTCACGATTCAATCTCGATGATCTGGGGCCTATTTCATGCGTTGTTGGCGATGACGTGCAGCGAACGTGGAGACCCGGATGGGTCTTCGGCTACGCATGCCCATGCGCAGAAGGCTCCGATGAACTGTGTGCTGTGACACATTGCCCTGATCACATCTGTTGTAGCTGAGTGTGATTTGCTGCACTGTGGCGCTGCGGTCGCTGTGAACAATGAGCGACAGTCTTCGCTCCCCTCTCGCATCAATGAACTTTGGACGACGGTTCTGCGTTTGGCCATCTGTGCACCACTTTTGATACGTACTCACGGAAGTGGCACGTGAACAACCCACAAGCCATGTCATTTCCGAGAACGTAGTTCTGAGGCACAACGCCATCACAATGTGTCCTTTATCAAACTCCGATAAATCGGCAGCTTTTCCCATTTTTACTCCGAACACTCTACTAACCGAAAGACGGTCCTCGGGTTCTATATATACTGCTTTGTGAACTTCACTTGCGCCACCGTTCGGTTTCCAGGCGCGCTCATTTCTCTAGGCTGGGGGTGGTCAGAATGGAATGACTCATTGGTGTATTTATCGCGTTTGATACCAAAATGTTTTGCACTTTTACGCTTTTGAGTCGAGTGTGATATGTAAATATTCGCAATCTTGCTGCGATGCATCATTTCATTTGAAATGACATGAACTTCGTTGCATGAACAATCTGGAATCTGATATATCGATTGCTGAAACTTGTAATGCAATTACTACCGGAAACCAAGGAGAAAAAGAAGTTTATGACTTCGGGCAAACACGGCTAAAGAATGCGACAATTCCAAAGCTTTCATTGATTATCGAAAGAAACAAAGCCGAGTTTTTCACGCAACTGGATCGAATACTTTTACTGTCTGTATTACTTCCTGTGATTTAATGTGCTCAAATAATGAATTTTTTTGAAGTTTTTAATCTAATAGCTTCGGTAACAAGAACTAAAAGAATATGAAAAAAGTGGAAGATTGGAAAATTTCAGAAAGTGAGTCAACAGACTTGCATATTCCCTAGAAAACAGACGCCTCGGTCGTGCAGTATGCAGCCAACTTATTTAAGCCAACTTAATTACGAAGCCTGCAAAATACTCTGCAACATCTCGAGCTTAGGTTGATTTTTATGCGAACTCTCTCGCGAATTACTAACGACATGAACGTTTATTGGTGTAAAAATAAATCGAAGGCATCAACGAGTAAAATATATCATGCAAATCGCCATGGTTATTCAGATATTTGAATTCTGAAATAAAAGATGTGAGTTTTCAATGCAAAATCTTCTGCTTGAACTTTCAACATAGATTTTAGTTATCAAGGGATATAAATGTCACAAAATTAACTTCATTAATTATATCATTTTAAGATACGAAGAGAAGATTTGTGTCTGGAACTTCTAAAGGGAACGAAATGCCAAGAGTATGATAATTTTTGGTTCTACAATCGAGAGACTTTGTTGCAGTGAGCAACAGCACCTGGAATACTTTCGAAATTTGATTAGCTACTTCGGCAATAAAAGTGGGGCATGAATTCTTTCTCATTTTCTTCAAATGATTCGTATTAAATCGACACTGAAAGATAAAAGTGCTAAATACATATTTTAACCTACGGCACTATATTGGATATCTACATGAAATTTCACTGAAAGATCAAAGTGCTAAATATATATTTAAACTTATAGCACCATATTGGATATCTACAGGAACTTTTACTGAAAGATCAAAGTGCTAAATATATATTTAAACTTATAGCACCATATTGGATATCTACAGGAACTTTTACTGAAAGATCAAAGTGCTAAATATATATTTAAACTTATAGCACCATATTGGATATCTACAGGAACTTTTACTGAAAGATCAAAGTGCTAAATATATATTTAAACTTATAGCACCATATTGGATATCTACAGGAACTTTTACTGAAAGATCAAAGTGCTAAATATATATTTAAACTTATAGCACCATATTGGATATCTACAGGAACTTTCACTGAAAGATCAAAGTGCTAAATACATATTTAAACTTATAGCACCATATTGGATATCTACATGAAATTTCACTGAAAGATCAAAGTGCTAAATATATATTTAAACTTATAGCACCATATTGGATATCTACATGAAATTTCACTGAAAGATCAAAGTGCTAAATATATATTTAAACTTATAGCACCATATTGGATATCTACATGAAATTTCACTGAAAGATCAAAGTGCTAAATATATATTTAAACTTATAGCACCATATTGGATATCTACATGAAATTTCACTGAAAGATCAAAGTGCTAAATATATATTTAAACTTATAGCACCATATTGGATATCTACAGGAACTTTTACTGAAAGATCAAAGTGCTAAATATATATTTAAACTTATAGCACCATATTGGATATCTACAGGAACTTTTACTGAAAGATCAAAGTGCTAAATATATATTTAAACTTATAGCACCATATTGGATATCTACAGGAACTTTCACTGAAAGATCAAAGTGCTAAATATATATTTAAACTTATAGCACCATATTGGATATCTACATGAAATTTCACTGAAAGATCAAAGTGCTAAATATATATTTAAACTTACAGCACCATATTGGATATCTACAGGATCTTTCACTGAAAGATCAAAGTGTTAAATATATATTTAAACTTATAGCACCATATTGGATATCTACAGGAACTTTCACTGAAAGATCAAAGTGCTAAATATATATTTAAACTTACAGCACCATATTGGATATCTACAGGATCTTTCACTGAAAGATCAAAGTGCTAAATATATATTTAAACTTATAGCACCATATTGGATATCTACAGGAACTTTCACTGAAAGATCAAAGTGCTAAATATATATTTAAACTTATAGCACCATATTGGATATCTACATGAAATTTCACTGAAAGATCAAAGTGCTAAATATATATTTAAACTTACAGCACCATATTGGATATCTACAGGATCTTTCACTGAAAGATCAAAGTGTTAAATATATATTTAAACTTATAGCACCATATTGGATATCTACAGGAACTTTAACTGAAAGATCAAAGTGCTAAATACATATTTTAACCTATGGCACTATATTGGATATCTACATGAAATTTCACTGAAAGATCAAAGTGCTAAATATATATTTAAACTTATAGCACCATATCGGATATCTACAGGAACTTTCACTGAAAGATAAAAGTGCTAAATACATATTTTAACCTATGGCACAATATTGGATATCTACATGAAATTTCAGTAAAAGATCAAAGTGCTAAATACATATTTAAACTTATAGCACCATATTGGATATCTACATGAAATTTCACTGAAAGATCAAAATGCTAAATACATATTTTAACTTATAGCACCATATTGGATATCTACATGAAATTTCACTGAAAGATCAAAGTGCTAAATATATATTTAAACTTATAGCACCATATTGGATATCTACATGAAATTTCACTGAAAGATCAAAGTGCTAAATATATATTTAAACTTATAGCACCATATTGGATATCTACATGAAATTTCACTGAAAGATCAAAGTGCTAAATATATATTTAAACTTATAGCACCATATTGGATATCTACATGAAATTTCACTGAAAGATCAAAGTGCTAAATATATATTTAAACTTATAGCACCATATTGGATATCTACATGAAATTTCACTGAAAGATCAAAGTGCTAAATATATATTTAAACTTATAGCACCATATTGGATATCTACAGGAACTTTTACTGAAAGATCAAAGTGCTAAATATATATTTAAACTTATAGCACCATATTGGATATCTACAGGAACTTTTACTGAAAGATCAAAGTGCTAAATATATATTTAAACTTATAGCACCATATTGGATATCTACAGGAACTTTCACTGAAAGATCAAAGTGCTAAATATATATTTAAACTTATAGCACCATATTGGATATCTACATGAAATTTCACTGAAAGATCAAAGTGCTAAATATATATTTAAACTTATAGCACCATATTGGATATCTACATGAAATTTCACTGAAAGATCAAAGTGCTAAATATATATTTAAACTTATAGCACCATATTGGATATCTACATGAAATTTCACTGAAAGATCAAAGTGCTAAATATATATTTAAACTTATAGCACCATATTGGATATCTACAGGAACTTTTACTGAAAGATCAAAGTGCTAAATATATATTTAAACTTATAGCACCATATTGGATATCTACAGGAACTTTTACTGAAAGATCAAAGTGCTAAATATATATTTAAACTTATAGCACCATATTGGATATCTACAGGAACTTTCACTGAAAGATCAAAGTGCTAAATATATATTTAAACTTATAGCACCATATTGGATATCTACATGAAATTTCACTGAAAGATCAAAGTGCTAAATATATATTTAAACTTACAGCACCATATTGGATATCTACAGGATCTTTCACTGAAAGATCAAAGTGTTAAATATATATTTAAACTTATAGCACCATATTGGATATCTACAGGAACTTTCACTGAAAGATCAAAGTGCTAAATATATATTTAAACTTACAGCACCATATTGGATATCTACAGGATCTTTCACTGAAAGATCAAAGTGCTAAATATATATTTAAACTTATAGCACCATATTGGATATCTACAGGAACTTTCACTGAAAGATCAAAGTGCTAAATATATATTTAAACTTATAGCACCATATTGGATATCTACATGAAATTTCACTGAAAGATCAAAGTGCTAAATATATATTTAAACTTACAGCACCATATTGGATATCTACAGGATCTTTCACTGAAAGATCAAAGTGTTAAATATATATTTAAACTTATAGCACCATATTGGATATCTACAGGAACTTTAACTGAAAGATCAAAGTGCTAAATACATATTTTAACCTATGGCACTATATTGGATATCTACATGAAATTTCACTGAAAGATCAAAGTGCTAAATATATATTTAAACTTATAGCACCATATCGGATATCTACAGGAACTTTCACTGAAAGATAAAAGTGCTAAATACATATTTTAACCTATGGCACAATATTGGATATCTACATGAAATTTCAGTAAAAGATCAAAGTGCTAAATACATATTTAAACTTATAGCACCATATTGGATATCTACATGAAATTTCACTGAAAGATCAAAATGCTAAATACATATTTTAACTTATAGCACCATATTGGATATCAACATGAACTTTCACTGAAAGATCAAAGTGACAAAGTGCTAAATACATATTTTAACTTATAGCACCATATTGGATATCTACATGAAATTTCACTGAAAGATCAAAAGTGCTAAATACATATTTTAACTTATAGCACCATATTGGATATCTACATGAAATTTCACTGATGGATCAAGCGACAAAGTGTGCTAAACACATATTTTAACTTATAGCACCATATTGGATATCTACATGTACGTTCACTGAAAGATCAAAGTGACAAAGTGCTAAACACATATTTTAACCTAGTAGCACCATATTGAATACCTACATGAAATTTCACTGAAAGATCAAAGCGACAAAGTCCTAAATACATATTTTAATTTAAAACACCATATTGGATATTTACATGAAATTTCCCTGAAAGATCAATCTGAGAAAGTGCTAAAAACATATTTTGACCCAGCAGCACCACATCGGATATCTACATGAAATTTCACTGAAAGATCAAAGCGACAAAGTGCTAAATACATATTTTAACTTATATCACCATATTGGATATCTGGGATGTAAGGTCAGGTGATGCGTAACATTACAGCCTCTCCTTGACAAATGTCAACCCCGCCTTCTCGTGGTACATCCTGTTCCCACTAAAGGGGCTCTGACGACCGCCAATAGCGGTATAACTATACCATCGGGATTAGAGGAAATGCTATCCCACACTCACCAACCCGCTTGGCCAGCGTGGTGAGTTATGGCCAAACCCTCCAAAATGACTCCACAACTTAAATCTTGGCCCTCAGTCTCCGGCAGCTGGAATGTACCTGGCCAAGGCAGCGGCCAGTGCGACATGAAGGCAGAGGGTGCTAAGAATCCCCGGAGGACCGGACTAGGCTGCCATCTGATGCTGACCTTGGCTACGTACAACGGACGCTCCCTATCTTCTGATTCAAGGCTTCTTGAATTGGAAGAGGAACTACAAAGGATCAAGTGGGACATCGTCGGGCTAAGTGAGGTAAGGAGAAAAGGAGAAGATCTCATTGAACTGAAAAGTGGACATCTCTTCTACTATCGTGGGACAGATACTGGCAGAACTAGTGGTGTTGGATTTATAATAAACAAGAAACTGAAGGATAAAGTTGTAGAAGTTGAAAGTTCCTCTGACAGAGCTGCACGACTCGTTATCCAACTCTCGAGAAGATACCAGGCTCAGATTATTCAAACTTATGCACCCACCACAAGTCATGCTGAAGAAGAAATTGAAGAATTTTATGAGGGAATTCGTGATCTAAATAATAAAGGTAAGCAGCACTTGAAGATAATTATGGGAGATTTCAATGCAAAAATAGGGCAACGGCAACAGAATGAAACTTCAGTAGGTAAATTCGGTCACGGCAACAGAAACCAGCGTGGAAATACTCTCGTAGAGTTCGCAGAGGCAGAAGGGTTTTTCATCTTGAACTCCTTTTTCAAGAAAAAGCCACACAGGAAATGGACATGGAGACATCCAAATGGGACGACAAGTGAAATTGATTTTATTATGTGTAACAAAAAATTCGTCATAGAAGACTGCAGTGTGCTAAACAAGTTCAACACAGGCAGTGACCATAGATTGGTGAGATGTAAGATGCACCTCAACACTAAACTCGAACGTAGCAAGCTCATAAGACAAACAAAATGTATTGACATAACCAACCTTAAAAAACACCATAATACTTTCAAGTTGGAACTGAAGAACAGATTATCTGCTTTAGAAGGCCTAACATCGGAAGAAGTGGATATTTCTGAAGTTAACAGAAAAGTAACCAAAGCTCTTATGGAAACAGCAACAAAATTAGCTGGGTCTAAGAACAAATTGCATGTGAACAAATTATCAGGAAAAACCAAAATGTTGATGCAAAAAAGAAGAGTGATGAGGACAACTAAAGAAGATGTGACTTCAAAAGTGGAATATATAGAGCTATGCAAGACAGTACGAAAAAGTATCACTGAAGACGTAAGGAAATTCAACTGTGAACTAGTAAGGAAAGCAATTGAAAACAACCAAAGCCTAAAGATAGCAAAGGGACATCTTAGTAAGGGGAAAAAACAGATTATGGCACTGAGAAAAGAAGATGGTTCTGTAACAAGAAATGGAGGCGAAATTTTGACAAGAGTGAAAGATTTCTACTCCAAATTATATGAAAGGGATGATACATGTACTCCAGACATCATGAAAGGTACCAGTACCAGAGTTCTTCCAGTCCTTCCAGCAGAAGTTGCACATGCAATCAAGAACATGAAGCGGGGGAAAGCTCCAGGAGAAGATGGAATTACTGTAGACATCATACAAGAAGCAAGTGGAGAAATCGAAACAGTACTCGCCCAAATTTTCACTCGATGCCTTAAGGAAGGGAAAATTCCTGAGGATTGGAACAACGCTACAATGATCTTGCTACATAAAAAATGTGACATTGAGGATCTCAAGAACTATAGACCTATCAGCCTCCTATCAGTGGTTTATAAAATCTTCACTAAAGTTCTTTCACACCGCTTGAAGGTGACACTGGACATGGCTCAACCGAGAGAACAAGCTGGATTCAGGAGTGGCTACAGCACAATAGATCATATCCACGTACTGAGAGAACTAATTGAAAGAGCGAGGGAATATGAGCTTCCATTGTGCATGGCTTTTATCGATTATGAAAAAGCCTTTGATTCGGTGAAACCATCAGCAGTTGCAATGGCTCTGAAATCCGGCGGTATTGAAGATGCATACATTAATATTATTAATAATATCTATGAAAATGCAAGTGCAAAGATTCGGCTGTTTGAAAATACAACACACATAAAAATTGGAAAAGGAGTGAGACAAGGTGACACCATATCTCCGAAGCTCTTTAATGCCACATTGGAAAATGTCTTTCAATCACTGAACTGGGAAAACAAAGGGATAAAGATTAATGGAGATTATCTAACCCACCTTCGTTTTGCTGATGATATAGTCATTTTTGCAACTACCCCATCAGAGCTACAGAGTATGATCCAGGAACTTGCTGACAAGAGTAAAGAAGTGGGATTAAAAATGAACTTTCAGAAGACAAAAGTGATGTTCAATGCTTTTACAAGAAATGAAGATTTATCGATTGATGGAGAAAAGCTGGAGATAACAGACACGTACGTTTATCTTGGACAGCAGATATCAAGTGAGGGTCACATTGGTGAAGAAATTAATCGGCGTACAAAACTTGCCTGGAGAGCTTTTGGAAGAAACAGCATAATTTTCAAGAGCAATATGCCATTATGTCTTAAAAGAAAAGTGTTTGATCAATGCATCCTTCCAGTGCTTACGTATGGTGCAGAGACGTGGACCTTAGCTAAAAGAGACATACAAAGGCTGCAGACAACTCAAAGCAGCATGGAGAGGTGCATGCTTGGTGTAACCAGGAGAGATAAGAAGAGGAACACGTGGATCCGAAAAATGACAAGAGTGGAAGACATCATGATCAGAGTTAAATCCCTGAAATGGCAATGGGCTGGACATACTGCCAGAAGAACAGACCATCGATGGACAGCCGAAATTTTAGATTGGATTCCAAGGGACAGGAAAAGACCCAGAAGAAGACCACATGGGAGATGGGTGGATGAAATTTGAAAGTATGCAGGGGTGACATGGAGGAGACTGGCACAAGACAGACCGTTGTGGAGGAAACTTGGGGAGACCTTCGTCCAGCAGTGGATTGATAATGGTTGACAATGATGATGATGATGATGATTGGATATCTACATGAACTTTCACTGAAAGATCAAAGGGACGAAGTACTAAATACATATTTTAACCTATAGCACCATATTGGATATCTACATGAAATTTCCCTGATAGATCAAGTGACAAAGTGTGTTAAACACATATTTGAACTTATAGCACCATCTTGAATATCTACATGAAACTTCACTGAAAAATTAAAGGGACAAAGTGCTAAACACATATTTTAACCTAGTAGCACCATATTGGATATATACATGAAATTATTTCACTGAAAGATCAAAGTTTTAAACACATATTTTCAACTTGTAGCGCCATGATTCTCCCCTTTGGTGCTGCAAAAGCTGATTTCAGACCTCTGCAGTTGATTGTTCCGTGTTTGAATAATGTAGGAATTGACCTCTACAATTGTGCTTTTCGAACAGGACGTTGTAAGAGAATATTTTCAAGGGTATGTTGCCTGCTGCATTTCGGTGCTGAGTTTTACCTTCTGGCTGTGCTCGTATATAACTCAACAATCTCAGAGTCTTTCTTTAAGAGCACCTTTATTCTGACTTCATGTTTCCTGAGATTCGGTCTGTGGGTATCACTGTTTCGAAACAAAGTGCAGTTTGGAAAAACGTTAAAAGAATTAAAACGCTTTCATAGGAAGATATGTGCTCGTCATCAACGTGTGCGCACATGTCACCCTAATTCTCTAAACTATGCGACGTATGCGCTCTCCCTTTTACCACCCTTTGGAGCTCTGCTGATAGTTCTGGTCTTACTAAATGTAGAAGTAGACTTTTCATACCGGATTCAGATATTCACTTTCGGATATTACAACAAAACTACTGAGGATGATATTCATTACGCCTGTATATTTGCATTTATGGCCCGCGATTTGCACAGCTATTTTACTCTTATTAGTTACTCGTCTCTTTTCTTATCTTTTGTATGTATGGAGATCAGCAATATCACACAAGCTTGTATCGATAATGTGAAAGGGAATAATGACGTCCAAAGTAAGAGAATGAATGTAGCTTTAGTGCTCAGTGCTCATAAAAGACTGCAGGATCAAATTGCAAAATTGGACACTTTGTCTTCTGCTCCGATGCTTCTTACTCTTACTTTTCAGGTAACCGCAATATTTTATTGTGTGACTGAGTTACAGAATTGCGTGAGGCACGGGTTACATCCTTTCTATATTTGGCACACGACTGTGCTCATGATAATACCAGCGATGTTAGTTTTGCATTTGATTTTGTCAGCTTCTCTCTTGCACAAGAAAAACCGCAACCTAACGAAACTGCTGCTTTCCGAAATAAACTGCTGCTCCACTAAGGAGTACAGTGTCGTAAGAAGCAGTGATGTTCTGATCGGGGCCTTAATATGCTCAGAAGACTTAGGTTTCACAATCGCAGGCGTGTTTCCTATAAACGAGGGAGTCATTGTGACCCTATTTGGTTTTTTAGTAACGTATATCGTTCTGATTATACAGTACGGATAAAAGTGAACTTATTCCAGAAGAAGTTCCGAGTCACTTAAATCATTTTATGAAAGTATAGGAATGAACGTAATCATGACTTACAGACGATGAACTTACAGACGATGAACATATATAGTAATCATGACTTACAGACGATGAATATAGGAATGAACGTAATCATGACTTACAGACGATGAATATAGGAATGAACGTAATCATGACTTACAGACGATGAACTAAAATCTCACTGGCTATCGAAGTCTCTGAATAAACGTTTATATTATCTCCTGCATAAAGTAACATTACATGTGCAATAAGCAGAATTTGTAACGTTATAAAATAAGAGAAAACCTACCTGTGGTGTAAGATTTTAATTTCTTAGGACGTGTGTGTAGCAAAAATAAACTAGAAGACCTGGCATCAAACCTTACGTCCGCAATCTGGTGAGTTCAAACTTGAAAGCCTACTTTTACACTCAAATGCTTAATTCGGTATTACTGGAATTGATATTAAATTGTTTAGCAAACCATTTTTAGTCCTTTCAGGGTAGTACTTCTCAAATTAAAGTGGTGTTACGATGGTACAATATCTCACTAAAATACCATACATGTTACCAAGTTCCTGATTGCTCGAAATTTGCATTTCACTGGAAAAACTATGATTAACATTCATCTAGAAATGTGGGCAGCATCTTTCAATGTCTCATGACTGAGAAAGATGTATGAGAGATATCTGAATTAACTAATATATTCGAAATCTGCCGTATTTGTACGATCTATACGGCAGATTTCGAATATATTAGTTACTCTCAGCACGAAAATCAAACTCATGTAAGATATCTGAATGTTCATAAGATGCGTGAGAGGTACCTAAATGTTCATAAGATGTGTGAAAGATATCTGAATATTTCTTGAATTTTCATAAGATGTGTGAGAGATATCTGAATGTTTCTTGAATTTTCATAAGATGTGTGAAAGATAGATGAATGTTTCTTAAATTTTCATAAAATTTATGACAGATATTTGAATGTTTCTCAAGTGTTTATAAGATATCGGTGAGAGATGTCTGAATGTTTCTTGAGTGTTCATAAAATGTGTGGGAGATATAGGAATGTTTCTTGAGTGTCCATAAGATGTGTGAGAGATATCTGTATATTTCTTGAATTTTCATAACATATGTGAGAGATGTCTAAATGTTTCTTGAATTTTCATAAGATGTGTGAGAAATAGATGAATGTTTCTTGAATTTTCATAAAATTTATGACAGATATCTGAATGTTTCTCAAGTGTTTATAAGATATGGGTGAGAGATGTCTGAATGTTTCTTGAGTGTTCATAAAATGTGTGGGAGATGTAGGAATGTTTCTTGAGTGTCCATAAGATGTGTGAGAGATATCTGTATATTTCTTGAATTTTCATAACATATGTGAGAGATGTCTAAATGTTTCTTGAGTGTCCATAAGATGTGTGAGAGATATCTGTATGTTTCTTGAATTTTCATAACATATGTGAGAGATGTCTAAATGTTTCTTGAGTGTCCATAAGATGTGTGAGAGATATCTGTACGTTTCTTGAATTTTCATAACATATGTGAGAGATTTCTAAATGTTTCTTGAGTGTTCATGAGATGTGTGAGAGATAACTGAATGCTTCATGAGTTTTCATAAGATTTGTGAGAAATATCTCAGTGTTTCCTGAATTTTCGCAAGGTATGTGAGAAATATCTCAGTGCTTCTTGGGTGTTCATAAGATGTGTGAGAGATATCTGAATATTTCTCGAGTGTTCATAAGATGTCTGAGAGGTATCGCAATGTTTTTTTGAGTGCTCATAAAACGTGAGAAATATCTCAGTGTTTCTTGAGTTTTCATAAGAGGTGTGACAGATACCTGAATGTGGTCCCAGCCATGGCTTCTGATCATTCGGACGAGCGGGATCCGGGTTCGAATCCCCGGTGAGGCATATATATTGTGTTTGTCTTACGGCACTGGCTCTTACCCTTCCCTTGAACCAGTGACCCTAAATCAGGGACCGGCGACTGCTTATAGCCCACTGAGCTTCTCACGGTGGTCGTTAAACCTCCAATAAAAAAAAGATATCTGAATATTTTCTTGAATGTTCATAAGTAATACCGCAATGGTTTTTTGAGTGCTCATAAGGTGTGTGAGAGATAGATCATAAGAAAATCAGGAATCTAAAGAAAATGGAAAGTCAAATACTCTATCAATACTACCAGTTCCTCTCTCAAAAACCACAACTTTGTTTTTCCCACATTTATACTCAGTTTGAATTTCATGCAAACGTCGTACATACAAACTTCGTATATACGGATTAACCTCTTCCTAGGAACTCACATTTGCTCTCTTCCAACAGGACTGTGTCATCAGCATGCAGCAATTTGGACACACGGATATCACCAAGACATAAACCAGTATTGTGCGTCTTGGCATCACGCATGCAGGTATCCATAAATATATTAACCCTTTAACGACCATGACCCCAAAATCTTGTACCACTCTAAATACTATAACGCCCGAAACTGTCTCTTGGTTAAAATGTTTGTTTAATAACAACAGTATTGACTGAGGGTGACTTCTGCTGGTCCCTCATAGGTCGAAAAAATTTGAAGAACAAGCAAGGGTAGGAAATCTGACTCACTCTAGACAGGAGTTTCGGGTGTCTATGGCCGTTTGTACGTACGGGCGTTCTGGGCGTTATGGTCGTTAAAGGGTTAAACAGCCATGGTGACATTGCATAACCTTGTCCGACACCTGCACCAATAGAGAACCAATTTGATAAAACATCATTCACTCGTACACAAGCTCTACTGTCAGCATACATGGATTTTACACTATTAAGTAGATTCCAAAGTAACACCATATTTATTCAATACCTTTCACAAAAGTGTTCTATTGTTTTTCTGTAGTACCCAGATTTCACTGCCATACATCAGAGTAGGAACAATTTTTGCACTTACCCTGTATTATTTCTTTTCATTCTCGTTTGTTTTATTAAATTCTCGCTTGTTTTGCTGCTCTTTAATTTTGAATGGCTTAATGTGTATAACCTCTTCCGTTCCTGTTTTATTTTCAGAGAAAAAGGAATTCAGCGACTGAGAGTGGCTGATGCATCAGAAATACCAGTTCTTCCCCACGCAAACACGAATGACCTCGTCATCGTGATAGCAGAAAAGCGTCAGATTTAATTAAACAACAGAGAGGGTGCTGAAGGAGTGAAAGGAAAAAGAATGAGTGCTCAAAAGATCAGCAATTGACTGTATCAGAGACTGACTGTTCCTCAATGAACGTAGAAAGTCATCTTTAGTACAACATAAAACAGTATTTAAATCACTAGTGAGATTTGCTTCTGTTCTTGATGATAAGTACACGGCCCAGTCACATTATTGTGACCACCAGCTAATATCCAGAGTAATCACCGTGTGCAGCGCAGCATATAGTCCGGATCTTGCCCCATCGGATTATTACTTGTTCCGGTCCATGGCTCACTTCATTAGGGGCGGTACTTCAACAACCAGGAGGAGGAGGTGGAAGCTGGTATGAAGGAGTTCTTCGCATCGAAAGACAATAATTGGAACCATCGCGGAATCGAAGAACTAGCAGACAGATGGCTAAAGACGGTAGTACGCGATGGCCTATAGTTTGAATGCTAGTCAGCTATCGTCATAACGGTACGTATGAAAATATAAAGTGATCCAAATATTGCAAAACTTTCGACTCACGCTCTGTATTTGCTGTCATAAGGCTGTTTATGAATTTGAGTTTGTAATTTACCAAGGCATCTCTCTCTCTCTCTCTCTCTCTCTCTCTCTCTCTCTCTCTCTCTCTCTCTCTCTCTCTCTCTCTCTCTCTCTCTCTCTCTCTCTCATGTTTTCAAACTATAATTATCAAAATTGTGTCTTTCTTGTATTCTCTTAGACATCGCTCAGAGATTTCCCCTATTTCACAGATTAGTACAACAAAAATTTATTTCATATGTGAAAAATTCTGAATTACCAAATATTCACACATTTATCCAAGTTCTCTAAAATTTTGATGGTTGCATTCGCCGTGTGTTCTACGTGCCTAAATATTTTTTGTGGGGGAAGGGGGAGCTAAAGGATGGACCCAAAGAAAAGTTGGTGGGCTTAGCCCGCCCCCAACATAGCGCCTGCATCTTAGCTATTTCTGCCGCCCCGGTGGCGCAGTGGTCTAAGCGATGGCCTCTGATCATTCGTCCGAACGGGGTCCGGGTTCGAATCCCGTGTGGCATGGATGTTGTGTTTGTCTTACGGCACTGGCTCTCTCCCTTCCCTGGAACCAGTGACCCTAAATTAGGGACGGGCGACTGCTTATAGCCCATTGAGTTGCTCGCGGTGGTCGTTAAACCTCCAATCAAAAAAAAAAAAAAAAAAACCTCCAATCAAAAAAAAAAAAATAATAATAATAATAATTTGCTATTTCTATACTTCACATCACCTTTACCCTCTCATGGTACCATAAAGATGCGTAAAAAACGTTCATATTTGAAACGATCGGTATTTTGTTCAAGTTTGCAATGACAAAAAGATTATTATTAGTATAACTGTTATGCAACATGTTTCATGTGTCGTTTACCTCTAAATAGCCTTACTTTTGAATTTCTGTTCTCTTTTGTAAATTCGGTATCTCCTCGTTAAAAGTTTTCTCACTGAACGACACATTAATTCCTTGAAGAGGCTTTACAATATGGCAACAATGACACTGAGTCAGAGTTCGATATATTGTCAATATTGAATGTATACGTGTGGAGAGAAAGAGAGAGTGTGACAGTGTGAGAGAATGTGGAAGAGTGAGAGTGTGAGAGAATGTGAGAATGAAAGTAAGAAAGTCAGAGTGTGAGAGTGAGACTGTGAGAGTGAGAGAGAGTATGAGAGAGTATGAAAGTTTGAGAGAATGTGAGTAAGATAGAAAGAGAGTGTGGGAGTGTGAGAGATTAAGACTTTGAGAGTGATAGAGAGCGAGAGTGTTGGAATGAGAGAGAGAAAGTGTGATAGAGAGCGAGATTGAGATGGAATGAGTGAGAGAGTGAAAGAGAGATAGAATGACAGAGAGCTCGAGTGAGATAGAATGAGAGAGAGAGAGAGTGAGATAGAATGAGAGAGAGAGAGTGAGATAGAATGAGAGAGAGAGAGAGTGAGATAGAATAAGAGAGAGAGAGAGAGTGAGTGTGAGAGTTTGTGAAAAAGTAAGAGTGTGTGAGAGAGAGTGAGATAGAGAATGAAAGTGAGAATGAGTGTGAGACAGAACGAGAGTGAGAGAGAATGAGAGAGTGTTGAGAGAGCGAGAGTGAGATAGAATGAGGCAGAGAGTGGGAGAGCGAAAGGAGAGAGAATGAGATAGTGTTGAGAGAGCGAGAGTGAGATAGAATGAGGGTGTGAGAGTGAGACAGAGAGTGAGATAGAGAGAGGGTGAATGAGAGAGAATGAGAAAGATAGAGAGAGTTGAACGAAGAGGAGTAGTTCATGATGAGTTTTCGAGAGATTTATGTACCACAATAACGTAACTACACTGCCGGACAATTCCTAAGGACGGATGACAATAGCAACGATAGCAACCATAAAATGGAAGTCAGGAAAATGTGGAAATTAGCATAAGTGCGGGATACAGTAAGACGTATTGTGCGTATGCAAATTTTGGATTGCCGAACATGTTCGTGACGTCATAGCGCTGATAAGAGATATAAAGGATTTGACGCGTATTGACCGTTGTTGTTCAAACGCAAAGTTAAAAGGGAAAGAATCAATTGACGAACTTGCATTTTACAGTATGTCTTCCCGACATCACCTAGATGATTTTACGCGTGGCCGTATTATTGGCAAGATTGAAGAAGGGCGAAAAATAATAGATGTTGCCAGGGAGTTCGACGTCAGCCACAGTGTTGTTTCAAGGCTTTGGAAATCATTTCAAACAAATGGAGAGTGTAGCAAACGTCACGGGTTAGGTCGTGTTCGCAGTACGACACCTGCAGAAGATTGGTACATAGTGCTATTAACAAAAAGACACCGGCGCAGCACAGCTAGTGAGGTAGCAAATCAGTTTATGGCTGCTACTGGCAAGCGGATCTCCCGGAAAAACTGTCGCCAAACGTTTGCATGAAGGAGGACTATACGTCCGCCGTCCTATTGTGTGCATCCCATTGTCCAGACGTCACCGTACCGCCCGTTTGCAATGGTGCCCTCAACATCGCAATTGGACTGATAACGACTGGTCTGCTGTCCTCTTCTCAGATGAGAGTAGATACAGTCTATCGTCTGATTGTCGACGACAACTGATCTGGCGTGATAGTGGTACTACATATTGTCCAGCAAACATACAGGAAAGGGACCGATATCCGACATGTAGTGTCATGGTATGGGCTGGCATCATGATCAATGGCCGTACGTCCCTCTATATGCTTCCAACTGGGACTATGACTGGCCAACGATACATTAATGATGTTCTGCTACCTCGTGTTCGCATGTTCCGTGGTGCTGTCGGTGATAGATTCATTTTCATGGACGACAACGCAACATGTCATCGAACAGTCGCTGTCCATGAGTGTCTTGAGAGCGAGGATATTCAACGCCTCGTATGGCCAGCACGTTCTCCAGATCTGAATCCCATTGAAAATGTGTGGGATGCTTTGGGGAGGAGTCTTGCAGGTCGCCAATGCCCTCCAATAAACAAGGACACCCTCATCCCTGCGCTGACAGAGGAATGGGATAAATTACCCCAACAGCTGCTTGATAATGTTGTGCAAAGCATGACACGACGTGTGGAATCTTGCATCGCCCTCCATGGTGGCCATATCCCGTATTGACATCTTACGCCGGAACGCCTGCGGACGGTAATTGCATTTTTTCACGTTTACGTATTCTGCACAAAATGGCCTGTTTGTCCCTTGAACACATTCCAAAGCCTTCTGGATTTCAGAGCACAATAAATTGTCTTTCTTGTAATGTCCTGGCATTCTGACATTATTTTATTTCACTTGGCATCCAACCACACTTACTTTTTTATGCGCTAAATAGCCGTTTATGATCCGTCCTTAGCAATTGTCCAGCAGTGCATTTATATGTGTCGAGGTTGTAAAAAATGTGATCAATAAACAAAGCGAAATAGTTATACTTTGGAGAAAGAAAAAGATGAACTAATATATGTACGAGAGTACATTATTAAGCGTTTTTATTTAAATCAATGTGATCAGCGATCGAATATAATCATTGATGCATATAGCGTATGATAGTCCTGACTTTTCAATGGTGGAAGAATAACAGCCCTGGAGCCTGTTCATAAGTTATCACGATTATTCTCTACCTGGCTTTTTGATTTCAATTTTGACAAAGTGTGATTTTTTTGTAAGAGAGCTCATTAGGAACATTAGCAGATACTCATATTTTAGCGAGTTTTAGAGATATACTGTACATCCATTTAAATCTAATCCATCATATTCACTAATAAAATACCACAGTCGCATATCAGATCCGGAATACATTGACCTTATGTATGCAAATTCTTAATTATTTACATCTTAACGAGAGAAACAATTGTAGAAAAGTATGGCAAATTGTGATTGTACATATGTACAGACAGGGCATAATGACATGATCGTTATATGAAAAATCTCAATCTGAGATGCCGCCATTTCCGTCAGAAACATCCTGATGACTTAATACATCTGTTCCAAGGTTCTTTAACACACAAGGTTGTGCCCGTAAGACCCCTGTAAAGCTTCCCCTCCGCGAGAGTGCGGAGGAGGTGGTCTGATGACGTCAGCTGTTTTACCAACTAACTCGTTTAGTGCACCGAAGGTCAAAGCAGTCGCAAATGTCATTTGACTCTTGTTCAAAGAGCTGCTTTTTTTCTGCTTCTAGAATAATTTTAGTGCATATATAGTAAGTGGAATAGCTAAGTTTGTTTGCAAATAGTTTATTCTTTCGAGATTAAGGTGACCAGACGTCCTCATTTTCTGGGGATGGTCCTCAATTTCGTAAAAACTTATTGAGGACGTCAAATATCCTCAATTTCTTAGTTTTTGTCCACAATTTTTGAAAGTCCCCTCCCCCCCAAACTGAAATTTGTAAAAATGTGTTAAACAAAAGGCGTAGAATTAAATTAAACGCAACCAAATTTAGCATTGATTTCTTATTTAATTGCTAGGAAATGTATTCATAAAGGAAAGGTATGGAACTATTTTCCGAAGCGGATGAATTTTTCTTTGAATTAAGTTAGAAATGATGCAGTATTAATGGGAGACATGCCAAAGCATTAAATGAAGTCATCTCGATAAATGTGGTGTTACGATTTCGTTTCTGTTTTAAGTATTTCTTTTCTATTTTAATTGGATTTAACTAAACTATTTTTAGGATGGGAAATGAATTTCATCTTTCTCAGCATCCACTTCCTTGCAACTAAATAACTAATTGATGTAATTAATTTGGTTACATTTGATAGATTCCATTGAGAGTTCCACAACTTTTGTTCAGTACATTTTTAAAAAAAAAAAAACAACTTTTGTTCAGTACGTTTTTTTTTTTTTTTTTCATTAAACTGTTTCTTCAAGTGAGGTTATTGGACTTGGAATATTCCTTCTCATAGAGATAACATACAGCTATTCCATGATTTCTGCTCTGTCCCCGCATAGTAATTCTCTGGCTTCAGATATCTATTGTATTCTTGTACAGAATCACAATGAAATTTCAGTAGAAATTCAAAATGTAACTTTTTTTGCGAGTGCTACCTCCTACAAATAAGATTTAAACTGTATCGGAAGCAATATTCTGCACGATAGTATTTTATTGCTATTTTATTCTTATTTCACATGAAAATCATTCTTCCGCTTCATCGTATGTTTTCCATTGAAACTGGACAATTATTGGACATTTCATAACATTCTTTGCTAACCTTTGGTTTTACCATAATGTGCCAGATGCTGTCCTCAATTATGTCCTCATTTTGAAACGAAATTGTCCTCAATTTTGCATTGAAATTGAGGACAAATGTCATTTTGTCCTCAATTGGATTCTCAAAAATCTGGTCACCTTATTCGAGATGCCTTCGAGTTCTTGCACTGTTGCAGACTGCAAGAATAACTACAGAAATACCAAAGGATCCCCAATTACATACCACATATTTCCGAAAGTGACTGAGCTCTGCAGGTTATGGAAATTACGCTGTAAACGAGGTGATACTTTTTTTTTTTTTATCCAGAATCAGGGGCGTATAGATGGGAATCATGGCTTCAGCAAAAGCATTTTAAAGAACCAACTTTTTGGCGGAAACTTCACATGAATAAAGAAATAGTCAGGAATTTCTTGCTGCAGCTTTAAAAGGTGTATAAAAAGAAAAGTAGTTTTTGGTTGTTTTTTCCGAGATTTAAATTTATAAAAACTGGATGACGGGAAAGCAGTTATTTTAGAGGGCCTGGGGCCTCTTTTCATATCCATAGCAAAGGTTTCAATGAATGTATATTAAGAAGAGAATGTGAAGGAAATATCAGTTCAATGAATGAAAATGTTTTATCAATGAGGATAAGGTGCTATGAATTAGTTTTTTTCACGTTTCCTTCTCCTTTTTTGCCGTTTTTTCTTCAGAATATAATGAATTGAAAGTTGTTCTTTTCGGTATACATAGTGTGGCAAAGAATTTTTAAGACTGGGTCTGTAAAATGAAATAGAAACAAGAAATTATAATTTGTTTTGGTTTGTTATTCAAAATAAGTCTCTCCGGCTTCAATACACTTGTTACAGCGATTTAATAATGATTCGAATGCCTGTTCCAATTCACTTTGCGGAATCGCCTCCAAAGCACGCGTCGAAGCTGTTTGTATGGTCGAAATATCATCAAAATAACACCCTTTTAACGTCATTTTAAGTTTTGGGAATAAAGGAAAGTCGCAGGTTGCTAAACCAGGTGAATACGGTGGATGATTCAACACACAGACGTTATTTTTCGCCAAAAATCTAAGAACAAGAAGTGAGGTGTGACTGGGTGCATTATCGTGCAACAAACACCAACTGTTTTCATCCCAATATTCTGGACGACTGCAACGAATTCTGCTCATCAAACGCCTCAAAACATTTAAATAAAACTCACCAGTAATTGTTTGTCCACTTGGAACAAATTCTTTGCATTGTTTTGATTTTCGATGGAACAAATTCTTTGCATTGTTTTGATTTTCGATGGAACATTTCTTGTTTTTTGGCTTGTGGTGAGTTTTTTTACTTCCACTCCGTACTTTGTCGCTTTGTTTTAGGATCATATTAAAAACACCATGTTTCATCACCTGTAACAATCGATTTTAAGAAGTTTGGATCATTTTCAGCGGCTGAAATGATGTCTCTGCAATGTGCACTTCTCCTTGATTTTTGTTCATTGGTTAACGTGTGTGGAACAAATTTAGCACAGACTTTTGTTTTGCCCAAATCTTCATGCAGGATGGTTCGAATCGTTTCTTTGTTGATGTTTAAATACTCTTCCATCATTCTTAGTGACGCACATCGATTGTTTGCCACGAAATCGCGCACATTTTCAATAATCTCAGGTGTCCTAGATGAACTTGGTCTTCCGGTATGCTTATCATTTTCTAGCGTTTCTCTTCCTTCCAAAAAACGTATTTGCCACAGGAAAACATTTGATCTACTTAAACAAAACTCACCGTAAACTTGTTTCATCATCTGGTACGTTTCCGAGGCACTGTTATCAAGTTTTGCGTTAAATTTAATAACAGCCCTTTGTTCCATCTTAATAATACAACATGAAAAAAATTGTACTTCTCTAATGAACGGCCGTTTCGTTTGAGTTACTTCAACAACTGCGCAGTACTTTTGGCAGAGAGCAAGCAGATGGTCACGGATTATAACGCATTCGCGATTACACTGGTGGCGCCACCGTAGGCTGAAATATAGCGCCAGTCTTAAAAAATATTTGACGCACTGTGTATGTTACAAAAATGAACAAATGGGACAGAAAATGTTTCTCATGGTCATGATTCTTAATTGTTACTTATTTATTTGTTTACTTATGCTCTGTATTTTCGTATAAATTGGAAAATTTCATTATGCACTCTCACAGAAGTTACGTGTTTTGTAGGCCTGGTCACGAGGCGTTTCAAAGAGGATGGCCTTAGTTGTCTAAAAGAATAAAAATTGCATGACATGTTCAACTTTTGCGTAACTGTTTTGTAGTATTTTCTACTGCCAGAGCAATTATTTCAATTATAACGTGCAGATTTGTGTTACACGCAGTAAAGCGCAATAATTTTGGTCTTACGCAAAATACCTGTAGACTCCAAAGAATTTTAATTATCAAAATACCTATAACTTAATTAACAACATGGAATTAAAAAAAATAACTAATTGAGTGCTAATAGATTTTCGCAAAAGGGTCTAGGAAATTTTTTTGCTGGGTGCTCCGAGATTTTCCGGTACGCCATTGCCCAAAATGCTACTATTTGCTGAAGGTGACCATAAAAGGGATATGAAAAAGTGAACTAGTGGGGATGCCGCAGAAAAAGGATTGAGCGGATGTTCCTCCTAATCCATGGCGAACATGGAATTAAAAAAAAAGTGAAAAATCCTTATCCAAGAAATAGATTGTGACCTCGATGTTGAATTAATAATTGTAACGTATACTCTATATTCACTTTCCTTTTGATTTTACTATCTCTGGTTATTTTATTTTACTATGTAAATTATCTTCTTACTGAACGAAATATTATTTCACCCGATGAATGAGATCTGGCAATGAGTGTAAGTCATGACGTGGTGGTAGCTAGTATATATAGGCGCGTTCATCGATAGCCGAGGAGAGCGTTGTTGTTTACGGAGAGCGTTTGTTATACGAGGAGAGATTTTGTTGTATGTGATTAGTGATTCTTCATTATTGTAAAACAAGTTGTGTGTGTGCTTTGGATGATCAAGCGTACCGAATAAAAAGCTTGCCGCAAGTTCGTCTTTCTCAATTCATAGTTTTTGTCAGACCTCTGTCTGGCTGTTAGGTTTATATCATTAATTACCATTAACAACCAGCGTTAAGACTTTATTCATGTTCTTAATTAACTAGTAACAACAACCATTTGAATTCAGTATAATATTCGTGCAAGCTATATTCACGATAATATACTTAGCTGGTAGAAAGAGGTTATTCATTATCATTAGCTTAGCGGAAAGCAAAATAAAGCTAATTCATTATATAATCTGTTAGAAGCAACCCTCTAAACAGAAAGTCTGTTCGACTTTTAATCAATTACATGATTTGAGTTCAGACGGGCGTGAGCCAGGTCGGTTTCCATCTCCTTTAATAAGATTACAGTACGAAAGGACATACTTATTTTATTCGTCTATTTAGCATGCAATTGCAGTAAATTTAAAATTTAAAGAACCTTCATCACCGTCCTTTCATTTCTTTTTATCGCCGTTACCTCATTAATTAGAGTTGCATTTTTTACAATCTTTGAACGGAAAGTTTTAGGATACATTCAAATCCGAAAAGGCAAGAACAAAGTAGGGCTTATAGGAATTCTTCAACCGTTTAGAGATGCATTAAAAATTTTTTCAAAATCCCTAATTTCAGTAGAAAACAGAAACTCGTTCTTTTCTTTATCATCTCCTGCTCTAGCCCTTACTCTTTCCATCTTTCTTTTACCCCTTATTCCATTTTCAATTAACGGAATTCTTGATTCCAACTTTAGAATTTTAGGATTTTTTATTCTGTCAAGTCTTAGTGTTTACGCCATTCTCTTAATTGGGTGATCTTCTAACTCTAAATATTGTTATTTAGGGGCCATCCGAGGTGTGGCACAAATAATTTCATACGAAGTAGCGCTATTTCTTATTGTTATTTTAAATGCGCTTCTTATTAAATCCTATTCTTTCTTTCATATTTCCTTTCTTTCGTATCAGGGAAAATGGAAAAAAATCCTCTGAAATTCATCCGAGGCAGTGAACTGTTCATGAAAACACGTACTATGATTCAAATAAAGCACATCAATTCGCAGCTGAAAGAGAATGGAAAAAAAAAAAAATGACAAAACTCAAGTTTCTGAAGATAACTACATGAAGAAAGGTTTTTTTTTTAATTTGTTATTTCTCACATTTGTTCAATGGGGCCCCGAGGATTTATTTATATGGGTGGACAGAAATATTGAAGATGCAAATGAAAAAACACCGGAGATCTCCGAAAATATTGGTAAGTGTTAAAAATATATCCGCCATATTAAAGTATTTCCAATGATTCATAAAATATATATTTAAAATCACATACATATATATTTAAAAAATACGCAGCCAATAACGAAAAACGAAGGACCAAGCCATATAGGGTCCCTGGGCCAACCCAACAGAGAAACGTCAGAATATTTGTTTATTTACAGAAATTTACATAAGAAATCTTTAGATTTTTATCTGAGAGCATGCTGATACTTTGTGGTAATCAAATTCGAAGACAAATAATTAGAAATTCATTTATTACATAACTAAATATACGAAGTGATTACGCGAACGCATTACTTCTGCCAAGAAACTGCCTGTAGGTCAATAGATAGCAGACAACTCTCGTTTTTGCTGCTTTCTCTTGTAATACAGGTGACGTCAGAGGGAATGCTGTGCAGGAAAGCTCATCCGGTCACGGTCAAACTAGATTCTGACGGGCCAGAGCATTGGAGTAATGTTTGAATTATGACGTCAGCAGAGGAGTCCGTACGAGAAAGCCCCAACGCCTGCCTGACGAGAGTAGAGCGGTCGCTTTGATTGCACATTTGAGTAGTGATTGTGACTGTGTTTTGCGATTTATCACAGCAGTTTTAATTGGTTGGATACACAAAAACTTCGACATTAAAGGTAAGTTAATTGAGGTTAATCGAGTCGTATTATTGTGTTGCTAACGATAAACAGACGAATCTGATTGCTTATCGTTTATTTATGTTGAAGCACATGGTTAGGCTTACCGAGGGGCAAAGCGTGTACTCACTTTGACCGTGGGGGAACGCTACTCACTAGTGAATGTCTCTGTGGTAATAGAAAATCAGGAATTAATATTTCTTTCTCCTGGCTCAAAGCTCTCGAACTTTTTTATAACACTATCATGAATAACCTGAAATTGGATTATCGTGAGACTAACATACGAATGACCATTGTAAAATAGCTTTCTTAGCAACATGAAACAGCAAAATGTTTCATCAAAAACCCAATCGATTTTAAAGTAACGCCTTGATAAACTGCTGTCTTAAAATGGTTTTGCATGTCTGTTTTTATGACCATTAATAGGGGTTTCTTCCCCAAAATAGCACACAAGAATGGGAATTTTGCTAGGAAGCTATGGTATTACTCTTCTCTAAATATGCTTAGTAATATTAACGACAAAATTGAATGTAACTGTTTACTAAATGAGTTTTCTAATACAAAGGGAAGACTTCAAGTTAATTTATATGAAATACATTCTGTAGCTGCCCCAGTGATGCAGTGGTCTAAGCACTGCTTTCTGATCCATTCATCCAAGATGGGTTTGGGATATTTTAATATGTTATGATGCACGCATTAATTCATGCATCATAACATATTGTGCTCAAATCCTGATGAAGCAGTTGATGTGTTATGGCATTGGCCTGTCCCCTTTCCTGGAACAAGTGGCCCTAAATTTGAGATGAGTGACTGCTTATTGATTGCCCATCAAGTTTCTCATGGTGGTTGTTAAGGCCTCAAACAAACAGGATAGAGCAGAGACATGTGAAAAAAATTTCTGCCTCAATTTTAAAAATATTTTAAGACGTAACTTGATATCGTATGATAGACTTGATATCATATAATTTAAAATGAAACCCCATGCAATTGCAATAATTTTATGTTTAGTGTTCTCCCTAGAGCTTTTTTACTGGGCGGCCCTGTCACTTAATTTTGTCTGCTGCGCAGCTATATTTCCTTTAACGAATGTTTTCACATAGCACATAATAGTAAGAATGAAAAACTTATTTCCGCATACACCATCAGTGTTGATGAAAACTGGCTAAAATCTGTGTTACCACCCTGGTGGCACAGTGGTCTAAGCGCTGGCTTATGACAATTCTTCAGAGAAGGGTCCAAGTTCGAATCCCGGTGAGGCATGGATGTTGTGTTTGTCGTACGGCACTTGTTCTCTCCTTTCCCTGGAACCAGTGGCCCTAAATTAGGGACAAGTGGCTGCTTATAGCCTATCGAGTTGCTTACTGTGGTAATTAAACCTTTAATATATATACACTACTGGACAATTGCTAAGGACGGATCATAAACGGCTATATAGCGCATAAAAAGTAAGTGTGGTTGGATGCCAAGTGAAATAAAATAATGTCAGAATGCCAGGATATTACAAGAAAGCAGTGGCGGCCCGTCAGATGAGGCAAGTGAGGCGCCGCCTCACCTGAAATTCCGCAGAATGAGAAGTGAAAAAAAAAAACTTCGGTCAGTAACGAAGATATAAGAACTTTGCAGGATAAATGAAACACTGAAATTTACATTGTGATTCATGAATTAGGTTAAAAAAAGGCTTTCAAGAAGAGGAATGAATCATTATTTTTGCAAAGCAGCTGCATGTTTTAAGCGCTTAGAGGCGACCGGCTGAATCGTCTCGATGAGAAGCCGGTTTTGGGAACTGGGGATCAGAGAAGAGCCCTACAGAGTGAACCCCCACCCCCACGGTCCGAGGTCTACCTAAGGAGGTGCCGGACTTCCAGTAAGAGAAAGGAAATTTCTGAGGCGACCCTCCATTTCGCTTAAACTGGAATCGCATCTCTGCTGTTATTGGAGAACCCAAGGATTGTGTATCCAATGGGCGCGGGAAAATGAGCAGATGACCTTGGTAAAAAGTGGTTTTACAGGCGATGACGCCGTTCGCCTCTCTATGCTTTGAAGTAGGATGATTTCTACGTAGCTTTAACTATTCGTCAGAGTATATTTGAGTCTAACTTTTTGTAGTGTGTTTTCAATCCTCTCTTTTGCGGGTGTTGGCTAGTTCATAGTAATGTTGAGTTTTTCTTCTTTTTTATTTTGTTATTGTTACTAAACAGCATATTTTGATTTGGGTTGGAAAATATGAATGGCCCAATAAACGACGTGATTTGTGTTCTGGAAGAAATTCCTTTTAAACATTGGAAAGATTATAATAAAAGGGATGTTCTCATATCTGGAAGACCGACACCTGTAATAAGTTCAATATCTAAAGATAAGAAGTGCGGCAAATCGTTTCTTAGGTCTTTCAATAAATCATGGTACGAGATTTTCCCCTGGCTTTCTGGTAGCTATTACAAGCAAACTCTCTTTTGCTGGCCATGTTTACTTTTGAGCAATAAGAAAAATGTGTGGAATACAACGGGTTATTTTGATCTGAAAAACTTTTCTCGTAGTGCAAAATTGCACGAAAGCTCTAAAGAGCATATAACTAATCACGTAGGTCTGAAACGGATGGAAAAAAATATAAACACTATTTCTGATATGCTCAAAGAAAATGCTGCTCTTCATAAAGCTAAGTTTAATGAAAAGGTCAGACTAAATAGGCTTTTTATGGAACATATAATCGATTTAGTTGTCGTTCTAAGCAAGCAAGAACTGCCTTTTCGAGGACATGATGAATCTATTTCCTCATTAAATAAAGGTAATTTCAAGGAGATGTTCCATTTGTTACTTCGTAGGAGCACCCCAGAATTAAAAGCACATTTTGAAGAAATACGAAGCTTATTTTCTGGACAATCTAAAACGATACAGAATGATTTACTGGAGTGTATTCATGAATATATAAACGAATGTGTTAAAAGCGAAATTAATGAGTCAAAATTTTTTTCAGTGCAAGTTGATGATACAACTGATATTACTCAAAAATCACAGTGTTCAATAATTGTCAGATACATATTGGACTCAAATTGTGAAGTAGTTGAGCGCTTCCTTGGTTTTTATGATATCAGCACTGACAGGACTGCTGTGGCACTGTATGATCTGCTAGCATCGGTTTTGGAGGAGTTTGATTTTAAATCAAAGTTAGTAGGCCAGTGTTATGATGGTGCAAGCGTTATGGCTGGAGAGTTGAGCGGTCTGCAGAAAAGAGTCAAGCTAGAAGCCCCGCAAGCTTTGTTTACCCACTGTTTCGCCCACCGCCTTAACCTTGTCCTACAACAGGGGTGCAAAAGTATTGTAAAATGTCGCATATATTTCGCAACTGTATCCAGCATGCCCTCATTTTTTCATAAATCTGCCAAGAGAACCCACGTAGCAGATTCAGTTGTTGGGAAACGGATTCCTCAAATAGCGGAAACACGTTGGGCATCACTTTCACACATTTTGCGTTTAATTGTAAGAGAATGGGGCAAACTAAAGAATGTGTTTGAAAACATAATGAATGACCCGGAA
This sequence comes from Macrothele yani, assembly GCA_039090855.1. Lineage (NCBI taxonomy): Eukaryota > Metazoa > Arthropoda > Arachnida > Araneae > Macrothelidae > Macrothele > Macrothele yani. The sequence continues at coordinate 115,310,867 of CM076999.1, read as the reverse complement.
TCAACGGCAGAATCAATCAACGGAGCCATAGGATATTTGAAAAATTTCACTAATTTTGAATTTGCTTTTTTATCACTGATTTTTGATGACATTTTTAGAATTACGGATGTATTATTTGATGTTTTACAAAAAAGACTTTAGATATCAGTTATTGCCAAAAACAAATTAAACAATGTTGCGAACGAATAAATAAGAAAAGGAATGTAACCACTTACTTGAAACATTTCAGTGAAGCAATTAGTTTGAGTGGAGGTCCTAAATGTCGCCAAAAGAAACATTTGACTGAAGAAGAAGTGGAAAACTATTACAAAATTTTGTTTTACGAAATCGTTGACAGCATAATAGTCCAAATAAATACCAGATTTGAAGATATGGGAAAGCTCGAGTTTCTGCAGCTAGTTGACAGCTCAAAATACCATAGTTATTCAGAGTCATTTCCATCCAGTGCCCTTAACACTCTCAAAAAATTTATCCAAACATTTTTACAGACACACAACGACTAAAAAACGAATTAGATTTTTTATATAATGATCACAACTTCAGGGAACTCGGTGTTCAGAAAACCTTGAAAACAATGAAAGAAAACGAGCTGAAAGATGTGTTACCAGAAGCCTACAAATTATTTTCTCTTGTATTGACACTGGCATCAACAAGTTCTTCTGCTGAAAGGAGTTTTTCTTGTTTGAAGAGAATTAAGACTTACCTCCGTAATACAACGGCACAAGATCGTTTGTCTTCACTCGCTAAAATTTCAATCGAGAAAGAATTGCTGAACCATCTAATGTCCACTCAACCATTTTATGATCTGATCATAGACAAATTTGCAGCCAAAAAGGATCGCAGAATTGAACTTATTTATAAAACATAAACTGAAAGCATTCTGTTCGAGACCAAAGCAAATTAATATCGCATTCCTCTGTTTTTAATTCCAGGTTTAAATTACCTAATACTTTTTTTCATATAGAAATGTGCTTCCTTGACTTCTCCTGGACATTAATACAAAACGAAGCTAATAATTATCACGAGCCTGGACTTCAGTCTATGACCCGTGCTAAATGCACCTTCACTAATATGCCAATCGAACTGTGACTTTTATTCAAGCTCAAGAAACATTTCGTAAGAAAACAATTTCTATTCAAATGATTTACTTTGAATTTTTTAAGAAGTGGATCTCCGACTGGCGTTGGGATGTGAGTGACGCATTGACTAGCTAAAGAAACCGCACAAATTGCGTATTTTCGCTCAAGTGTATTACATAAAAGAATACAGGTGAAATATTTCTTTCTTTGTTGTAAAATTATTGAATAATTGTTTTCATAAAAATATTGTTGCAAAAGTAGCGTATATTACACACACACACACACACATATATATATATAGTGGTATATGCACATTTTTCCTCTAAAAGTTTTGGATTTTTTCGTGAAGAAAGACTCCCCACGCCGTGTTTCATATATTTCTATAATTTTATTCCATTACTGTTGAATAATATTTGTATATAAGGGCTAAATGGCATGGGATGGAGCCCTAAGGGATGGGGTTTACAGCTGTTTATAACAAGGCGCCTACCCGAGACCAATGGCTTAACGAGACTTCCGAATCTCAGTAGATTTTAATGATTCAGCCGACTCGAACCCAGGACTTCAAAGATATCCGATGGGTGATACTGCCTTTGACATGAAACTTTTTGAGGGTGGGGCGGGGGTTCTGCATTTATGCTGTATAACTGTGTATAAGTACATGTAACAATTTGGGGGGGGGGCGGGCGCTTCGACAAATATTTCTCTATTGTACGTACGCACATCTTGGACATTAATACAAAACGAAGCTAATTTAATAAAATGAAGAAAATGCAATAAATTATAGTTGTTTTAATAAAAAGTTAATAAAGCAACTTCTTTGGCTGCTTTGCTTTACTTTCTGTTCTATTATCAAGAAATTGCATTGATATTATGTATCAATGTAATTTATTTGTATTACATTGTAAGTTATGTAAAAATCAATGAATTTAAATAGGGAAATTATCTATAAAACGTGCTTAGAAAAAGCTAACTGTCTCGCCTACTTAGGGGTGCAAACCACGACCCCCCGGCTACGCCACTGATATATATATATGTTCCTATAACGTTATACGAATTTATATATTTTTCAATAACATATGTGTTACTGTTTTACATTTACATCAAGACCGTTCGCCTCACCAGCATTTTACACCACGAGCCGCCACTGCAAGAAAGACAATTTATTGTGCTCTGAAATCCAGAAGGCTTTGGAACGTGTTCAAGGGACAAACAGGCCATTTTGTGCAGAATACGTAAACGTGAAAAAAATGCAATTACCGTCCGCAGGCGTTCCGGCGTAAGATGCGAATACGGGATATGGCCACCATGGAGGGCGATGCAAGATTCCACACGTCGTGTCATGCTTTGCACAACATTATCAAGCAGCTGTTGGGGTAATTTATCCCATTCCTCTGTCAGTGCACGGATGAGGGTGTCCTTGTTTATTGGAGGGCATTGGCGACCAGCAAGACTCCTCCCCAAAGCATCCCACACATTTTCAATGGGATTCAGATCTGGAGAACGTGCTGGCCATACGAGGCGTTGAATATCCTCGCTCTCAAAACACTCCTGGGCAGCGACTGTTCGATGACATGTTGCGTTGTCGTCCATGAAAATGAATCTATCACCGACAGCACCACGGAACATGCGAACATGAGGTAGCAGAACATCATTAATGTATCGTTGGCCAGTCATAGTCCCAGTTGGAAGCACATACAGAGACGTACGGCCATTGATCATGATGTCAGCCCATACCATGACACTACATGTCGGATATCGGTCCCTTTCCTGTATGTTTGCTGGACAATATGCAGTACCACTATCACGCCAGATCAGTTGTCGTCGACAATCAGACGATAGACTGTATCTACTCTCATCTGAGAAGAGGACAGCAGACCAGTCGTTATCAGTCCAATTGCGATGTTAATGGCACCATTGCAAACGGGCGGTACGGTGACGTCTGGACAATGGGATGCACACAACAGGACGGCGGGCGTATAGTCCTCCTTCATGCAAACGTCTGGCGACAGTTTTTCGGGAGATCCGCTTGCCAGTAGCAGCCATAAACTGATTTGCTACCTCACCAGCTGTGCTGCGCCGGTGTTTTTTTGTTGATAGCACTATGTACCGATCTTCTGCAGGTGTCGTACTGCGAACATGACCTCCCCCGTGACGTTTGCTACACTCTCCATTTGTTTGAAATGACTTCCAAAGCCTTGAAACAACACTGTGGCTGACGTCGAACTCCCTGGCAACATCTTTTATTTTTCGCCCTTCTTCAATCTTGCCAATAATACGGACACGGGTAAAATCATCTAGGTGATGTCGGGAAGACATACTGAAAATTGTAAGTTCATCAATTGATTCTTTCCCTTTCAACTTTGCGTTTGAACAAGAACGGTCAATATGCTTCAAATCCTTTATATCTCTTATCAGCGCTATGACGTCACGAACAAGTTCGGCAATCCAAAATTTGCATACGCACAACACGTCTTACTGTATCCCGCACTTATGCTAATTTCCACATTTTCCTGCCTTCACTTTTATGGTTGCTATCGTTGCTATTGTCATCCGTCCTTAGCAATTGTCCGGCAGTGTATATAAAGCCGCCTCGGTGATGCAGTGGTCTGTGATGTCCTCTGATCATTCGTCCGTAAGGGGTCCGGGTTCGAATCCTGGTGCGGCATGGATGTTGTGTTTGTCTTGTGGCACTGGCTCTCTCCCTTCCCTGGAACCAGTGTCCTAAATTAGGGACGGGCGACTGCTTATAGCCCATTGAGTTGCTCATGGTGGTCGTTGAACCTCCAATCAAAAAAAAAAAAAAGAAATCTGTGTCAAATGTTATTTGTTAGTAAATACTCATTTTTTTAACCATTTTTGCACAATTTTTTAACTGTTTATCATGTTATGTTGCATTAATGCCTAATACACCACTTAAGATGTTTAATAAGTATAATAATGTTAAGGAATTTTTTTTTTTTTTTTTATTGGAGAAGGGGTCGTTAAAAGTACCACCCAGCTAAAATTACTTGCCACCTAGCTGTAAAAAAAATCTAGGGAGAACACTAATGTTCATCAGTTTTATGCATTAATAAATTTATTTCTTGATATTTGTTTATTTAATGTGTAGATGCCTAGGAGATGTTGTGTTCCTGGATGCAAATCCAACTACACCTACCCGGGGAAAGCATGCGCTTGTGTTTCATCTTTCCGTTTTTTTTTTTTTTGTTATTTTTTTTTATTGGAGGTTTAACGACCACCGTGAGCAACTCAAATGGGCTATAAGCAGTTGCCCGTCCCTAACTTAGGGTCACTGGTTCCAGGGAAGGGAGAGAGCCAGTGCCGTAAGACAAACACAACATCCATGCCTCACCGGGATTCGAACCCAGACCCCTTTCGGACGAATGATCAGAGGCCCTAGCTTAGACCACTGCGCCACCGGGGCGGCTTTCCGTTTTCCAAAAGATCTAGAACTTCGAGCTCAGTGGATCCGCCAAATCAACCGGAAGGATTTCCAACCCAATGACAATTCTGTTGTGTGCGTTGAGCACTTCAGTGAGCAGTTTGTGATTAGGGAAGATCGTATTACCAGGGGTGATGGGAGTTTATTGGTTGTGCCGCGTACACACCTGGCATTAGCCAAAGATGCTCATCCAACAATCTTCCCTAACCAGCCCTCATATTTATCATATGAGCCACCCCCAAAAGAAAAACATCAGAAACACGCATGCTTCAAATGCAACAACGTGATGAACACAATTTTAAAAACTGGAATGAAAATGATGTAATAAATTCATTTAATGATTTTGTTACTCATTATGGAAATAAAAATTTAAATGGTTTCTTCAGTTTGAAAAATAATGATTTCATTCTTTTTTATAAGATTGATTCTTCTGACTGCCCTAAGATGCCCATTTGTTTTAAAATATTTTCTGATTTGCAATTAGATGTTTGGTATGATGGCATACCATATAATGTTAAAAATTTGGTAAGGGTTTTGGGTCATGAAAAAAAGTGTGATCGATGGACAAAATTTGAATGTCTGTTATCACACCTCAGTTCCTTTTCTTCACAGGCAGTCACACCTGTGGCTAAACTGAATACTGTACTTTCATTGCTAAAAGCATATGCAGATGACATACAACAAAATGAAGAATCTTCTAATTCAATTATTTTGAAAATACTGTTTATCATAGAGCAATTAAAACTTTTAACTGCTAAACAGTACCGCTATAGCCCTCAGTTGTTACTGTTTGCTGCAAAAATTCATTTTTGTCATCCATCTGCATATGTTATGTTTCGAAACAGCGAGTCTCTAAGCTTGCCCTATCCAGTCTATTTGAAAAAAATTGCTTCCACGTTAGATACTTGTGGCAGTGGTATTATTAATAATCATGTGCTTTATCTGCAAGAGAAATCAAAACTTCTTGAGGAAAGAGAACTGGTAGTAAATGTTCTATTGGATGACATTTATGTTTCCCCTTGTGTGGGTTTTAATGGAGGGAAAATAGAAGGGATACAAGGTTACCACCACATATTTCTCAAAACATCTCTTCTGAAGCCACAACAATACAAGCATTCATGATAACATCTGTGTTTTCCAAAAATAAAGACATTGTTGCACTTATTCCTGTAAAAAATTTAACGGCTGAACAATTACAGACATTCACACTTAAGGTTTTGAAAATTCTTAATGATTCTGGATACCAGGTACTTGCATTAATATCTGATAACAATAGGAATAATCGCAATATGTTCACACTTCTATGTGGTGGTAACCTTGTATCCAGTATCATTAATCCCATTAATGAGAATTTGCGCTTGTTTCTGTTGTTCGACACTGTTCATTTGTTGAAAGCAGTTCGTAATAATTGGCTCAATCAGTCAAATACCAATCAGACTTTCTTTTATCCATCTATGAATGACTTTAAGAAAGTTTGTGTTGCCAGTCTCACACATCTTCAAAAAATATACAATAAAGAACAAAATCTTAACATTAAACAAGCACCAAAACTCTCCCGGAAAGTTTTGTACCCAACATCTGTTGAACGGCAAAATGTTAAACATGCTGTTGACATTTTTCATGAAACAAATATAGCTGCTTTAGAATGTACTGCAAAAGAGTTTGGTAGTGATTTATTACAGACCAAAGAATTAACTACAATAATGAGCACATGGTGGAAAATTGTAAATGTAAAATATCCAACTAAGGGAAAACATCTACGTGACAGTAGCTGTGATCCAGTACACAACATACTTGACAACAATATTACATTTCTAAAGAAGTTCAGTTCATGGCTACAAGCTTGGATCAATATATATATAGATGTAAAGATACATCCACTTTATCAGGTTTTGCTGTGCCTGAAAAAGGTGGTTGTTTATCCAAAGAAACACAGTTTGCACTTCAACATACTACAGATTGTCTTGTTCATTTAACAAATTATATGTTCGAAACTTTAAAACCATCATACATTTTGTTTGGGAAATTTCAAACAGATTGCTTAGAAGCTCGTTTTGGACAGTACAGGCAGTTGAGTGGGGGAATTATAATATATCTGTGATACAAGTTCTTGAGTCAGAAAGAAAATTAAAAGTCATGAGTTTGGTTCAAATGCAATCATACAAATGTGGTGAAATTAAACTGAAGCAGTTCTCTTTTCCCCAAGAAGAAGTAAATGATGAGCAGCATTGTTTCTCTCACACATTTGACAATATTTTGCACTTGTGTGATAGTGTAGATATATCGGAATCAGTTATGTCTGTTTTAGTATACATAGCTGGCTGGTTACATAGCAAATAAAGTTAAAAAAAAATACAGTGCCCAGATTGTAAAAACACTTTGGCCTGTGATAGGAAATTGGATTACGAATGCTCTGATGAAGAAGTTGCCAAATATTTACAGCTTATAGATAGGGGGATGGGGTCTCACATGGCCAGAGGAGTTCACAGTGAAGGTTGTATTAAAAACGTTTCAGGTGTTTCAAGCTATTCTTCAGGAAGAGCACGAGCAGGCCTTCATTGAATGTGGTAAGCAGAAACAACTTGTTTGTCAACTTACTGTAGAAAAGCTTGAAACTTCTGATACCATATCAAAATTTAACTGCAGTTGTAGCAATAGTTCACTAAAGTTGGCCAAAATAAGCATAAACCATATGGTCAATATTTTGCTAAATAATTATTGCAAAGCACGAAATGATCAACTGAACAAATCAAAATCGAAGAGAAAATTGTCTACTCTTAAACCTGCCACTGCACATAACACAAGTGGTCAAGTGCAAGAGAAGGTCCCTAAGAGGAGGAATATAACTGCAAACAAAGAGCAAAAAAAACAAGTAACACGTAAAGCAGCCTATGATAAGAATGTGGCTAATCACAGAAAATAACAAAAGAAATTCAAAAAAGAGAAATAAAACAACAGATTAAGAATGCAAGTAGATATGCCTCCAAAAACTTGAAAATTATGTTGTCCTAGATTAGGAAGTTCACCCGCATCTCCAGATGACAAATGTCAACCCCGCCTTCTCGTGGTGCATCCTGTTCCCACTAAAGGGGCTCTGACGACCGCCAATAGCGGTATAACTATACCATCGGGATTAGAGGAAATTCTATCCCACACTCTCCAACCCGCTTGGCCAGCGTGGTGAGTTATGGCCAAACCCCTCCAAAATGACTCCACAACTTAAATCTTGGCCCTCAGTCTCCGGCAGCTGGAATGTACCTGGCCAAGGCAGCGGCCAGTGCGACATGAAGGCAGAGGGTGCTAAGAATCCCCGGAGGACCGGACTAGGCTGCCATCTGATGCTGACCTTGGCTACGTACAATGGACGCTCCCTATCTTCTGATTCAAGGCTTCTTGAATTGGAAGAGGAACTACAAAGGATCAAGTGGGACATCGTGGGGCTAAGTGAGGTAAGGAGAAAAGGAGAAGATCTCACCGAACTGAAAAGTGGACATCTCTTCTACTATCGTGGGACAGATACTGGCAGAACTAGTGGTGTTGGATTTATAATAAACAAGAAACTGAAGGATAAAGTTGTAGAAGTTGAAAGTTCCTCTGACAGAGCTGCACGACTTGTTATCCAACTCTCGAAAAGATACCAGGCTCAGATTATTCAAACTTATGCACTCACCACAAGTCATCCTGAAGAAGAAATTGAAGAATTTTATGAGGAAATTTGTCATCTAAATAATAAAGGTAAGCAGCACTTGAAAATAATTATGGGAGATTTCAATGCAAAAATAGGGCAACGGCAACAGAATGAAACTTCAGTAGGTAAATTCGGTCACGGCAACAGAAACCAGCGTGGAAATATTCTCGTTGAGTTTGCAGAGGCAGAAGGGTTTTTCATCGTAAACTCCTTCTTCAAGAAAAAGCCACACAGGAAATGGACATGGAGACATCCAAATGGGACGACAAGTGAAATTGATTTTATTATGTGTAACAAAAAATTCGTCATAGAAGACTGCAGTGTGCTAAACAAGTTCAACACAGGTAGTGACCATAGATTGGTGAGATGTAAGATGCACCTCAACACTAAACTTGAACGTGGCAAGCTCATAAGACAAACAAAATCTATTGACATAACCAACCTTAAAAAACACCATAATACCTTCAAGTTGGAACTGAAGAACAGGTTCTCTGCTTTAGAAGGCCTAACATCGGAAGAAGTGGACATCTCTGAAGTTAACAGAAAAGTAACCAAAGCTCTTATGGAAACAGCAACAAATTAGCTGGGTCTAAGAACAAGTTGCATGTAAATAAATTATCAGGAAAAACGAGAATGTTGATGCAAAAAAGAAGAGAGATGAGGACAACTAAAGAAGATGTGACTTCCAAAGTGGAATTTATAGAGCTATGCAAGACAGTAAGAAAAAGTATCACTGAAGACGTAAGAAAATTCAACTGTGAACTAGTGAGGAAAGCAATTGAAAACAACCAAAGCCTAAAGATAGCAAAGGCACATCTCAGTAAGTGAAGAAAACAGATTATGGCACTGAGAAAAGAAGATGGTTCTGTAACAAGAAATAGAGGCGAAATTTTGACAAGAGTGAAAGATTTCTACTCCAAATTATATGAAAGGGATGATACATGTACTCCAGACATCATGAAAGGTACCAGTACCAGAGTTCTTCCAGTCCTTCCAGCAGAAGTTGCACATGCAATCAAGAACATGAAGCGGGGAAAAGCTCCAGGAGAAGATGGAATTACTGTAGACATCATACAAGAAGCAAGTGGAGAAATCGAAACAGTACTCGCCCAAATTTTCACTCGATGCCTTAATGAAGGAAAGATTCCTGAGGATTGGAACACCGCTACAATGATCCTGCTACATAAGAAAGGTGACATTGAGGATCTCGGAAACTACAGACCTATCAGCCTCCTATCAGTAGTTTATAAAATCTTCACTAAAGTTCTTTCACACCGCTTGAAGGTAACACTGGACATGGCTCAACCGAGAGAACAAGCTGGATTCAGGAGTGGCTACAGCACAATAGATCATATCCACGTGCTGAGAGAACTAATTGAAAGAGCGAGGGAATATGAACTTCCATTGTGCATGGCTTTTATCGATTATGAAAAAGCCTTTGATTCGGTGAAACCATCAGCAGTTACAAAGGCTCTGAAAACCTGCGGTATTGAAGATGCATACATTAATATTATTAATAACATCTATGAAAATGCAAGTGCAAAGATTAGGCTGTTTGAAAATACAACACACGTAAAAATTGAAAAGGGAGTGAGACAAGGTGACACCATATCTTCGAAGCTCTTTAATGCCACATTGGAGGGTGTTTTTCAGTCGCTGAGCTGGGAAAACAAGGGGATAAAGATTAATGGAGATTATCTAACCCACCTTCGTTTTGCTGATGACGTAGTCATTTTTGCAACTACCCCATCAGAGCTGCAGAGTATGATCCAGGAACTTGCTGACAAGAGTAAAGAAGTGGGATTAAAAATGAACTTTCAGAAGACAAAAGTGATGTTCAATGCTTTTACAAGAAATGAAGATTTATCGATTGATGGAGAAAAGCTGGAGATAACAGACACGTACGTTTATCTTGGACAGCAGATATCAAGTGTGGGTCACATTGATGAAGAAATTAATCGGCGTACAAAACTTGCCTCGAGAGCTTTTGGAAGAAACAGCATAATTTTCAAGAGCAATATGCCATTATGTCTTAAAAGAAAAGTGTTTGATCAATGCATCCTTCCAGTGCTTACGTATGGTGCAGAGACGCGGACCTTAACTAAAAGAGACATGCATAGGCTGCAGACAACTCAAAGACCCATGGAGAGGTGCATACTTGGTGTAACCAGGAGAGATAAGAAGAGGAACTCGTGGATCCGAAAAATGACAAGAGTGGAAGACATCATGATCAGAGTTAAATCCCTGAAATTGCAATGGGCTGAACATACTGCCAGAAGGACAGATCATCGATGGACAGCCGAAATTTTAGATTGGATTCCAAGGGACAGGAAAAGACCCAGAAGAAGACCACATGGGAGATGAGTGGATGAAATTCGAAAGTATGCAGGGGTGACATGGAGGAGACTGGCACAAGACAGACCGTTGTGGAGGAAACTTGGGGAGACCTTCGTCCAGCAGTGGATTGATAATGGTTGACAATGATGATGATGATGAGTATATGTTACTATTACCCACCCTGAACAAGGAGCTCCCAAGCTACTGTGGATGTGTTTTGATTAAATTGGCACCCATCTTCCTGTAACATCTTATTTAACAAATTAAAAATTCAAATGGCTGCTCTTACAGTTTGCTTGTGTAGCTAAATACTACATAATTCACTGCACTTTACTACTTGATACTGTTGCAAATAATTTTTTAGAGAGTGATCATGGTAAAGCGTGCATGGTGAGCTTTCCGAAATATCCTAACAAAGCAACCCCCCCCCCACCACCACCACCACAAAAACGGTCCCACTAAAACATTTAAATAATTGTAATAAGTGGCTTTCAAAAAACCAAATGGAACACAGCTTTTTTTTTCTTTAATATTTTACATAAAGTGCTGGCAAAATTTTACAATCATGACATCTAGTTACTAACTTAATTCGATCTGTTTTTTCATATCCATGTGACAGACTTTTATATGGATGTGTGTGTATGTACTGTAGCCGCTTAACAGACCTTCATATGGACATGAGTATGTTTTATGTATGAGTGATGCTCCACATGATTTTTGTTAAGTGGGGGATCATAAGAATGAAATAATTTTCCCAGATGTCATCTGAAAAGTTGGCGGGAAGCCTGTGAAGTTGTGCTTAAAGGGATATGTATACATATAACATAACACCCAGTTACAAACTTAATTCCATATATATATATATTTGTCGTATCTACTGCACATGAATTTTATTAAGTGGATGAATATAAGAATGGGGCAGTTTTCCCCACATGCCCTGTGTTAAGGGTGATGAGGAAAATCCAAGTGATTTTCCTCATCAATAATACACAGTCATACCTGAATTTTTATACACAGTATCACCTGGATTTTCCTCGTCAAAAACAGTCATTCAAATATCTTTTGTGTGGCTTTGTTTTGAGACTACTAGAAAGAAACTCTGAAGTCCAAACATTTAGTAAGTGCTTCAAAATATATAGAGCTTTGCAGGTAAAGTGAAATAGTAAATCAGTTTGTGTCATGGCAAGGAATTGTGTCTGTGGTAACAAAGTTATATTGAAAATTTTCCTGCATTCTTATTGTCCTGGTATGCTAAATGAAGTATTCCTAACTATCAGTGTAATAATGATTTTTTTTTTTTTTTCCTATTTCTGAAATTTGAGTTCAATACCCCATCTTTTTATTTCAGAACTGAAATAGTCGGAAATAACGGAATGAAAAGTCGAGTGCGATAACTTTGTTATCTTCATTCCTGATATTAAAATTGCGTACTGAAAATCAATTGCTCAGGCAGCTGTTATGTTTTTGATTAAAAAAGAGTAAATCAATGCATGATTATGTACATCATTTCATCTGTTTAGTCATATTTTCCAGATTTGTTTTCTTGGTGTGTGGGTACACAAATTAGGTTAACATTCATACCTATATAAACGATGTAAAAATTACTCCCGTTGTTTATGCTGACATATTCAAATTGTAATAGGTAAAGAAATAAGTCGACTGTATCCCGTTTTTTTGAAAATAAATCGTAAGAATCGGAGAAAATTTTAACTAAGCGACGACACAAAACAAGCTTATAGCGGCGAAAATACCGCTGTGATCTTTGGCGATCGGACTCCTTTCGGCAGTGGGGGCGTGGCAGTCTCAGGCCCGTAGACTCTAGCCGGCCCTGATCCGATACTTCCGTATGAGCAAACCTAGTCAGAGCTCTACATGCAAGATCTGGCTCATACGGCAGATTTTAGTTGTCCCCGGAAGTTGCGGCTGGTGACGTAGCTGGGATGCATCATTGAGGGTTAGGAAACGCGTTTGCTTTGCTCTGTGCGGGGAACTCTGATGGTAGATACAAATACTGAGCTGCCGAATATGAAACAAAATGGTGAAATGATTTAAAGAAGCAAAAGGAGTGAAGCAGAATATATCATTGATTGTTTCCTTTTATATATATATATGTGTGTATTACTTCCATTAAACGCGAAAATAATGCTTTTTTGTTAATAACAAAACCTCGGCTACTGTAATTTTTGTGAAACGTTTCGGATATCCAGGTGTCCACTTAATTCGACTTTTTACCCTGTACAAGAGAGGTTACCTGTGTTTTTGTAAGTATGTTTCGAAAGCATTTGCCATTTTTTTTTTTTTTTCAATTTTTTGATTTTTCGTGTTTTGGTTTTAAACCTTAATTTTCAGTTCTCTGATTTGTTTCAATAAAGCCGGGACGAACGATTCCATCTTCTGGCTTTGCTAGAAAAGTTCTTTAAAAATATCCTTTTTTCTTTTTTTTTTTTACCTGTTTTCAGAAATTTAAGCTCTTTTTCACTTATTGACAATTTGTCATTTAAAAAATTCATTTGGGGGGACGGCGACATATCACATTTCACGCAAAAAAATTGTCTCTTCAAACCTCCGCCACGTAATTTTTGCGAAACGTTTCGGATATTCAAGTGTGTCCACTTAATTCGACTTTTACCTTCTACAAGAGAAGTTACCTGTGTTTTTATAAGTATGTTTCGAAAGCATTTGCCCTTTTTTTTGTTTCAATTTTTGATTTTTCGTGATTTGGTTTTAAACCTTAATTTTCAGTTCTCTGATTTGTTTCAATAAAAGCCGGCGCGAACGATTCCATCTTCTGGCTTTACTAGAAAAGCTCTTTAAAACATCCTTTTTTTTTTTTACCTGTTTTCAGAAAGTTTCCTTTTCTCGTTATTGACAATTTGTCATTTAAAAAGATTTTTGTTTAATGGAACATATCACAATTCACGCAGAAAATTGTCTCTTCACCTCATGCAGGTTGAATTGGGGCGACATATTCTGGAAAAGACCTTTTTTGGGACTAAGATTTTTAAGTCTATCAAAAGCATCCTGCAGTATTTTCTCTTTCTTTGTATTTCACCTCTTGCAGTGACATTTTCAACGTTTGATCTCGGTAAACTGACTTTTGGTATAGCCGACGATTTCAATATTTTTCATTGGTAAACCAAGCTGGCGATTCATCACATCGTCTTCGTACTTACTATAGTATTTAAAAAGTGCTCACTACAAATCCTGGTATTTTTTAACTAAAAGAATCTGCTCTGCAACACCTGTTAACCCAGTTTTTTGTAAATATTGGATCGTTTTGAGGGAAACAGTGAAAAATTCTGTTTCTTGCTCCTGCACGTATTTCGGCACGTAGCAACAGCGCAGGAAGCCATTGTATGAAAACGATGCCCTAAAGATATTAAATAAAAAAATTCAATGTCAGAAATGCAACCAAATAAACAGCAGATAACAGCGGCGTCGGAACCGCGGGGCCAGAGGCAGTTGCCCCCGCGCTCATTTTCGTGCAGGGGCGACACATCACATTTGTCCCCTCATTTTTCTTAGTCAGAAATAGGATTAATGCTTGTTTTGTTTTTTTAATTGCCCGCCATTTAAAATTCCTTCCGATAAAACAAAATATTATTTTCTACTTTAAATAATAATTTGAACTTTGAATTCCTGAGACGTCGAGAACTCCGAATCCTTGAGATGCAAGACGCGGCTTTAACTGCCTCAGACTCTCAATATGAAATACAAATTTATGATTTTTTTAAATACAAGGAGTGTTCAAATGAAAAAGGTACGAAACGACACTGTGGGTATAAATGAAGACTTTATTCAAAGTATACACCATAGGCCGTAGCACAACGATCCCATTGATTAACGAGCCGAAGGATTCCTTGTTCCCAGAATTCCTGTGGCCGTGACGAGACCCAGTCCTGCACAGCGTCCTTGAGTTCGTCGTCCGAGTGGAAGCGATTCCCTTTCAGATGTTTTTTCAGGGGACCAAACACATGGAAATCGCAGGGCAACATGTCCGGGCTGTAGGGCGGATGGCCAAGCTGCTTCCACTGAAACTTGGCCAGTTCCGCGTGTGTGACCCTGGAGACGTGAGGACGCGCGTTATCATGGAGCAGAACCACACCCTCCGCGATGAATAGCGGCCGGTTTAACACCTTCCGCTGTCAGAAATCGGATAACGCCTCGCTGCTCCTCAATCGTCGAATTTTGCAATGTGAACGCCATCCTGTCCTCACACGCACTGCCGCGTCAGTTGGACGGCGCTCTTTATAAGAGCCTCTGCTCTCTCCTGCGCATGCGGGCGCCCGCGCATGCTCCGATCCACGCCGGCGACTCCAATCGCATCCTTAGATGTGTCGCTACGTTCTCCCATAGCGGCACAGGCAAATATGTTAACGGTTACGTTCTTATGACGTTTCGTAATTTTTCATTTGAACACCCCTAGTATAATTTCACACCACTAACTGTTTCATATAAATATTGCTCTCAACACACTGGGCATCGTTACCATGCATTTACTACTAACTTACTAATATGACTAGCAATATGCTCAATTGATGTTGTGTATTTTTTTTTCTTGACTTGTGCTTTCTACGAAGGGAGATCGGGACTTGTCAGGTCATTTTGGCTTTTTTTCTGATCTCCCTAGCTGTTATCATCATCATCATCGTCATTGTCAACCATTATTAATCCACTGCTGGACGAAAGTCTCCCCAAGTTTCTTTTACAACGATCTGTCTTGTGCCAATCTCCTCCATGTTACTCCCGCATACTTTCGAATTTCATCCATCCATCTCCTATGTGGTCTTCTTCTGGGTCTTTTCTTGTCCCTTGGATTCCATCCTAAAATTCCGGCTGTCCATCAATGGTTTGTCCTTCTGGCAATATATCCAGCCCGTTGCCATTTCAGGGATTTAACTCTGATCATGATGTCTTCCACTCTTGTTATTTTTCTGATCCACGAGTTCCTCTTCTTATATCTTCTGGTTACACCAAGCATGCACCTGTCCATGGGTCTTTGAGTTGTCTGCAGCCTTTGTATGTCTCTTTTAGTTAAGGTCCACGTCTCTGCACCATACGTAAGCACTGGAAGGAGGCATTGATCAAACACTTTTCTTTTTGAGACATAATCCTAGCTGTTATACGTCTGTTAATTTCTTCTTATGAGCATTTTGTATGTGTAAAGTAACAGCTAAACTAATAAATTGAATTGAATTGAATTGAATTGTCCAATATGATTCCTAAGACGCAGATCACTCTCTTCCCTTGTCCAGTATGCGAAAAAAGAGTTACTAAAAGCAGCTATCCTAAAATTCCTGAAAATTATTGTATTTTTATAAATAAAAAGAAGAAAAGCAAGCGAGTTTTCTACATTTTAAGTATTATGAAATCAGTATTTCTTTAAGAAAGAAAATGGAAGATAGAGAAAGAAAGGAGATATATTCTTACGTTGTTTGATGAATAACACAAGGGCTATGGTTCTTGTGGAATTTGTACCTGGGTGAAGGTGTTTAAATCGATCAGTTTTTCATCGCTTATAATACATATCGGTAAAACGCTTTACATCAAAACACAATGTAATATAGATGTACAATTCAAAGTTTATATTAATTAAGATTTTATTTATGTCCAAATGACGTCATCACGTCCTGTTTAACAGCAGCGATATAAGTTTTACGATTCGACCAAAAACTGCATCCGCTGATATCTTGCCCCCGTGGGCGGAAAACAGTTCCGACGCCCATGGCAGATATCTAATCCGAACGCGACAAACGTGGGTTAACAGCCTGAACCGAGCGCTTTACATTGCGCACTGACAAGTGACATGCATCCCCGTGACGTCACTGACTTCAACCTAACACAAACACAAAGCGATGAGACCTAGTATTCTATTAACGCATCTGTTCTACAAAGCGGGCAGGTCAGATGTCTCTTAAGCCATTTCGTAACACAGTCGGAATGAAAAGTATGCGAGCACTGAAGACCCCTGGAACAAAAATTAAGCATGTTTACTAATAAGAAGGAAATAATTTCATATATCTAATAAAATAAAATGCATTGTGTGAATAATTTCAGACAGAAATTTTCAAATTGCCTTACACACTCTGCAGATAAATATCTTTACACTGCGAAGTATGAACGCAAATACATGGAAACTGTAATAAAATAAAATAATGGCAATTAAAATTTTATTGTTGATTTATCTGGACGTTCCTGTACTGATCTGGACGTTCCTGGTTTTTATGGAGTTCGTGATATATATTATCGATATCTCATTAATTTTTTCTGAACGTTCCTGTACTGACCTGGACGTTCCTGGTTTTTATGGAGTTCGTGATATATATTATCGATATCTCATTAGTTTTTTCTGGACGTTCCTGTACTGACCTGGACGTTCCTGGTTTTTATGGAGTTCGTGATATATATTATCGATATCTCATTAATTTTTTCTGGGCGTTCCTTTAGTGACCTGGACGTTCCTGGTTTTTATGGAGTTCGTGATATATATTATCGATATCTCATTAATTTTTTCTGGGCGTTCCTTTAGTGACCTGGACGTTCCTGGTTTTTATGGAGTTCGTGATGTATATTATCGATATCTCCTTAGTTTTTTCTGGACGTTCCTGTACTGACCTGGACGTTCCTGGTTTTTATGGAGTTCGTGATGTATATTATCGATATCTCATTAGTTTTTCTGGACGTTCCTGTACTGACCTGGACGTTCCTGGTTTTTATGGAGTTCGTGATATATATTATCGATATCTCATTAATTTTTTCTGGGCGTTCCTTTAGTGACCTGGACGTTCCTGGTTTTTATGGAGTTCGTGATGTATATTATCGATATCTCATTAGTTTTTTCTAGACGTTCCTTTAGTGACCTGGACGTTCCTGGCTTTTATGGAGTTCGTGATATATATTATCGATATCTCATTAATTTTTTCTGGGCGTTCCTTTAGTGACCTGGACGTTCCTGGTTTTTATGGAGTTTGTGATATATATTATCGATATCTCATTAATTTTTCTGAACGTTCCTGTACTGACCTGGACGTTCCTGGTTTTTATGGAGTTCGTGATATATATTATCGATATCTCATTAGTTTTTTCTGGACGTTCCTGTACTGACCTGGACGTTCCTGGTTTTTATGGAGTTCGTGATATATACATGTATTATCGATATCTCATTAATTTTTTCTGGGCGTTCCTGTACTGACCTGGACGTTCCTGGTTTTTATGGAGTTCGTGATATATACATGTATTATCGATATCTCATTAATTTTTTCTGGGCGTTCCTGTAGTGACCTGGACGTTCCTGGTTTTTATGGAGTTCGTGATATATATTATCGATATCTCATTAATTTTTTCTGGACGTTCCTGTACTGACCAGGACGTTCCTGGTTTTTATGGAGTTCGTGATATATATTATCGATATCTCATTAATTTTTTCTGGACGTTCCTGTACTGACCTGGACGTTCCTGGTTTTTATGGAGTTCGTGATATATATTATCGATATCTCATTAATTTTTTCCTGTTATTCTGCCTCGAAATGGAGAAAAAAGGGAGTATAACGAAGTAGATTTCTCCGTCATTTGTATCCACGCCGGGGCTCGAACCTGGGTCCCCTCATTCCGGAATAAGTCGCTCTACCAATTGAGCTACGCGAACGTTTGTTATCTCCGCTACCTGCCATTATGTCGTGTGCGACCTGCTGGGCAGGCACGTCACATCCCCCCTCCCCGAAAGAGGGCCGGGGGAACGGCTCACGGGTCAGCCGTGACCATGAGTCGTTGTGGGCAGCCATCCGCTGTAGAACCTGCACCTGAGAACTCACAGTCAATCTGGTGTGTGGAATGCAACGTCACACATTTGTATTTTTCGAAGTGCTGGAGAAAGGGATTCTCTTATTTTTTCCTATCTCGCGGTGTGGAAATAATATCCCACCATTGCGAGATCTTGAACGGCAGGGTCATCCGTAAAGTTCGGACGCCCTTATAACGAAGTAAATTTCATTTCTCCGTCATTTTTGTCCACGGCGGGGCTCGAACCCAGTTCCCCTCATTCCGGAATAAGTCGCTCTACCAATTGAGCTACGCGGACGTTCGTTATCTCCGCTACCTGCCATTATGTCGTGTGCGACCTGCTGGGCAGGCGAGTCGCAGGAGTAAGGTCAGATTTCGCGTAGCGACCAGAGATCCTACATTAAAATTGAAACTTTGCGAGGAAAATTCCCTATCGAAATTCATAAAGCATTGTGGGAAATTTGTGGGGTTAGTGTAGTGGATCGTAGCACAATGTCACGGTGGGTTTCTCGTGTCCGCCAAGGTCGAGAAAGCATCGAAGACGACCCAAGAAGCAGCCGGCCATAAGATTCAACGGATACTTCATCAGATGCAACAATTTATGGCCTATGAGAAGGTTGGAGTGATAGCAACCGACAGAGTGCCCGAGGGAACGACTGTAACAGCAGAATAGCACAGAAGGTTTCTGCAAAATATTTTTGCCCCCAAAGATTCGCTAAATAAGGTCTAACATGATCGAAGCTGCTGTCGTCATTTTGCGCGACAACGTGAGACCTCATGTTGTCCGTACAGAACGAGACATTCCGGAAAAGTATGGCTGGGAGTTGCTTCTTCACACGCGCCGTAAAGTCCTGACATGCGCCCACCAGACTATGACTTGTTTCCAAAACTGAAGAAGCCACTCCGCGGGAAACGATTCAGGATGTTTCTAATTAGGTGATCTGTGTAATCTGACGCCTCAACAATGGACGTGTCCTGACAGGAATACAAGATTTGCCCGAAAGGTTGGGTCGCTATAATAAAGAAACAAGGAAAAATGGTGATTATTAATTTTTTTTTTTTTATTGAAGGCTTAACGACCGCCGTGAGCTACTCAATGGGCTATAGGCAGTCGCCGGTGTAAGAGAACTGGCCACAAAAATTTTAAGGGGCAGTATAAAAATTACTTTTTTGACCGCTTCATGGCCACGGCCCCCAGAGGTTGGTTATCTGAGTCGTATAAAGTTTCGGTAATTTCGTCTTTTCTTAATTGCGATAATTAATGTAATTATTTTTAAAAATGTTCATGATCTACAACTCAACAAAAATTCTCAGAATTTACAAACTACGTACAAGTCTGCAAAGTATCTCAGGGCATGTGCTGACTCAGGAAACCTGTCAGAGGAAGGGGGGGGGGGGGGGGGCTAGTACCAAAAGTGTAAAATACTGTATAAAGAATTTTTGGTCCGATCGGGAAAACTTCAGCGTTTACAAGCTACTACTCGACACATTATCTGAGGGCATGTGCCTACTCAGAAAAACAGTCGGGGGGAGGGGGGGGAGAGACCAAAAGTTTAAAATATAAAGAATTTCTGATCCGATCGAAATCATTTCAGCATTTACAAGCTACAAGTCGACAAATTATCTGAGCTGCCTGAGGAAACCTGTAGGGGGAGGGAGGGGGTAACACCAAAAATAAGAAATGGTCCGATCAGGAGATTTTCAGCATTTACAACCTACATCTCAACAAACTCTCTGAGGGCACGTGCTGACTCAGGAAGCCTGTCGTCTGGAGGAGGGCGGGGGTTATACCTAAAATAACGCCTGGTAATACCTAAAATATTAAGCATAAAGTATTTCTGGATGTAAATGCTAAAAATCTCCCGATCGGACCAGAAATTCCTCCTATTTTACACTTTTGGAATTAACAACCCCTACGCCCGAGACAGGTGTTCTGCGTCAGCACATGTCCGCAGAGAGTTCGTTGAGATGCAGTTTGTAAACGCTCAAAACCTCCCGAACTGAACAGACATTCTTAATCTTTACATTTTACACGTTTGATATTACCCCCCCCCCCCTTTCGCCGACCGATTTCATGAGGCAACTCATGGCCTCAGAAAATTTGTTTAGTTGTAACTTGTAAATGCTGAAAATCTCCAGATCGGACTAACAATTATTTATATTTCATATTTTAGGTTTTAAGCACCCCACCCCCTCCCGCCCTGACACGTTTTTCCTGGGTGTGCGCATACCCTTAGAGAATTTGTTCAGCTGCAGTTTACAGATCTTGAAAAATATCGTAAATAAGAAAATGCGAACGGAAATTTTACGCGAGTCAGATAACCAATCTCGGGAGACGTAGCCACGGAGCAGTCCAGAACGCAATTTTTATATGGCCCCCTTAAACATTTTGTGGGCAGTTCTTCGGTGGCCACTTCTGTGGTGATCAATTCTCCGGTGGCCAGTTCTCCGCTTTGTCTTTTGCCCGAAAATCATGGAAATGTCTAAATTTCTTACTGAAAATGAAATATAAAAAAAACAAAAAGTATGAACAATATAGTTGCTCAAGTAGTGGGGAATATAGCCACACGAAATTTGTTTATGCAGAACAATTTTCTGGCACTGAAATTGCAATGTGTCCAGTTTTCTGGTGGCCAGTTCTTCTTATCCGGTCCCGGAGGGAACGACTGTAACAGCATAATAGCACAGAAGGTTTCTGCAAAATGTTTTTGCTCCCAAAGATTCGGTAAATAAGGTTCGACGTGCTCAAAGCTACTGTCGTCATTTTGCACGACAACGTGAGACCTCATGTTGTCCGTGCAGTTAGAGACATTCTGGAAAAGTACGGCTGGGAATTGCTTCCCCACGCGCCATACAGTCTTGACATGAGCACACCAGACTATGACTTGTTCCCAAAACTGAAGAAGCCAAAGCGAGGCCGCATGTTGCCCATATAGTAAGAGACATTCTGGAAAAGCATGGATGGGAATTGCTTCCTCACACACCATACAGTCCTCACATGAGCCCACCAGACTACGACTTGTTTCCAAAACTGAAGAAGCCAAAGCGAGGCAGCATGTTGCCCATACAGTAAGAGACATTTTGGAAAAGCATGGATGGGAATTGCTTCCTCACACACCATACAGTCCTCACATGATCCCACCAGACTACGACTTGTTTCCAAAACTGAAGAAGCCAAAGCGAGGCCGCATGTTACCCATATAATAAGAAACATTCTGGAAAAGTATGGATGGGAATTGCTTCCTCACACACCATACAGTCCTCACATGAGCCCACCAGACTACGACTTGTTTCCAAAACTGAAGAAGCCAAAGCGAGGCCGCATGTTACCCATATAATAAGAGACATTCTGGAAAAGTATGGATGGGAATTGCTTCCTCACACACCATACAGTCCTCACATGAGCCCACCAGACTACGACTTGTTTCCAAAACTGAAGAAGCCAAAGCGAGGCCGCATGTTGCCCATATAATAAGAGACATTCTGGAAAAGTATGGATGGGAATTGCTTCCTCACACACCATACAGTCCTCACATGATCCCACCAGACTACGACTTGTTTCCAAAACTGAAGAAGCCAAAGCGAGGCCGCATGTTGCCCATACAGTAAGAGACATTTTGGAAAAGTATGGATGGGAATTGCTTCCTCACACACCATACAGTCCTCACATGATCCCACCAGACTACGACTTGTTTCCAAAAGTGAAGAAGCCAAAGCGAGGCCGCATGTTGCCCATACAGTAAGAGACATTCTGGAAAAGTATGGATGGGAATTGCTTCCTCAAACACCATACAGTCCTCACATGATCCCACCAGACTACGACTTGTTTCCAAAACTGAAGAAGCCAAAGCAAGGCAGCATGTTGCCCATACAGTAAGAGACATTCTGGAAAAGTATGGATGGGAATTGCTTCCTCACACGCCATACAGTCCTCACATGATCCCACCAGACTACGACTTGTTTCCAAAACTGAAGAAGCCAAAGCGAGGCAGCATGTTGCCCATACAGTAAAAGACATTCTGGAAAAGTATGGATGGGAATTGCTTCCTCACACACCATACAGTCCTCACATGATCCCACCAGACTACGACTTGTTTCCAAAACTAAAGAAGCCAAAGCGAGGCAGCATGTTGCCCATACAGTAAGAGACATTCTGGAAAAGTATGGAGGGGAATTGCTTCCTCACACACCATACAGTCCTCACATGATCCCACCAGACTACGACTTGTTTCCAAAACTGAAGAAGCCAAAGCGAGGCAGCATGTTGCCCATAGAGTAAGAGACATTCTGGAAAAGTATGGATGGGAATTGCTTCCTCACACACACCATACAGTCCTCACACGATCCCACCAGACTACGACTTGTTTCCAAAACTGAAGAAGCCAAAGCAAAGCAGCATGTTGCCCATACAGTAAAAGACATTCTGGAAAAGTATGGATGGGAATTGCTTCCTCACACACCATACAGTCCTCACATGATCCCACCAGACTACGACTTGTTTCCAAAACTGAAGAAGCCAACGCGAGGCAGCATGTTGCGCATACAGTAATAGACATTCTGGAAAAGTATGGATGGGAATTGCTTCCCCACACACCATACAGTCCTCACATGATCCCACCAGACTACGACTTGTTTCCGAAAACTGAAGAAGCCACTCCGCGGGAAACGATTCCGGATGTTTCTAATTAGGTGACCCGAATAATCTGACGCCTCAACAATGGAGGTGTCCTGACTGGAATACAAGACTTGCCCAAAAGTTGGGCCGCTATCATAAAGAAACATGGAGATTACTTCAAAGGCCTGCAAAAGTATGTTGAGGTGACCCGGATAATCCGACGCCTCAACAATGGAGGTGTCCTGACTGGAATACAAGACTTGCCCAAAAGTTGGGTCGCTTTCATAAAGAAACAAAGAAACATGGTGATTACTTTCTTTTTTTGATTGAAGGTTTAACGACCACCGTGGGCAACTCAGTGGTCTATAAGCAGTCACCCGTCCCAATGTTAGGGCCACTGGTTCCAAGGAAGCGAGACAGCCTGTGCCGTAAGACAAACACTGCACCCATGTCTCACCGGGATTCGAACACGGACATTCAAGGACGAATGATCATAAGCCAGCGCTTAGACCACTGCGCCACCGGAGCGGCGAAGATTACTTCGATGGCCTGTAAAGTTATGTTGTGAAATAAATTCGTGTTTAAGACATAACCCACAGTGTGCAAAACTTTTGAAATGACCCTCGTAAGAATTCTAAAAAACTGTAGGAGAAAATTTCTTAATTTTTGTTTGGAGGCGATAAGATTGGGGTTTAACGACCACCGTGATCAAGTCAATAGACTATTTCCAATTGCCTGTCTCTAATTTAGACCCATTGGTTCCAGGAAATTGAGACAGCCAATGACGTAAGAAGAACAAAACATCAATGCATCACCGAGATTCGAACTTGGACGAACGCTCATAAGCCAGCGCATAAACCACTGTGCCAACAGGAAAGCGAAAGTGTTCTGACTGATTCTAAAAGGCCAATCAAATTCGTTATATTTTTTAAATCAGATATTTTGACGAAACGAGTGCTTACACTGACAACTGCAACACCCTTACCAGTACACCTTAGGAATATAATATCCGTTTCGATAGAATATAAGGGAAGTCATTCGCTTTCGCAGGTGAAGGACTGAGGCAAGAAGTGCACTTGTTCGGATAACCCAACGGGTACTACAAACAACAGAGCCATACCACAATACCCGCTCAAGAACTTCTATTCCGAAAAAAGAATTATCAGGTGGAAGGTAACGTAAGGTCCAAACCAAATGTTTAAAATTTAATTTAGGTCAACTGAACGTTTATTGCTCTGAATAACATAATACAGAACAAAAATTAACTCTATTTACAACTTATGTACAATATGTACAAAATATTTGCATAACATGTGATTGATAAGCAAAAAAAAAAAACACATATTTCTCTCTCAGAGCGAACAAATACTCATAAGCAGTAACGACCAGCGGCATAAGAATGCAAGAGACAATTATCAGGTGATTCAGAACGTGGCTGAGGTGAATGTGTATCAGAGAAGTGTATGCATATTACATGGTAACACAGACTGTAACACAAAAATAATGAAACTGAAAGGGATATATAAGGAACGTGTAATACTTTATGAGCATATATTAAGAAAGTGCTGAATAAGGAATGTATACATGATATACACTATCTACCAACAAGTAATTGGACACCACTGCAATCAACGATATCTTCGGTCCTTATACACGTCACAGCCGCCGCCGTTAAATATCGTGTGGGAAACAACAACGCAACCAGTCGCATTCAAGATGCCACGCACTTCGGAGCTCTCTGATTTCGAGAAAGGTGTAATCGTCGGGTATCACAGAAATGGCCGATCCATACGTGACATATCCAGGGAGTTGAAATACCCAAATTCGACAGTGGCCTGCGTGATTGGCAAGTGGAAGATGAGAGGTGACTGTCGGAATGTGCCCCGACCCGGCAGACCCACAAAACTGGGAGTTAGAGACCGACGGGTGCTGGCCAGAGAAATTCGAAAGAACCGCACCAAATCGATGGGCCACATCCGCGAGGAGTTTCAACAGGCATCCGGGAGTGTTCTTTTGATGAATACCATCCGTAAGGAAGCCCATCTGCTCGGTTATCATGGACGTGCTGCCGCCCACAAGCCTTTGATCACCAAGTCCAATAGCGCTGCTCGGCTAACGTGGTGCAAAGAACGTCGGCAGTGGACCGATGAACAGTGGAAATAGGTTCTCTGGAACGACGAATTTAAGGTTCACTCTCTATTGTTCGGATGGCAGGGTCTGGGTTTGGCGTCTGCCTGGAGAACGCCTCCTGCCGGAATGCATTGTGCCAACTGTGAAGTTCGGCGGCGGTGGAATTATGCTATGGGGGTGTTCCTCCTGGTATGGCACGGGACCCTTGGTCGCAATTCCGGGTAGACTCAACGCCGAGACCTACTGCACCATTTTGGATGACCATGCGCTTCCTACGTTGTGGCAGTTTCACGGGGTGGACCCATGTTACTTTCAGGATGACAATGCCACCTGTCATGTTGCGAGGTCCACCATGGCTTGGTACGGTGACAATGGGGTTAATCGAATGGACTGGCCTGCGCAGAACCCGGACCTTAACCCTATCGAGCACCTCTGGGACGAGTTGGAGCGTCGACTTAAGGGGTGCCCCTACCGTCCGAAATCGGTGAAGGAAGTGACCTGTCTTCTCCAAGCCGAGTGGAAGAAAATACCGCTAGCCGTCATACAACGCCTGGTTGAGAGTATGCCCCGGAGGGTCGCAGCTGTAATCGCCGCTCGTGCAGGCTCCACCAACTATTGAAGGTGAATAAACTTCGTTTTCCTTTGCTATCACAGGTGTCCAATTACTTGTTGGTAGATAGTGTATGTAAAGTACCTTAGTATGATAACCACCAATGACATTACATAAATTAAGTTAACGTAGACAGACTAATGAATTTAAAATACTATAACTGTATTATTAATCCGAATTTCTTGGCATGGATTATAAATCAAAGTTTCCAAGCTTTCGCACATCACCCAGATGGCTTTTTCAAGGAAGGTAGACAGCAAACTGATTTATTATCTAGCAGTCTGCTAGACAGCAAACTGATTTATGATCTAGTAGTTCCTTGAAAAAGCCACCTGGTTGATGTGCGAAAGCTTGGAAACTTTGATTTATAATCTACGCCAAGAAATTCGGATTAATAATATAGTTATACTATTTTAAATGTGATTGCAGTACAGTTCCTCGTTATTATTTAGACTAATGAATTGTTGATCGATTGTAAGAACATTTGATTTAATCGATGCCGTAACAATCTTTATATGCAGCTATGTAATATATGAAGATCACAACAACAAATAAAGATATGCAAACATAACAAGATGTGATTTATACGCTCAATTGATTGATCTAGGAATATTTTAGGACGCATACACAACCCTCATGTTGAGAAAATACGTCCCTTAATCGGAGGAAACGTCAGACCAGCGACATACGAATACAAGAGACAAAAATGAGATGATGCACACCATTATGCGTCATAACTTGCGTAAAAATGGTACGATTTCGATGAAATTTTAGTAGGTGGTAGGGGACCACCTGGGGACGAACCCTTTTGAAAATGGGCAAAGTGGTGTCAAAGGTCAGGACATAGTGGGATGCATTCTATTGCCTTATGCGTCATAACTTGCCTAGAAAAAGTTCCATTTCGATGAAATTTTAGTATGTGGTAAAAGACTACCTGAGGACGAACCCTACTGAAAATCGGCGAAATGGGGTCAAAGGTTAAGACATAGAAGCACGATCCATTCCATGGATCTTATGTTTCATAAGTTGCGTAAAAATGGTTCGATTTCGATGAAATTTTAGTATGTGGTAGGGAACCACCTAGGAAACCCTGTTAAAATGGGCGAAATGGGGTCAAAGGTCAGGACATATACGAGCGGGATCCAATCCATTGCTCTTATGCGTCATAACTTGCGTGGAAAAGGTTCGATATCGATGAAATTTTAGTTTCTGCTAGGGGACGAACCCTACTGAAAATCGGCGAAATGGGGTCAAAGGTCAAGACGTAGGAGCACGATCCATTCCATGGATCTTATGTTTCATAAGTTGCGTAAAAATGGTTCGATTTCGATGAAATTTTAGTATGTGGGAGGGAACCACCTGGGAAACCCTGTAAAAAATGGGCGAAATGGGGTCAAAAGTCAGGACATATAGGAGCGGGATCCATTCCATTGCCCTTATGCGTCATAACTTGCGTAGTAAAGGTTCGATATCGATGAAATTTTAGTTTGTGGTGAGGACCACCTGGGGACGAACGCTATTGAAAATGGGCGAAATGGGGTCAAAGGTCAGGACATAGGAGTGGAATCATTGCCCTTATGCGTCATAACTTGCGTAGAAAAGGTTCCATTTCTATGAAATTTTAGTATGTGGTAGGGGACCACCTGGGGATGAACCCTATTGAAAAAGGGGCGAAATGGGGTCAAATGTCAGTGTATAGGAGCGCGATCCATTCTATGGATCTTATGCGTCATACCTTGCGTAAAAATTATTCGATTTCGATGGAATTTTAGTATGTGGTAGGGAACCACCTGGGGAACCCATAGTGAAAATGGGCAAAATGGGGTCAAAGGTCAGGACATAGGAGTGGGATCAATTCCATCCCCCTTATGCGTTATAACTTACGTAAAAATGCTTCGATTGAAACAAACCTATATCATGTAGTTCCGGAAGTGTATTTAACCGGTTCTGTTGAATAGCATCGAAATGGGTTGAAGGTCAGGGATAGGAGCGAGATTTGTTTTACAGCCATTATCCTCATAACTTGAGTAATGATTTCTGGTATGTTAGAAAGCGTATCATAATCAATGCATTGCATGATTTTACTAACTTGTTTAATTGAGGATTTAACAACCACCTCGAGCAACACAGTGGGCTTGTTCTTAATTTAAGGACACTGGTTCTAGGGAAGGAAGAGAGCCAGCGCAGTAAAAAACCACGAAACCTATGCCTCATCGCGCTTCGAACCACAACCCAACTCGGACGAATGATCAGAAGCCATCGCTTAGACCACTGTGCCAGCGCAGGAATGTAAATAACAAATCCTTACTTTTCCCTTTATTTCGATGCCGAATTGCGGTAAAAATGCCTTCCAACGAAACAGAAATACGATTAAAATATTTTGATGAATGACGCTGTGAGTTCAAGAAAACTCATTGTTCTGTGCAATATTTTGAAACGACCTCTTTCTTTTACTGCTCTATTATATTAACAACTTCTTTCTTTTTGTATCAGGAAACGTAACTAAAATTCTCCATGAGGCGTCACTGAAGCGAGCACTGCGTATTACAGTGTTCATGCAGTTTTATTTCACGAGTGTTTCCCAGGTCAGTAGAGACTGTGCAGATGGCCAGTTGTGTATCAAAATGTAGCCAATAATATCGTGTATCTAAATCCTATTGCGTTGTGTGATTGTGGCTAATATTTCTTTGGTTTTCAGGTCCCGGAGTATGGTGTGTCTAGTAGAGAGGAATGAACATTTCGGACATCTGCTCCTCTACGAGTTCAGCATGGGATCCACAGCCGCCGAGACTACGCGACAAACTTGTGCTGTGTATGGGGAGGATGCTATTGCTCCTAGGACAGCCCGCAAATGGTTTGAGATGTTCCGAGGTGGCAATTTTGACCTCAACGACTCTCCATGCTCAGGTCGCCCATCTCACTTTGATGAGGATCGCTTGAACCATCTCATCCACTTGGATCCACGTCAAACCACACGTAAATTGCCCAATGAGAGGAACTGTGATCAGGCCACAGTGGTGGGACACCTGGAACGTATCGGATAGGTCCAGAAATTGGGGTCTTGAGTGTCTCACACTCTCACCGAGAAGAACAAGAATCAGCGTATTGCCATATGTGGTTCCTTGCTCGCCCGTTATCCCGAATGTTCTCAGCAACATAAGCCCTTTCCGTCCCGTATTGTTACAGGAGATGAAAATTGGTGCCTGTACGTAAATTTCAGACATCGGAGGGAATGGTTAAACCCAAACAAGTTTCCCACACTACGTTCCAAACATGACCTTCATCCTGCGAAGATCATGTTGTGTGTCTGGTTGGAGATGGGAGGTATTATTCACTGGGAAATGCTGCCGAGGAATCGGACCGTCAATGCTGCACTCGATTGTGAGCAACTCCAGACTATAACCTGTTCCGATCTCTGTCGAATACAATCCGTGGCAGAACCTTGAACAATGATGTTGATCTCCAGAATTTCCTTGATGATTTCTATCTTCAAACTGTCACCTGTTCCGATCTCTGTCGAATGCACTCCGTGGCAGAACGTTCAACAATGATGTTGATCTCAACAATTTCCTTGATGATTTCTATCTTCAGACTATCACCTGTTCCGATCTCTGTCGAATGCACTCCGTGGCAGAACGTTCAACAATGATGTTGATCTCCAGAATTTCCTTGATGATTTCTATCTTCAGACTATCACCTGTTCCGATCTCTGTCGAATACAATCCGTGGCAGAACCTTGAACAATGATGTTGATCTCCAGAATTTCCTTGATGATTTCTATCTCCAGACTATCACCTGTTCCGATCTCTATCGAATGCACTCCGTGGCAGAACGTTCAACAATGATGTTGATCTCCTGAATTTCCTTGATGATTTCTTTGCAGCAAAACCTAAAAGTTTTTTCAAGAATGGCATTGGGTGTCACGTCAATTCGTCGCCAGCGTCAATTCGTCGCGCGTCAATTCGTCGCGCATCAATTCGTCGACCAGGACGATTGGTCGAGCGTCAATTCGTCGCTGACTAATTCGTCGACTACGTCAATTCGTCGCATCGTCACGGTCGACGAATTGACGCACGCGACGAATTGACGTATAACCATGGCATTGCAGACCTATCCAGACATTGGGATAATATTGTAAGGGGGAATACACATTTGACTGATTCCGTTTTCCTTTCTGCTGAAATACATTCCTGTAGTGCAGTGAAAAAAAACCCGGCAAGAACGTATGCATAAACCCAATATATTAACAAGTTTTTTTTCTTGTGTTTGGAAACCTAACAAAAATTACCCATAAAGCGTCACAAAACCGCGTATGACGAAGTAAATTTATCCATCATTTTTGTGACAGGGGCAGGATTCGAAGCCACAACTCTCGACTCCGGAGCTCCGAGTGCTGTCCACTATACTACCCTGGTATGTACCCTCACTGCTATCTGCCTTTATCTCGTGTGCGTCCTGCAGGGCAGGAACGTCACACGTGCAATTCTTTTTCCAGAGTTTTCATAATATTTTTTTACAATTAACATAGACAGTAGCTAATATTAGTTAAAAGATCACCAGATTATGCACAATGAAAAATCACTTATATAGTAGTAAAATGCGTTTATTTATACTAGCATGAAATGTACATGGATTCGCCAAACTTTCGCTTTCCACTGGGAGGCCTTTCAAGGCAGTAGGTAGACATTTTAAGTCTACTTATACACATTTACGACAGTAAATAATGGATTATCCATATACATTTTACGCCAGTACATAGCTGATTTTAAAAAAAGGATTTGGATTTTAATACATACACCTTTTTATTTTTGTTAAACTAGAAACAAGATTGAATGAGATTTTTTACCTCACTTGCTCTCCATCTTGCACGTCTACCAAACAAATTGGGCAGCAGATTGTATTCTCTTCATGATGAGTTTGGTTCTAAAGGAGAAGACAGATTTATATAAAATATCAAAGTAAATAATTAAATAAATACAGTTTTTCTAGGCATTGAGTATCAAATCTTCAAAATGTCAAACAATATGCAATTGCGGCTTCCCTATGGTCAAGCCTTTCTGGTATTGCAAGCGGACCTTAAAGTATTTATGGATATCGAATTTTCTTTCGAAATTTAATTTGAGTATACGTTATAAATTTTCACTATCCCCGTTTATTAATGTGACTGCAGTGCCAAGAGTACATATGGATCGACAGTCACGTTCAAGCCGCAGGCTTAACCTTGAAACAAGGACTTCACATAAAGGATTTCAGGCTTAACCTTGAAATAAGG
Organism: Macrothele yani; assembly: GCA_039090855.1. NCBI lineage: Eukaryota > Metazoa > Arthropoda > Arachnida > Araneae > Macrothelidae > Macrothele > Macrothele yani. Next base: position 115,279,912 of record CM076999.1, on the reverse strand, counting down.
ACTTCACATAAAGGATTTCAGGCTTAACCTTGAAACAAGGACTTCACATAAAGGATTTCAGGCTTAACCTTGAAACAAGGACTTCACATAAAGGACTTCAGGCTTAACCTTGAAACAAGGACTTCAAATAAAGGACTTCAGGCTTAACCTTGAAACAAGGACTTCATGCTTAACCTTGAAACAAGGACTTCATGCTTAACCTTGAAACAAGGACTTCATGCTTAACCTTGAAACAAGGACTTCATGCTTAACCTTGAAACAAGGACTTCATGCTTAACCTTGAAACAAGGACTTCATGCTTAACCTTGAAACAAGGACTTCAAATAAAGGACTTCAGGCTTAACCTTGAAACAAAGACTGCAAATAAAGGATTTCAGGCTTAAGCTTGAAACAAGGACTTCAAATAAAGAAATTCAGGCTTAACCTTGAAACAAGGACTGCAAATAAAGAACTTCATGCTTAACCTTGAAACAAGGACTGCAAATAAAGAACTTCATGCTTAACCTTGAAACAAGGACTGCAAATAAAGGACTTCAGGCTTAACCTTGAAACAAGGACTTCAAATAAAGGACTTCAGGCTTAACCTTGAAACAAGGACTTCATGCTTAACCTTGAAACAAGGACTTCAGGCTTAAGCTTGAAACAAGGACTTCACATAAAGGACTTCATGCTTAACCTTGAAACAAGGACTTCAAATAAAGGACTTCAGGCTTAACCTTGAAACAAGGACTTCAGGCTTAACCTTGAAACAAGGACTTCAAATTCCATCTGACGTTAAGATGAGGAAAAAAGTGGGAAAAGAAAGGGAGTTGTCGTTCTGAGTTTCTCAAAGGACAGCATAAATTTGCAGTGCATAGCAAAGGAGGATTTCGAAATGTGTAAATTTATAATTTCATAGGAGATACTGAATAACTTTTGTCCCGTTTAATTAGCACGTTCTACTCAATAGTACATATAATTCCCTCCAAAGATTCCATTCTATCAAAACATATCTACTCATTTTTTGTAATGCATCCCTGTTTTTATAGTGTAAAAAATAGGTGGCTTGAATTCACGCAAAATTCCTCAAATAATGTGCAGCAAGGTTGCCGGAAAGTCTCTGTCCTGTTAACGTAATGAGGAGTTTCCATTTTAATTTCAGTATTTTGCCATATTTTCACACTATAACACTAAGATCTTCAAACAAAGATCCTCGCTCTTTCCACGTTTATAAGTGAGTCACGGAAAAATTCTCATTGGCCGCCACCGGGAGTCGTACCCAGGGTCTTAGTGAAGACCTTTGTTTGATGTTCCTGGTCCACGTTAAATATCTGTATTAATTATTCATTCGCCTTCTAATTATTTCTTCAGTTGCTGCTTACCATCTTTGGTGAATCCCCAGCATTGTGCTGGGCTCCAAGAAGCAACCTGCCAAATTGGCTTGGCAGTTAGCGTGTGTGAGTCTGGAGGAATTCGAGGCCACTGTGGTGTAGCGGAAGCATATCCGGCGCGTAGCTGGAAGACCCTGGGTTCGGCTCCCGGTGGCGGCCAATGGGAATTTTTCCGTGACTCACTTATAAACGTGGAAAGAGCGAGGATCTTTGTTTGATGTTCCTGGTCCACGTTAAATATATGTATTAATTACTAAGATCTTCTCTAAGATTCAGATGGTAGCTCCCCAGAGAAAGAAAATCCGCGAGATAAATGTTTAACTGAGTATTTACTTACTGTAGCCGTATCAAACATATCCATTTACAGCGATCTTGGCACATAGCTCGAGCTTTACTGACATCCATCACACGACGTACACAAGAACTACTGTGCTTCATACTCATAATCTTTTCCCAATGCAGACACTGCTGAATCTGGTCCTCCCCTGACTTTCTTGGCCTTTCTCTACCTTTCTTTCCTGCCACTTGGGCTGAAAACCCTTTCTTAGTAGGCATCTCATCACTCGTTCTTTCAACATGGCCAAACCACCAAAGAATATTAGCCTACACCTAACTAACAACATTTTGCTTAACACTGCACATCTGCAACACATCTTCATTCCTCACATGATCAGAGAGTAACATGCCACAAACCCCTCAAAAGTAAGGCATCTCTGCAGCACACAAACGACTCCTATGTTTCTTCTGTAGCACCCATGTTTCACTGCCATAGATCAGAGTAGGAACAATTACACTCTCATGCACAGCCATGCGGGACTCTTGAAAAACCGTCACTCCTGTGAAATCCGCCTAAAGCAGCTATGACTTTCAATGAAAAATTCACTCGCCTACTAATTTCCCCATCCAATTTGTTCTCACTGTCAAACATGCTTCCGAAATACACAAACTCATTCACCTAGTCAATCACTGTGACATTTAGACTTATCTTGCATTCAGCACTAACAGTTCCTCTCTCAAAAACCATAACTTTGGTTTTTCTATTATTTATGCTCAGTTTGAATTTCACACAAACTTCATACATCCGGGACAACACATTCAATAAATCACTTTTGCTCTCTGCCAAAATAAAGGTGGCTCATTAGCATACAACAATCTGCACACACGGATATTACCAAGATATAAACCAGTATTGTCCATCTTGGCATCACGCATGCACGCATCTATAAATGTATTAAACAGCCATGGTGGCATTACTCAACCTTGTCTGACTCCTGCACCAATAGATAACCATTTTGATAAAACACCATTCACTCGTACACAAGGTGTACTGTTATCCTACTTGGCTTTCACACTATTAAGTCGATTCCCAGTAATACCCTACTTATTCAGTACCTTTTTCAAAAGTATCATATTTACTCGTTCGTAAGCTTTCTCTAAATCTATGAAGGCAGCACAATCTTCCTTAAACCAAGAGACAAATCCTTTTCGATCATTATGCGCAATGTAAACATTTGGTTAGATTTTCCATTGTTATCAATTCCGTCTATTTCAGGGTAGTTAGTCTCGGGGTTTTCCGTTTTACACAGAAACTTCGCAAACACTCCGATTTCGAGTGTTCCAGCCCCTTTTAGCAGAGATTCTGCCCTAGCGTAAGAAACGAATGAATCCTTTCCCGTTGTTGGTCGGTTTCGAACCTAATACAACATCAATGGCTTCTGAGAGCTATACTGACTGGCCTTAAAAGACATTATACACTAAACGAAGATTAAGGTAAAAATGGACAAGACTCGAATGTGCAACATTTCTGGGTGTAAAATGAACACAACTCGAATGTGCAACGTTGCTGGGTGTAAAATGAACACGACTCGAATGTGCAATATTGCTGTGTGTAAAATGAACACGACTCTAATGTGCAACATTGCTGGGTGTAAAATGAACACGACCCGAATGTGCAACATTTCTGGTTGTAAAATGAACACGACCCGAATGTGCAACATTGCTGGGTGTAAAATGAACACAACTCGAATGTGCAACATTGCTGGGTGTAAAATGAACACAACTCGAATGTGCAACATTGCTGGGTGTAAAATGAACACGACTCGAATGTGCAATATTGCTGTGTGTAAAATGAACAGCACTCTAATGTGCAACATTGCTGGGTGTAAAATGAACACGACTCGAATGCGCAACATTTCTGGGTGTAAAAAGAACACGACCCGAATGTGCAACATTTCTGGGTGTAAAATGAATACGACTCGAATGTGCAACATTGCTGGGTGTAAAATGAACACGACTCGAATGTGCAATATTGCTGTGTGTAAAATGAGCACGACTCGAATGTGCAACATTGCTGGTTGTAAAATGAACACGACCCGAATGTGCAACATTGCTGGGTGTAAAATGAACACGACCCGAATGTGCAACATTGCTGGGTGTAAAATGAACACAACTCGAATGTGCAACATTGCTGGTTGTAAAATGAACACAACTCGAATGTGCAACATTGCTGGGTGTAAAATGAACACGACTCGAATGTGCAATATTGCTGTGTGTAAAATGAACAGCACTCTAATGTGCAACATTGCTGGGTGTAAAATGAACACGACTCGAATGCGCAACATTTCTGGGTGTAAAATGAACACGACCCGAATGTGCAACATTTCTGGGTGTAAAATGAATACGACTCGAATGTGCAACATTGCTGGGTGTAAAATGAGCACGACTCGAATGTGCAGCATTGCCGGGTGTAAAATGAACACGACTCAGATGAGCAACATTTCTGGGTGTAAAATGAACACGACTCGAATGTGCAACATTGCTGGGTGTAAAATGAACACAACTCGAATGTGCAACATTGCTGGTTGTAAAATGAACACGACTCGAATGTGCAATATTGCTGTGTGTAAAATGAGCACGACTCGAATGTGCAACATTGCTGGTTGTAAAATGAACACGACCCGAATGTGCAACATTGCTGGGTGTAAAATGAACAGCACTCGAATGCGCAACATTGCTGGGTGTAAAATGAACACGACCCGAATGTGCAACATTTCTGGGTGTAAAATGAACACGACTCGAATGTGCAACATTGCTGGGTGTAACATGAACACGACTCGAATGTGCAGCATTGCCGGGTGTAAAATGAACACGACTCAGATGAGCAACATTTCTGGGTGTAAAATGAACACGACTCGAATGTGCAACATTGCTGGGTGTAAAATGAACACGACTCGAATGTGCAATATTGCTGTGTGTAAAATGAACACGACTCGAATGTGCAACATTGCTGGTTGTAAAATGAACACGACCCGAATGTGCAACATTGCTGGGTGTAAAATGAACACGACTCGAATGTGCAACATTGCTGGGTGTAAAATGAACACGACTCGAATGTGCAACATTGCTGGGTGTAAAATGAGCACGACTCGAATGTGCAACATTGCTGGGTGTAAAATGAACACGACTCGAATGTGCAACATTGCTGGGTGTAAAATGAGCACGACTCGAATGTGCAACATTGCTGGGTGTAAAATGAACACGACCCGAATGTGCAACATTTCTGGGTGTAAAATGAGCACGACTCGAATGTGCAACATTGCTGGGTGTAAAATGAGCACGACTCGAATGTGCAACATTGCTGGGTGTAAAATGAGCACGACTCGAATGTGCAACATTGCTGTGTGTAAAATGAGCACGACTCGAATGTGCAACATTGCTGGGTGTAAAATGAGCACGACTCGAATGTGCAACATTGCTGGTTGTACAGAGTCAAAAATCAATTCAGAACAGTGGACACCAGTCATACGTTTTTCCACATGCACCACGGGTCCAAGTTCCAACCAGTTATATACATGCCCCACACCATACAACCCCCTCCACCAGCTTGCACTATGGAGATTTTGTAGGATGTATTGAGTGTCTCATTTTGTTTGCGCCAAATACGTACACGACCATCTACGGAGTGGAGTAAAAAACGTCATTCATCAGACCAGCACACTTCTTTCCAGTCAAGCGACGTCCAACTTACATAGTCTTTACAGCAGGAGAGAATTTCGAGCAGATTAACCATGGTTATGAGAGGATGTCGTCTGGGTAACAATGCATCGGACGCTGCCCATGCGTGCCAGCATGCGACGCATTGTCATGACAGATACTGTTCCGGGTTGGCGTCTGTTGTATTGTGTAGGCAACTGTTGAGCAACCCTGCGTCTGTTGATCAGTATGAGTCGTCGGAGCCGGCACTCACCTCTCGCAACAACCTTTCGCTGTCGTACACAACCTTATACACTGAGTGGCCACTTTATTATGACCACTCCCTCAGTACTTCGTTGAGCCCCTTTTACCTTTAACACCGCGTCGATTCTTCCTGGCATGGACTCCACGATATGTTGATAGGTTGTTTGTGGAATCTGAGACCATTCTTGATGAATAGCACTTTCCAGGAGTGTGAGATTGCAGGGTTGTGGATCCAGCTGTCTGATGGCTTGTTGAACTTCATCCCACAAATTCTCAATGGGGTAGAGATCTGGAGATTGTGAGGGTCACTTAAGCAAAGTAAACTCACCGGCATGTTCCCGAAACCAATCCTGTACAATACGAGCACTATGGCAGGACGCATTATCTTGTTGAAAGTAGGCATCGCCATTGAGATAAACCGTCCACATGACAGGATGCACTTCGTCCGCAACGATGTTTAGATATGATGTGCCAGTCAGACGCTGATCAAAACGAATTAAAGGGCCCAAAGCATGCCAGGAAAACATTCCCCAAACCATAACGTTGCCTCCACCAGCTGGAAGGGTTGTAGCAATGCATTTGGGGTCCAAGCTTCCGTGCTGTTTCCGCCAAATTCTCACTCAGCCATCGGCATAGTGCAACTGAAAAAGTGATTCATCGGACCACATAATTTGTTTCCAATTATCGACTGTCCAATCCTTGTGCTCCTGTACGAACTGGAGACGTTTTCCCTTGTTAACTGCAGACAGCAAACGTGTTCGAACAGGCCTTCGGCTGCCATATCCCATCCGATGCAGTGTACGGCGAACAGTGCACGCAGAGATCTTTCGAGGGGATCCTTGATTAAGATAGTCTGTAATTTACTGCACTGTTGCCCTTCTGTTGTCTGTTACCAGTCTGGACAATCTCCGTTCCGCCCGAGCAGTCACTAGTCGATGACGACCACACGTTGCACGTAGAGACCCAGTTTTTTGGCTGACAGTCCAGTCTTTAAACGCTTAACAACAGCTGCTCTGGAACATTTCACGAATGCGGTGGTTTCGGTGATACTCGCTCCATGGCTCCAAGCTCCTACAATCATCCCACGTTGAAAGTCCGTCAAATCGCATTTTTTACCCAGCTCGTCACCCAAAAATCACTTCTACCACTGTCGCAAGCACTAAGCTTTCCCTTTTTATACTAGCCTTGCCCTCTGGCGGCAACAGCGTGCAGCCATAGCTCATTTGCTTAAAACTCTCAGGTGGTCATAATAAAGTGGTCACTCAGTGTATATGCTACGTCGGTCGACTAATCACGCCCTCTCGAAAACCACGTGGTAAACTGGCCGCATCCACTTGAAAGGAGACATAATCCGTCTTCGAAAGATTGAAAAACATATCACAGTTGACATTTCGACAAGTTAAAATAATTTAATACACTTAAAAGTACAAGATTAAAACCTTGAGATCTTTCCATTCCCGCACCGGAAATCCTCATCAGATGTGAAGTACTTAAGAGTGGTAATGGTTTTATCATTCTGCCAGATGACGCAATAGGAATGAGCCGCACATGCTCCGAATATTGACGGGTACTGAGTAATATCAGTTTACCAAAGGCGGTGATCTTGCTATCGATGTAGTTAGAATTCTATCTACACGGTTATTAGAAGTAATTAACCGTTTCCATTAATCTGAGAAATTACAAGAAATTTAATCGTTTCAGCAAGTTTCTAAATTATTCAAAATGTGTAAACTTTAAGACAATACACAGTGTGGCAAATAATTTTTAGGACTGGGTCTGTAAAATGAAATAGAAACAAGAAATTATAATTTGTTTTGGTTTGTTATTCAAAATAAGTCCCTCCGGCTTCAATACACTTGTTACAGCGATGTAATAATGATTCGAATGCCTGTTCCAGTTCACTTTGCGGAACTGCCTCCAAAGCACGCGTCGAAGCTGTTTCTATGGTCAAAATATCATCAAAATAATACCCTTTTAACGTCATTTTAAGTTTTGGGAATAAAGAAAAGTCGCAGGGTGCTAAATCAGGTGATTACGGTGGATGATTCAACACACAGACGTTATTTTTCGCCAAAATTCTACGGACAAGAAGTGAGGTGTGACTGGGTGCATTATCGTGCAACAAACACCAACTGTTTTCATCTCGACATTCTGGACGAATGCGACGAATTCTGCCCACCAAACGCCTCAAACCATTTAAATAAAACTCACCAGTAATTGTTTGTCCACTTGGAACAAATTTTTTGTGGATATCGAAGAATGTAAAGAGCATTGTTTTGATTTTCGATGGAACTTTTCTTGTTTTTTTGGCTTGTGGTGAGTTTTTTTACTTCCATTCCGCACTTTGTCGCTTTGTTTTGGGATCATATTGAAAACACCATGTTTCATCACCTGTAACAATCGATTTTACGAAGTTTGGATCATTTTCAGCGGCTGAAATGATGTCTCTGCAATGTGCACTTCTCCTTGATTTTTGTTCATTGGTTAACGTGTGTGGAACAAATTTAGCACTGACTTTCTTGTGTTTTGCCCAAATCTTCATGCAGTATGGTTCAAATCGTTTCTTTGTTGATGTTTAAAGATTCTTCCATCATTCTTAGTGACGCACATCGATTGTTTGCCACGAAATCACGCACTTTTTCAATAATCTCAGGTGTCCTAGATGAACTTGGTCTTCCGGTATGCTTATCATCTTCTAGGGTATCTCTTCCGTCCAAAAAACGTTTGTGCCACAGGAAAACCTTTGATCTACTTAAACAAAACTCACCGTAAACTTGTTTCATCCTTTAGTACGTTTCCGAGGCACTTTTACCAAGTTTTGCGTTAAATTTATTAACAGCCCTTTGTTCCATCTTAATAATTCAACATGAAAAAGGTCGTTTCGTTTGAGTTACTTTAACAACTGCGCAGTACTTTTGGCAGAAAGCAGGCAGATGGTCATGGTTTATAACGCATTCGCGATTACACTGGTAGCGCCACCGTAGGCTTAAATCTAGCGCCAGTCTTAAAAATTCTTTGACGCACTGTGTAGTATTGTGAACATGGATTGTGGGGTTGTGAGACGACCCTCATAGAAAGTGGCCGCATCCGCTTTTGATGAGGGTCGTCTTAATTCAGTGATCACCTTGTGTGAGTTAGTATTTCCTTAGCAAAAGCGTGTTATTGACGGTGATTACTTTTATTACTTAAGTTCATTTTGCATCGTATTTTGGGTTTTTGAAGTCTTAATTAATACTATATTACAACAGCAACAATCAATACTTACAAACTTTAAATGAACATAAGGAACAGTACTGATATTCAGAAATACCTGTCTGTACGTAAAAAGAACTGTGTTTTGGTCAATGACTTCTTGTGGGGTTTCCTCTCCTTCTTCTTCCTCCTCTTCTGCTTCTCCCTCCTCCTCTTCTTCTTCTCCTCCTCCTCTTCTTCTTCCCCTTCTTCCTCTTCTTCTTCCCCTTCTTCCTCTTCTTCTTCATCTTCATCTTCCTCTGTTGTCTCTTCCTCTCTTGTCTCTTCCTCTTCATCTGTTGTCTCTTCCTCTTCATCTGTTGTCTCTTCCTCTTCATCTGTTGTCTCTTCCTCTTCATCTGTTGTCTCTTCCTCTTCTTCCTCTTCCTCTTCCTCTGTTGACTCTTCCTACAAAAGACGAAATAGTACGTCAGAGAATTTACAGAACGTACAATGCATTATGACGTGTTTACGGATTCATACATAATAAGAAAAATCAAAATGATAAACTTACAAAGCAAATCAACATGATTTGTTGGATTTTGCAGAGACCACTCTCCATACCACAACAGTTGCCACTTCAACTATATTCTGGGCATACCTAACCTGATAACAGGAGATACACTATGGTGACCATTTCACACCTACTGCAAGAGTATCTCTATGCCACTTCAAATAAATTGGCGAGATTCCAGACGGAAGAACCGGTTTACCAAAATTCCACTGAACGCCAACCGTACTCCCGCGAAGAGAGAGAAGCAGTGGTAGTGGTCAGATCATTGTATGACGTCACACTCTCGCTCTCTCGCGGTAGTGGATATCCTTTCCTAAGTACATTACAGACCACTTGTTGGACAAATATCCCTACGTTTTATCAGTTCAACCATTATTTTAATGTTTCATATCTGAAATACACTGACGGAAAAAAATCCCAACACCAAGAAGGGGTTGTGTTAGATAAACGACAGTTGGTAGGCGGTGAGAGTGCATCTGTAAGATGACGTCTATGCAAATTTCGCGCTCGGCGCATACGTGTGGCGCTAGTAGCGCCCCTCGGAACATGCAAAGCAGGTTTGCTGTAAATACGCGCTGTAACGTTCGTGAGCGTTAGTTATCGTTGAGATTCGACGTAGTGTGTTGATGTTAGTCAAGAATGCCTTTAAGAAGACGAAGAAGCCATTATCAACAGCTCTCGGAGTTTGAACGAGGTCGTGTAATAGGGTTACGAGAAGGTGGATTTTCTTTCCGCAATATTGCAGAACGACTTGGCAGGAATGTAGCCACTGTGCATGATTGTTGGCAGCGGTGGTCAAGTGAAGGTACTGCCTCAAGAAGACCGGGTTCCGGCCGGCCACGTGGCACTACTAAGAGGGAAGACCGCCGTGTACGGCGTATGACCGTGGCGCATCGTACCGCGTCTGCGGCAGCAATTCGAGCTGCAGTTGCCACCACAGTGACACAACGAACTGTTACAAATCGGTTACTTGAAGGACAGCTACGAGCCTGATGCCCTGTAGCGTGCACACCACTTACTCCAAACCACTGCCGTTTGCGACGTCAGTGGTGTCAAGTTAGAGCTCATTGAAGGACGGAGTGGAGATCTGTTGTGTTTTCTGATGAAAGCCGGTTCTGCCTGGGTGCCAGTGATGGCCGTGTGCTGGTTAGAAGGAGGCCAGGTGAGCGCCTGCAACCAACCTGTCTGCGGCCGAGACACACTGGACCTTCACCTGGAGTTATGATCTGGGGAGCAATTTCCTATAACAGCAGGATCACTCTCCTGGTTATCATACGCACCCTGACGGCACAGTTGTACGTCGCTCTGGTGATTCAACCTGCTGTGCTGCCATTCATGAACAGCATTCCAGGGGGTGTTTTCCAACAGGATAACGATCGCCAGTATACCACTGTTGTAACCCAACATGCTCTACAGAGTGTCGACATGTTGCCGTGGCCTGCTAGATCACCAGATCTTTCACCAATCGAGCACGTATGGGACATCATTGGACGACAACTCCAGCGTCACCCCCAACCAGCATTAACCGTCCCTCTATTGACCGAACAAGTGCAACAGGCATGGAACTCCATCCCACAAACTGACATCCAGCACCTGTACGACACAATGCATGAACGTTTGCGTGCTTGCATTCAACATTCTGGCGGTTACATCGGTTATTAATGTACCAGCATTTCACATTTAAAATGGATCCTCTCGCGCTTACAATAAGCTGTGATCTTGAAAACTTAATCGATTTAATATGTTACCTATACAAATGTATTGCCGCCATTTCATTCCTGTACAACTACTTTTTCGTGGTGTTGGAATTTTTTTTTCCGTCAGTGTATATTGTTTCTTTTATCAACTCTGTTAATTGGCAAAATTGCGAACTACACTAAATTGGCAAAAGTCACCGGACACCCCTCCAAAAGCAAATGAACGGATCCGCTGCGTTGTTAAGATGCACGGTACGGCGGCAAGCGGTATAAGAACAAGCCTGCAGCTGACCTCGATCATATCGCCCTCTGAGGTTGAGAGAAAATATCGCGGCGGGAGAGAACTGACTTTGAGAAAAGAAAGATTGTTGGGTGTTATATTAGTGGGTTGTCCATAAGAGAAACCGAGAGGCGTTTAAACATACCTAAGTCTACTGTTTTGGATGTACTGAATAAGTGGAAGACACATGGAGTACCTGAAACAGCAAAACGTACCGGCAGACCAAAGAAAATCAGTGATAGAGGACGTCGAAGCCTCAGGAGAGTCGTCATAGCTAATCTACGGAGTACTGCACAAGACCTCAGTGTACAGGTGAGTAAAAATGCTGGAACATCGGTATGTACACGTATCATTCGCAGAGAACTTGATTCCATGGGTTACCGTGGTCGTACTGCTCCTCATAAGCCTTTTATCTCCACTCGGAATGCTACTCGTCGTTTAGCATGGTGTAAAGAACATTTATCATGGACCGTAGATCAATCGAAATGGGTCCTATGGATTGATGAATCCAGATACACGATCCATCAGTCTGATGGCCGTGTTTGGGTATGGCAGCAGACGGGGTAACGCTATTTACCACAGTGTACTGTTCCTACGGTCAAGTTTGGAGTTGGCAGTGTACTCGTGTGGAGGTGTTTTTCGTGTTATCGACCCATCCCGTTGGTTACCCTGGACAAACCTGTTAACCAACACGTCTCCCTCGATATTCTGAGCAATTATGCCCTACCAACTGTGGGACAATACTATGGAACCGAGCCTTGTTGACACTAGTAGGATAATGCATCGAGCTATAAAGCAAGGACTGTTACGGCGTGGTTTGGCGATAATTCCGTATCGTGGGTGGACTGGCCAGCACAGAACCCTGAGTTTAATCCCATAGAGCACCTATTGGATGAATTATAGCGCCGCATAAGACGTTTGGAACAAAGGCCTTCTACTAAGCAACAGTTAGCGGCAACATTATATACAGAATGGAAGTGCATACCTACCGCTGTGTTCCAAAACCTTGTCGAAAGCATGTCTCGAAGGGTTAGTGCATGCATTCAGGCCAAAGGTGGACCGACACGGTGCTAATGTACGTCAGTAAATGCTATGTTGTGTTCCTCTTCTAGGTATCCACTGACTTTTGTCAATATAGTGTATGTTGCAATGGCGGAATCATACTGCTCAAGTCTTTCCACCCATTATCAGGCTAGGTGCCCCCGCAGTATAGACATCAATTCCGTATTTGCAGAACACATACCATAGCGCTATGTAACAGAGTAGCTCTCACAAAACATTCCTTAATAACATTCACACACACCCGCCAATGAAATAGAAGCCTTCATGCAGATGTAAGTAAACCTCACTCACGCAGCGTGTATGCAAAATACGAGGTCACGTGCGCCACCACGTGATCTAGGCAACTATTTAAGGCTGCTGCTTGTCAGGAATCGTCTATAGGCATGCGGATAGCTTAGTGGCCAACGTTCATGACTGCCACAGGAAACTCTTGGGATCGATCCAGAGCAGGTATGAACTCCCGAACCATTAAATATCAGCCATGCGTCGCATGGGTCCTTTAAGCCGTCGGACTAGGGATACTCCCCTCCACCCCACTCCACCATTCCGGTTGCACGTTTATGGCGCCAAAATTTGCGGGATCATACAGTTATGAAATACCATGACGCCAATTCTGTTGTGTTCTACACTGGCGTGCAAAACTTAAGGACCGTTCGGTTTTTTCTCTGTAGCTTTGCAATGAAGCAGCATGGATAGATTAATGTCATAGCACAGAGACCTCAGTATGTACCAACACATGTGCAAAAACGAATACAAAAATGTACACTGGGACTTTACTAAGAAATGACTGTAAAGCAGTACACACAATTGTACAGAGCCACGTTTCCACAGATGGATTACAGCAAAGAGGTGGTTGTCAGTTAGGAATAAGATGTTCCCTAACATCTTATTCCTAACTGATGACCACGTGGCGGATTTATTCCTAACTGATGACCACGTGGTGGAATTATTCCTAACTGATGACCACGTGGTGGAATTATTCCTAACTGATGACCACGTGGTGGAATTATTCCTAACTGATGACCACGTTGTCGACATCCTCGGGTTAAGTATGGTCAGACGCTGCAACGAGGATGTCGATGAGTTTTTGGGGCAAATTTGTCCATTCCTCTCGTTGTGCACGTTTCAACTGATGGACATTTTCCAGCGGATGTGGGCGTGCAGCAAGACGTCTCACCATCCGCGGAGTACACAGGCCATTCCATACGAGTGATATTCTCACTTTCCAACAGCTCATCTGCTGCATGTGTATGACTGGATCTCGCGTTATCGTCCATAAACACGAACTCGGAACCAATGGCACCTCGGAATAGGCGTACACGGGGTAGGAACATCTCATCGCAGTAGCGGTTTGCGGTTACGGAACCTCCTTCGAAAACGTGGAGCTCAGTACGACCATTCAGCGTAATGCCTCCCCAGATGAGCACACAAACACCGCCATGCCGATTACTTTCGGTTTTGTTAGCTGGTCGATAAGGTGTTCTCGCTTCTCTTCAGGTCAACTAACGACCAGAATCGCTCGTGGTACTGAAGCGACTCTCACCGTGAAGAGTACCATACTCTATTTCTCTATGGTTCAATTATTGTGGTCCTTACATCATTATAATCGATGTCTCCGATGGGTAGGCTTTAATCGGATGCAACGTTCATGTCTTCGGGCAAATAGTCCACCTTTATGTTGACGTCTGGCAACTGTTAACCTCGATACGGCGCGTCCTGTGGTCATCTGAAGTTGCTTCGCGATATTGTCCGCTGTCTGGCGTTGATCACGTTTGACCAGTAGTACCGTATATCGGTCATCTCTTGCTGTTGTTTTCCTTGGCCGACCACAACCGGCCTTTCTAACAGCTGTTCCTGTCGTTTGAAAGGTCTTCCACGCACGTGAAACAAAGCTATGGGTCACGCCGAACTCGTTGGCGACACTCGTTACGGTTCGTCCCTCCTTCAGCTTTCAGATTATTCCACCACGTAAAGTCATCTAAATGTCTCCGCGTTGAAATTTTCTTGCCTGCGAGATACTAACAAACCACTCGAAGCTCTTTACAACGCCGCACACTTTCGCTTTCCGTTTCCTGCTTTGCTGCGAGATGCTCCTTATATTCATTTCATAGTTGTCATGTGACCGGCGACATCACATTTTGGAAATTCGCATAAGCACCGTCTTTCTACTGATCAGCTTGCGTTATGCAAATCGCCTCATGCTCGTGCGTTTCATTGAGCGGCTGTAATCTGCGGCAGTATTTTCCGTCTTTAAGTTTTGCACGCAGTGTATGTGATTACCATGCTCCAATAATATCCTTCTGCAGGGCCACTTCCACTGTAGTAAACTCCTTTGCAGACCCGAAAGTTCAATTCTATCCCAGTCCTCTTCGCAAGTTTCCCAAAGGCCGTCAATTGTTTTGGGTCATCTACTTTTGAGGGCTCGATTAAGTAACCCAAGGTCGTAGAAATCCATGAGAGAGAAATCTGGGGATCTGACAGGAATTGAGGAGAATGGTATAGCGTGAATCCCTGTACCAGCTTCCATCTTCCTCATGTATGACACTGTGGACTTAGTCGTGCGGCTGGAAGACTTATCTGGGTAGATCCATACATTTGAAGCCATAACACGGTATAACAACAGAATTTCAGTGTGGTAAATTGGGCCAAAAATGTTTGTGTGATAATTTTTGCGTTATTCGCAACCTTTTGCAGCTTTAACTTGCCTTTATAGCAATAACCTTCCACAACCCTAAATCCCCATGAAAAAAATTATTTGCATTCCCGTACCATTCCGGGTATGCCTTGGCCCCCTTTTCTTCATAGCATATTGCCCGAATTTAGTTTGTGTCACTAAGGTATACCGAAGAGCCATTCCATTATGACCACCTACCTAATAAGCTGTAGGACCTCATTTAGCCTGCAAAACAGCGGCCACATGGCGAGGCATCGATTCGATGAGGTGGCGATAGGTATCCTGGGATATCTGGTACCATAATGTCAACAGCAGGTCCTCCAGTTCTCGTCAATTTCGGGGTGGTGATGATTTAGCGCGAACCCGCTTTTCCAAGTCGAACCACAAATGTTCGATTGGATAAAGTCACCAGCATGTTCCTCGAACCACTCCTTGAAGATTCTGTCAGTGGCGAATTATCCTGTTGGTAATGGCCATCACTAGCAGGGAACACAGTTGCCGTTAATGGGCGAACTTGGCCGGCAAAGATGTTCAGATACCTGACAGCTGTCAGGGATGGTGCTATTGGGATAATGGGGCCTAAAGTGTCCCAAGAAAACATCGCCCACAATATAACACCAACGCCGCCGGCCTGCTTCAGCGCAACACTGCACCCAGGTACCATAGTCTCCGTTAGTAGTCGGCAAATCCGCGCTCGTCCGTCTACGTGATACACAAGGAATCTTAATTTATCAGACCAGGCCACTTTCTTCCAACCACGCATGGTCCAACCAACCTCGATTATCTTGGGCCCATTTCATCGCGAAGACGTGTGGTGAGCATGGGGACCCGGCCGGGTTTTCGACCACGCAGGCCTATGCGCAGAACGCTGCGATTAACTGTGTGCTGCGACACATTACCCTGATCACCACTGTTGTAGCTGCAGGTGATTTGTTGCACTGTGTCCTTGAGGTCGGTGTGAAAAATGCGAGATTCCTTCTGGCATCAATGAGCTGCGATGAACTGTGTGCTGTGACACATTACCCTGATCACCTCTGTTATAGCTGCGGGTGATTTGTCGCAATGTGTCCTTGAGGTCGGTGTGAACAATGCGAGATTACCCTCTGGCATCAATGAGCTGCGATGAACTGTGTGCTGTGACACATTACCCTGATCACCTCTGTTATAGCTGCGGGATGATTTGTCTTGCTGTGTCCTTGAGGTCGGTGTGAACAATGCGAGATTCCGCTCTGGCATCAATGAGCTGCGTTGAACTGTTAATTGAACTGTGTGCTGTGACACATTCCCTGATCACCACTGTTGTAGCTGCGGGTGATTGGTCTCACTGTGTCCTTGAGGTCGGTGTGAACAATGCGAGATTCCCCTCTGGCATCAATGAGCTGCGATGAACTGTGTGCTGTGACACATTACCCTGATCACCACTGATGTGGCTGCGGGGGATTGGTCGCACTGTGTCCTTGAGGTCGGTGTGAAAAATGCGAGATTCCCCTCTGGCATCAATGAGCTGCAATGAACTGTGTGCTGTGACACATTACCCTGATCACCACTGTTGTAGCTGCGGGTGATTTGTCTCACTGTGTCCTTGAGGTCGGTGTGAACAATGCGAGATTCCGCTCTGGCATCAATGAGCTGCGTTGAACTGTTAATTGAACTGTGTGCTGTGACACATTCCCTGATCACCACTGTTGTAGCTGCGGGTGATTGGTCTCACTGTGTCCTTGAGGACGGTGTGAACAATGCGAGATTCCCCTCTGGCATCAATGAGCTGCGATGAACTGTGTGCTGCGACTTATTACCCTGATCACCTCTGTTGTAGCTGCGGGTGATTTGTCTCACTGTGTCTTTGAGGTCGGTGTGAACAATGCGAGATTCCCCTCTGGCATCAATGAGCTGCGATGAACTGTGTGCTGTGACACATTACCCTGATCACCTCTGTTATAGCTGCGGGTGATTTGTCGCACTGTGTCCTTGAGGTCGGTGTGAAAAATGCGAGATTCCCCTCTGGCATCAATGAGCTGCGATGAACTGTGTGCTGTGACACATTACCCTGATCACCTCTGTTATAGCTGCGGGTGATTTGTCGCACTGTGTCCTTGAGGTCGGTGTGAACAATGCGAGATTACCCTCTGGCATCAATGAGCTGCAATGAACTGTGTGCTGTGACACATTACCCTGATCATCACTGTTGTAGCTGCGGGATGATTTGTCTTAATGTGTCTTTGAGGTCGGTGTGAACAATGCGATATTCCCCTCTGGCATCAATGAGCTGCAATGAACTGTGTGCTGTGACACATTACCCTGATCACCACTGTTGTAGCTGCGGGTCATTTGTCTCAATGTGTCCTTGAGGTCGGTGTGAACAATGCGAGATTCCCCTCTGGCATCAATGAGCTGCGATGAACTGTGTGCTGTGACACATTACCCTGATCACCACTGCTGTAGCTGCGGGTGATTTGTCTCACTGTGTCCTTGAGGTCGGTGTGAAAAATGCGAGATTCCGCTCTGGCATCAATGAGCTGCGTTGAACTGTTAATTGAACTGTGTGCTGTGACACATTCCCTGATCACCACTGTTGTAGCTGCGGGTGATTGGTCTCACTGTGTCCTTGAGGTCGGTGTGAACAATGCGAGATTCCCCTCTGGCATCAATGAGCTGCGATGAACTGTGTGCTGTGACACATTACCCTGATCACCACTGTTGTGGCTGCGGGGGATTGGTCGCACTGTGTCCTTGAGGTCGGTGTGAAAAATGCGAGATTCCCCTCTGGCATCAATGAGCTGCAATGAACTGTGTGCTGTGACACATTACCCTGATCACCACTGTTGTAGCTGCGGGTGATTTGTCTCACTGTGTCCTTGAGGTCGGTGTGAACAATGCGAGATTCCGCTCTGGCATCAATGAGCTGCGTTGAACTGTTAATTGAACTGTGTGCTGTGACACATTCCCTGATCACCACTGTTGTAGCTGCGGGTGATTTGTCTCACTGTGTCCTTGAGGTCGGTGTGAACAATGCGAGATTCCCCTCTGGCATCAATGAGCTGCGATGAACTGTGTGCTGCGACTTATTACCCTGATCACCTCTGTTGTAGCTGCGGGTGATTTGTCTCACTGTGTCTTTGAGGTCGGTGTGAACAATGCGAGATTCCTCTCTGGCATCAATGAGCTGCAATGAACTGTGTGCTGTGACACATTACCCTGATCACCACTGTTGTAGCTGCGGGTCATTTGTCTCAATGTGTCCTTGAGGTCGGTGTGAACAATGCGAGATTCCCCTCTGGCATCAATGAGCTGCGATGAACTGTGTGCTGTGACACATTACCCTGATCACCACTGCTGTAGCTGCGGGTGATTTGTCTCACTGTGTCTTTGAGGTCGGTGTGAAAAATGCGAGATTCCGCTCTGGCATCAATGAGCTGCGTTGAACTGTTAATTGAACTGTGTGCTGTGACACATTACCCTGATCACCACTGTTGTAGCTGCGGGTGATTTGTCTCACTGTGTCCTTGAGGTCGGTGTGAACAATGCGAGATTCCCCTCTGGCATCAATGAGCTGCGATGAACTGTGTGCTGTGACACATTACCCTGATCACCTCTGTTATAGCTGCGGGTGATTTGTCGCACTGTGTCCTTGAGGTCGGTGTGAACAATGCGAGATTACCCTCTGGCATCAATGAGCTGCAATGAACTGTGTGCTGTGACACATTACCCTGATCACCACTGTTGTAGCTGCGGGATGATTTGTCTTAATGTGTCTTTGAGGTCGGTGTGAACAATGCGATATTCCCCTCTGGCATCAATGAGCTGCGATGAACTGTGTGCTGTGACACATTACCCTGATCACCACTGTTGTGGCTGCGGGGGATTGGTCGCACTGTGTCCTTGAGGTCGGTGTGAAAAATGCGAGATTCCCCTCTGGCATCAATGAGCTGCAATGAACTGTGTGCTGTGACACATTACCCTGATCACCACTGTTGTAGCTGCGGGTGATTTGTCTCTCTGTGTCCTTGAGGTCGGTGTGAACAATGCGAGATTCCCCTCTGGCATCAATGAGCTGCAATGAACTGTGTGCTGTGACACATTACCCTGATCACCACTGTTGTAGCTGCGGGTCATTTGTCTCAATGTGTCCTTGAGGTCGGTGTGAACAATGCGAGATTCCCCTCTGGCATCAATGAGCTGCGATGAACTGTGTGCTGTGACACATTACCCTGATCACCACTGCTGTAGCTGCGGGTGATTTGTCTCACTGTGTCCTTGAGGTCGGTGTGAAAAATGCGAGATTCCGCTCTGGCATCAATGAGCTGCGTTGAACTGTTAATTGAACTGTGTGCTGTGACACATTCCCTGATCACCACTGTTGTAGCTGCGGGTGATTGGTCGCACTGTGTCCTTGAGGTCGGTGTGAACAATGCGAGATTACCCTCTGGCATCAATGAGCTGCAATGAACTGTGTGCTGTGACACATTACCCTGATCACCACTCTTGTAGCTGCGGTGTTTGGTCGCACTGTGTCCTTGAGGTCGGTGTGAACAATGCGAGATTCCGCTCTGGCATTAATGAGCTGCGATGAACTGTGTGCTGTGACACATTACCCTGATCACCACTCTTGTAGCTGCGAGTGATTGGTCGCACTGTGTCCTTGAGGTCGGTGTGAACAATGCGCGTGCCTTCCCAGCAGAACGCACACGATATAAAGGCAGATAGCAGCGATTACGAACGTTCGCATAGCTCAATTGGTAGAGCGACTTTTTCCGGAATGAGGGGACCCGGGTTTGAGCCCCGGAGTGGACCAAAATGACGGAGAAATTTTCTTCGTTATAGTTTAGATTTGGCTGCAAATATATAAGAAACCTATGAATGCTTACGCCCTCTGATTGCCAAATTATTCTCAACCAAAATTTAGAAATTGTAGATAGAACATTTCCCGCACGTGGAGCTGTATCCGATGCAGAAATAATTTTTCAAGTAAAACTTTTAGAAGCAGAGATATCGGGGAAATCTGAATATACATTTACGGCCCTATCGGAAAAATTATGCGTTACTCGAAAAGAAAACTGTGCGCAAAATAGTCTACGTTATAAATGGCATCAAGAGGAAGAAATTAATTTTTGAATCAGGTATTTAGAAGCAAACGTATGGAATAAAATAGATTTGGAAATAACATCTGCATTTACGCTCTCTGTGGGAAAGTTATGCATCGGAAAAAAAACCGGAAAGCAATGAATATCATTCTCCCATTTCAAGCTTTCTAATGCAAAAATAATTTTTCAAATTGAACTAATAATTGCCGGTATATGACGCCCACAGGCAAACAGATGGACCAATTGCTATTATAAGCACGTACTTCTTTTTACAGGAAAAGAAGTACTGTCCTTTGACGCTTAAATTACTCATATTTTATTTTTTCGTGCTAAAAAACTACGCATAATTTTCATGCTTAATATGATCTCCCTCCCTCTCTCTCCCAGTCTCTCTTTCTTTCTGTCTCTCTTTGATCACATTCTTCCAAATGACAGACATCTGAACGTTTAAGAAGTTGCTGGTTATATTACTTTTAAAAAAAACTGTTCAAGGGTCTACGCAGAGGAACATTTCAAAGATGTAATGTAGTTACAGATAAAGAAATGAATTTTGGCTTACTTCATCGGATTCGCTGTGCGTTTCCAACACTTCTTTCATTTCGGTCAGCAATCCGGAAAAAATCTCGTCTCTCCGCTGAGGTGTAGATGGTGATTGCTAGAAATATAATCATTTAAAAAAAAACATTGAGAAATATAAATCATTTAAAAAAAAACAACACTGTAATGGAACAGGAGCAGGAACAATAAATTACATTGCATTTATTTTTTTTTATTTTAAAGATTGTTATGGATTCCTTTGAAGTGCAGCAGTAGTCTTTTGAGAGGGAAAATGAGATAGTAAGTTATTCAAAGAACAATCTTTCAACAAAGAAGCTATTCAGGGCGCTGTCAGCAAGCAAAAAAAATCATTCAGCATGTTATTCTGGGCGCTGTCAGCAAGCAAAAAAATAATTCAGCATGTTATTCTGGGCGCTGTCAGCAAGCAAAAAATCATTCAGCATGTTATTCTGGGCGCTGTCCGCAAGCAAAAAAATAATTCAGCATGTTATTCTGGGCGCTGTCAGCAAGCAAAAAAATAATTCAGCATGTTATTCTGGGTGCTGTCAGCAAGCGAAAAAATCATTCAGCATGTTATTCTCGGCGCTGTCTGCAAGCAAAACAATCATTCAGCATGTTATTCTGGGCGCTGTCAGCAAGCAAAAAAATCATTCAGCATGTTATTCTGGGCGCTGTCAGCAAGCAAAAAATCATTCAGCATGTTATTCTGGGCGCTGCCAGCAAGCAATCAAGTCATTCAGCAAGGTATTTAAAGAGCTGGCAGCAAGCAGTCATTCAGCAAGTTATTCAGTGCACTGTTAGCAAACAAGTCACTCAGCAAGTTATTCAGGACACTGTCATCAAGCAAAGAAGTCATTCAGCAAGTTATTCAGCGTGCTGTCAGCAAACAGAGAAATAATTCAGGAAGTTATTCAGAACGCTGTCAGCAAAAAAGAAGTCATTCAGCGAGTTATTCAGGGCACTGTCACTCAGCAAGTTATTCAGCGCACTGTTATCAAGCAAAGAAGTCATTCAGCAAGTTATTCAGCTTGCTGTCAGAAAAAAAAGTCACTCAGTAAGTTATTCAGGGCACTGTCATCAAGCAAAGAAGTCATTCAGCAAGTTATTCAGCGTGCTGTCAACAAACAAAGAAATCTTTCAGGAAGTTATTCAGGGCGCTGTCAGCAAGTAATTCAGGTCACGGTCGGCAAGTAAAAAAGTCATTCGTCAAGTTATTCAGAGCGCACTCAGCAAAAAAGAAGTCATTCAGAAAGTTATTCTGGGCTTTGTCAGCAAGCAAAGAATTCATTTAGCAAGTTAGTCAGGGTACTATGAGCAAACAGCTCATTCAGCAAATTAGTCAGGGGCCGCCTCGGTGGCGCAGTGGTCTAAGGCGTTGGCCTCTGATCATTCGTCCGTAAGGGGTCCGGGTTCGAATCCCGGTCAGGCATGGATGTTGTGTTTGTCTTACGGCACTGGCTCTCTCCCTTCCCTGGAACCAGTGACCCTAAATTAGGGACGGGCGACTGCTTATAGCCCATTGAGTTGCTCACGGTGGTCGTTAAACCTCCAATCAAAAAAAAAAAAAAAAAAAATTAGTCAGGGCACTGTCCGCAAGCAAAGAAATCATTCAGCAAGGTATTTTGGGCTCTGTCAGCAAGCAAAGAAGTCATTCAGCGAGTTATTCAGGGCACTGTCAGCAAGCAAGTCACTCAGCAAGTTATTCAGCGCACTGTCATCAAGCAAAGAATTCATTCAACATGTTATTCAGAGCGCTGTCAGCAAGCAGTCATTCAGGAAGTTATTCAGGGTGCTGTCAGCAAGCAAGTCATTCAGGTCACGGCCGGCAAACAAAGATGTCATTCTTCAATTTGCAAGAAAGAAGTCAGTCATTCAGATGTCATTCTCTCTTAGCAAGAAAGAAGTCATTCAACAAGTTATTCTGGGTGTTGTCAGCAAGTTATTCAGGGTACTGTCAGCATGCGAACAAGTCATTCGGCAAGTTTTTCAGGGCACTGTCCGCAAGCAAAGAAGTCATTCAGGAAGTAATTTAGGGCGCAGTCAGCAAACAAAGAAGTCATCTAGCAAGTTAGTCAAGGCGCATGGTTTCAAATTTTTATCACCATTCTGATTTCCTTCATAAAACATTTATTCGGCAAATTTTGCAAGAAGCATGTAACAAAACATACGACTGCGAATACCGATCCTTTTCAATTCTCTACGCATAGTTCGCTGAGATATGGATGGCCTTCCTTGAATGCTTCGGTCTGTTAGTACAATAAAAGAAGTCTTGTTTCTGCTTACAAGCTTTCTCAGACGACGGCAATCTCGTTCCTGACATATTGTCCTCGCCCAACGGTTACGTTTCTTCGACAAGGTGTTTTTCACCCGATTAAAGACCCGAAATATCTCCCGTTTTAAGAAACCAGCGAGTTTTCAAGATCGTAGCTGCAGCCAGATGGTCATCCACATTAAGCCCTTTATCGAACTGCGGAAGATCATTTGTTTTTCGCTATGTGATGAATGCCTATTACTGACGATCAGCAGTCGTAAAATGTTGCGTAGATCACGTGATGAGGCACTTGACCGGTTGCAGAGATGAGGTTTTCGTACATCTGCACGAAGGTTTTTACTTCAATCGCCGGTGTGTGGTCATGATGATAAAGCAGAACAATGTTTCGTACTTCAGCAGAATGCGACAGATGATTGGGTTAAGGACAACAAAAAGGAAATAAACGCGATAGCTGTTTTTTAAAAGACAACAGAAAGAAAACGATCATGAAAATTTCAGGCATCATTTCGTATATTCCATAATTCTCATTCTCTGCCAAGAATTTACTGAGGAAGAGTGGTCTTGAAGCAGCGTTGAAGCCACCAAAAACTGTTAACAAGACTTTAACAGCAAATAACAAGAAAATAGACGTGGACTATATTGTAGGGGTATACGCGATTCTATTAAATTTCCAGGGTTGCTCTATAAAGTCCTACATCGGAATGACGAAAACATCTGTGGACTGCAGGGGTATACGCGACTAAATTAAAATTCCCCGGACTGCTCTATAAACTCCTACATCGGAATGTCGAAAAGATCTGTGGACTATATTGCTGGGGTATACGCAATAATATTAAAATTCCCCGGACTGTTCTACAAACTCCTACATCGGAATGACGAAAAGATCTGTGGACTATATTGCTGGGGTATACGCGACTAAATTAAAATTTCCCGAAACAGCTTTATAAACTCCAACATCGTAATGACGAAAAGATCTGTGGACTATACTGCAGGGGCATACGTGATTTTATTAAAATTCCCCGGAAACGGCTCTATAAACTCCTACATCAGAATGACGAAAAGATCTGTGGACTATACTGCAGGGGCATACGCGATCATATTAAAATTCCCCGGAAAGAGGATTCGAGAGTTGGGTTCAAGGGTTGCGCAAATGTTTCACTTGTAAATGAGACTATGTTGAGCAGTACTTATGTATAGAGAAAGATTTAGTCTGCCAACATGTGAAATTTGAACGACCTCTGTCTGTTAATGTAATAGGTATGCCCACTTTTGCATTACTTGCGGTGCAATCCTCGTATTTATGGTTAACGCTTTAACCAGGTGGAACGAATTAACTCGGGGTTAGCAAAATGGGCTGAAGTCAGTTCGATCGAATATATTCGCTGTCTAAGAAGTTGGCCAAAAGCGGATTGAACGTACGAACCTATACGCATCAGAAGTCGTTGCTTTGCTCCTTAGCTTTGTTATTGAAAGTGGTTATTAAGGGAAATGACACCAATCCATTGATTACCTGTCAAATAGGCTGTGGTCACGAACCTAGAAAGCAGAGAGAAGATGTTTGAGCCACTTGTTTCTGTCCAGTAGCATGATCTCCGTGTCAAGGGGAATATCCCATCGCCATCATGCCTTCAGTCGTGGAAGAAAGAATAAGCCGGTACAGTGATCTAGGTGCTGGATTATGATTAATCGGCCGGTATGGATCTGGGTTCGAATCCTGGTGAGGCATAATTTGTGTGTGTGTGTGTGTGTGTGTGTGTGTGTTCTGGCACTGGTGCTCTCTCTGCCCTGCAAGCAGTATCCGTAAATTAGGGACGTGCGACTGCTTATAGGCCTTCGAGTTGCGCACGGTGGTTGATAAACTTCCAACAACAAAACCATCGGCCGCTTAAGGGGTTAATACTCGTGCTATCATTTGTTTTTTAACTCCAAGCGGATTGTTATTCTGGTGTAAGTTCGCCTTGATAAAGCCTCCAGTTGAAAGGCGAAAGCTTGGCACAATGAAATATGTTTTTGATATACACCATTTCACGGACTTCTATGACTTTGTCATCTCCTTTACTATTGCGTTGTGGAACTTTGGCTATCAACGTTTCTTAAGGGACGTTGAATGACCAAGGTGAGCATGAGTGCTAACCGAGGGACAATCACCCTCCTTATTTTTATGGTTATTATTTTTACGAATGAAGAATAGGGTGAATCAGCCATCAATGCTCCATCCGTCATTTGACCCAGGGCCAAACCCGGATGATTAGCCAGAAGCGCTCTACCACATCGGTATTTCCAAATTTATCATTTTTATTTTTTCTTCTCTGCCGCAACATGTGGTTCTTGAACAATGAAATTCCACAACCTGCGCACTTAATTCCGATGTGAAAGGTAAATAATGTACAAAAAAAAAAAATATTAACTGGAGTATCACGAGGAAAAAAGCACTATAAAATTCGACTTACCAAATTATGATATGGGAATGAATTTCGATTTAAATAAGGTAACACAGCTGACAGATCTTCGTCTGTTTCCAATGGCAGCCTGACAGCCTAGAAGGATAAAAATAGGAAAATGTCAGTCAATAAAAGCGGAAGAACTTAATATATAGGATGTATACAAATTCCATTTTCACACAGGTGCGTAACTAAAAAAATTTTCTGGCAGGGTGTATGATATGGATGAAAGCTATGTTAAAAGTACGCCAGTAATCTGCATGCAGTATCGATTAATTAATGATATTTCTGGCAGAGTTTATGATATGGATGAAAGCTGTGTTAAAAGTACGCCAGTAATCTGCATGCAGTATCGATTAATTAATGATATTTCTGGCAGGGTTTATGATATGGATGAAAACTATGTTAAAAGTACGCCAGTAATCTGCATGCAGTATCGATTAATTAATGATATTTCTGGCAGGGTTTATGATATGGATGAAAACTATGTTAAAAGTACACCAGTAATCTGCATGCAGTA
Source organism: Macrothele yani (assembly GCA_039090855.1). Lineage (NCBI taxonomy): Eukaryota > Metazoa > Arthropoda > Arachnida > Araneae > Macrothelidae > Macrothele > Macrothele yani. The sequence goes on along the minus strand of CM076999.1, from coordinate 115,253,976 downwards.
TCGATTACTTAATGATATTTCTGGCAATGTATATGACATGGATGAAAGCTACGTTAAAAGTACGCCAGTAATCTGCATGCAGTATCGATTAATTAAGGATATTTCTGGCAGGGTTTATGATATGGATGAAAACTATGTTAAAAGTACGCCAGTAATCTGCATGCAGTATCGATTAATTAATGATATTTCTGGCAGGGTTTATGATATGGATGAAAACTATGTTAAAAGTACGCCAGTAATCTGCATGCAGTATCGATTAATTAATGATATTTCTGGCAGGGTTTATGATATGGATGAAAACTATGTTAAAAGTACGCCAGTAATCTGCATGCAGTATCGATTAATTAATGATATTTCTGGCAGGGTTTATGATATGGATGAAAACTATGTTAAAAGTACGCCAGTAATCTGCATGCAGTATCGATTACTTAATGATATTTCTGGCAATGTATATGACATGGATGAAAGCTACGTTAAAAGTACGCCAGTAATCTGCATGCAGTATCGATTAATTAATGATATTTCTGGCAGGGTTTATGATATGGATGAAAGCTATGTTAAAAGTAAGCCAGTAATCTGCATGCAGTATCGATTAATTAATGATATTTCTGGCAGGGTTTATGATATGGATGAAAACTACGTTAAAAGTACACCAGTAATCTGCATGCAGTATCGATTAATTAATGATATTTCCGGCAGGGTTTATGATATGGATGAAAGCTGTGTTAAAAGTACGCCAGTAATCTGCATGCAGTATCGATTAATTAATGATATTTCTGGCAGGGTTTATGATATGGATGAAAACTACGTTAAAAGTACACCAGTAATCTTCATGCAGTATCGATTACTTAATGATATTTCTGGCAGGGTTTATGATATGGATGAAAGCTGTGTTAAAAGTACGCCAGTAATCTGCATGCAGTATCGATTAATTAATGATATTTCTGGCAGGGTTTATGATATGGATGAAAACTACGTTAAAAGTACACCAGTAATCTTCATGCAGTATCGATTACTTAATGATATTTCTGGCAGGGTTTATGGTATGGATGAAAGCTGTGTTAAAAGTACGCCAGTAATCTGCATGCAGTATCGATTACTTAATGATATTTCTGGCAGGGTTTATGATATGGATGAAAGCTGTGTTAAAAGTACGCCAGTAATCTGCATGCAGTATCGATTAATTAATGATATTTCTGGCAGGGTTTATGATATGGATGAAAGCTGTGTTAAAAGTACGCCAGTAATCTGCATGCAGTATCGATTAATTAATGATATTTCTGGCAGGGTTTATGATATGGATGAAAGCTACGTTAAAAGTACGCCAGTAATCTGCATGCAGTATCGATTAATTAATGATATTTCTGGCAGGGTTTATGATATGGATGAAAGCTGTGTTAAAAGTACACCAGTAATCTGCATGCAGTATCGATTAACTGATGATATTTCTGGCAGGGTTTATGATATGGATGAAAGCTATGTTAAAAGTATACCAGTAATCTACATGCAGTATCGATTAATTAATGATATTTCTGGCAGATTTTATGATATGGATGAAAGCTATGTTAAAAGTACACCAGTAATCTGCATGTAGTATCGATTAATTAATGATTTTTCTGGAGAAAGATATTTTTGCACCAGCTAGTTTCACTAAATAGAATAAATTATCAACGTTTATTAACAGCTAAATGTTTCATCACCATCGACCATAGTTTCCCAGAGTGTTTTACTCGGCATCATCAAGAAGAATCATCATTTCACAAGTGTGATATGATGATGATTTTCTGTATCATATTAATATCACTCACGGACATGAAATTTGCGCAACAAGAAGGAAGCATCGGATTGAACTGAAATTTTATGGACGTAATGATACAGATTAGGATACACATGATGGTAGAAATAGACCTGCAGGACAATTATGGATCTGTGACACGCAGTCCGGCCATATTCAATAGCGCATTGCACAGCCTCGTGCGGCGATACATGCTGCAATACGGTCAGGCATGGATTCTAACAGACACCTGATGTTGTCCTGCGGCAGACTGGTCCACACGTGTTCGTTCTTTACACCATGCTAAACGACGAGTAGCATTCCGAGTGGAGATGAAAAGCTTATGAGCAGCCGGACGATCACGGTAACCCATGGAATGAAGTTCTCTGCCAATGGTACGTGTACATACCCAGGTTCCAACATTGTTACTCACCTGTACACTGAGGTCTTGTGCAGTACTCAGCCGATTAGCTGTAACGAGTCTCCTGAATCTTCGACGTCCTCTATCACTGATTTTCTTTGATCTGCCGGTACGTTTTACTGTTTCAGGTACGCCATGTGTCTTCCACTTATTCGGTACATCCAAAACAGTTTATTTGGGTATGTTTAAACGTCTCTCGGTTTCTCTTAAGGAGAACCCAGTAACATAATACCCAGAAATCTTTCCTTTCTCAAAGTCAGTTCCGCGACATTTTGACTCAACCTCACAGTGCGATATGATCGTGGGCACCTGCAGGCTTGTTTTTACACCGTTTGCAGCTGTACATCTAAATAACAAAGCGGATTCGCTCATTTCCTTTTGAAGGGGTGTCTGGTGACTTTTGTCAATATAGTGTACACAGTACAGACTTTTTTTGTTTCAATGTCAGCAGTGTATATAGATGAACAAAGAATTCAGCGAATAAATCCCCTAAAGACAAACACAAACAACCATGCCTTATCCGGGATTCGGACCCAGACCCCTCCGATGGGCGAATGATCAGAAGCCAACGCTTAGACCACTGCGCCACAAGGGCGGCAGGGTGAGGCAGAGAAGAAGAAAGAGCACAAAGAAAGCGATAGAGAAGTTTCATGGATAGAGCAGAAAGGGGAAGAGAGAAGCCAGGAACCGGTAGGAAAAAAGGAAGGGAAAAGGATCGGAGAGAGTTATAGACGAAAAGAGAGGTATAGACGAAAAGAGAGGCAGGAAAAGAGAGTTATAGACGAAAAGTGAGGCAGGAAAAGAGAGTTATAGACGAAAAGAGAAGCAGGAAAAGAGAGGTATAGACGAAAAAAGAGGCAGGAAAAGAGAGGTATAGACGAAAAATGAGGCAGGAAAAGAGAGTTATAGACGAAAAGAGAGGCGGGAAAAGAGAGGTATAGATGAAAAGAGAGGCGGGAAAAGAGAGGTATAGATGAAAAGAGAGGCGGAAAAACAGAGTTATAGACGAAAAGAGAGGCAGGAAAAGGGAGTTATAGAAGAAAAGAGAGGCAGGAAAAGAGTTATAGACGAAAAGAGAGGCAGGAAAAGAGAGTTATAGGCGAAAAGAGAGGCAGGAAAAGAGAGTTATAGACGAAAAGAGAGGCAGGAAAAGAGAGTTATAGACGAAAAGAAAGGCAGGAAAAGAGAGTTATAGACGAAAAGAGAGGCAGGAAAAGAGAGGTATAGACGAAAATAGAGGCTGGTAAATACAGTTATAGACGAAAAGAGAGGCAGGAAAAGAGAGTTATAGACGAAAAGAGAGGCAGGAAAAGAGAGGTATAGACGAAAATAGAGGCAGGAGAGCAGAGAAGACTGGAAAAGGGTTTCCAGAACAGATATGGATTAGTGAGATCACGCACGGTTACTACTCCAACGCGGAGACAAAATGGAAAAGCAAAGCAAAGATGGTAAGGGGGTGGGGGTGAGGATGGAAGAGAAGAAAGAGGACTCCGGGTATGATCTGGGTCTTGGATAAAACATGATTATGCTCTATGGCTAGCTTCATTGCCATACTTTGAAGGATTGAACTTATAGCACACGTGTACGCCTCTCCCCTCCCACTTACGGTTCCCACACAGCTATTTCTCAAAGGTGCGAAGCTCATAAGGTTATTATGTTTAAGAATGAGCGCTCGTAAGTAGTGGCGTAACTGGCACAACGTGCGCCTCCGCAAGATTTACTTCAGCACCCCTAAGCGCAATAATTTTGCCAGGATTTTGAACACCTGGGAGGACGCATTTTTCGCAGTGTATCTGGTGGTTTGGGGGAGGGGGTAGGAAGTCAATGAGAGAGCCTACAAAAGTAATGGTGGCACCTACAGCCCTGTAGTTTTAACTTTTTAAGTAATAGATTTGTCAATACGTGCAAGTGCTTGGTCCAAAAGACTTAAAGAAATCGCCCTCTTACACATTGCAGATCTGTGGCTGCTGTGAATACATGTCGACGCCTGTCGTGCACGTGATCCTAGGAAACTGGCTGTTTTCCCACACCCTCCACGGGGAATCCCACTGTGGCCTCGCGCTTTTCCTCAGCAGCGTAGGTAAATGTATCTTTCATTTGAAGAAATCACCCTCTTACACATGGTAGATCTGTGGCTGCTATGAATCAATGTTGACGCCTATCGTGCACGTAATCCTGCGTAACTGGCTGTTTTCCCACATTCTCCATGGAGAATCCCACTGTGGTCTCGCGCTTTTCCTCAGCAGCGCAGAGAGAAAGGGCGATTGGAGAGCGATCGTATTATTTACAACCCATTGCAGAGCAATCGTATTACAATCCGAGGTCAAAGAGCTGAACACTTTCAATGTGTATGACATTCAGTGTTTTAAAAGTGAAACTAGGCATTTATTTAGGCAAAGCTAAATGTATCTTTCATTTGAAGAAATCACCCTCTTGCACATGGTAGATCTGTGGCTGCTGTGAATAAATGTTGACGCCTGTCGTGCAGGTAATCCTACGTAACTGACTGTTTTCCCACATTCTCCAGAGAGAATCCCACTGTGGTTTCGCGCTTTTCCTCAGCAGCGTAGAGAGAGGGCGATTGGAGGGCGCTCGTATTGTTTACAACCCATTGCAGAGCAATCGTATTACAACCCGAAGTCAAGGAGCTGAACACTTTCAATCTGTAGGATATTCAGTGTTTTAAAAGTGAAACTAGGCATTTATTTAGGCAAAGCTAAATGTATCTTTCATTTGAAGAAATCACCCTCTTACACACGGCAGATCTGTGGCTGCTGTGAATAAATGTTGACGCCTATGGTGCACGTAATCCTGCGTAACTGACTGTTTTCCCACATTCTCCATGGGGAATCCCACTGTGGTCTCGCGCTTTTCCTCAGCAGCGTAGAGAGAGAGAGCGATTGGAGAGCGATCGTATTATTAGCAATCGTACGTATTACAACCCGAAGTCAAAGAGCCGAACACTTTCAATGTGAAGGACATTCAGTGTTTTAAAAGTGAAACTAGGCATTTATTTAGGCAAAGCTAAATGTATTTTTCATTTGAAGAAATCACCCTCTTACATGTGGTAGATCTGTGGCTGCTGTGAATAAATGTTGACGCCTGTCGTGCACGTAATGCTACATAACTGACTGTTTTCCCACATTCTCTACGGAGAATCCCACTGTGGTCTCGCGCTTTTCCTCTGCAGCGCAGAGAGGGGCGCTCGTATTCTTTACAACCCATTGCAGAGCAATCGTATTACAACCCGAAGTCAAAGAGCCGAACAATTTCAATATGAAGGACATCCAGTGTTTTAAAAGTGAAACTAGGCATTTATTTAGGCAAAGCTAAATGTATCTTTCATTTGAAGAAATCACCCTCTTGCACGTAGTAGATCTGCGGCTGCTGTGAATAAATGTTGACGCCTATCGTGCACGTAATCCTGCGTAACTGACTGTTTTCCCACATTCTCCATGGAGAATCCCACTGTGGTCTCGCGCTTTTCCTCAGCAGCGCAGAGAGAGAGAGCGATTGGAGAGCGATCGTATTATTTACAACCCATTGCAGAGCAATCGTATTACAACCCGAAGTCAAAGAGCCGAACACTTTCAATATGAAGGACATCCAGCGTTTTAAAAGTGAAACTAGGCATTTATTTAGGGAAAGCTAGATGTATCTTAAAGCAAAATATGAATCTTTGGGTTAATTATTCTGCATGTTCGAATTTTTTCATAAAACTATAACTAGCAGCTGCAGTATGCCCCTTCCTAACCTGCACCCACCCGCAGCTGCGGGGCGTGGTAGTTACGCAACTGCTCGTAAGTCTGAGACAAAAACAAATTCATTTCTGTAGTTCCCAGTGCTGAAATTAGTGCCGGTATATAAAATCTGGGTAAAACAAGTGTCGCTATGAAAAACTAGGAGAGAAGAAGTGCCGGTATCCCATACTGGTGTCTACCGTCCCATTTCGACCACTGCGAATAAATAAATATTGTATATTAAAATCACGTCCAATATTTTGTGCGTTGCACATTGGATGTGTGAAGCTGACGTGACACTTAAGTGAGAGACTTCGTCCATGAACGAATCCCTGTTGTTCACCATAACATGAAAAAAATTATGGTCTGTAGACTCTTTGAAAGTTTAGTTCTCCCCTTTCCTGGAATATTCTCACTCATTATTTTGTCAATTTTACACTGGATTCTACCCTTATGCTTTAAATCTTCCATGTTTAATACCAGGAAATATTTGTTTTCCTTAAAAGTGCTTTAAGTAGTTGAAAGTTTTATAATAAATACACACGTTTGCGTTTGAATAACACATGTCGGTATTGAATAAAGCAACCTACCTTTAGTATCCCGCGAAGCATATCTGATGTCGCTCCCGTAAAGTATGACACAATAAAATAAAAGAAATCTTCAGCTTGCCTGCGTAAAGAGTCCAACTACAAAGAAAAGGCACTGAATCAACCATTTGGCAAATGAAAATTTTAAAAACAAGAACTTTACACAAAAAATTCCTTACGCACTTAATAAATTCCCTTACAAAAACAACAATCACAAAATCTCAACTCTTCGGTTGCTCGTATTGACAATCACACGGTATTTAAAATGCATTAACTATTTCGAAAACACCTTAAATTGCTGTACATTTGCACCTTAATGCATAAAAATTTCATCAGATCTCTTAGTAATATGCACAGGAGTCAATAAAATAAAGAACATTCCGGTAACAAAGACCATGTGTTATTTAACCTGGTAAATGAAGCGATAATTTGCTCCTAACACAGTTTCTGTTCTGCCTCTTATGGATGCAAACATACACGGTCGACTCACATTATTGTGACCACCAGCTAATATCCAGAGTAACCACCGTGTGCAGCGCGGACAGCAGCTAGACGGGCTGGGAGTGACTCAATAAGGTGCTGGAAGGTGTTCACAGGTATGTGGAGCCATGATGACTGCAGAACATCTGACAGCTGCTGGAGGGTGCGTGGTGGATGATCCATACAGCGAACAACACGAGCTAGGTGGTCCCACTGATGCTCAATTGGGTTTAAGTGTGGGGAATTAGGGGGCCAGGGAAGTAACTTGAAATCTCCATCGTGTTCTTCCAACCACTCTCGGACATTTCTAGCTTTGTTTGGCCCGTCGCATTGTCGTTCTGGAATGTCCCATTCGCCTCAAGAGAAGGCAATGTGCGTGTATGGGTATACGTGGTATGCAAGGATGGATTCATTACGAATTCGGTCCATAGTGCCTTCCACAGGTGTGAGTGGACCCAGAGGGTGCCACGAAAACATTCTCCACACCATAATGCTGTCCACCCCAGCTTATGTTCTTCCAACAGTGATTGAAGAGTGTTTGTTCTCCGATGTTTCTCGCCTTATACGCCAATGTCCATTCGTTCGATGAAGCAGAAAACGTGACTCATCGCAGAACACAATCCTTTGCCAATCAGATGTCCGATTCCGCTACTGCAGTGCAAATGAAAGCCTTTTCTACCGATGCACCTGCGTTAGCAAAGTGCAGTGACCATCCGTCTGCATCGGAGCTCCATACGCAGCAGGGTTCGTTGAACTGTCGTTTAAGACACACTTCCCGTAGCCATCTGGTTCATTGGGCCAATGAGTTGCTTCACAGTAGCGTGTCGATCGGCCCTCACGCACCTTCGAAGCCGACGTTCACCTCTCACATCAATGGCACGTGGTGCTCGTCAGTTTCCTCGTCGCTTATTCGCAATGGTGCCATTTCTCTAATCACGATGCACTTTAATCACCGCAGCTCGCGAACAGTTCACAAACTGCGCTGTTTCAGAAATACTGCCACGCTTGGCCCAAAAGCCGATAATCATTCCTTTTTGTAAATCTAATAAATTGCTCCTTTTATCCATGACAGCAACAAGCGATATGTTTTCAGATTGCATACATCACACCTTATATATAATCCAAGCAAGCTCCTGACACGTTCATTCTTTCATTGGCTACACGCTGATGACATCAAAAGTAGGAGGTGGTCACAATAATGTGACTCGACTGTGTATTTTAAGGTTAGACAAAAGTTTTGAAATATTTGCATGAGCACATATGCTGCGGGGGGTATCTCACGTGTTTAAACTAGTTCAAGTCGCGCACTGCAGTCAGTCGAAAGGGATATAAAATGGTAGTCGCTGCTGTGAACAGCATTGCATGTCGTCGTTCTGTCTGCGGTTGGGACTTCTAAAAGATCAACAGCCACAACCGGCTAATTAGGCAAATTTTGCTTTACGAGTTTGAACTCGACCATAACGCAACCCAAGCAACACGAAACATTTGTCATGCGAAAGGGGAAGGTTCCGCGGACCACAGCCCCTCAACCAGAGATGGTTCAAGAAATTTCGCTCAGGTGACAGAAACCTCGACGACCAGCCAAGTTCAGGTAGACGGCGAACCGTGGATTCGGAGGCCGTGCGCCAGGCCGTAGAGTCTAATCCGACAACCAGTAATCGGAGATTATCAGGCAAGCTGGGTATATACAGACCACTGTGGTTCGTCACCTTCAAGACCTCGGCAAGGTCTACAAGAGCTGCCACATTTCCCCTCACGAACTGATTGTCACTTACAACGCCAGCCGAAGCAAACCGCCGAGTGAAAGTGTGCACGAAACTCCTAGAAAACCCGCGAGACGTACGTTTCATCAAGAGAATTGTTACGTGCGATGAAAAGTGGGTCTATTTCGGTGAATCTAACACACAACGGCACTGTATGATTCCGGGGTAGCTCCCTGAATCTCTCTCTAAACGATGGGCGCTTCGAGCGCAAGGTGATGCTCTGTGTCTAGTGGTATATCGAGGCGATAATCCATTACGAAAATGTCCCAGTCGGTCTGACCAACATCGCCAACCACCACTCTGAACAACTGGATGGGATGTATGCCGTTTTGGAGGAGAAGTACCGGGCACTGCTGAACAGAAAGCGCGCTCTCCTACAGGGAAAAGCTCGGCCTCATACCGCGCGAATGACCCGGGCAAAACTCCAGGAACTTGAAGGCATCGAACAGATGCCACGTCTAGCATGTAGTCCGGATCTTGCCCCTTTAGATTATTACTTGCTCCGGTCCATGGTCCTCTTCCTTTGCTGGCGGCACTTCAACAACCAGGAAGAGGCGGCAGCTGGGGTGAAGGAGTTCTTCGTCTCGAAGGACAACAACTGGTACCATCGCAGAACTGGTAGACAGATGGTTAAAAATGGTGCAACACGATGGCCTATACTTTGAATGCCAGTCAACTTTTGTCGTAAAGGTACGTATGAAGACATAAAGTGATCCAAATATTGCAAAACTTTCGACTCACCCTCTGTAGAATCGAAGAACTGGCAGACAGATGGCTAAAGACGGTGCAACACGATGGCTTATACTTTGAATGCTAGTCAGCTTTCGTCGTAAAGGTACGCATGAAGACATAAAGTGATCCATATATTGCAAAACTTTCGACTCACCCTCTGTAGAATCGAAGAACTGGCAGACAGATGGCTAAAGACGGTGCAACACGATGGCCTATACTTTGAATGCTAGTCAGCTTTCGTCGTAAAGGTACGTATGAAGACATAAAGTGATCCATATATTGCAAAACTTTCGACTCACCCTCTGTAGAATCGAAGAACTGGCAGACAGATGGCTAAAGACGGTGCAACACGATGGCCTATACTTTGAATACTAGTCAGCTTTCGTCGTAAAGGTACGTATGAAGACATAACGTGATCCATATATTGCAAAACTTTCGACTCACCCTCTGTAGAATCGAAGAACTGGCAGACAGATGGCTAAAGACGGTGCAACACGATGGCCTATACTTTGAATGCCAGTCAGCTTTCGTCGTAAAGGTACGTATGAAGATAGAAAGTGATCCAAATATTGCAAAACGTTCGACTTATCTTCTGTAGCGAGCAGGGTGATGTTAGAACTTTCTGTACGAAGAACAACTGTGAGTTCTAATCAGTTCTAACTTCACAAAGAAAAATGCTTTATCAGAAAATTACACCTTTCTTCATGAAGAAAGGCTATGTGAGATAATTAGACATTTCTTCATAAAGAAAATCTATGTGAGATAATTAGATCTGTCTTTATAAAAAAACACCCTTGAGATAATTAGACCTTTCTTCATGAAGGAAAGCTCTGTGATATAATTAGACCTTTCTTCATTAACAAAAATCCGAGATAACTAGATCTGTCTTCATGAAGAAAAGTTCTGTGATATAATTATGCCCTTCTTCGTGAAGCAAGTCTGAGATAATTAGACCGTTTTTCATGAAAAAGCTCTTTGCGATAATTGCTTTTTTGTTCATGAAGGAAAGCTCTGGGATAAAGCTCTGCGTGGAAGACAGCTGTTGAAATAACCAGACCTTTCTTCATGAAGAAAAGCTTTGTGGAGTTATTAGACCTTTATTCATGAAGGAAAGCTCTGCGAGATAATTAGAACCTTTCTTCATGAAGGAAAGATCTGAAGTAATGGGTTTCTTCATGAAGGAAAACTCTACGAGATAATTATAACCTTTCTACATGAAAGAAAGCTCTGAGATAATTAGGTGTGTTCATGAAAAAAATCACTTTGAGACTACTTGATTTTTCTTCTTGAAGGAAAGCTGCGTTAGATAATTTGATATTTCTTCACGAAGGAAAGCTTTATGAGATAATTGTGCCTTACTTCAAGAAGAAAAAGCTCTGAGATAATTATACATTTCTTCATGAGAGAACGCTGTGAGAAATTAGTCCTTTCTTCATGAAGGAAAGCTCCGTGAGGTTATCAGACCTTTCTTCGTAAAGGGAAGCTCTGTGAGGTAATTGGGCCTTTCTCCATGAAGGAAATCTGAGAAAATTGTATAGACAGCTTTTTTTTTATGAAGGGAGACTATGAGATCATTAGTTCTTGCAATTAAGCCAGAATGTTTCCAAAGAGGAGAAGCGTTTAACCCAAAATGTGTGCAAAGAGGTGATTCACGAAAAAAAGCACTGTGATAATTAAACGTTTCTGCATGAAGGAATGTTCTGTGAGAGGGTACGACCTTCCGTCATGAAAGATAGATCTGAAAAATAATAAGATCTTCCTTCATGAAGCAAATCTCTGTTAGATAACGGAAAATCTTCTGCCATTACTGTTTTTAAGGGATAACCACAATGGTATAAATGGCTTTTAAGTTGGATAATCTGCAAGTCATGGTTACTATTGGTACAATGGATTGGCAAAAGCGGACGCATCTGGCTCTTTCTATAAGAACTTTACATCTTGAAAGTCTGTTCACGTTCGGAGAAAAATATCTGGTACGTAGAAATGTAGTAGTGGTGCTACCTCCCCCTCTCCCTCCCCATAGAATTTCAGGCCCGAGAACGTCTGCCGTTGGCCTCCTCCGTTGCGCCCCCCTGTCGGCGTAGTTCCAACATCGTGTTAATACATTCCAACCCACTTGTAATCTGGGATTAAACGAGCCTGAAGCTTGTAATCTGGGATAAACGAGCAAAACAGGAAAACTTTGGTTACTTTACGATTAATTCGAAGCTAATTTGATCCTTTTTAACGACTGAAATTTAACGAAGTCCCTAGAGTTAACCAGGGAATGAAAGGCTAAAATGATTACTTTTGACAAGCAAAGTAACAAAATCAACCAGCAGTGGATTGATAATGGTTGACGATGATGATATCATCATGATATAATCATCATCGTCAGCACGATATCATCATCGTCAACCATCACCAATCCAATACTGGATGAGGGTCTCCCCCAGGATTGATAATGGTTGGCAATAATGATGATTTTAATATCATCATCGTCAAACATTAATCCACTGCTAGATGAAGGTCTCCTCAAGCTTCTTCCACAACGCTCTGCCTTGAGCCAGTCTGTACCCTGTCACTCCCGCATGCTTTCGAATTCCATCCCCCATCTCACACGTGGTATTCTTCTGGATATTTTCCTGTCCCTCCTAATTCAGTTTAAAATTTCGGTTGTCCACGGGTGGTCCGTTCTTCAGTCAACACGTCCAGCCTATTGCCATTTCAGGGATTTTATTCTAATCTTGGTGACTTCCGCTCTTGTCATTTTCTTTGTCCATGAGTACCACTTCTTATATTTCCTGGTTACACCAAGCAAGCATCTCTCCATGCTTCTTTCAGTTGTCTGAAGCCTTTGTATATATATCTTTTTTTTAGTTGAGGTCCATGTCTCTGCTCCATCTGTAAGAACTTCGAAGATACATTGATTAAACATTTTTCTCTTAAGTCATAATATATATCATCATCATCATCATCATTGTCAACCATTATCAATCCACTGCTGGACGAAGGTCTCCCCAAGTTTCCTCCACAACGGTCTGTCTTGTGCCAGTCTCCTCCATGTCACCCCTGCATACTTTCGAATTTCATCCACCCATCTCCCATGTGGTCTTCTTCTGGGTCTTTTCCTGTCCCTTGGAATCCAATCTAAAATTTCGGCTGTCCATCGATGATCTGTCCTTCTGGCAGTATGTCCAGCCCATTGCCATTTCAGGGATTTAACTCTGATCATGATGTCTTCCACTCTTGTCATTTTTCGGATCCACGAGTTCCTCTTCTTATCTCTCCTGGTTACACCAAGCATGCACCTCTCCATGCTTCTTTGAGTTGTTTGCAGCCTTTGTATGTCTCTTTTAGTTAAGGTCCACGTCTCTGCACCATACGTAAGCACTGGAAGGATGCATTGATCAAACACTTTTCTTTTAAGACTTAATGGCATATTGCTCTTGAAAATAATGCTGTTTCTTCCAAAAGCTCTCCAGGCAAGTTTTGTACGCCGATTAATTTCTTCATCAATGTGACCCTCACTTGATATCGGCTGTCCAAGATAAACGTACGTGTCTGTTATCTCCAGCTTTTCTCCATCAATCGATAAATCTTCATTTCTTGTAAAAGCATTGAACATCACTTTTGTCTTCTGAAAGTTCATTTTTAATCCCACTTCTTTACTCTTGTCAGCAAGTTCCTGGATCATACTCTGCAGCTCTGATGGGGTAGTTGCAAAAATGACATCAGCAAAACGAAGGTGGGTTAGATAATCTCCATTAATCTTTATCCCCTTGTTTTCCCAGCTCAGCGACTGAAAAACACCCTCTAATGTGGCATTAAAGAGCTTCGGAGATATGGTGTCACCTTGTCTCACTCCCTTTCCAATTTTTACGTGTGTTGTATTTTCAAACAGCCTAATCTTTGCACTTGCATTTTCATAGATGTTATTAATAATATTAATGTATGCATCTTCAATACCGCAGGTTTTCAGAGCCATTGTAACTGCTGATGGTTTCACCGAATCAAAGGCTTTTTCATAATTGATAAAAGCCATGCACAATGGAAGTTCATATTCCCTCGCTCTTTCAATTAGTTCTCTCAGCACGTGGATATGATCTATTGTGCTGTAGCCACTCCTGAATCCAGCTTGTTCTCTCGGTTGAGCCATGTCCAGTGTTACCTTCAAGCGGTGTGAAAGAACTTTAGTGAAGATTTTATAAACTACTGATAGGAGGCTGATAGGTCTGTAGTTTCCGAGATCCTCAATGTCACCTTTCTTATGTAGCAGGATCATTGTAGCGGTGTTCCAATCCTCAGGAATCTTCCCTTCATTAAGGCATCGAGTGAAAATTTGGGCGAGTACTGTTTCGATTTCTCCACTTGCTTCTTGTATGATGTCTACAGTAATTCCATCTTCTCCTGGAGCTTTTCCCCGCTTCATGTTCTTGATTGCATGTGCAACTTCTGCTGGAAGGACTGGAGGAACTCTGGTACTGGTATCTTTCATGATGTCTGGAGTGCATGTATCATCCCTTTCATATAATTTGGAGTAGAAATCTTTCACTCTTGTCAAAATTTCTGCCTCTATTTCTTGTTACAGAACCATCTTCTTTTCTCAGTGCCATAATCTGTTTTCTTCCTTTACTGAGATGTCCTTTTGCTATCTTTAGGCTTTGGTTGTTTTCAATTGCTTTCCTCACTAGTTCACAGTTGAATTTCCTTACGTCTTCAGTGATACTTTTTCTTACTGTCTTGCATAGCTCTATATATTCCACTTTGGAAGTCACATCTTCTTTAGTTGTCCTCATCTCTCTTCTTTTTTTGCATCAACATTTTGGTTTTTCCTGATAATTTGTTCACATGCAACTTGTTCTTAGACCCAGCTAATTTTGTTGCTGTTTCCATAAGAGCTTTGGTTACTTTTCTGTTAACTTCAGAGATGTCCACTTCTTCCGATGTTAGGCCTTCTAAAGCAGAGAACCTGTTCTTCAGTTCTAACTTGAAGGTATTATGGTGTTTTTTAATGCATGGAGAGGTGCATGCTTGGTGTAACCAGGAGAGATAAGAAGAGGAACTCGTTGATCCGAAAAATGACAAGAGTGGAAGACATCATGATCAGAGTTAAATCCCTGAAATGGCAATGGGCTGGACATACTGCCAGAAGGACAGATCATCGATGGACAGCCGAAATTTTAGATTGGATTCCAAGGGACAGGAAAAGACCCAGAAGAAGACCACATGGGAGATGGGTGGATGAAATTCGAAAGTATGCAGGGGTGACATGGAGGAGACTGGCACAAGACAGACCGTTGTGGAGGAAACTTGGGGAGACCTTCGTCCAGCAGTGGATTGATAATGGTTGACAATGATGATGATGATGATGATGATATATACAGGGTGATTCATAAAGAAGTATACAGTTTCAACGTACTATAAAACAAGAACAATGTAAGCTATTTTATGTTACCTGTAACACAATTGTAGGAGAATGCTTCAAGTGTTTTAGAGACAGTCACAGATGTTCTATGTGTTCACCCTTAGTCACACGACACACATCAAGCCGGGTAAGATATCTGAATTAAGTGCAGTGATAGAGGATGTGATACGCTGTTTCAGCTCCACTAGATCAACAGGAGGGGGGGGGGGCGAATACCTAGTCCTTTACGTACCTTCACATGAAAACATGAAAAAGTCCTAAGGTGTTAAGTCATGACTTCTGGGTGGTCATTGGGTCAGTGGCATGTTGTAGTTCGCGTCTCGTCCAATCCATCGGTGAGGAAGATGTTCATCGAGATAATCCCGCACGTCGCCTAACCAGTGCGGTGGTGCACCATCCAATTGGAGAGTAAAGTTGTCACTGTCGACCTGCAACTGTGGCATCAACCAAAGACTTAACATATCCAGAAAAGAGCCTCCCGTGACAGTTTTCTCGTGAAAAAAGAAGAGGCCGTACACTTGCTTTTGGACAAAGCATAGAATATATTTATTTACCTTAGGGGAATCTTGCACGTGTTGAACGTAAAGGACAAGGTATTCGCCCCTCCCCTTCCTGTTTATCTAGCGGAGCAGAAACAGCGTATCACAGCCACTATCACTGCACTTGATTCAGATATCTTACCTCGCGTTTGGGCGGAAATGGATTACCGGCTCGTGTGACTAAGGGTGCACACGTAGAACATCTGTGACTGTCTCTAAAAAAACTTGAAACATTCCCCTACAATTCTGTTACAGGTAACATAAAATATCTTACATTGTTTTTGTTTTATAGTGCGTTGAAACTATATACTTCTTTATGAATCACCCTGTATATTCCAATTGGCCCAAAATGTGAGTAACCATAACTTAAAAAAAAAAAAAATAGAAAGGGAGTGTAAAACGACTTACTTCTAACATTTCCTCTAGCACAACTGAAGCATCATTTGCAAGCGAAATCATGGTCGGCAAACGGGTTGTCTCTTCCTCAGGAACGGGGGAGTCCTGAAAAAACAAACGAATAAAAAAATTATTCTGCGTCTAAAAACAGGATACGCATTTCAAATGACTCGCACTTTCATATTATAAACTTTTGTACTGAATATCTCGAGAGATCAGTTGGAAAATACGAACGAAAAACAGTATAAAATATTAATTTCAGTGTGATTAGTAGAGGGAACGGTTTTTTAGGCAAAAGATATTTTCACATAAAAGATACACTATATTGACAAAAGTCACCGGACACCGCTTCAATAACAAATGAACGGATCCGCTGCGTTGTTAAGATGCGTGGTGCAGCTGCAAACGGCATAATTACAAGCCTGCAGCTGACCGCGATCATATCGCACTGTGAGGTTGCGTGAAAATGTCGTTGTGGGAAAGAACTGACTTTGAGAAAGGAAAGAATGTTGGGTGTTGTATTAGTGGGCTGTCCATAAGAGAAACCGAGAGGCGTTTAAACATACACAAGTCAACTGTTTTGGATGTACTGCATAAGTGGAAGATACACATGGTGTGCCTGAAGCAGCAAAACGTACCGGCAGACCAAAGAAAATCAGTGATAGAGGATGTTGAAGCCTCAAGTGAGTCATTGCAGCTAATCGACAGAGTACTGCACACGACCTCAGTGTACAGATGAGTAACAATGCTGGGACCTCGGTATGTACACGTACCATTCGCAGAGAACTTCGTTCCATGGGTTACCGTGGTCGTGCGGCTGCTCATAAGCCTTTCATCTCCACTCGGAATGCTACTCGTCGTTTAGCATGGTGTAAAGAGCATTTATCGTGGACCGTAGATCAATGGAAACGGGTCCTATGGACTGATGAATCCAGGTACACGATCCATCAGTCTGATGGTCGTGTGGGGGTATGGCGGCAGCAGGGAGGACGCTATTTAATACAGTGTACTGTTACTACGGTCAAGTTTGGAGTTGGCAGTGTTCTCGTGTGGGGTGTTTTTTGTCGTATGGTTCCGGCCCATTGGTTATCCTGGGAAAACCTGACAGCCAGCAAGTCTACCTCGATATTCTGCACAATTATGCGCTACCAACTCCGTGGCAATACTATGAAACCGAGCCTTGTTGGTACCAGCAGGATAATGCACCGAGCCATAAAGTAAGGACTGTTACGGTGTGGTTTGACGATAATTCCGTATCGTGTGTGGACTGGCCAGCACAAAGCCCTGATCTTAATCCCATAGAGCACCTATGGGATTAATTAGAGCGCCGCACAGGAAGTTTGAAACCAAGGCGTACTACTAAGCAACAGTTAGCGGCAGCATTATGTACTGAATGGAAGCGCATACCTATCGCTGTGTTCGAAAACCTTGTCGAAAGCATGTCTCGAAGGGTCAGTGCATGCATTAAAACCTTTTAACCGGCTGGAACGAATTAACTCGTGGTTAACAAGCTGAAATCAGCTCGAAGGAATATTTTAGCTGTCTAAGAAATGAGCCGAACGCGACACGAACAAGTGAACCTGTGCATCAGAAAGCGTAGCTTTTACCTTAGGTTTGTCATTCTAAGTGGTCATTTTGGGATATGATTATCATTAATCCTTCCTTCCTGATTACCTTTGCCGCGAGTAATGCTATGAAAAAAATGGCGTTGAATCGAAGAAAGAAGAGAATCGAAGAAAGAAGAGAAAAGATGTTTGAGTTACTTGTCACCACCCAGTGGCATGATGTCCGTGTCCGGGGGACTACTCTTTTTGAATCATTCCTTTGGTAATAGTACTGAGAATAAAGAACTACAAGGGAATCAGACCACATACTTTAAGACTAAGGACTGTAAGGGAGCACTTACAATCAGCGACAGATTTACAGTCGATACTCCTAAAATGAAATTGGGAAAGGAGTTGTTTTAGCGTAGCTTTCGTATAACCCGGTCGCTATGAGAAAAATTATGTTGGAGGAGCGCAGGAAAATTCGGGAAGATTTTGCTTAAGGTACGTCGTCCCCTTAAAGGGTTAAGGCCAAAGGTGGACCGACACCGTACTAATGTATGTCAATAAATGCTATGTTGTGTTTCTCTTCTATGTGTCCGGTGACTTTTGTCAATATTGTGTATTTTGAAAAATGTACGTAAATGTATATCCCTCAAAATTCAGTAATGAATTTACATGTTTCTTCCATTTTTCCTAAAAAGATCGAAGTAAAAATTCAACGGAAAAAAAAAAAAAAAAAAAAAGAAAGTTCACGTTCCTCTTTCCCTTTCCTTCTACGAGGTCTCGTTTGCTAATGACCTCTTCTCTTCTATTTTGAGAAGCGAAACCGGAAGTTCTCTCGTATCAACGAAGGTTTCGACGACCCATTGGGAAATCTCAAAGTCCATCACATTGAGTATGTACGAGGAAGGATCGAAGAGTCTTCGGCGACACATGGATAAATCTCAAAGTCCATCACGTTGAGTAAGTACGTAGTATGTAAGTGTTTTCAAAGCTCTGGGTAACGAATTCCAAGACTTAGAAAAACTTCGAACAAAAAAATGGTTTTTCACACAAAATCATAAAAACCCAGAATACTATTTTAAACGTGTTTTCAAACGAAACTAGAGCTACATTATATTCACAAAAGTCACCGGACACCTAGAAGAAAAACACAACATAGCATTTATTGACATACACTGAAGAACAATTGAATTAGAGACAGCTGGCGTTATGCAAATGTGGCGCTGTGGGCGGCCCTGTAAACGGAAACGACATGACGCATGCAGCGATCCGACAATATAAGAAGGTATGCGACGGAAATCAGTATGAGTCGGACGTAGTATGGGTAAGACGAAGGATCTAAGCGCCTTTGATCTTGGGCAAATTGTCGGGGCCCGACGAATGGGTCACTCCATCTCGGAAGTCGTGCAGGAACTGGTATTTTCACGAGCCACTGTGTCACCGGTGCACCGTGAGTACATCGAATCCGGTAAAACCATCCCTGCAAGGGCCAACTGCCGTGGACAACAGCGTGTGGATGAGCGGGGTCATCGTCGGCTAGCTCGCATTGTAACAGCGGATAGACGGGCCTCAGTGCAAGAAATCACTCGGCAATTTAACGCTGGTGCACAAAAACGTGTAAGCAGCCACACCATCCAGAATCATCTCCTTGCTATGGGGTACAGAAGCCATCGTCCAGCGAGGGTACCGTTGCTGACCGCACATCACAGGGTGCAAAGATTAACATGGGCGCGGGAACATCCTCACTGGACCCTAGACATGTGGGAAAATGTTGCCTGGACTGATGAGTCGAGATTCACGTTGGTACATGCGGATGGCAGGATACGAGTACGGCACAAACCACATGAAGCGATGGATCCTTCTTGCCAACAGGGTACTCTTCAAGCTGGTGGGGGTGGCATTCTCGTCTGGGGACTGTTTACGTGGACTGAAATGGGACCCCTGGTACGTGTGACATCGTCCCTCACAAGTCAACTTTACCGGGATATCCTGGACAACCATTTGCTCCCGTTTGTGCGTCTTCAACATCCCGCTGGGGACCTCATCCTGCAACAAGACAATGCAGCTCCCGAAATTGTATCCGAAAGGTTGGATGAACACTCCACCGATGTGACCTCGCTTCCTTGGCCAGCTAGGTCACCTGACCTCATTCTCATCGAGGTTATCTGGGATGCCATCGAAAGAGATGTTCGGGGCTCTGACCCCCCTCCATCAAATCTTCGTGAACTGTGGGAGCTTGTTTAGGGGCGTGGATCCGAATGGCTTCCCAACGCTTGCGGTGTCTTGTCGAGTCCATGCCGAGACGAATTGCCGCCGTGATCAGGGCGAAAGGTGGTGCTACACGTTACTAGACAGGTATCTCTAATTCAATTGCTCTTCAGTGTATATCCATATTCCCCAAATCTAGGCATTTTGGCTTCAAATTTTTAATCAACACCGGCCCCTAATGATCGTAATTTACGCACTGACTGCGGAACAGCCAGCTATGCTTGTCCTTCAGGAGCTTGCAGGGACCGTTGCCAGCTCACTTAAACTTCTCGATGACGTCACATGCTACATCTTCATAGTTTTTAATATTTTGAGTATGAGCTCCATTGTCAGGATCTAAGAAATGTTTTGTATGATTGAGTATTAAATGAGCGTTACCATATTCTGACAAATGTTCATATCCTTTCTGTAGATGGTAGTACCTAGTTTAACATGTTTTTGAATAAGTGGTAAAGACATCATAGCTACAGTTCGGATCTTCAATTCACATGGGGCATGGGTCTTCTACACTGACCCCAACCTGTGATCCTTGTCTGATAGGTCAGCTGCACTTAAGGGTCCTTCATACCTCGTGAAAAATAGCTCGAAACACGCATTTGCAGAACGAAATCACATATATAAATAAACAATTTAGAAATCCGGTTTTTTTTTCACATGTAGAACAAACATTGAACCATTTTTCTGCGTTTCTATATTAGCGTCACTTTGCCGAGTAATATTTTAATTATTATTCCAAAAGTGTAAAATAATGGGTAAATTGACAATTATTTTTAAAAAGTTCTAATTTTGATAACTGCTAGGTTAAAAAGCAGAAAAATAGTTTGATGTTTTCTCTTGAAATGTAAAAATTTGGGAACACATAGGAGTGATATAATACATTGATTTTTCCGAATCCCGGTAAACTCCCCACCAGTAAATTCCCCCACATTCAGTGAATTCCTCCACCTCGGAAAACTCCCCCACCGGTAAATTCCCCCCACCTTTTTGAGTCGTATTTTGAGTAAAATTCATTTGACTGAAAAAGGTAAGGGAATTTACCGGTGGGGAGTTTTCCGAGGTGGGGCAATTTTCCGTTGGGGGAGTTTACCTTTTACCGATTTTTCCATCTGCATGATGCTATATTTGTTTCAATTTCGTATTCGGCGGAATTGAAACAACGGGGTATGGAAGACTCTTAAGAAGGGAGAAGAGGAAACAGAAGACCCACACATTTTTGCCCTCTCCCTTTAGGGGAACAGGGGGTGGGGTGACGTTCCGGCGTAAGACACTCTCTGCTGGACAATGCACCAACGACTCTTTGCAAAACAGTAGTGTATTTGCACTGTAATGACTTCATCTTTCTTCAGACAGCGATTACAGAGGTAACGTGGAGTTTTATGTACAGCCACAGAGGGAAAAAGCTATTGATACATTCAGGACACAAATTCTATAAAGATGTACAAACATAGATAGGGTGGAAGTGGCGTTGTACAGAACCCAAATACTTGGCAAAAGTGTACCTGGATACTAGTGCCAACTTATGTCACAACCAAAGAATATAAACGCTTCGCGTGAAGAAGCTCAACTCTCGTAGAGATAATGTAAAACAGGCGACAGCAGCGCCACCATGTAATGCGGCCGCAGATGCTCTGCGGGAAAGTTAACATTCAGGCGCAAAAAGCGTAGGAGACACGGGACGGGAAGCCTATTTCACGGAAAGGAAGCTAAGCTTTGATCTGCGACTGTTTCCTTCGGTCTCATTGGGTCTACTAAAGCATTTTTTTTTTTTTTTTGTTGTTCTTTTCTGAGTATCCCTCCTGTCCCTTCTTTTGGTGAAACAAATATATACATTAGCAATTAATATTATTTTAAGGAAATTTTAGCAGTTTTATTCTCACTTTAAGCACCGTAGTAATACCAGGTTGCTTGGCATGAATTTCATATTTACAATATACCTTAAATGTCAAAAATGCTGAGGCTGGTTTCCCAGTAGCAGCCATAATAATAATAAAAAAAAAAAAAGCAAAGACAACCGCAGTTTCCCGAAGCTACAATTTTTTTTTCTACCCTTCCGAAGTTTGTAAATCAAACGCACTGCGCTGGAGAAATTTTCTCAACAGATCGGAAAAACATCCGTTCGTATCTGAGTAGGTTCGAACCTGGGCCGCTGGCGTGATAGCTGAGCTCTCTACCGACCGGACTAACTCGCCACGATTGAGTGTATGCTTAAAGCTGTCTGTTTGGTATGCATTGTGTAATCGAATGCTTCCCTCTTTCATTTTACAATATTACGAGGTATTTTTCATAAAAGTCAGTTTCATATAATTGATAAATTAATTTTTTCAACGTAACGATAGCTTTTTTTTTCAGCAAACGTTGTTTTAATGGTTTTCCAGGATATTTGTTTCAAACGGTTTCAAATTTGTTCTTGTTATTCATCCACTCCATTCCATGAATTGTTATTCATCGGAATGGAGTGGGTGTATTACATGGCTGTAATATAAACGCAGATCTAGATGAGAACAACAAAACCTTTGAACAAAACGCCAACACAAACAAGCGTTTATATTCTTTGAACACAAACACGCATGCTCAGTCTAACTCAGTCTGCTCGGCATCCTGCGGCATCAGCCTGTAATGTTGGCTTCTGTGCAGTAATTCTTTGCCGCATAATATAGTGGCGCTAGTTACGTCTCGCTGAGCCTTACCTTCTTATCAGTTAGATATTCTTTGTCACAACCATGACCCACCAAAACTGATCATATCAAATAGTGTTAAGCGAAAAGCAACAAAGGATATTTAGGAACGGATATTAAAACTGATCATACAACTGCGGGAAATGACTGTTTACTAATTGAAAAAATATATATTAGTGCCAAGAAAAGGAAACGAATTAGAAAAAAAAAAAAAAAAAAGCTAAAAAAAAAAAAAAAAAGCTAAAAAAAAAAAAAAAAAAAGTAAAATGGGAGATAAGAAAGCTAACAAAAGAGTAAACAAATTAAAACCAGAGAAAAAAAAAACTTTTGGGGGATAAAAAGTCAACCTCCACGTGGTGTCCCCTGAGTAACGCTATTAGACTCTGTTGATTTCACCATACAGTCGGTCAGAGTTCACTGTCCCAGCAAATGTTTCCTCAGATTCCACAATTAGTAAAAATATCAATGTACTTCATTGCAACAGACTTATGAACAGTTCAAGACATGTCTGATCTTTAAAACTATAAAACACGCAGTAAAAAATAATGAAAGTATCGGAAGTTTGCTAAGCGGAAAAGGGCAAAGAAATCCGCGTATTTTTCTGTGAACCGTATGCTAAGTTTTGACAAACAGTGAACCTCTTATATCAAGTTTACTTTCCGGGAATCGCTCTCAAATCACAATGTTCGTCCTAATTCAGAAGAAGAACGCAGACTCCCAAGGAAAGGTAATTGAAACACACCTCTAATTCTGTGGTCTCTGAGTGCAGTAATCTCTGGGGGATGGGAGTTGGATGGAGTAAAAAGGGTCTCTGTGTCCAGGGTAGTTAGCTCATTAACCGGGAGAAGCTGGGAGGGCAGCTGACTCTTTTCGTAATGGGATGAGTGCAGTTAACCAACACCCTTCACACGTTAGGACGGTGAGCAAACCTTACTGTCTATTAACCTTAAAACTAAGTCAAATCAACAAGATATTTTGTCTTCCTAATCCACAGTAAAATTTCAGATTTCCACGAAAATGTGAAAAGGAATTTCAATTTAATCATTTACGAGTCTTTAACTTCAAAAAGAAAAACCATCGCTGCAAAGTGAATGGTAATTTGACTTAACCCAACGCCATCTGCCCTCTTAAGCTGGGTCAGATACTGAAGCAACGAGTGAATGCGAAAACTGACTTACCTCCAATGCTTGGGGATTCAAACTTTGAATTCTTCTCAGGATATCTCGAAGAAGTTGATTCCTAGAAGAGCTCTCCCTCGCACCCGTGCTGAGCTGCAAAAATTTCGACAATGTTTTAAAAGGAAAAAAACAGATTTGTTTATTCACAAACAAAGTTCATATTCTTTACTGACTTTCTAGCTGTGTGTCAATAATACTGTAAAAGTATATGAACTAAATTAAAAAAATTCCAAGTAACTTATGCGAGGGTCATTCAAAAAATAACGAGACTGTTTTACATGGCGCAGAAGTGTAATGCAGTAAACATACATACACTTATACACTTTCGAAGTATTCTTCCTCTACCTGAATGCACCGGTCACACCTTTCTATCCGCTTCCGGATGATAATGCAGTAAACATATTTACATGCTTTCCAAGTATTCCCCCTCTACTTAAATGCAATGGTCTCATCTTTCTATCCACTTCCGGAAGATCATGCAGTGAACAAACTTACACTTACACACTTTCCAAGTATTGCCCCCCCCTACCAGAATGCATCGGTCCCACATTTCTATCCACTTCCGGAAGATAATGCAGTTAACATACTTACACTTACATACTTACCAAGTATTCCCCCTCTACCAGAATACACCGTTCTCATCTTTGTCTCCACTTCCGGAAGATAATGCAGTTAACATACTTACAATTACATACTGCCGCCCCGGTGGCGCAGTGGTCTAAGGCGCTGGCCTCTGATCATTCGTCCGTAAGGGTCCGGGTTCGAATCCCGGTCAGGCATGGATGTTGTGCTTGTCTTACGGCACTGGCTCTCTCCCTTCCCTGGAACCAGTGACCCAAAATTAGGGACGGGCGACTGCTTATAGCCCATTGAGTTGCTCACGGTGGTCGTTAAACCTCCAATCAAAAAAAAAAAAAACAATTACATACTTTTCAAGTATTCCCTCTCTACCAGAATGCACGGGTCTCACCTTTCTATCCACTTCCGGAAGATAATGCAGTAAACATACTTACACTTACACCCTTTCAAAGTATTTCCCCTCTACCTGAATACACCTGTCTCACCTTTCTATCCGCTTCCGGAAAATAATGCAGTAAACATATTTACATGCTTTCCAAGTATTCCCCCTCTACTTAAATGCACTGGTCTCTACTTTCTATCCACTTCCGGAAGATAATGCAGTGAACAAACTTACACACTTTCTTTCCAAGAATTGCCCCCATCCCCTACCAGAATGCATCGGTCCCACATTTTCAAGTTAACGTACTTACACTTACATACTTTCCGAGTATTCCTCCTCTACCAGAATGCACCGGTCTCACCTTTCTATCCACTTCCGGAAGATAATGCAGTAAACATACTTTCACTTACATGCTTTTCAAGTATTCTCCCTCTACCAGAATGCACCGGTCCTACCTTTGTATCCACTTCCGGAAGATAATGCAGTGATCACACTTACACACTTTCCAAGTATTGCCTCCCCCCTACCAGAATGCACCGGTCTGACCTTTCTATCTACTTCCGGAAGATAATGCAGTGAACAAACTTACACACTTTCTTTCCAAGAATTGCCCCCCTACCAGAATGCATCGGTCCCACATTTTCAAGTTAACGTACTTACACTTACATACTTTCCGAGTATTCCTCCTCTACCAGAATGCACCGGTCTCACCTTTCTATCCACTTCCGGAAGATAATGCAGTAAACATACTTTCACTTACATGCTTTTCAAGTATTCTCCCTCTACCAGAATGCACCGGTCCTACCTTTGTATCCACTTCCGGAAGATAATGCAGTGATCACACTTACACACTTTCCAAGTATTGCCTCCCCCCCCTACCAGAATGCACCGGTCTGACCTTTCTATCTACTTCCGGAAGATAATGCAGTGAACATACTTACACTTACATACTTTCCGAGTTTTCCCCCTCTACCAGAATGCACCGGTCCCACCTTTCCATCTTCTTCCGGAAGATAATGCAGTAAACATACCTACACTTACATACTGTGCAAGTAATCTCCATCTGTCAGAATGTACCGGTCTCACCTTTCTATCCACTTCCCGAAGATAATGCGGTAAACATACTCACACTTACACACTTTTCAAATATTATGTCTCTACAAGAATGCACCGGTCCCACCTTTCTATCCTCTTCCGGAAGATAATGCAGTAAACATACTTACACTTACATACTTTTCAAATATTGTGTCTCTACAAGAATGCACCGGTCCCACCTTTCTATCTTCTTCCGGAAGATATTGCAGTAAACATACTTTCACTTACATACTTTTCAAATATTATGTCTCTACAAGAATGCACCGGTCCTACCTTTCTATCTTCTTCCGGAAGATAATGCAGTAAACATACCTACACTTACATACTGTGCAAGTAATCTCCATCTGTCAGAATGTACCGGTCTCACCTTTCTATCCACTTCCCGAAGATAATGCGGTAAACATACTCACACTTACACACTTTTCAAATATTATGTCTCTACAAGAATGCACCGGTCCCACCTTTCTATCCTCTTCCGGAAGATAATGCAGTAAACATACTTACACTTGCATACTTTTCAAATATTATGGCTCTACAAGAATGCACCGGTCCCACCTTTCCATCTTCTTCCGGAAGATAATGCAGTAAACATACCTACACTGACATACTGTGCAAGTAATCTCCATCTGCCAGAATGTACCGGTCTCACCTTTCTATCCACTTCCCGAATATAATGCGGTAAACATACTCACACTTACACACTTTTCAAATATTATGTCTCTACAAGAATGCACCGGTCCCACCTTTCTATCCTCTTCCGGAAGATAATGCAGTAAACATACTTACACTTACATACTTTTCAAATATTGTGTCTCTACAAGAATGCACCGGTCCCACCTTTCTATCTTCTTCCGGAAGATATTGCAGTAAACATACTTTCACTTACATACTTTTCAAATATTATGTCTCTACAAGAATGCACCGGTCCTACCTTTCTATCTTCTTCCGGAAGATAATGCAGTAAACATACCTACACTTACATACTGTGCAAGTAATCTCCATCTGTCAGAATGTACCGGTCTCACCTTTCTATCCACTTCTCGAAGATAATGCGGTAAACATACTCACACTTACACACTTTTCAAATATTATGTCTCTACAAGAATGCACCGGTCCCACCTTTCTATCCTCTTCCGGAAGATAATGTAGTAAACATACTTACACTTACATACTTTTCAAATATTATGTCTCTACAAGAATGCACCGGTCCTACCTTTCTATCTTCTTCCGGAAGATAATGCAGTAAACATACCTACACTTACATACTGTGCAAGTAATCTCCATCTGTCAGAATATACCGGTCTCACCTTTCTATCCACTTCCCGAAGATAATGCGGTAAACATACTCACACTTACACACTTTTCAAATATTATGTCTCTACAAGAATGCACCGGTCCCACCTTTCTATCCTCTTCCGGAAGATAATGCAGTAAACATACTTACACTTACATACTTTTCAAATATTGTGTCTCTACAAGAATGCACCGGTCCCACCTTTCTATCTTCTTCCGGAAGATATTGCAGTAAACATACTTTCACTTACATACTTTTCAAATATTATGTCTCTACAAGAATGCACCGGTCCTACCTTTCTATCTTCTTCCGGAAGATAATGCAGTAAACATACCTACACTTACATACTGTGCAAGTAATCTCCATCTGTCAGAATGTACCGGTCTCACCTTTCTATCCACTTCCCGAAGATAATGCGGTAAACATACTCACACTTACACACTTTTCAAATATTATGTCTCTACAAGAATGCACCGGTCCCACCTTTCTATCCTCTTCCGGAAGATAATGCAGTAAAGATACTTACACTAACATACTTTTCAAATATTGTGTCTCTACAAGAATGCACCGGTCCCACCTTTCTATCTTCTTCCGGAAGATATTGCAGTAAACATACTTTCACTTACATACTTTTCAAATATCATGTCTCTACAAGAATGCACCGGTCCTACCTTTCTATCTTCTTCCGGAAGATAATGCAGTAAACATACCTACACTTACATACTGTGCAAGTAATCTCCATCTGTCAGAACGTACCGGTCTCACCTTTCTATCCACTTCCCGAAGATAATGCGGTAAACATACTCACACTTACACACTTTTCAAATATTATGTTTCTACAAGAATGCACCGGTCCCACCTTTCTATCCTCTTCCGGAAGATAATGCAGTAAACATACTTACACTTACATACTTTTCAAATATTGTGTCTCTACAAGAATGCACCGGTCCCACCTTTCTATCTTCTTCCGGAAGATATTGCAGTAAACATACTTTCACTTACATACTTTTCAAATATTATGTCTCTACAAGAATGCACCGGTCCTACCTTTCTATCTTCTTCCGGAAGATAATGCAGTAAACATACCTACACTTACATACTGTGCAAGTAATCTCCATCTGTCAGAATGTACCGGTCTCACCTTTCTGTCCACTTCCCGAAGATAATGCGGTAAACATACTCACACTTACACACTTTTCAAATATTATGTCTCTACAAGAATGCACCGGTCCCACCTTTCTATCTTCTTCCGGAAGATAATGCAGTAAACATACCTACACTTACATACTGTGCAAGTAATCTCCATCTGTCAGAATGTACCGGTCTCATCTTTCTATCCACTTCCCGAAGATAATGCGGTAAACATACTCACACTTACTTACTTTCCAAGTATTCTCCCTCTACCAAAATGCACTGGTCTAACTTGGTCGTTCTGGTTGGTGTAGAGGTTAGCATACCCGGGAGCTATCTGGTAGACGCGGATTCGATTCCCGCTCCAGGAAGTCGAAATTTTCAAGTTTTCGGATGTTATATGACTTTCCGTCTCACCTTTCTATCCACTTCCCGAAGATAATGCGGTAAACATACTCACACTTACACACTTTTCAAATATTATGTCTCTACAAGAATGCACCGGTCCCACCTTTCTACCCTCTTCCGGAAGATAATGCAGTAAACATACTTACACTTACATACTTTTCAAATATTATGGCTCTACAAGAATGCACCGGTCCCACCTTTCTATCTTCTTCCGGAAGATAATGCAGTAAACATACCTACACTTACATACTGTGCAAGTAATCTCCATCTGTCAGAATGTACCGGTCTCATCTTTCTATCCACTTCCCGAAGATAATGCGGTAAACATACTCACACTTACTTACTTTCCAAGTATTCTCCCTCTACCAAAATGCACTGGTCTAACTTGGTCGTTCTGGATGGTGTAGAGGTTAGCATACCCGGGAGCTATCTGGTAGACGCGGATTCGATTCCCGCTCCAGGACGTCGAAATTTTCAAGTTTTCGGATGTTATATGACTTTCCGTCGTTGTCATATTTACACTAAAAAAGGGATTGCCATCTTCAAAATTTGTATTGTATGGTGTAATCCCGTATTCCATTCACGATAACTAAAAGTCATTGTCGGTTTAGAAAAACCAATTTTCAAAAGCATTTTGCTAAAATCTCCATAAAATATGCTTAATTTCTGAAAAATCCTCCTACAGAATAAAAAAAAAATATATATATTGCAAACCTATTCAAAAAATAAAAATCTCCAACAGAAAATAAAATGACTAAACCACAAGCATTAATGACAAAAAAAAAAAAAAAATCATCGTAGCGCAATTTGTTTTCCGAAGTATGTGACTCGGATTTCCAAGCGTTTGTGGCTCAGAGGTTAAAAGCGTGTGTTACCTGTCAAATCAACCCGAACGACGGAGGTTCGATCCTGACTGCAGCGGAAGGATTATCTGGTGTAAGGGCTGAAAATTGCAGGGTCGTCGATTTTGCGGAATTTCAGTTTAAATACGTAAATACCTGAAATGATTTTTTCCTGAAATAAACAGAACTAGACAAAACTCGTCGGAATCGACGGCTAGTTTTCTTTTTTTTTCTTTTTTTTTTTTTTTTGTGAAAAGAATAAACTCATTTGAAACCACAAAAGCGAACTTCATTTGATTGACAAATTCATTCAACCACTTCAGTAAAGACAATAAATAGTTCAGGTTTCGTGATTTTTTTTTTTTTTTTGACTTAAGTTTTAACGACCACC
Organism: Macrothele yani; assembly: GCA_039090855.1. Taxonomy (NCBI): domain Eukaryota; kingdom Metazoa; phylum Arthropoda; class Arachnida; order Araneae; family Macrothelidae; genus Macrothele; species Macrothele yani. The sequence continues at coordinate 115,224,344 of CM076999.1, read as the reverse complement.
GTGAGCAACTCAATGGGCTATAAGCAGTCACCCGTAATATTTTCACTAACAATGGTCAACGTAATGTTTATTTACATCTTTACATAATGGGAACGTCTTACCAACGTGAATAAACTGGATCGAATGAATATTATATTGTATATATACATTACACAATCCAAGGGCATAACGCAATCAGGTTTTCGAGAGTGTTCGCTGTTCCTATGAGAAGAACTTTGATGGGAATGCCTGCTAGCGTTGCTTTGCGCTACGGTTCGCTCAGAAAAACCAAGACTTCGGACTTTGGATTGTCTCAGTCCCGCCATGCCTCCGCCTTCAACAGCGCGTGAACCGCACGCTTCTCCCATAAACTTTACATGGGAAATTTGCTGTCCCACAACGCACGAACCGTTGTCCCAATCTCATTTTTCTCTTCGACTGGCACATCTACATGGTAAGACCTTTATTTTGATACCTCAACCATATTTTACGTTCCGCCGTTCTCGCAAAATAGGACTCACAGTAAAAAGCCTTATAGAATTATCATATAAATTTCTGACTACGGAAAATCTGTGAAAATGCGGAAGTTGATATAAACGAGCACCTTTAAAAACAGAAATTTCTGAATACGACGGACACATGCCGGCAAATTTATTGCACGCTATTTTCAGAAATTTTCCCTGATTTCACACCACTTATTTCTTACAGTGTACAAGCGCTGTACACGAGAAATCCCACTACCGTTCCCCGTTGGCATTAAGTATGTAATTCAATTCACATATTGGAAAGCTTATTGCTCACTGATATGGAAATTTCACTGCGATCATTTCTTCTCCTTATCCTGTTGTATATGTCGTTTGAAAATCGTAACATTTCATTCAGCTTTTTGGATTATTTGCGTGCTGTTGCCTTCCTGACTTTAATTTTGGACAAAGTGTACGAGAGAATGCTGATAAGTTATAGGCCTCACCAAGAAGGAAATGGGCTACAGCCATGAAACTTACAGACTATTCCACATATTCACCCCGAAGTTTAACACACTTGGCACAGCCTGATAAGTTCTCGGCCATACCAAGAAAGAAATAGGCTAGATCCATGAAAATTACAGACTGTTCCACATATTCACCGAGAAGTTCAATACACTTGTCACAGCCTGATAAGTTCTCGGCCACACCAAGAAGGAAATGGGCTAGAGCCATGAAAATTACAGACTGTTCCACATATTCACCCAGAAGTTCAATACACTTGTCACAGCCTGATAAGTTCTCGGCCACACCAAGAAAGAAGTGGGCTAGAGCCATGAAAAGTACAGACTGTTCCACATATTCACCCAGAAGTTCAATACGCTTGTCACAGCCTGATAAGTTCTCGGCCACACCAAGAAGGAAATGGGCTAGAGCCATGAAACTTACAGACAATTTCACATATTCACCCCAAATTTCAACACACTTGGCCAACCTGATAAGTTCTCGGCCACACCAAGAAAGAAATGGGCTAGAGCCATGAAAATTACAGACTGTTCCACATATTCACCCAGAAGTTCAATACACTTGTCACAGCCTGATAAGTTCTCGGCCACAACAAGAAGGAAATGGGCTAGAGCCATGAAACTTACAGACAATTTCACATATTCACCCCAAATTTCAACACACTTGGCCAACCTGATAAGTTCTCGGCCACACCAAGAAAGAAATGGGCTAGAGCCATGAAAATTACAGACTGTTCCACATATTCACCCAGAAGTTCAATACACTTGTCACAGCCTGATAAGTTCTCGGCCACACCAAGAAAGAAATGGGCTACAGCCATGAAAAGTACAGACTGTTCCAGATATTCACCCAGAAGTTCAATACGCTTGTCACAGCCTGATAAGTTCTCGGCCACACCAAGAAGGAAATGGGCTAGAGCCATGAAACTTACAGACTATTCCACATATTCGACCCGAAGTTCAACACACTTGGCCAACCTGATAAGTTCTCGGCCACACCAAGCAAGAAATGGGCTAGAGCCATAAAAATTACAGACTGTTCTACATATTCACCGAGAAGTTCAATACACTTGTCACAGCCTGATAAGTTCTCGGCCACACCAAGAAGGAAATGGGCTACAGCCATGAAACTTACAGACAATTTCACATATTCACCCCAAATTTCAACACACTTGGCCAACCTGAAAAGTTCTCGGCCACACCAAGAAAGAAATGGGCTAGAGCCATGAAAATTACAGACTGTTCCACATATTCACCCAGAAGTTCAATACACTTGTCACAGCCTGATAAGTTCTCGGCCACAACAAGAAGGAAATGGGCTAGAGCCATGAAACTTACAGACAATTTCACATATTCACCCCAAATTTCAACACACTTGGCCAACCTGATAAGTTCTCGGCCACACCAAGAAAGAAATGGGCTAGAGCCATGAAAATTACAGACTGTTCCACATATTCACCCAGAAGTTCAATACACTTGTCACAGCCTGATAAGTTCTCGGCCACAACAAGAAGGAAATGGGCTAGAGCCATGAAACTTACAGACAATTTCACATATTCACCCCAAATTTCAACACACTTGGCCAACCTGATAAGTTCTCGGCCACACCAAGAAAGAAATGGGCTAGTGCCATGAAAATTACAGACTGTTCCACATATTCACCCAGAAGTTCAATACGCTTGTCACAGCCTGATAAGTTCTCGGCCACACCAAGAAGGAAATGGGCTAGAGCCATGAAACTTACAGACAATTTCACATATTCACCCCAAATTTCAACACACTTGGCCAACCTGATAAGTTCTCGGCTACACCAAGAAAGAAATGGGCTAGAGCCATGAAAATTACAGACTGTTCCACATATTCACCCAGAAGTTCAATACACTTGTCACAGCCTGATAAGTTCTCGGCCACAACAAGAAGGAAATGGGCTAGAGCCATGAAACTTACAGACAATTTCACATATTCACCCCAAATTTCAACACACTTGGCCAACCTGATAAGTTCTCGGCCACACCAAGAAAGAAATGGGCTAGAGCCATGAAAATTACAGACTGTTCCACATATTCACCCAGAAGTTCAATACATTTGTCACAGCCTGATAAGTTCTCGGCCACACCAAGAAGGAAATGGGCTAGAGCCATGAAACTTACAGACTATTCCACATATTCGACCCGAAGTTCAACACACTTGGCCAACCTGATAAGTTCTCGGCCACACCAAGAAAGAAATGGGCTAGAGACATGAAAATTACAGACTGTTCTACATATTCACCCAGAACTTCAATACACTTGTCACATCCTGATAAGTTCTCGGCCACAACAAGAAGGAAATGGGCTAGAGCCATGAAACTTACAGACAATTTCACATATTCACCCCAAATTTCATCACACTTGGCCAACCTGATAAGTTCTCGGCCACACCAAGAAAGAAATGGGCTAGAGCCATGAAAATTACAGACTGTTCCACATATTCACCCAGAAGTTCAATACACTTGTCACAGCCTGATAAGTTCTCGGCCACACCAAGAAAGAAATGGGCTACAGCCATGAAAAGTACAGACTGTTCCACATATTCACCCAGAAGTTCAATACGCTTGTCACAGCCTGATAAGTTCTCGGCCACACCAAGAAGGAAATGGGCTAGAGCCATGAAACTTACAGACTATTCCACATATTCGACCCGAAGTTCAACACACTTGGCCAACCTGATAAGTCCTCGGCCACACCAAGAAAGAAATGGACTAGAGCCATGAAAATTACAGACTGTTCTACATATTCACCCAGAAGTTCAATACACTTGTCACAGCCTGATAAGTTCTCGGCCACAACAAGAAGGAAATGGGCTAGAGCCATGAAAATTACAGATTGTTCCACATATTTACACAGAAGTTCAATGCACTTGTCACAGCTTGATAAGTTCTCGGCCACAACAAGAAGAAAATGGGCTAGAGCCATGAAACTTACAGACAATTTCACATATTCACCCCGAAGTTCAACACACTTGGCCAACCTGATAAGTTCTCGGCCACACCAAGAAAGAAATGGGGTAGAGCCATGAAAATTACAGACTGTTCCACATATTCACCCTGAAGTTCAACACACTTGTCACAGCCTGATAAGTTCTCGTATTTGCTGCAAATACATCAGAAGCGGAAATTAAGACTTACGCCTCCTGGTGGCCCCAAATTTTTTTGTACAAAAATTACAAATTTTGTGAAAACGATTTCCCATCGGGACATGTATGCGGTGCAGAAAGAATTTTTCAAATCGGAAATTTAGAAGCAGAGATATAGGGGGAAACGCAATTTACCTCTACGCCCCCTAGCGGAAAGTCTATAAATTACTTGGAAATTTTAAAATTTTGAATGTCACACTGAAAACAGTATCCAGCAAAGAAGGAATTTTTCAAATCGGACTATTAGAAGTAGAGATATTGAAAAAAATAAGATTTATATCTAAGCCTCCTGGCGGAGAAACTGTGGAATATTTTAAGAAGAAATATTCCGATAAGGTTTATCGATGTGAGTGGTATCAGTCCACGAAAGAATTTTTTCAATCGATATTTTAGAAGCTCGGATTTTATGGCAAATACATCAGTAGCAAAAATTAACACTTACGCCCCTGGAGGCCAAAGTATTCTTTACCAAAAATTTGAAATTATATGCAAAAGATTTTCCATCAGGAGGTGTATCCGCTGCAGATATTTTTTTTCAAATCAAAGTTTTAGAAGAAGAGTTATCTTTACTTTTACGTCCCCTAGCGGGAAATCCATGCATAATTTGAAAAAGTAACTACATCCAAAATACTCTTCGACGTAAATGAAATCGAAAGATAAAATATTTTTTTCAATCGGATGTTTAGAAGCAAATACGTGGAATAAAACGTGTTTTTGAATTCGACATCATCTATCTACATTTACGCCCTCTAGCGGCAAAATTGTACATCGTAAAAAAAAACGAAATGAAATATCATCATTTGCATATTTCAAGCTTCCCAATGCAAAAAGAATTTTTCAAATCGGACTAATAGTTGTAGAGATATCGTGTGTACAGACGTACGGACGGACGGACAAACCGAAAACATAAGCAGGATCTTTTTTTACAAAAGACGTACTAAAAAACATCGTTCTATTTTTTCCATCAGCGGAAATTATTCCGTTTTATCCTGCTGCTGTATGTTGCGAGATTTCCAAACGAGAAAGGCATCGTTCAGCGATTGTTTTGCTCATAAAAAAAAAAATAATTCCTGCTTGGCCCGTGTCTGTTTCTCAATTAGTCCTCGTGGAGCCAAGACATATTGGCGGAACGGGACAATGAAATCAGTATCTTACATTAAATATTGGAGGCCCGACCCGACCTGTTTTCTCAACTCAGAAATGAATAAAGGCACAACCCGGGCAGACTTCTACTCTAGATACAAAGGCTGTCTCATACGGCGGATTTCAGTTGTCCCAGGAAGTTGCGGCTGGTGACGTAGCTGGGATTCTTTTTTTTTTTTTTTTTTATTGGAGGTTTAACGACCACCATGAGCAACTCAATGGGCTATAAGCAGTCGCCCGTCCCTGATTTAGGGTCACTGGTTCAGGGAAGGGAGAGAAGGGAGAGACCCAGTGCCGTAAGACAAACACAACATCCATGCCTGACCGGGATTCGAACCCAGACCCCTTACGGACGAAAGATCAGAGGCTAGCGCCTTAGACCACTGCGCCACCGGGGCGGCTAGCTGGGATTCATGGCTGAGTGTTAGGAATTGCGGCTGATGACGTAGCTGGGATTCATGGCTGAGTGTTAGGAATTGCGGCTGATGACGTAGCTGGGATTCATGGCTGAGTGTTAGGAATTGCGGCTGGTGACGTAGCTGGGATTCATGGCTGAGTGTTAGGAATTGCAGCTGGAGACGTAGCTGGGATTCATGGCTGAGTGTTAGGAATTGCGGCTGGAGACGTAGCTGGGATTCATGGCTGAGTGTTAGGAATTGCGGCTGGAGACGTAGCTGGGATTCATGGCTGAGTGTTAGAAATTGCGGCTGGTGACGTAGCTGGGATTCATGGCTGAGTGTTAGGAATTGCGGCTGGAGACGTAGCTGGGATTCATGGCTGAGTGTTAGGAATTGCGGCTGGAGACGTAGCTGGGATTCATGGCTGAGTGTTAGGAATTGCGGCTGGAGACGTAGCTGGGATTCATGGCTGAGTGTTAGGAATTGCGGCTGGAGACGTAGCTGGATTCATGGCTGAGTGTTAGAAATTGCGGCTGGAGACGTAGCTGGGATTCATGACTGAGTGTTAGGAATTGCGGCTGGAGACGTAGCTGGGATTTATGGCTGAGTGTTAGAAATTGCGGCTGGTGACGTAGCTGGGATTCATGGCTGAGTGTTAGGAATTGCGGCTGGAGACGTAGCTGGGATTCATGGCTGAGTGTTAGAAATTGCGGCTGGAGACGTAGCTAGGATTCATGGCTGAGTGTTAGTAATTGCGGCTGGAGACGTAGCTGGGATTCATGGCTGAGTAAAAATGCTGGAACCTCAGTATGTACACGTACCATTCGCAGAGAACTTCATACCATGGGTCGTGCGGTGTCTCATAAGCCTTTCATCTTCACTCGGAATGCTACTCGTCGTTTAGCATGGTGTAAAGAACATTTATTGTGGACCGTAGATCAATGGAAACGGGTCCTATGGATTGATGAATCTAGATACACAATCCATCAGTCGGATGGCGGCAGCCGGGGAATCCTATTTTCCGCAGTGTACTGTCCCTACTGTCAAGTTTGGAGCTGGCAGTGTACTCGTGTGAGGGTGTCTTTCGTGATATGGTCCCGGCCCATTGGTTATCGTGGACAAACCTGTTAACCAGCACGTCTACCTGGATATTCTGGACAATTATGCCTTACTAACTCTGTGGCAGTACTATAGAACCGAGCGTTGTTGGTACCAGCAGGATAATGCACCGAGCCATAAAGCAAGGTAACGCTAGAACAAGAGCGGGAAGGCGAACCTCCACTGGAAGGCAGAGGTGCAGCGCTGGATGAAGGAGCTGTCACAACGCTGGGAAAGGCTACCGATGGCAGAGAAGCAACGCCCTCAGATATGTCCATTACGTCATTGGCAGCATCAGAAGCGAACGACGTGCGGTGGAGTCAGAGAGTCGAAGCGTAGAAGAAGAAGAGCAATAGGCATCAGGAAGAGGACGATATTCCTTATCATCTAGGACGGACGCTGATTGGTTTGCTCCGTCAGAGATAAGGATCGACGTAGTAGGAGAAGCTGTGACGAGAGCGGGAGCGCTGCTCTTATCAGCAGTCGCCATCGCCGATGGCGAGGCCTAATTTACTAAAAACGACCAACTGGTCGAGAAAATAAAGTGCTGATAGCTAACTGAAAATAATACTCACCGACTCGGGAGATGTCTTAAATGAAAGATACAACCTTCGTCTTGAAGGTACGCACAAAAGTTAAACAACAGAGAACACAAAACACACTCAGTAGGCGGCTAAACATGGAGCTCAAAACAGACACGACTTACGTCCCATAAAGCAAGAACTGTTACGGCGTGGTTTGACGATCATTCCGTATCGTGTGTGGACTGGTCAGCACAGAGTCCTGATCTTAATCCTATAGAGCACCTATGGGAGGAATTACAGCGTCGCATAAGAAGTTTGGAACCAAGGCCTACTATTAAGTAACAGTTAGCGGCAGCGTTATGTACTATTTTTTTTTTTTTTTTTTTTTTGATTGGAGGTTTAATGACCACCGTGAGCAACTCAATGGGCTATAAGCAGTCGCCCGTCTCTAATTTAGGGTCACTGGTTCCAGGGAAGGGAAAGAGCCAATGCCGTAAGACAAACACAACATCCATGCCTCACCGGGATTCGAACCCGGACCCCGTTCGGACGAATGATCAGAGGCCATCGCTTAGACCACTGCGCCACCGGGGCGGCTATGTACTAAATGTAAGCGCATACCTACCGCTGTGTTCGAAAACCTTGTCGAAAGCCTGTCTCGAAGGGTCAGTGCATGCATTAGGGCCAAAGGTGGACCGACATTGTACTAATGAATGTCAATAAATGCTATGTTTTGTTTATCTTCTAGGTGTCCGTTGACTTTTGTCAATATAGTGCATTTCCTTAAATTATTTCACAAATTTCCCAATATCTTGAAAATGTATATTGATATCATTTTTTTCAACGTTTATGTGTTTTTGCGTGTTAGCCTTCCTAAGAAAAAAATTACCCATTCTTGCATTTTTTCAAAAAAAGTACTCCCAGCGTAGTGGTATACCTTAATAATGCCCAGCCTTCCCGCTGGAGAGCGTGACGGTCAAAAACTTTTTCCTCGCTATATCTGTTTCCGAGAAACGTATTTGAAAAGATATTTTTCCTTACCATACCTTTTGCTATGGCGAATGCTTTTTGCATATTTTCAACTTTTCCATTATGAAAAATTCTTCCGCTAGAGAGAGTACAGTTATATCATGTTTCATTCAACATTTTTTCTTTTAACTGTTCGATTTGAAAATTTCTTTGTCTCTGATGACCATGAGGAACGTTTTCTGTCCCATTTGTTCATTTTTGTAACATACACAGTGCGTCAAATAATTTTTAAGACTGGCGCTATATTTCAGCCTACGGTGGCGCCACCAGTGTAATCGCGAATGCGTTATAATCCGTGACCATCTGCTTGCTCTCTGCCAAAAGTACTGCGCAGTTGATAAAGTAACTCAAACGAAACGGCCGTTCATTGAAGTAAAAATTTTTTCATGTTGAATTATTAAGATGGAACAAAGGGCTGTTATTAAATTTAACGCAAAACTTGGTAAAAGTGCCTCGGAAACGTACCAAATGATAAAACAAGTTTACGGTGAGTTCTGTTTAAGTAGATCAAATGTTTTCCTGTGGCACAAACGTTTTTTGGACGGAAGAGAGACGCTAGAAGATGATAAGCATACCGGAAGATCAAGTTCATCTAGGGCACCTGAGATTATTGAAAAAGTGCGTGATTTCGTGGCAAGCAATCGATGTGCGTCACTAAGAATGATGGAAGAGTCTTTAAACATCAACAAAGAAATTATTCGAACCATCCTGCATGAAGATTTGGGCATCAACAAGAAATGATTCGAACCATCCTGCATGAAGATTTGTTTCTATTTCATTTGGACAAAACAAAAGTCTGTGCTAAATTTGTTCTACACACGTTAACCAATGAATAAAAATCAAGGAGAAGTGCACATTGCAGAGACATCATTTCAGCCGCTGAAAATGATCCAAACTTCTTAAAATCGATTGTTACAGGTGATGAAACATGGTGTTTTCAATATGATCCTAAAACAAAGCGATAAAGTGCGGAATGGAAGTAAAAAAACTCGCCACAAGCCAAAAAAAAACAAGAAAAGTTCCATCGAAAATCAAAACAATGCTCATTACATTCTTCGATAATAAGGGTATTTATTATCCACAAAGAATTTGTTCCAAGTGGACAACAATTGCTGGTGAGTTTTATTTAAATGTTTTGAGGCTTTTGATGGCCAGAATTCGCCGCATTCGTCCAGAATATCGGGATGAAAACAGTTGGTGTTTGTTGCACGATAATGCACCCAGTCACACCTCACTTATTGTTTGAAGATTTTTGGCGAAAAATAACGTCTGTGTGTTGAATCATCCACCGTATTCGCCTGATTTAGCACCCTGCGACTTTTCTTTATTCCCAAAAATTAAAATGATGTTGAAATGGTGTTATTTTGATGATATTTCGACCATACAAACAGCTTCGACGCGTGCTTTGGAGGCAATTCCGCAAAGTGAACTGGAACAGGCATTCGAATCATTATTAAATCGCTGTAACAAGTGTATTGAAGCCGGAGGGACTTATTTTGAATAACAAACCAAAAAAAAATTATAATTTCTTGTTTCTATTTCATTTTACAGACCTAGTCTTAAAAATTCTTTGACGCACTGTGTACTTTTTAGACACTGCTATCACGTACGTAGCTGTTTCTATTTTTGGATGTTTTATTTTTGTTTTTGTTTTTTATCGATTGCAGAAATCCTGCTGATTTTTGTTTTCTGACATGCTCTGTTCACTGTGAATAACTTTGAAAAACTTTATTCGCCCCTGAAATGATTAAAAAGCTGTGCTTATTACAACGGAAAATTCGGTGTCATCTTTCTTGCTTTCTTTTTATTTTGGGAAGCAGGGCTGCCGTTTGGTCAAGTGGAACCCCAAAACATAAGTTATGATAAAAAGAACCACTGAAAACCCTTTAAAGATTTAAAAGAAATTCGACAAACATGCATATTAGACACACAATGAAACAAAAGATAATTACAAAATGCAAAAAATTAACTTACCCTATGCAAATTCAGCAACGCACTCGCAATGCATTTTACAACACAGAATATGCGACTAGATTGGTCTTCTGTTAAATTTGACATTTTTGAAAGCTGTGGAAGAAATTGAAAAGTTTTGTTTAAGAAAACACGGAAGACATTTTGAGAATTATGTAAATTCTTGTTTTCAAAAACATGTGATACACTAGCAAGGAAGAAAAATGTGAAATTCTCTAAGAGAGAAAAAAATTGCAGAGAAGAATAAATGCAGCTGATAAAGAAATTGTACCGAGTTTTCTATATATACACGTGTCAGAAGCAGGAGAAAGAAGACAAGAAAATTTGAGGTGAGGCTTAAAAAGCGCCAAATATTATCATCAGTCCAATTGTTGATGGTATGAAACTTTCCCAATAGTAGAAAAATAAATTTCAAGTAAAACATTTAGATGTAATGAAAATGGGTAACGACTGCAGTCAAAGTCATTGATGAAATATGATTTTTGAAATCTATCCTATATATGAAGTGACGCAACAATAATTAATTTCATTGCTACACAGGCGAGTCACATTATTGTGACCACTTCTTACTTTTGACGTCAACAGCGCGTAGCCAATGAAAGAAGGCACGTATCGTGAGCTGGCTTGGACAGCATATAAGGTATGCTTGTAGGCAATCTGAGAACATAGTCGCGGGTGGCCGAGTGGGCAACGTTCGTGACTGCCACGGAAAGGACCTCAGGTTCGATCCCAGGCAGGTACGAACACTCGATCCACTAAATATCCGCCGTGCGTCGAATGGGCACGTTAAGCCGTCGGACCCCGGGTACTGGCCCCCCGGTAATAAATAAGGGCGTCTTCCTCTCCCTTTATGCTTCGCTTCCGTATCACTTTCCTAACGGGCACTCTAGCCCAAATCTCCTAGCTTCCTATTTCTAAGGGTTGTTTAAGACCTGGGGTCAGACACTCCCTTCCTAAAATTCTCCACATATGATCATGATATGAGCTGAGATCATAGCCGCGGGTGGCCGAGTGGGCAACGTTCGTGACTGCCACGGGAAGGGCCTCAGGTTCGATCCCAGGCAGGTACGAACGCTCGATCCACTAAATACCCGCCGTGCGTTGGATGGGCACGTTAAACCGTAGGACCCCGGGTGATCATATATGATCATATGTAGAGGATTTTAGGAAGAGAGTGTCTAACCCCAGGTTTTAAACAACCCTTAGAAATAGGAAGCTAGTAGATTTGGGCTAGAGTGCCCGATACGGAAGCGAAGTAGAAAGGGGGCGAAGACGTCCTTATTTATTACCGGGGGCCAGTACCCGGGGTCCGACGGCTTAACGTGCCCATCTGACACACGGCGGATATTTAATGGATCGAGCGTTCGTACCTGCCTGGGATCGAACCTGAGGTCTTCTCCGTGGCAGTTACGAACGTTGCCCACTAGGCCACTCACGGCCCCAAAATGCCGTCGGACCGCGGGTACTGGCTCCGGTAATAAATAAGGGCGTCAACTTCGCTTCCGTGTCACTTTCCTATCGGGCGCTCTAATCTTCTAGCTTCCTATTTCTAAGGGTTGTTTAAGACCACTCCCTTCCTAAAATCTTCTATATATGACCTGATCTGATCTGAGAATATAGGGCCGCGGGTGGCCTAGTGGGCAACGTTCGTGACTGCCGCGGAAAGGACCTCAGGTTCGATCCACTAAATATCCGCCGTACGTCGGATGGTCACGTTAAGCCGTCGGACCTCGGGTACTTGCCCCCCCCCCCGTAATAAATAAGGGCGTCTTCCTCCCCTTTCTACTTCGCTTTAGTGTCACTTTCCTATCGGGCACCCTAGCCCAAATCTCCTAGCTTCCTTCCACTTGAAAATGTTTCACATACGAGCTTGACTACTATCTGCTCTTTGGGAGTTAAAATATTTCGTATTTAATGTTTCTCCGTTGCTTACCTATGAAAAGTAACTTAAGAATAAAAGTGCCTAATTAGTCTGTCAGTGGAAATCTAGGAAATAGCACGAACACGAATCCTGTTGAGAACTCAGAACGAGAACTGCGAAGCGAAGTGTCGACTACCGATTAATGAAAGGTTCCTGTGGATTGTGTTTTCGCCACGTGACTAATTTGAGCGTACAGATACAGGTGTTCGTTCTTGTCACAAACAGTGACTTTGTCACGATTACTTTTTTGGAACGTCACGGTCGGGACGTTACCGAAAAGTCATTATTAAGCCCATCCCTAATACCGTAAATGAAGTTGCTTTGTACCAAAGTACGCACTTCATTTTGAACGCGACAGAACTTCAGTGTTTTGAACGCGTGTCTGGGCACTCGCGTTTCTTCCACATGAATTTTAGATCTCCATAATAATATGGCTTTGATTCACTTGTCATTTTTAACAAAAACTTACTTATGCTTTGACTTTATTACAACCACATAATAACAATTGATTAGTATATATAGAAGAAATCATTCCCCAGAAAACATTCCTACCTTTGTGTACTGCTCTTTTAATTCCTCATAGATTATTTTACACGTACTCGGAATTATTATTCCTAAAAAATCTGCAGAAATAGCTCTTGTAAATTTCAGATCTTCATAAGAACGCTCAATATCGGAATGGCGATCCATAAACAGCCTTGGAAGCTGAGTTTTTGCGGCTCACTGTTTGCAAAAAATATCCAAGTGCTCCAAACCTAAAATTAGCGGTATGTTGACATCACCATTTCCTGTTTAATAGTCTTTTTTAGCAAAAGTTTTATAATTATTGTATTGTTTGTATTTACAAAATAAGGTTTTACTCATGTTTCTGGATTGCAGCTGAAGATACCCCTAGTAAAATTTGATCTGTATATAAAAAATAAAACACTTCCTTTTCCCAAGCAATAGCCATAGTACTTTCTCTACGACAAACTGCCGGATATTTCATTTCATTCGTGTGCGAATTTTATTGCGATAGCTGCATTCAGAATAAATTGCAAAATTTTGCGCTTTTAGTAAGAAAGGAAATCCAAATGTTCCCAAATTGCATTTTTTTTTTTTCAAGATTATGAAAAACGAATCAAGAAAGCATCAAAACATCGATGACAAATTTTTAAATTTCCGTTACGGCAAGAATTTCAATGGTATTTCATATATAAAGTGAGAGAAATTAAAGAGTGCGAAAATTGTTTATTCAATTAATTCCTACAAACGTGATCTGCTCGGCCTTTAACTCACTGAACTTTCAACCCCGGTCGCATTGACCGTTGGAAGACCCCAGGTGGTCAGCACCTAATCTCCCCACCCTGCCGGTAGCATTTGCTACCATTTCAACCCCGGTTGCATATGCAAGGACACCTCTGGTACCACAGGAAACCTGTCTGGGGGCTCATCCCCCACACCCTGCTCCCCGACAGGTTCTCTGTCGATTGGGCTACAAATTCTACATATTTTATATTTTTGGTATTAAGCCCCTTCCCCTCGACAGGTTTTCTGCTTTTGCACATACTTTCAGAGAATTTGTTTAGTTAAAATTTGTAAACGCTGAAATCCTCCAGATTGGACCAGAAATTCTTCTTTATTATATATACTTGTGGTATTAACCGCCCCCCCCCACCCCGGCCCGACACGTTTCCTGGGTTTGCAAATGCCCGCACAAAAATTTGTTGATCTGCAGTTTATGAACTCTGAAATTCTTTTAAGTTGAAGATTATAAACTTTTTATAAAGAATTACATTTAATACCAAATTACGGAAATATTTGGTGACTCACATAACCAACCTTTGGAGACGTGGCCACGGAGCAGTCAAAAACGCAATTTTTATACAGCCCCTTAAAATTTTTAAGACCAGTTCTCCGCTTTGTCTTTGGCCCGGAAATCATGGAAATGTCTAAATTTCTTCTTGAAAAGGAAATATTAAAAAATGTGTTGTGAATAATAGTTCAAGTAGTAGGAAATATAGCCAGACGATATTTGTTTAGGAACAACAATTTTATGGTACTGAAAATGCAATGTGGCCAGTTCTCCGGTGGCCACTTTTCGGTACCCAGTCTACTTGCTTTTGTTTCTTTCAGGTGCCAGTTCCAGATAAGAATCTAAGGTATTGCAGGCCTTGGCGTTTATCCCAGCAATGAAAAAATTTATGAGCTTAATAACCCAACTGGGAATCACACTAAGCTTATTACAAAGACAAAAGCCACCCTGCGCCCATCCATCACCCCCTTAATGGCTTAACTAAGCTATCTAAGCTATTAGGGGGTGATGGCCCATCCCCGGAATTCGCATTCAATCTGTTCCAACTGCTTAAACCTTAAACGCCCACTTATATCTTAGAATTTGAATCCTCACACTAAGGCATTTATTTAACACTTAACTCAATTGCCTAAAAATCGCTGAAGAGTGCAAACGGTTTTACAGAAATTAACATGCAGGGCACGTGATTTTCTTCAGGTTCTAAATTCCTACTTTTAAAAAGAATTTCTCCAGCGTTTGATAGTTCTCATCCGCAAGTGGTTCAGAACAACCTATTCCATCAATTTTAGGCCCCTAATCAGGTAGTTCAGAAGGAGTTTGACCTTTTGGGGTGTAAGAGAACTGGAAACAAAACTTTTAAGGGGCCGTGTAAAAATTGCGTTTACGACAAATTCCTGGCCACGTCCCAAGAGGTTGGTTATCTGAATCACATAGAGTTTCTCTAACTCTGTATTTTCTTAATAGTGATATTTAATGTAATACGTTATCAAAAAAATTTACATTCTACAACTCAACAAAAGAATTTCATGGTTTAAGCACTGCAGCTCGAGAAATTCTCTGCAAAAGCGGGAAACATGTCGGGGGGGGGGTTATGTTATACCAAAAAAATAAAATAAAAAGATTTCAGGGGCTACCCGGCGATTCTCATCGTTCACGAGCTACAACTCTGGCAGGCAACCTGTCGGGGAAAGGGGGGGCGCTTATGACTGAAAATATGTAACATAAATATTTCCTAGGATTTCTTGTGTGATTGGGAGGTTTTCAGCGTTTTCAAAGGATGGATGAAAGAATATGGACACATAGGTAGAAACAAATCTGGCAATATCAAAAATCCTATGAGATAAAACAAAATTCACTGAGTTACTGAAGATTGTTCTGGAAACCAAATTTCATCATGTTACAGTTAAACCAAAGCTTTGAGTTAAACAACAAATTCAACATTTGAATCCTCACTCTAAGGCAGATATTTGAAACTTAAGTCAATTGCCTAAAAATTGCTGAAGAGTGCAAACGGTTTTACAGAACTTAACATGCAGGGCACGTGATTTTTCACAGGTTCTAAATTCCTACTTTTAAAAAGAATTTCTCCAGTGTTTGATAGTTCTCATCCGCAAGTGGTTCAGAACAACATATTGCATCATCAATTTTGGACCCCTAATCAGGTAGGAGCTTCACCTGTTGGGGTGTAAGAGAACTGGAAACAAAAATTTTTAAGGAACCGTATAAAAATTGCGTTTTGGACAACTTCATGGCCAAGTTCCCTATCTGAATTACATAAAGGTTCCGTAACTCCGTATTTTGTTAATAGTGATATTTAATGTAATACTTTATCAAAAAAATTTACATTCTACTACTCAACAAAACAATTTCATGGTTTAAGCACTGCAGCTCGAGAAAT
The DNA here is from genome assembly GCA_039090855.1 of Macrothele yani. Classification (NCBI taxonomy): domain Eukaryota; kingdom Metazoa; phylum Arthropoda; class Arachnida; order Araneae; family Macrothelidae; genus Macrothele; species Macrothele yani. The sequence continues at coordinate 115,208,427 of CM076999.1, read as the reverse complement.
TCTCTGCAAACGCAGGAAACATGTCCAGGGGAGGGGGGAGAGACATGTTATATAAGAAAAATATATATATAATGATTTCTGGGCCCATCCGGAGATTTTCATCGTTCACGAACTACAACTCTAGCAGGAAATCTGTCAGGGAAAGGGGGGAGAAGCGCTTAAGACTGAAAATATAAAACATAAATATTTCCTAGGATTTCTTGTGTGATTGGGAGGTTTTCAGCGTTTGCAAAGGATGGATGAAAGAATGTGGACACATAGGTAGAAACAAATCTGGCAATATCAAAAATCCTATGAGATAAAACAAAATTCACTGAGTTACTGAAGATTGTTCTGGAAACCAAATTTCATCATGTTACGGTTAAACCAAAGCTTTGGGATAAATTAGCAAATTCAACATTTGAATCCTCACAGTATGGCAGATATTTGAAACTTAACTCAATTGCTTAAAAATTGCTGAAGGAATGCAAACGGTTTTACAGAAATTAACATGCAGGGCACGTGATTTTTCCCAGGTTCTAAATCCCTTCTTTTAAAAAGAATTTCTCCAGTGTTTGATAGTTCTCATCCGCAAGTGGTTCAGAACATCATATTGCATCATCAATCTTGGACCCCTAATCAGGTTGATCATAAGGAGTTTGACCTGTTGGTGTGTAAGAGAGTTGGAAACAAAATTTTTAAGGGGCCGTATAAAAATTGCGTTTTGGACAACTTCCTGGCCACGTCCCCTATCTGAATCACATAAAGGTTCCGTAACTCCGCATTTTCTTAATAGTGATATTTAATGTAATACTTTATCAAAAAAATTTACATTCTACAACTCAACAAAAGAATTTCATGGTTTAAGCACTGCAGCTCGAGAAAGTCTCTGCAAAAGCATTAAACATGTCCGAGGGGAGGTGGGGGGCATGTTATACCAAAAAAATTAAATATGAAGATTTCTGGGGCTACCTGGAGATTTTCATCGTTTTCGAACTACAACTCTAGCAGAAAAGTTGTCGGGGAAAGGGGGGGGCGCTTAAGACTAAAAATATAAAACGTAAAGCATTCCTAGGATTTCTTGTGTGATTGGGAGGTTTTCAAAGAATGGATGAAGGAATGTGGACACATAGGTAGAAACAAATCTGGCAATATCAAAAATCCTATGAGATAAAACAAAATTCACTGAGTTACGCAAGATTGTTCTGGAAACCAAATTTCATCATGTTACGGTAAAACCAAACCTTTGGATTAAACAACAAATTCAACATTTGAATCCTCACACTAAGGCAGATATTTGAAACTTAAGTCAATTGCCTAAAAATTGCTGAAGGAGTGCAAACGGTTTTACAGAAATTAACATGCAGGGCACGTGATTTTTCCCAGGTTCTAGATTCCTACTTTTAAAAAGAATTTCTCCAGTGTTTGATAGTTCTCATCCGCAAGTGGTTCAGAACAACCTATTGCATCGTCAATTTTAGGCCATTAATCAGGTAGTTCAGAAGGAGTTTGACCTTTTGGGGTGTAAAAGAATTCGAAACAAAACTTTTAAGGGGCCGTATAAAAATTGCGCTTTGGACAACTTCCTGGCCACGTCCCCAGAGGTTGGTTATCTGAATCACAAAAAGGTTCTGTAACTCCGTATTTTCTTAATAGTGATATTTAATGTAATGCTTTATCAAAAAAATTTACATTCTACAACTCAACAAAAGAAAGTCATGGTTTAAGCACTGCAGCTCGAGAAATTCTCTGCAAACGCAGGAAACATGTCCGAGGGGGGAAGAGACATGTTATATAAGAAAAAAATATATATAATGATTTCTGGGCCCATCCGGAAATTTTCATCGTTCACGAACTACAACTCTAGCAGGAAAGCTGTCGGGGAAAGGGGCGAGGGGGCGCTTAAGACTGAAAATATAAAACATAAATATTTCCTAAGATTTCTTGTGTGATTGGGAGGTTTTCAGCGTTTTCAAAGGATGGATGAAAGAATGTGGACACATAGGTAGAAACAAATCTGGCAATATCAAAAATCCTATGAGATAAAACCAAATTCCCTGAGTTACTGAAGATTGTTCTGGAAACCAAATTTCATCATGTTACGGTTAAACCAAAGCTTTGGGTTAAATTAGCAAATTCAACATTTGAATCCTCACAGTATGGCAGATATTTGCAACTTAACTCAATTGCTTAAAACTTGCTGAAGGAATGCAAACGGTTTTACAGAACTTAACATGCAGGGCACGTGATTTTTTCCAGCTTCTAAGTCCCTACTTTTGAAAAGAATTTCTCCTTTTCAAAAGTAGTTACTCAAGATTGTTCTGGAAACCCAATTTCATCATGTTACGGTTAAACCAAAGCTTTGGATTAAACAAGAAATTCAACATTTGAATCCTCACACTAAGGCAGATATTTGAAACTTAAGTCAATTGCCTAAAAATTGTTGAAGAGTGCAAACGGTTTTACAGAAATTAACATGCAGGGCACGTGATTTTTCTCAGGTTCTAAATTCCTACTTTTAAAAAGAATTTCTCCTTTTCAAAAGTAGTTACTCAAGATTGTTCTGGAAAACAAATTTCATCATGTTACGGTTAAACCAAACCTTTGGGTTAAATTAACAAATTCTACATTTGAATCCTCACAGTATGGCAGATATTTGAAACTTAACTCAATTGCTTAAAAACTGCTGAAGGAATGCAAACGGTTTTGCAGAAATTAACATGCAGGGCACGTGATTTTTCCCAGCTTCTAGATCCCTACTTTTAAAAAGAATTTCTCCAGTGTTTGATAGTTCTCATCTGCAAGTGGTTCAGAACAACATATTGCATCATCAATCTTGGACCCCTAATCAGGTAGATCATAAGGAGTTTGACCTGTTGGGGTGTAAGAGAGCTGGAAACAAAATTTTTAAGGGGCCGTATAAAAATTGCGTTTTGGACAACTTCCTGGCCACGTCCCCAGAGGTTGGTTTTCTGAATCACAAAAAGTTTCTGTAACTCCGTATTTTCTTAATAGTGATATTTATTGCAATACCTTATCAAAAAAAATTACATTCTGCAACTCAACAAAAGAATTTCATGGTTTAAGCACTGCAGCTCGAGAAATTCTGTGCAAAAGCAGGAAACCTGTCCGGGGAGGGGAGAGACATGTTATATAAGAAAAATATATATATAATGATGTCTGGGACCATCCGGAGATTTTCATCGTTCACGAACTACAACTCTAGCAGGAAAGCTGTCGGGGAAAGGGGCGAGGGGGCGCTTAAGACTGAAAATATAAAACATAAATATTTCCTAGGATTTCTTGTGTGATTGGGAGGTTTTCAGCGTTTTCAAAGGATGGATGAAAGAATATGGACACATAGGTAGAAACAAATCTGGCAATATCAAAAATCCTATGAGATAAAACAAAATTCACTGAGTTACTGAAGATTGTTCTGGAAACCAAATTTCATCATGTTACGGTTAAACCAAAGTTTTGGGTTAAATTAGCAAATTCAACATTTGAATCCTCACAGCATGGCAGATATTTTAAACTTAACTCAATTGCTTAAAAATTTCTGAAGGAATGCAAACGATTTTACCGAATTTAACTTGCAGGGCACGTGATTTTTTCCAGCTTCTAAATCCCTATTTTTGAAAAGAATTTCTCCAGTGTTTGATAGTTCTCATCCGCAAGTGGTTCAGAACAACATATTGCATCATCAATTTTGGACCCCTAATCAGGTAGACCATAAGGAGTTTGACCTGTTGGGGTGTAAGAGAACTGGAAACAAAATTTTTAAGGGACCGCATAAAAATTGCGTTTTGGACAACTTCATGGCCAAGTCCCCTATCTGAATCACATAAAGGTTCCCTAACTCCGTATTTTCTTAATAGTGATATTTAATGTAATACTTTACCAAAATAATTTGCATTCTACAACTCAACAAAAGGATTTCATGGTTTAAGCACTGCAGCTCGAGAAATTATCTGCAAAAGCCGGAAGCATGTCCGGGGGGAGGGGGGTTATGTCATACCAAAAAAATAAAGTGAAAAGATTTCTGGTGCTACCCGGCGATTTTCATCGTTCACGAGCTACAACTCTGGCAGGAAACCTGTCGGGGAAAGGGGGTGGGGGCGCTTATGACTTAAAATATGTAACATAAATATTTCCTAGGATTTCTTGTGTGATTGAGGGGTTTTCAGCGTTTTCAAAGGATGGATGAAAGAATATGGACACATAGGTAGAAACAAATCTGGCAATATCAAAAATCCTATGAGATAAAACAAAATTCACTGAGTTACTGAAGATTGTTCTGGAAACCAAATTTCATCATGTTACGGTTAAACCAAAGCTTTGGGTTAAATTAGCAAATTCAACATTTGAATCCTCACAGTATGGCAGATATTTGCAACTTAACTCAATTGCTTAAAACTTGCTGAAGGAATGCAAACGGTTTTACAGAACTTAACATGCAGGGCACGTGATTTTTTCCAGCTTCTAAGTCCCTACTTTTGAAAAGAATTTCTCCTTTTCAAAAGTAGTTACTCAAGATTGTTCTGGAAACCCAATTTCATCATGTTACGGTTAAACCAAAGCTTTGGATTAAACAAGAAAGTCAACATTTGAATCCTCACACTAAGGCAGGTATTTGAAACTTAAGTCAATTGCCTAAAAATTGCTGAAGAGTGCAAACGGTTTTACAGAAATTAACATGCAGTGCACGTGATTTTTCCCAGGTTCTAAATTCCTACTTTTAAAAAGAATTTCTCCAGTGTTTGATAGTTCTCATCCGCAAGTGGTTCAGAACAACGTTTTGCATCATCAATCTTGGACCCCTAATCAGGTAGATCATAAAGAATTTGACCTGTTGGGGTGTAAGAGAGCTGGAAACAAAATTTTTAAGTGGCCGTATAAAAATTGCGTTTTGGACAACTTCCTGGCCACGTCCCCTATCTGAATCACGTAAAGGTTCCGTAACTCCGTATTTTCTTAATAGTGATATTTAATGTAATACTTTATCAAAAAAATGTACATTCTACAATTCAACAAAAGAATTTCATGGTTTAAGCACTGCAGCTCGAGAAAGTCTCTGCAAAAGCATTAAACATGTCCGAGGGGAGGGGGGGAGTCATGTTATACCAACAAAATTAAATATAAAGATTTCTGGGGCTACCTGGAGATTTTCATCGTTTTCGAACTACAACTCTAGCAGAAAAGTTGTCGGGGAAAGGGGGGCGCTTAAGACTAAAAATATAAAACGTAAAGAATTCCTGGGATTTCTTGTGTGATTGGGAGGTTTTCAAAGAATGGATGAAGGAATGTGGACACATAGGTAGAAACAAATCTGGCAATATCAAAAATCCTATGAGATAAAACAAAATTCACTGAGTTACGCAAGACTGTTCTGGAAACCAAATTTCATCATGTTACGGTTAAACCAAACCTTTGGATTAAACAACAAATTCAACATTTGAATCCTCACACTAAGGCAGATATTTGAAACTTAAGTCAATTGCCTAAAAATTGCTGAAGAGTGCAAACGGTTTTACAGAAATTAACATGCAGGGCACGTGATTTTTCCCAGGTTCTAAATTTCTACTTTAAAAAAGAATTTCTCCAGTGTTTGATAGTTCTCATCCGCAAGTGGTTCTGAACAACATATTGCATCATCAATTTTAGACCCCTAATCAGGTAGATCATAAGGAGTGTGACCTGTTGGGGTGTAAGAGAATTCGAAACAAAACTTTTAAGGGGCCGTATAAAAATTGCGTTTTGGACAACTTCCTGGCCACGTCCCCAGAGGTTGGTTTTCTGAATCACAAAAAGTTTCTGTAACTCCGTATTTTCTTAATAGTGATATTTATTGCAATACTTTATCAAAAAAAATTACATTCTGCAACTCAACAAAAGAATTTCATGGTTTAAGCACTGCAGCTCGAGAAATTCTGTGCAAAAGCAGGAAACCTGTCCGGGGAGGGGAGAGACATGTTATATAAGAAAAATATATATATAATGATTTCTGGGCCCATCCGGAGATTTTCATCGTTCACGAACTACAACTCTAGCAGGAAAGCTGTCGGGGAAAGGAAGAGGAGGCGCTTAAGACTGAAAATATAAAACATAAATATTTCCTAGGATTTCTTGTGTGATTGGGAGGTTTTCAGCGTTTTCAAAGGATGGATGAAAGAATGTGGACACATAGGTAGAAACAAATCCGGCAATATCAAAAATCCTATGAGATAAAACCAAATTCACTGAGTTACTGAAGATTGTTCTGGAAACCAAATTTCATCATGTTACGGTTAAACCAAAGCTTTGGGTTAAATTAGCAAATTCTACATTTGAATCCTCACAGTATGGCAGATATTTGCAACTTAACTCAATTGCTTAAAACTTGCTGAAGGAATGCAAACGGTTTTACAGAACTTAACATGCAGGGCACGTGATTTTTCTCAGGTTCTAAATTCCAACTTTTAAAAAGAATTTCTCCTTTTCAAAAGTAGTTACTCAAGATTGTTCTGGAAAACAAATTTCATCATGTTACGGTTAAACCAAACCTTTGGGTTAAATTAACAAATTCTACATTTGAATCCTCACAGTATGGCAGATATTTGAAACTTAACTCAATTGCTTAAAAACTGCTGAAGGAATGCAAACGGTTTCGCAGAAATTAACATGCAGGGCACGTGATTTTTCCCAGCTTCTAGATCCCTACTTTTAAAAGAATTTCTCCAGTGTTTGATAGTTCTCATCTGCAAGTGGTTCAGAACAACATATTGCATCATCAATCTTGGACCCCTAATCAGGTAGATCAAGAGGAGTTTGACCTGTTGGGGTGTAAGAGAGCTGGAAACAAAATTTTTAAGGGGCCGTATAAAAATTGCGTTTTGGACAACTTCCTGGCCACGTCCCCAGAGGTTGGTTTTCTGAATCACAAAAAGTTTCTGTAACTCCGTATTTTCTTAATAGTGATATTTATTGCAATACCTTATCAAAAAAAATTACATTCTGCAACTCAACAAAAGAATTTCATGGTTTAAGCACTGCAGCTCGAGAAATTCTGTGCAAAAGCAGGAAACCTGTCCGGGGAGGGGAGAGACATGTTATATAAGAAAAATATATATATAATGATTTCTGGGCACATCCGGAGATTTTCATCGTTCACGAACTACAACTCTAGCAGGAAAGCTGTCGGGGAAAGGGGCGAGGGGGCGCTTAAGACTGAAAATATAAAACATAAATATTTCCTAGGATTTCTTGTGTGATTGGGAGGTTTTCAGCGTTTTCAAAGGATGGATGAAAGAATATGGACACATAGGTAGAAACAAATCTGGCAATATCAAAAATACTATGAGATAAAACAAAATTCACTGAGTTACTGAAGATTGTTCTGGAAACCAAATTTCATCATGTTACGGTTAAACCAAAGCTTTATGTTAAATTAGCAAATTCAACATTTGAATCCTCACAGCATGGCAGATATTTTAAACTTAACTCAATTGCTTAAAAATTTCTGAAGGAATGCAAACGATTTTACCGAATTTAACTTGCAGGGCACGTGATTTTTTCCAGCTTCTAAATCCCTATTTTTGAAAAGAATTTCTCCAGTGTTTGATAGTTCTCATCCGCAAGTGGTTCAGAACAACATATTGCATCATCAATTTTGGACCCCTAATCAGGTAGACCATAAGGAGTTTGACCTGTTGGGGTGTAAGAGAACTGGAAACAAAAATTTTTAAGGGACCGCATAAAAATTGCGTTTTGGACAACTTCATGGCCAAGTCCCCTATCTGAATCACATAAAGGTTCCCTAACTCCGTATTTTCTTAATAGTGATATTTAATGTAATACTTTACCAAAATAATTTGCATTCTACAACTCAACAAAAGGATTTCATGGTTTAAGCACTCGAGAAATTATCTGCAAAAGCCGGAAGCATGTCCGGGGGGAGGGGGGGTTATGTCATACCAAAAAAATAAAATGAAAAGATTTCTGGTGCTACCCGGCGATTTTCATCGTTCACGAGCTACAACTCTGGCAGGAAACCTGTCGGGGAAAGGGGGTGGGGGCGCTTATGACTTAAAATATGTAACATAAATATTTCCTAGGATTTCTTGTGTGATTGGGAGGTTTTCAGCGTTTTCAAAGGATGGATGAAAGAATATGGACACATAGGTAGAAACAAATCTGGCAATATCAAAAATCCTATGAGATAAAACAAAATTCACTGAGTTACTGAAGATTGTTCTGGAAACCAAATTTCATCATGTTACGGTTAAACCAAAGCTTTGGGTTAAATTAGCAAATTCAACATTTGAATCCTCACAGTATGGCAGATATTTGCAACTTAACTCAATTGCTTAAAACTTGCTGAAGGAATGCAAACGGTTTTACAGAACTTAACATGCAGGGCACGTGATTTTTTCCAGCTTCTAAGTCCCTACTTTTGAAAAGAATTTCTCCTTTTCAAAAGTAGTTACTCAAGATTGTTCTGGAAACCCAATTTCATCATGTTACGGTTAAACCAAAGCTTTGGATTAAACAAGAAATTCAACATTTGAATCCTCACACTAAGGCAGATATTTGAAACTTAAGTCAATTGCCTAAAAATTGCTGAAGAGTGCAAACGGTTTTACAGAAATTAACATGCAGGGCACGTGATTTTTCCCAGGTTCTAAATTCCTACTTTTAAAAAGAATTTCTCCAGTGTTTGATAGTTCTCATCTGCAAGTGGTTCAGAACAACATATTGCATCATCAATCTTGGACCCCTAATCAGGTAGATCATAAGGAGTTTGACCTGTTGGGGTGTAAGAGAGCTGGAAACAAAATTTTTAAGGGGCCGTATAAAAATTGCGTTTTGGACAACTTCCTGGCCACGTCCCCTATCTAAATCACATAAAGGTTCCGTAACTCCGTATTTTCTTAATAGTGATATTTAATGTAATACTTTAGCAAAAAAATGTACATTCTACAACTCAACAAAAGAATTTCATGGTTTAAGCACTGCAGCTCGAGAAAGTCTCTGCAAAAGCATTAAACATGTCCGAGGGGAGGGGGGTAATGTTATACCAACAAAATTAAATATAAAGATTTCTGGGGCTACCTGGAGATTTTCATCGTTTTCGAACTACAACTCTAGCAGAAAACCTGTCGGGGAAGGGGGGGGGGCTTAAGACTAAAAATATAAAACGTAAAGAATTCCTAGGATTTCTTGTGTGATTGGGAGGTTTTCAAAGAATGGATGAAGGAATGTGGACACATATTTAGAAACAAATCTGGCAATATCAAAAATCCTATGAGATAAAACAAAATTCACTGAGTTACGCAAGATTGTTCTGGAAACCAAATTTCATCATGTTACGGTTAAACCAAACCTTTGGGTTAAATTAAAAAATTCTACATTTGAATCCTCACAGTATGGCAGATATTTGAAACTTAACTCAATTGCTTAAAAATTGCTGAAGGAATGCAAACGGTTTTACAGAAATTAACATTCAGGGCACGTGATTTTTCCCAGCTTCTAGATCCCTACTTTTAAAAAGAATTTCTCCAGTGTTTGATAGTTCTCATCCGCAAGTGGTTCAGAACAACATATTGCATCATCAATCTTGGACCCCTAATCAGGTAGATCATAAGGAGTTTGACCTGTTGGGGTGTAAGAGAGCTGGAAACAAAATTTTTAAGTGGCCGTATAAAAATTGCGTTTTGGACAACTTCCTGGCCACGTCCCCTATCTGAATCACGTAAAGGTTCCGTAACTCCGTATTTTCTTAATAGTGATATTTAATGTAATACTTTATCAAAAAAATTTACATTCTACAACTCAACAAAAGAATTTCATGGTTTAAGCACTGCAGCTCGAGAAAGTCTCTGCAAAAGCATTAAACATGTAAGATGGGAGGGGTGGGGGGAATGTTATACCAACAAAATTAAATATAAAGATTTCTGGGGCTACCTGGAGATTTTCATCGTTTTCGAACTACAACTCTAGCAGAAAACCTGTCGGGGAAGGGGGGGCTTAAGACTTAAAATATAAAACGTAAAGAATTCCTAGGATTTCTTGTGTGATTGGGAGGTTTTCAAAGAATGGATGAAGGAATGTGGACACATAGGTAGAAACAAATCTGGCAATATCAAAAATCCTATGAGATAAAACAAAATTCACTGAGTTACTGAAGATTGTTCTGGAAACCAAATTTCATCATGTTACGGTTAAACCAAAGCTTTGGGTTAAATTAGCAAATTCAACATTTGAATCCTCACAGTATGGCAGATATTTGCAACTTAACTCAATTGCTTATAAACTTGCTGAAGGAATGCAAACGGTTTTACAGAACTTAACATGCTGGGCACGTGATTTTTTCCAGCTTCTAAGTCCCTACTTTTGAAAAGAATTTCTCCTTTTCAAAAGTAGTTACTCAAGATTGTTCTGGAAACCCAATTTCATCATGTTACGGTTAAACCAAAGCTTTGGATTAAACAAGAAATTCAACATTTGAATCCTCACACTAAGGCAGGTATTTGAAACTTAAGTCAATTGCCTAAAAATTGCTGAAGAGTGCAAACGGTTTTACAGAAATTAACATGCAGGGCACGTGATTTTTCCCAGGTTCTAAATTCCTACTTTTAAAAAGAATTTCTCCAGTGTTTGATAGTTCTCATCCGCAAGTGGTTCAGAACAACGTTTTGCATCATCAATCTTGGACCCCTAATCAGGTTGATCATAAGGAGTTTGACCTGTTGGTGTGTAAGAGAGCTGGAAACAAAATTTTTAAGTGGCCGTATAAAAATTGCGTTTTGGACAACTTCCTGGCCACGTCCCCTATCTAAATCACATAAAGGTTCCGTAACTCCGTATTTTCTTAATAGTGATATTTAATGTAATACTTTATCAAAAAAATGTACATTCTACAATTCAACAAAAGAATTTCATGGTTTAAGCACTGCAGCTCGAGAAATTCTCTGCAAAAGCATTAAACATGTCCGAGGGGAGGGGGGGGTAATGTTATACCAACAAAATTAAATATAAAGATTTCTGGGGCTACCTGGAGATTTTCATCGTTTTCGAACTACAACTCTAGCAGAAAACCTGTCGGGGGAAGGGGGGCTTAAGACTAAAAATATAAAACGTAAAAATTCCTAGGATTTCTTGTGTGATTGGGAGGTTTTCAAAGAATGGATGAAGGAATGTGGACACATATGTAGAAACAAATCTGGCAATATCAAAAATCCTGTGAGATAAAACAAAATTCACTGAGTTACGCAAGATTGTTCTGGAAACCAAATTTCATGATGTTACGGTTAAACCAAACCTTTGGGTTAGATGAACAAATTCTACATTTGAATCCTTACAGTATGGCAGATATTTGAAACTTAACTCAATTGATTAAAAATTGCTGAAGGAATGCAAACGGTTTTACAGAAATTAACATGCAGGGCACGTGATTTTTCCCAGCTTCTAGATCCCTACTTTTGAAAAGAATTTCTCCAGTATTTGATAGTTCTCATCCGCAAGTGGTTCAGAACAACATATTGCATCATCAATCTTGGACCCCTAATCAGGTAGATCATAAGGAGTTTGGCCTGTTGGGGTGTAAGAGAGCTGGAAACAAAATTTTCAAGGGGCCGTATAAAAATTGCGTTTTGGACAACTTCCTGGCCACGTCCCCAGAGGTTGGTTTTCTGAATCACAAAAAGTTTCTGTAACTCCGTATTTTCTTAATAGTGATATTTATTGCAATACTTTATCAAAAAAAATTACATTCTGCAACTCAACAAAAGAATTTCATGGTTTAAGCACTGCAGCTCGAGAAATTCTGTGCAAAAGCAGGAAACCTGTCCGGGGAGGGGAGAGACATGTTATATAAGAAATATATATATATAATGATTTCTGGGCCCATCCGGAGATTTTCATCGTTCACGAACTACAACTCTAGCAGAAAAGCTGTCGGGGAAAGGGGCGAGGGGGCGCTTAAGGCTGAAAATATAAAACATAAATATTTCCTAGGATTTCTTGTGTGATTGCGAGGTTTTCAGCGTTTTCAAAGGATGGATGAAGGAATGTGGACACATAGGTAGAAACAAATCTGGCACTATCAAAAATCCTATGAGATAAAACAAAATTCACTGAGTTACTGAAGATTGTTCTGGAAACCAAATTTCATCATGTTACGGTTAAACCAAAGCTTTGGGTTAAATTAACAAATTCAACATTTGAATCCTCACAGTATGGCAGATATTTGAAACTTAACTCATTTGCTTAAAAATTGCCGAAGGAATGCAAACGGTTTTTCAGAACTTAACATGCAGGGCACGTGATTTTTTCCAGCTTCTAAATCCCTACTTTTGAAAAGAATTTTTCCTTTTCAAAAGTAATTACTCAAGATTGTTCTGGAAACAAAATTTCATCATGTTACGGTTAAACCAAAGCTTTGGGTTAAACAACAAATTCAACATTTGAATCCTCACACTAAGGCAGATATTTGAAACTTAACTCAATTGCCTAAAAATTGCTAAAGAGTGCAAACGGTTTTACAGAACTTAACATGCAGGGCACGTGATTTTTCCCAGGTTCTAAATTCCTACTTTTAAAAAGAATTTCTCCAGTGTTTGATAGTTCTCATCCGCAAGTGGCTGAGAACAACATATTGCATCATCAATTTTAGACCCCTAATCAATTAGGAGTTTGACCTGTTGTGGTGTAAGAGAACTGGAAACAAATTTTTTTAAGGGACCCTATAAAAATTGCGTTTTGGGCAACTTCATGGCCAAGTCCCTATCTCAATCACATAAAGGTTCCGTAACTCCGTATTTTCTTAATAGTGATATTCAATGTAATACTTTATCAAAAAAATTTATATTTTACAACTCAACAAAAGAATTTCATGGTTTAAGCACTGCAGCTCGAGAAATTATCTGCAAAAGCCGGAAACATGTCCGGGGGAAGGGGGTTATGTTATACCAAAAAAATAAAATAAAAAGATTTCTGGGGCTACCCGGAGATTTTTATCGTTCACGAGCTACAACTCTGGCAGGAAACCTGTCGGGGAAAGGGGGGGGGGGGCGCTTATTACTGAAAATATGTAACATAAATATTTCCTACGATTTCTTGTGTGATTGGGAGGTTTTCAGCGTTTTCAAAGGATGGATGAAGGAATATGGACACATAGGTAGAAACAAATCTGGCAATATCAAAAATCCTATGAGATAAAACAAAATTCACTGAGTTACTCAAGATTGTTCTGGAAACCAAATTTCATCATGTTACGGTTAAATAAAAATTGGTGAAGAATGCAAACGGTTTTACAGAAGTTAACATGCAGGGCACTTGATTTTTCCCAGCTTCTAAATCCCTAGTGTTGAAAAGAATTTCTCCAGTATTTGATAGTTCTCATCCGCAAGTGTTTCAGAACAGCATATTGCATCATCAATTTTAGGCCCCTAATCAGGTAGATGAGAAGGAGTTTGACCTTTTGGGGTGTAAGAGGACTGGAAACCAAACTTTTAAGGGCCGTATAAAAATTGCGTTTTCGACAACTTCCTGGCCACGTCTCCAGAGGTTGGTTATCTGAATCACATAAAGGTTCCGGAGCTCCGTATTTTCTTAATAGTGATATTCAATGTAATACTTTATTAAAAAAATTTACAATCTACAACTCAACAAAAGAATTTCATGGTTTAAGTACTGCTGCTCGAGAAATTCTCTGCAAGAGCAGGAAACATGTCCGAGGGTATGGTATGCTATTTGAAGAAGTTTTAGTAGGGAGGGTCTGACCCTAGATCTAAAACTGCCCTTAGAAAATGAGAAGCTAGGTGATCTGAGTAAGTGAACTCAATAGGAAGACAAACAGAAAAATGTAGTGAAAGGAGAGAGTGATGCGTGACACAACTCTGTCTGGAAGGGGGAATCCAAAAATATATAAATATAAGGATACCAAAAATATATAGATATTTATATATTTTGTTTAAGGGGTGGGGGGATACCAAAAATATGTAAATATAAAGAATGCCAAAAGTTGTTGCCATACAAGTTGGATTTAAAGAAAAATACCAAATTTTCAGCAAAACAAAAATATATATATAATTTTTTTTCCAGAAAATAACATTCAGAAAAATATTATAGTACTAGAGAAAAACAAATAGCATTTTTGCTATAAAATAGCACGACCTGGAAACACTGAGACGAAATCATATCTAGCAAACTAACGTGCAGTTATATTGTTTCTACTGAATTAGCGATGGTTTGGCATGCGTTATGTAAGATGGAAACACATCGCGACGTACTGTATAATTGCGTGATAAAAATTCGTGTAATAACATGTTCGTGATGTCACCCACGTTATTTTCAAAAATCATCTTTGTTCCTTACATGTTCCAATTCCCTGCATTTTTATGTCTACCATTGCCTTGAAAAAGCCTCCCAGTGGAGCGCAAAAGCTTGGCGGATCTTTATGCTTACTACACTACAAAAATAAGCAGAATAAATACGCCATATGCATCTCTTGAGTATTCACAGTCTGGTGTATATTTGTAACAACGTTAGGAATAGAAATGTTCAGCAGTATCTTAACTTTCTTTAAAAGAGATTGTTTAAAGTACCTTTCACCTGAAAAAATAAAAAAACTATTTGAATAACGTTTTTAATCTTTCAGAAACTGTCATCTGAGAATCAAAAAAATTCTTTCGTAAATCGAATCTATAGCTCTTGGTATTAAGTAAAATATGAACTATAAAAGGGAAGATGTAATTTTCGGAAAATATCTTTTTCTTTATGAAGTTATTAAACATTTGCTAATGCGTGTTTAAACAACTGTGCCAGAACTTTAGCTGATCGTAAAATGCCTGCTTCTAACAGAAAAAAAAAAAAAAAAATCTGCCATTGGATTACACTTAACTGTGGAAACCCCAAAAAGAGCAATCTTTTGCTTTTGCAGTAAAGCCCTTTTGAAAAAAATTCAAGTAACTACAAGACCACAGAAAATTTGGTAGACTCATATGCCAGGAAAAGTTTTAGTAAATAAGGATCCTTAACTGTCTATGTAGTCATTTTCGTTAAAAATAATCTCTGTGTACATTATTTCGAAATCTCGAGATATATGTACAGTATTCTGTGAAGAATTGTACATACATTTCGAGGTTTTGTGGCGAGTTGTACCTGTGGTTGAAATCAAACGAATTAAAAAAAACTTAAAATGATAAAAAAACTCAATTGGCATGCTTAAAAATCGTTCAGCTAAAAGGCTGGTCATACACAAATCATACAGAGAGGGGTAAAACTTTACCTGCTGCAGTATTTCAGTTATCTTCCAAAACTTTCACCTTCCAGAGAAGCTTGCTCAGGGACATGTACTTCTTATGTCAAGCGGCACACACACTACAATCGTAAGTGTTTTCTTGATCACTATGAGCTCAAAACATTCAGCTGGGAGAAGAGAGCGGGTAGCAGGGCGTTTAAATAAATCTAGCCAGTAACGATCAGCGTTCAGTTCTCTAGTAACTGAACACTGATGGCTACTGGATAATTCGTGGAAAGGATTGTCAACCGTTCCCACGGATTAGCCCGTTGGCTATTCCACCAAGGGGCTTATCCGTGGGAAGGGCTCAGATGACAATAGTTTACACCCGCAAAAGTTAACTTCAAAGCAGCCGAATTGGAAACTTTCATTTATATATTTCCTTTTTACATTTTCATAAAAATTTTACAGCGCTAACGATTTTTGCTTACTTGGGAATAAATTGCATTTAGTTGTGAAAGCTCTTAGTTGTAAAAGGTAGAATCCTTTACAACTAAGAGCTCGGAACCAACAGAATTCCTCGCTAAATCCGTGCAGGAGTGAAAGATCTCATCTTATCACAAAAAGATATGCATACACGTTTATATTATACTCGTATATCCATATCCTATCACATAAAGATATGCATACACTTTTATATTATACTCGTATATCCATATCTTATCACATAAAGATATGCATACACGTTTATGTTATACTCGTATATCCATATCTTATCACATAAAGATATGCATACACGTTTATATTATACTCGTATATCCATATCTTATCTCATAAAGATATACACGTTTATATTATACTCGTATATCCATATCTTATCACATAAAGATATGCATACACGTTTTTATATTATACTCGTATATCCATAACAATGGGATGCACTTGAAATATTTAATTAATTCACTGTAGTTGTAGAAACTGAAAAAAAAAGGCACTTTCATGAACACGAACCACCAAAAGAATACCTACAGAAATAATGACCACAGAAAAAACGTTTACATCTTGAAAATAGAAAAATGAGCCAGCTGTTGGTTATAGTGCATTACTTTAATTCGGCGGCTTAAGGTCACCCGCTCCCACATTACCCTCACCTGTAACCATGGCAGCGTCTACCGCGAAGGGGACTTAAGACCGTTACCTCACTTTCTCCACTTTACTTTAGGATAAGCTTGAGTGTAAACAACCCGGGTTCGGTCACAGATAAAACTAGTTTTCCTTCTTAAAGTAAAGTAGGGGAAAACGAGTTAGACATCTCGATTGCGGCAGACGCTATCATGGTTACGAAGAATTGGTGGCACTTGCGTACATGTCTAATTTGGTGGCACTTGCTTACATGTCAAATTCGGTGGCACTTGCGTACATATCAAGGCGTTCCCAAATCTAACAGGTGCAGCATAGGAAAAGAGTTCGCACTTGCGCACAACATTAGATTTCCCCTGTAACATCCCAGCGAAAACATCCTTGCTGGGCCAGCACTGGCAGCGGTGGCCCAGCACTATGTTGCCGCCGCCCAACCGTCAATAAAATGTCCGGGCGGCCCCCACATGGGCCAGTAGTTCATGAAAACAGTGGCACCCCCATCAGTTGTAATATGCCAGAACAGGGCCATTAGTTATCCACCACAGGTAGTAGCTGCCACAAGTGGCCCTGCAAGCACGTGTCATAAATGATGGCTAGCCTAATGTGGTCCGCTGGTTTCCCGGCAGTGGCAGTCGGCAATCACGTGGCGTAACTGATGGCTTGCCGAATCGTGTCCACCAATTTCCCAGTAGTAGCCATAAAAAAATATTGATAAAGGACAACCGCAGTTTCCCAAAGCTGCAACTACTTTTTTTTTCGCCTTACAAAACTTTTGCATTATAGCACTGCGCTAGGGAAATTTTCTCAAAAGGTCCTGAAAAACGCCCGTTTGGATCTGCGTGGAAACGAACTGTTTGGATCTGCGTGGAAACGAAAGTAGACGCCTGCGTGGGAACGGGCGCTCTACTAACGGGGCTGATTTGCCACACACGTGCGGCTGCTTGAAGCTAAGTCTCTTTCCTGCGGAATGTGTAACGATTGGTTCTCTTTTTAATTTTACAGTATAGCCAGGTATTTTTCATAAATGTCAGTTTCATAAATTAAATTTTTCAACGTAACGATTTTTTTTTTATTTACCTTAAGGGAACTTCCCTCATTTTCAACGTCTGTACCAACTGAAAGGCGCTTTCCAAAGTTTCGTGCTGTCCTTGTCGTCTTGAAAGGCGATTGTTGAATTAATATGTTTACCCGTTCTTGTCACATACTGTTACATTTTTAAAGTTGTATCTTTCTTTTCCGCAGTCCGAAGCTACATTTGTTTTAAAGAGGAAAGATATTTTATTTTACTTCTCGTTAGTTTTAGAAGTGAATTCCTTCAGTCTTGTGTATTCAACCCATGCATGAGTACATTATATTCACACAGCGTTCCTTTTTTTTTCTCCAAATAATTCATGAATTTTGTGCGCGTATAATTCTCTTTTTTTCCCCAACATAACGTTTTTCTAATACTTTTCCCAGGACTTTTGTTTCAAGCGGTTTTGTGTATTTTAAAACAAAAGATTATACAGAAAGTATTTCTTGTTATTCATGGGAACGGAGTGGGTGTATTTCATGTCTTAATCTGATACCTTCGTCGACGTGGCATTTCATTATAGGAAATTAATTCGCCTCTCTACATATGTTTTTTTTTTTTTTTTCGTATCATACACTAAAATAACACGATGGCGATAGAGTCGTCTTCAACTAACTGATGGTACCACGAGAGACACAGCACGTGTTGCTTCTGTTCATGTGCAGTCCTGTTGCTTGCACCTGGTGTTGGGGTTGCATCGGTCGCCAGCTACGGGCCACTAGTGGCACTTGTTTGGAGGCCCGCAAGTAACGGCGATGCTGCAGGGCCATCAATGGCTGCCACAACGGACCCCAACCGGGGTGTGAGCGGCAGATTTCAGCCAGCAGTGACCTATCACTGCCAGCTGGTGGCCAGCGGTTTCCCAACACTTGTGTTTTTGCTGGGATGATCACTGAAATTCACTCTTTCAAAATTTACTCTAATTTAGTAGTATAAGCTAAAGACTTCATTTTAACCAATGTCTGTGGCCGCATGCTCATTCAGTCACTTGGATTAGCCAGTGATTATAAAGAAAATTAAGAAATTAGACTGCATGTGTGCAGCATTAGCACACCTTCCAGATGTAGACATTATTAGCGGATGGTTATCAGTTCAAGAAAGTTCACTGCAACAATCAAAGCTGCAGGAATATTACGATTATTTTGTGAATGAATGGCTGGAAAATTATGTCTTTACAACTAGCATGTGGAACTGTCATATTCTTTAGCAGAGAACCAATAATGCGGTAGAGGGCTGGAATAATAAGTTTAACACCTGAATGAGTAGACCACATTCTAAAATCAAGACCCTCATTCAAAGCTTAAAAGAAGAATCTAAGTACAGTGACTTTCTTATAAATCGAACAGACTTGAAGGAAAGAAACGATCTAAAAGGTACATCAAACTGGATCAGCGAATCTCTAGAACTCTGTGACAAATTTCCTACGGAGCATTCAAGAACGTAATTTTTATACAGCCCATTAAAATTTTGGGGCCAATTGTCCTGTGGCCACTTCTTCGGTAGTCAGTTCTCCAGGGGGGGGGGGGCAGTTGTGCGCTTTGTCTTTTGCCCAAAAATTATGGAAATTTCTGAATTTTTTTACAGAAAATGAAATATTTTCTGAACAACAGTTGCAAAAATAGTAGGAAATATAGCCACACGATATTTGTTTAGGCAGAACAATTTTATGGCACTGAAATTGCAATGTGGCGAGTTCTCCAGTGGCCAGTTCTCAAGTGACCGTTTCTCCGGTGACAGCATCTCCGGTGGCCACTTCTCCGGGTACGGAGAAGTGGACACAAAAATGTTAAGGGGCCGTTTACAAATTGCGTTTTTGACCGCTTCGTGCCACGTGCCCAGAGTCACATAAAGTTTCCGTAGTTTCGAATTTTCTTAATATTGCGAAATTTAATGTAATTCTTTACAAAAAATGTTTATAACCTATGACTCAACAAAAGAATATGAGAGTATATAACTGCAACTCAACAAATTCTTTGCGGGCATGTGCAAACCCAGGAAATCCGTCAGAAAGCATGCTACATTCCCGAAATTTTGCAAATAACTACAGTGCGTGCATGTATGCAAATGATCCAAGCTTGGTGCTGTTGCGCATGACCGCACACCCTTTGGTGACGCTGCAAGCACGAACCGACAGCCTAATAAACCGGCGTGTAGTCGATGCCCCATCAAAGCGAAAAGCACCTACCGACGCAAGAAAGAGTACAGAGTGAAAAGTTCGTAAGTTGCGTAAATAGACGCCAGAGACGTCGATTTACGCAACTTACAGACTTTGAGAGAAGGCCTGAACATCCGGCTGAAAACCGCATTTTGGTCGGCGCACCGTATAACCTGCAACGTGGATCGTTCTGACCATACCGTCCAATTGTGTTGGGAGCAGTTGACACGTGACGGCATTGCCACACGGCGGAGCGGCTCCGGACGGACGAGGAGGACCACCGGTAAAGAGGCTCGACGGATCGTGCGCCAGGAACGAAGGATCCCACGGGGATCCGGTCTACTATACAGGCAGATGTAGCAACTCCTGTGTACCCACGAACCATTTCCCGACACCGCGCAAAAGCAAATCTGCGATCCCAGCGCTCCTTACGTGTGCTGCCATTAACACTGGAACGTCGCCGGCTCCGTGTGCCAGAGCGACGTGGAACGCCACATACTGGCGAAGTGTGGTACTTAGCGATGAGTGCCGCCTCGTTTTGGGGACAGATGGTCATTGTGTCCTGGTGTGGAGGTCACCGGGTCCACGATATAACCCCACCCTCGCTATCGAGCGCCATACCTCCCCCACTGCAGGCATTATGGTCTGAAGAGCCATAGCCGATCAGCTGTAGTAGTAGTACGTGGATCCTTGACGTCTCAGCGGTATGTGGATGAGATCCTACGGCTCCATGTGCTCCCATTCCCGGCCGGGAATCCAGGTAAGCTATACCAGCAGAACAATGCCAGCCCGCACACGGATCGGGTTGCCCTGGACTGTTTGCGTGATGTCCAGACACTTCCATGGCCTACCTGTTCCCCGTACATGTCCCCTATTGAGCATGTGTGGTACCAGTTGAAACGCCAGGAGCCGCACTATCCGGGATTTGAAGCACACCGTCCAACATGTGTGGCCCAGTCTGCCGCAGGACAACATCAGGCGTCTGTTCGCCTTCGTGCCGGACCGTATTGCAGCATGTATCGCTGCACTAGGCGGTGCGATGTGCTATTGAAGATGACCGGTCTGCGTGCCACATTTCCCTCTGTAATTGTCCTGCAGCTCTTTTTTTTGTCATTATGTCCATAAAATTTCAGTTCAATCCGATGCTTCCTTCTTGGCGCCCAAATTTCATTGTCCGTCAGGGTATATAGAATTTCTGGTCCGATCGAGAGCAGCCTTTCACCATTTACAAAGTATTAGGTTGGAAAGAAATCTCCTACCCCGAAAAGATTTCTGCGTTTGCATGCTCCCTCAGATAATTTGTTGGGCTCTATTTTGTAAACGCTGAAAACCTGCCATTCGGACCATATTTTTTTTTACATTTTTATCGTTGCCCAACCCCTTCCTACCTGACAGGTTTTCTGGGTTAGCACATGCCCGCAGAGAATTTGTTGTGCTGTCAGTTGTGAAGACTGAAAACCTCCTGATTGGGCTATAAATTCTTTATGTTTTATATTTTCGGTCACAAGCCACCCCGCCTCCAGACAGATTTTCTGCTATTACACGTGGCCTCAGATAATTTGTAAGGTTGTAGTTTGCAAACGTTGAAAGTGGGACTGGATAATTTGTGAGGTCTTAGTACGCAAATGCTGATCGGACGAGAAATTCTTTGTATTTTATATTTTTGGCATTAAGCCTCCCCGGACAGGTTTCCTGCGTTTGCACTTTCCCGTAGAGAGTTTGTTGAGCTGTGATTTATAAGCCGTGATTTTTTTTTTTTTTTTTGTAGAGTTGTGGATCATAAATAGTTTTATAAAGAATTATATTAAATATGACATTTAAGAAAATACGAAATTATGTGATTCAGATGACTAACGTCTGGGATGTGGTCACAAAGCGGTCGAAAACGCAAGTTTTAGACGACCGCTCAAAATTTTTGTGGCCAGTTCTCCTGCACCCCTCGGTACCCGGTTAAAAAGACCTAGGCAGGCGCGCGATGCCAGAAGCTCAGAACTGAGAATGGGGGTATTAGGTATGAAGAACGGGTACGGAGAATTGGTCACCGGAGAACTGGCCACATTGCAATTTCAGGGCCATAAAATTATTCTGAATAAACAAATATTGCGTGGCCATATTTCTCACTACTTGAGCAACTATTATTCACAAAACATTTTTTTTAATATTTAATTTTCAAAAAGGAATTTAGACATTTCCATGATTTTTGGGCCAATGACAAAGCGGAGAGCTGACAACCGGATAACTAGAAGAAAAAAATGTAAGGGGCCGTATAAAAATTTCGTTTTTGACTGCTTCGAGGCCACGTCCCCAGAGGTTGGTTACCTGAGTCACATAAACCAAAACCTGTGACTGTGGTTACCTTACATGAGTCACATAAATCCACACAGCACAGAATATTTCATATATGTTACAGGTACGTAACACTGAAAAATTGAGACTTTTCAGATACGTTGCGCAATGTAACAGTTCAGAAACCTTACGGTTACGTCGAAATATCCGCAAACGTTACATAACCGATACGGTACAGTGAAAGGTCTTTGTAACTTCAAGATACAAACTTAATGTTACTGTTACGTGTTTGAAAGGTATTTGTAACTTTGTTATATTACTGTTACGGGATGATATAGGGGGTTTCTGTAAAAAGGAACCCTTCCACGTGCTGCCTCAAGAACGCATGTGGTCGATTCCTGGTCAATCATGACGTCAGTAGCAGCCATTGTTTTTCCACGTGATCTTCTCGATCATCTTTTGTCCGCCATTTTCTCTTTGTGTTCAACCATAACATTTTGTCTGCCACGTGGTCCTACCAAGCGTATAGTGCGTTCAATATAACTTGACAGTTGGAAAGGATTCACTTTACCAATTTTAAGGGAGCTTCGTATCGTAAGCAGCGTGCTTACAACTAATCGCCTCCAACCCTCTTGGAGCAGGACAATAAACAATGACGATACGGGGTGGATGGGGGGAGTGTTGGCTGTCCCTCCTAATGTTAATCCCCTGTTTAATGTTGATTCCCTGTGATGTTTACGTGTGTGAAATTATGGCATTAGCGGACGGAAATGCAATGAGTAAGAAACACCCACCCCTTCCCAGAATTGTTTTCCCTTCTCACCGTTCACATCTGTACAGATTCCCCACTTGACCAATAGGAAATGAGAAAATTCCAATCACGTGGTTCCTTCGTTTGATAAGCCTACGTTCTTCTCACTGTTCATAAAAAAAAAATAAAAAAATATGAAAAAAGAAACGCAAGAAGCGCGAAAAAAAAATAATAATATAAAGCGTCAATATCATCACAATCAAGTTCTGGAAGTATTAATTAGGGTAGGAAACCGTCGCATTAGCGGACGGTTATGCGATGAATAAGAAACACCCACCCCTTCCCAGAACCAGATTTTGAAGACTTTGGCGGTTTAAAAGTGGGGTTTTTTTTTTGTTTTCTTTTCTTGCATGATTTTACCTATTTTTTTTATTTTTTTTTTCATCTTTTTTTTTGTACTTTCTTCATATTTCTTATTTCTTTGGTATTTTTTCATTTTTTATTTTTTCATGTTTTTTGTTGTATTTTTTTTTTTTGTACTTTTTCATTTTAAAACTTTTTATACGTATATGCAACTAATATGCAGATTAAAAAATAAATAAATAAACATCATACTTCTAAACTTCTAATGCATTTCGATAACATAGCTGAAGGCTCTCATGCATTTTTCCAGGTCATTTGAGCGCTCGAATTCCGTAATAATATTTTCGATTCTTCTGACCAGCTTATCCCCCCTTTTTTATCTCCTACTTGTCCCAAATCTATAACTTTCAAACTCTGTGAAACATTCATTGCTTCTTACTTTAAAATGTACACTGGCAACTGCACACTTGGTTGATTTTGGCTTACAATCATAATTAATTTTGAAATCCAACCCTCTACGCCGTTATTCGTCCTGTGTCTGCGAAAGAGTGGGTATTTCTTACTCATTGATTCCGTCCGCTAATGCCACGTCCGCTGACGTCACGACACCCTTTTACGTAGGCACTGAATATTAAAATCATAGGCCCCAAGCCGAGGCCTTTTTAACAGTTTTTATTCTATCAATTCCATATTCGCAACGTTTACGCATCGAATCAAGTTAATAATGTTGCGCTTTTACTTAGGCACGAAATATTAATTCACTGGGCCTAGGCTTAGGCCCTTCTACCAGTTTTATTCTATCAATGTCATATTCACAACTTTTACAGAGCAAATGAAGTTAATAATATTGCCCTCTTACTTATGCACAATATAATAATTCAGAGGCCCTAGGCCTTTTACGGAGTTTGAAGAACTCAGTAACTTTCCGTGTCTTAAAAGTTTTAAACAACTAATATTTGTGACAGCGAGAAAGAGGGTTTTAAACCAGTAAACTTTCCTAGGGAATTACTTAAAAAAAAAAAAAAAAAAAAAAAGGAAAGATACACTGAGTTTTTGCCATCAGGAAAATATAGTTAGTATAGTAAGCAAAATACTTTTTAAAGAAAAAGCATTCACGACAGAAATTGTTAATTTAAAATTTTCGCATTTATAGTATTACATCAACGTTTTCTGACTTTAGGACCCAAAATCCTTAACTTTTGTTTTCGAAAAAGACAATTTCTAATATTTGAGTGCGCATTGAAATAGACGACGCACTGTGATATGTTAAATACGGTAATAACATTGACTGAAAGTGCCTTTTCTACGGTGCTGTTTTAAAGAACAGCTCTCCTTGGCTCTTGGCTTCCGAAGAGCCATCGCAGGATTGTCTCCCAGATCCGTACCTGCCATTTCCGTACAAAAGGAAGTTTGTCCCACTTCCGTACATTGCAGATGGCTTAGTGCCATTTTCGTACAGTTTCACCGAGCCTGGTAACAGACGGGGGGGGGTACTAAGGGAGAAAGTAAATGCCGATGCACTGTCCGAATTCCTCCGACGCGTAACACAGAGAGAGGTCACCATTCATTGCTTTCGTCAACCAATTAGCGCTCATGGTGGGTTAAGCGGGAACAGTAACAAAACTGAAGGGCAAACAGGCTGCTCACTATTGGGCCGCGGGTGGCCTAGTGGTCAACGTTCATGACTGCCACGGAGAAGACCTAGGGTTCGATCCCAGGCAGGTACGAACGCTCGAACCACTAAATATCCGCCGTGCGTCGGATGGGCACGTTAAGCCGTCGGACCCCGTGTACTGCCCCCCCGGTAATAAATAAGGGCGTCTTTCTTCCCCTTTCTACCTCGCTTCCGTGTCACTTTCCTATCGGGCATTCTAGCCCAAATCTCCTAGCTTCCTATTTCTAAGGGTTGTTTAAGACCTGGGGTCAGACACTCCCTTCCTAAAATCCTCTACATAGGATCTGATCTGATCTGGCCGCACACTAAGAGCCGCGGATGGCCTAGTGGTTAGCGAGTCAGACTATCAATGCAAGGTCCTCAGGTTCGAACCTGGGTTGATCTTTCAGAGATGGTGTGATTTACTAACAATCGCTGAATATCCGCCGTGCATCGGACGGGCACGTTAAGTGACGTCCGATGCTGGTTAAATGGCTATCCTTTCCTATGCCCCCCCCTGAAATTCTCTCACCCCTCTGTGCGCAACATCGTACTTGTACGATGGCGCCATCTACTGTGCTCTAATCTCACTACAAACTGTTCTGTCGAAAGTCGCTAGACTTGCTCTCATTCCTTCCGTTTCTGTGTCCTGCCCAAAAGGCGATCTCGCTGTAGGTGGCCGGGACCTAAACTCTACTCACTGTGGACGGAAGTCTTACAAGAAAATGACAAATAATGTGGCTGCACACTAATGCCATCTTTACTGTCTTCAGCATTCGTCGGAGATGTTTAATTTCATGAGTGATTTTTTGCGTTTTTTATTTTAAATGGCAATCATTCAGACGACTAAGAATAAACCCGCTGCCATACACGAAGGGCATCAGTACCGGCAGCATAGAAAAACCAAACAGGTCGTCATTAGTTGGTTGCGTATAAAAGAAAGAAATGACAATTGCAGTGAAACATTGAAGAATAAAGACGCTATCGTCGTAAATGTGTCTCCACACGTCTGCAAGTCAGAAAAATAAGGGACGAGAGTGAATGAGGAGCCTATTTTACAAATATACCTGGAAGAAATGGATCCCCTTTTAAGACAAGGTTACAAATTCGTAACAGAAATTCCACTGTTACCTTCACTGAAATTTTCTTAATACAGAATCACAAGAAAAGCGACTGGGGCAACAAGGAAACCACCAACTGCAGAGCATGTCAATATACTTATGAAATATATGTAAGTTGCGGTAAAAATGGAAATGCCGACTTCGTAAATCTCCCCCACATTCGGTATTTCGTGTTAAATGCAATTTGTACACGGCCTTTGACTCAAAAAGGGCGGGAGAATTTTCCTATGGGGAATTTTCAAATGTGGGGGAAATTTTCCGTGCATGAAAACAGTTCAAATGAAAAAGAAAGATAAGAACTTTGACTTTACCCCTAGCAGTGGCGTAGCAGAAAAACTCGGGATCCTCCCGCAAAAAAAATATCTTCGAGATTCTTCCGTGAAAATCTATTAGCTATCAATTACTGAAATTTTAAAAAGCCATATTAGGTTTTATGGGCGTTTAAATAATTAAAATTCTTTGGTACCTGCAGGCATGTTTCGTAAACCCAAAATTACTGCACTTTATTGCGTGTAAACAAATGTTTATGTGGTAATTAAAATGACTGTATTTGTTGTACATACACTGACGGAAAAAAAAATCCAAACACCACGAAAAAATAGTTGTAGAGGAATGAAATGGCGGCAATACATTTGCATAGATAACATATATAATCGATTAAGGTTTCGAGATCACAGCGTAAAGTAAGCGCGAGAAGAGCCATTTTAAATGTGAAATGCTGGTTCATTAATAACCGGTGTAACCGCCAGAATGTTGAATGCAAGCACGCAAACGTTCATGCATTGTGTCGTACAGGTGCTGGATGTCAGTTTGTGGGATGGAGTTCCATGCCTGTTGCACTTGGTCGGTCAATACAGGGACGATTAATGCTGGTTGGGGGTGATGCTGGAGTTGTCGTCCAATGATGTCCCAAACGTGCTCGATTGGCGAAAGATCTGGTGATCTAGCAGGCCACGGCAACATGTCGACACTCTGTAGAGTATGTTGGTTTACAACAGCAGTATGCGGGCGAGCGTTATTCTGTTGGAAGAGACGCCCTGGAATGCTGTTCATGAATGGCAGCACAACAGGTTGAATCACCAGAGCGACGTACAACAGTGCCGTCAGGGTGCGTGGGATAACCACGAGAGTGCTCCTGCTGTCATAGGAAATTGCTCCCCAGACCAAAACTCCAGGTGTAGGTCCAGTGTATCTCGGCCGCAGACAGGTTGGTTGCAGGCGCTCACCTGGTCTCCTTCTAACCAACACACGGCCATCACTGGCACCCAGGCAGAACTGGCTTTCATCAGAAAACACAACAGATCTCCACTCCGTCCTCCAATGAGCTCTAGCTTGACACCACTGACGTCGCAAACAGCAGTGGTTTGGAGTAATTGGAATGCACGCTACAGGGCATCTGGCTCGGAGCTGTCCTTCAAGTAACCGATTTGTAACAGTGCGTTGTGTCACTGTGGTGGCAACTGCGGCTCGAATTGCTGCCGCAGACGCAGTACGATGCGCTACGGCCATACGCCGTACACGGCGGTCTTCCCTCTCCGTAGTGCCACGTGGCCGGCCGGAACCCGGTCTTCTTGAGGCAGTACCTTCCCTTGACCACCGGTGCCAACAATCATGCACAGTGGCTACATTCCTGCCAAGTCGTTCTGCAGTATTGCTGAAAAAATCCACCTTCTCGTAGCCCTATTACACGACCTCGTTCAAAGTCCGTGAGCTGTTGATAATGGCTTCTTCGTCTTCTTAAAGGCATTCTTGACTAACATCAACACACTACGTCGAATCTCAACGATAACTAACGCTCACGAACGTTACAGCGCGTATTTACAGCAAACCTACTTTGCATGTTCCGTGGGCCGCTACTAGCGCCACACGTGTGCGCCGAGCGCGAAATTTGCATAGACGTCATCTTACAGATGTACTCTCACCGCCTACCAACTGTCGTTTATCTAACACAACCCTTTCTTGGTGTTGGGATTTTTTTTTCCGTCAGTGTATATCAATAGAAAGTACTGCAAACAGTTAGATCAGAGTAAATCATAACATGCAACTTTTATTCTTCTTAAAGAAATAAGAGCAACTTCTTTTAAAATGCCTAACGGTCACACACACGAAACACTTGTCTAATGACATTTAGCAATTTGTACGAAAATACAGAAAGTTCATAAGCAAATAAACAACAATTAAGAATTGTAGCACAAAAAAGTAGAAATACTTAATTGTACACTCTTGAAAATTAAAAGTTAAGGACAAGAAAAGGCTTATAGCCCTTCGTATCCACAGGGGTTTCTTAACACGAAACAAAACAAAAGATAGTTATTACGATGGCGAGAGGTGTGAAGCTTTAGCTTGTAATAATTGGATGTAGGTAAAAATACCCCCAGAGAAAATAACCCTGAAAACTCAAAAGCGGAAAAAATGCCCCCGGAAAAATACCCCCAGAGCAAACGGTTCACTGTAAACTGCCACACAGGAACACTGATGTATGGCAGTTTACCGGCTATCCTGTGTCACACATCTTTCAGCAACTTGGCTACAAAAGTTCAAAGGGGGGTCCATAAAGATTGCCGTTTCTGGGCCTACATTGATAACTGAATTGGGAACTCCAAACGAATTTCGCGAAAATGTTCCATGTAAGCCAAGCGCGAGAGTAGTACTTTAATTTGAAGAAATAAATAATTGCCGAGGATCCGAGGTGCACTTGGTTGGGGGGAGGGGGGTCTCTACCCCGAACTTCCGTAATATTATATTCTGGGCCGCTGGAGTCTGTCAGTAGTGTATCCAAGAGGTTCCCCTTGAAGTGTCCATGAGCTGGGGCTTTCCCCCAAAATGTAAAAATGGTCGTAGAGCTGTAAACATTCGTACCATGCTTTATATAATGATTCTGTACATGACCACGAATTTTCAGGAGGGTGGGGTAACCTCCCCCCTTTTCTAAGAGCTATTCAGGGGTAACATCGAGGATACACTGACCGACTCTAGAGGTCCAGAATATAAAATTACGGAAGTTGCGGGTAGAGCCCTCCAAACCGAGCACCTCGTATCCCTTTCACAGGCTTCACCAAATTTCTGGGGGAGGGGGAAGGGCATACATAGTTTACCATTAAACACAACATGAAGCATAGAAATTGCGAGCAAATCCCTTACCTTGAACACTTGTCTGCGCTCTTAGAAACTTGCACCCGACCCTCCTAAAAATTCGTGGTCGTGTACAGAATCATTATGTAAAGCATGGTTCTAATGTTTACAGCTCTACATCCATTTTAACATTTTGGGGGACCCGCCCCCGCTCACGAACTGCGCGGACGCTTCAAGGGGAACAGCCTGGATACACTGACAGACTCCAGCGGCCCAGAATATAATATTGCGGAAGTTCGGGGTACAGCCCCCCCCCTGTACCTCGGATCCTCGGCAATTTATTTCTTCAAATTAAAGTACAATTCTCGCTGGGCTTACATGGAACGTTTTTGCGAAATTCGTTTGGAGTTCCCAATTCAGTTATCAATGTAGGCCCAGAAACGGCAATCTTTATGGACCCCCCTGAACATTTGTAGCCAAGTTGCTGAAAGATGTGTGGCAGGGTTGCCGGTAAATTGCCACATCGGAACATTGTCACACATCAGTGTTCCTGTGTGGCAGTTTACAGTGAACCGTTTGCTCTGGGGGTATTTCGGGGGCATTTTTTTCACTTTTGAGTTTTCAGGGGTATTTTCTCCGGGGGTATTTTTTCCGAGGGCGTTTTTTTCGCTTTTGAGTTTTCAGGGGTACTTTCTCCGGGGGTATTTTTACCGTTAACCGTAATCATTCGCCCGAGATAGGTCTTGGTTCGAATCCCAGGTGACGCATAGATAGTGTGTTAGTCTTACCCGGCATTAACTGTCAGTAGTAGAAAATGGCGGGTTCTGCGTCAAGGATGCATCCTTCTAGGAGAAGGATGGGGGCGTGGCGTGTGACCGAAGGGTGTGGGGGCGTGGCAGATGAAGCTAGTGTGTTGGGTCGATGTGCTGCCCCCTAGCGGTGTTTCTTGGAACTTTCGATGAATATTTGAGAGATGGCAACGACCGAGTCGGGGAAAGGAGATGTGCTGCCCCCTAGCGGTGCTTCTTGGAACTTTATTATTATGTTAGATCTTTGTTTTTGAGGGATGGCAACGACCGAGTGGTAGAAAGGGGGTGGATATAGGGGGATGTCAACTCGATGTGCTGCCCCCTAGCGGTGCTTTTTGGAACTTTTAATGGATCTTTGAGAGATGGCAACGACCGAGTGGGGGAAAGGGGGTGTACGTTGCCCCCTAGCAGTGCTTTTTCGAACTTTTCTCGGGAGATTTATTGGACGTTGACAAATTTTTAAGAAGTCTTTCCAATATTTATTTTTTTGATTTTCTCGGGAGATTTACTGGACTTTGTCAAATTTTTTGAAGGAAGTTTTTTTGTCGTTTCCAATTTTTTTTTACTCGTATTTTTTTTTTTTGTCCTATTTTTTCTCTCTAATTTATTTTATTAAATTTATATTTTCAGGAATTCCCTGAGGTATTATAATTTTTATAGACGTTGCATTATTTTTTTAATTTTCTCAGGAGATTTATTAGATTTTGTCAAATTTTTTGAAGGAAGTCTTTCCAATATGTTTTTTTTTATTAAATTTATATTTTCAGAAATTCCCTGAGGTGTTATAATTTTTATAGACGTTGTATTATTTTTTTAATTCTTATATTTGTCCTCCCTCCAATTTTAATTTAGGCGAGGAAAGGCTTTGTTTGAAAAGATTTCGTTCCCGTTAATTCATGTTCCGCCATTTTAGTTTCACCACGTTGTCATTTTGTGAGCCATGTGTTTTGGGATGAGTCACAATTTTCTCTTTGACTAAGAAAATTTTGTATGACACGTGTTTTGGGATGAGTCATTATGATGAGTGACGCATTCGTGATAGCAGACATGACATCAGCCAACGTCGTTTTCTCCTCAGCGGGGTCGGCTTTATTTATTTTTTTTATTTTCTCGGGAGATTTACTGGACTTTGTCAAATTTTTTGAAGGAAGTTTTTTCAATCGAAGCATTTCCTCAAATTTGTTTTATTAAATTTATATTTTTAGAACTCCGTGAGGTGTTATAATTTTTATAGACGTTGCATTATTTTTTTAATTCTTATATTTTTCTTCCCTACAATTTTAATTTAGACGAGGAAAGGCTTTGTTTGAAAAGATTTCGTTCCTGTTGATTCATGTTCCGCTATCTTTTGTGAGCCATGTGTTTTGGGATGAGTCATCATTTTCTCTTTGACTCAGAAAATTTTGTATGACACGTGTTTTGGGATGAGTGACTATGCCGGGTGACGCATGTTGTGATAGCAGACATGACATCAGCCAACGCCATTTCCTCCGCGGGGTCGGCGGTTGACGTCATTTGAGATTCTGTAGCCACATTAAGTTCCAAGACTGATTTTTTTTCAATAACTTGATCATTTTGCAACGAATTTATTCCTTATTTTTTCCTCATAATTTCCCATTTTATATTCATAATTTTTCAACGTAACGATTTTTTTATTTTCTTTGAGGAGACTTCACGCATTTTCAACGGACGTTCCAACATAAAGACGTTTTATAAAGTTTTGTGCTGCAGACATAATCTTAAAACACGATTGTTTATTAACGTACTTACGTGTTCATGACATTTTCTGTTACATTTTTTAACGTTGTACCTTTTTCCGCCATACAAAGCCGCAATGTTTTATACATAGTTAAAATATTTTTTTTATCTTTCCGTATTTTCTTTTATGATTAATCAGTGAAATGTACCTTCTAATCCATTATCTTAATCTACTTTTTTGTTTCTAAATGCTTGCATACTCGTTAAACTTCTCGATGTACCATCATCATTTTATTTTCTTACTTTTCAATCTAACAACTACTTTTATCGAGGCTTTATTTTTTCTGATTTAAACAAGCAAACGTTTCTTCATTATTATTTCTTTTTCCTACGCAAAGAACTTTTCTTACTTGTTTTTAATGTATGACTTAATCTGGTTTTTTATATAGATGTTTCATGTTTGCGCAAGAAATATACAGATCTATAGCAGATATACATAAAATTCGTTCCTAACAGTATCCTTTTTTTTTTCAGATTTAACCCAACATACGTTTCTTAACGACTTGATATCTGTTCCACTAGGTGTTACAAAACTTCAGATTTTTAATTTTTTCCCTCTGAAACTGTTTTTTTTTCTTACTTGCTTTTAATGTATGGTTTAATCTATTTTTCCATCTTATTACTTTTCTATATGTGTACAAGAAATATACGAATCTATAGTAGTTAAAATTCGATTGAAACAATATTTCTTCATTCTTACTATATTTTTCCATTTCTTTCATCTATAGTAGTTAAAATTCGATTGAAACAATATTTTCTCCATTCTTACTGTATTTTTACATTTCTTTCCAACAGACGTTTTTTCTTCTCAATTCCCGCTATCTAACTTAATCTATGTTTTGAATATCATTCTATGTTCGCGTATTCGTCCATTATTTTATTTCAAACTTTGCTAACTACCTCATACTTATATTCTGACTTTATATTTTTCATTTCAACCAACGTTTCTTAAAGACTTGAATTTCCGGATGTGGCAAAACTTCAGATTTATTTTTTCCTCTTAAACTATTTTAACCGAGAGAACAAGCTGGATTCAGGAGTGGCTACAGCACAATAGATCATATCCACGTACTGAGAGAACTAATTGAAAGAGCGAGGGAATATGAACTTCCATTGTGTATGGCTTTTATCGATTATGAAAAAGCCTTTGATTCGGTGAAACCATCAGCAGTTGCAATGGCTCTGAAATCCTGCGGTATTGAAGATGCATACATTAATATTATTAGTAACATCTATGAAAATGCAAGTGCAAAGATTCGGCTGTTTGAAAATACAACACACATAAAAATTGGAAAAGGAGTGAGACAAGGTGACACCATATCTCCGAAGCTCTTTAATGCCACATTGGAAAATGTCTTTCAATCACTGAACTGGGAAAACAAAGGGATAAAGATTAATGGAGATTATCTAACCCACCTTCGTTTTGCTGATGACATAGTCATTTTTGCAACTACCCCATCAGAGCTACAGAGTATGATCCAGGAACTTGCTGACAAGAGTAAAGAAGTGGGATTAAAAATGAACTTTCAGAAGACAAAAGTGATGTTCAATGCTTTTACAAGAAATGAAGATTTATCGATTGATGGAGAAAAGCTGGAGATAACAGACACATACGTTTATCTTGGACAGCAGATATCAAGTGAGGGTCGCATTGGTGAAGAAATTAATCGGCGTACAAAACTTGCCTGGAGAGCTTTTGGAAGAAACAGCATAATTTTCAAGAGCAGTATGCCATTATGTCTTAAAAGAAAAGTGTTTGATCAATGCATCCTTCCAGTGCTTACGTATGGTGCAGAGACGTGGACCTTAGCTAAAAGAGACATACAAAGGCTGCAGACAACTCAACGCAGCATGGAGAGGTGCATGCTGGGTGTAACCAGGAGAGATAAGAAGAGGAACACGTGGATCCGAAAAATGACAAGAGTGGAGGACATCATGATCAGAGTTAAATCCCTGAAATGGCAATGGGCTGGACATACTGCCAGAAGAACAGACCATCGATGGACAGCCGAAATTTTAGATTGGATTCCAAGGGACAGGAAAAGACCCAGAAGAAGACCACATGGAAGATGGGTGGATGAAATTCGAAAGTATGCGGGAGTGACATGGAGGAGACTGGCACAAGACAGACCGTTGTGGAGGAAACTTGGGGAGACCTTTGTCCAGCAGTGGATTGATAATGGTTGACAATGATGATGATGATGATGATGATAGCAGTTAAAAATTCGACTGAAACAGTATTTTCTTTATTTTTACTTTATTTTTACATTTCTTTCTGACAAACATTTTTTTTTCACATTTTCCACATATTTAACTTAATTTTGTGTTTTTGAATATCATTCTATGTTCACGTATTCGTCCATTGTCTTTTTTTCTAACTTTACACTTCATTCTTACTGTATTTTTCCATTTCATTTCAACCAACGTTTTTTAACGACTTGATATCTGTTCTACAAGATGTGACGAATCTTCAGATTTTTAATTTTTTCCCTCTGAAACCGATTTTTTTATTATTTGCTTTTAATGTATGGTTTAATCTATTTTTCTATCTCACTTTTCTATGTGTGTACAAGAAATACACGGATCTATAGTAGTTAAAATTCAATTGATTTCTTCATTCGTACTGTATTTTTCCATTTCTTTCATTTACAGTAGTTAAAATTCGATTGAAACAATATTTTCTGCATTTTTACTGTAATTATACATTTCTTTCTAACATACGTTTTTTCTTCTCAATTCCCGCAATCTAACTTAATCTATGTTTTGAATATCATTCTATGTTCGCGCATTCGTCCATTATTTTATTTCAAACTTTGCAAACTGCCTCATATTTATATTCTGACTTTATTTTTTTTCATTTCAACCAACGTTTCTTAACGACTTGAATTTCCGGATGTGACAAAACTTCAGATTTATTTTTTCTCCTCTTAAACTATTTTTTCTTACTTGCTTTAAATGTGACTTAATTTATTTTTTACATCGCTGTTTCGTGTATGTACAAGAAATATACAGATCTATAGCAGTTAAAAATTCGATTGAAACAGTACTTTCTTTATTTTTACATTTCTTTCTGACAAACATTTTTTTTTTTTTCGTATTTTCCCCTATTTAACTTAATTTTGTGTTTTGAATATCATTCTATGTTCACGATTCAGACTTTATTTTTTCATTTCATTTCAACCAACGTTTCTAAAGGACTTGATATCACAAGATGTAGCAAAACTTCAGATATTTTTTTTGTTTCTTCATGTAACGTAATATTTTTTCAAAACTCACTTTTAAGTATTCCTAAAAGCTTACATTTATGAGAAATATACAGATCTGTAGTGGTAAAAATTGGACTGCAACAGTATTTTCTTTATTCCAACTTTACTTTTCTATTTCTTTTCAACAGGCGTTTCTTCATTATTATTTCTTTTTCATATGTAAGCAACTTTTCTTTCTTTCTTTTAATGTATAACTTAATAAATTTTTCTATCTTACCTTTTCGTGGGTATACGAGAAATATACAGATCTATGACAGTTAAAATTCGATTGTATTAGTATTTTCTTTACTATGACTTTATTTTTTCATTTCATTTGAGTAAACGTTTCTTAACAAATTGATATCACAAGATGTACCAAACACTTCAGAATTTTTGTGTCCCTCACTTTCCAACTCACTTAAGTATTCCTAAAAACCTGCATGTATGTGAAATATTCATATTTTTTCATTCTATCCTAATTTGCTATACTTTTCTTTAACTGACCCAACAGGAAAAGCATTCATTGTCAAGACATTCATTCTAAAGCATTATTTCTTACGATAAAATTTATATCCTTTGCAATATATTTTCAGTATATTTTTTCTAAATCAACAGAAAAAACATTCATTCTGGAGACATAGCGACCAAGTCCGTACTTCCACTAAACATCGTATTCTTAGCAAACATTTTTTCCCCTACATAGCAATTTCCTAACTCACCAGAAAAGCAGCTATTCTCAACATGTAGCTAAAATATCGAATTTCTCCAAACAAATGTAATAATTTTTTTAAGAAAGACTTAGTTCTTTTCTCTGTATAACGACTTAATCTATTTTTCGAAAAACTTTTCTACGTTTACGTATTTTGTTTAACTTTGCTTTACACTGTACTTCAATTTTTTTTTCTTTGTAGTCCTTTTTTGCTGTTTCATTCCAACAAACTTGTTTCTTTTCGACTCGATCACTCTCACATTTCCATACAAACTTTCCTAATATCAGAAATGTAACAAAAACTTCAGATATATCTTTTAACTTTAGAATAAGTCTCACCGACATTTATTATCATGACACAAACTAAAATTTCATACTTTTCCCAAAAATAGTTTTCTTAATGAGTTGTTTTACACTTTTTTCATAATTGGCAAAGACTATTTTTTTTTTTTTTATAAGGTTAGTTTCGAGAAAGTTAAATTTCGTCTAGTGTTAATCGAACAGAAGAAATATACATCAAGGAAAGAAAACTGAAATTATACATATGCAAAGAATTTGCTACGGCTGAAGGTCACCCGAGTGAGTAACTCAACCAATGCTCGTATTACCCATTCAAAGATGGAGGTATCAGGATGACCAAATCCCTCATTGTTGCCTTCTTGTAGCAAAAGAGGTGGTGAACTTCACCAAACATGGTTCCATAATATTGGAGAAACACATTAAGGTTTACGGAGCAATGAAGCCCACGCCAGTGACCTTCTTCGTTCACATACACTCACATTCAAACAGAAAAAAATATAAATGAATGACAAAAAATAATGAAATAAAAGTAGTCCTGAAAAGGACTGATGTTTAGTCGTAAAAAGGACTTTTTTTTATTCCTCAAAAGAACTTTTTTTTATTCCTCAAAAAAACTTTTTTTTTATTCCTCAAAAGAACTTTTTTTTTATTCCTCAAAATAATGTGGAATACGTTGGAGCAATTTTTCCCCTCGACTCACACAAGACTAAAGTCGTCGCCTAACCCCAGCAGTATGTTCTTTATTAATAGGTCATGTACTTTAAATTTGGTGAACTACTGCCAGGGTTAGGCGACGACATTAGTCTTGTGTGAGTCGAGGGGGAAATGCGGACGAGTCGTCTTCTATGACAATGGTTCACGTTCGTTTCTGTTCGCATAGGAAAAATGAAATCTGAGGGTGGAACAATGGAGATAGTAACACTGATTTTACAAATTTTTGTGAATGGTGGCAATATAAGAAGATGGAAGTTTAATATCTACTTCTTTGAGATGTGATTTGTACGCCACGTGTGTGGGTGAGTCGCCATGTTGGATGTTGCCATCCTACTAGCTGTCGTCGCCATTTTCTTTTTTTTGGGGGGGGGGTCGACGTTTCACGATCACCACCATTTTGTTTTCTCACATGTAGTCAATTTCATTTTCACACCTTCGGAAATTGTACTTTTTGCCTGATTATTTGACACTGGTTTTAAACGAACATGCTAAATTCTTGATCATTTAAACATGTCCGTAACGTGCTCGTGCTTGCACCGCCGATGACTCACGCACTCGTTAATCGTATGTCTTATCTCAAGTCTGTCTCTTTCATTCTCGCTTCGTTGCTCGGTGTGAAGATACTGCTTTTTTCAATTACTGCTACATTTTCTTTCGTCTGAAGAAATGTATTCTTCTAAGATGTATCATAAGGATGACCTCCCTTTTTCCTATGAGAAATTATTTTTTATTCTGAAGCTACAGATTATCTTAACCACCTCGAAAATGAAGTAGAATGTATCGGTGATGATCTCAGCAAAATTAAGATTTATGGAAAAACATATAAAATTCCTAGACAACATGTGGTCTACGGTGATAATCATCTCCATTACTCATTCAGTGGATTGAGTGTGCTGGCTAAACCTTGGATACCAGTACTTCGTGAAATCAAGGATGCTGTTGAGAATGTATGTGGAGAAATATTCAATTTTGTTTTCATTAATAAGTATAAAAATGGAAATCCCTGTATTGGTTTTCACAGAGATGACGAATGTGAAATTGTAAAAATTCATGCATTGCCTCAGTTTCTCTAGGCCAAACAAGGGACTTTGTTTTTAAAAGAGATGGTTTTCAGCCTGTCGTCATAGCTTTGGAATGTGGATCCCTTTTGCAAATGCTACCCCCACGAATGAGTCATGGTATCATGGACTGTCACGTTGCAAGAATGCTCCCAATATTCGTCTAAATCTCACATTTAGAAAGATGATAACAGGGTCACCCTTATCACGTGACTATGCAATCACGTCATCAAGAAGCGAACAACACACATGCGTGAACAAGACGAATGAGTCATGGTTTCACGACCTTCCACGTTGCGAAAATGCACCTGATGTTCGATTAAATCTGACCTATAGAAAGATGATAACAGAGGCTCCTTTATCACGTGGCTATACAATCACGTCATCACACAGTGAACAACGCGCATGCGTCAACAACAATTTGTTATCAGTTTTGGCCGAGGACAGACCAGCTCACTCATTCTGTTCTCTGCCTTCGAATTCTGTGCACGTTGTGTTACCTACCTCCTCGTCGATCTGCGTTAAACATGAAGCGAACTTCTTCGTCTTCAGATGTTTCTGATGCCAAGAAAAAAGTGAGTGATGATCCGCGCTTAATGGAAGCACGACGGAAGCTTTTAAACTATGGATGTCCTGATCCGTTTGCCGAACCTCCTCCTTACGGTATTTCATTAGAAAGCATGCCTCTTCATCATGTGTCCCTCGGGGGAAACAAAGTTGCTAAAGTGACTGATTTTTCTGGAACTGTGAGAGTGCACATTCGCAGCTACACTACCAAAGGAGAAAAACTGTTTCCTACCAAATATGGCGTGACAATGTCTGCTAGAACATTCAAGAAGTTCATGGACCGCTCGCATTGTTATGACGCTCTCAACAAAATCAAAGTGATCAATAAAGAACTGTTGATGAACTGTTCACCTTCATATGATGGGCCTGAGGTACACCTTTCAACAACTGTTCACGTGCTCCAATGATGTCTTGCAATTGAATTGTGCTTCTGTGTCCCTAACCTGGGAACAATTCAATACGCTTCGTGATACTTCTGAAAAGCTGTGGGACGGTATTCTGCAATTACAGTTTGGAACAGTTTTTCGTGATGCAGTGAGATTGGTGTGCAGTAAATTCGGACTCGAACATACGATATCTGATCAAGACACCAATGCTCTTAAACTTGCTCTGGTCGATGCGGTTGGAAAAAACATTGCAAAAGTGTATTATTGCAGAGAATGTCATTTGCATCCTAATCTCATGCCAAACAATCAGTTGGAGCATAGGTGCTTTAACGAAACAGAAGAAGACAAATGGACTCTATGCTTTGACGAAGCATTTGCTCTTGTTGAACCCAAAACTTAGGGGAAATACTTTGGTGAGCGCCTTCAATCGCTGATACGTCCCACCATTACTCACTTTTTCTTCGAGAACATTAATGTGAAGAAAATTCTTGTGGAAGCTCAAGAATGTGGAATACGTCGGAGCAATTTAGAGTCCAGATGAGAGAAAAAAGTTATTTTGAGGAATAAAAAAAAAAGTTCTTTTGAGGAATAAAAAAAAAAAAAGTCCTTTTTACGACTAAACATCAGTCCTTTTCAGGACTACTTTTATTTCATTATTTTTTGTCATTCATTTATATTTTTTTCTGTTTGAATGTGAGTGTATGTGAACGAAGAAGGTCACTGGCGTGGGCTTCATTGCTCCGTAAACCTTAATGTGTTTCTCCAATATTATGGAACCATGTTTGGTGAAGTTCACCACCTCTTTTGCTACAAGAAGGCAACAACGAGGGATTTGGTCATCCTGATACCTCCATCTTTGAATGGGTAATACGAGCATTGGTTGAATAACTCACTCGGGGGACCTTCAGCCGTAGCAAATTCTTTGCATATGTATAATTTCAGTTTTCTTTCCTTGATGTATATTTCTTCTGTTCGATTAACACTAGACGAAATTTAACTTTCTCGAAACTAACTTTATAAAAAAAAAATAGTCTTTGCCAATTATGAAAAAAGTGTAAAACAACTCATTAAGAAAACTATTTTTGGGAAAAGTATGAAATTTTAGTTTATGTCATGATAATAAATGTCGGTGAGACTTATTCTAAAGTTAAAAAATATATCTGAAGTTTTTGTTACATTTCTGATATTAGGAAAGTTTGTATGGAAATGTGAGAGTGATCGAGTCGAAAAGAAACAAGTTTGTTGGAATGAAACAGCAAAAAAGTACTACAAAGAAAAAAAAATCGAAGTACAGTGTAAAGCAAAGTTAAACAAAATACGTAAACGTAGAAAAGTTTTTCGAAAAATAGATTAAGTCGTTATACAGAGAAAAGAACTAAGTCTTTCTTAAAAAAATTATTACATTTGTTTGGAGAAATTCGATATTTTAGCTACATGTTGAGAATAGCTGCTTTTCTGGTGAGTTAGGAAATTGCTATGTAGGGGAAAAAATGTTTGCTAAGAATACGATGTTTAGTGGAAGTACGGACTTGGTCGCTATGTCTCCAGAATGAATGTTTTTTCTGTTGATTTAGAAAAAATATACTGAAAATATATTGCAAAGGATATAAATTTTATCGTAAGAAATAATGCTTTAGAATGAATGTCTTGACAATGAATGCTTTTCCTGTTGGGTCAGTTAAAGAAAAGTATAGCAAATTAGGATAGAATGAAAAAATATGAACATTTCACATACATGCAGGTTTTTAGGAATACTTAAGTGAGTTGGAAAGTGAGGGACACAAAAATTCTGAAGTGTTTGGTACATCTTGTGATATCAATTTGTTAAGAAACGTTTACTCAAATGAAATGAAAAAATAAAGTCATAGTACAGAAAATACTAATACAATCGAATTTTAACTGTCATAGATCTGTATATTTCTCGTATACCCACGAAAAGGTAAGATAGAAAAATTTATTAAGGTATACATTAAAAGAAAGAAAGAAAAGTTGCTTACATATGAAAAAGAAATAATAATGAAGAAACGCCTGTTGAAAAGAAATAGAAAAGTAAAGTTGGAATAAAGAAAATACTGTTGCAGTCCAATTTTTACCACTACAGATCTGTATATTTCTCATAAATGTAAGCTTTTAGGAATACTTAAAAGTGAGTTTTGAAAAAATATTACGTTACATGAAGAAACAAAAAAAAATATCTGAAGTTTTGCTACATCTTGTGATATCAAGTCGTTAAGAAACGTTGGTTGAAATGAAATGAAAAAATAAAGTCTGAATCGTGAACATAGAATGATATTCAAAACACAAAATTAAGTTAAATAGGGGAAAATACGAAAAAAAAAATTTTGTCAGAAAGAAATGTAAAAATAAAGAAAGTACTGTTTCAATCGAATTTTTAACTGCTATAGATCTGTATATTTCTCGTACATACACGAAACAGCGATGTAAAAAATAAATTAAGTCACATTTAAAGCAAGTAAGAAAAAAAGTAGTTTAAGAGGAGAAAAAATAAATCTGAAGTTTTGTCACATCCGGAAATTCAAGTCGTTAAGAAATGTTGGTTGAAATGAAAAAAATAAAGTCAGAATATAAATATGAGGCAGTTTGCAAAGTTTGAAATAAAATAATGGACGAATGCGCGAACATAGAATGATATTCAAAACATAGATTAAGTTAGATTGCGGGAATTGAGAAGAAAAAACGTATGTTAGAAAGAAATGTATAATTACAGTAAAAATGCAGAAAATATTGTTTCAATCGAATTTTAACTACTGTAAATGAAAGAAATGGAAAAATACAGTACGAATGAAGAAATCAATTGAATTTTAACTACTATAGATCCGTGTATTTCTTGTACACACATAGAAAAGTGAGATAGAAAAATAGATTAAACCATACATTAAAAGCAAGTAATAAAAAAATCGGTTTCAGAGGGAAAAAATTAAAAATCTGAAGTTTCGTCACATCTTGTAGAACAGATATCAAGTCGTTAAAAAACGTTGGTTGAAATGAAATGGAAAAATACAGTAAGAATGAAGTGTAAAGTTAGAAAAAAGACAATGGACGAATACGTGAACAGAGAATGATATTAAAAAACACAAAATTAAGTTAAATATTTGGGAAATGTGAAAAAAAAAATGTTTGTTAGAAAGAAATGTAAAAATAAAGTAAAAATAAAGAAAATACTGTTTCAGTCGAATTTTTAACTGCTATAGATCTGTATATTTCTCGTACATACACGAAACAGCGATGTAAAAAATAAATTAAGTCACATTTAAAGCAAGTAAGAAAAAAATAGTTTAAGAGGAGAAAAAATAAATCTGAAGTTTTGCCACATCCGGAAATTCAAGTCGTTAAGAAACGTTGGTGGAAATGAAAAATATAGTCAGAATATAAGTATGAGGTAGTTAGCAAAGTTTGAAATAAAATAATGGACGAATACGCGAACATAGAATGATATTCAAAACATAGATTAAGTTAGATAGCGGGAATTGAGAAGAAAAAACGTCTGTTGGAAAGAAATGTAAAAATACAGTAAGAATGGAGAAAATATTGTTTCAATCGAATTTTAACTACTATAGATGAAAGAAATGGAAAAATATAGTAAGAATGAAGAAATATTGTTTCAATCGAATTTTAACTACTATAGATTCGTATATTTCTTGTATACATATAGAAAAGTAATAAGATAGAAAAATAGATTAAACCATACATTAAAAGCAAGTAAGAAAAAAAAAACAGTTTCAGAGGGAAAAAATTAAAAATCTGAAGTTTTGTAACACCTAGTGGAACAGATATCAAGTCGTTAAGAAACGTATGTTGGGTTAAATCTGAAAAAAAAAAAAAGGATACTGTTAGGAACGAATTTTATGTATATCTACTATAGATCTGTATATTTCTTGCGCAAACATGAAACATCTATATAAAAAACCAGATTAAGTCATACATTAAAAACAAGTAAGAAAAGTTCTTTGCGTAGGAAAAAGAAATAATAATGAAGAAACGTTTGCTTGTTTAAATCAGAAAAAATAAAGCCTCGATAAAAGTAGTTGTTAGATTGAAAAGTAAGAAAATAAAATGATGATGGTACATCGAGAAGTTTAACGAGTATGCAAGCATTTAGAAACAAAAAGTAGATTAAGATAATGGATTAGAAGGTACATTTCACTGATTAATCATAAAAGAAAATACGGAAAGATAAAAAAAATATTTTAACTATGTATAAAACATTGCGGCTTTGTATGGCGGAAAAAGGTACAACGTTAAAAAATGTAACAGAAAATGTCATGAACACGTAAGTACGTTAATAAACAATCGTGTTTTAAGATTATGTCTGCAGCACAAAACTTTATAAAACGTCTTTATGTTGGAACGTCCGTTGAAAATGCGTGAAGTCTCCTCAAAGAAAATAAAAAAATCGTTACGTTGAAAAATTATGAATATAAAATGGGAAATTATGAGGAAAAAATAAGGAATAAATTCGTTGCAAAATGATCAAGTTATTGAAAAAAAAATCAGTCTTGGAACTTAATGTGGCTACAGAATCTCAAATGACGTCAACCGCCGACCCCGCGGAGGAAATGGCGTTGGCTGATGTCATGTCTGCTATCACAACATGCGTCACCCGGCATAGTCACTCATCCCAAAACACGTGTCATACAAAATTTTCTGAGTCAAAGAGAAAATGATGACTCATCCCAAAACACATGGCTCACAAAAGATAGCGGAACATGAATCAACAGGAACGAAATCTTTTCAAACAAAGCCTTTCCTCGTCTAAATTAAAATTGTAGGGAAGAAAAATATAAGAATTAAAAAAATAATGCAACGTCTATAAAAATTATAACACCTCACGGAGTTCTAAAAATATAAATTTAATAAAACAAATTTGAGGAAATGCTTCGATTGAAAAAACTTCCTTCAAAAATTTGACAAAGTCCAGTAAATCTCCCGAGAAAATAAAAAAAATAAATAAAGCCGACCCCGCTGAGGAGAAAACGACGTTGGCTGATGTCATGTCTGCTATCACGAATGCGCCACTCATCATAATGACTCATCCCAAAACACGTGTCATACAAAATTTTCTTAGTCAAAGAGAAAATTGTGACTCATCCCAAAACACATGGCTCACAAAATGACAACGTGGTGAAACTAAAATGGCGGAACATGAATCAACGGGAACGAAATCTTTTCAAACAAAGCCTTTCCTCGCCTAAATTAAAATTGGAGGGAGGACAAATATAAGAATTAAAAAAATAATGCAACGTCTATAAAAATTATAACACCTCAGGGAATTTCTGAAAATATAAATTTAATAAAAAAAACATATTGGAAAGTCTTCCTTCAAAAATTTGACAAAGTCTAATAAATCTCCTGAGAAAATTAAAAAAATAATGCAACGTCTATAAAAATTATAATACCTCAGGGAATTCCTGAAAATATAAATTTAATAAAATAAATTAGAGAGAAAAAATAGGACAAAAAAAAAATACGAGTAAAAAAAAATTGGAAACGACAAAAAAACTTCCTTCAAAAATTTGACAAAGTCCAGTAAATCTCCCGAGAAAATTAAAAAATAAATATTGGAAAGACTTCTTAAAAATTTGTCAACGTCCAATAAATCTCCCGAGAAAAGTTCGAAAAAGCACTGCTAGGGGGCAACGTACACCCCCTTTCCCCCCTCGGTCGTTGCCATCTCTCAAAGATCCATTAAAA
Source organism: Macrothele yani (assembly GCA_039090855.1). Lineage (NCBI taxonomy): Eukaryota > Metazoa > Arthropoda > Arachnida > Araneae > Macrothelidae > Macrothele > Macrothele yani. The sequence goes on along the minus strand of CM076999.1, from coordinate 115,164,356 downwards.
GTTCCAAAAAGCACCGCTAGGGGCAGCACATCGAGTTGACATCCCCTTATATCCACCCCCTTTCTCCCACTCGGTCGTTGCCATCCCTCAAAAACAAAGATCTAACATAATAATAAAGTTCCAAGAAGCACCGCTAGGGGGCAGCACATCTCCTTTCCCCGACTCGGTCGTTGCCATCTCTCCAATATTCATCGAAAGTTCCAAGAAGCACCGCTAGGGGGCAGCACATCGACCCAACATACTAGCTTCATATGCCACGCCCCCACATCCTTCGGTCACACGCCACGCCCCCATCCTTCTGCCTCAAGCCACGCCGCCATCCTTCTCATAGAAGGATGCATCCTTGACGCAGAACCCGCCCTTTCCTACTACTACTGTCTCTCATCGCTAGTACCAACCCATTTAGCCGAGTGTTGCAATTTAACGTAGGCCCAACACTGAGCCAACGTTAAATTGCAAGACTGTGCTACCTAGGCAGTGGCCTTAAATTAGGAATAATCGACCGCTTATAGCGCATCAAATTTATTACATTAGTCGTAAACCCTTCAAACACGCAAAAAATGTTAAAGAAAGTCTTTTTCTTCTCTGCTAAAGAAGAATATGCTTTATTGGTGGCACGAAAGCGTCGTTGTTCCAGTATTCCAGTTAACCCAGCGAAATATAATATTCGGTAATATTCTGTCGCTGGGAGATAATGCCCTTTATTTTCCCAGTAAATGTTTGCTCAAGGAAACCTGCAATACTGAATTTATTAAACGACTGCCGAAAGCATGGCATTCACTCTGTCAAAGAGATGAATGTTATCACCAAGGTACAGAAAAACGCGGCGGCGTCACACACCCATTTATATAAGTAAAACAAATTTACTCTTGTAATCAGCTGCTTTGTTGGCGTTGACTTTCAGAACGAGTTTGCAGCCCAAATATCTTGAATAACCCATTTTGCAATCCATCTTAAACTCCCTTTTCAATTTCCAATCTAATACGAATAGAATTGATTGCGAACGATAAATAATACAAAAGGTATTTCATCTGTTTTACGTGAATGCACTGGGCAACTGATGAAAGGCACATCACGCAAAAACTGCGTGCACAAAAATCTACATAAAACAAGGGGTAGAGTTTACATAAGTTGCGAAACTGGTGCACCTTGACACAATTCTTCGAAAATGATGCATGGAGTGAACGTTTCAAGAAAAGATTGGAATAATTAACCTTATCTATTTTACTCATACATGTATGAAAATGAATCCTAGCAATACGAGCTCAGCCCCTTCCCTCAGTTTATCATTATATGTACACTATCATAAGTACTTGTTGCAGAACTGACTCCAATGTGCAAGTAAACTGCGCGATCGACAACTTGATTGCTTTTCTCTCCAAACAGAATGTCACTCAAGATGAAGAGAAGACGTGGTTAGTTAGATTGTTTTTGACTGCGGGAAAACACCTTTCAATAGTTGGATGTTTTCATGCGAGGGTAATGTTGTGAATACGTAGTAGGTTCGATTTTTCTTCAGTTTCTTCCAGAAGGTTTCACAGTGCAGTAGGAATTACTTTCCAGCGACTTAGGAACGTGATATTCAACATCAAAAACGTTTTGACTAATTTGTCGTCGTAAGCAAAAATTCTTGAAAATTTACATATCTTCAGCTTCACAGCAGGATAAAACATTTGTTATTTTTGTTCGGAATTTGAATTTTCTTACGTTTAACTGCATATTCGAATTGTTATTAGTACCATTAGCTAGTTGAAATGTAATTCATATTTTGAAGCGGAATGATGTACAAAGGAGGGCATTTGTTTGGGAATGCAGCGAAATGTCAAGAGATAAAACTTTTATTTCAAAAGTACTACTTGTGCGTCAGATACTTCTTTTGTCCAGGACTATATCAATGACAGTTCTATCACCAACGCTAGTAAGAATTCGTTGTAATTATTCAGCTGTAATCTTAATTACACAATACTTCCAAGACAGTTGTACCTGCATTTAATAGCACGGGATTCAACTTCCTTTGGTCCCAAGCGACATGTAGAAAGCCGATGTCTAAAGAGAAGAGTCCTGCATATTATGCATTTCCCTTATTTAAATAACTTTTATCCTTCTAAGGCTAAATCTTCAGCTATCATCAGTTTCGTCAAAAAAGAATAAACAGTAATAGTAAATATCACAGCTGCTGAAACTTAAACAAATATGTTGCCGAAGTTTTGATTATTAAGAGGTGAAAACTGAAAGAAAGCAGCAGACGTTTTATTTAATTTTACCATGAGCGAACAAGAAATCGTTCATAAACGATTAATGCCAATCCGTTTAATCCGGTGCGTATGGCTCAGATAGTAACGGTTAGGTATAATTCACTGAAAAAAAAAAAAGAAATGCAAATTTTTAGTGTGACACACTTGGCTGAAATCTCACTATTGAAGAGGTAAATGAAATATGTGTATTAATGTTTCAAGAATAAACCATGAGTCAAATTCTTTTGCAGTTACATTAGAGCACACGTAAGAGCCACATATACGTCATCCTAAAAAGGAGATCGTTCTAAGTCCTGTTCTTCTACAAATTATGCTTGTTATGATGTGCGTATCAAGACTTTTTGATATGAAATAGAATATGCTTAGCAATCAACGAAGTGAAAGTTTAAAATCTACAGCACAATGATTCAAGAGTGGAAGAGAACCTTGTATTGGCATTCAAAAAAGCCTGTTCAGAATTCGTCAGGCTACGGATGCGAAAAAAACATTTTATTTGAAAAGTAGTGAGAACTGAAAAAAAAAAACCACCGCGTTTATGATATTGTTATGAGCACCGAATTAAGCTTAATTGGCTGCGTGAGAAAAGACTTTGCCTTCGTTAGTTATATTTGGTAATTGCTTATAGTCCACACGAATACCTCAACATGAATTTCTCGGCAAAGGAATAACCTGATTACAGGCTAAAACTTAAAACCTACTAAAGTAAATGGCTTCTCTGTAAAGGTTAACGAATGATATTTGAAACACGAATAATTTAACTTCGTCATATTTGGTTTGCTTAACTTAAAAAAATCAACTATTTAAACACTAAGCCAAAACGTCCAGAAAAGAAATGTCAAATTACTCTTACTACATTAAGTCTCTTTATCCGTCCAGAAAGAGTATTATGGCAAAACACTCTTCTCCATCTAATAGTTTGGTAACAAAAGATACGTAACAATACACAACCCTCTCTCTGTCAGCTACATGCAAAACATGGCAAGTCAGCAGTTCACAACAATTTGCACAACGTCGTGGTACGAAACAGTGTAATCGTAAGATATCTCCAGCGTTCAACAAACAAATCAGACCTTATAACAAGGAAACGTAAACATTCAGAGGCACAGTGATTGAGTACTGGAGGCAACGGAAATTCGTGAATAATTCAAGTGAAATCTCTCATACAAATCAAATCCCCGGACACATTTCAAATCAGTAACGGTTATAATCAGCTTTCGTATACGTCATTGTACTTAGACTTGTCGCAGGTTGCCAAACACAAATTCACCGAGAGAAAATGCAGCGTTCAGGGTGAAAAACACTTAACCCAAAATCTACGTAAGAAGACAGGAAGGGTTAAATTTGAGTAAACGGTACCATATATCAGAACTCAATCTGCAGAAAGGGAGATGATTCAAAGTTTCATTCCTCCAAAAATTCTGCTTGCGATGATGCGCATGTCAAAATAATTTGCGATAAATAGAATATGCAAATGAAGTGAGATTTAAAAATGCGAAGTACAATGATTCAGAGACAAAGAGAATCTCGCATTTTCAGTCAAGGAAACCTACACAGAATTCTTCAAGCTATGAATATGATCGGAATCAACTTCTTTGAAGAAACGCTCAAAGTAAAACAGAAAAGATGTACGACAATATTTTTTGCACTCAGTCGTTTCTTATATTACAGCACTTATGCGTATGTAGTTGCAGTATCTTTGCGCGCGGAAATCACAACAGTTCCGCTTCCTGGCGTAATTTTATGCAGCATGCTGTTCATTCCGTTGCTACTGGGTTTTGCTATGAACAAACGACGCACGCATTTTGCCAGCGTTATTAAAAAATGCTCGGAACAACGACCCGAAGTGCTCATCTTTAAGCGGAATACAAATTCCTTAGAGCAGAAGTGGTTAAAATATGCTACGTACACAACCATTTTATTTGCCCCTCTTACTTCGTTATTTCATGTACTGGTTTCAGTAATGATGGACTTCGATCCTTCGAGTTTCATCTGCGATCACACCTTCGACCAAGTTTGCGATATAGAAAATAAGGTAAAGTACTTTTTGGCGTTCATTTTTCTTGTCGTCGATTTTCATTCCCTGTACACGCTGCCTCATTACTCATGCTTGTTGGTGTCGGCACTTTGTTTCGATTTTGGGAAAGTACTTAATGATTTCTTGAATCACTTGAGTACGTCAGCTTGCAAAGAACTTCGAGTAGCAGATGCAGCAAAATTATTGAAATGTTATAAGGAGCTCCGTCAGCAGATTGAAGACTTAGACGCAGCGTGCTCATTTCCGGTAGCATTCATTCTCTCCAGTCAGATAATCACTTTTTTCTATGCTGTATCTTCAATGGCATTCCTACTGAGAGGACAATTTATCGCTGTTGTGTTTTCCCTCATTATATGGCTAGTTGTCATTAATGTGTTCTATCACCTTCTCCTAGTTCTGTCTATGTCGCGGGTTCACGAGAAAAACAGAGCAATAACGAAGCAGTTTCTTCAGATGACTGAAGACCAAAGTGAAAGTCAGGTTTCAATGTCGACTCTGTTTACACTGCAGAATTATCTTCTTTGTCCTCAGGAATTCGGACTGTCGGTCCTGGGTGTACTTTTATAACAAGAAATACTGTAATTACCTCATTAAGCTTTTTTGTGACATACGCTATCATACTGCTACAGTTCGAATGACTGAAAATAAGAAATACGCGATGAAGAATCCGTTAATTTTTTCTTTACATCGCTCTCTCTCTACCTTTCTCTCTTTCTCTATCTGTCTTTTCTCTTTCCCTTTCTCTCTCTCTACCTTTCACTCTTTCTTTCTCTCTTTCTCTATCTGTCTTTCTCTCTCCCTATCTTTCTCTCTCATTTTCTCCCTCTCTTTCTCTCTGTCTTTCCTTCTCTCTCTCCCTCTCTTTCTCTCTGTCTTTCTTTCTCCCTTTTTCTTTCTCTCTCTCTCTTCCCTTCCCTCTGTCTTTCTCTTTTTCTATCGCTTTCTCTCAATTTCTCTCTCTCTTCCCTCTATCTTTCTCTCAATTTTCTCGCTCTTTTCTCTTCCCTCTATCTTTCTCTCTGTTCCCTCAATCTTTCTCTCTTTCCCTCTCTCTCTCTCTCTCTTCCCTCAATCTTTCACTTTCCCTCTTTCTCTCTCTTCCTCCCCCTCCTCTCTCTTCCTCCCCTTCCTCTCTCTCACTGTTCCTTGAATGAGTAGCCCAAAATTAGGTACGTTAGGTACGGCAATAATTAAACGTCTCCCCCAAAAAGTCATGTCAATGCAACAAAAAATGGAAACTCCTTGTAATCAGTCATCTCTCTCTCTCTCCCTTCTTCCTCTTCTCTTCCGTCTAAGACGGTATGAGTTTTCCATTGAGCAGATTTACTCAATTTTCTCTGTTCCTTACCCAATTTTCTCTACTCCATGCTTTCCGAAAAAGTTTACCGTATGTTCTGTAGCCTCAGACGTTCTTTATCAATTTCAGCCAGGCAAGTCTTGGTCATCCAGGTCTTCATTTTTTCTGTTGTGAAAGTGTTTATGAAGATATTAGGTAGGCTGTTTTTGTCCATGCGTGTAATGTGACCGAACTGCGCACTGCAGAGTCAAAGTTGAGCAATGTTCTCATCATAAGGTTAAACATTTCATCATAGATTGTTTCGTCCATCGCATGCGTTATGACATTGTAGGGCCAGACATATCAATTCTTAGATAAAACCTATTGTTTCCCGCCGTATAGAGAGCTACCGCCTCGCCTTTACTATACGATCTGGCTATCAAGGCGTCCTTGTGTAGAAGAAGAATTACCTCGACAAAACTCAGTCCAGTACACGGAAATAAACACAACAGCCAGACTTTATTATTCCGACAACATTTGCTTCACGGGTTTCCGATAACTTTCTGCTCAGGTTCCCCGTGCTGACCACGTGCTACCTTTCCACAATTCTTTCTGCGATATCCGGTGGACGAAGGAATCCTCCTTCCCTTTCACCACGCTGCACTTCTGCGATACCCGCAGCCCTTCAGTCAGAAACCGGTGTCCAAACCAGGACCCTCTCTCCTTGACGACCGAAGCTCAACTGTCTCACTCAGTTCTCCTAGCCCTTTCTGTCCTCTACCACGCATGCGCAAGAAAAACCGGTTTCCCCGGTCAGCACGTAAAATACCTGAACTCAGGAATGCCGTCCGATATCCGCAGGCGAACCTTGCACGTATACAAAAGCGGTATGACAACTTGTTTAACAGAAGCACTCGAGCAGCTGACTCTTCAAGGTCAGGTGCCCCAGGTGTTCATGCACCCCTCTCTTAATCCCACATAGGATTAAATTGTACCACGTGGGTGGTGAAGAATATCAGTTCTTATCTGAAACAATAAAATGGTGGAATGAAACGTCCGTCCGTCCGCACGTGTTCATCACAATATTAAAATTAAATAAATTAATAATTGACAGTTTGATTGCGGGCGAACCTTACAGACATTATGACCACTTTCCTATGAGTCTGCTGTGCTGTTTTCACCCGGAGAAGCACGAACACCAATAGACCGCGTGGAAGGTGTCCTCAGTCATTCTGCCCCATATGGACAAGAACGACATCCAGAATTACGGCAATACAGGCACTGGAGTGAACCGGAGAATGCTGCATGAGTCGATGTTTTATATATCTAGCTTTAACGACTACTATGCGAAACACTAAGGGCTATAAGTGGCCTCCTGTCCCTAATTTTGGAGCACTGGTTTTAGGGAAGGGAGAGAGACAGCGCCATCAAACAGACATGCGACCATTGCCTCATCCTGGACTTAATCCCGCGCCCAGATAGGGAGATTAGCCAGAAACCTACACCTCTGACTATTCGGCTAGCGGGGCGGTTTTGATGGGTTTCAAGTCAGGGAAATTTGGTGGAAACGGGATCACATAAAATGCTAGGACACAATCTTGGAACAATTCCCTCACAACGCAAGCTTTGAAATACAGGAGTGATTTTTCTGAGTCTAGTGCTATTTGAATACACTGCATCCATGTAGGACAAAACTTGGTCCTGAACATTATTATATATTATCAGCTATCTCATTGTAACTAATAATAATAGTACTTTTTGTCCTACATGTACTACTAAAAATATTATACAGGGTGTTCGTAAACTGTTTTGACAAAGGAAAAGGGGTGATAGTACCCATCAAGACGAACAATATTTACAATGGAACCTAGGGTCGCATTCCATTCTGAGTGCCAGAAAAGAGTAAAGTTAGATGTCCAAGTTGAACTTTCAACAGTGCAAAGAAAGAGAATTAACGACATCATAAGTTGCACAATCCCATTTATAGAGATCAGGGAAAGGCTCAAAGTAGATGCTCAAAGTGGCGGCCACGGGTGCCGTTGCACAATTTATACCAGTGAATGAAAGACTGGCGCACCCTCTCGAAGACTCCTGGTGTCGTGTTTATCCTGTCCGCTACAACAACGATTCTCGCGACGAGATCTTCCACGGAATCCAGAGGCGTCTTGTACACCAATGATTTCATGTGCCCCCAGAAGAAGAAGTTCAGTAGGTTTAAGTCCGGTGAGCGTGGAGGCCATGCCACAGGTCCGCCACGTTCAATCCGTCGTGTGGGATATGTGGCATTCAGGAAGTGTCTTCTGCACCTTGATAACCCAATCAGCTCCAACTGTCGATGCTGCGTCTTTTCTCTGGCAATTTGCATATGGTTAATGCTTGACGGTAATGTTCTGGCGATGTGCTACTTCTCCGGCACGAAAGAAATGACGTCTGAGGTGACGAATTGTGCTTATTGGATGTATTTCGAAGTTACTCTTTTCTGACACTCAGAATGAAATGCGACCCTAGGTTCCATTGTAAATATTGTTCGTCTTGATGGGTACTATCACCTCTCTTCTTTGGTCAAAACAGTTTACGAACACCCTGTATATTATTATATAATATTATAATATATAGTATTACTAATGATAATAGTACTACTAATAATATTATATGTTACTATTGGGTTGTCGTAAAAGTCATGAATTATTTTAGCCATGTTTTGCAAAGTTCATTTATTGATAGGAAGAACAAAGATCAATCAATGATATGATGCCCGTTTTGTTCTATAACATTTTGCCATCTTTCAGCGAGCTGCAGAATGCTTCGTTCATAGAAGGACCTGTCTTTCGTGGCGAAAAACTCTACATGGTGCTGATTTACAGCCTCATCTGAATTGAACGTTATTCCACGCAAGGACTGTTGAAGAGAGCGAAACAAGTGGAAGTCTGACGGCGCAATGTCAGGCGTGTATGCTGGGTGTGACAACACATCCCACCCAAGCTCCAATAATTTTTGGCGGGTGATCAAACTTGTGTGGTGTCTCGCGTTGTCGTGATGGAACACAACACCTTTACGATGAACGAGCTCTGGACGTTTCTGGATGATGGATTTGTTCAAACTGTCCAATTGTCGACAGTACACATTCGAATTGATTGTTTGGTTCCGTCGTAGGAGCTCGAAAAACACGACACCTTAAAAAACCCACCACACTAAGACCAGAACCTTCCGCTGATGAATGTCTGCTTTGGATGTCGTTTGAAGCAAAGCAGCACGTCGGGGCCAAGACCGTTTGCGCAGCACATTGTTGTACACAATCCACTTTTCGCCACCAGTTATCAGTCGCTTCAAAAAAGGATTGTTTTCCTCACGTTTAATGAGCATATCGCATATGTTTATACACGCCGTCAATTGAGCTTCTTTGAGCTCATGAGGAACCCACGCATCGAGCTTGCTTACGTATCCCAGCTTCTTCAGGTGGTCATGAACGCTTGAATGACGGATGTACAATGTGTCTGCAATCTCCGTGTCGTGTAACGTGGTTTTGACTCGATCAATGCCTTGATTTGGTCGTCACCAACCTCGGTGGGCCTCCCGGACCGAGGAGCATCGTTGAGGTCAAAATCACCAGCACGGAATTTTGCGAACCACCGCTGGCACTGACGTTCTTGTAGAGCATTATCACCGTACACATTACGCAACTTTTTACAAGCTTGACGCGCTTTCTTCCATTTACGGAAGTAAAGCAGTAAAATATGGCGAAAATGCACAGTTTGGTCTTCCATCTTCAACTGTCAAATCTCCGCAAATCAACCAAATCGCTCACTATTCCTTTTAGACTGCAGCTAGAACTGGCACCTGTCGAATGCCATAGCGATAACAGAGCTGCGCATAGTTTGGTTTGGTTTCTGTAATTTTAATGGCGCAAGGGCCATGGTTGGCCAAAGAGCGCCAAACAAAAGACACTCAAAAGTAGACAAAACTAATTAATTAAAAAACGCAGAAAAGTTTAAAAAAAGACTGATTCGGTAAAAGTGAGCTGCGCATGCCTCTAGAACTTCCAAAACTGCCCAACCGCCATCGGGTGCCAAAATACGTCATGACTTTTCCGACAACCCAATAGTAGTACTACTATTATTGCTAATAATAATATTATACAGTATAAATTATTGTATATAATAATGTACTAATAATAATAACTTGATGGAGCCAGTAGCACTAATAATATTTATTTATATATATACGGCACAAAATACAGGATGATTCCTAAAGAGATATACAGTTTCAACGCACTATAAAACAAGAACAATGTAAGATATTTTATATTACCTGTAACAGAATTGTAGGGGACTGTTTCAAGTTTTTTAGAGACAGTCACAGATGTTCTACGTGTGCACCCTTAGTCACAGGATAAACATCGAGCCGGTAATCCATTTCCGCCCAAACGCGAGGTAAGATATCTGAAACAAGTGCAGTGATAGTGGCTGTGATACGCTGTTTCAGCTTCGCTAGATCAACAGGAAGGGGAGGGGCGAATGCCTTGTCCTTTACATACCCCCACAGGAAAAAGTCACAAGGTGTTAAGTAAGGACTTCTGGGTGGCCATTGGGTCAGTGGATGTTGTAGTCAGCGGCTCGTCCAATCTATCGGTGAGAAAAATGCTTATCGACTGACTAATCACGTGACACGCGCATTATCGCCTACGTCCCTTGCCTCAGTAGCAGGACAAAAACTTTATGAGCACATCTACCTAACGGTTCGCAGTTGTGGTCCGTGTCTTCAACTGTTACTGCTTTACGGCATCTGGAAACTGTATACTTCTTTATGAATCACCCTGTATATTAAAAATCCAAATCCAAAGACATTCAACCATTAAACTCACAAACTTCACCAAATGAAACGCGACAGCCAATAATAATAATAATAATAATAATAATAATAATAATAATAATAATAATAATAATAATAATAATAACAACAAAGCTAACAGAAATATCAAAAGTAAATAATGAACCAAGAAGAATATCAAAAACATAAAAAAAAAAAAAAAATTCCGAAAATTTAGCTGTCATTATCAGCAAAACCCCAGCTAAATATATGTACAAGCATGGCGATGTAGGTTATTAAAAACCCACAAATTGTTAAAAAGATATTTCTGGTGATAGGAAACCTCCCCAGAAATGTCAGACTTAGAACATCAGAGCATACAAGGTTGACGACTAGATAGTAATGTCTAGTGTGCCACTCAAAGTTTGCTTGATTGCTTTCAAATGTTCAGTGTGTCACTCATAGTTTGCTTTACTGCTTTCAAATGCCTAATGTGCCACTCAAAGTTTACTTTACTGCTTTCAAATGTCTAGTGTGCCACCCAAAGTTTGCTTTACAGCTTTCAAATGTCTAGTGTGCCACTCAAAGTTTGCTTGACTGCTTTCAAATGTCTAGTGTGCCACTCAAAGTTTGCTTTACTGCTTTCAAATGTCTAGTGTGCCACTCAAAGTTTGCTTTACTGCTTTCAAATGTCTAGTGTGCCACTCAAAGTTTGCTTTACTGCTTTCAAATGTCTAGTGTGCCACTCAAAGTTTGCTTTACTGCTTTCAAATGTCTAGTGTGCCACTCAGAGTTTGTTTTAGTGCTTTGAAATAACTAGGTGCCACTCAAAGTTTGCTTTACTGCTTTCAATTGTCTAGTGTGTCATTCAAAGTTTGCTTTACTTCTTTCAAATGTCTAGTGTGCCACTCAAAGTTTGCTTTACAGCTTTCAAATGTCTAGTGTGCCACTCAAAGTTTGCTTTATTTCTTTCAAATGTCTAGGGTACCACTCAAAGTTTGTTTTAGTGCTTTGAAATATCTAGTGTGCCACTCAAAGTTTGCTTTACTGCTTTCACATGTCTAGTGTGCCACTCAAAGTTTGCTTTATTTCTTTCAAATGTCTAGTGTACCACTCCAAGTTTGTTTTAGTGCTTTGAAATATCTAGTGTGCCACTCAAAGTTTGCTTTACTGCTTTCAAATGTCTAGTGTGCCACTCAAAGTTTGCTTTACTGCTTTCAAATGTCTAGTGTGCCACTCAAAGTTTGCTTTACTGCTTTCAAATGTCTAGTGTGCCACTCAAAGTTTGCTTTATTTCTTTCAAATGTCTAGTGTGCCACTCAAAGTTTGCTTTATTTCTTTCAAATGTCTAGTGTACCACTCAAAGTTTGTTTTACAGCTTTCAAATGTCTGATGTGCCACTCAAAGTTTGCTTTACTGCTTTCAAATGTCTAGTGTGCCACTCAAAGTTTGCTTTACTGCTTTCAAATATCTAGTGCGCCACTCAAAGTTTGCTTGACTGCTTTCAAATGCCTAGTGTGCCACTCAAAGTTTGCTTGACTGCTTTCAAATGTTTAGTGTGTCACTCAAAGTTTGCTTTACTGCTTTCAAATACCTAGTGCGCCACTCAAAGTTTGTTTTACTGCTTTCAAATGCCTAGTGTGCCACTCAAAGTTTGCTTTACTGCTTTCAAATGTCTAGTGTGCCACTCAAAGTTTGTTTTACAGCTTTCAAATGTCTGATGTGCCACTCAAAGTTTGCTTTACTGCTTTCAAATGTCTAGTGTGCTACCCATAGTTTGCTTTACAGCTTTCAAATGTCTAGTGTGCCACTCAAAGTTTGCTTTACTGCTTTCAAATGTCTAGTGTGCCATTCAAAGTTAGCTTTACTGCTTTCAAATGTCTAGTGTGCCACTCAAAGTTTGCTTTACTTCTTTCAAATGTCTAGTGTGCCACTCAAAGTTTGCTTTACTGCTTTCAAATGTCTAGTGTGCCACTCAAAGTTTGCTTTACTGCTTTCAAATGTCTAGTGTGCCACTCAAAGTTTGCTTTATTTCTTTCAAATGTCTAGTGTACCACTCAAAGTTTGTTTTAGTGCTTTGAAATATCTAGGTGCCACTCAAAGTTAGCTTTACTGCTTTCAAATGTCTAGTGTGCCACTCAAATTTTGCTTTACTGCTTTCAAATGTCTAGTGTGCTCCTCAAAGTTTGCTTTACTTCTTTCAAATGTCTAGTGTGCCACTCAAAGTTTGCTTTACTGCTTTCAAATGTCTAGTGTGCCACTCAAAGTTTGCTTTACTGCTTTCAAATGTCTAGTGTGACACTCAAAGTTTGCTTTATTTCTTTCAAATGTCTAGTGCACCACTCAAAGTTTGTTTTAGTGCTTTGAAATATCTAGTGTGCCACTCAAAGTTTGCTTTACTGCTTTCAAATGTCTAGTGTGCCACTCAAAGTTTGCTTTATTTTTTTCAAATGTCTAGTGTACCACTCAAAGTTTGTTTTAGTGCTTTGAAATATCTAGGTGCCACTCAAAGTTAGCTTTACTGCTTTCAAATGTCTAGTGTGCTACTCAAAGTTTGCTTTACTGCTTTCTAATGTCTAGTGTGCCACTCAAAGTTTGCTTTACTGCTATCAAATGTCTAGTGTGCCACTCAAAGTTTGCTTGACTGCTTTCAAATGTCTAGTGTGCCACTCAAAGTTTGCTTTATTTCTTTCAAATGTCTAGTGTGCCACTCAAAGTTTGCTTTACTGCCTTCAAATGTCTAGTGTGCCACTCAAAGTTTGCTTTACTGCTTTCAAATGTCTAGTGTGCCACTCAAAGTTTGCTTTATTTCTTTCAAATGTCTAGTGTACCACTCAAAGTTTGCTTTACTGCTTTCAAATGTCTAGTGTGCCACTCAAAGTTTGCTTTACTGCTTTCAAATGTCTAGTGAGTCACTCAAAGTTTGCTTTACTGCTTTCAAATGTCTAGTGTGCCACTCAAAGTTTGCTTTACTGCTTTCAAATGTCTAGTGTGCCACTCAAAGTTTGCTTTATTTCTTTCAAATGTCTAGTGTGCCACTCAAAGTTTGCTTTATTTCTTTCAAATGTCTAGTGTACCACTCAAAGTTTGTTTTACAGCTTTCAAATGTCTGATGTGCCACTCAAAGTTTGCTTTACTGCTTTCAAATGTCTAGTGTGCCACTCAAAGTTTGCTTTACTGCTTTCAAATATCTAGTGCGCCACTCAAAGTTTGCTTGACTGCTTTCAAATGCCTAGTGTGCCACTCAAAGTTTGCTTGACTGCTTTCAAATGTTTAGTGTGTCACTCAAAGTTTGCTTTACTGCTTTCAAATACCTAGTGTACGCCACTCAAAGTTTGTTTTACTGCTTTCAAATGCCTAGTGTGCCACTCAAAGTTTGCTTTACTGCTTTCAAATGTCTAGTGTGCTACCCATAGTTTGCTTTACAGCTTTCAAATGTCTAGTGTGCCACTCAAAGTTTGCTTTACTGCTTTCAAATGTCTAGTGTGCCACTCAAAGTTTGCTTTACTGCTTTCAAATGTCTAGTGTGCCATTCAAAGTTAGCTTTACTGCTTTCAAATGTCTAGTGTGCCACTCAAAGTTTGCTTTACTTCTTTCAAAATGTCTAGTGTGCCACTCAAAGTTTGCTTTACTGCTTTCAAATGTCTAGTGTGCCACTCAAAGTTTGCTTTATTTCTTTCAAATGTCTAGTGTGCCACTCAAAGTTTGCTTTATTTCTTTCAAATGTCTAGTGTACCACTCAAAGTTTGTTTTAGTGCTTTGAAATATCTAGGTGCCACTCAAAGTTAGCTTTACTGCTTTCAAATGTCTAGTGTGCCACTCAAATTTTGCTTTACTTCTTTCAAATGTCTAGTGTGCTCCTCAAAGTTTGCTTTACTTCTTTCAAATGTCTAGTGTGCCACTCAAAGTTTGCTTTACTGCTTTCAAATGTCTAGTGTGCCACTCAAAGTTTGCTTTACTGCTTTCAAATGTTTAGTGTGACACTCAAAGTTTGCTTTATTTCTTTCAAATGTCTAGTGCACCACTCAAAGTTTGTTTTAGTGCTTTGAAATATCTAGTGTGCCACTCAAAGTTTGCTTTACTGCTTTCAAATGTCTAGTGTGCCACTCAAAGTTTGCTTTATTTTTTCAAATGTCTAGTGTACCACTCAAAGTTTGTTTTAGTGCTTTGAAATATCTAGGTGAAACTCAAAGTGAGCTTTACTGCTTTCAAATGTCTAGTGTGCCACTCAAAGTTTGCTTTACTTCTTTCAAATGTCTAGTGTGCCACTCAAAGTTTGCTTTACTGCTTTCAAATGTCTAGTGTGCCACTCAAAGTTTGCTTTATTTCTTTCAAATGTCTAGGGTACCACTCAAAGTTTGTTTTAGTGCTTTGAAATATCTAGTGTGCCACTCAAAGTTTGCTTTACTGCTTTCACATGTCTAGTGTGCCACTCAAAGTTTGCTTTATTTCTTTCAAATGTCTAGTGTACCACTCAAAGTTTGCTTGACTGCTTTCAAATGTCTAGTGTGCCACTCAAAGTTTGCTTTATTTCTTTCAAATGTCTAGTGTGCCACTCAAAGTTTGCTTTACTGCCTTTCAAATGTCTAGTGTGCCACTCAAAGTTTGCTTTACTGCTTTCAAATGTCTAGTGTGCCACTCAAAGTTTGCTTTACTTCTTTCAAATGTCTAGTGTGCCACTCAAAGTTTGCTTTACTGCTTTCAAATGTCTAGTGTGCCACTCAAAGTTTGCTTTATTTTTTTCAAATGTCTAGTGTGCCACTCAAAGTTTGCTTTACTGCTTTCAAATGTCTAGTGTGCCATTCAAAGTTAGCTTTACTGCTTTCAAATGTCTAGTGTGCCACTCAAAGTTTGCTTTACTTCTTTCAAATGTCTAGTGTGCCACTCAAAGTTTGCTTTACTGCTTTCAAATGTCTAGTGTGCCACTCAAAGTTTGCTTTACTGCTTTCAAATGTCTAGTGTGCCACTCAAAGTTTGCTTTATTTCTTTCAAATGTCTAGTGTGCCACTCAAAGTTTGCTTTATTTCTTTCAAATGTCTAGTGTACCACTCAAAGTTTGTTTTAGTGCTTTGAAATATTTAGGTGCCACTCAAAGTTAGCTTTACTGCTTTCAAATGTCTAGTGTGCCACTCATAGTTTGCTTTACTTCTTTCAAATGTCTAGTGTGCTCCTCAAAGTTTGCTTTACTTCTTTCAAATGTCTAGTGTGCCACTCAAAGTTTGCTTTACTGCTTTCAAATGTCTAGTGTGCCACTCAAAGTTTGCTTTACTGCTTTCAAATGTCTAGTGTGACACTCAAAGTTTGCTTTATTTCTTTCAAATGTCTAGTGTACCACTCAAAGTTTGTTTTAGTGCTTTGAAATATCTAGTGTGCCACTCAAAGTTTGCTTTACTGCTTTCAAATGTCTAGTGTGCCACTCAAAGTTTGCTTTATTTTTTTCAAATGTCTAGTGTACCACTCAAAGTTTGTTTTAGTGCTTTGAAATATCTAGGTGCCACTCAAAGTTAGCTTTACTGCTTTCAAATGTCTAGTGTGCTACTCAAAGTTTGCTTTACTGCTTTCTAATGTCTAGTGTGCCACTCAAAGTTTGCCTTTACTGCTATCAAATGTCTAGTGTGCCACTCAAAGTTTGCTTGACTGCTTTCAAATGTCTAGTGTGCCACTCAAAGTTTGCTTTATTTCTTTCAAATGTCTAGTGTGCCACTCAAAGTTTGCTTTACTGCCTTCAAATGTCTAGTGTGCCACTCAAAGTTTGCTTTACTGCTTTCAAATGTCTAGTGTGCCACTCAAAGTTTGCTTTATTTCTTTCAAATGTCTAGTGTGCCACTCAAAGTTTGTTTTAGTGCTTTGAAATGTCTAGTGTGCCACTCAAAGTTTGCTTTACTTCTTTCAAATGTCTAGTGTGCCACTCAAAGTTTGCTTTACTGCTTTCAAATGTCTAGTGTGCCACTCAAAGTTTGCTTTATTTCTTTCAAATGTCTAGTGTACCACTCAAAGTTTGCTTTTAGTGCTTTGAAATATCTAGTGTGCCACTCAAAGTTTGCTTTACTGCTTTCAAATGTCTAGTGTGCCACTCAAAGTTTGCTTTATTTCTTTCAAATGTCTAGTGTACCACTCAAAGTTTGCTTGACTGCTTTCAAATGTCTAGTGTGCCACTCAAAGTTTGCTTTATTTCTTTCAAATGTCTAGTGTGCCTTTCAAAGTTTGCTTTACTGCCTTCAAATGTCTAGTGTGCCACTCAAAGTTTGCTTTACTGCTTTCAAATGTCTAGTGTGCCACTCAAAGTTTGCTTTACTTCTTTCAAATGTCTAGTGTGCCACTCAAAGTTTGCTTTACTGCTTTCAAATGTCTAGTGTGCCACTCAAAGTTTGCTTTATTTTTTTCAAATGTCTAGTGTACCACTCAAAGTTTGTTTTAGTGCTTTGAAATATCTAGGTGCCACTCAAAGTTAGCTTTACTGCTTTCAAATGTCTAGTGTGCTACTCAAAGTTTGCTTTACTGCTTTCTAATGTCTAGTGTGCCACTCAAAGTTTCCTTTACTGCTATCAAATGTCTAGTGTGCCACTCAAAGTTTGCTTGACTGCTTTCAAATGTCTAGTGTGCCACTCAAAGTTTGCTTTATTTCTTTCAAATGTCTAGTGTGCCACTCAAAGTTTGCTTTACTGCCTTCAAATGTCTAGTGTGCCACTCAAAGTTTGCTTTACTGCTTTCAAATGTCTAGTGTGCCACTCAAAGTTAGCTTTATTTCTTTCAAATGTCTAGTGTACCACTCAAAGTTTGTTTTAGTGCTTTCAAATAACTAGGTGCCACTCAAAGTTTGCTTTACTGCTTTCAATTGTCTAGTGTGTCATTCAAAGTTTGCTTTACTTCTTTCAAATGTCTAGTGTGCCACTCAAAGTTTGCTTTACAGCTTTCAAATGTCTAGTGTGCCACTCAAAGTTTGCTTTATTTCTTTCAAATGTCTAGGGTACCACTCAAAGTTTGTTTTAGTGCTTTGAAATATCTAGTGTGCCACACAAAGTTTGCTTTATTTCTTTCAAATGTCTAGTGTGCCACTCAAAGTTTGCTTTACTGCTTTCAAATGTCTAGTGTGCCACTCAAAGTTTGCTTTACTGCTTTCAAATGTCTAGTGTGCCATTCAAAGTTAGCTTTACTGCTTTCAAATGTCTAGTGTGCCACTCAAAGTTTGCTTTACTTCTTTCAAATGTCTAGTGTGCCACTCAAAGTTTGCTTTACTGCTTTCAAATGTCTAGTGTGCCACTCAAAGTTTGCTTTACTGCTTTCAAATGTCTAGTGTGCCACTCAAAGTTTGCTTTATTTCTTTCAAATGTCTAGTGTGCCACTCAAAGTTTGCTTTATTTCTTTCAAATGTCTAGTGTACCACTCAAAGTTTGTTTTAGTGCTTTCAAATGTCTAGGTGCCACTCAAAGTTTGCTTTACTGTTTTCAAATGTCTAGTGTGCCACTCAAAGTTTGCTTTACTTCTTTCAAATGTCTAGTGTGCCACTCAAAGTTTGCTTTACTTCTTTCAAATGTCTAGTGTGCCACTCAAAGTTTGTTTTACAGCTTTCAAATGTCTGATGTGCCACTCAAAGTTTGCTTTACTGCTTTCAAATGTCTAGTGTGCCACTCAAAGTTTGCTTTACTGCTTTCAAATGTCTAGTGTGCCACTCAAAGTTTGCTTTATTTCTTTCAAATGTCTAGTGTGCCACTCAAAGTTTGCTTTATTGCTTTCAAATGTCTAGTGTGCCACTCAAAGTTTGCTTTACTGCTTTCAAATGTCTAGTGTGCCACTCAAAGTTTGCTTTACTGCTTTCAAATATCTAGTGCGCCACTCAAAGTTTGCTTGACTGCTTTCAAATGCCTAGTGTGCCACTCAAAGTTTGCTTGACTGCTTTCAAATGTCTAGTGTGCCACTCAAAGTTTGCTTTACTGCTTTCAAATACCTAGTGTGCCACTCAAAGTTTGTTTTACTGCTTTCAAATGCCTAGTGTGCCACTCAAAGTTTGCTTTACTGCTTTCAAATGTCTAGTGTGCCACTCAAAGTTTGCTTTACAGCTTTCAAATGTCTAGTGTGCCACTCAAAGTTTGCTTTACTGCTTTCAAATGTCTAGTGTGCTACTCAAAGTTTGCTTTACTGCTTTCAAATGTCTAGTGTGCCACTCAAAGTTTGCTTTACTGCTTTCAAATGTCTAGTGTGCCACTCAAAGTTTGCTTTACTGCTTTCAAATGTCTAGTGTGCCACTCAAAGTTTGCTTTACTTCTTTCAAATGTCTAGTGTGCCACTCAAAGTTTGCTTTACTGCTTTCAAATGTCTAGTGTGCCACTCAAAGTTTGCTTTACTGCTTTCAAATGTCTAGTGTGCCACTCAAAGTTTGCTTTATTTCTTTCAAATGTCTAGTGTACCACTCAAAGTTTGTTTTAGTGCTTTGAAATATCTAGGTGCCACTCAAAGTTAGCTTTACTGCTTTCAAATGTCTAGTGTGCCACTCAAAGTTTGCTTTACTTCTTTCAAATGTCTAGTGTGCCACTCAAAGTTTGCTTTACTGCTTTCAAATGTCTAGTGTGCCACTCAAAGTTTGCTTTACTGCTTTCAAATGTCTAGTGTGCCACTCAAAGTTTGCTTTACTGCTTTCAAATGTCTAGTGTGACACTCAAAGTTTGCTTTATTTCTTTCAAATGTCTAGTGCACCACTCAAAGTTTGTTTTAGTGCTTTGAAATATCTAGTGTGCCACTCAAAGTTTGCTTTACTGCTTTCAAATGTCTAGTGTGCCACTCAAAGTTTGCTTTACTGCTTTTTCAAATGTCTAGTGTACCACTCAAAGTTTGTTTTAGTGCTTTGAAATATCTAGTGTGCCACTCAAAGTTAGCTTTACTGCTTTCAAATGTCTAGTGTGCTACTCAAAGTTTGCTTTACTGCTTTCAAATGTCTAGTGTGCCACTCAAAGTTTGCTTTACTGCTATCAAATGTCTAGTGTGCCACTCAAAGTTTGCTTGACTGCTTTCAAATGTCTAGTGTGCCACTCAAAGTTTGCTTTATTTCTTTCAAATGTCTAGTGTGCCACTCAAAGTTTGCTTTACTGCCTTCAAATGTCTAGTGTGCCACTCAAAGTTTGCTTTACTGCTTTTAAATGTCTAGTGTGCCACTCAAAGTTTGCTTTATTTCTTTCAAATGTCTAGTGTACCACTCAAAGTTTGCTTTACTGCTTTCAAATGTCTAGTGTGCCACTCAAAGTTTGCTTTACTGCTTTCAAATGTCTAGTGAGTCACTCAAAGTTTGCTTTACTGCTTTCAAATGTCTAGTGTGCCACTCAAAGTTTGCTTTACTGCTTTCAAATGTCTAGTGTGCCACTCAAAGTTTGCTTTATTTCTTTCAAATGTCTAGTGTGCCACTCAAAGTTTGCTTTATTTCTTTCAAATGTCTAGTGTACCACTCAAAGTTTGTTTTACAGCTTTCAAATGTCTGATGTGCCACTCAAAGTTTGCTTTACTGCTTTCAAATGTCTAGTGTGCCACTCAAAGTTTGCTTTACTGCTTTCAAATATCTAGTGTGCCACTCAAAGTTTGCTTGACTGCTTTCAAATGTCTAGTGTGCCACTCAAAGTTTGCTTGACTGCTTTCAAATGTTTAGTGTGCCACTCAAAGTTTGCTTTACTGCTTTCAAATACCTAGTGTGCCACTCAAAGTTTGTTTTACTGCTTTCAAATGTCTAGTGTGCCACTCAAAGTTTGCTTTACTGCTTTCAAATGTCTAGTGTGCCACTCAAAGTTTGCTTTACAGCTTTCAAATGTCTAGTGTGCCACTCAAAGTTTGCTTTACTGCTTTCAAATGTCTAGTGTGCCACTCAAAGTTTGCTTTACTGCTTTCAAATGTCTAGTGTGCCACTCAAAGTTTGCTTTACTGCTTTCAAATGTCTAGTGTGCCACTCAAAGTTTGCTTTACTTCTTTCAAATGTCTAGTGTGCCACTCAAAGTTTGCTTTACTGCTTTCAAATGTCTAGTGTGCCACTCAAAGTTTGCTTTATTTCTTTCAAATGTCTAGTGTGCCACTCAAAGTTTGCTTTATTTCTTTCAAATGTCTAGTGTACCACTCAAAGTTTGTTTTAGTGCTTTGAAATATCTAGGTGCCACTCAAAGTTAGCTTTACTGCTTTCAAATGTCTAGTGTGCCACTCAAAGTTTGCTTTACTTCTTTCAAATGTCTAGTGTGCTCCTCAAAGTTTGCTTTACTTCTTTCAAATGTCTAGTGTGCCACTCAAAGTTTGCTTTACTGCTTTCAAATGTCTAGTGTGCCACTCAAAGTTTGCTTTACTGCTTTCAAATGTCTAGTGTGACACTCAAAGTTTGCTTTATTTCTTTCAAATGTCTAGTGCACCACTCAAAGTTTGTTTTAGTGCTTTGAAATATCTAGTGTGCCACTCAAAGTTTGCTTTACTGCTTTCAAATGTCTAGTGTGCCACTCAAAGTTTGCTTTATTTCTTTCAAATGTCTAGTGTACCACTCAAAGTTTGTTTTAGTGCTTTGAAATATCTAGGTGCCACTCAAAGTTAGCTTTACTGCTTTCAAATGTCTAGTGTGCCACTCAAAGTTTGCTTTACTGCTTTCAAATGTCTAGTGTGCCACTCAAAGTTTGCTTTACTGCTATCAAATGTCTAGTGTGCCACTCAAAGTTTGCTTGACTGCTTTTAAATGTCTAGTGTGCCACTCAAAGTTTGCTTTATTTCTTTCAAATGTCTAGTGTGCCACTCAAAGTTTGCTTTACTGCCTTCAAATGTCTAGTGTGCCACTCAAAGTTTGCTTTACTGCTTTCAAATGTCTAGTGTGCCACTCAAAGTTTGCTTTATTTCTTTCAAATGTCTAGTGTACCACTCAAAGTTTGCTTTACTGCTTTCAAATGTCTAGTGTGCCACTCAAAGTTTGCTTTACTGCTTTCAAATGTCTAGTGTGCCACTCAAAGTTTGCTTTACTTCTTTCAAATGTCTAGTGTGCCACTCAAAGTTTGCTTTACTGCTTTCAAATGTCTAGTGTGCCACTCAAAGTTTGCTTTATTTCTTTCAAATGTCTAGTGTACCACTCAAAGTTTGTTTTAGTGCTTTGAAATATCTAGTGTGCCACTCAAAAGTTTGCTTTACTGCTTTCAAATGTCTAGTGTGCCACTCAAAGTTTGCTTTATTTCTTTCAAATGTCTAGTGTGCCACTCAAAGTTTGCTTTACTGCTTTCAAATGTCTAGTGTGCCACTCAAAGTTTGCTTTATTTCTTTCAAATGTCTAGTGTGCCACTCAAAGTTTGCTTTACTGCTTTCAAATGTCTAGTGTGCCACTCAAAGTTTGCTTTACTGCTTTCAAATGTCTAGTGTGCCACTCAAAGTTTGCTTTACTTTCTTTCAAATGTCTAGTGTGCCACTCAAAGTTTGCTTTACTGCTTTCAAATGTCTAGTGTGCCACTCAAAGTTTGCTTTATTTCTTTCAAATGTCTAGTGTGCCACTCAAAGTTTGCTTTACTGCTTTCAAATGTCTAGTGTGCCACTCAAAGTTTGCTTTACTGCTTTCAAATGTCTAGTGTGCCACTCAAAGTTTGCTTTACTTCTTTCAAATGTCTAGTGTGCCACTCAAAGTTTGCTTTACTGCTTTCAAATGTCTAGTGTGCCACTCAAAGTTTGCTTTACTGCTTTCAAATGTCTAGTGTGCCACTCAAAGTTTGCTTTACTGCTTTCAAATGTCTAGTGTGCCACTCAAAGTTTGCTTTACTGCTTTCAAATGTCTAGTGTGCCACTCAAAGTTTGCTTTACTGCTTTCAAATGTCTAGTGTGCCACTCAAAGTTTGCTTTACTGCTTTCAAATGTCTAGTGTGCCACTCAAAGTTTGCTTTACTGCTTTCAAATGTCTAGTGTGCCACTCAAAGTTTGCTTTATTTCTTTCAAATGTCTAGTGTGCCACTCAAAGTTTGCTTTACTGCTTTCAAATGTCTAGTGTGCCACTCAAAGTTTGCTTTACTGCTTTCAAATGTCTAGTGTGCCACTCAAAGTTTGCTTTACTGCTTTCAAATGTCTAGTGTACCACTCAAAGTTTGCTTTAGTGCTTTCAAATGTCTAGTGTGCCACTCAAAGTTTGCTTTACTGCTTTCAAATGTCTAGTGTGCCACTCAAAGTTTGCTTTACTGCTTTCAAATGTCTAGTGTGCCACTCAAAGTTTGCTTTACTGCTTTCAAATGTCTAGTGTGCCACTCAAAGTTTGCTTTACTGCTTTCAAATGTCTAGTGTGCCACTCAAAGTTTGCTTTACTGCTTTCAAATGTCTAGTGTGCCACTCAAAGTTTGCTTTACTGCTTTCAAATGTCTAGTGTGCCACTCAAAGTTTGCTTTACTGCTTTCAAATGTCTAGTGTGCCACTCAAAGTTTGCTTTAGTTTCTTTTCAAATGTCTAGTGTGCCACTCAAAGTTTGCTTTATCTAGGTGCCACTCAAAGTCTACAGTTTGCTTTACTGCTTTCAAATGTCTAGTGTGCCACTCAAAGTTTGCTTTATTTCTTTCAAATGTCTAGTGTGCCACTCAAAGTTTGCTTTACTTTCAAATGTCTAGTGTGCCACTCAAAGTTTGCTTTACTGCTTTCAAATGTCTAGTGTGCCACTCAAAGTTTGCTTTACTGCTTTCAAATGTCTAGTGTGCCACTCAAAGTTTGCTTTACTGCTTTCAAATGTCTAGTGTGCCACTCAAAGTTTGCTTTATTTCTTTCAAATGTCTAGTGTACCACTCAAAGTTTGTTTTAGTGCTTTGAAATATCTAGGTGCCACTCAAAGTTAGCTTTACTGCTTTCAAATGTCTAGTGTGCCACTCAAAGTTTGCTTTACTGCTTTCAAATGTCTAGTGTGCCACTCAAAGTTTGCTTTACTGCTTTCAAATGTCTAGTGTGCCACTCAAAGTTTGCTTTACTGCTTTCAAATGTCTAGTGTGCCACTCAAAGTTTGCTTTACTGCTTTCAAATGTCTAGTGTGCCACTCAAAGTTTGCTTTACTGCTTTCAAATGTCTAGTGTGCCACTCAAAGTTTGCTTTACTGCTTTCAAATGTCTAGTGTGCCACTCAAAGTTTGCTTTACTGCTTTCAAATGTCTAGTGTGCCACTCAAAGTTTGCTTTACTGCTTTCAAATGTCTAGTGTGCCACTCAAAGTTTGCTTTACTGCTTTCAAATGTCTAGTGTGCCACTCAAAGTTTGCTTTACTGCTTTCAAATGTCTAGTGTGCCACTCAAAGTTTGCTTTACTGCTTTCAAATGTCTAGTGTGCCACTCAAAGTTTGCTTTACTGCTTTCAAATGTCTAGTGTGCCACTCAAAGTTTGCTTTACTGCTTTCAAATGTCTAGTGTGCCACTCAAAGTTTGCTTTATTTCTTTCAAATGTCTAGTGTACCACTCAAAGTTTGCTTTACTGCTTTCAAATGTCTAGTGTGCCACTCAAAGTTTGCTTTACTGCTTTCAAATGTCTAGTGTGCCACTCAAAGTTTGCTTTATTTCTTTCAAATGTCTAGTGTACCACTCAAAGTTTGCTTTACTGCTTTCAAATGTCTAGTGTGCCACTCAAAGTTTGCTTTACTGCTTTCAAATGTCTAGTGTGCCACTCAAAGTTTGCTTTACTTCTTTCAAATGTCTAGTGTGCCACTCAAAGTTTGCTTTACTGCTTTCAAATGTCTAGTGTGCCACTCAAAGTTTGCTTTATTTCTTTCAAATGTCTAGTGTACCACTCAAAGTTTGTTTTAGTGCTTTGAAATATCTAGTGTGCCACTCAAAGTTTGCTTTACTGCTTTCAAATGTCTAGTGTGCCACTCAAAGTTTGCTTTACTGCTTTCAAATGTCTAGTGTGCCACTCAAAGTTTGCTTTACTGCTTTCAAATGTCTAGTGTGCCACTCAAAGTTTGCTTTACTGCTTTCAAATGTCTAGTGTGCCACTCAAAGTTTGCTTTACTTCTTTCAAATGTCTAGTGTGCCACTCAAAGTTTGCTTTACTGCTTTCAAATGTCTAGTGTGCCACTCAAAGTTTGCTTTACTGCTTTCAAATGTCTAGTGTGCCACTCAAAGTTTGCTTTACTTTTCAAATGTCTAGTGTGCCACTCAAAGTGTCTAGTGTGCCACTCAAAGTTTGCTTTAAAATGTCTAGTGTGCCACTCAAAGTTTGCTTTACTGCTTTCAAATGTCTAGTGTGCCACTCAAAGTTAGCTTTATTTCTTTCAAATGTCTAGTGTACCACTCAAAGTTTGCTTTTAGTGCTTTCAAATGTCTAGTGTGCCACTCAAAGTTTGCTTTACTGCTTTCAATTGTCTAGTGTGTCATTCAAAGTTTGCTTTACTTCTTTCAAATGTCTAGTGTGCCACTCAAAGTTTGCTTTACTGCTTTCAAATGTCTAGTGTGCCACTCAAAGTTTGCTTTATTTCTTTCAAATGTCTAGTGTACCACTCAAAGTTTGTTTTAGTGCTTTGAAATATCTAGTGTGCCACTCAAAGTTTGCTTTATTTCTTTCAAATGTCTAGTGTGCCACTCAAAGTTTGCTTTACTGCTTTCAAATGTCTAGTGTGCCACTCAAAGTTTGCTTTACTGCTTTCAAATGTCTAGTGTGCCACTCAAAGTTAGCTTTACTGCTTTCAAATGTCTAGTGTGCCACTCAAAGTTTGCTTTACTGCTTTCAAATGTCTAGTGTGCCACTCAAAGTTTGCTTTACTGCTTTCAAATGTCTAGTGTGCCACTCAAAGTTTGCTTTACTGCTTTCAAATGTCTAGTGTGCCACTCAAAGTTTGCTTTACTGCTTTCAAATGTCTAGTGTGCCAATGTCTTTCAAATGTCTAGTGTACCACTCAAAGTTTGCTTTACTGCTTTCAAATGTCTAGTGTGCCACTCAAAGTTTGCTTTAGTCTAGTGTGCCACTCAAAGTTTCTTTCAAATGTCTAGTGTGCCACTCAAAGTTTGTTTTAGTGCTTTGAAATGTCTAGGTGCCACTCAAAGTTTGCTTTACTGCTTTCAATTGTCTAGTGTGTCATTCAAAGTTTGCTTTACTGCTTTCAAATGTCTAGTGTGCCACTCAAAGTTTGCTTTACTGCTTTCAAATGTCTAGTGTGCCACTCAAAGTTTGCTTTATTTCTTTCAAATGTCTAGTGTACCACTCAAAGTTTGCTTTAGTGCTTTCAAATGTCTAGTGTACCACTCAAAGTTTGCTTTTAGTGCTTTCAAATATCTAGTGTGCCACTCAAAGTTTGCTTTACTGCTTTCAAATGTCTAGTGTGCCACTCAAAGTTTGCTTTACTGCTTTCAAATGTCTAGTGTGCCACTCAAAGTTTGCTTTACTGCTTTCAAATGTCTAGTGTGCCACTCAAAGTTTGCTTTACTGCTTTCAAATGTCTAGTGTGCCACTCAAAGTTTGCTTTACTGCTTTCAAATGTCTAGTGTGCCACTCAAAGTTTGCTTTACTGCTTTCAAATGTCTAGTGTGCCACTCAAAGTTTGCTTTATTTCTTTCAAATGTCTAGTGTGCCACTCAAAGTTTGCTTTATTTCTTTCAAATGTCTAGTGTACCACTCAAAGTTTGTTTTAGTGCTTTGAAATATCTAGGTGCCACTCAAAGTTAGCTTTACTGCTTTCAAATGTCTAGTGTGCCACTCATAGTTTGCTTTACTTCTTTCAAATGTCTAGTGTGCTCCTCAAAGTTTGCTTTACTTCTTTCAAATGTCTAGTGTGCCACTCAAAGTTTGCTTTATTTCTTTCAAATGTCTAGTGTGCCACTCAAAGTTTGCTTTACTGCTTTCAAATGTCTAGTGTGCCACTCAAAGTTTGCTTTACTGCTTTCAAATGTCTAGTGTGCCACTCAAAGTTTGCTTTATTTCTTTCAAATGTCTAGTGCACCACTCAAAGTTTGCTTTATTTCTTTCAAATGTCTAGTGTACCACTCAAAGTTTGTTTTAGTGCTTTGAAATATCTAGGTGCCACTCAAAGTTAGCTTTACTGCTTTCAAATGTCTAGTGTGCCACTCATAGTTTGCTTTACTTCTTTCAAATGTCTAGTGTGCTCCTCAAAGTTTGCTTTACTTCTTTCAAATGTCTAGTGTGCCACTCAAAGTTTGCTTTACATGCTTTCAAATGTCTAGTGTGCCACTCAAAGTTTGCTTTATTTTTTTCAAATGTCTAGTGTACCACTCAAAGTTTGTTTTAGTGCTTTGAAATATCTAGGTGCCACTCAAAGTTAGCTTTACTGCTTTCAAATGTCTAGTGTGCTACTCAAAGTTTGCTTTACTGCTTTCTAATGTCTAGTGTGCCACTCAAAGTTTGCTTTACTGCTATCAAATGTCTAGTGTGCCACTCAAAGTTTGCTTGACTGCTTTCAAATGTCTAGTGTGCCACTCAAAGTTTGCTTTATTTCTTTCAAATGTCTAGTGTGCCACTCAAAGTTTGCTTTACTGCCTTCAAATGTCTAGTGTGCCACTCAAAGTTTGCTTTACTGCTTTCAAATGTCTAGTGTGCCACTCAAAGTTTGCTTTATTTCTTTCAAATGTCTAGTGTACCACTCAAAGTTTGTTTTAGTGCTTTGAAATATCTAGGTGCCACTCAAAGTTAGTTTTACTGCTTTCAAATGTCTAGTGTGCCACTCAAAGTTTGCTTTACTTCTTTCAAATGTCTAGTGTGCCACTCAAAGTTTGCTTTACTGCTTTCAAATGTCTAGTGTGCCACTCAAAGTTTGCTTTATTTCTTTCAAATGTCTAGGGTACCACTCAAAGTTTGTTTTAGTGCTTTGAAATATCTAGTGTGCCACTCAAAGTTTGCTTTACTGCTTTCACATGTCTAGTGTGCCACTCAAAGTTTGCTTTATTTCTTTCAAATGTCTAGTGTACCACTCAAAGTTTGCTTTATTTCTTTCAAATGTCTAGTGTACCACTCAAAGTTTGCTTGACTGCTTTCAAATGTCTAGTGTGCCACTCAAAGTTTGCTTTATTTCTTTCAAATGTCTAGTGTGCCACTCAAAGTTTGCTTTACTGCCTTCAAATGTCTAGTGTGCCACTCAAAGTTTGCTTTACTGCTTTCAAATGTCTAGTGTGCCACTCAAAGTTTGCTTTACTTCTTTCAAATGTCTAGTGTACCACTCAAAGTTTGCTTTACTGCTTTCAAATGTCTAGTGTGCCACTCAAAGTTTGCTTTATTTTTTTCAAATGTCTAGTGTACCACTCAAAGTTTGTTTTAGTGCTTTGAAATATCTAGGTGCCACTCAAAGTTAGCTTTACTGCTTTCAAATGTCTAGTGTGCTACTCAAAGTTTGCTTTACTGCTTTCTAATGTCTAGTGTGCCACTCAAAGTTTCCTTTACTGCTATCAAATGTCTAGTGTGCCACTCAAAGTTTGCTTGACTGCTTTCAAATGTCTAGTGTGCCACTCAAAGTTTGCTTTATTTCTTTCAAATGTCTAGTGTGCCACTCAAAGTTTGTTTTACTGCCTTCAAATGTCTGATGTGCCACTCAAAGTTTGCTTTACTGCTTTCAAATGTCTAGTGTGCCACTCAAAGTTTGCTTTGTTTCTTTCAAATGTCTAGTGTACCACTCAAAGTTTGTTTTAGTGCTTTGAAATAACTAGGTGCCACTCAAAGTTTGCTTTACTGCTTTTAATTGTCTAGTGTGTCATTCAAAGTTTGCTTTACTTCTTTCAAATGTCTAGTGTGCCACTCAAAGTTTGCTTTACAGCTTTCAAATGTCTAGTGTGCCACTCAAAGTTTGCTTTATTTCTTTCAAATGTCTAGAGTACCACTCAAAGTTTGTTTTAGTGCTTTGAAATATCTAGTGTGCCACTCAAAGTTTGCTTTACTGCTTTCACATGTCTAGTGTGCCACACAAAGTTTGCTTTATTTCTTTCAAATGTCTAGTGTACCACTCAAAGTTTGTTTTAGTGCTTTGAAATATCTAGTGTGCCACTCAAAGTTTGCTTTACTGCTTTTAAATGTCTAGTGTGCCACTCAAAGTTTGCTTTACTGCTTTCAAATGTCTAGTGTGCCACTCAAAGTTTGCTTGACTGCTTTCAAATGTCTAGTGTGCCACTCAAAGTTTGCTTTACTTCTTTCAAATGTCTAGTGTGCCACTCAAAGTTTGCTTTACTGCTTTCAAATGTCTAGTTTGCACTCAAAGTTTGCTTTACTGCTTTCAAATGTCTAGTGTGCCACTCAAAGTTTGCTTTACTGCTTTCAAATGTCTAGTGTGCCACTCAAAGTTTGCTTTACTGCTTTCAAATGTCTAGTGAGCCACTCAAAGTTTGCTTTACTGCTTTCAAATGTCTAGTGTGCCACTCAAAGTTTGCTTTACTGCTTTCAAATGTCTAGTGTGCCACTCAAAGTTTGCTTTATTTCTTTCAAATATCTAGTGTGCCACTCAAAGTTTGCTTTATTTCTTTCAAATGTCTAGTGTACCACTCAAAGTTTGTTTTAGTGCTATGAAATATCTAGGTGCCACTCAAAGTTTGCTTTACTGCTTTCAAATATCTAGTGCGCCACTCAAAGTTTGCTTGACTGCTTTCAAATGCCTAGTGTGCCACTCAAAGTTTGCTTGACTGCTTTCAAATGTCTAGTGTGCCACTCAAAGTTTGCTTTACTGCTTTCAAATGTCTAGTTTGCACTCAAAGTTTGCTTTACTGCTTTCAAATGTCTAGTGTGCCACTCAAAGTTTGCTTTACTGCTTTCAAATGTCTAGTGTGCCACTCAAAGTTTGCTTTACTGCTTTCAAATGTCTAGTGAGCCACTCAAAGTTTGCTTTACTGCTTTCAAATGTCTAGTGTGCCACTCAAAGTTTGCTTTACTGCTTTCAAATGTCTAGTGTGCCACTCAAAGTTTGCTTTATTTCTTTCAAATGTCTAGTGTGCCACTCAAAGTTTGCTTTATTTCTTTCAAATGTCTAGTGTACCACTCAAAGTTTGTTTTAGTGCTATGAAATATCTAGGTGCCACTCAAAGTTTGCTTTACTGCTTTCAAATATCTAGTGCGCCACTCAAAGTTTGCTTGACTGCTTTCAAATGCCTAGTGTGCCACTCAAAGTTTGCTTGACTGCTTTCAAATGTTTAGTGTGTCACTCAAAGTTTGCTTTACTGCTTTCAAATACCTAGTGCGCCACTCAAAGTTTGTTTTACTGCTTTCAAATGCCTAGTGTGCCACTCAAAGTTTGCTTTACTGCTTTCAAATGTCTAGTGTGCCACTCAAAGTTTGTTTTACAGCTTTCAAATGTCTGATGTGCCACTCAAAGTTTGCTTTACTGCTTTCAAATGTCTAGTGTGCTACCCAAAGTTTGCTTTACAGCTTTCAAATGTCTAGTGTGCCACTCAAAGTTTGCTTTACTGCTTTCAAATGTCTAGTGTGCCACTCAAAGTTTGCTTTACTGCTTTCAAATGTCTAGTGTGCCATTCAAAGTTAGCTTTACTGCTTTCAAATGTCTAGTGTACCACTCAAAATTTGCTTTATTTCTTTCAAATGTCTAGTGTACCACTTAAAGTTTGTTTTAGTGCTTTGAAATATCTAGTGTGCCACTCAAAGTTTGCTTTACTGCTTTCAAATGTCTAGTGTGCCACTCAAAGTTTGCTTTACTGCTTTCAAATGTCTAGTCTGCCACCTCTTGTTTGCGTTCTTCTTATTTTTTTTTCTTTTCTCTTTTTGGTTAAACCTGATTTAATTCCTAAAGAAATAATTGAAAAGTTATACTTACCTAAATACATTAGTGTAAAACTTGTTGCTAAATTCTGCTAGAAAAGGCATTTATGTTGGGCTCATAACCTGTTGTTTGCAACAACACGCAGCGAAGACAGATCAGACTTCAGTGCATTTTGCTTTTGTAAATTCATGCATAAGGCGATTAAATAAAGTGAGGTTGCTGTGCTACCCCTTTGGAGGACACTTCTTTTCTAGATTAATTATCTTGTCAGAGCTCGGTTATCTGCAAGAACACACTATAGACATGCTTTTGAAAAATTACTGTTTGCAAAAACCTAAATTTTTATTTAATGCTCTCATATCGGCGTACCACCCAAATCGTATTCGTGTGCCACTAAGTGACACGCGTGTCATAGGTTCGCCATCGCTGTTCTAGGTGATCAGGTGCATTCTATGGACCAAATGTTATTTCCCAAGAATAATGCCATTTTTCAAGAGTCTAATGCGCCATTACACATGGCCGGAATAGTTCAGTCTTCGTTTGAGAAGTACCAAGATTAACTTCAACACTGGTCACTTCGATCACCTAATTTGAATAACATCTAACGAGTGTGAGCAATTTTGGAGAGCAGAGTGACAAAGAAATTCCGTCTGCCAACATCTCTGATACAATTGGCTGACGTTCTGTCGACGAATGGTACAACATTCCACTGTACACTATTCAAAAGGTGTATGAATCTATTCCAAGAAGGTTGGAAACTGTGTTAAAGGCAAATGGTTGTCCAACATGTCTGAAACAATTAGCTAATGTTCTGATCGACGAATGGTACAACATTCCACTGGAGACTATTCAAAAGCTGTATGAATCTACAAAAGTTGTATGAAACTATTCCAAGAAGGTTGGAAACTGTATTAAAGGCAAATGGTTGTTCAACATGTCTGAAACAATTAGCTAATGTTTTGATCGACGAATGGTACAACATTCCACTGTACACTATTCAAAAGCTGTATGAGTCTATTCCAAGAAGGTTGGAAACTGTGTTAAAGGCAAATGGTTGTCCAACATGTCTGAAACAATTAGCTAATGTTCTGATCGACGAATGGTACAACATTCCACTGGAGACTATTCAAAAGCTGTATGAATCTACAAAAGTTGTATGAAACTATTCCAAGAAGGTTGGAAACTGTATTAAAGGCAAATGGTTGTCCAACATGTCTGAAACAATTAGCTAATGTTTTGATCGACGAATGGTACAACATTCCACTGGAGACTATTCAAAAGCTGTATGAATCTATTCCAAGAAGGTTGGAAACTGTGTTAAAGGCAAATGGTTGTCCAACATGTCTGAAACAATTAGCTAATGTTCTGATCGACGAATGGTACAACATTCCACTGGAGACTATTCAAAAGCTGTATGAAACTATTCCAAGAAGGTTGGAAACTGTGTTAAAGGCAAATGGTTGTCCAACATATCTGAAACAATTAGCTAATGTTCTGATCGACGAATGGTACAACATTCCACTGGAGACTATTCAAAAGCTGTATGAAACTATTCCAAGAAGGTTGGAAACTGTATTAAAGGCAAATGGTTGTCCAACATGTCTGAAACAATTAGCTAATGTTCTGATCGACGAATGGTACAACATTCCACTGGAGACTATTCAAAAGCTGTATGAATCTATTCCAAGAAGGTTGGTAGCTGTATTAAAGGCAAATAGTGGTCCAACATCTCTGAAGCAGTTGGCTGATGTTCTGATCGAGGAATGGTACAACATTCCACTGGAGACTATTCAAAAGCTGTATGAATCTATTCCAAGAAGATTGTAAGTTTCATTAGAGGGAAGTGTGGTGGCCCAACACCGTAAAACTGAAGATATATTACCTATTTACCAGATGCTCATTTTGTCAAACCAGTGTATAAGTAAACCGCATCGAGTGGAATTCCAAATTGTTAGGAATACCGACCAAATGCCTTATTGGCCAAAGTTTGTTCTTCAATACTGCCCCGATTCCATGTGAATGGATTCAAGGACGTGCCTATATCATTCTACGGGATGTTCCTCCATGTGGGTGTGATGACGTCCTTTAGTTGCAGAATAGGAATGGCTCTCTCAATCTAATCCCACTGATGTTCAATTGGTTAAAGATCTGTGGACTCTGTGAGGCAAATTCTAGTACTTTGAAATCACTGACATGCTCCAGGAACCACTGTGTGACGATCCGAGCCTTGTGGCATGGTGTATTTTCCTGCTGGAGGTATCATTATATATCAGGAAACGACATGAACATGTACAGATGCTCTTCATTGGCCGTGATGTTAAGGTATCACGTGACATTCAAATACTGTTCCAGATATATTAAACATCTCCATGCGTGACATGAAAACAACCCCCAGACCATTGCACCATCTCTACAAGTTTCTACAGGCAGTTACAGCTACGATTCATTTGGTCAGTCTGTTGCCGCCATATTGGGACCCGTCCTTCAGCCTGCAACGGAAACAGGACTAAGTGCCCTGAAGACACAATACCATCTCCAACCCTTTCCGACTGCAAATAGGGCCAAGTTACCTGAAGACAGAACACCATCCCTAACCATTTCGGACTTGAAACAGGACCAAGTGACCTAAAAACACAATACCATCCCTGATCATTTCGGACTGAGAACAGGACCCAGTGACCTGAAGACACAATACCATCTCTAACACTTTCCGACTGGAAACAGGACCAAGTGAGCTACAGATACCATACCATCTCAAACACTTTCAGGCTAAAAACAGGGCCAAGTTTCCTGAAGACACAATACCATCCCTAACACTTTCGGATTGGAAACAGGACCAAGTGAACTGAAGACACAATATCATCCCTAATAATTTCGGACTGGACCCAGGACCAAGTGACCTGAAGACCCAATACCATCCCTAACCCTTTCCGACTGGAAACAGAACAAAGTTACCTTAAAGCACAATATCCCTGACCCTTTCTGACTAGAAAGAGAACCAAGTTACCTTAAAACACAATATCCCTAACCGTCTCCGACTTGATACAGGACCAAGTTACATGAATACGCAATACCACCCTAACCCTTTCCGACTGGAAACAGGACAAAGTTATCTGAAGACAAAAACCATCCCTAATCTTTTTATACTGGAAACAAGACCAAAAGACCTGAAGATGCAATACCATTACTTGTTCAGCCTGGTAACAGGATCAAGTGACCTGAAGACACAATACCATCCCTAACACTTTCGGACTGGAAACAAGAACAAGTGACCTGTTTTTAATTTGAAAGGGTTCGGGTTTGGTGCCCCCGTGTTGACTGCAGGCAAATTTGTTTGTAGCAGAGATGTATTGCCCACAAAAGAGATGTCTAGTTTTTATAATCGATTTTGTACGCTGAAATTCTCCTCCAGATATCGCTGTTGCACTGTACAGCTACCTGACGGCAACGGAGATCCTTATAATTCGGTACTTCAGTGTACAACGAATACTTTCTTTATACACACACGCGGTACAAGCTGATTCTTTTTTCAAGATTCTTAAAATGTTCGTCTTCGTCAATTTGAAAATGAATTTAATTGGAAACACAACTAAGGTAAACATAGCTTTACAGCATGAAATATTCTTGTATGTATTTTGTCATACATATACAAAAAAGTTTTTTTCATGTTTCTTTTTTTCCATAGTATCAACAGTCACATTAAGCCACCATCACAGGACACTCACATCTTCAGTGTTGTGTCTTCCACGTTGCATAGTGTCCATACTATGAGTTCCACAATTTTGCACACCACCACGGATGATCGCTACGTTTTTCACCGTGTTACCTGAAACCATAGAAACAAAATTTCATCTGAAAATCAAATTACATACAAAATACAGCACATACGTCACCATATTAATAAAACTCAAGACTCAAGAATTACACAGTCGAGACACATTTTTGTGACTACCTCTTTTGAGGTCAACAGCGCGTAGCCAATGAGAAAAGGCACGTGTCGTCAACTGGCTTGGAGCGTATATAAGGTGTGCTGTAGGCAAACTGAAAACATACCACTCGTTGCTGTCATGGATAAAAGCAGCGATTCATCATATTTGCAAAAAGGGATGATTATCGGCTTTCGGTCCAAGAGTAGTAGTATTTCTGAAACAGCGCAGTTTGTGAAATATTTGTGTGCTGCTGTGGTTAAAGAATATCGTGATTGGAGAAGGTTACCATTGCGAATAGGCGACGTGGAAACTGCGAAGCACCACGCGCCATTGATGTGAGAGGTAAAAATCGGCTCCGAAGGTGCGTGAGGGCCGATCGACACACTAGAGTGCAGCAACTCACTGGCCTAATGAACCAGGGGCCTACCGGAAGTGTGTCTAAAACGACAGTTCAGCGAACCCTGTTGCGTATGGGGCTCCGATGCAGACGGATGGTCACTGCATCAATGCTAACGAAGGTGTTTCTGCAGAAAATTCTTATATTTGCACGGCAGTATCAGAATTGGACCTCCGCTGATTGGTAAAGGATTGCCTTCTCCGATGAGTTACGTTTTCTGCTTCATCGAACGGATGGACGTTGGCGTATAAGGCGAGAAACATCGGAGAGCAAGCACTCTTCAACCATTGCTGGAAGAACACGCTGGTGGGGGCAGCGTTAATGTCTGGGAAATGCTTTCGCGGCATTCTTTAGGTCTACTCATGCCTGTAGAAGGCACTGTGGACCGAATTCGTTATGAATCCATCCTTGCACACCACGTACACATGCTGATTGTCTTCCCTGGGGCGGGTGGGATCTTCCAGCATGAAAATGCGACGTGTCACACAGCTAGAAATGTCCGAGAGTGGTGGAAGAGCACGATGAAGACTTCAAAGTACTTCCCTGACCCCCTAATTACCCAGACTTAAACGCAATTGAGCTTCTGTAGGACCACCTCGACCGTGTTGTTCGCTTTGTGGATCCTCAACCACGCACCCTCCAGCAACTATCAGATGCACTGCAGTCATCCTGGCTCCACATACCTGTGAACACTTTCCATGACCTTATTGAGTCACTCCCAGCCCGTCTAGCTGCTGTCCGCGTTGTAGACGGTGGTTACTCTGGATATTAGCAGGTGGTCACAATGATATGACTCGACCGTGTATATACAGAGGGTGAGTCAAAAGTAATGAGCCATTGAATAGAAAACTTCAAACATGTGTAAAGTACAAATGAATACAATTCAATCTTTGAAGTACAAGCCATTATGTTCTATAGTCTGAAGCTATCTTTCTCCCAAATTGCGAATTCCCACCGCTCTGTACCACTCCTTGGGTTTTGAGGTGAAAAACTCCTGGACCCCGGCTTCCACCTCATGAGGGTTTCGGAAGGCTCTGCCACGGAAGAAATGTGCCATCGACCGAAACAAGTGGTAGTCACCTGGGGACAAGGTCTGGGCTATAGGCAGGATGTGGAAGAAGTTCGATTGCATCGAGCTCCCGGATATTATCCTTCGTTGAACGGGTGGTATGGGGTGGTGCGTTATCGTTCTGAAGGAGAATCTGTTTTCTGTTGACCACGGCCGGGTACTTACGGACCAGAGCTTCGTACATCCTCTGTAGTAATCGACGAAATCCTGTCAAAAAACAATCACTGATGGCTCGTGAGTTGAACATTTCAAAAATTTCAATGTCACGAGTGCTTCGGAGTGGACTATGGGTTAGAGCTTACCGGCGGGATTAAGGGCACTTCCTTATCCCACAACTGAAGCAGCAGAGGGTGCTAAAAGCGAAACGTTTGCTGCAGCGTTACGCCGAGAATCACCCCAGACAGATCCTTTTCTCTGATGAAAAAGTTTCACGATTGAAGAATCTTTCAATCGCCAAAATGACAGGGTGCATGCGTCAACCTCACGAAAAGCTCCAAGGATCATGAGGAGCCGTCATCCTGCTTCTGTCATGGTTTGGTGGGGAGTCTTCTACGAGGGCAACACGGAGCTCCATTTCTGTGAGAAAGGAGTGAAAACATCTGCCAAATTCTACCAGGATAGGGTTTTGGAGTCAGTGGTCAAAAATGTGAGTCACAACCTCTTCCCAAACTAAGAGTGGAGCTTTCTGAAGGATTTCGCAAGGCCAAGTCAGCCCAGGAGTGGCTTCAGGCGAATTTGCTAATCTTCATTTCTCCAGCTAATTTGCCTTTTAGCAGTCAAAACCTCAAGCCATTGGACTACAAGTTGCGAGCCACACTGGTGGACATGGCCTGCAGAAACAGAGACCCCAGTATTGACAGTCTGAAACGCTCTTTGGTGCAGGCAGTAGCAGATTTCTCTGTGGAGATCTTGCATAAAGCCATTAATGAGTGGCCACAGAGACTGGAGGGCTGTGTGAAGGCAAAAGGATGTCATTTTGAAAAGTGATCGGTGCCATGTGTTCACAAGTGTACTACTTACGTCATATCACAGGTATATTAAAATATCTTTAAATTTCTTTTGTGGCCGCCTCGGTGGCGCAGTGGTCTAAGCGATGGCCACTGATCATTCATCCGGAAAGGGTCCGGGTTCGAATCCCGGTGAGGCATGGATGTTGTGTTTGTCTTACGGCACTGGCTCTCTCCCTTCCCTGGAACCAGTGACCCTAAATTAGGGACGGGCGACTGCTTATAGCCCATTGAGTTGCTCACGGTGGTCGTTAAACCTCCAATCAAAAAAAAAAACAAAAAAAAAACGACAGAGTATTTAGACAAGAACTTATTACTTCGAATGTATTTTTTTTTTTTTTTTTGATTGGAGGTTTAACGACCACCGCGAGCAACTCAATGGGCTATAAGCAGTCGCCCGTCCCTAATTTAGGGTCACTGGTTCCAGGGAAGGGAGAGAGCCAGTGCCGTAAGACAAACACAACATCCATGCCTCACCGGGATTCGAACCCGGACCCCGTTCGGACGAATGATCAGAGGCCATCGCTTAGACCACTGCGCCACCGGGGCGGCACTTCGAATGTATCTAAACTGGTAAGTTTTAAGTAAATGAAAGCACAAGGAAAATTTTTCCTACAAAAGATGGAAGGGGAGCGGGAATGTGGCCCCAAGAAAATCACAACATCCGGAAGCAAAAACCGAGTATTTAGATAAAGCTATTAATACAAGATGTAACTGCATAATACTGTGGAAATTTTATTAGTTTAAAAAATACAATTTACATGTTTGCATACTGAAAACGTTGCCCTTCAGCAACGATGCGCGCCAGCAAGCGTTGCAGCATATCCCCATCAACAGAGGCACAGGCGAAAGCTATACGCTGTTACATATCTGCTACATGCAGCGGTGGTGTTGCATACACCTGTGATTTAAGATGGCCACAAAGGGAATTCCAGAGGGTTAAGGTCTGCTGAGCGTGGATGCCTTGCTACGGGACTTCCTGGTCCTATCCATCTCCGGTCAAACACATCGTTTGGTCATCTTGATATGTGTGCATTTCTGTGTGGTAGTGCCCCGCCATACTGTGTGTCTCTCGGTAGTGCCCCGTCGTACTGTGTGTCTCTCGGTAGTGCCCCGTCGTACTGTGTGTCTCTCGGTAGTGCCACGTCGTACTGTGTGTCTCTCGGTAGTGCCCGTCGTACTGTGTGTCTTTCGGTAGTGCCCCGTCGCACTGTGTGTCTCTCGGTAGTGCCCCGTCGTACTGTGTGTCTCTCGGTAGTGCCCCGTCGTACTGTGTGTCTTTCGGTAGTGCCCCGTCGTACTGTGTGTCTCTCGGTAGTGCCCCGTCGTACTGTGTGTCTCTGGGTAGTGCCCCGTCGTACTGTGTGTCTTTCGGTAGTGCCCCGTCGTACTGGTACCACATTTCAATAAAGGTTGTAATGGTACATTGTCCAAGAAATCCGTTACGTCCGTTTGAAGGATATGTAAATATCGTTCCCCATTCAGAGTTGCGTTGTGGAAAAAAGGTCCAACAAGCTGGTTCCCCCAAATGCCACACCAAGCGTTGGTGAACCACCTCACTTGATGGTGTGTGTCTCTTGTCGAATAGGGATTTTCCTGTGCCCAGTATTGTACATTGTGCGTATTCACAACGCCATCTCCGGTGAAGCGTGACTCATCTATTCCTGAAATGTTTGACAGAAACTCTGAGTCCTCTTCTAAAGCTTTCAACATGACATTACAAAAATCAAGCCTTTTCTCCGCATCTCCAGGCCACAGTGCATGCTGCGAATAAAACGAATATGGATGTATATGGTTCCTGTGCAAAATTTGTAGTACACGCTGTTGGCTTAATCCACTTTCCCGGGAAACTTCATTTGTGCTGCCGTGGGGAGATGTGCAAACACGTATGCCAAAATATCCGTGTCGAACCACTTTGGCCTGCCTATTTGAAATCTATGCAAATATACTTCGGACAGAGCGACTCAGCTAGCTTTCCGCTTTTTTCGCATTTAAAAAAAAACGAGAAGTAAAATAAAATATCTTTCCTCTTTAAAACAAAAGTAGCTTCGGACAACGGAAAGGGAAGATACAACGTTAAAAATGTAACAGAATGTGGCATGAACGGGTAAATATATTAATTCAACAATCGCCTTTCAAGACAAGGACAGCACAAAAACTTTGGAAAGCTCCTTTAAGTTGGTACACTCCTTGAAAATGAGTGTAGTTCCCTTAAGGGAAAAAAATGCTATCGTTACGTTGCAAAAATAAGTTTATGATTTATCTGAAACTGACATTTATGAAAAATACCTCGCAATATTATAAAATTAAAGACAGAAACATTCGATTAAACATTCCACGGGAAAGAGACAGCTTCAAGCACACGCTCGTGTGTGGGAATTTAGTCCCGTCGGTAGATAGCTCGCCTCCTACGCTAACATACCTGGGTCGTTTCCACCCAGATCCAAACGGGCGTTTTCCCGGTCTGTTGAGAAAATTTCCCCAGCGCAGTGCTATAATTAACAAGTTTTGTAAATGTAGAAACAAAAAGAGAGTTGTAGCTTTGGGGAACTGCGGTTATCCTTGTTGTTTTTTTTTTTTTTGTTGTTTTTTATGGCTACTACTGGGAAATTGGCGGCCGGCATGCCATGAGTTACGTCACGTGATTGCCGGCTGACACTGCCGGGAAACTAGCGGACCACATTAGGCTAGCCATCATTTATGGCACGTGCTTGCAGGGCCGCTGAAGGGCCACTTGCGGCAGCTGCTGCCTGTGATGGATAACTGATGGCCCGGTTGTGGCATTTGACAACTGATGGGGGTGCCAAATGTTGGCCTGAACTGCTGGCGCTTCTATGGACCGCCCGGACATTTTATTGACGGTTTGGCAGCAGCAACATAGTGCTGGGCCAGCAAGACTGTTTTAGCTGGGTTATCATGATAATCTTCTGATAGTTGCTGCTGCATCTGGTTCTTGAGAGGATGCCAGTGAGCGGTGTGAAGAATCCGTACAATGGCTGACTAACTGATACCACATTCTGCTGCGAGACGTCATGTGCTACGTTGTGGACTCGTAACAAAGGATGCCAAGACCATTGTTGAGGTTTCCTCGTCGGTAGTAACTTTCGGCCGACCACTGCGTGGCTTGTCGTCAACATTCACAGTTTCTCGTAATTTGGATATCAGGTATGTGACAGTGCTGTGTGAAATTGGCGGTCTTTCTGGGTGTCGGTTGTTGAAGTCTGCGGCTATAATTCGGCAGCTGCGTTCCTCAAACATTAGGATCAAGAAGAACTTTCCAGAACCTTGTCTTTGGCTCGCAAATTCGGCTACCCGGAACAATTTTTTCAGAAGTTGTTAAGAAGATCTACTAGACTGAACTTCACCACTTTGTCTAGGGAAATTCGGAAAACTAGATTTGTAGGTAAAGTAGATTACCTCCCTCCTATAGTCTCCACACTCAGAAAAATCTGTCAGCGACATGACATCTCTGTTGGATTATGCACCAGAAATATCTTTGATATGGTCAGGAATGACCGGGACAGAACTCCTACACTCAGGAAACATGGGGTATACTGCATTCCTCTTACCCATGGAGACCCGAATGTTACTGAGAATTGTTATATAGGTTCTACTCTCAGGTGCTTAAATACCCGCCTGAGAGAACACCAGTACACGCTTCGAGTTGGCACTACGCATACTGCCTTTACGTTAGCTGTCACACAGGGTGGTTACTCACCAGAGTGAGAAAATGTGAAAATTCTGAAAACAAATCTCAATAAAAGTACTGTTTTCCTTTCCGAAAGCCTGTATATTCTTGCTTATGGTGACAGATGTTGTAATTTGGACTTGCCCGCATATGTACCGGGACCTTGGCGTGGATTAGTTGCCCCGACAGAGACTTTGTCCAATGGCTAATCCGCACTTCTTGCCTAGTGTCATTTGTAATTTCTTATACTTAGTGTAATATCAGCTGTTAATAACATGTACGCCTTTTTCTGTTTAAATGTTGGTATCACTAAAATGTTGGTGACGTGGTGTACGAAGGGGAGGGGGGGTATCTGTATATAATGACTGCCTCTATCGTGTCCTTGTGGTGCTTTGAACCCGTAGATGGGAACAACGGGATCCCCTAAAGCGCTAGTCAGTTTTTAACCTACTTTTAAATTGTAAATAAAGTAATTTTAATTTGTAACTTATGGTATGGTGTTTTATCACACAGGTAGACAGCTGAATTCTTGCATATATTAGGATCACCTCAATCCTCTCTGCTTTCGTCAGTGCCGTCTTCAGTTATCTGCAACAAACAACGGTTATTTGAAATTTCTGTGTTGATAACTTGTGAACCACAACACAAACGTAATTTCTGATTACGGCAATCAATTTCTGAGAAAATTCTGGTCTTGTTTGATATGCAACATGACCCTCTTACTATTTCAAAAATTTGACTTTGATCCAATTTATGGCGGTTTTCAAAATGGCGGCCATGTTCCGGAAATATCATAAAAAATAGTCCCCCTCACCGATTCTTTGCTGGGGTTTTCAGATATTTCATTTTCCCTCCCGTTTCTGAAAAAACAAGGGTGTCCTGCGACTTCTGACTCAATCTGTAGAAAGTATGCATATACAGTTTTGGAATCATGTATCTACTCAACTGATGTAACTGTGAAACTACTTACTTGTTGTGCAATAGGTTTTCGACAATACGGACATTCTTTACTTCTCAATAACCACGCATCAACACACATTGCATGAAAAAAATGCCTACATTGCAGTTTTCTGAAAA
Source organism: Macrothele yani (assembly GCA_039090855.1). Taxonomy (NCBI): domain Eukaryota; kingdom Metazoa; phylum Arthropoda; class Arachnida; order Araneae; family Macrothelidae; genus Macrothele; species Macrothele yani. The sequence continues at coordinate 115,123,177 of CM076999.1, read as the reverse complement.
CATAAAAGAAAAAGCACATATTCATTAAAAAAAAAATATACTGAATTGAAAATCACTGTGACAAGTAGCCTGTCAACAAAATAACAGCACAGAAGTATTACTATCAGATTATTTGACGCATTTGTGTTAAAAAATGACCAATGCATGCAAAACACGTTTCAGGTTGCCCCCGTAAAGTAATTGCAAAATGAAGCAATACTATTCAGAAATTTGGTTTTAAAAGCATTGTGAACAATAACCTGATTATTTCGTACCTCTTCTTGCATTCAGGGACAGATGGTATGCTATCTGTCCCTCAATGACAGTGGTGTGCCGTAATGTGTAGGTATGCAAAAATTTAAACAAAAAAAAAAAAACGTACATCATTTGCAGCGGAATTCCATCGAGTGATTTTTATTTTATTTTTACTCTTCCGTTTTCTTAAATATTGGCTTCAGCATCCAAATCTTCAGTAGAACTTTTTCAACTGTTATTAAATTTTATTTGTTTAGATTACGTCTTGTATTTGCGTATATTGCTTGAATAGGTTTTTACTCGCACAATTTAATGGAAAGACGTATTGGTTCCCTCAAGCATTTATCCAAACCAAGCTTGTGCGAAGCTTTGGACAATTTGCAGATTGTTTTACTGCTTAATCTAGGGGGAAGAGTAAAAAACGCTTAATGCACTATTTTTACCTAACGAAAGCAAACCGAGTGGGATACGTTTCTTTGAGTGAATTCAGGCTCACTTCAAGAAACCCCGTGCTTTTTGTGTCACAATATTTTGAGCCTATAAGTTTTCCGTATAGGATAGTTATGGGGGATACTCAGGAGACGCATATAGCCCATTAAATCCGTTTATTTTTGTGGTGCGGTAAACACAATGATTCATAAGTTTTCCATATAGAATAGTTACGGGGGGGGGTGTAATTCAGGAGTAATTCAAATCCGTTTATTTTTGTGGTGTAGTAAGCACAAAGATTTGTCAAGCTTTCGCACTCCAGTTAGAGGCTTTTCTCAAAGCAACGGTAGACTTAAAAATGCACACGGATTCGCCGAGCTAAACACCACAACAAATAAACGGATTTAAATACACCAGAGTGTGAATGATCTCTTGATCATTCACACTCTGGTGTATTTATAATAACGCATGGGAGGGGGATTTTTATTTGGAAACTAAAAGGCGGAAAATTTCTGGGGTCCACCTTGTTCACGGTGTCCTTGGTTGAAAAAGCCACCTGGCTGATGTGGGAAAGCTTGAAACCTTTGACCTTTGTTTCACGCCATACGGATTACTAGTATCATTTTACTGTTTTAAATCTGAATTTTGACAATCTTTAAGTTTTAAATTTTTTCCTTTAGGAAAGGGTAAACAGCTTCTAACAGTTTCATTGCAAAATAATAAACATGGGAACAAAAAAGCTTGGAAGATTTGAAACACTACAAATCTCTGTTTGTTAAATAGAAGCGTCGAAATATTAATTAGTTTGTATGTTTAACCTTCGTATTTAGTAGAGGCGTCGAAATATTAATTAGTTTGTATGTTTTACCTTCATATTTAATAGAAACGTCGAATCATATTATTAGTTTGTATGTTTAACCTTCGTATTTAATAGAAGCGTTGACATATTAATTAGTTTGTATGTTTAACCTTCTTATTTAATAGAAGCGTTGACAAATATTAATTAATTTGTATCTTTGCGTTGAAATATTAATTAGTTTGTATGTATGCGTTGAAATATTAATTAGTTTGTATGTATGAGTTGAAATATTAATTAGTTTGTATGTTTTCGTTGAAATATTAATTAGTTTGTGTGTTTAGCCTTCGTATTTAATAGAAGCGTTGAAATATCAATTAGTTTGTGCGTTTAGCCTCCGTATTTAATAGAAGCGTTGAAACATTATTTAATTTGTATGTTTAAACTTCGTATTTAATAGAAGCGTTGAAATATTAATTAGTTTGTATGTTTAACCTGCATACTTAACGGCAATGTTAAGCGACCCAAGTTTGAGGTTAGTGTTTCATTGCTAACACATTCGGATTTTTCTGCAAGACTTAGGGAATCAAAAGACTTATCAATTTTGCATCATTCATGTCCTTATTTCTCTTTTGCAGTTTGCTTGAATTATCTTGAAGCATTTCAGTGCTTCAGAAAGGCAAGGAATATACAAAGATGTAGCCGTACAATTTCCCAAATGAATAAGAAAGGATCCCTCTGCAGTTACGGTCTACAAAGGTCATCCGATGAAAACTCAGAGTAATTTTTTTTAAGTTGGCAACAGTGCGAAGGGGAAAGTAACCACGCATACGGCTAACTGAATTAAGGAAGCATCAATGGCAACAGTTATTAGCCGTGGCAGAGGATTCTGGTTTTGTTATTGCGCAGTTGTTTAAGATACGTCTGGATTTCGCCATACAGCTATCGAGTTGAGTTAAGAAGTGAAATGCGTTGTGCGATAAAATTTTACTAACGTTTTTGTAAAACGGCTCCAGAAACAGCTGATTTAATGAAAGAAGCTTACAAATATAAATGTTTGGGTGAGTCAACGATTTTTAGATAGCACCATGATTTTTAAAAAAGGGCGTTTGTCGGCAGAACTCGCTTCTAGGCCTGGTAGACCTGAAAGTGTTGTTGCGAAGCTTATTGTTAACACTGTTTGGGCAGTCCTGCAAGAAGATCGTTGAATGACGTGTGAAGACATAGCGGCGTCAACTAATATTTCACAAACGTCAGCATTTGCATTCTACAAAACGAATTACTGCTGCATCGTGTGTGTTCCAGATGGGTACCTCATCACCTGACGAGAAAAAAACAATTGTTAGTCAGAGTTCAGGTGTGTCATGAGTGGAAACAAATGATTGCAAATAATCCAAGCTTTGTAAGCACAGTAATAACTGCCGAAGAAACATATGTCAACTATATCTAGCCCCTCACAACACACAGGCTAAGTGTAGTCAACCAGCATGCCATTCCTCCACAAATTACTGTCAGTTCTGAGTATTACATTTCAGTCTTGATGCGTCTGCGATGACACATATCAATTAAGTGATCGGAAGTGGTGGGTAAGCGGATCCTACATAATATAACCCCAGCCCACATGTGGCTGCTTGTATTCAACAGCTTCCTACGAAATGTAATATTGAAATCATGCCACAGCCAGCCTACAGTCCTGATCACGCCCCGTGCGATTTCTGGTTGTTTCTAACAATGAAGGAGAAGTTCCGTGGCACAACATTCAACACAGAGCCGATGTCGACATTGTTCAAACTGTACAAGAGTCGCTAAAGCAGCTTCCACAAAATGCCTTCGCTACCTGCTTTGAAAAATGGACTGAACGATGGGACCGTTGCATATCATCCGAGGGAAGATACCGAGGGAAGATACTTTGAGAAAAATAACATATATTTATTTTGCTGTACCTATATTTCTTCATTTTGTGTGATTTTACTCTCAATTTTTATGTAACGACCGTTGTAGATAGCAATTACTTACCGTCAAAAGTGAACGAGCTTTTCATTGGTCGATGCGACACTCTCTTTTACGTTTCGACCAGTTTTCCAACGGCAGTTAACAAAGAGCCCAAACCCAGTGGGAATAAACAATGGGGACAGAGGAAACGGACTCTGGTTTTCTGATTCGTTCATTGCCCAAGCCCTGAATGCAACGGCTGATTTCGCATCAAATGTCATGTCCCTGGCAAGCACAGCACAATCTCACGTGCGTTCGAGGATGAAGATACGAAGTTAGGTTCGTATTCGTGCTTTGTTTCAGTTTCGGCTAAAATAAACTCAAATTCGTGAATTTGGGTTTAAATAAAACTCTTCTAAACCAGGTACTTAGTTTAAATATCCGATAAAAAACGGAAGCACAAGCTTTTCTTCGTGCAATTCTTTTTTCAGAGATCAAATTTTTGCATTTAATTATGGCATGCGTTGCACACAACGACCTTACACTACTGCTCAATACAAGATATCAGCGCGGGCGTTAACCCGGCTGGGACGAATTCACTCTGGTTAATAAAATGGGCTGAAATCTGCTCGGACGAGTATACTCGCTATCTAAGAAGTAGGCAGAACGCGGCTGGAACATCCATGGGTCTTCCGGGCAAGGTGATTACCTTCAATGCCCCATGTTCACCAGTAAGTACCCATTCTTACCAAAAATACTGTTGCAAGATATTCAATGAAATAACAAAAAAAAATTAAAGATGTTTTAATATTCGTTTGATATGACGTAAGTAGCACACTTGTGAATACATAGCACCAGTCTCTTTTCAAAATGGCATCCTTTTGCCTTCACACAGTCCTTCAGTCTCTGTGGCCACTCTTCAATAACTTTACGCAGGGTCTCCATAGGTAAAGCTGCTATTGCCCGCTCCAAAGAGCTTTTCAGACTGTCAATACTGGAGTGTCTCTTTCTGCATGCCATGTCCTCCAGTGTGGCCCAACAACTTGTAGTCCAATGGGTTGAGGTCTGGGCTGCTGGAAGGCCAATCAGCTGGAGAAATGAAGTCTGGCAAATTTGCCTGAAGCCACTCCTGGGCTGACATGGCCTTGCGAAATCCTTCAGAAAACTCCAGTCTTGGTTCTGGAAGAGGGAGTGACTCACATTTTTGACCACTGACTCCAAAACCCTGTCCTGGTAGACTTTGGAGGATGTTTTCACTCCTTTCTCACAGAAATGGAGCTCCGTGGTACCCTCGTAGAAGACTCCCCACCAAACCATGACAGAAGCAGTATGATGGGCCCCCTCATTATCTTTGGAGATTTCTTCTGAGCTTCTTGTGAGGTTGGCGCGTACACTCTGTTATTTTGGCGGTTGAAAGCCTCTTCAATGGTAAATTTTTTTTCCATCGAAGAAAAGGAACTGTCTGTGGCGATTGTGTGCGAAACGCTGCTGCAAACGTTTTGCTTTTAGCACCCTGTGCGGCTTCACTTGTGGGGTGAGGAAGTGTCCTGTACGCCGCCGGTAAGCTCTCATCCTTAGTTCAGTCCGCAGCACGCGTGACATCGACATTCTTGAAATGTTCAGCTCACGAGCCAACACTTATTCGACAGGATTTCGTTGAATACGGACTGCCACTGCTTTCACCAGGCAAGCAGTCCTCATGGTACGCGGTCGACCCTTTTGGTGGCGGTCAGCGACGGTCCCAGTCTCAAGGAACTTTTATGGTTCCGTAAGAACTAGCTGATGACCACATCCTGCACCGTCCATATGCCGACTCCGCAGGGATCCCGCCAGGATCCGGCAACCCTTCCCCCGGACAAGATCAGCCCAGCTACCCTCAGGTAGCTGCTGCCTCAGTGAGGCCGACACCTCCTACCTCTCCGTCCTGGCCCGTGTGTGCGTGCCATTGGGCACGGGCAAGAAAATTCCTCTGGCTCTGTAAGGGAGATAAAAATTCGCCTGATTTTCAGCTTCTTCATCATGTTGAAAATCTCGGAACTAATCTTTCTACATTTGTGCAGCGCTATTACAGCAACACGATTCTCATAATCGCCCCCACTCCATTGCAAGTACTTCACGAAACTGTTTCATGCCTCTTGGTTGGTCGGTGACGTCGCACACCTGATGCGCGCCATCTGTTGAACGTTTGCAAGCGTTTTTATGCTAAGACTGGGTAGAAGAAGACGGGACATTGAAAGAATTCACTTTGCCCTTGAAGACCCACAGAAACTGTAACCCAGGAAGGGTGGCTGCTGCCGGAGGAGATCAGGAAAACCAAGTGCCGACCAATACACACCGTAGCGCATGAGGTCCTGAAGGCCACAGAGGATATAGTCTGCACCAAGTCAGAGTCCCATGCACTCGGGTATCATTCCAAGCAGCCGCCCATAAACCTCTCATCACAAAGACCAATAAGCCACGCGGCTACCATGGTGTCAACAGCACAAAAATTGGACATTGGAGCAATGGCGGCAGGTGCTATGGAGCGACGAATCCCGCTTCACATTTTTCCGATTGGAGAACGTCTGCTTCCGGAGTATATAGTGCCGACTCTGAAACACGGAGGCCGCCCCGGTGGCGCAGTGGTCTATGCGCTGGTTTATGATCGTTCATCCGAGAATTGTCCGGGTTCGAATCCAGTGAGGCATGTATGTCGTGTTTGTCTTACGGCATTGGCTTTCTCCCTTCCGTGGAACCAGTAGCTCTAAATTAGGGACGGGCGACTGCTTATAGTCCATTGAGTTGCTCACGGTGGTCTCTGAACTTTAAAAAAATAAAGAGAAGCACAGAAGAGGTAGAGTTGTGGTATGGGGTCTGTTTAAGCTGGTACGGTGTGGGTCCACTGGTTGTTTTCCATGGCCATATGAACTTTGTGCTGTGTAGACATATCCTGGATAACTCAATGCTCCCAACGTTGTGGCAGTTTTACGGACACGACGTTTGTTTCTTCCATGACTGCAATGTCACTTGTCATGCTTTCAGGTCTATAATGGAGTGGTATGAGAAAAATCAGGTCTCGCGGATGGATTGGTTTGCTAGAGTGGTATGAGGAAAATTAGGTCGACGCGGATGGATTGGCTTGCCAGATCGGTATGAGGAAAATTAGGTCGACGCGGATGGATTGGTTTGCCAGATCGGTATGAGGAAAATTAGGTCGACGCTGATGGATTGGTTTACTAGAGTGGTATGAGGAAAATTAGGTGGACGCGGATGGATTGGTTTGCTAGAGTGGTATGAGGAAAATTAGGTCGACGCGGATGGATTGGTTTGCTAGAGTGGTATGAGGAAAATTAGGTCGACGCGGATGGATTGGTTTGCTAGAGTGGTATGAGAAAAATTAGGTCGACGCTGATGGATTGGCTTGCTAGAGTGGTATGAGGAAAATTAGGTCGACGCTGATGGATTGGCTTGCTAGAGTGGTATGAGGAAAATTAGGTCGACGCTGATGCATTGGTTTGCTAGAGGGGTATGAGGAAAATTAGGTCGACACGGATGGATTGGTTTGCTAGAGTGATATGAGGAAAATTAGGTCGACGCGGATGGATTGGCTTGCTAGAGTGGTATGAGGAAAATTAGGTCGACGCGGATGGATTGGTTTGCTAGAGTGGTATGAGGAAAATTAGGTCGACGCGGATGGATTGGTTTGCTAGAGTGGTATGAGGAAAATTAGGTCGACGCGGATGGATTGGCTTGCTAGAGTGGTATGAGGAAAATTAGGTCGACGCGGATGCATTGGTTTGCTAGAGTGGTATGAGGAAAATTATTTCGACACGGATGGATTGGTTTGCTAGAGTGGTATGAGGAAAACTAGGTCGACGCGGATGGATTGGCTTGCTAGAGTGGTATGAGGAAAATTAGGTCGACGCGGATGGATTGACTTGCTAGAGTGGTATGAGGAAAATTAGGTCGACGCGGATGGATTGGTTTGCTAGAGTGGTATGAGGAAAATTAGGTCGACGCGGATGGATTGGTTTGCTAGAGTGGTATGAGGAAAATTAGGTCGACGCGGATGGATTGGTTTGCTAGAGTGGTATGAGGAAAATTAGGTCGACGCGGATGGATTGGTTTGCTAGAGTGGTATGAGGAAAATTAGGTCGACGCGGATGGATTGGTTTGCTAGAGTGGTATGAGGAAAATTAGGTCGACGCGGATGGATTGGTTTGCTAGAGTGGTATGAGGAAAATTAGGTCGACGCGGATGGATTGGTTTGCTAGAGTGGTATGAGGAAAATTAGGTCGACGCGGATGGATTGGTTTGCTAGAGTGGTATGAGGAAAATTAGGTCGACGCGGATGGATTGGCTTGCTAGAGTGGTATGAGGAAAATCAGGCCGACGCCGGAATAGTCAAGGAGTGGTTCGAAGAACGTGCTGGTGACTTTCTGTGTCCCCCATATTGACCTGGCATGAACCCAATTGAACATTTGTGGCTCGACTTGGAAAAGCGGGTTCGCGCTAAATCACCACCACCCCAAAATGTTCGGGAACTGGAGGTGCTGCTGTTGACACTATGGTACCAGATACCCCAGGATACATATCTCAACCTCATTGAATCGATGCCTCGTCGAGTGGCCGCTGTTTTGCGAGCTAAACGGAGTCCTACAACTTGTTAGGTAGGTGGTGATAAGGTAATAACTCACCGGTCTAAGTATCCTATTGAATTGGTAATAATATGACCGATAAAGTGTAAAAACCAGCTAATTCATGAAATTGAAGAGCAGAATATCACCTGCCTTCTTATTAAACATACATAAGACTGAATGGGGGGGGGGAGAAGCTGAACATTTTAACAGGGTGAAAAAGCAGAAACTGCGGCGACACAGTGTAAATATAACGCAACATGAGCAAGATAGAATTCACTAAAGTTTCCTTATGTAAATATTTTATATAATGTAAATATTAGTACATATACACTGAAGAGCAATTGAATTAGAGACAGCTGGCGTTATGCAAACGTGGCGCTGTGGGAGGCCCTGTAAACGGAAACGACATGACGTATGCAGCGATCCGACAATATAAGGAGTGATGCGACGGGAATCAGTAAGAGTCGGACGCGGTATGGGTAAGACGAAGGATATAAGCGCATTTGAACGTGGGCAAATTGTCGGGGCCCGACGAATCGGTCACTCCATCTCAGAAGTCGTGCAGCCACTGGAATTTTCACGAGCCACTGTGTCACGGGTGCACCGTGAGTACATCGAATCCGGTAAAACCATCCCTGCAAGGGCCATCTGCCGTGGACAACAGCGTGTGGATGAGTGGGATCGTCGTCGGCTAGCTCGCATTGTAACAGCGGATAGACGGGCCACAGTGCAAGAAATCACTAGGCAATTTAATGCTGGTGCACAAAAAACGAGTAAGCAGCCACACCATCCAGAACCATCTCCTCGCTATGGGTTACAGAAGCCATCGCCCCACGAGGGTACCGCTGCTGACCGCACATCACAGGGTGCAAAGATTAGCATGGACGCGGGAACATCGCCACTGGACCCTAGACATGTAGGAAAATGTGGCCAGGACTGATGAGTAGAGACTCACGTTGGTACACGCGGATGGCAGGATACGGGTACTGCGCAAACCATATGAAGCGATAGATCCTTCTTGCCAGCAGGGTACTCTTCAAGCTGGTGGGGTGGCATTCTCGTCTGGGGACTGTTTACGTTGACTGAAACGGGATCCCTGGTAGGTGTGACATCGTCCCTCACAAGTCAACGTTACCGGGATATCCTGGACGACCATTTGCTCCCCTTTGTGCGTCTTCAACATCCCACTGGGAACCTCATCCTGTAACAAGACAATGCACAGTGCCATCGCTCCCGAATTGTATCCGAATCGTTGTATGAACACTCCACCGACGTCACCTTGCTTCCTTGGCCAGCTAGGTCACCTGACCTCAATCCCATCGAGCACATTTGGGATGCCATCGAGAGAGATGTTCGTGGCTCTGACCCCATCCATCAAATCTTCGTGAACTGTGGGAGCTTGTTCAGGGGTCGTGGATCCGTATGGCTTCCCAACGCTTCCGGTGCCTTGTCGAATCCATTCCGAGACGAATCGCCGCCGTCATCAAGGTGAAAGGTGGTTCTACACGTTACTAGACAGGTATCTCTAATTCAATTGCTCTTCAGTGTATATTATTATATTAGACTGGAACGCATTGCTCTATTCAAAACATAGAATTACTGATCTTTAACAACACAGGGTAGAAGGAACATCGTGGAGGAAAAAAATTAGAATTACGAGCGAAATCTTCGCTCCTTCCGACTTCCAGTTTCGTAAAATTTTCCAATCTGAAATACAAATATTTATGAAATAAAAAGATATTTAACAGCAATACTGGGCAGAATAAACATCGCGAGAAAAAAACAATTACGATTACGGAATTTGCTCTTCCAACTGCCGGTTTCGAAAATCGGAATTCCGTCTTTACATCGAAAACACCCTCCTATGCCCTGTTGCCATCACCAACTCTCCGAAAAAATGTTGTGTTGCAGTTATGCATCGATCTCCCGCACCACGTGAATGGAAGAATCTCATGCCTGAATATTCCCGGGGAATTTTCGCGCCGTCTAACTTCTGTTTTCGAAACATTTCCCGCCATTTTCAAGCTAAAATACATTTATTTATGGAGTAAAATGATATCTGACAATAACGGGTAGAAGGAACATTGCGAGAAATAGAAATCATGATTACAGGAAAACTCTTTGCTCCGTTTAACTTTCGTTTCTGAAAATTTTGAAGGATGAAATACCGTTCATAGAGGGAAAATGACCCCTCTCCTTCCAATTAATCCGCTTCAATTTTTTTTCAGTTTTGCATCGATCCCGAGAGTGACCCAAAATGATGAGAAAAAAAGTGGAATTCCACGAATCCGCGGATGAATCTCATATATGATTCAAATGAATCTGTTTCACATATATCTAGTGCGATCAAAAAGCTCTGAGACTAGGTACGAAGCGCACCAGCAGATAGCAGTACGCGAATGCGCGAGCAGCGGTCGAGGGAAATGACCTTACACTTCCCTTGACCGCTACTCGTTCACCCTACGACGTTGCACAGATCCTTCCTAGGACCACTGTCTCCAAATGCGAACGACGGTTGTAACATCACGTTGCGTATTTTCCGCAATACGAAGCAAAGACCATCCGGCGGTACGAAGGCCTACGATGACACCTCCCGTGAACTCATCCGTTTGACGAAATTACGTACGGCGGCGTCTTAACGGCATTGGCAGCCCTTGTTCTTTCTCCACACACGGTTACAGCAGAACCACTCACTTCTCGCGGCCGTGACGACGTCTCGACTGATGGCCTAACGGGCTGGTTGTCCACTTACATATCGCGCGATTGTCCTGCAAATGCAACGATTTGCATAACTTGTGCGTGTGCACCCATCCTGCAATTTGCATGGCGCTGCGTTCACGTCTTCGTGGTGTGGCATTTTCTCTGCCAGGCAGTGTATACACTGAAGAGCAATTAAATTAGAGATAACTGTCTAGTAACGTGTAGCACCACCTTTCGCCCTGATGACGACGGCATTCGTGTCGGCATGGACTCGACAAGACACCGGAAGCGTTGGGAAGCCATACGGATCCACGACCCCTGAACAAGCTCCCACATTTCACGAAAATTTGATGGAGGAGGGTCAGAGTCTCGAACATCTCTCTAGATGGCATCCCAGATGTGCTCGATGGGATTGAGGTCAGGTGACCTAGCTGGCCAAGGAAGCGAGGTCACATCGGTGGAGTGTTCATCGAACTATTCGGATACAATTCGGGAACTGCATTGCCTTGTTGCAGGATGAGGTTCCCAGTGGGATGTTGAAGACGCACAAACGGGAGCAAATGGTCGTCCAGAATATCCCGGTAACATTGACCTGTGAGGGACGATGTCACACGTACCAGGGGTCCAATTTCAGTCGACGTAAACAGTCCCCAGACGAGAATGCCACCCCACCAACTTAAAGAGTACCCTGCTGGCAAGAAGGATCCATCGCTTCATGTGGTTTGCGCCGTACTCGTATCCTGCCATCCGCATGTACCAATGTGCATCTGGACTCATCAGTCCGGGAAACATTTTTCCACATGTCTAGGATCCAGTGGCGATGTTCCCACGCCCATGCTATTCTTGCACCCTGTGATGTGCGGTCAGCAGCGGTACAATTGTGGGACGATGGCTTCTGTTCCGCCTTAGCGAGGAGATGGTTCTGGATGGTGTGGCTGCGTACACGTTTTTGTGCACCAGCGTTAAATTGCCGAGTGATTTCTTGCACTGTGGCCCGTCTATCCGCTGTTACAATGCGAGCTGGCCGTCGATGACCCCGCTCATCCACACGCTGTTTTCCACGGCAGTTGGCCCTTGCAGGGATGGTTTTACCGGATTCGATGTACTCACGGTGCAGCCGTGACACCGTGGCTCGTGAAAATCCCAGTGCCTGCACGACTTCCGAGATGGAGTGACCCATTCGTCGGGCCCCGACAATTTGCCCAAGATCAAATGCGCTTAGATCCTTCGTTTTACCCATACTGTGTCTCTTACTGATTCCCGTCGCATCACTTCTCATGTTGTCGGATAGCTGCATACGTCATGTCGTTTCCGTTTACAGGGCCGCCCGCAGCGCCTCATTTGCATAACGCCAGCTGTCTCTAATTCAATTGCTCTTTAGTTTATGGTAAACACCATTTTGGCATTTAGAAAAGAACTGAAAAAAGGAAAAGGTAAAAGTGAGCAGTCATTCATGGACCAAGAAAAGGTGAAATATTTTTAAATATACAGGGGCTGGACAAAATAAGGCAAACACCGGGAAAATAGGCACATGTATCTTTATCAATAAGATGTTAGACCAACATTTGTCTTTAATGCTTCCGATCTTCTTGGAATACATTCATACAGATTTTGCATTGTCTCCAGTGGAATGTTGTACCTTTGGTGATCAGAACATCAGCCATTTGCTTCAGAGATGTCTGAGGAAAAAATCTGTTTCTTACTGTGCACTCGAAAGCAGCCCACAGTGGATCGATGGTATTCAAGTCATGTGATTGAGCTGGCCAAGTTTGATGATAAAGATCACCTGGGTCTGGCTCATTTGCCCGACGTTTACTTTACCGAAGAGTCACTTGACAGAAAATCACTTCACCGAAAAGATTGTTTCACCGAAAGATCACTTGATCGAAAAGTTCATTTCACCGAAGGGGCACTTGATCGAAAAGTTCGTTTCACCGAAAGATCTCTTTACCTAAAAGTTCATTTCATTGAAAGGTCATTTCACCGAAGGGTCAGCTTATCGAAAACTTTGGATTTCATTACAGGATCTGTTGAAGCATATTGCAAGTTCGGCGGACAGAACACCGAAACGTTAGGGGATCATACTTAAATTGTGCTTTTGATTTCTCCGTTTCACAGAGAACGCAAATATTTAGTTTTAAGACAAAAATAATTAATTTTAAGTCTCTAGGCCTGGGCTTGGGCCTTTTTAGCAAATTTTAATCATGTTCATAAGGTTTACATAAAAGTCATGTTCATAAGGTTTACATAAAAGTCATGTTCATAAGGTTTACACAAAAAGTAAAACTAATAATAAATAAATACATACATCGCTCTTTCCACGTTCCGGGAACACATAGCAACCGAAAAAACATTTTCAGCCACCGCCGGGGAATTGAATCCATGGATCTCTCGATATCTAGCCGAGCGCATTAGCTTTACACCACGGTGGCCAACAATCCACGGTGCTATGTGTATTTTTAAGTCAGCTTCAGACATCATAAATCCATAAGATGGGCTCAGCTACTGAGACGTCTCCATCTGGTGGTCATTAACGGCACTAGCTATATATATATTATAGCAGTTAAATCCAAAGGGCGAGATCCAAGTTGAAATCATCTTACGGATTTATGATGTCAAAAGCTGACTTAAAAATACACATAGCACCGTGGATTGTTGGCCACCGTAGTGTAAAGCTAACGCGCTCGGCTAGATATCGAGAGATCCATGGATTCAATTCCCAGGCGGCGGCTGAAAACAATTTTTCGTTTGCTATGTGTTTCTGGAACGTGGAAAGAGCGATGTATTTATTTATTTACCGACGCCACGTATTTGGAGGATTTTCAAAATTAATAATGTTGCACATTTTTTCAGGCAAAAAGAATCACTTTTAGGTCCCTGGGCCTTAGCTTAGGCCTCTTTACCATAATTTTAATCATGTGAACTCATGTTCACAAGGTTCACATAGAAAACCAACGTTGCACATTTATTTAGGCAAAAAGAATCAATTTTAGGTTACTAGGCCAAGGGTTAGGCCTTTTAATGTTATATTTCATAAGACCTACCTGCGGAGTAGTGTTTCATAGAAATTAAAAGTGCGTTTTTTATACAATCCGATAATGTTTAGGCGGCCAGTTTTTCAAAAGCCCGTACCACACTTCAACAGATCTCTAACAACAAAATTCTAAGTTTTCGATAAACTGACCATTCGGTGAAATGATCTTTCGATGTAATGAACTTTTAGGTAAAGTAGTTCTTCGGTGATATGAACTTTTCGATGAAGTGACCTTTCGGTGAAATGAACTTTTAGGTGAAGTGACCGTTCGGTGAAATGTACCGTTTGATCAAGTGATTTTCGGTGAAGTGACATTTCCATCAAGTAAAACGATACCCAGATCATCTTAGTGTTCCTGAAATCAACACTGAGTTGTTCTGGCAGTGTGTACACCAATAAGCCATTACATTATGACCATTTACGCAATAAGCTGTGGGACCCACTTTAGCCAGCAAAACAGAGGCCACTCGGCGAGGCGCAGATTCGATGAGATGGCGATAGGTATCCTCAGGTATCTGGTAACATAACGTCAACAGCAGATCCTCCAGTTCCGTACATTTTGGGTGATGGTGATCTGCCACCGAAGCCGTTTTTCAAAGTTGAACTACAAATGTTCGTGTCAGGTGATTTGGAGGCCAGGGCTTTAACAGAAAGTCACCACCATGTTCCTCGGACCACTCCTTGGTGATTCTAGTAGTGGCGCATTATCCTGTTGGTAATGGCCATCACCAGCAGGGAGCATAGTAGCCATGACAGGGTTCCCACTCAAAAGTAGTAAAAAAATTCCCTGACTTTTTCCAGGTTCTCCAGGTGGTTTTTAAAGTTTTCCAGAGTGGCATGTTGCAAAGAAATGTTACATTTCATTCCGTTCCATTCATTTTTCTCAATAAAGCACACACTTGTAAATTCTTTACGTAATTTGTCTTTATAAAATTACCTGTTTTTCATTAATAACAACTAACTGGGCACATTATTTTCTGTACCAAAGTTCCGTGAACTTTTGTGAATACTACCCACACTGAATTTGTAAATACATTCCCATAGAAACAGGTCATATGTAAGAAAAAATCTGCCAGTTTAATAGTTTCAGTTTTTCTATAACACAATGCAGCTAAGCTTAATGATGGAATGGCTCTGTTCAAAGAAACAAGTTTCAAGCAGATAAAGGACTTTGATCCATCATTTGGTTGGTTCTTTTGTGAAGTGTTTCTTCAAGCAGGAGCCATTGTGCCAAACTGTTCCATTTGTTCTAATTGTTAACAACGTTCTAATTGTTAAAATTGTGCCTAATTGTTCTAATTGTTAACAACTGCATGCAGAAATTGAACAAAAGCTTAATAACTGGCAATTTTAAAAATTCAATTTTGCATCTTTTTTTAGAGAATAAAGGAAATACTTAATATAACTGAAAGTAAGATCTACCAAATTCTAGGCAGGCAGTAATTGCACACAAAGTTTGAAACCTTGAAAGAATAAGTTTTTTTGGCAAAATAAAGTATCCGCTGATTTAACAAAAAAAAAAAAAAAAAAAAAAAAAAGGGTAATTTTCCCTGATTTTTTGGAACCATTTTCAAATTCCCTGAGTTTTCCTTGATTTTTGGAACCATTTTCAAATTCCCTGAGTTTTCCTTGATTTTTGGAACCATTTTCAAATTCCCTGAGTTTTCCTTGATTTTTGGAACCATTTTCAAATTCCCTGAGTTTTCCTTGATTTTTGGAACCATTTTCAAATTCCCTGAGTTTTCCTTGATTTTTGGAACCATTTTCAAATTCCCTGAGTTTTCCTTGATTTTTGGAACCATTTTCAAATTCCCTGAGTTTTCCTTGATTTTTGGAACCATTTTCAAATTCCCTGAGTTTTCCTTGATTTTTGGAACCATTTTCAAATTCCCTGAGTTTTCCTTGATTTTTGGAACCATTTTCAAATTCCCTGAGTTTTCCTTGATTTTTGGAACCATTTTCAAATTCCCTGAGAATTCCAGGTTGAGTGGGAACCCTGCATAAATAGGTGAACTTGGTCCGCAACGATGCTTAGATACCTAGGGATTGTGCTACTGGGATAATGCGGGATAAAGTGTCCCAAGAAAGCATCGCCCACAGCATAACACCGCCGCCGCCAGCCTGTTTCCGCCCTGGTGGTGATGGTGTGTGCCAACAGGATAATGCGCTTTGCCATATCGCTAAGGGGTTGTATGATTTGTTCCAGGAACACGAGAGCGATGTCTCCGTTCTCCCTTAGCCGACGAAATTGCCCAAACTCAGTCTTATAGAGCACTTGCGGGACTATTTGGTAAAACAGGTTCGACATGCCGGCACATATCCACGTCATCACAGAGACCTCCGTGCTCTTCTGCAGTCCGAACAGGCGCGTGTGCCTCGGGCAACCTTCCAGGGCCTCATTGCGTCCATGCCACGTCGTTTCGCCGCTGTCTTCCGGGCAAAGGGTGCTTATTCCCATTATTAGGTTGAAAGTCATATTATTCTGATACGACCGTGTATATACAATGAAAAGATTCAGCAAAAGATAATCAGAGCGGGTTTTTACGCTTTCCAGCCGTAGCGCATATGCTCCAACTTTGTCCGTCAGTCTGTCCGCACGATAACTCGCGTAAAAAATGGTCCACTTTCGATAAAATTTTAGTATGTACAACCTGGGAACGAACCTTATTGAAAATGGGCGAAGTGGGGTCAAACGTCAGGACATAGGAGCGGGTTCCATTCCATTGCTCTTACGCGTCATAACTTACGTAAAAATGCTTCGATTGCGACGAAACTTTATCATATTGTTTCGGAGGTATACTGAACCCGTTCTGTTGAATATAATCGAAATGGGGTCAAAGGTCTGGGCACAGGAGCGAGATTTACTCCACATCCATTATCCTCATAACTTGACTAAAAATGCTTCTATTGCAACAAACCTTTAGTATGTTGTTTCGGAGGTATACTGAACCAATTCTTTTTAATATCATCGAAATGAGATCAAAGGTCAGGGCACAGGGGCGAGATTTATTCCATAGCCATTATCCTCATAACTTGAGTAATGATTTCTGGTATGTTGGAAAGCATATCATAACAAATGCATTGCATGATTTTACTAACTTGTTTTTTTTTCACCGTAAGCTGCATGAATAATTTTAAAACCTTTAAAATCATGGTGTTCACATTATTGTGTCCAACCCCTGTATATGCAAATGTTCTAGGATTCTATAATTTGTTTTAATTGATAATGCAGAGTAACTGCTTTGGTGTTTGACAGATCAATACAACCATTGATTATATACGTTTACCTTATTGCCTCGTTGTGCTGATATTCAGACATACATATGGCACATATTTCTTCTTCTTTAGTATTTCTTGGCTGTTCAAAATGGAGAAAAAAAGATGCTGATCATAGAATTACAACTTAATTCATATATTAATAGCGCATATTTGAAATTGCAAATGTAATAGGAGAACAGTAATTTTAAAGTTTTCTCTTGAGCCCATGAACTCTGTTATGATGCCAGCAATGACAGCCTTTTAAGAACACACTGTTTGCTTCAAACTGCTCTGACGTCAAAAACTATATGAGAAAACTCATTGTTTTTAAAGAAAATGTTGACAGAAAAATGTTCTGATTAAAACTGAAACGATTTATAGGGTGTCACATAAAGATGTAACCAATTTCATATAAACATAGCACTTTTAATATAAATGATTTCAACATACAGTTTGTGTTAACTGACAGAACAGATTATGAAGTTTTATAGACATTCGACATTTGTCACCCGAACAATGTCTAAACGGTATTCCAGTTCCAAACATGTTCGTTCGAGAATGTCCCTATTAACTTTCTACAGAGCGTGCGTAATCCTCATCTGTAGGTCAGCAATGTCTGCAGCATGGGTGATGTAAAACCTTACCCTTGATGAATCCCCATAAAAAAAGTCACAAGGTGTTAAATCCGGCGAACGTGGGGGCCATGCAATGGGGACATCACGCCCAATCCATCGATTGGGAAATTTGGTATCCAGAGACCTCATCACAATCAAAGCCCAATGAGGTGGCGCACCATCTTGTTCGAAAATGACCGGTGTTGAGATCTCATCCAAGTGGAGATACACAAACTGCTCAGTCATGTCCAGGTAGTTATGAGCTATCGCGGTCGCTTCCTGAAAGAAAAAGGGTCCAATAACACGGTCGATCATTATGCCACACCAAACATTCACTTTCGGGCTAGCATATTCATGTTCCATTGTGCAATGCGGGTGTTCAGTTTCCCAAATTCTTACATTCTGTTTATTAACCTTTCTAGAAACGTGGAAAGTGCACTCATCCGAGAAACAGATTTCTCTCAGGAAAGATTCAGCACTTGTAATGTTTTCCAACATCTCTTCAGCAAACTGTTTATATTTCATGTGATCATCTGGGGTTATGTGATGGGTTATTTGCAGTTTATACGGGTGCATTACCAATCTCTGACGTAACACTCTGTGCACTGATGACTCGGGGATGGCCAGCTGTCGTGCTGTTTATCTGATTGACTTCCGAGGGCTACGAGTGAATGCTTGTCTCACAACCTCCTCCCTTTCTGGAAACAGCGATGGTCGTCCAGGGCTTTTCTTCATAAGGACGCTATCAGTTTCCTTAAATGACTTGTACCACTTAATGATTCTCTTACGTGTGAGCGATTTGCTCCCATATTTTGTTCTGAAATTAACCTGCGTTTCGGATCGGGTTTCAATAAACCACTCCACAATCTGTTCTTTCGTCGCAGGATCCATTAGGTGCACTTCTAGAAAACTTGAGGGTATTCCTTACCGGGATGTAAGGTCAGGTGATGCGTAACATCACAGCCTCTCCTTGACAAATGTCAACCCCGCCTTCTCGTGGTGCATCCTGTTCCCACTAAAGGGGCTCTGACGACCGCCAATAGCGGTATAACTATACCATCGGGATCAGAGGAAATGCTATCCCACACTCACCAACCCGCTTGGCCAGCGTGGTGAGTTATGGCCAAACACCTCCAAAATGACTCTACAACTTAAATCTTGGCCCTCAGTCTCCGGCAGCTGGAATGTACCTGGCCAAGGCAGCTGGCCAGTGCGACATGAAGGCAGAGGGTGCTAAGAATCCCCGGAGGACCGGACTAGGCTGCCATTTGATGCTGACCTTGGCTACCTAAAACGGACGCTCCCTATCTTCTGATTCAAGGCTTCTTGAATTGGAAGAGGAACTACAAAGGATCAAGTGGGACATCGTCGGGCTAAGTGAGGTAAGGAGAAAAGGAGAAGATCTCATTGAACTGAAAAGTGGACATCTCTTCTATTATCGTGGGACAGATACTGGCAGAACTAGTGGTGTTGGATTTATAATAAACAAGAAACTGAAGGATAAAGTGGTAGAAGTTGAAAGTTCCTCTGACAGAGCTGCACGACTCGTTATCCAACTATCGAGAAGATACCAGGCTCAGATTATTCAAACTTATGCACCCACCACAAGTCATCCTGAAGAAGAAATTGAAGAATTTTATGAGGAAATTCGTCATCTAAATAATATAGGTAAGCAGCACTTGAAGATAATTATGGGAGATTTCAATGCAAAAATAGGGCAACGGCAACAGAATGAAACTTCAGTAGGTAAATTCGGTCACGGCAACAGAAACCAGCGTGGAAATACTCTCGTTGAGTTTGCAGAGGCAGAAGGATTTTTCATCTTGAACTCCTTCTTCAAGAAAAAGCCACACAGGAAATGGACATTGAGACATCCAATTGGGACGACAAGTGAAATTGATTTTATTATGTGTAACAAAAAATTCGTCATCGAAGACTGCAGTGTGCTGAACAAGTTCAACACAGGTAGTGACCATAGATTGGTGAGATGTAAGATGCACCTCAACACTAAACTGGAACGTGGCAAGCTCATAAGACAAACAAAATGTATTGACATAACCAACCTTAAAAAACACCATAATACCTTCAAGTTGGAACTGAAGAACAGATTCTCTGCTTTAGAAGGCCTAACATCGGAAGAAGTGGATATTTCGGAAGTTAACAGAAAAGTAACCAAAGCTCTAATGGAAACAGCAACAAAATTAGCTGGGTCTAAGAACAAGTTGCATGTGAACAAATTATCAGGAAAAACCAAAATGTTGATGCAAAAAAGAAGAGAGATGAGGACAACTAAAGAAGATGTGACTTCCAAAGTGGAATATATAGAGCTATGCAAGACAACACGAAAAAGTATCACTGAAGACGTAAGGAAATTCAACTGTGAGCTAGTGAGGAAAGCAATTGAAAACAACCAAAGCCTAAAGATAGCAAAGGGACATCTCAGTAAGGGAAGAAAACAGATTATGGCTCTGAGAAAAGAAGATGGTTCTATAACAAGAAATAGAGGCGAAATTTTGACAAGAGTGAAAGATTTCTACTCCAAATTATATGAAAGGGATGATACATGTACTCCAGACATCATGAAAGGTACCAGAGTTCTTCCAGTCCTCCCAGCAGAAGTTGCTCATGCAATCAAGAACATGAAGCGGGGGAAAGCTCCAGGAGAAGATGGAATTACTATAGACATCATACAAGAAGCAAGTGGAGAAATTGAAACAGTACTCGCCCAAATTTTCACTCGATGCCTTAATGAAGGGAAGATTCCTGAGGATTGGAACAATGCTACAATGATCCTGCTACATAAAAAAGGTGACATTGAGGATCTCAGGAACTACAGACCTATCAGCCTCCTATCAGTGGTTTATAAAATCTTCACTAAAGTTCTTTCACACCGCTTGAAGGTAACACTGGACATGGCTCAACCGAGAGAACAAGCTGGATTCAGGAGTGGCTACAGCACAATAGATCATATCCACGTACTGAGAGAACTAATTGAAAGAGCGAGGGAATATGAACTTCCATTGTGCATGGCTTTTATCGATTATGAAAAAGCCTTTGATTCGATGAAACCATCAGCAGTTACCACGGCTCTGAAATCCTGCGGTATTGAAGATGCATACATTAATATTATTAATAACATCTATGAAAATGCAAGTGCAAAGATTCGGCTGTTTGAAAATACAACACACATAAAAATTGGAAAAGGAGTGAGACAAGGTGACACCATATCTCCGAAGCTCTTTAATGCCACATTGGAAAATGTCTTTCAATCACTGAACTGGGAAAACAAAGGGATAAAGATTAATGGAGATTATCTAACCCACCTTCGTTTTGCTGATGACGTAGTCATTTTTGCAACTACCCCATCAGAGCTGCAGAGTATGATCCAGGAACTTGCTGACAAGAGTAAAGAAGTGGGATTAAAAATGAACTTTCAGAAGACAAAAGTGATGTTCAATGCTTTTACAAGAAATGAAGATTTATCGATTGATGGAGAAAAACTGGAGATAACAGATACGTATGTTTATCTTGGACAGCAGATATCAAATGAGGGTCACATTGATGAAGAAATTTATCGGCGTACAAAACTTGCCTGGAGAGCTTTTGGAAGAAACAGCATAATTTTCAAGAGCAATATGCCATTATGTCTTAAAAGAAAAGTGTTTGATCAATGCATCCTTCCAGTGCTTACGTATGGTGCAGAGACGTGGACCTTAACTAAAAGAGACATACAAAGGCTGCAGACAACTCAAAAAAGCATGGAGAGGTGCATGCTTGGTATAACCAGGAGAGATAAGAAGAGGAACTCGTGGATCCGAAAAATGACGAGAGTGGAAGACATCATGATCAGAGTTAAATCCCTGAAATGGCAATGGGCTGGACATACTGCCAGAAGGACAGACCATAGATGGACAGCCGAAATTTTAGATTGGATTCCAAGGGACAGGAAAAGACCCAGAAAAAGACCACATGGGAGATGGGTGGATGAAATTCGTAAATATGCGGGAGTGACATGGAGGAGACTGGCACAAGACAGACCGTTGTGGAGGAAACTTGGGGAGACCTTCGTCCAGCAGTGGATTGATAATGGTTGACAATGATGATGATGATGATGATGATTCCTTACCACCTGTAACAAACATAATACTAATACAGGGTTCCCACTCAAAAGTAATAAAAAAATTCCTTTACTTTTCCAGGTTCTCCAGGGGATTTTTAAAGTTTTCCAGAGTGGCATGTTGCAAAGTATTGTTACATTTCATTCCATTCCATTCATTTTTCTTACCAAAGCTGACACTTGTAAATTCTTTATGTAATTTGTCTTTATAAAATTACCTGCTTTTCTTTAATAACAACTAACTGTGCACATTTTTTTCTATACCAAAGTTCCGTGAACTTTTGTGAATACTACATACACTGAATTTGTAAATACATTCCCATAGAAACAGGTCATAAGAAAAAATCTGTCAGTTGAATAGTTTCAGTTTTTCTATAACACAATGCAGCTCAGCTTAATGATGGAATGGCTCTGTTCAAAGAAACATGTTTCAACAGACCCAACAGACAAAGGACTTTGATCCATCATTTGGTTGGTTCTCTTGTGAAGTGTTTCTTCAAACAGGAGCCATTGTGCCTAATTGTTCCATGTTATAACAACTGCCTGCAGAAATTGAACAAAAGCTTAATAACTGGCAATTTAAAAAATTCAATATTTGCACCTTTTTTAAGAGAATAAAGGAAATACTTAATACACCGACGTGCAAAAATTAAGGACGAGACGGTTTTTCGAATGTAACGTCATGCAGAAGTGCTGCACATCGACTACATACCATAAGATCCCCGAGATGTAAGAATATGGGACAAGTGAGCAAACCCGTCCAAACAAGGAATTCAAAGGATACAAAGGCACTTTATTAAAAAGATAGCTATGAGCACAACTGGACAGAAGACAGAAACGTCCATGTGACGAGAAAAATCCAGTCTTTAGTAGGGGATATGATGACCACTGACTGCGTTGCAGGATTTACAACGTCTGTCCATGCTGAGGACGAGGTTGTCAAGGAGCTGTTGAGGCATCGCGGACCATTCCTCTTGTGGCACCAATCGCAGCTGCGGAATCGTTGCTGGTGGCTGGTGACGTGCTTCCAAGCGTCTCCCGAGAAGGTCTCACACGTGTTCGATTGGATTTAGGTTCGGGGACCCTGCGGGCCAATCCATGCGTTGAATATCTTCACTCTCCAACAGCTCTGCGACAGCCACTGTACGATGAGGTGTAGCGTTGTCGTCCATCAAGAAGAACTCAGGACCCACAGCACCTCTAAACAGACGCACGTGAGGCATAACCTCGGTACAATAGCGGATATCAGTGACTGAACCTCCTTGGAAGATGTGGAGGTCAGTACGGCTACCAACATGATGCCGCCCCAAAGGAGAACTCCACCACCTCCAAACCGGTCCCTTTCGATGATGTTGGATGTGTGATTGCGTGTTCCCTGCTCTCTCCATATGTGTATACGTCCAGAATCGCTCGTCAAACTAAATCGGCTCTCATCCGTGAAGAGAACTCGACCCCATTGCTGATGTGTGCAATTCTTGTGTTCCTGGCACCACAGAAACCGCCGTCTCCGATGAGCAGGCGTTAATGACGCACACCGTACTGGTCGTCGTACACATAAACCACCTTTGTGCAGCCTCCTGGGCACGGTAAAACGCGATAACGGACGTACAGTTGCCCATGTGCTTTTTGATTTCTCCCGCTGTCTGCCGCCTGTCTCTTCTCGCCTGTAGGACAATATACCGGTTGTCCGCCGCAGTGGTTGTTCGTGGACGACCACTGCTTCGACCTTCTTCCAACTTCCCAATGACGCGACCTCGGGTAAAGTCATCCAGATATCATCTACTGGATTGCCTGTTGGCCATATCACACGGTGGCAGCAACTCGACGTCGTTCAAACCGATGTACAACGTGCAATAGCTTTCACCGAATTGCTGAGCATGATCATATGTACAGGATTTTAGGGAGTGTCTGACCCCAGGTCTTAAACAACCCTTAGAATAGGAAGCTAGGAGATTTGGGCTAGAGTGCCCGATAGGAAAGTGACACGGAAGCGAAGTAGAAAGTGAGAGGAAGACGCCCTTATTTATTACCGGGGAGCCAGTACCCGAGGCCCGACGGCTTAACGTGCCCATCCAATGCACGGCGAATATTTAGTGGATCGAGCGTTCGTACCTGCCTGGGATCGAACCTGAAGTCCTTTCCGTGGCAGTCACGAACGTTGCCCACCAGGCCACTCGCGGCCCCATATTGCTGAGCGTACACCGCCTGTGTGCTTTATACCCTTCCGATCCCCCCCCCCGTCATGCTGCTTATATGCGCATGCCCTACCGTACCGGACCCTAGTCTATCTCCTGAGTGGTCTTTCGGTCCGTTCTGCTGTTATGCTAATTTCTCCTTTTCGTTCTTAATTTTTGCACACCAGTGTATAACTGAAAGTAAGATCTACCAAATTCTAGGCAAACAGTAATTGCAAGCAAAGGGTTTGAAATCTTGAAAAAAATAAGTTTTTTTAGCAAAATAAAGTATCCATTGATTTTTACAAAAAAAAAAAGGGTAATTAGATAAAAATATGAGATCTTTCGAACCTCACTTAGGGTTCATCTTCAGATAAACACTGCAAGTTAAACATGAGAATCAGCGAAGATTGGTTCAAAAGTCTCCGAACTCTATATTTTAAAACATGTTTGATGTAAAACAATAAAAGACATCCGAGTATTGCTGCTTGGGGCGTGACCTTGGGGAACGAGCTGCGCCACGTGATAGCACCACGTGACACTATGCTTACGAGAGCGTTCAGTCCGCCATGAGTCTCACGCACGAACTGAGAGTCATTTTGTTAGTAGTTTATTTTGTGGAAAAATCTTACCAACGTTGCATGCAGCTCTTTCAAGGAAGTTTCCTGATGCTCCTATACCAGGGAAAACAACTGTGCATGACTTTGTGAACCGGTTTCGCGAGACAGGCAGTGTTCAGGATAAACCTAAAAGTTGCCAAAGCGGCCGGCCGTTCGTGGTGACGACCACGTTTCTGGAAAAAATTCACGTTTCCCTGCAGCGCTCTCCCCGGAAATCACTCAAGAGTTAGGGGCATCGCATTCAGACTGCCAGAGGGCTACTCAACGTCTAAAGCTATGACCGTACAGAATTCGAGTAGTGCAAGAGCTACGTCCTTTGGACTCGGAAAAGCGCATTGCCTTCTGCCAATGGTTTTAGAGTTTTACGCGCCACAATGTGACTAACCAGCTTAACAACACTTTTTTCAGTGAAGAGGCATGGCTTTATTTGAATGGATATCTCAATAACCAAAACACTCGCATATGGGCTGTGGAGAATCCAGACACATTGCATGAGGATGGACTTCACTGTCAGAAAGTTGGAGTGTGGTGCGCCAAGTCTAGACGGCGAATTGTAGGGCCATTTTGTTTTCGACACAACTGTAAATTCCGCTGTGTATTGCAGACATCATCCATCAATTTGTAGCGATTCTAAAAAAAAAAACACGAACATTACTGTTGGTTTCAACAAGATGGAGCAAGGTGCCACACATCAAATTTCACAACAGAGATGCTCCGCGAGTTCTTCCACGATCGATTAATCTCGAAAAAAACGTTGGCCGCTTCGCTCGCCAGACTTTTATTTGTGCGGCTACCTGAAAGACACAGCTCACCACAACAATTCTAAGAAGGAACGGACCTGCGGAACAACACGCTGAAAAGAGTGTTATTTGTGTCTTCAACAGAATGGTGGACAATTCCAGCATCTATTGTAAAGTGGTTTTCATGTATGAGTGTCAATATAACAGTAGGTGAAAATAAAGAGCAGAGACAAAAACAAAAGATATCCAAGAATTTAATACGAAATTTGCAAGATAACCTGAAGATCATGACGCGCAACGCAGCAGTCACGAAAATTCAGAATTCACATACTATAAAGAAGAGACAGAAGCAAAAACAATTTTTAACCAATATTCCAAAAACAACATAGTAAAACTCATATACTGACAGGTATGAGTAAAAAGAGGATAAAATAATAGCAAACTGAATGTAGAAAGTGTCGAGAACGCTGAGCCTTGGCTTTATCCAGGACGAGCAAAATTCTGCATTTTCTCACTTCCACAGTTGAAAATGGGTTTCTTCAAAGCCATAGATGCAAGTAATAAGCCCACCAAAAAATTTTATTTAAAATATCATAACCTCCTCAGAGTTGCATGACGAAACACAAGATAATATTATTTTTGCATGCATCTATAGCTTTCCTGGCCCAACCCATGCTCGTCATCAGTTACTAAAAAACAAAAAAAGATTACAAAAAAAAAAAACACACACAAGTTGAGAGAGTGACTGATTGAATCAAAAGGATTATTCAGCAATTACATAATATTATCTTGTGTTTCGTCATGCAACTCTGAGGAGGTTATGATATTTTAAATACAATTTTTTGGTGGGCTTATTACTTGCATCTATGGCTTTGCAGAAACCCATTTCCAACTAGGTCTTTGTGGAAGTGAGAAAATGCAGAGTTTTGCTGGTCCTTGATAAAGCCAAGGCTCGGCGTTCTCGACACTTTCTACATTCAGTTTGCAATTATTTTATCCTTTTTTTTACTCATACCTGTCAGTATATGAGTTTTACTATGTTGTTTTTGGAATATTGGTTAAAAAATTGTTTTTGCTTCTGTCTCTTCTTTATAGTAGGTGAAAATAGTTATACACCACAATATTCGTGGTAGAAATATTTGAATTCAGAGTTAGGGAACTTTTGGATCACCCTGTATAAGGATGATTAATATGATGTGCGAAGTACACATGCGCATTAGAGTCCCATTGTGCCTCGAAGTCAGCTATTCTGTTCGGAGTGGTGGTACAGTGTGTTTCCTCGATCCGATTGTACGATTAATGTCCTTCATGGTATGGGAACAAAGCAAGAGCAGTCATCACTGCAGCTGTAGATGCTTGTGAAGTAATGAAAATGTTCTCAGTGAAAGTGCTCTCAAATTTAGAATGTATGATCTCGTCCCACAACGGGTAGTGGGTTCCTTTGTGAACTGTCCTGGATAATAAGGGTGCCATTCTGTGAGTCGTGTTTTCATATTCCGAAGTATTGAGCCGATGTCGATCGTCCTCTGGATCCAAGACCTTGAGTGGGATACTGTGAACCCCCGTGTCTATTTTCACAGGTTACTAAGTCGCGATCCTTTCTTATAAAGGTAATTTTATTATTAGTCTTCATTGCACAGCTTTTTGCGGGTCTTTTACAGATATTTTTAAGGATATTTGTAAGTTCTGGTATAAAAGGTAATGATCCCACATATTTAGGTGGGTATGCCTCATGCTGCAGGGAAGTGAAATGATATCGCATCCTGTCCTCTATTAGATTTATGCTACCACCCGCATTTACCTGCTGCTCAAATGAAAGTTACAAAAATGCTGAAATCAACAAGATCATTTCTATAGCAGAAGCCCATGGTTTCCCGAAATCCATCGTGACACTTCACCTAAGGAAATTATGGAGATATAATTTCACTACTCTACTGCAAGATACAACTCCACCTAAATATGTGGGATCATTCATTACTTCTATACCAGAACTTACAAATTTCCTGCAAAATACCTGCAAGGGACATAACACTAGCTGATGACACTACCTGCACCGTCAAAGTGCTGACTTCGCAGGGAAATGCGGAACTCTCTCGAATAGTTTTTGGGATAGATGGTATCCCTAGCCGGCTTTCCGACAGTCAGCCTGTCAGTCACCGGAAACCACGGTCTTCTACTCGGACAGATTCGGTCTAGAGACCTGTGGGGATCTGCCTCCCCACGGGACTGGTACCTTACACCCCCCTGTCACAACCCGTGTGTGCGACGTGCTATGGGCAGTTGGGGCAAGCAACTTTTTTAAAATATCTCATCTCGTGGCCGGGAGATCGCCCGCCAACGCGAGTTTTTTGGGACTACTGTCCTTTATTTTGAAACTCAGCACATTTACAAAAATTTTTCACTATGAGGGTCGCATGCACCCCTCTCACAATAGTCAAACAAACAATCACATTACAACATTGAATTATTTACATTGTTCACAGCTCTAGGGCCAGAGCTGTGTTGTTGACCCCGGGCCAGGGTCAAATCAAACACTTTGGTCAGTCGACCGAGAAACTCATTATTGAGAGTTACGTACCTCCGAGGGTACTTCCATTTGTCAACCATAGTTGACCCGATTCTTTCTTTGCTCAAGTTCCCTTACAAGACTAGGACATGTCTTGCTGAAGCTGGAGTGAGCAACGTCCAACTTCAGTCGGAACTTGGCATTCGCAGCGGAGCAGTTGCTGCAGTTCGGTGCGGCTGCACACCGGTGGTGCTGGTGCCCAACTTCACCACAATTGCCGCACCTTGCATCAGTCTCGGGGCAGTTGCCTCGGAAATGGCCGTAAAATAAACTTTGGAATTAAGACTAATAAATAATATATACGGTCGAGTCACATTATTGTGAATACCAGCTAATATCCAGAGTAACCGCAATGTGCAGCGCAGACAGCAGCTTGACGGACTGGGAGTGACTCAGTGAGGTGCTGCAAGGTGTTCACAGGTATGTGGAGCCATGCAGACTGCAGTGCATCTGACAGCTACTGGAGGGTGCGTGGTACAGAGTGAACAACACCATCGAGGTGGGGACACAGATGCTCAATTGGGTTTAAGTCTGGGGAATTAGGTGGCCAGGGAAGTACTTTGAAGTCTTCCACTTACTCTTCCAACCACTCTCGGACATTCCTCGCTGTGTGACATGTTGCATTGTCGTTCTGAAAGATCCCATCCGTCCCAGGGAAGACGATCAGCATGTATGGGTGTACGTGGTCCGCAAGGATGGATTCATAACGAATTCGGTCCATAGTGCCTTCCACAGGTATGACTGGACCCAGGGAATGCCACGAAAACATTCCTCAGACCATAACGCTGTCCCCAATCACATGTGCTCTGCCACCAATGGTTGAAGAGTGCCTGTTCTCCGATGTTTCTCGCCTTATACGCCAACGTCCATCCGCTCGATGAAGCCTTGACTCATCGGAGAAGGCAATCCTTTGCCAATCTGCGGAGGTCCAATTGCGATACTGCCATGCAAATGTAAACCTTTTCTGACGATGCACTTTCTTTAGAATAGATGCAGTGACCATCTGTCTGCATCGGAGCCCCATACGCAGCAGGGTTCGTTGAAATGTCGTTTTAGACGCACATTCTGGTAGTCTCCTGCTTCATTCGGCCAGTGAGTTGCTCCACTTTAGCGTGTCTGTCGGCCCTCACGCACCTTCGAAGCCGACGTTCACCTCTCACATCAATGGCACGTGGTGCTCCGCAGTTTTCACGTCCCTTATTCTCAATGGTGCCATTTCTTTAAACACGATACACTTTAACCACAGCAGCACGCTAACAGTTCACAAACTGCGCTGTTTCAAAAATACTGCTACCCTTGTCCAGAAAGCCGATAATAATCCCATTTTTCAAATCTCTTAAATCGCTGCTTTTATCCATGACAGCAACGAGTGATATGTTTCCAGATTGCCTACAGCACACCTTATGTACACTCCAAGCCAGATCACGACACGTGCTCTCTTTCATTGGCTACGCGCTGTTGACGTCAAAAGTAGGAGGTGGTCACAATAATGTAACTCGACTGTGTATTTGCCTTTGAAAATAAAGGGTCTTGTGAAAATAGACACGGGGTTTACAGTATCCCACTAAAGGCCTTGGATCCAGAGGCCGATGATAAGATCTACATCGCCTCAATACTTTGGAATATCAAAGCACGGCTCGCAGAACATAAATACAACGTAAGGACAGCATCAATGCCCATCGCACTATCCAGGACAGTGCAGAAAGAAACCCACTACCCGTTGTGTAACGAGATCTCACACCTACAACCTCACATTTTAAGCTTGAGAACACTTTCACTTAGAGCTTTTTTTACGCTTTCCAACCGTAGGTTGAAGAAGCGTATATGCTCCAGCTTTGTCCGTCTGTCCGTCCGCACAATAACTCGCGTAAAAATGGTTCGATTTCTATAAAATTTTAGTATGTGGTAGGGGACCACCTGGGGAAGAACCCTATTGAAAATGGACGAAATGGGGTCAACGGTCACGACATAGGAACGGGATCCGTTCCGTTGCCGTCATGCGTCAGAACTTGCGTAAATATGGTTCGATTTCAATGAAATTTTAGTATGTGGTAGGGGACCACCTGGGAACGAACCCTATGGAAAA
Organism: Macrothele yani; assembly: GCA_039090855.1. Classification (NCBI taxonomy): domain Eukaryota; kingdom Metazoa; phylum Arthropoda; class Arachnida; order Araneae; family Macrothelidae; genus Macrothele; species Macrothele yani. Next base: position 115,093,258 of record CM076999.1, on the reverse strand, counting down.
TGGGCGAAATGGGGTCAAAGGTTAAGACATAGGATCAGGATCCATTCCGTCACCATTATGCGTTATAGCTTACGTAAAAATGCTTTGATTGAGACAAAACTTCACCATGTTTTACCGGAAGTATATTTTACCGGTTCTGTTGAATATTATCAAAATGGGGTCAAAGGTCAGGTCATAGGAGCGAGATTTATTCAACAGCCATTATCCTCATAACTTGAGTAATAATTGGGGTAATGATTTCTGGTATGTTAGAAAGCGTATCATAATCAATGCATTGCATGAGTTTACTAGCTTGTTATTACTGCACAAGCAACTAACAGCTGCAATGATGACTGGCCTTGCTTTGTTCCCATACTATGGAGGATATAAATCGTACAATCTGACCGGGGGAACACACTGTATCACCACTACGAACAGGGTAGCTGACTCCGAGTTACAATGGGACTCTACTCCACTAGCTATGTATAACTTCGATTTTTTACCTCCGCATCGGAAGGATTCAAGACACGTGCTTATTGCAACAGAAAATTCGGTGTCATCTTTCTTGTTTTTTTATCTTACCGGTTCCATTTATAACTTCGTTTTTTTATCTACGCATGGGAAGGATTCAAAACACGTGCTCATTGCAACCGAAAATTCGGTGTTATCTTTCTTGTTTTTTTATCTTACCGGTTCCATTTATAACTTCGTTTTTTTATCTACGCATCGGAAGGATTCAAGACACGTGCTCATTGCAACCGAAAATTTGGTGTCATCTTTCTTGGGGTTTTTTCTTATCGGTTCCATTGACTATGTATAACTTCGATTTTTTACCTCCGCATCGGAAGGATTCAAAACACGTGCTCATTGCAACCGAAAATTCGGTGTCATCTTTCTTGTTTTTTTATCTTACCGGTTTCATTTATAACTTCGTTTTTTATCTACGCATCGGAAGGATTCAAAACACGTGCTCATTGCACCCGAAAATTCGGTGTCATCTTTCTTGTTTTTTTATCTTACCGGTTTCATTTATAACTTCGTTTTTTATCTACGCATCGGAAGGATTCAAAACACGTGCTCATTGCAACCGAAAATTCGGTGTCATCTTTCTTGTTTTTTTATCTTACCGGTTCCATTTATAACTTCGTTTTTTTATCTACGCATGGGAAGGATTCAAAACACGTGCTCATTGCAACCGAAAATTCGGTGTTATCTTTCTTGTTTTTTTATCTTACCGGTTCCATTTATAACTTCGTTTTTTTATCTACGCATCGGAAGGATTCAAGACACGTGCTCATTGCAACCGAAAATTTGGTGTCATCTTTCTTGGGGTTTTTTCTTATCGGTTCCATTGACTATGTATAACTTCGATTTTTTACCTCCGCATCGGAAGGATTCAAAACACGTGCTCATTGCAACCGAAAATTCGGTGTCATCTTTCTTGTTTTTTTTATCTTACCGGTTTCATTTATAACTTCGTTTTTTATCTACGCATCGGAAGGATTCAAAACACGTGCTCATTGCACCCGAAAATTCGGTGTCATCTTTCTTGTTTTTTTATCTTACCGGTTTCATTTATAACTTCGTTTTTTATCTACGCATCGGAAGGATTCAAAACACGTGCTCATTGCAACCGAAAATTCGGTGTCATCTTTCTTGTTTTTTTATCTTACCGGTTTCATTTATAACTTCGTTTTTTATCTACGCATCGGAAGGATTCAAACCACGTGCTCATTGCACCCGAAAATTCGGTGTCATCTTTCTTGTTTTTTTTATCTTACCGGTTTCATTTATAACTTCGTTTTTTATCTACGCATCGGAAGGATTCAAAACATGTGCTCATTGCACCCGAAAATTCGGTGTCATCTTTCTTGTTTTTTTATCTTACCGGTTTCATTTATAACTTCGTTTTTTATCTACGCATCGGAAGGATTCAAAACACGTGCTCATTGCAACCGAAAATTCGGTGTCATCTTTCTTGTTTTTTTATCTTATCGGTTCCATTGACTATGTATAACTTCGAATTTTTTCCCCTTCGCATCGGAAGGATTCAAGACACGTGCTCATTGCAATCGAAAATTCGGTGTCATCTTTCTTGTTTTTTTATCTTATCGGTTCCATTGACTATCTATAGCTTCGAATTTGTTTTCCTTTTCAAAACACGTGCTGATTGCAACCGAAAATTCGGTGTCATCTTTCTTGCTTTTTTCTTATCGGTTCCATTGACTATGTATAACTTCGAATTTTTTCCCCTTCGCATCGGAAGGATTCAAGACACGTGCTCATTGCAATCGAAAATTCGGTGTCATCTTTCTTGTTTTTTTATCTTATCGGTTCCATTGACTATCTATAGCTTCGAATTTGTTTTCCTTTTCAAAACACGTGCTGATTGCAACCGAAAATTCGGTGTCATCTTTCTTGCTTTTTTCTTATCGGTTCCATTGACTATGTATAACTTCGAATTTTTTCCCCTTCGCATCGGAAGGATTCAAGACACGTGCTCATTGCAATCGAAAATTCGGTGTCATCTTTCTTGTTTTTTCTTCTCGCCGGTTCCATTGGGTATGTATAACTTCGAATTTTTCCTCATCCGCATCGGAAGGATTCGAAACACGTGCTGATTGCAACCGAAAATCCGGTGTCATCTTTCTTGTTTTTTTTATCTTACCGGTTCCATTAGCTATGCATAACTTCGATTTTTTACCTCCGCATCGGAAGGATTCAAAACACGTGCACATTGCAACCGAAAATCCGGTGTCCCCATTCAAGTTCTAACTGTTAACTGTATGGAGAATTGTATCACCTGACTATCATACACCTTCGTGGAAATGTAGAACATAATGTATTTATCAATAATAAAGTGAAACTAGCTCAATGAATTACAGAATTCCTTACCTCTGTGTACTGAAACAGCTTCGTATAATTTCCTATAAGTTTGAATGAACAACCATATCTGGATATCAATGATGGAACTAAAGTGAAATCAATGATTGATCCATGGTCGGTGGGCATCAATGTCGCATCAAGGGTATACGTCCCTATTGTCCATGGCGTTTCAATGTCCACATAAAAAAACTAATAACAGAAAAAATTGTATTAGAACAAAAGAAACATCAAATGGTACACTTCAAGTTATAGTGTTAATCAATCATAAGCAGTAATACCATGATAAATTATTGCCGCGTCAATTCCCATTTCGGAACTTGAGGTCATAAGTTTGCGACGAAGTGGGATCCAAAAGTTTGGGGACTTGCCGTATAGCAGAGCCGTAATTAGGGTGGGGTACAAGAGGAGGGGCTGCCCCGGGCGCAGCTCAAGGGAGGGCGCAAAAATAACTATGCACAATCTAACTAAAATTTAAATTGAAACTTTAGCACCGGTTACTGCTACAGTTTTTCCCTCGCCATATTTCGTCATTTGTCTATTTGCAGAATCGGTTTGTTCAAGTACGATCCATAGGACCCTCTCAACGGGATCAGGACCCCTACCGAAATTTTCGCCTGCGCTATTTTTTTTATTATTATTATTTTTATTATTTTCATAGTCATTTCAAAATAGTACTTTATACGATATAATTATAGGCAGTTTGTGCGTCGTTTTGATTTTGATGTTTGTAAAGTTGATCAAGTTAGCTGAAGGCATTATAACTTTATTTGAATATACGTACATTATACACTGACGGAAAAAAAAATCCCAACACCACGAAAAAATAGTTGTAGAGGAATGAAATGGCTGCAATACATTTGTATAGGTAACATATTTAATCGATTAAGGTTTCAAGATCACAGCTTAATGTAAGCGCGAGAAGAGCCATTTTAAATGTGAAATGCTGGTACATTAATAACCGGTGTAACCGCTAGAATGTTGAATGCAAGCACGCAAACGTTCATGCATTGTGTCGTACAGGTGCTGGATGTCAGTTTGTGGGATGGAGTTCCATGCCTGTTGCATTTGCTCGGTGAATACAGCGACGGTTAATGCTGGTTGGGGGTGACGCTGGAGTTGTCGTCCAATGATGTCCCATACGTGCTCGATTGGGGAAAGATCTGGTGATCTAGCAGGCCACGGCAACATGTCGACACTCTGTAGAGCATGTTGGGTTACAACAGCGGTATGCGGGCGAGCGTTATCCTGTTGAAAAACACCCCTGGAATGCTGTTCATGAATGGCAGCACAACAGGTTGAATCACCAGACCAACGTACAACTGTGCCGTCAGGGTGCGTGGGATAACCACGGGAGTGCTCCTGCTGTCATAGGAAATTGCTCCACAGACCATAACTCTAGGTGTAGGTCCAGTGTGTCTCGGCCGCAGACAGGTTGGTTGCAGGCGCTCACCTGGCCTCCTTCTAAGCAGCACACGGCCATCACTGGCCCCCAGGCAGAACCGGCTTTCATCAGAAAACACAAAAGATCTCCACTCCGTCCTCTAATGAGCTCTAGCTTGACTCCACTGACGTCGCAAACGGCAGTGGTTTGGAGTAATTGGAATGCACGCTACAGGGCGTCTGGCTCGGAGCTGTCCTTCAAGTAACCGATTTGTAACAGTTCGTTGTGTCACTGTGGTGGCAACTGCAGCTCGAATTGCTGCCGCAGACGCGGTACGATGCGCCACGGCCATACGCCGTACACGGCGGTCTTCCCTCTCAGTAGTGCCACGTGGCCGGCCGGAACCCGGTCTTCTTGAGGCAGTACCTTCCCTTGACCACCGCTGCCAACAATCATGCACAGTGGCTACATTCCTGCCAAGTCGTTCTGCAATATTGCGGAAAGAAAATCCACCTTCTTGTAGCCCTATTACACGACCTCGTTCAAACTCCGTGAGCTGTTGATAATGGCTTCCTCGTCTTCTTAAAGGCATTCTTGACTAACATCAACACACTACGTTGAATCTCAACGATAACTAACGCTCACGAACGTTACAGCGCGTATTTGCAGCAAACCTGCTTTGCATGTTCCGAGGGGCGCTACTAGCGCCACACGTATGCGCCGAGCGCGAAATTTGCATAGACGTCATCTTACAGATGTACTCTCACCGCCTACCAACTGTCGTTTATCTAACACAACTTCTTGGTGTTGGGATTTTTTTTTTCCGTCAGTGTATTATGTAATACCTTCAACATTTTTTCCTTTGATCGTCACGCCTTCTGTGTGTTGACTTCTCGCAAGGGGAGGGAGAGCAGGGGAGGGGAGAGTTAGCGAGAGAGAGAGAGAGAGAGAGAGAGAGACAGCAGAGTTGATATGGGCTGAGCCCGAAAGCCCTAAGCAGAGCACGGGCCCGAATCGGGCCCCGGCAGTAGAATATTTACTGCGGTTCGGGCTCGGGCTCTTAGAGAGAGGGAGAGCGAGGGAATTTTTTTTAAATGCACTGGTGTGCAAAAATTAACGACAAAGAGGAGAAATTAGCATAACAGCGGAACGAGCAGGTAGATCGGACCGAAAGACCACTCAGGAGATAGACTAGGGTCCGGTACGGTAGGGCATGCGCATATATGCAGCATATAAGCACACGGACGGTGTACGCTCAGCAATTCGGTGAAAGGTATTGCACGGTGTACATCGGTTTGAACGACGTCGAGTTGCTGCCACCGTGTGATATGGCCAACTGGCAATCCAGTAGACGACATCTGGATTACTTTACCCGAGGTCACGTCATTGGGAAGTTGGAAGAAGGTTGAAGTGTGACTAGTGTGACCGAGGAGTTCGGGATCGCTCATAGCATCGCTTCACGAGCTTGGAGAGCATTTCAAACGACAGGAACAGCTGTCTGAGAGTTTAGCAGTGGTCGTCCACGAGCAACCACGGCGGCAGACTGCCGGTATATTGTCCTACAGGCGAGAACAGACAGACGGCAGACAGCGAGCGAAATCGCAAGGCACATGCAACAGACAACTGGACGTCCGTTATCACGTTTTACCGTGGCCAGGAGGCTGCACAAAGGTGGTCTTTTTGCACGACGACCAGTGCGGTGTGTGCCATTAACGCCTGCTCATCGGAGACGGCGGTTTCTGTGGTGCCAGGAGCACAAGAACTGCACACATCAGCAATGGGGTCGAGTTCTCTTTACGGATGAGAGCCGATTTAGTTTGACGAGCGATTCTGGACGTCTACACATATGGAGAGAGCAGGGAACACGCAATCACACCTCCAACATCATCGAAAGGGGCCGGTTTGGAGGTGGCGGGGTTCTCGTTTGGGGCGGTATCGTGCTTGATAGCCGTACTGACCTCTATATCTTCCAAGGAGGTTCAGTCACTGGTGTCCGCTATTGTACCGAGGTTCTCCTGCCTCACGTGCGTCTGTTTAGAGGTGCTGTGGGTTCTGAGTTCCTCTTCATGGACGACAACGCTACACCTCAGCGTACAGTGGCTGTCGCAGAGCTGTTGGAGAGTGAAGATATTCAACGCATGGATTAGCCCGCAAAGTCCCCGGACCTAAATCCAATCGAACACGTGTGGGACCTTCTCGGGAGACGCTTGGCAGCACGTCACAAGCCGCCAGCGACGATTCCGCAGCTGCGATTGGCGCTACAAGAGGAATGGGCCGCGATGCCTCAACAGCTCCTTGACAACCTTGTCCTCAGCATGGACAGACGTTGTAAATCCTGCAACGCAGTCATTGGTGATCATATCCCTACTAAAGACTGGATTTTTCTTGGCAGCCGCCTGTCACATGGATGTTTCTGTCTTCTGTCCAGTTGTGCTCGAAGCTACCTTTTCAATAACGTGCCTTTACATTCCTTGTTTGGACGGTTTTGCCTACTACTGTCCCATATTATTACATCTTGGGGATCTTATGGTATGATTTGAGTCGATGTTTAGCACTTCTGCCACGACGTTACATTCGAAAAACCGTCTGGCCCTTAATTTTTGCCCGCCAGTGTATTTAGAATTTATATGGCACGTCTGAACACAAAAAAGGAAGCATTCTTTTTTCTTAAACCAGAAAATTAGCAATTTTTTTTTAATTACTTACAGGTTTTGCTTTTGGACATCCTGTTCGTACATTTATCCGTCTACTCACAATTTCTCTGCTTTCAGCACCATGGCTATCCATGTTTACATAGTACTGATTATCTGGCCCTATCTGCAAAAGAAAACCAATTATCTCAGGGAACGTTTCTTGAAAAACGAAAGAACAAAGTCAAGTAGATAAAGAAATCTTTAAACAAAGAAAAGTTTTAGATAATTGGTTAACAACCATCGCTATTATTAATAATATAAACACCCAGATCTGTCTCTCTCAAACGCTTGACGTTACACCAACGTCTGCATTGTTGCGTCATTACTTATCAATCAATTCGTGTGTGCTCTCACGATGTCAAAATCATTACCTGCAATATACTAGCACGAGATCCCTTTAAAATGTCAAGGTGATCGCGTGCTAATTTAAAAACATTGGATTACAAATTACTCGATTTCTGTTTTTCCGATCTACAAAATTCGAGTTGAATCACAGCAAGTTGAGTTTGCACGCAATCACATTGAGATGTCCAGGTGATCGCCTGCTAATTTAAAAACATTGGATTATCAATGACTCGAGTTCTATTTATCCGATCTATAAAACTCGAATTAAAATCTCAATAACGCGGCAAGTTGCGTTTGTATATTAATTTAATTTAGCACAATTCGAATATTAATTTGTGTGCTTTAATTTTTTTTTTTTGCTTTTTAATTTAACTTATTTTCCGAGTTTTGTGCTAACTATAAAATACATTTTGCAAAATATCGATCTATCTGAACGTTCTAACTTACCATAAAAACTGAAATAATGCGATGACAAAGTGAGCAATGTTGCATCTAAAAGCATATGTCGCCGCAATAGCACATTGCCGAGAATTTACATAGTTCCGATTTGTAATACCAGATGTCGCACTATTTTGTAGAAAAAGCTTCGGTATGAAGCTTCAAACTAAAAGTTCGGATAGGACAGTCTAAAACAAGACGTGAGCGGAATAACACGTGTGCCGGAGAAAAAGTAATTTAACGCGAAAAATCAAAGCAAAAGTTATTAAGGTAAGTTTACACGAAAACAACTGCACTACAGGAAAATTGTTGAACAGCAACACATATTTCTCGCAGAATATTTACCGCGAGATTTTTTTAAAAAGCGGAAATAAATAGTGCATAATTTTTAGTTCTAACATGAATGAGTTCTAAAACGTCGGCAAATGCAAATACACTGCTGACCACCCAAAATGCAACACCAAGAAGAAAGCATCCGAATGGCCTGAAATTGGCAGCATGCGTCGCCCGCGAGAAGACATGCAAACGATTAGCATTGCATGCAGGGCATTTGCAAATCATGTGCGCCCGGCACGCCACCGAGAAGCACTATAAGAAGGGTGCACAGAAGGCGGGGTGTAAGTAGTGGAAGTGTGTTGTGCTGCCGGACCTGTGCGTGGGAAGCTTCCTGATGCCTCGTCGCACAATACGGCAGTCATTTCAGCACGTTTCGGAGTTCCACAGAGGACGAATAGTGGCTTATCGCGACAGCGGTTTATCGTACCGAGACATCGGCGCCCGTGTGGGACGACATCCAGTCACAGTGAGGCGAGTGTGGATTCGGTGTGTGCAGGAGGGACAGACGGACCGACATGAGCGATTGCCGCTGCCGTGGCACACCGCCGTAACCAGAAAACCGGCATGTTGTGGGGCGGGCATTGACGTATCGCACCACAATATCACGAACGTTAGCACAGGAATTAGGGTGTGTTGCGCAACAACCTGTGTCACCACGTACCGTTGACGTCGTCTGCAGGAGCGGGGACTTGTCGCACGGCGCCCATTGCTCCGATTACCAATGACGTTACATCACCGGCGAGTGCGGCGGCAGTGGGCCGTTGAACGCCGCACATGGACTCCGGAATGGAACGACATTGTCTTCTCCGACGATTCCCGCTTCTGTCTCCAACACCACGATGGTCGGATCCGCGCGTGGCGGTACCGCGGCGAGAGACTGTATGACGCCTGCATTCTGCATCGCCATACCGGTCCGTCGCCTTTCGTTATGGTTTGGGGCGCAATTGGATATGACACCCGCATCCCTCTGGTACGCATCGCCGGTACACTCAACAGCCACCGCTACATCTCCGACGTTTTGGAGCCTGTGGTCCTCCCTTACATGCAGGACCTGCCAGCGGCCACGTTTCAACAGGACAATGCGCGCCCGCACGTGGCACGCATTGTGCAACAATTCTTCACGGCCCACCAGGTGTCGCTGCTGCCATGGCTCGCCTGATCTCCTGATATGTCGCCCATTGAACACGTCTGGTCGCTGATCGGCAACCGAGTGGCCCGGCAAGCACCAACCGCGGCTAGGTCTGATGAACTGTGGCAACGTGTGGAAGCAGCCTGGACCGACATACCCCAAGTCCACATCCAAAGCCTCTTTCGCTCGATACCGCGTCGTGTAGCGGCCGTTATTGCCAGCCATGGGGGCCACACGAACTATTGATGTCTGCGTGTTCCGCAAGTCGCACGGGTCTGTAAGCTCAATCGTTTCAGCTTGGTATCTGTTGTTATGTGTCCAGTAAATCTGGCTTTGCTATCTCGTGTCCTTCTTGGTGTTGCGTTTTGGGTGGCCAGCAGTGTAGTTGAGTGCGATAATGGCTGATCGCAGCGCCATCCAACAGCTTTCCAGAGAACCGTAACAGCTCACAGCTGTAATGACAGAAGGAACGTAAGTTGACGGTGAAACCAATGTCGATCGAGAAGCAACATTTCAGGCACTGCTTCCTGTTTGCGTTTCAGCTGAAAAAAAGTGCCCAGCGAATGATCTGTGCTGCTTTGGGTGAGGCTGCTGTGCCCTGCAGTACGTGTAAGAAGTGGTTCCAGCGGTTTAAGCAGGGAAATTTCGACCTCCGTCATACAGAACGTCCGGGACAGCCACAGAAAGTGGACGCTGAGGAACTGGAACAACTGTTGGACGCGCGGATCCATGTCGCACACAGTCAAAGCTCGCCTAGGAACTCGGCAAGCCATTCCAAAGCTCCTGCACAAGCTTGGACGGATTCACAAGGAGGGCTATTGGGTGCCCCACCAACTCACAGCTGCGAACAAGTCTAGGCGCTAAGATGTTGCTGTGTCCTTGCTCTCCAGATTCAAGAAGGAGGATTTCCTCCACAAAATTTTTACCTGTGATGAGAAATGGATCCTCTACGATAATCCTAAGCAGCCCAAATCGTGGGTTTATCCAGGTCAGCCCACTACCAGTACCGCCAAACCAAATATCCATGCCAGGAAGTTGTTGCTGTGCATATGGTGGGATCAGCGCGGTGTCGTACCCTATGAGTTGCTCAAACCTGGTGAAACGATGAATGCTGAGCGTTAATGTCAGCGACTCATTCGTGTGAGTGACGCACTGGAGGCGAAAAGGCCATACACCGGCAAGGGCAGAAGGTCGGTCTGTTGCTTCACACCACGAAAACGGCTTTAAACACGATCACCGACCTGGAATGGGAGATTTTGTCCCACCCGGCGTATTCTCCAGACTTCGCCCCATCGGATTATCACCTCTTTCGCTCCCTGCAACATCTCCTGAGTGATACGCACTTCACTTCTGTCGAGGAGGTCCACACAAGTATTTATCAACTCGAAACAATAATCTTTTTTCCGCAGTGGCATTCGGCAGCTCCCTGGCCGATGGCTCAAATGCATCTAACACGACGTGGATTATTTCCCCGATTAGGTACGTATTCGATTTGCTGTCAACGTGTCGTGCCTGTGGCCGAGAATTAAGTTGAACACCTAATAGCTTATAGAGTGAGAGTGCCTGTGCAATCAGGCACTCGTACAAGTCCGTTTTTTTTTGTTTTTTTTTTGTCCCCGTTGTTCATAAAATCTGTAATAAGATGCTCTAAATTTAAAATGAAGAACCTCCCGAGAGACAAGAGAATTCCATTTGCAATGCCTTTTGCTCAGATATTGCACTGAAATATGTCCGTGAAAAGATGCAGGTGCAAAGGACAGCACATCACTGTACAATGCAATGCAATGAAGCGCCCATTAAGTTTTTACTATGCTTCCTTACAAAAAAGCCGGCGTCTATTTTATTTACGCTTTTCAACAGTAGGTTGTGCTCCAGCTTTGTGTTGAACTGAAGGAGCGAAAAAAGGGATCCGTCCGTCCGTCCGTCCGTCCGTCCGTCCGTTCACCTGTCGGCACGAACTTGCTTAAAAATGGTTCGATTTCGATGAAATTTTAGTATGTGGTAGGGGACCACCTGGGGACGAACGCTATTGAAAATGGATGAAATTGGGTCAAAGGTCACGCCATAGGAGCAAGATCCATTCCATTGCCCTTATGCGTTATAACTTGCGTAAATATGGTTCGATTTCGATGAAAATTTAGTATGTGGTAGTGGACCACCCGGGGACGAAATCTATGGAAAATGGACGAAATGGGGTCAAAGGTCGCGGAATCATTCTATTGCCCTTATGCGTCACAACTTGCGTAAATACGGTTCGATTTCGATGAAATTTTGGTATGTGAAAGGGGACCACTGGGGACGATCCCTATTGAAAATGGACGAAATGGGGTCAAAAGCCACGGCATAGGAGCGGGATCCATTCCATTGCCCTTATGTGTCACAACTCGCGTAAATATGGTTCGATTTCGATGAAATTTTAGTATGTGGCAGGAGACCACTGGGGACGAACCCTATTGAAAACGGGTGAAGTGGGGTCAAAGGTCAGGACATAGGAGCGGGATGCATTCCATTGCCTTTATGCGTCATAACGTGCGTTAAAATGGTTCGATTTCGATGAAATTTTAGTATGTGGTAGGGTACCACCTGTGGACGAACCCTATGGAAAATGGACGAAATGGGACCAAAGGTCAGGACATCGGGATCATTCCATAGCCCTTATGCATCATAACTAACGTAAAAATGCTTCGATTGCGACAAAACTTACATGTTATTTCGGAGGTATACTGAACCGGTTCTGTTGTATATCATCGAAATGGAATCAAAGGTCAGGGTACAGGACCGAGATTTATTCCACAGCCATTATCCTCATAACTTCAGTGATAACTTGAGTGATAACTTGAGTAATGATTTCTGGTATGTTGGAAAGCGTATCGTAATCAATGCATTGCATGATTTTACTAACTTGTTCATAGCCACGTCCGGCTATAGGTATCTCCCGATTCTTTACTTGGGTGGTTAATGTTCTCATTTCCCACACTGACCAGATGTCTAAGGAAATGCATTTTTCTGCTTCTGCCAGTATCAGGAGAAAGGAACAAAGTGCATCCGGGGCCGCCTTGATAGGGAGCCATCTACGCATTCACTCCCCAAGCCCAGGAAGACTGCGGGAAACCCCGGAAAAACCGCAGATGGCCAGTGGGCTGGGACTCGAACACCAGACAGAAACGTCCACCTCCCGCACTGCCCACAGCGAGTAAACCAACTGCGCCAAGTGGTAAGAATTTTTAGCAAAACATAATTACAAAATTTCAAATCGTACAGGATGTCTACAAATGATTGAAGCGGTTTCACGATTTTATTGTAGGTATGTTATTTGACATATGATCACGAAAACTTTACAATTGCATATAACAATGCACAAAGTTTTTTTGGGGACACATTAGAGGTGCTCGATATGCTCCCCTTGAGTGATTTTGCAAGCAGCAACTCTGTAATCAAGTTTCCCCCACACGCCAGTTGTTATGTCTCTATCAATCTGAGAGGCACTGATAATGCGAGCCAGCAGTTCTGGTAGATCGGCTGGTAAAGGCAACACAAACGCCGAATCTTTCACATATCCCCACACGAAAAAAATCTCAGGGGATTAAGTCGGAGGAGGGTGGAGGGCATAACAGCAGTTGGTGTTCATCATTCCCAGCACGACCGATTCATCGCTTTCGCAATGTGGCGTTCAAGAATTCGCGAACAACGCGATGGAAATGGGGCGGAGTGCCATCCTGTAGGTAGAAGAAGTCCACACCGTCGGTCTCCAACTGCGGCATGAGCCAATATTCCAAAATGTACAGATACATCGCGATGGAATTTGGGCGGAGCGCCATCCTGTTGGTAGAGTGAAGTCCATACTGTCGGTCTCCAACTGCGGCATGAGCCAATGTTCCAAAATGTCCAGATATATCGCGATGGAAATGGGGCGAAGCGCCATCCTGTTGGTAGATGAAGTCCACACTGTCGGTCTCCAACTGCGGCATGAGCCAAAGTTCCAAAATGTCCAGATGAAGTCCACACTGTCGGTCTCCAGCTACGGCATGAGCCAATGTTACAAAATGTCCAGATACATCGCGATGGAATTTGGGGCGGAGCGCCATCCTGTTGGTAGATAAAGTCCACACTGTCGGTCTCCAACTGCGGCATGAACCAATGTTCCAAAATGTCCAGATATATCGCGATGGAAATGGGGCGGAGCGCCATCCTGTTGGTAGATGAAGTCCACACCGTCGGTCTCCAACTGCGGCATGAGCCAATATTCCAAAATGTACAGATACATCGCGATGGAATTGGGGCGGAGCGCCATCCTGTTGGTAGAGTGAAGTCCACACTGTCGGTCTCCAACTGCGGCATGAGCCAATGTTCCAAAATGTCCAGATATATCGCGATGAAAATGGGGCGGATCGCCATCCTGTTGGTAGATGAAGTCCACACTGTCGGTCTCCAACTGAAGCATGAGACAATGTTACAAAATGTCCAAATACATCGCGATGGAATTGGGGCGGGGCGCCATCCTGTTGGTAGATAAAGTCCACACTGTCGGTCTCCAACTACGGCATGAGTCAATTTTACAAAATGTCCAGATACATCGCGATGGAATTGGGGCGGAGCGCCATCCTGTTGGTAGATGAAGTCCACACTGTCGGTCTCCAACTGCGGCATCAGCCAGTGTTTCAAAATGTCCAGATACACGTGCCTGGTAACAGACTTTTCACAGAAGAAAAATGTGCCGTAAATTTTAAATTTTGAGACCGCACAGAAAACATTGATTCTTTGAGAATCCCGAATGTGCTCCGCGAAGGTGTGGGGGTTTTCTGTGTCCCAGATTCGCACATTGTGCCTATTCACTCTGCCACTAACAAAAAATGTTGCTTCATCACTGAAGACAAGTTCATCAGAAAACGCATCGTCTTCTTCCAGAAAACTTTGAAATCGCGAGTAAGAGCAGCTCACATTGTCATCGGGCGTCAGGGCTGGTAACAATTGCAAACGGTGTGGCTTCTGCTTCAATCGTTTGTGTAAGATCTTCCAAAATGTCAATCGTGGAATATCCAGTTCTCTACTAGCTGTGCGTGTCGACTTCTATGAGCTACGCGCGAAATTTGACCGCACGAGTTCCACGGTTTCTTCAGGCACTGATGGACAACCCGTTGATTTCCCTTTACACAGGTATCCTGTCGCGTTTTAACTGTACATACCCTCGCCGAATGGAGTTGGCGCTGGGTGAAGTTTTCCTAAATTTCGTTCGAAAGTGTCGCTGCACTGTTGTCCCAGATTGACTAGTATGAAATTCGAGGACAGCAAACGCTTTCTCTCTGTTTGAAGCCATCTAACCGACCATAAGACAAGTACTTCCCTCTCGCGGCGAGCAAAGTAAACTTTTAGCAATGGGTGTCTGATAACATCCAACTCGAGCAGCATATCGCTAATATTACAGCCGCAAAAAAAAAAAAAAATCACTAAACCGCTCCAATCATTTGTGTATTTAATAATATGAAGGCATTTATTTCCATAATTCGCCTCTAAATGCTAGCCTGCTGGAAAGGAGATACCAGTATAATGAAGACTATCAGGAAATATCTACCCCGATCAGCCGAAACATAAAAAACAGCTCCGCGTTATGCAAATTAGCTCGCGTATAGTCAATTAGCGTCATGTGCCAAAATCGCGAATGATACACAGAGGGTGGGTCGAAAGTTTTGGAATATTTGGATCACTTCATGTATTCATTCGTACCTTTACGAAGAAAGCTGACTAGCATTCAATGTATAGACCACCGTGTTGCACCGTCTTTAGCCATCTCTTCGATTCCACGACGGTACTAGTTCTTGACCTTCGAGGCGAAGAACTCCTCCACCCTAGCTGCACCTCCACCAAGTTGTAAATGTGTTGAAAAACTTCTGTAGACGTTTTGACTCAGATTTTAGTATTCGTTCTTCGAATGTGTTTTCCCCCTTATTCGCTGTGAGCGAGATCCTGTTTATACTCTTAGCAGGCATGGCATATAGTTCGTGAATGAGAAGATTTATTTCGGCTTTACTTCGAGGACATTGAAAAGATCAGATCAGATCATAAGAAGAGGATTTTAGGAAGAGAATGTCTGACCCAGGTCTTAAACAACCCTTAGAAATAGGAAGCTAGGAGAATTGGGCTAGAGTGCCCGATAGGAAAGTGACGCGGAAGCGAAGTAGAAAGGGGAAGGAAGACGCCCTTGTTTATTACCGGGGGCCAGTACCGGGGGTCCGACGGCTTAACGTGCCCATCCGACGCATGGCGGATATTTAGTATTTCGAGCGTTCGTACCTGCCTGGGATCTAACCCGAGGTCTTCTCCCTGGCAGTCACGAACGCTGACCAATAGGCCATCCGCGGCCCAGGACATTGAAAATCAAATTCCCAGAACATTAATATGATATTTGTTCAGGACATTCTTCCACTGCTTTAGCCAGGACTGTTGCTGAGGGAGAATTTTATCCTGAATGGAATAAATCTTCCTCCGATAAATTAACTCTGTTATTTACAGAAAACTTGTACATTCAACGCTTCATGTCTTCCTGTTGCAACGACGAGTTACCGCTATCTGTTATCTCACCTTGCAGTGTTCTACTGAAGAACTACTTTCCTGATGATTCGGGCGTTCTCCGTAAATAACTCATAACTATGACGTTCAGATCAGATCAGATCATATGTAGAGGATTTTAGGAAGGGAGTGTCTGACCCCAGGTCTTAAACAACCCTTAGAAATAGGAAGCTAGGAGATTTGGGCTAGAGTGCCCGATAGGAAAGTGACGCGGAAGCGCAGTAGAAAGGGGAAGGAAGACGCCCTTGTTTATTACCGGAGGGCCACTACCCGGGGTCCGACGGCTTAACGTGCCCATCCGACGCACGGCGGATATTTAGTATTTCGAGCGTTCGTACCTGCCTGGGATCGAACCTGAGGTCCTTCCCGTGGCAGTCACGAACGTTGCCCACTAGGCCACCCGCAGGCCCTAACTATGGGTTTGTTATTCTGTTTTCCCTAAGAATGTTTCTTTCAGTTGGCAACATATTCTCCTCGACTGGGGGCATGATGGTATTGCTTGTGAATGTATTTATACTTGAGGCACTTCCATTTCTGCGCGCTAGGCCTGAGGTGGAGGTATAATACCCCCGAAAGATCTCACTATAATAGTTTATTAAATTACGTGTGTGTAGTTTTTAAAATGTAAATAAATAACATCTTTTATCTAGTATCTAGTGAGGTATCATCGTGCTTAGGCAGTTATATATAGTTTTGAGTTTGGTAATTTAGCACGAAAATCATCATTCATTCATCCTCCTGGAACAAGCAATAATCTGACGTGACAAAGTCCGGACTACATGCTGCGGGTGACATCAATTCGATGCCATCAAGTTTAGAGTTTTGCTCAGGTCGTTCGCGCGGTATGTGGTCGAGCGTTGTCCTGCTGCTAGGGAGCGCGCTTTCTGTTCACCAATGCCGGGGTACTTCTCCTCCAAAACGGCATACATCCGCTCTAGTTGTTCAGAGCAGAGATTGACGTTGATGGTCAGATCATTTGGAACAGATTAGTAATGGATTATCCCCTCGGAATTCCACCAGACTCAAAGCATCACCTTGTGCTCTAAGCGCCCACGTTCGGCAACAGGTCCTGGAATCTGGCCAAGGCTCAACCACGGCCGTTGTGTGTTAGAATTACTGAAATAGACCCAATTTTCATCACACGTAACAATTCTCTCAAACGTAACCCCCCCCCCTCCTATTAAGAGTTTTCCTTGAATGTTATTTGGCCATTTTAAGCATCTCTGCGCATGTAACTCTTAATACTTCATTAGCACAACTAAAATCTCTTGTGCCCAAAACACAAGCATAAATTGCAGTATTTCAGCATGCTCCAGTGCAGCTCTGTCAGGATGATGGCCTCATTGGAGCTGCACTGCAAAGCATAGCAAATGCCAAAAATCAAGAAATTTTACAAATAAGTAAAAAGTTTTCCATTTTAGTTTACTGTGGTGATCAGATTGCTAAATTCGAAGCGCAGTTAATACTTTTAACTTTTCACATAAAGCTGCAGAGGTTGTCCAAAATAATGGAAACAGCTTGAAACAATAGGTGTTACGCACCTGATGTGGTGCACCTTTGTAATTTAAAACTGCTTGAATCCTCCTTGGAATTGACGCATACAAGTCCTGGATGGTATTATGTTGTACCATTGTTCCTGCAGAAACTGCTCCAATTGCTTGAGAGACGCCAGAGGGGATAACGGGATCGCACTCTATTTTCCAAGGGCTCAATCATGTTTAAGTCCGGTGATTGTGCAGGCAAGGGAATGTGTGCAACTTCATCCTCATGTTCCTCAAACCATGACTGAACAGTTCGACTTCTGTGAATCGGGGCATTATCATCTTGAAAGGTGCAACCCCCTGACGGAAACAATGTCTGCGCCATTGAATGCACATGGTCGGCCAAAAGGGTGACATAGTCCCCGCTAGTGATCCGTCCGTATAAGGTGATAATGGGACCTGCTGCAAACCACGAGATCATGGCCCAAACCATTACGGAACCGCCCCCATGCTTCACTGTAGGAAGGAGACAGTCTGTGTTGTAGGCTTCTGCGGGGGTTCTCCACACGTAAACCCGTCCTGTGGTGGGGAATAGTGAGAAACTTGATTCATCGGAAAACAAGACATGTTTCCATTCATCTGCAGTCCACGTTTTTGGTTCCTGGCGCAACTGTAAGTCTCAGTTTCATATTCACCTGTGACACAAGGCGCAGTTCTGCCATAAATATTGTGCTTATGCAATTCCCTTTGCACGGTATGGGTCGACACTGGTTCTTGAAAATATGCATTAAGATCAACAGTCACTTTTGTCGCCGTGGTCTCCCTCCTGTCTCTCGCAGTGAGTTTGGTTTACAGTTGTGTCTCGCAGATGATGTTGTGCCGTGAAGGTTGAATGCTGTCATGACCTTCGACACGGTACCTCTCGATATACCCAATGCCTGGGCCAAGGTGGTTACCGACGCACAAACCAGACGATCTCCTACATTCTGTCCTCTTTGGAACTCCGACAGGTCACTCATTGTGCCTTCACCTGGAACCAAATTATGCGAACTCCGATTTGCAATGCAATCACACAGACCCTTGAGACTATAAGCAATACCTTTTTACAGAAACAATTGTAGCTACATGTTCGTTGTACTCAAAAAGTAGCACATACCGAAGTCACTGTTCGCAGCGAGATGTTTCCATTATTTTGGATAATCCCCGTATACTAAAAAGTCAAAGTGGGCTCCCGTAATTAAAAAAGCCAGGGCTACGTTTTATCTCCAGTCCGGTTCAGGGTTGAAAACGGATCAAAACCTTTTGACCGAGACCCAGCCGTCATATAATTGGACCCGGCCCGGATCTGTTACCGGACCCGGACAATTCTGCTTTGAACTATAAATTCGAATATATCATCTTCATCGTTGTCAATCCATATCAATGCACTGCTGGATGAAGATCTCCCCAAGTTTCTTCAACAACGGACTGTTTGGAGTCTATCTCCTCCATCCACCCATCTCCCACGTGGTCTTCTTCTGGGTCTTTTCCTGTCCCTTTGAATCCAGTCTAAAATTCGAATATATCATCATCATCATCATCATCATCAATCGACTGCTGGATGAAGATCTTCCCAAGTTTCCTTCAACAACGGACTGTTTGGGGTCTATCTCCCCCATCCACCCATCTCCCACGTGGTCTTCTTCTGGGTCTTTTCCTGTCCCTTGGAATCCAGTCTAGAATTCGAATATGTCATCATCATCATCATCATCATCATTGTCAATCATTGTCAATCGACTGCTGGATGAAGATCTTCCCAAGTTTCTTCTACAACGGGCTGTTTCGGGTCAGTCTCCTCCATCCACCCATCTCCCTCGTGGTCTACTTCTGAGTCTTTTCCTGTCCCTTGGAATCCAGTCTAAAATTCGAATATATCATTATAAATCCACTGCTGGATGAAGATCGCCCCCAAGTTTCTTCAACAACGGACTGTTTTGGGCCAGTCTCCTCCATCCACCCATTTCCCACGTGGTCCTTTCCTGTCCCTTGGAATCCAGTCTAAAATTCGAATATATCATTATCAATCCACTGCTGGATGAAGATCTCCCCAAGTTTCTTCAACAATGAACTGTTTTGCGCCAGTCTCTTCCATCCACCCATTTCCCACGTGGTCTTCTTCTGGGTCTTTTCCTGTCCCTTGGAATCCAGTCTAAAATTCGAATATATCATTATCAATCCACTGCTGGATGAAGATCTCCCCAAGTTTCTTCAACAACGGACTGCTTTGGGCCAGTCTCCTCCATCCACCCATCTCCCACGTGGTCTTCTTCTGGGTCTTTTCCTGTCCCTTGGAATCCAGTCTAAACTTCGAATATATCATTATCAATCCACTGCTGGATGAAGATCTCCCCAAGTTTCTTCAACAATGGACTCGATATGATTGTGTGAGAATTGAAGATGTATTGCAGTTGTGTGATGTGAAGCAAAATGTTGTTAGCAAGGTGGAGACCAATATGCTTCGGTGGTTTGGCCATGTTGAAAGAATGAGTGATGAAATGCTTACTAAGAAAATATTTTCAGCCCAAGTGGCAGGAAGGAAAGGCAGAGGAAGGCCAAGGCAGACATGGGTGGATCAGATTCAGGAGTGTCTGCGTGAGAAAAAGATTATGAGTATGAAGTATAAAAGATCTTGTGTACGGCGTGTAATGGATATTAGTGAAGCACGAGTTGTATGTCAAGATCGCTGTAAATGGAGAAGTTTGATACTGCAACAGTGGGTAAAAAATGTCTGGTAGTTTGTATTTCTTTTTGGAGCTAACCTCTGAATCTCAGAGAACAGCTTATTGATACGTATAATGTATGTATGTGATGACTTCCACTCTTGTCATATTATTTATCCATGATTTCCTTTTGTTATCTCTCCTGCACTGAGAAAAACGTTTTGTTGAATCAACAAAAACTTTTGTCGATATATAGTCAACAAAAAATTTGTTGAATTTTCAAAATTATTTTGTTGAAAACTATTGTTGATATAACAAAATTTATTGTTATCACGACAAAACGTTTTGTTCATTTAACAAAATAATTAGGTCGATTTTTGAGAATTTGTTTGATCCAACAAAACATATCGTTATCGTGACACAATAAGTTTTGTTGCAGCAACAAAACATTTTGAACAATATGTTTTGTTGGATCAAACAAATTCCCAAAAATCGACCTAATCATTTTGTTAAGCGAACAAAACCGCTTTTGTCGTGATAACAATAAATTTTGTTAAATCAACAAAAATTTTCAACAAAATATTTTTGCAAATTCAACAAAGTTTTTTGTTGGCTGTATATCGACAAAGTTTTTTGTTGAATTAACAAAACGTTTTTCTCAGTGTGGTCACAGCAAGCACGCATGTCTCAACGCTTCTTTCAGTTGTCTGCAGTCTTTGTAAGTCTTTTTTATTTAGTTAAGGTCCACGTCTCTGCTCAGTACGTAAGTACTGGATTAAACACTTTTCTTTTAAAACATAACGGCATATTGCTCTTAAAAATTGTACCGTTTCTTCTAAAAGCCATCCAATCAAGAATTTTTTTACACCAATTAATTTCTTCATCAATGTAACCCTCACTTGATACCTGCTACCCAAGATAAATGCAGGAATTGGTTATCTCCAGTTTTTCTCCATCAACTGATAAATCTGCATGTCTTGTAAAAGCATTGTATTAGGTGTACAAATAAGTTTTAAAGCATGTTTTGTGTGACGTATATTGCTAATTTACATATCCGACATTCCCCGGCGTTGTTGTCACGTGACCGTAACAGGTCCAGAGTATAAAATGTGACACAGCAGCTTGCCCAAGAGTCAAACGCACTTGCACATCGGTAGGTGAAAGATGGCAAGCGATACTGCATTCGTTACGAATTTCATCAAGGAAAAAGTGCTGCAACAGCATGTGCATGGAGCTGTTCTGTTCTGGGGGAGAATATTGTATCGAAAAGCACGTGTGAGTTTTGGGTTTAGACCAGTGGTTCCCAACCTTTCTTTTGGCCATGCCCCACCTAAGCATCTCAAAAATCGTGGTGCCCCCTGTGACATATACACTGCCGGACAATTGCTAAGGACGGATGACAATAGCAACGATAGCAACCATAAAATGGAAGGCAGGAAAATGTGGAAATTAGCATAAGTGCGGGATACAGTAAGACGTGTTGTGCGTATGCAAATTTTGGAATGCCGAACTTGTTCGTGACGTCATAGCGCTGATAAGAGATATAAAGGATTTGACGCGTATTGACCGTTGTTGTTCAAACGCAAAGTTGAAAGGGAAAGAATCAATTGAGGAACTTGCAATTTTCAGTGTGTCTTCCCGACATCACCTAGATGATTGTACGCGTGGCCGTATTATTGGCAAGATTGAAGAAGGGCGAAAAATAACAGATGTTGCCAGGGAGTTCGACGTCAACCACAGTGTTGTTTCAAGGCTTTGGAAATCATTTCAAACAAATTGAGAGTGTAGCAAACGTCACGGGGGAGGTCGTGTTCGCAGTACGACACCTGCAGAAGATCGGTACATAGTGCTATCAACAAAAAGACACCGGCGCAGCACAGCTAGTGAGGTAGCAAATCAGTTTATGGCTGCTACTGGCAAGCGGATCTCCCGAAAAACTGTCGCCAGACGTTTGCATGAAGGAGGACTATACGCCCGCCGTCCTGTTGTGTGCATCAAATTGTCCAAACGTCACCGTACCGCCCGTTTGCAATGGTGCCATCAACATCGCAATTGGACTGATAACGACTGGTCTGCTGTCCTCTTCTCAGATGAGAGTAGATACAGTCTATCGTCTGATTGTCGACGGCAACGGATCTGGCGTGATAGTGGTACTGCATAATGTCCAGCAAACATACAGGAAAGGGACCGATATCCTACATGTAGTGTCATGGTATGGGCTGGCATCATGATCAATGGCCGACGTCCCTCTATGTGCTTCCAACTGGGACTATGACTGGCCAACGATACATTAATGATGTTCTGCTACCTCATGTTCGCATGTTCCGTGGTGCTGTCGGTGATAGATTCATTTTCATGGACGACAACGCAACATGTCATCGAACAGTCGCTGTCCAGGAGTGTCTTGAGAGCGAGGATAATCAACGCCTCGTATGGCCAGCACGTTCTCCAGATCTGAATCCCATTGAAAATGTGTGGGATGCTTTGGGGAGGAGTCTTGCTGGTCGCCAATGTCCTCCAATAATCAAGGACACCCTCATCCGAGCACTGACAGAGGAATGGGATAAATTACCTCAACAGCTGCTTGATAATGTTGTGCAAAGCATGACACGACGTGTGGAATCTTGCATCGCCCTCCATGGTGGCCATATCCCATATTGACGTCTTACGCCGGAACGGCAATTGCATTTTTTTCACGTTTATGTATTCTGCACAAAATGGCCTGTTTGTCCCTTGAACACGTTCCAAAGCCTTCTGGATTTCAGAGCACAATAAATTGTCTTTCTTGTAATGTCCTGGCATTCTGACATTATTTTATTTCACTTGGCATCCAACCACACTTACTTTTTTATGCGCTATATAGCCGTTTATGATCCGTCCTTAGCAATTGTCCAGCAGTGTAATTCTTATTATTCAAAAAACGAATTCCTATTCGCATGTTCTTTGGAAGCTTGTTAATGGCCTTTTCAAAGAACATGGCATCCGTGAAAGAGAAAAATAAAACAACGAAATTACAGTTGAAGTACTGAGGAAGAATTCACTAAGAAATGTTAAAAAAAAAAAATAATATGAAGTGATATGAAAAAACAGCAAATAAAATTTCAAAACTTATAATAGAAAACTGAAATGCATAAATATAAAATAATTTTAATGGAAGCTTTTTCTGTAATACTTTGATCATTTTAATTGAAAATACAATTTGAGCTCACCTCAAGTTAAGTAGACTAAAGTTAGTGAGATCTTAGAAGAAAATAAAAGTATTTAGTGTGCTAACCTGGCGATCTTAGAAGAATTCAAGGTACAAAAGTATTTAGTGTGCTCATTCTCGAATTGCCCCCTTAAAAATCAAACTGCCCCCTGTGGGGCGTGAGCCCCACATTGGGAACCACTGGTTTAAATCAGGTGATTTTGATGTTAGCGATCGAAAACGTAGCAGAAGGTTGCACATCAGGAACTGCAAGTATTTCTGGATGAAGATTCGTCTCAAACGCAAAAAAACTAGCTGAATGACTGGGAGTAACTCAACAAACAATTTCCAATCATTTACGCGCAATGGGAAAGATTCAGAAGGGAGGAAAATGGGTTCCACATGACCTGAGCCAGAGGAACAAGGATGAGCGTGTCATGAAGTGTTTGAATCTGTTGAATAAACAACACAGAAAGTCTTTCCTGTTGAAAATCGTTACGGGTGATGAAAAGTGGATATGGTACGACAATCCCCAAAACAAAAAACACTGCGTAGACCCCGGTGAAGCAACGACTTCGACACCGAAACGCAATATTCACTCCAAGGAAGTTCTGCTGTGCATCTGGTGAGATAGGAAGTGTGTGCTCTCTTATCAACTATAGGAACAGGGTCAAACTGTTACTACTAATCGCTTTAAGCAACAATTACTGCGGTTGAACCAGGAAATCTGTCGGAAATGTCCATTCACAGGCAAAGGATTGCGTGTCGTGAAATTACTGCACGACAACGTTAGTCCGCATGTCGCGAAATTGGTCAAGGAAACGTTACTGACACTTGGCTGTTAAGCGTGTCATGAAGTGTTTGAATCTGTTGATTAAACAACACAGAAAGTCTTTCCTGTGGAAAATCGTTACGGGTGATGAAAAGTGGATATGGTACGACAATCCCAAAAACAAAAAACACTGCGTAGACCCCGGTGAAGCAACGACTTCGACACCGAAACGCAATATGCACTCCAAGGAAGTTCTGCTGTGCATCTGGTGAGATATGAAGTGTGTGCTCTCTTATCAACTATAGGAACAGGGTCAAACTGTTACTACTAATCGCTTTAAGCAACAATTACTGCGATTGAACCAGGAAATCTGTCGGAAATGTCCATTCACAGGCAAAGGATTGCGTGTCGTGAAATTACTGCACGACAACGTTAGTCCGCATGTCGCGAAATTGGTCAAGGAAACGTTACTGACACTTGGCTGGGAAGTTTTGGAGTACCCAGCGTATAATGTCAACATAGCCTATTCAGGTTCCGATCGATGCAACATGGTTTGTCTGCTGTGCGGTTCCGGGAATGTGATGAAATGCAAAAATGGGTTGAGGACTTCATCGCGTCACGCGACGAAGTATTCTTCAAGGTTGGAATCCGTCAGCTGCCCGACCGATGGCGGAAGGTGATAGATAATGACGTCGCATATTTGGATTCGTAAAGGTATTGTTGTTTACTCTGGAAATTACGTGTTGCGTTGTCTTAAAACGCTTTAAAACTTATTTGTACACCTAATACTTGAGTTTTGTTTTCTGAAAGTTAATTTTTAATTCCATTTTTTTAGTCTCGTCAGCAAGTTCCTGGAGGATTCTCTGCAGTTCTGAAGTATTATTTTAAAGACTTGTTAAGGGTTCTTTGATTTTTTTTTTTTTTTGTCGAAAACTAAACGGAATTAGAACCGGGTCAAGGTGGAACCGTTTGATCCGCAAGAAATTGTCGACCCGGTGGCCCTTGACCCGTTTCCATCTCTTGTCCGGTCCTGCTCCAGGAGATTCGCGAACCACCAAATGGGAACCTCTGCTCTACACTATGATTAGCTATAGAGGCTTACTAAATACACTGCTGGCCACCCAAAATGCAACACCAAGATGGAAGCATCCGACTGGCCTGAAATTCACAGCTTGCGTTACCCGCGGGAGGACATGCAAACGATTAGCATTGCAGGGCATATGCAAATCATGTGCGCCCGGCACGCCACCGAGAAGCACTATAAGAAGGGTGCACAGAAGGCGGGGTGTAAGTAGTGGCAGTGTGTTGTGCTGCCGGACCTGTGCGTGGGAAGTTTCCTGATGCCTCGTTGCAGAATACGGCAGTCATTCCAGCACGTTTCGGAGTTCGACAGAGGACGAATAGTGGCTTATCGCGACAGCGGTTTATCGTACCGAGACATCGGCGCCCGCGTGGGACGACATCCAGCCACAGTAAGGCGAGCATGGATTCGGTGGGTGCAGGAGGGACGGACGGACCGACGTGAGCGATTGCCGCAGCCGCGGCACACCACCGAACGAGAGGACCGGCATGTTGTGCGGCGGGCATTGACGACACACACCGCCACATCACGAACGTTAGCGCAGGAATTAGGGTGTGCTGCGCAACAACCTGTGTCAGCACGTACCGTTCGACGTCGTCTGCAGGAGCGGGGACTTGTCGCACGGCGCCCATTGCTCCGATTACCATTGACGTTACACCACCGGTGAATGCGGCGGCAATGGGCCGTTGAACACCGCACCTGGACTACGGAATGGCACGACAATGTCTTCTCCGAGGAATCCCGCTTCTGCCTGCAACACCACGATGATCGGATCCACGTGTGGCGGCACCGCGGCGAGAGACTGTGGGTCGCAATTGGATATGACACCCGCACCCCTCTGGTACGCATCGCCGGTACACTCAACAGCAACCTCTACATCTTCGACGCTTTGTAGCCTGTAGTCCTCCCTTACCTGCAGGACCTGCCAGCGGCCACGTTTCAACAGGACAATGCGCGCCCGCACGTGGCACGCATTCTTCACGGCCCACCAGATGTCACTGCTGCCGTGGCCCGCCTGTTCTCCCGATATGTCGCCAATCAAACACGTCTGGTCGCTGATCGGCAACCACCACCCGCTGCTACGCCTGATGAACTGTGGCAAATTGTGGAAGCAGCCTGGACCGACATACCTCAAGCCCACATCCAAAGAATCTTTCGTTCGATGCCGCGGCGTGTAGCGGCCGTTATTGCTAGCCATGGGGGGCCACACGAACTAATGATGTCTGCGTATTCCGCAAGTCGCATTGGCCTGTAAGCTCAATCGTTTTATCTCTGTATCTGTTGTTATGTGTCCAATAAATCTGGCTTTGCTATCTCGTGTCCTTGTTGGTGTTGCATTTTGGGTGGCCAGCAGTGTACTTAAATTCTGATGTGTGTAATTTTCTTTTTGAGCTACAATTTTCAATAAATTTGTTCACAGATTGTGTGTATTTCACGCCCCCGTCACTAATTACACAGAATGTCTTGAAACTGCAACATACTTACGGAAGAAACTCCGAACCATTCCAGTTTTATCATTTGATCGTTGAGTGCCCAATTGTCCATTTTTGTCACTATGATATCAGTGTCCGCTAATGGAGGTGATGCTCTGATTTTAGGATATGCGGAAGGTTTACGCTGAAAATATACAACAACATGAGCTGTAGTACGAAAAAAAAAAAAGAGAAAGCATAGTACAAAAGTCACGGAATAATGAAAACACAAAAAGTGAAATACATTGTACACCCTAGAGGTCTGCACGGGCCTTAAGCCCGTCCCAGCCCAAGCCCGCACGTCCAACGCCCGCCCTGTCTCAAATTTTTTAATTAAAGCCCGGCCGGGCCCGTATATTTCTCCTGTTTCCAAGGCCCGGGACGTCCCATAAAATTTCAACAATTACTAACACACGAATTTGCCACCTGGTACACTCGGTCATTTGACTCCTGAAGAGTTCTCGTTTTCTTAATTGCTTCTCGTTTTCTTAATTGCTACACGAGTTCTATTACATGAAACGTTAATTCGGAATATTTCTGTGACTCTGTATATGTCACGTGACGTCTGAGGAGAGGGAGGACTTGTATACTTAAAAATATTGCATGTAAACGACAATTTCCATGCCTTTCAAAATTTCTGGGTTTTCAAACTATCATTGCCTACTGTCGGACCCGGAATATCCTTGGGAATTAGGAGGGGTGCGGAGTTAATTGGGAAAGTACGAAACATCCGGAATTACACTGGCGGAAAGTGAAAAAGAACACCCAGAAGGAATTGGCGGAAGATCATGAAACTTACATATGTTAATGGGGTCGAGTTTACGTAGGTGTGATGTTAATTTCGGGACCAACCGGTGAGCGCTTACGCCACAGCACGGCATAATATGCAAATTATCGTCGGTGGTATTTAACGAGTACGGCGAAGTGAATGTAATCAGTCGTCGGCGTACGGACACGTGCGAAGACCCTGAAGAAGCTGCAATGCCTGGACATGGAAGGCGTGTGCGATTTCAGCAGTTATCGGACTTTGAGCGAGGTCGTCTAGTCGGACTCCACGAAGCCGGGTGGTCGTATCGTCGTATTGCGGAGCGAATTGGACGGAAAGTATCGGTGGTGGTACGATGGTGGCGTAGATGGTCCGAGGAACATTCCCACACGAGAAGACGTGGAACCGGGAGTCACAGACGGATTGATGAGCGGACCGATCGACGCATAAGAAGAGCGGCGTTGTCAAGCAGAACATCCACTGCGACGCAAATCCGAGCTGCCGTTGCACCTGAGGTGACTGTGCGTCACGATAACAATATGTATTGTTGCATCAAACAAATTCTCAAAAATCGACCTAATCATTTTGTTAAATAAACAAAACGTTTTGTCGTGATAACAATAAATTTTGTTAAATCAACAATAATTTTGAACAGAATAATTTTGCATGTTCAACAAAATAATTTTTCAAATTCAACAAAAAATTTTGTTGACTGTATATCGACAAATTTTTTGTTGAATTAACAAAACGTTTTTTCTCAGTGCACCTTTGGTGTTCATTACAGTCACTTTGACAGTTACGTTAATGAGATCGTGCAACCAGTGGCCCTACCTTTTCTGACCCCTCACTCCGGTGCGATTTTCCAAAAAGACAACGCTCGTCCGCATACTGCTGCTGTCTCGAGAGTTTGCTGGCAAGGCACTAACACAGCCATTGCCAGCCGCATCACAGAATGAAAATGTGTGGGATGCTATTAGACGCGGTATGCACACTTTATCTGTACCGCACAATCTGCAGGAACTTCGGGAAAAGATTCTAGCTGCATTGGATGACTTATCGCAGGACACCATTAGGAAACTATACAACTCCATCATGCCGAGTCGTCTGGTATGTTGTGTGAGAAAACATGGCGGCCCCACGGCATACTGAGAAACACTACTTATTGATGTGTAGCTCAGAGAGACCCATATCAGTCTCAATGTTTATTCATTTATTGTTCCTGGTCACCTTTACCTTTCTCCCGAATAGCATTGCAATCCGACAAATCTTTCTGGGTGCAACTATTTCTTTTTTTTTTTTTACAATGAGTGCATGGCAAACAGCGAGGGCGGCATTGCACAAACTTGTCTGACTCCTGCACCAATAGAAAACATTTCAATACAACACCACTCACTCGTGCAAATGCTCTAGTGTCAGCATATCTACCATTTATTTTAAGGTGGAGCCATTTAAAAAAAAAAAAAAATTCTGATACTACATTAAAGTTTGAATATTCCTGCTACGAAATTGAAGGTATAAAAAAGTCACGTATCAGGCTGTTTTTCCAAAAATTTCAAAAGGACTTGCAACAAAACACAAATGAATACCAAACACTACTACAAAAAAAAAAAAAAAAAAAATGGGGACAAGCAAATAATGCAGCTTACCTCGGCGATTATTTCAGTAAAATGAAATCTATAATAGAAGGTGTCCACGCTTCAGGGCAGAACATGAATGGTGGTTCTGTAGAAGAAACGTTTAAAGCCCGAGGCAGTCTCACAGAGAGCATTTTTTTGTTAATCGATAGCAGCGAGAGATGAATACTAAGCTTTACTTTAATTTTATATCAAATGCGAACAGAATGACTGCGTGAACGAGTTTTAAAGTCTTAAATATGGGCCAAACCAGTGGTGTTACGTTACAGACGGTAAGTCGAAAGTTTTGCAATGTTTGGGTCACTTTATGTCTTCATACGTACGTTTACGACGAAAGCTGACTAGCATTCAAAGTATAGGCCATCGTGTTGTATCTTCTTTACCAATCTGTCTGCCAGTTCTTCGATTCTACAGAGGGTGAGTCGAAAGTTTTGCATTATTTGTATCACTTTATGTCTTCATGCGTACCTTTACGACGAAAGCTGACTAGCATTCAAAGTATAGGCCATCGTGTTGCACCGTCTTTAGCTATCTGTCTGCAAGTTCTTTTATTCTATAGAGGGCGAGTCGAAAATTTCGCAATATTTGGATCACTTTATGTCTTCATACGTACCTTTACGACAAAAGCTGACTAGCATTCAAAGTATAGGCCATCGTGTTGCACCGTCTTTAGCCATCTGTCTGCCAGTTCTTCGATTCTACAGAGTGCAAGTCGAAAGTTTTGCCATATTTGGATCACTTTATGTCTTCACACGTACCTTCACGACGAAAGCTGACTAGCTTTCAAAGTATAGGCCATCGTGTTGCATCTTCTTTACCAATCTGTCTGCCAGTTCTTCGATTCTACAGAGGGTGAGTCGAAAGTTTTGCATTATTTGTATCACTTTATGTCTTCATACGTTCCTTTACGACGAAAGCTGACTAGCATTCAAAGTATAGGCCATCGTGTTGCACCGTCTTTAGCCATCTGTCTGCCAGTTCTTGGATTCTACAGAGTGCAAGTCGAAAGTTTTGCATTATTTGTATCACTTTATGTCTTCATACGTTCCTTCACGACGAAAGCTGACTAGCATTCAAAGTATAGGCCATCGTGTTGCATCTTCTTTACCAATCTGTCTGCCAGTTCTTCGATTCTACAGAGGGTGAGTCGAAAGTTTTGCATTATTTGTATCACTTTATGTCTTCATACGTTCCTTTACGACGAAAGCTGACTAGCATTCAAAGTATAGGCCATCGTGTTGCACCGTCTTTAGCCACCTGTCTGCCAGTTCTTCGATTCTACAGAGGGTGAGTCGAAAGTTTTGCATTATTTGTATCACTTTATGTCTTCATACGTACCTTTACGACGAAAGCTGACTAGCATTGAAAGTATAGGCCATCGTGTTGCACCGTCTTTAGCCATCTGTCTGCCAGTTCTTGGATTCTACAGAGGGTGAGTCGAAATTTTTGCAATATTTGTATCACTTTATGTCTTCATGCGTACCTTTACGATGAAAGCTGACTAGCATTCAAAGAGTAGGCCATCGTTTTGCACCGTGTTTAGCCATCTTTCTGCCAGTTCTTCGATTCCGCGGGGGTACCAGTTGTTGTCATTCGAGACGAAGAACTCCTTCACCCCATCTGCCACCTCCTCCCAGTTGCTAAAGTGCCGCCCGTGAAGGATACTACATTAAAGTTTGAATATTCCTGCTACGAAAATTGAGGGTATTAAAAAAGTCACGTATCAGACTGTTTTTCCAAAAATTTCAAAAGCATTTGCAATAAAACACAAATGAATACCAAACACTACTATAACAAAATAGGGACAAGCAAATAATGCAGCTTACCTTGGCTATTATTTCAGTAAATTGAAGTCTATAATAGAAGGTGTCCTTGCTTGAGGGCAGATTATGAATGCTGGTTCTATAGAAGAAACTTTTTGCGCGCGAGACAGTCTGAAAGAGAGCATTTTTTTTTAATCGAAAGCAGCGAGAGATCAATACTAAACTTTACTTTAATTTTATACCAAATGTTCACTGAATGACTGCGTGATCAAATTATAAAATGTAGAGGATTTTAGGAAGGAGTGTCTGACCCCAGGTCTTAAACAACCCTTAGAAATAGGAAGCTAGGAGATTTGGGCTAGAGTGCCCGATAGGAAAGTGACCCGAAAGCGAAGTAGAAAGGGGGAGGAAGACACTCTTATTTATTACCGGAAAGCCAGTACCCGGGGTCCGACGGCTTAACGTGCCCATCCGACGCACGGCGACTCACTTATAAATGTGGAAAGAGCGATGACTTCTGTTTGATGTTCTTAGTCCACGTCAATTGTATGTATTAATTAAGTGCTGGCTTATGACCATTCGCATGAAAACAGCACGGGTTTGAATCCAGTTGAGGCATGGATGTTGTGTTTGTCTTGCGGCACCCAATGGCTCTAAATTAGAGTCTGGCGATTGCTTATACGAGGGAATGCCGAAAAGCTCTCCGCGTAAAACATTTGCTGTAGTTGTAGCATTATTTTGTAACTGCAGCTCGTAAGAGTTTTTTTTTGTGTTGTAAAGTGCCAGTTTTCAGACTAAGAGCTAAGATTGACGTCATAACCTGAATTATGTCAATGCAATGTGTTGAAATTTAGAATGTGGAATTCCGGGCTGACGTGAAATTTCTGTTCTTGAAGAAGAAACCTTCAAAAGAAATCTGTGAGTGTATGCTGCAAACATACATCAAATGAATTGTGCCCTTCATATTCCTGTGTGAAGATGTGCCAAGTTTCAGCGTGGAGACTTTGAGACCTAAGATGTAGCAAGATCTGGGAGGCTTTCAACAGCGACATCACCCGAAATTGTTGATCGTGTTCATGACTTGAATTTGTCAGATCGGCAAATCTCAGCAACAACAATAACTGAGACACTAGAGATATCCAGTGAACGTGATGGGTTTATAATTCATGAGCACTTAGATATGCAGACAATGTCAGCGAAGTGGGTGCCTAAATGTTTGAACGCCGATGACAAAGGAAAACAAGTGGACACTTCCAAATCGGTTTTGCAGCATTTTGAGCGATCTGGTGATAATTTTTGGCAGCGACTTGTCATTGTTGATGAAACGTGGTTACATCATCACGATCCAAAGACATAACAACAGTCCCTACAGTGGCGGCACTCGAGCCTGAACTTTCCTGCCGACACGAAGGTCTGCAGGAAAGGTTATGGCAACGGTTTTTGTGAATTCGGAAGGCGTTTTACTGACTGACTATATCCCGAAGGACCAAACAATAAATGCTGAATAATATTCCATCTTGCTGTGCTGATTAAAGCAGGCATTGAAGTAAACAAGGCGAAGAAACTGTGAAAATGTCTTATTTTTTTGCAGGACAGTGCGCCGGCTCACAAGACAATGGATGTGGATCTGGGATTTAAATTCAAAGACCATCCACCCTACTCACCAGACCTTCCTCCATTGGACTATTTCCTGTACTCCAACTGCAGGACCAGACATATCAATTCTTATATAATACCTTTTGTTTCCCGCCGTATAGAGAGCTACCGCCTCGCCTTTATTATACGATCTGGCTATCAAGGCGGCTGAAGGCGTCCTTGTGTAGAAGAATAATTACCTTGACGAAACTCAGTCCAGTACACGGAAATAAACGCAACAGCAAGACTTTATTATTCTGACAACATTTGCTTCACGGGTTTCCGATGACTTTCCGCTCAGGTTCCCGTGCTGACCACGTGTTACCTTTCCACAATTCTTTCCGCAATACCCGGTGGACGAAGGAATCCTCCTTCCCGTTCACCACGCTGCACTTCTGCGATAACCGCAGCCCTTCCGTCAGAAACCGGTGTCCTAACCAGGACCCTCTCTCCTTGACGACCGAAGCTCAACTGTCTCACTCAATTCTCCTCGCCCTTTCTGTCCTCTACCACGCATGCGCAAGAAAAACTGGTTTCCCCGGTCAGCACGTGAAATACCTGTACTCAGGAATGTCGTCGGATACCCGCAGGCGATTACAACCTTGCACGTATACAAAAGCGGGGTGTGACAACTTGTTTAACAGAAGCACTCGAGCAGCTGACTCTTCAAGGTCAGGTGCCCCAGGTGTTCATGCACCCCTCTCTTAAACCCACATATGATTAAAATTGAACCACGTGGGTGGTGAAGAATATCAGTTCTGATCTGAAACAACAAAATGGCGGAATGAAACGTCCGTCCGCACGTGTTCATCACAATATTAAAAGGAAATAAATTCATAATTGACAGTTTGATAGCGGGCGACCATAAAAAGTTTAAAAGGGAAGCATTTTTCAAATGATTCAGAGGTGATATCAGCAGCAAAGCTGTATTTCAGTTATCAGGTTTCAGAATTCTTTTTGGAAGGCTTAAAGAAACTCCCGAAATGCTGTGCCAAGTGTGTTGAACTTCGTGTTGAATATGTGGAATAGTCTGTAAGTTTCATGGCTCTTGCCCATTTCCTTCTTGGTGAGACCAAGAACTTATCAGGCTGTGCCAAGGCTGTTGAACTTCGGGGTGAATATGTGGAATAGTCTGTAAGTTTCATGGCTCTAGTCCATTTCCTTCTTGGTGAGGCCGAGAACTTATCAGGCTGTGCCAAGGCTGTTAAACTTCATGGTGAATATGTGGGATAGTCTGTAAGTTTCAGGGCTCTAGTCCATTTCCTTCTTGGTGAGGCCGAGAACTTATCAGGCTGTGCCAAGGCTGTTGAACTTCGTGTTGAGTATGTGGAATAGTCTGTAAGTTTCATGGCTCTAGCCCATTTCCTTCTTAGTGAGGCCGAGAACTTATCAGGCTGTGCCAAGGCTGTTGAACTTCGTGTTGAATATGTGGAATAGTCTGTAAGTTTCATGGCTCTAGTCCATTTCCTTCTTAGTGAGGCCGAGAATTTATCAGGCTGTGCCAAGGCTGTTGAACTTCGTGTTGAATATGTGGAATAGTCTGTAAGTTTCATGGCTCTAGCCCATTTCCTTCTTGGTGAGGCTGAGAACTTATCAGGCTGTGTCAAGTGTGTTGAACTTCGTGTTGAATATGTGGAATAGTCTGTAAGTTTCATGGCTGTTGCCCATTTCCTTCTTGGCGAGGCCGAGAACTTATCAGGCTGTGCCAAGAGTGTTGAACTTCGGGGTGAATATGTGGAATAGTCTGTAAGTTTCATGGCTCTAGCCCATTTCCTTCTTGGTGAGGCCGAGAACTTATCAGGCTGTGCCAAGGCTGTTGAACTTCGTGTTGAGTATGTGGAATAGTCTGTAAGTTTCATGGCTCTAGCCCATTTCCTTCTTGGTGAGGCCGAGAACTTATCAGGCTGTGCCAAGGCTGTTGAACTTCGTGTTGAATATGTGGAATAGTCTGTAAGTTTCATGGCTCTATCCCATTTCCTTCTTGGTGAGGCCGAGAACTTATCAGGCTGTGCCAAGAGTGTTGAACTTCGGGGTGAATATGTGGAATAGTCTGTAAGTTTCATGACTGTAGCCCATTTCCTTCTTGGTGAGGCCGAGAACTTATCAGGCTGTGCCAAGGCTGTTGAACTTCGGGGTGAATATGTGGAATAGTCTGCAAGTTTCATGGCTCTTGCCCATTTCCTTCTTGGTGAGGCCGAGAACTTATCCTCGTAGCGCATTGAGGTGCTAACGGCGGTCGTTAAACCTTCAATCAAAAGACAAAAAGAGAAAAAAAGTATTAAAAATTCGTTTTTTCAGTGTTTCTTAAAAGAAAATGTTGTTATTCAGCTTGCCGCACCCCCCCAATAATTATACTGGCCCACCCGTCACTCGTGCTGATTTTGAAGTCAACTGACATCCCTGTGCACCAGTGACATATGCATGACCATCCGCTTATGAATACTCTCTGGCGTTTCACTTTCCTTGGTCAAACATTCTGTCATCGCTCTGTTCCACAATTTCATCTGCCGCTCATCCATTGTTACCTTATAAGCTTCAATGCACTGTGGCGACGTCTCTAATGTTGACACAGAGACTTGGCGTGGCGTGGCTGTTATACAACTGAAGGATGATGCGATTTCATCTGTCGCTCATCCTTTGTCACATTACAGACCTGTGCAATGTGGCGCCGTCCCAAATGCTGACACAGAGACGTTGCGTGGCGTGGCGTGGCGTGGCGTGGCGTGGCGTGGCTATTATATATCTGATGGATGATGCGATTTCATCTGTCGCTCATCCATTTTCAGCTTATAGACTTCGGTGCATTGTGGCGCCGTCTCAAATGCTGACACAGAGATGTGGCGTGGCTGTTATATACTGAAGGATGATGCGATTTCATCCGTCGCCCATCCATTGTCAGCTTATAGACTTTGGTGCACTGTGGCGCCGTCTCAAATGCTGACACAGAGACGTGGCGTGGCTGTTATATACTGAAGGATGATGCGATTTCATCCGTCGCCCATCCATTGTCAGCTTATAGACTTCGGTGCACTGTGGCGCCGTCTCAAATGCTGACACAGAGACGTGGCGTGACTGTTATATACTGAAGGATGATGCGATTTCATCTGTCGCCCATCCATTTTCAGCTTATAGACTTCAGTGCACTGTAGCGCCATATCAAATGCTGACACAGAGACGTTGCGTGGCGTGGCTGTTATATAACTGAAGAATGATGTGATTTCATCTGTCGCTTATCCATTCTCACTTTATAAATTTCAGTGCACTGTAGCGCCGTCTCAAATGCTGACACAGAGACGTGGCGTTGCTGTTACATAACTGGAAGATGATGTGATTTCATTTGTCGCTCATCCATTGTCCTCTTTAGTGCACTGTGGCACCGTCTCAAATGCTGACACAGCGACGTGGCGTTGCTGTTACATAACTGGAAGATGATGTGATTTCATTTGTCGCTCATCCATTGTCCCCTTTAGTGCACTGTGGCGCCATCTCAAATGCTGACACAGCGACGTGGCGTTGCTGTTACATAACTGGAAGATGATGTGATTTCATTTGTCGCTCATCCATTGTCCTCTTTAGTGCACTGTGGCACCGTCTCAAATGCTGACACAGCGACGTGGCGTTGCTGTTACATAACTGGAAGATGATGTGATTTCATTTGTCGCTCATCCATTGTCCCCTTTAGTGCACTGTGGCGCCATCTCAAATGCTGGCACAGCGACGTGGCGTTGCTATTACATAACTGGAGGATGATGTGATTTCATTTGTCGCTCATCCATTGTCACCTTTAGTGCACTGTGGCGCCGTGTGAAATGTTGACACAGCGACGTAGCGTTGCTGTTACATAACTGGAAGATGATGTGATTTCATTTGTCGCTCATCCATTGTCCTCTTTAGTGTACTGTGGCGCCATCTCAAATGCTGGCACAGCGACGTGGCGTTGCTATTACATAACTGGAGGATGATGTGATTTCATTTGTCGCTCATCCATTGTCACCTTTAGTGCACTGTGGCGCCGTGTGAAATGTTGACACAGCGACGTAGCGTTGCTGTTACATAACTGGAAGATGATGTGATTTCATTTGTCGCTCATCATTGTCCTCTTTAGTGTACTGTGGCGCCATCTCAAATGCTGGCACAGCGACGTGGCGTTGCTATTACATAACTGGAGGATGATGTGATTTCATTTGTCGCTCATCCATTGTCCTCTTTAGTGCGCTGTGGCGCCGTGTGAAATGTTGACACAGCGACGTGGCGTTACTGTTACATAACTGGAAGATGATGCGATTTCATCTGTCGGTCAACCATTGTCACTTTTAGTGCACTGTGGCGCAGTCTCAAATGCTGACACAGTGACGTGGCAGTCATACGAGTGAAGGATGATCCAATGCTTGCGTCAGCCACCAACTACTATTTTTAACGTCATTCTTAGAACTTAAAAACAGTAGTTGGTGGCTGACATTTTTAGAAGAATTTTTAAGGTCAGGTTTAAAAACGTATTCTTATATAGTGGGATTTTTCGGGGTCCGGACAAAAGCCCACCGGACACTTGCCCACTAAGAATGATTTGTAGATAATACGTAACGTCGATGGGCGTTTCCGATGTGGTGTAGGAAAACTGATCACATAAATATTTATGGACCGTATAACTTTGTTTAAGAAATGTTGAAATTTAAGGGGGTTACCTCCCAAACCTAAACTAATATATATCTTTCATATGGGCTCAAAAAGCCCAAACTTAAATCATAAGACAATGCTATTAATAGACGAACAACACACTTGAAAATTTGGAAAAGTTTAAATTTAGGGGGTGAAATGTAAACTAACATATAAAATATTTTTCATGGGCTCTATAAATCTGAAATTTAAATCATTAGATATCGCTATCTCGAAATATCAAGGTTGCAATTTAAAATCTTCTGAAAAGGCCTGTAACGTAGGTATCTTGTCAACACCTGAAGATCGATTCGTTGAGTCCGTGTAGATTAACTTTTATTGAATGACATGCGAGATATTAAAATCAGAACTCAAGATTTAGTAAGTCGCAAAGCCTCTACATAAACCTTGTGCAATTACGATGTTACCTACGCATTTACATGTATATCCCCAGAAAAACTCGTACGTTTCGTTTTGTTCCATTACGAAAACTTGAACACATTGTAATTTGTGCAATTTGTATACGACCTCCCAAAATCAACCCAGGTCATGATGCTTAAGTTTCCAAAAGCCGACCTCGTGACGCAGTGGTCTAAGCGATGGCTTCTGATCATTCGTCCGAGATGAGTCCGGGTTCGAATCCCGTGAGGCACAGATGTGTTGTTTTCCGGCGCTGGCTCTCTTCCTTCCCTGGAGCCAATGGCCCTAAATTGGGGACGGGCGACTGCTTATATTGACCGACTGTCCATTGAGTTGCTCACGGTGGTCATTAAACCTCCAATAAAAAAAGAAAAAAATTCAAAATTATGGTATCGATTGTTCCGAAAGTTACTGTGCTAAGTGTGGTCAAGTTTAAGGGGCTCGTGTCCAGTGGGCAAATCTCCGAGTGGGCAACTGTCCGGTGAGCAGGTATCAGGGTGAGCAACTGTAAGAGTAGACAACTGTCCGGTGGTCAAGTGTCTGCGTGGGCAGCTGTCCGAGTGGGCAACTGTCCGGTGAGCAGGTATCCGGGTGGGCAACTCTCCGGTGGGCAGCTGTCGGAGTAGGCAACTGTCCGGTTGGCAAGTGTCTGCGTGGGCAGCTGTCCAGTGGGGAAGTGTCTGCGTGGGCAGCTGTCCAGTGGGGAAATGTCCGGGTGGGCAACTGTCCGGTGAGCAGGTAACCGGATGGACAAATCTCCGGTGGGCAACTGTAAGAGTAGGCAACTGTAAGAGTAGGCAACTGTCCGGTGGGCAAGTGTCTGCGTGGGCAGCTGTCCTGGTGGGCAACTGTCCAGTGCGAAAGTGTCTGGTGAGCAAGTGTCCGAGTGGGCAACTGTCCGGTGAGCAGGTATCCGGGTGGGCAACTCTCCGGTGGGCAACTGTCCGGTTGGCAAGTGTCTGCGTGGGCAGCTGTCCAGTGGGGAAATGTCTGGGTGGGCAACTGTCCGGTGAGCAGGTAACCGGATGGACAAATCTCCGGTGGGCAACTGTAAGAGTAGGCAACTGTCCGGTGGGCAACTGTAAGAGTAGGCAACTGTAAGAGTATGCAACTGTCCGGTGGGCAAGTGTCTGCGTGGGCAGCTGTCCGGGTGGGCAACTGTCCAGTGTGAAAGTGTCTGGTGAGCAAGTGTCCGAGTGGGCAAATGTCCGAGAGGGTAACTGTCCGGTGAGCAGCTATCCGGGTGGGCAACTCTCCGGTGGGCAACTGTCGGAGTAGGCAACTGTCCGGTTGGCAAGTGTCTGCGTGGGCAGCTGCCCAGTGGGGAAATGTCCAGGTGGGCAACTGTCCGGTGAGCTGGTAACCGGATGGACAACTCTCCGGTGGGCAACTGTCAGAGTAGGCAACTGTCCAGTGGGCAAGTGTCTGCGTGAGCAGCTGTCCGGGTGGGCAACTGTCCAGTGCGAAAGTGTCCGGTGAGCAAGTGTCCGGGTGGGCAACTGACCGACACCTGATTTTCACACCGCAAAATAGAGTTCGCGAGGATTTCTGTTGGTCCTCAGCTCCTCAGTATAAGCGTATTCTTCTGTAATCATTTACAAAAAATAAAACCGGAATTCACCAATAAAACAGAAATATACTTACTTCATCTACACGCGTCCAAGTGGAATAGACAGACTCCTGCAGATTCCTCCAGTACCAAATTGGAAGGGGCGACAACACTGTTGATAAAGAAAATCATTATTGCATTTTTGCGCACAGTGATATGATGAATGTCAATGTGAAATATAACATGGAAAATTGATAATACAGTGGTCCTTGTTAAAAGCTGTATAACTCAGCCATTTTTAGTCTTTTTCATATGTGACGTTTAATATACAGTAGAACCCTGCTTAACATGGTTCCCAGTTATACGCTCTTTTCATTCATACGTAAAATGCCACCTGTCCAAAAACTCTGAATGTTCCTTTATGTTAAATGTTATCAATATAAGTAAGTCCAACTACACTGGCGGAAAGTGAAAAAAGAACACCAAGAAGGAGACGTCTGATACCAACGAAATTTATACAGCATAATAACGGAATATAGAGGATAACGTGATCAAAACATTATGGCAACATACAGCTAGCTGTATTTGCTGGTAAACTGAAAAATAACATTTCCATGTAACATGGTTAGTACGTGGTTGAACCGCCATGAACTGCGTCACACTGTGCAATTCTGGCATGGAGTCTGTCGTACAGATGTTGGATGTAAGTTTGGGGTATTGAGTTCCCAGCATCCTCAATCTGGACGTGTAAATCGGGGATGGTCGTGGCTGGCCGTGGAGACCGGATAAGTCGTTGTCCCATAAAATCCCACACGTGCTCAATGGGGGACAAATCCGGTGAACGTGCAGGCCATGGAAGTTGTCTCACACCCTGAAGTGCATGTTGCGTTGCCCGTGCCGTGTGTGGGCGTGCGTTATCTTGCTGGAAAACACCACGATGGACCGACCTTACAAATGGCACAACAACGGGCTGAATGATGCTGTTGATGTAGAAGGTGCTGTTTAACGTACCCGGTACAAATACTGGTTGTGTACGGGAGTGATAGCTGATCGCTCCCCACACCAGGAGACCATGTGTAGGCCCTGTGTGTCGCTGCCGGATGCAAAATGGGTGGAGACGCTCCCATGTGCGTCTGCGAACATGCATAAGGCCATCGGAGTCTCCCAAGCAGAATCTGCTTTCATCGCTGAACACGACAGATCACCAAAGTGCAGACGTTGGCGACACCACTGCAGCTGTTCTTGGCGGTGGGCTGGAGTCAGAGAAACACATGCCACGGGCACACGTGCACGTAGTCCTGCGTCCAGTAGACGGTTGCGGATTGTTCGCACAGTCACCTCAGGTGCAACGGCAGCTCGGATTTGCGTCGCAGTGGATGTTCTGCTTGACAACGCCGCTCTTCTTATGCGTCGATCGGTCCGCTCATCAGTCCGTCTGTGACTCCCGGTTCCACGTCTTGTGTGGGAATGTTTCGCGGACCATCTACGCCACTATCGTACCACCACCGATACTTCCCGTCCAATTCGCTCCGCAATATGACGATACGACTACCCGGCCTCGCGGAGTCCGACTAGACGACCTCGCTCAAAGTCCGATAACTGCTGAAATGGTACACGTCTTCCATGTCCAGGCATTGCAGCTTCTTCAGGGTCTTCGCACGTGTCCGTACGCCGATGACTGATTACATTCACTTCGCCGTACTCCTTAAATACCACCGACGATCATTTGCATAATATGCCGTGCTGTGGCGTAAGCGCTCACCGGTTGGTCCCGAAATTAACATCACACCTACGTAAACTCGACCCCATTAACATATGTACATTTCATGATCGTCCGCCAATTCCTTCTTGGTGTTCTTTTTTCACTTTCCGCCAGTGTAGCTTGTTTCTTATTTATAGTGTAACGGATCTGACTGCGTGTACTTTCAGCATCAAGAGAGGGCACCACAATGTAGACGGCATTGTGAAGAGGAACTATATTGAAAATAGGCTGCAGTGGAATACCGTTTTAGCACGATTTATTTTAAAAGATGAAAAACTATATACAGGTTAAAACATGCATTAGTTCTTTCGAAATGACACTCACTTCTTCTTCAGATGTACTGATATAAACGCCAGTTCGATAACATATAGCCGCCCCGGTGGCGCAGTGGTCTAAGGCGTTGGCCTCTGATCATTCGTCCGTAAGGGGTCCGGGTTCGAATCCCGGTCAGGCATGGATGTTGTGTTTGTCTTACGGCACTGGTTCTCTCCCTTCCCTGGAACCAGTGACCCTAAATTAGGGACGGGCGACTGCTTATAGCCCATTGAGTTGCTCACGGTGGTCGTTAAACCTCCAATAAAAAAAAAAAAAAAAAAAAAAAAAAAAAAATAACATATATATACACTTGGGAACCATGGGTATCCTACTATCTGATCTGGTCACGTGACATGCCGTGGCTGTTGTGAAATGTGTATGCAAATCATGATGAGGATGATTTATGATACGAGATTATGTTAGAATTAAAACATGTCATACTACTCGATACAACAACCTGTCACGTAATACATAAATAAGTTGTTCCCAATCTTCAGATAACTCAACAGGGGTGTAATCATTGCAGCATTGGTCTACAAGGGCTGTGATATATACACTCTCTAAGCGTAGTAGTGAGTGGGAAGAGGCGGTTGTTGCTAGTAGTTTGGTATTTCCCCAGTCTGGATACATATCACCAGAAATAACATTCCTAGCCAGTGCTGTGCTGTGTAGTTTTGCCTTTTAACTATATTTATGCTCATGTACTCGCAAGCCCACTTGTCTTTTTATAGATCCTACGTAGTTACTGATGGTTTTATTTGATCGTGGATCTAGCATAGGAATATTGTACACTCCCCATTTTTGCAGCATGTCGGTTTTGCGTCGGTCTTTTCTAACGTACGTTGACATACATTTAGTACTAACTCGTAGGTTATGTTTATAATACAAGCGAGATAGAACATTACAGATGTATGATATGTATTCAATTGAGCCTACAAATTTCCAGTTGTCCCTTGTGTCATGTCTTGTAAGGGTGGCTCGCCCTGACACGTGCAAAAATATGTTTGACTAAATGGGTGGGATAACTAAAACTACTGGCCAATTTGAAGATATACCTGATCTCCTGGTCGAAGAAGGACTTTGTGGTGGTATGTGTAAATGCATGGCGAAAAAACTATATTCACCCTTCAGTCAGTCAGTGACAGTGTTGACAGGTCGTGCTATTTTATTGAAAAAATTATATTAATTTAGCCCCATTCTATGATATTTTTCTGAATGCTATTTGCTATTTTCCGGGGAAATTTTGCTATTCTTTGCTGAAAATTTGATATTTTTCTTTAAATCCAACTTGTATACTAACACTTTTTGGGCACTTGCTTGGCTGCACAGAGTTCAAATGCCAGAGCCTGTTGTTGATTAACCGTAATTTGATAAAATTTAGTTCCCAAAACCACCTTGAGTAACTCAGTGTATTTTTTTTACCTCATTTGATATTTTGCCAGATTTCTTTCCACTTACGTATTCACATTCCATCATCCATTCCACAAAGTTGGTTTATTTACGTAGGCACACCGGGCAAAAAATTAGTCACCCCTAACAGAAATGACAGTAGGAAGTTACCGGTTGCACAGAGGGCGCAGTGATAGCATTATTGGGAGGTAAATAGCACTGACGTGGGCTATAAGATCATTTCTGTCTCGTCCAGTAGTGAAGAGCAACGTGTGTGTTTAATTTAATCGGCAATATGGCTCGTAAGGCAGACATAACTGACTGGCAAAGAAGAGCCATCGTGTTTGGCCATGCCTACGGACACAAGGCGAGTGAAGTCGCACAATTCGTTGGTGTGTCGAAGCGTACTGTCCAGCGGGTCTGCAAACAGTGGTGTTGTTCGCAGTCAACTGAAAACTGGCGACGTGACTGTGGCCCGAGAAAGATTCTCACCAGCATGGACCGCCGCCATGTTTCACGCCTAGTAACTGCAAATCGGTTCCAAACCACGCAACAATTTCTCCAAACTGTCAATGAAAGTCCACTGCAACCAATTTC
The DNA here is from genome assembly GCA_039090855.1 of Macrothele yani. Taxonomy (NCBI): domain Eukaryota; kingdom Metazoa; phylum Arthropoda; class Arachnida; order Araneae; family Macrothelidae; genus Macrothele; species Macrothele yani. The sequence goes on along the minus strand of CM076999.1, from coordinate 115,050,332 downwards.
GGAAAGAACATTGGAACGAGAACGGCATGCGATGGGCATCTGGAGCAGAGTACCTCGGAAGAAACCTCTTTTAACAGCAAGTCACAAAGTCGCACGTATCAATGGGCTCAGAGCTACCAAAACTTTACTGTGGAGGATTAGAAACGAGTAATTTGGTCTGAGGTCTGATGAGTCTCGTTTTTGTTTGTACTCCAATGATGGGAGGCTACGAGTGCATCGCAGGCCCAATGAAGCCTTTAATCCTGATTGTGTCGAACTTTACTGTGGAGGATTGCAAACGAGTAATTTGGTCTGATGAGTCTCGTTTTTGTTTGTACTCCAATGATGGGAGGCGACGAGTGCATCGCAGGCCCAATGAAGCCTTTAATCCTGATTGTGTCGAACTTTACTGTGGAGGATTGGAAACGAGTAATTTGGTCGGATGAGTCTCGTTTTTGTTTGTACTCCAATGATGGGAGGCTACGAGTGCATCGCAGGCCCAATGAAGCCTTTAATCCTGATTGTGTCAAACTTTACTGTGGAGGATTGGAAACGAGTAATTTGGTCTGATGAGTCTCGTTTTTGTTTGTACTCCAAAGATGGGAGGCGACGAGTGCATCGCAGGCCCAATGAAGCCTTTAATCCTGATTGTGTCGAACTTTACTGTGGAGGATTGGAAACGAGTAATTTGGTCTGATGAGTCTAGTTTTTGTTTGTACTCCAATGATGGGAGGCCACGAGTGCATCGCAGGCCCAATGAAGCCTTTAATCCTGATTGTGTCGAACTTTACTGTGGAGGATTGGAAAGGAGTAATTTGGTCTGATGAGTTTTGTTTTTGTTTGTACTCCAATGACGAGAGGCTATGAGTGCATCGCAGGCCCAATGAAGCCTTTAATCCTGATTGTGTTGAACTTTACTGTGGAGGATTGGAAACGAGTAATTTGGTCTGATGAGTCCCGTTTTTGTTTGTACTCCAAAGATGGGAGGCGACGAGTGCATCGCAGGCCCAGTGAAGCCTTTAATCCTGATTGTGTCGAACTTTACTGTGGAGGATTGGAAAGGAGTAATTTGGTCTGATGAGTCTCGTTTTTGTTTGTACTCCAAAGATGGGAGGCGACGAGTGCATCGCAGGACCAATGAAGCCTTTAATCCTGATTGTGTGGAACTTTACTGTGGAGGATTGGAAACGAGTAATTTGGTCTGATGAGTCTAGTTTTTGTTTGTACTCCAATGATGGGAGGCGACGAGTGCATCGCAGGCCCAATGAAGCCTTTAATCCTGATTGTGTTGAACTTTACTGTGGAGGATTGGAAACGAGTAATTTGGTCTGATGAGTCTAGTTTTTGTTTGTACTCCAATGATGGGAGGCGATGAGTGCATCGCAGGCCCAATGAAGCCTTTAATCCTGATTGTGTTGAACTTTACTGTGGAGGATTGGAAACGAGTAATTTGGTCTGATGAGTCTAGTTTTTGTTTGTACTCCAATGATGGGAGGCGATGAGTGCATCGCAGGCCCAATGAAGCCTTTAATCCTGATTGTGTTGAACTTTACTGTGGAGGATTGGAAACGAGTAATTTGGTCTGATGGGTCTCGTTTTTGTTTGTACTCCAATGATGGGAGGCGATGAGTGCATCGCAGGCCCAATGAAGCCTTTAATCCTGATTGTGTTGAACTTTACTGTGGAGGATTGGAAACGAGTAATTTGGTCTGATGGGTCTCGTTTTTGTTTGTACTCCAATGATGGGAGGCGATGAGTGCATCGCAGGCCCAATGAAGCCTTTAATCCTGATTGTGTTGAACTTTACTGTGGAGGATTGGAAACGAGTAATTTGGTCTGATGGGTCTCGTTTTTGTTTGTACTCCAATGATGGGAGGCGATGAGTGCATCGCAGGCCCAATGAAGCCTTTAATCCTGATTGTGTCGAACTTTACTGTGGAGGATTGGAAAGGAGTAATTTGGTCTGATGAGTCTCGTTTTTGTTTGTACTCCAATGACGAGAGGCTATGAGTGCATCGCAGGCCCAATGAAGCCTTTAATCCTGATTGTGTCAAACTTTACTGTGGAGGATTGGAAACGAGTAATTTGGTCTGATGAGTCTCGTTTTTGTTTGTACTCCAAAGATGGGAGGCGACGAGTGCATCGCAGGCCCAATGAAGCCTTTAATCCTGATTGTGTCGAACTTTACTGTGGAGGATTGGAAACGAGTAATTTGGTCTGATGGGTCTCGTTTTTGTTTGTACTCCAATGATGGGAGGCGACGAGTGCATCGCAGGCCCAATGAAGCCTTTAATCCTGATTGTGTTGAACTTTACTGTGGAGGATTGGAAACGAGTAATTTGGTCTGATGGGTCTCGTTTTTGTTTGTACTCCAATGATGGGAGGCGATGAGTGCATCGCAGGCCCAATGAAGCCTTTAATCCTGATTGTGTCGAACTTTACTGTGGAGGATTGGAAAGGAGTAATTTGGTCTGATGAGTCTCGTTTTTGTTTGTACTCCAATGACGAGAGGCTATGAGTGCATCGCAGGCCCAATGAAGCCTTTAATCCTGATTGTGTCGAACTTTACTGTGGAGGATTGGAAACGAGTAATTTGGTCTGATGAGTCTCGTTTTTGTTTGTACTCCAATGATGGAAGGCGACGAGTGCATCGCAGGCCCAATGAAGCCTTTAATCCTGATTGTGTCGAACTTTACTGTGGAGGATTGGAAACGAGTAATTTGGTCTGATGAGTCTCGTTTTTGTTTGTACTCCAATGATGGGAGGCGACGAGTGCATCGCAGGACCAATGAAGCCTTTAATCCTGATTGTGTCGAACTTTACTGTGGAGGATTGGAAACGAGTAATTTGGTCTGATGAGTCTCGTTTTTGTTTGTACTCCAATGATGGGAGGCGACGAGTGCATCGCAGGCCCAATGAAGCCTTTAATCCTGATTGTGTCGAACTTTACTGTGGAGGATTGGAAACGAGTAATTTGGTCTGATGAGTCTCGTTTTTGTTTGTACTCCAATGATGGAAGGCGACGAGTGCATCGCAGGCCCAATGAAGCCTTTAATCCGGATTGTGTCGAACTTTACTGTGGAGGATTGGAAACGAGTAATTTGGTCTGATGAGTCTCGTTTTTGTTTGTACTCCAATGATGGGAGGCGACGAGTGCATCGCAGGCCCAATGAAGCCTTTAATCCTGATTGTGTCGAACTTTACTGTGGAGGATTGGAAACGAGTAATTTGGTCTGATGAGTCCCGTTTTTGTTTGTACTCCAAAGATGGGAAGCGACGAGTGCATCACAGGCCCAATGAAGCCTTTAATCCTGATTGTGTGGAAGGTGTTGCTCAAGCTGGAGGGGGTTCTGTGATGTTTTGGGGATGTTTTTCGTACCCCGAAATGGACACTTTCGTTGTATTGACGATGAATTTGAGCCAGCATGCTGCATGCCTACCTCCGCATTCTGAAAGACGAAGTGCTGCTCTTTGCCAAACATTTCCAGGAGCAGCATCACATTGCGCCTCCTGTCTTCCCAGACGATAACTGCCGTGTACACAGGGTTAAAATTGTGTATGAGTAGCGCAACGAACAATCAGCAACACTGCCTCACCTCGACTGTCCAGCAAAATCCCCAGATTGAAATCCTATTGAAAATCTGAAGGAATATTTGGAACAGAAAGTGAACCGCCGGAATAAACACCCATATACTCTGGCAAGAACTTCGGGACCAATTGACGCACTAGTGTCTGCAAATCGATGTTTAATACATCTACAACCACGTGGAGTCTCTACTACACCGGATACATGCTGTTATTAAGGGGGGATTCTCATTTTTTGCGTGAAAAAAATAGATTTTTTTAAGTCATTTTATTATTTCAGGTCTTAAGAATATGTGTACTAAATTTCAGGTCGATATTCACAAAATTGGCCAAGTTATAATCTATTTTTGTCCAGTGGGTTCACCGAAGCTGAGAAAACTCTGGACGAACCACCACTTCATAAAGACGTCGAAAATGCTATAAAGCCGATTTGCAGCGATTTGTCATCAAGGGAGTTGCTAGAAAGGTGTTTGGTTGCTGACACTCAAAACAACAACGACAGTTTCAATTCTACTGTTTGGCGATTCGCGGATAAACATCTTCACTGTGGCTCAAAAACCATCAAAACGACAGCTTATGTAGCAGCAAGCATATTTAATGAAGCGTTTTCTGCCGTCCTGAAAATGGTGACAACGATAGGAATCGTTATTGGCTAGCAAACGAAGATATTTGCCAACGCGCGGGACCAACAGCGTCTGCAGAGATCGTCGAGACGCAGCCTCGAGGCTACAAAAGAGGTTCGTACAAGGCGTTGAAACAAGCAAATGTCTCTAAACGAGTTCTACGAAGTACAGCAAGGAACACTGTATGGCCCTGGTATAGCAGATTAGCAGAAAAATTCTGTAAGTACTCGATATGCCTCCGTAAACTGTACTTGAAACTTTAAACGCGTTTTTCTCGAAACAGCTTTTTCGCGAATGGTTGGCATGATATTTCAAAAACTGTTGGACCGATCGACTTCAAATGTAAAACTGCATGTTCAGCAAACGTCCTTTTATCGTTTGATGAACCAGAACCGCGATACGTTATGTATATTTTTCTTAATAATTTGAATATGACAAGCCACCATTTCCTCAAATATCATCATCATCATTGTCAACCATTATCATTCCACTGCTGGACGAAGGTCTCCCCAAGTTTCCTCCACAACGCTCTGTCTTGTGCCAGTCTCCTCCATGTCACTCCCGCATACTTTCGAATTTCATCCACCCATCTTCCATGTGGTATTCTTCTGCGTCTTTACCTGTCCCTTGGAATCCAATCTAAAATTTCGGATGCCCATCGATGGTCTGTCCTTCTGGCAGTATGTCCAGCCCATTGCCATTTCAGGGATTTAACTCTGATCATGATGTCTTCCACTCTTGTCATTTTTCGGATCCACGAGTTCCTCTTCTTATCTCTCCTGGTTACACCAAGCATGCACCTCTCCATGCTACTTTGAGTTGGCTGCAGCCTTTGTATGTCTCTTTTAGTTAAAGTCCACGTCTCTGCGCCATACGTAAGCACTGGAAGGATGCATTGATCTACACTTTTCCTCAAATATGTATGAATTTTTTTTCTGGTTCATCAAACGATAACTACTTGTGCATAGAGTAAAACGCAGTTCGAGTTTTTTGTTTGCGATCATCTGGAGTGGAGAAATGGAAACCAGCAACAGCAGAACTTTGCGCAGTGTTATTATGGTCGAGAGGGATTTGCGGGCGTGATTCTTCGTGAAACTTATTAAAAATTGTTTTGCATAAGTATACCTGAAAAGATAATAAATAGACAGGGTTCCCACTCAAAAGTAATAAAAATATTCCCTGACTTTTCCAGGTTCTCCAGGTGGTTTTTAAAATTTTCCAGAGTGGCATATTGCAAAAAATTGTTACATATCATTCCATTCCATTCATTTTTCTCACCAAAGCACACACTTGTAAATTCTTAAGTAATTTGTCTTTATAAAATTACCTGCTTTTTATTAATAACAACTAACTGTGCACATTATTTTCTGTACCAAAGTTCCGTGAACTTTTGTGAATACTACCCGGACATGGAACTTGTAAATACATTCCCATAGAAACAGGTCATATGTAAGAAAAAATCTGTCAGTTGAATAGTTTCAGTTTTTCTATAACACAATGCAGCTAAGCTTAATGATGGAATGGCTCTGTTCAAAGAAACATGTTTCAAGAGAACCAACAGACAAAGGACTTTGATCCATCATTTGGTTGGTTCTCTTGTGAAGTGTTTCTTCAAGCAGGAGCCATTGTGCCTAATTGTTTCATGTCATAACAACTGCTTGCAGAAATTGAACAAAAGCTTAATAAACTGGCAATTTTAAAAATTCAATTTTGCACCTTTTTTTAAAAAATAAAGGAAATACTTAATATAACTGAAAGTAAGATCTACCAAATTCTAGGCAGGCAGTAATTGCAAGCAAAAGTTTGAAATCTTAATAAGTTTTTTTGGCAAAATAAAGTATCCATTAATTTTTACAAAAAAAAAAAAAAGGTATATTTTTTTCCCTGAGTTTTCCCTGACTTTTACTAAAAAGGGTAATTTTCCCTGAGTTTTCCCTGATTTTTGGAACCATTTTCAAATTCCCTGAGAATTCCAGGTTTTCCCTGTTTTCCAGGTTGAGTGGGAACCCTGATAGATGTACCTACTTTGGAATCAATTGATTGCATAGTTTCGTCAATAAACACTCCAAAAAAAAAAAAAAAAAAAGCTGTAATTTTAGCGTAAAAAATAAGAATCCCTCCTTAAAGCCAGAGGCGCCGTCACCCAGTATTAGATAAGTTCTGACAGGGATGACTAATATTTTGTCCGGTGTGCTTATTTCTGTTTGCTATCTATTTGCACTGTCACGCATTCTGAATGGTTTCTTGGTGCAATACCGCAAAAGGATTGTAAAGAATTTTGATTACTTGAAACTTCTAGCAAACTGCTGCCCAGGAATATGCCGATGGCAAACCAGAGGTCCACTGATTGATATTTCTCTTCATTTTAAAGACGAAAATGCTCAAATGTAAAAATTCATTTGAGCAGTAAAAATTCATTTCCGCCCCGGTGTCGCAGTGGTCTAAGCGCTGGCCTCTGATCATTCGTCCGAAAGGGGTCCGGGTTCGAATCCCGGTGAGGCATGGATGTTGTGTTTGTCTTACGGCACTGGCTCTCTCCCTTCCCTGGAACCAGTGACCCTAAATTAGGGACGGGCGACTGCTTATAGCCCCATAGAGTTGCTCACGGTGGTCGTTAAACCTCCAATCACGAATCACGATGTAAAAATTCAAAGTAGAAGAATTTACCGTTTTGTCGATTGTGTTAAACACTTCAAAGGTAGCATTGCGACAAAGCCAATTGGATTTCGGGGGTGGGGGGGGGGGTTGTAGACTGTACCAAGATTGTATAAGAGGTAATCTTGGTACACTGTTTTAGTTGCACTCTTTGTACTCATTAGCACAGCAATTGTTGAAAGAACATTTAAAAAAATGAATTTGCTGAAAATTGCAACATGATCAATGCTCTCGGCTCTACTGAGAATCAGGTACAATTTAAATTTTGAAGCAACATGTTGCTTCAAAATTCAAATACACTCACGGGCAATGGAATTTGCGCATCTAGAAGAAAACATGCTACAACCGCGAAACTTTGCAAATAGCTACAGTGCGTGCTGGTATGCAAATGATCCACGTTTGGTGCGACCGCGCATGACCGCACACCTTATGGTGGCGCTGCAAGTATGAACCTGCAGCCTTATAAACCGGCGTGTAGTCGATGCCCCAGGAGAGCGAAAAGTACCGCCCGACGCAAGCAAGAGTACAGAGTAGCAAGAACGCCGTGTAGACGCCAGAGACGTCGATTTGTGCAACGTACGGATTTTGAGAGAGGCCTGATCATCGGGCTGAAAACCGCAGGATGGTCGGCGCGCCGTATAGCCCGTCACGTGGATTGTTCTGACCATACCGCCAGACTGTGTTGGGAGCAGTGGACACGTGACGGCACTGCCACACGGCGGAGCGGCTCCGGACCGACAAGGATGACCACCGGTAGAGGGGATCGACGGATCGCGCACCAGGCGCGAACGGATCCCACGAGGACCGGATTTACTATACAGGCAGATGTAGCGCCTCCTGTGTGCCCACGAACCATTTCCCGACACTTCACGGAAGCGAATATGCGATCCCAGCGCCCCTGATGTGTGCTGCCATTAACACCAGAACATCTCCGGCTACGTTTGCAGTAGTGCCAGACGAGAGCGACGTGGAACGCCGCAGACTGGCGACGTGTGGTGTTTAGCGATGAGTGTCGCTTCGTTTCGGGGACAGATGATCGTCGTGTCCGAGTGTGGAGGTCCCCGGGTCGACGGTACAATCCCAACCTCGCTATCGAGCGCCACACCTCCCTCACTGCAGGCATTATGGTCTGTGGAGCCATTGGCTACGATAGCCGATCAGCTCTAGTAATGGTGCGATGAATCATTGACGGGCTAGCGGTATGTGGGTGAGATCCTATTTCCCCATGTGCTCCCATTTCTGGCCGGGATTCCAGGTGCGCTATACCAGCAGAGCAATGCCCGCCCGCACACGGCTCGGGTTGCCCAGCACTTCCTACGTTATGTCCAGATACTTCCTTAGCCTGCCAGGACGTGTCTCCTATCGAGCATGTGTGGGTGCAGTTGAAATGCCAGCTGCCGCCGTGCCGCACTATCTGGGATTTGGAGCACACCGTCCAACAGGTGTGGGCCAGTCTGCCGCAGGACATTAAGCGCCCGTTCGCCTCCATGCCGGACAGTATTGCAGCATGTATCGCCGCACGAGGCGGTGCGACGCGCTATTAAAGATAACCGGACTGCGTACCACAGATTCCTCTGTAATTGTCCTGCAGGTCTATTTCTACCATCATGTGTATCCCTAATCTGTATCATTACGTCCATAAAATTTCAGTTCAATCCGATGCTTCCTTCTTGGTGCGCAAATTTCATTGTCCGTGAGTGTATATTTGATTACTAGCAAAATTTTAAAGGAATTTGAAAACTGAATGTATGACAAATTCTTGTACTGAAAGGATAGTGATAATGATGATGATGGTATTGACATCATTGAAGAGTTTCATGTTACAACGAATGCTTAATCATATTCCTGTAAAACAATAATTTTGCTTTAATACACATGATTTGCTTCATTACGTGCCCTATGTGGTTAATTTTTATAAGAATTTGCTTTCATACACATGATTTTATAAGAATTTTGCTTTCATACACATATTATAAGAATTTTGCTTTCATACACATGGTTTTATAAGAATTTTGCTTTCATACACATGATCTTATAAGAATTTTGCTTTCATACACATGATTTAAGAATTTTGCTTTATAAACATGATTTTTTAAGAATTTTGCTTTCATACACATGATCTTATAAGAATTTGCTTTCATACACATGATTTTATAAGAATTTTGCTTTATAAACATGATTTTTTAAGAATTTTGCTTTCATACACATGATCTTATAAGAATTTTGCTTTCATACACATGATTTTATAAGAATTTTGCTTTCATACACATGATTTTATAAGAATTTTGCTTTCATACACATGGTTTTATAAGAATTTTGCTTTCATACACATGATTTTATAAGAATTTTGCTTTATAAACATGATTTTTTAAGAATTTTGCTTTCATACACATGATCTTATAAGAATTTTGCTTTCATACACATGATTTTATAAGAATTTTGCTTTATAAACATGATTTAAGAATTTTGCTTTCATACACATGATTTTTATAAGAATTTTGCTTTCATACACATGATTTTATAAGAATTTTGCTTTATAAACATGATTTAAGAATTTTGCTTTCATACGCATGATTTTTATAAGAATTTTGCTTTCATACACATGGTTTTATAAGAATTTTGCTTTCATACACATGATCTTATAAGACTTTTGCTTTCATACACATGTTTTTATAAGAATTTTGCTTTATAAACATGATTTAAGAATTTTGCTTTCATACACATGATTTTTATAAGAATTTTGCTTTCATACACATCATTTGCTTCATTACGTGCCATATGTGGTTTACTCTGATGAGTTGTGGGCTTTTTTACAATTGAATGAATACCATACAAAGTTTTTGTACGCAACCGCAGTACTAAAGTGTGAGAAATGAGGAACGTTTCTCGAAGTTCTCTTTTTTAAGGTTTTATTGAAACTCTGACGTTACGTTTTTGCTACTTTTGCTATTTTTTCATGGCAAACCTTGCTATTTTTCTAAAACATCTGACCTAGAAACACTGGTCAATGAGTGAGTCGTCGCGTCGGCGATATTAGTCGTTAGCATATGCAGACAGTGTTGCATTCAGATAATTTTTTACCGGGAGGGGCGGCTTATACAAATTTTGAGGGGGCTGAAACTTGTTGACTGATTATATACATATAATCGCAATTTTGTTATTTTACAGGGTGTCTCATAAAGAATGTCCCAATTTGAAAAGTGGATATCTCGGCAACCACGAACCACCGATGGATGCGACTCGTATCAGGTCTACGGGTGTGGCCCAAAGTTTGTTTTGACTACCGCTAGATCGCAGCACGAGCTTCCAAATAGCCGCTACGCTTAGTGAGTGAGAAGATAGCGTCGCGGCAACAGAAGGCGTTTTGTGTGCTCGAATTTAACAAGATCAAGTCCGTGATTACGGTGCCGCGTCCACCAGTGGACAAAAACATTCGTCGTTGGTATCGACAATTTGAAGAAACAGTGTGTTTACGTAAGGGAAAGAGTCCTGGACGACCAACCACCTCAGCGACGAATGTGCAACGAATTCACGAGGCGTTTCAGGGAAGCCCACGGAAGTCTACTCGTCGTGCGAGCCGCGAACTTGCTATCCCTCATGTGACTGTTTGGCGTGTTTTACAAAGACGTTTGCTGCTGAAGACGTACAGATTGCAACTGGTGCAAGCTCTTCGTGGAGGTGACAAGGCACAACGAAAAGATTTTTCTGCATCTCTGTTAGACGACATGGAGGACGACACCGTCGTACAAAAGTTGATTGTTAGCGATGAAGCAACCTTTCATGTAAACGGGAAAGTTTCTCGCCACAATGTTCTCATATGCGAACTGCAGAATCCACATGAAACTCTCCAACATGAACGTGGTTCACCAAAACTGAATGTTTTTTGCGCGGTTTCTGTTATAGAAAGGTGTATGGACCTTTCATTTTTGCGGACAACACGGTTACGGGAAACTCCTATCTTGCAATGCCGAAGGACTGGCTACTTCTACAGCTGCAGGATGACTCTGAAGATTACATTTTGCAGCAGGACGGCGCCTATCTTGCAACGTTGAAGAACTGGTTACTTCAACAGCTACAGGACGACTCTGAAGATTACATTTTGCAGCAGGACGGCGCACCGCCACATTGGAACCTCCAAGTTCGTCGGTTTCTAAACGTCACATTGCCTCAGCGTTGGATTGGACGCAGGGGACCCCATGACTTGGCACTACACGCTTGGCCTCCGAGATCTCCAGACATCACACCACGTGACTTCTTTTTATGGGGATACGTAAAAGACCGTGTTTATGTTCTCCTTTTACCCGCTGACTTGGATGAGCTCCGAACGAGAATCACGACCGTGGTAAATTCTGTTACTGAAGACACTCTCCGACGCGTTTGGGATGAATTCGGCTATCGGATTGATGTTGTCCGTGCAGCAGGTGAAGGGCACGTTGAGCATTTCTAATTGTGGTGAGTGAAGCTTTAGACCTTCCTTCATACTTGGCTCTTTGTTTTGTAACTATCCCACATTTGCCTTATTAAATATACTACTTTAAAATCGGGCCATTCTTTTTGAAACATCCTCTATATATAAAAATTTTAAATAGAGTATAAAATTTTTGTTATGCTCGTATATCGCAAACATACTAAAATTTCAGCGAAATCGAACCATTTTTATGCGAGTTATCGTGCGGACTGACAGACGGACAAAGCTGGAGCATATACGCTTCTTCAACCTACGGTTGGAAAGCGTAAAAAATGAAGACTAAGCGCGTTCAGAATCTCCCTTTCTCTGAAATAGTAAGCGGTAACAAATACGCTACAAAAGTCAATTACTATACAGATTAGGGATAGGAGAAAAGATCCATGTCGTGCCACTCTCTAATACACACACACACACACACGCGCGCGCACACACACTCGCTCGAGGTCGAATCTTTTTGCTGTCAACAAGCTCCAAAATGGTTTTATCACCTTGATACCTACAGATTGGTAAAAACACTGTGAGTGTCTCTCCTTTTCTTTTCTGATTACACTCTGGACTATGTCATGGAAGTAAATAAAGCCAGAGAAACAGTAAAGCACACCAGGAAATCGGGGAACACGACTTTTTCTCTTTATTTACCATTGCGATAAAAAGAATGGGTCGACTTGGCCCGGACCGGCTCGGACGTGTTGCGGGCTGGGACCGGCTCGGGCTCGCGGGCCAGCACGGTACGAAACTTTATGGACGTAATGATACAGATACCTCTGGCCACCTTCCAGGGCCTCATTGCGTCCATGTTACGCTATCTCGTCGCTGTCTTCCGGGCTAAGGAATGTTATTCCCATTATTAGGTAGGTCTTCCTATTATTCTGATACGACCGTGTATGTCCTGTTTTCAAAATATAAGATTGTAATACTGTAGCGTAAAATTTTTGTTCACGGCTAAAAATACATTCCCTTGAGCAAAGAAGCACTTTCATATTTTGATACGGATTATTAAAATTTTTGACTCGACTCTCTATTTTAACCTCATGCAAACACACATTCTTCTTTCATATGTTTAAGCAAAAGCAAATGAAATCCCCTAATTGAAATTAATCTTTATGTGAAGAAAACTCTAAGTATCAGCAATAGCTGCCCGATCCATTCGACAAAACAGTTTCACCCCATCATCAGCGTAATGTGTAGTCCTTCCGTACGTGACGTCACCAAACGGTCCACACACTGTTAAAAGTTGGTACTTAGAAATAGGCAAGATGTACTCACTTTTGAGTACATTCTGGGCTTGTAATATCGGGTTGTCGGAAAAGTCATGACGTATTTTAGCCATGTTTTGCAAAGGTCATTTATTGATAGAAAGAACAAAGATCAATCAATGATATAATGCCCGTTTTGTTCGATAACCTTTTGCCATCTTTCAGTGAGCTGCAGAATGCTTCGTTCATAGAAGGACCTGTCTTTCGTGGCAAAAAACTGTGCAAGGTGCTGATTTACAGCCTCATCTGAATTGAACGTTATACCACGCAAGGACTGTTGAAGAGAGCGAAACAAGTGGAAGTCTGACGGCGCAAGGTCAGGCGAGTATGCTGGGTGTGGCAACACATCCCACGCAAGCTCCAATAATTTTTGGCGGGTGATCAAACTTGTGTGTGGTCTCGCGTTGTCGTGATGGAACACAATACCTTTACGATGAACGAGCTCTGAACGTTTCTGGATGATGGATTCGTTCAAACTGTCCAATTGCCGACAGTACACATTCGAATTGATTGTATGGTTCTGTGGTAGGAGCTCGAAAAACCCGACACCTTTAAAATCCACCACACTGAGATCAGAACCTTCCGCTGATGAATGTCTGCTTTGGATGTCGTTTGAGGCGAAGCAGCACGTCGGGACCAAGACCGTTTGCGTACCACATTTATAACGAAGTAAATTTCTCCGTCATTTTTGTCCACGGCAAAATGTGAACCCGGATCCCCTCATTCCGGAATAAGTCACTCTACCAATTGAGCTACGCGGACGTATTTTATTCTGATTACTATCTGCCTTTATGTCGTGTGCGTCCTGCTGGCAGGTACGTCACACATTGTTGTACACAATTCACTTTTCGTTACCAGGTATCAGTCGCTTCAAAAAGGATCGTTTTCCTCACGTTTATGATGAGCATATCGTAGATGTTTGTACGCGCCGTCAATTGAGCTTCTTTGAGTTCATGAGGAACCCACACATCGAGCTTGCTTACGTATCCCAGCTTCTTCAGGTGGTCGTGAACTCTTGAATGATGGACCTGCAATGTGTCTGCAATCTCTCGTGTCGTGTAACGTGGGTTTGACATGATCAATGCCTTGATTTGGTCGTCATCAACCTCGGTGGACCTCCCCGACCGAGGAGCATCGTTGAGGTCAAATCACCAGCACGGAATTTTGCCAACCACCGCTGGCACTGACGTTCTTGTAGAGCATTATCACAGACACTTTACGCAACTTTTCACAAGCTTGATGCGCGTTCTTCCCTTTATGGAAGTAAAACAGTAAAATATGGCGAAAATGCGCAGTTTGGTCTTTCATCTTCAACTTGATGTCAAATCTCCGCAAATCAACCAAATCGCTCACTATTCCTTTTAGCTGGCACCTGTGGAATGCCATAGCGATAACAGAGCTGCGCATGCCTCTAGTACTTCCAAAAGCGCCCAACCGCCATTGGATGCTAAAATACGTCATGACTTTTCCGACAACCCAATAACTCCGAGTAATTGTGTCCCATTTTTGAAAAAGACACGTACTCATTTTTGAGTACATACAGGGAATCAATTGTGAGTATATCTCTTATTTCAAATACATATATACTAAAAAAAATCCATATATTTCAAATATATGTGCTCTAACTTCATTCAGTTTCTGTGCCCTGCTGAAAAGAGCACAGAAACTGGTGGAAGTTAGAGCGGATCTTGCTATTCTGGAAGGACAATTTGTAAGTGAGAGAGGGCACACTAGATGGCGCCACTGTACGATTTTGCATATAGAAGGCAGAGAGAAATTAGGGGTGGGGACAGCTTAGGAATTAACACCTTTATGAGTAACCGGGGTATTCCTAATTTGGGGACCATCCCTTAAGGTGCTGGTCCGATGCGCAGCAAATATTCAGCGATTGTTAGAAATTCACACCACCACGGAGAGCCCCCAAGTTTGAGCCCATCAGGTTAGGTTTGAGCCTGGGGTCCCTCCATCAGTAGTCTGAATCTCTAACCACTAAACCATCCGCGACTTGATTGCAAATTTGGAGTACGTGTACTCCATAGATACTCATTTATTCGTAGAATCAAGTGGAAGTATATTATTTGTTGGCACATCTGGGATAACAGATATACTCGTTGTCACATGCTGGGCAAATAGACCGCACAATTTTATGACAAATATAGTGATGCAGCGACAATATATTATTTATGAGATTGACACAAATATAGTTAATGTAAAAACGTACACAGAGATGCTTTCTGAATAAATAAATTACTTGTGATCAGTGACTTTGTTGTACTCTAGCTATTTGCAAAGTTTCGCGGTTGTAGCATGTTTTCTTCTAGGTGCGCAAATTTCATTGTCCGTGAGTGTTATTATAAAATATAAAATGAATGAAAGTACAGAAACGTCATGTTTTGCGCGTGATATTTTTTTTTTCCAAATTTCTTTCAACAAGCTCGCTGATACCCCGTATTAAAGCTTCGAAATAAAATCTGGATATTTCATGAACTTACGGTGTTGCTTTGAAATAGTAATATTCAATGAGAATTCGTCACCTCCCCCCCTTCGTTTATTTTCTTAAGAAAATCGTAATTGCTTTTCAAGTAGAACACACGTGGATATCGTCATCTGAATATCGTCGAGGTCAGGGCACGATTAAGAGGGGTCTGTAGAGGCTATACATAGTCTTGGGGCTCACCCTGACGCACGCTGACCAAGGGCCCAAGAGACATGCTTGGCCAAGTACTAGATAGATAGGAAGCGAGAGAGACAGAGACAGCGGGGGGGGGTTAAAATAGTTTTACTTTTGTCTCGTAAGATTATGATTTCCACTTGGTAAGAAACAGATAATGGAGAACGAACAGATTTCAAGGCAGTGCCTCATTAAGGGTAAAGGTTTTATGTTGCTGTGTCATGAAGGGTAAAGGTTTTATGTTGCTATGTCATGAAGGGTAAAGGTTTTATGTCGCTGTGTCATGAAGGGAAAAGGTTTTATGTTCCTGTGTCATGAAGGGTAAAGGTTTTATGTTGCTGTGTCATGAAGGGTAAAGGTTTTATGTCGCTGTGTCATGAAGGGTAAAGGTTTTATGTCGCTGTGTCATGAAGGGAAAAGGTTTTATGTTGCTGTGTCATGAATGGTAAAGGTTTGATATCTCTGTGTCGTGAAGGGTAAAGGTTTTATGTCGCTGTGTCATTAAGGGTACAGGTTTCATGTCGCTGTGTTATGAAAGGTAAAGGTTTTATGTTGCTGTGTCATGAAGGGTAAAGGTTTTATGTCGCTGTGTCGTGAAGGGTAAAGGTTTTATGTCGCTGTGTCATTAAGGGTAAAGGTTTTATGTCGCTGTGTCATGAAGGGTAAATCTTTTATGGTGCTGTGTCATGAAGGGTAAAGGTTTTATGTCGCTGTGTCGTGAAGGATAGAGGTTTTATGTCGCTGTGTCATTAAGGGTAAAAGGTTTCATGTCGCTGTGTCATGAAGGGTAAAGGTTTTATGTCGCTGTGTCATGAAGGGTAAAGGTTTTATGTCGCTGTGTCATGAAGGGAAAAGGTTTTATGTTGCTGTGTCATGAAGGGTAAATCTTTTATGGTGCTGTGTCATGAAGGGTAAAGGTTTTATGTCGCTGTGTCGTGAAGGATAGAGGTTTTATGTCGCTGTGTCATTAAGGGTAAAAGTTTCATGTCGCTGTGTCATGAAGGGTAAAGGTTTTATGTCGCTGTGTCATGAAGGGTAAAGGTTTTATGTCGCTGTGTCATGAAGGGTAAAGGTTTTATGTCGCTGTGTCATGAAGGGTAAAGGTTTTATGTCGCTGTGTCATGAAGGGTAAAGGTTTTATGTCACTGTGTCATGAAGGGTAAAGGTTTTATGTCGCTGTGTCATGAAGGGTAAAGGTTTTATGACGCTGTGTCATGAATGGTAAAGGTTTTATGTCGCTGTGTCATGAAGGGTAAAGGTTTTATGTCGCTGTGTTATGAAGGGTAAAGGTTTTATGTTACTATGTACAGTTGGGTGCGGGATAGTGGCGTAACCATGTTTCAAAATCTGGGGGGGGGGGGGTCCGATCACACATACACAGTGATCGGATCCCCCCAGATTATATGTATACACTGTCTGTAAAACGTTCTTATTTGCTCCCGTGGTCTCTGTTTTATATCCTTTTTTATTTCTTATTTAATTTTTTGGAAGTTCTTTTTCCCAAGGAATGACACTTTTTAAGTGCTTTTTATTTTGGTTCCCGGTTGGAACTTCACTTGGGCGGTAAGGTAGCTTATCACGTGTCAAACCTGTCGTTTTCTCGGTGTTCCTAAGTTACATATATTTTTCTTTGTCGTAGGTTTTGCCTAGTTTTCTGGGTCTGAAGTTCTAAGCCTTCTCACAATTTTTGTGAGCTCTTTGCCAATGTTTTTCTGGTTCTTGTGGGAGATGATGAGTATGGGTTGTGCCAGGAAAGTGAATGATGTATACAAAAAAAATTTGCTTAATTATTTAATTTCCGCACCTTTGAGGGCGGTTATGTAATTTGGATTTTTTGGGGACTTATACTTGCATCTATGACTTTGCAGAAACCCATTTTCAGTCTTTGTGGAAGTGAGAAAATGCAGAGTTTTGCTGGTCCTTGATAAACCAAGGCTCGGCATTTTCGACACTTTCTGCATTCAGGTTTTATTTTTATTTTTTATTCTCTTTGCGTGTTGGCTTTTGAGTTTTTTATTATTATTGTTGTAGTTTCTGCTTTGTAGGTTGTAAGATATATACAATATTGTATACATACCGTACGAAATATTTTGGGACCTTCCTACACACACACACGCAGGAGCAAAGCAGTTGCTGAGACGCAATCTAACGGGCACGACATAGGCGCCTCTGTTGGCGAATTGTGGAACTTAGGGAACACAACTGTAAAACTATAATACATAGGGCAGGAATGTAAATTACAAAGTTGTAGAGCTGACTTTGTTTCTTAGGAATCGATATCGCTGTTCATTTAATACACTGGTGTGCAAAAATTAAGGACGAAGAGGAGAAATTAGCGTAACAGCGGAAGGAGCAGGCAGAACGGACCGACAGACACCTCAGGAGATAGACTAGGGTCCGGTACGGTAGGGCATGCGCATATATGCAGCATGACGTAGGGCGGGGGGGGAGTGTCGGAAGGGTATAAAACACAGGGGCGGTGTACGCTCAGCAATTTGGTGACAGCTATTGCACGGTGTACATCGGTTTGAACGACGTCGGGTTGCTGCCACCGTGTGATATGTATGGCCAACAGGCAATCCAGTAGACGACATCTGGATGACTTTTCCCGAGGTCGAGTCATTGGGAAGTTGAAAGAAGATCGAAGTGTGACTAGTGTGGCCGAGGAGTGTGAAGATCGAAGTGTGACTAGAGTGGTAGTCGTTTGAAATGTTTTCCAAGCATCGTTTCACGAGCTTGGAAAGCATTTCAAACGACAGGAACAGCTCTCCGAGAATTTAGCAGTAGTCGTCCACGAAAAACCACGGCGGCGGACGACCGGTATATTGTCCTACAGGCGATAAGAGACAGACGGCAGACAGCGGGTGAAATCGCAAGGCACATGCAACAGACAACTGGACGCCCGTTATCGTGTTTCATCGTGGCAAGGAGACTGCACAAAGGTGGTCTATTTGCACGACGACCAGTACGGTGTGTGCCATTAACGCCTGCTCATAGGAGACGGTGGTTTCTGTGGTGCCAGGAACACAAGAACTGGACACATCAGCAATGGGGTAGAGTTCTCTTTACGAATGAGAGCCGGTTTAGTCTGACGGGCGATTCCGGATGTATACAGATCTGGAGAGAGCAGGGAACACGCAATCACACCTCCAACATCATCGAAAGGGACCGGTTTGGATGCGGCGGAATTCTCATTTGGGGCGGTATCAAGCTTGGTAGCCTTACTGACCTCCACATCTTCCAAGGAGGTTCAGTCACTGGTGTCCACTATTGTACCGAGGTTCTCCTGCCTCACGTGCGTCTGTTTAGAGGTGCTGTGGGTCCTGAGTTCCTCTTCATGGACGACAACGCTACACTTCAGCGTACAGTGGTTGTCGCAGAGCCGTTGGAGAGTGAAGATATTCAACGCATGGATTAGCCCGCAAAGTCCCCGGACCTAAATCCAATCGAACACGTGTGGGACATTCTCGGGAGATGCTTGGCAGCACGTCACCAGCCGCCAGCAACGATTCCGCAGCTGCGATTAGCGCTACAAGAGGAATGGGCCGCGATGCCTCAACATTTCCTTGACAGCCACGTCCTCAGCATGGACAGACGTTGTAAATCCTGCAACGCAGTCAGGGGTGATCATATCACCTACTAAAGACTGGATTTTTCTTGGCAGCCACCTGTCACATGGACGTTTCTGTCTTTGTCCAGTTATGCTCGAAGCTACCTTTTCAATAAAGTGCCTTTGTATCCTTTGGATTCCTTGTTTGGACGGCTTTGCTCACTTGTCCCAAATTATTACATCTTGGGGATCTTATGGTATGATTTGAGTTGATGTGGAGCACTTCTGCACGACGTTACATTCAAAAAACCGTTTCGTCCTTAATTTATGCACGCCAGTGTACATATTGAATACGTGTTTGCATTCTACGAAAAATCAGTCTTATATTATTAAATTTACTCTGTTCATATTATAATAAAGTGTGCACTATATCATTATATTCCCAAAAAAATTGGGGGGGTCCTTTACCTTCTCGGTAGCATAATAACTTCGCAAATCGGATATGTTAGTTTTGTTGCGCCAATCGGGTTAGTTAAGGCTTTTGTTTGTTCTTCAGAAACATTTTCAGTAATGCCAAATACTAGGGGATGTCTGCATTTTGTACGGATCCTTAGGCCTAACTGTAATATTTGCTGAAATTTAATTTAAATAGTATTACTAATGTTTTTGCATATTTTTCTCACCAAAATAAGGGATGGGCGGGATATCAGAAAACAGCAGCAACAAACTGTTCTAAGCAAATAGTCATCAGATCGAAGGAAACCGTAGTGGATCAGAAAAAAGGCTTCGCTGCCGTGGTCTCCCTAACGTGTTTTGCTCCTGAATGTTAACTTTCCCGCAGAGCATATTACCTCTTAAGATGTGGCGGCGCTGTTGCCGCCTGTTTGACGCTATCTCTATGAGAGTTGACCTTCTTTAAGGGTTAGATATTCTTTGGTACAACTGCGATTTAAAATACTTTCCCAATAATTTCAATGCATTTAATTTTACCAAAAATTTGTCGCTGAGGACAATAAATCGTTGTGCATCAGGTATTGCTATTGCCTACTTCAGTCTATGTGTCACAATAGATTGAAGTAGGCATATAACAAAGAAGTTGAGTTAAGCCCCAAAGGAGCTAGAACTCAACCGAACTTAATTACAGTGTTCCAATTTTTTCGTTAATTTATAATCTTTAGACTGAAAAAGAAATTAGAAAAATTAAACTTGATGCTTTTGCGCATTCTTGCATTTGCACACAAACGTATGTGCTGTGCATATATATATTATCATCATTGTCAGCCATTATCATTCCACTGCTGGATGAAGGTCTCCCCAAGTTTTCTTCCACAACGGTCTGTTTTGAACATGTTTCCGGCATGTTTTCAAATTTCATCTCCCCGTCTCCCATGTGGTCTTCTTCTGGATCTTTCCCTTTCCCTGTTGGGTATTCAGTCTAAAATTTCGGTTGTACATCGGTGGTCCCTTCTTCTGACAATATATCCAGCCCATTGCCACTTCAAGGATTGAGCATTATGAATAATATCTATGAATACTTTGATAAGTGTTACTAATAACATCTATGAATGCATTAATTAGCATTATCAATAACATCTATGAAAATGCATATCTAAATCTAAAAGAGACTTTAAATAAAATAGAGAAAAATAAATTACGCTGCATCCTTTCCCAAAAAATAAAACTTGACAGAACACCCAAAAGAAAATGTAAATAATTAAATTTTTTCATAAGTAGGCTCTAGAGTGGTACTAGCGAATTCGTTCTCTGCACCGGAATTGAAATGTAGGTGGTGAGCTAATCTCAAATAAATAAATAAATAAATAAAATATTGAATTTGAAAAACAAAGAGATAAAGATTAATGGAGATCATTTAATTTATTCGCTGGCTGAGGAGGTCGTCATTTTTGAAACTAGCCCTTCAGCGTTGCACATGATCCAGGAAGTTGCTGACGAGAGTAAAGAAGTGGGGATTAAAAATGAATTTTCAGGAGATAAAACTCATGTACAATGCGAAGATTTTAAATATCAAGAAAAGAAGATCAAGAAACGAAGATTTTGCGATTGATGGGAAAAAACTGGAGCTAACAGATATCTACATTTACTTTGGACAGCAGATACCAAGCAAAGGTCACATTGACGATTGGTCACATTGACATGGGACTATGACCCTCATAAAAACAAGAGACTAATTACAGAAAGTTTTTATATCCAGAGAAACAGTTCCATTAATGAACTTTCAAAATTTATAAATAGCATTTTCAAAAACTTAATTCAATAGTAAATTTACAAAATACACAAGGAAATGATTCGAACTTAATAACTGGCAACTGGAAGTGGAACCTGGTAATAATTTTTGATACAGTTGCTATACATCGATAACAAGCCTTGATAAAATCTAGAAGCCAGAAATGTCTGCAAAAACAAAAGAACTCAGAAGATGTAAAAAATATTTGAACGTCCTTTAAATTAAAATAGAATTAAGTATATTAATCTGTGAATATAAAGCTTTCAGTAAATGCTTTAATTGCTGTAAATAACATATTTGTTTTTTACGCTTTCCAACGGTAGGTTGAAGAAGCGTATATGCTCCAGCTTTTTCTGTCTGTCTTTCCACACGATAACTCGCTTAAAATTGGTTCGATTTCCATGAAATTTCAGTATGTGATAGGGAACTATCTGGGAAGGAACCATATTGAAAATGAACGAAATGGGGTTAAAGGTCAGGATATAGGAGGGGATCCATTCCATCGCCCTTACGCGTCACAACTTACGTAAAAATGCTTCGATTGCGACAACACTTCAGTATGTTGTTTCGGAGGTATACTGAACCGGTTCTGTTTAATATCACCAAAATGGGGTCAAAGGTCAGGGCACAGGAGCGAGATTTCAAAACTTGACTAAAAATACTTCTATTACGACAAAACTTTAGTATGTTGTTCCGGAGGTATACTGAACCAACTCTGTTTAATATAATTGAAATGGGGCACAGGACCGATATTTATTCCACAGCCATTATCCTCGTAACTTGAGTAATGATTTCTGGTATGTTGGAAAGCGTATCATAATCAATGTACTGCATGATTTTACTAACTTGTTTTTAATCTACAAGCAAAAACTATCTGCAAAAGATGCTAATATTAACAAACAGCGTACAACCGTACGCCTATATTCTGTTACTCCGATTGTATTTCTTCTTGGTGTGGAGGTAGCTCATTTCCGCAAGAATACCGATTTTTACCCCCACTCCCCAATCTGATAGTCCAACTCCGCATGATTTTTTTATTTATTTATTTATTTTCCTTTGGCTTGAAATGATTTTTTTTTCCCCTTGGCTTGAAATGATTTTTTCCCCCCTTGGCGAGATTTATTCCACAGCCATTATCCTCATAACTTGAGTAATGATTTCTGGTATGTTGGAAAGCATATCATAATCAATACATTGCATGATTTTACTAACTTGTTTTGTCAACACCAAGGCCGTTATCGCCGAAAAGCATCTGAGTTGCGTGTTTCTTTTTTATATACTTACAATATACAGTACAATGCAATATGTATGTACAGTATATCAGTATTCCTACATATACAATACACACAACATATACAGTACACAACAAATACTTTCTCATTGACACAACATATACAGTACGCACTTCTACAGAAACGAATGTACCTAAACATTCAGGGATTTTTTAACTTCGACAACAACGGTCCGAGAATTCTCCAGATTTGCGCACGATTAAATCCTTTTCTTTTGCAAATCCTTGCTCATTGACTGAACATATGTACGAGTAGTACGCACTTCCAAAGAAACTTCTGCTTATAAAACCCACGTGCGTGCGGACTTGGGTTATGAAAACCACGGGGAATTGCTCCGTAAAACTCATGCGGAAGTGGGCTATCAGTATGGTGGGGTGCGTGGTGGTGGGGTGTGTTTGTGTGTCGCGGGGGAAGGGAAGGGGTAAAAATCGGTGTTCTTGAGGAAACGGGAAACCTCGCTTGGTGCAACCCAACCTTGGGTGCATTCAAAGTTGAACCAAAGAATATCTAACTGATAAGAAGGTAAGGCTCAGCGAGACGTAACTAGCGCCACTATATTATGCGGCAAAGAATTACTACACAGAAGCCAACATTACAGGCTGATGCCGCAGGATGCCGAGCAGACTGAGTTAGACTGAGCATGCGTGTTTGTGTTCAAAGAATATAAACGCTTGTTTGTGTTGGCGTTTTGTTGTTCTCATCTAGATCTGCGTTTATATTACAGCCATGAAATACACCCACTCCATTCCGATGAATAACAATTCATGGAATGGAGTGGATGAATAACAAGAACAAATTTGAAACCGTTTGAAACAAATATCCTGGAAAACCATTAAAACAACGTTTGCTGAAAAAAAGCTATCGTTACGTTGAAAAAATTAATTTATCAATTATATGAAACTGACTTTTATGAAAAATACCTCGTAATATTGTAAAATGAAAGAGGGAAGCATTCGATTACACAATGCATACCAAACAGACAGCTTTAAGCATACACCCAATCGTGGCGAGTTAGTCCGGTCGGTAGAGAGCTCAGCTATCACGCCAGCAGCCCAGGTTCGAACCTACTCAGATACGAACGGATGTTTTTCCGATCTGTTGAGAAAATTTCTCCAGCGCAGTGCGTTTAATTTACAAACTTCGGAAGGGTAGAAAAAAAAATTGTAGCTTTGGGAAACTTCGGTTGTCTTTGCTTTTTTTTTATTATTATTATGGCTGCTACTGGGAAACCAGCCTCAGCATTTTTGACATTTAAGGTATATTGTAAATATGAAATTCATGCCAAGCAACCTGGTATTACTACGGTGCCTAAAGTGAGAATAAAACTGCTAAAATTTCCTTAAAATAATATTAATTGCTAATGTATATATTTGTTTCACCAAAAGAAGGGACAGGAGGGATACTCAGAAAAGAACAACAAAAAAAAAAAATGCTTTAGTAGACCCAATGAGACCGAAGGAAACAGTCGCAGATCAAAGCTTAGCTTCCTTTCCGTGAAATAGGCTTCCCGTCCCGTGTCTCCTACGCTTTTTGCGCCTGAATGTTAACTTTCCCGCAGAGCATCTGCTGCCGCATTACATGGTGGCGCTGCTGTCGCCTGTTTTACATTATCTCTACGAGAGTTGAGCTTCTTCACGCGAAGCGTTTATATTCTTTGGTTGAACCTTGACCCCATCAGACAAGGATATGTCGTTTACTTTCGGTTTGGATGAAAAATTGGTTTCACATTTCAACACACACACACACACACACGTGCTATTTAAAAATTGATAAATTTCTGAGAAGAAACTTTACGCAGTGTTTCTTTCAGGACTTTTTGATCGGGGGAGGTAAATGGAAACTTAGAGGGGGAAAGTTTGTGTAATTTTAACTACTATATGAATACAGTAATTTCTTCAAAAATTTCAAGAACCAACTTTCTCCACCTAAACGATGGGTGGGGGGGTCTCTAAATATTACAAATTGGATTACAGTCACAAAATCTCATTCTGAAAGATGTCAATCGCGAAATAAAAACTTATAATCATCTAAATGCCGCCATGTAAATGTGCAGTAGGTTTAAAATGTGCAGTTTAACCTGCAAATTATTTTGTTTTCACCAACAGAACTATCAGAATAGAACAACAACAATAAAATAGTTTTTTTTTTTTTTCATATGATCTAATAATCACGATTTAAAAAGCACATGTGAAATTAAAACTGTAGAATGAAACCCCCAGTAGGGATGAGTAGTTTATTAATTGTTTAGTGCTTACATAAAACAAGTTAGTAAAATCATGCAATGCATTGATTATGATACGCAAGCTTTCCAACATACCAGAAATCATCACTCAAGTTATGAGGATAATGGCTGTGTGAAAAAATCTCGACCTTTGACCTCATTTTGATGATATTCGACAGAACCGGTTCAGTATACCTCCGGAACAACATACTAAAGTTTTGTTGCAAGAGAAGCATTTTCAGTTAAGTTATGAGGATAATGGATGTGGAATAAATCTCACTCCTGTGCCCTGACTTTGACCTCATTTCGATTATATTCAACAGAACTGGTTCAGTATACCTCCGAAACAACATGATAAAGTTTTGTCGCAATCGAAGCATTTTATGTAAGTTATGACGCATAAAGGCGATGGAATGGATGCCCTCCTTTGACCCCATTTCGTTTATTTTCAATAGGGTTCGTCCCCAGTTGTCCCCTACCACATACTAAAATTTCGTCGAAATCGAATCATTTTTACGCGAGTTATCGAGCGGACAGGCAGAGAGACAGACAGACGGACGGACAAAGCTGGAGCATATAAGCTTCTTCAAATTACAGTTGGAAAGCGTAAAATATACTGAAACACAGCATAGCAAGTAATCCATAAAGTTCATAATGCATAGTTTATTTAATCACGTTCACTTAGTTACACTGTTGTTTTTTCGATTTGTTTTTTCACGTCCGCGTCCGTTACACAGAATGTAATTTCTTTAGTACCGTAAAATTATTCACATCATCCAACACAGTTTTTTGCATTTTCTGTCATATAAGACGAATTGACTAGTCAACTTATTATATTTTAAGAACGGCATGCGTCTTAACACACTTTTTAGACAAAATAATCTATACTTCAACAAATATTTAAAAAAAATACAATTGGAGAACTATATGTACATCACAAGAAACGAAACTTTTTTCATTACAGCTGAATTTATTGACATTTGGCTGGGTAACATAAAATGCCTCGGGGGGAGGGGGGATGTTCGTTTCCGGTGGGTTTCGATCCCCCGGATGTGTGCCTGAAAGAAACACTGACTTTCTGTCTCCACTATTCCATGGCGCGGCAGAATAGAGTCCTAAATGTATCCTTATAAAATCCATTATTTTGGTTTCAAAGAGATCCAGTCTGGATCCTCAGAAAAAAACAAAAAAAAAACCTGTTAATTCATGAGTTCCATACCGAAGCACTGATCTCACATTCTTAGTTGACGGGATTTCACTTAATCTAGAATCAGGAATTTTATAGACACAGCCCCCGAAAGAGAAGTTTGATTTTCAAAGGATTTATGATTTTTGCAATGCGACGAAATATATTATAATTTGCATCGATTTCTTTTTTCTTTCACCAACAACAAGATTTTAAATAAATAATTTTTAAGGAACATATAGTCCTTTAAAGCACAAATTTTACGATAGCATTTAATGTTTTGAAATTTCGTTTAAACCTTTTTTAGATTCATACGTCTTTTAAGCAATCCCCTAGAAAAACATACTGAAACACTGGTTCATACTGAAGCACTGTTTTCCATACTGAAACACTGATCTCACATTCTTGGTTGAGGGGATTTTACTTAATCTAGAATCAGGAGTTTTATAGACACAGCCCCCGAAAGAGAAGTTTGATTTTCAAAGGATTTAGGAATTTTGCGATGAGATGAAATATATTATAATTCGCATCGATTTTTTTTTCTTTCGAAAACAATCCGTTTTTAAATAAATCTTTTTTAAGGAACATATAGTCCTTTAAAGCACAAATCTTACAATAGCATTTAATATTTTGAAATTTCGTTTAAACCTTTTTTTAGATTTATACGTCTGCTTAGCAATCCCCTAGAAAAACATACTGAAACACTGTTTTCCATACTGAAACACTGATCTCACATTTTTAGTTGAGGGGATTTCACTTAATCTAGAATCAGGAGTTTTATAGACACAGCCCACGAAAGAGAAGTTTGATTTTCAAAGGATTTAGGATTTTTGCAATGTGATGAAATATATTATAATTCGCATCGATTTCTTTTTCTTTCGAAAACAATCCGTTTTTAAATAAATCTTTTTTAAGGAACATATAGTCCTTTAAAGCACAAATTTTACAATGGCGTTTAATGTTTTCAAATTCCGTTTGAACCTTTTTTTAGATTCATACGTCTGTTCAGCAATCCCCTAGAAAAACATACTGAAACACTGTTTTCCATACTGAAACACTGATCTCACATTTTTAGTTGAGGGGATTTCACTTAATCTAGAATCAGGAGTTTTATAGACACAGCCCACGAAAGAGAAGTTTGATTTTCAAAGGATTTAGGAATTTTGCGATGTGATAAAATGTATTATAATTCGCATCGATTTTTTTTTCTTTCGAAAACAATCCGATTTTAAATAAATCTTCTTTAAGAAACATATAGTCCTTTAAAGCACAAATTTTACAATGGCATTTAATGTTTTCAAATTCCGTTTGAACCTTTTTTTAGATTCATACGTCTGTTCAGCAATCCCCTAGAAAAACATACTGAAACACTGTTTTCCATACTGAAACACTGATCTCACATTTTTAGTTGAGGGGATTTCACTTAATCTAGAATCAGGAGTTTTATAGACACAGCCCACGAAAGAGAAGTTTGATTTTCAAAGGATTTAGGAATTTTGCGATGTGATAAAATGTATTATAATTCGCATCGATTTTTTTTCTTTCGAAAACAATCCGATTTTAAATAAATCTTCTTTAAGAAACATATAGTCCTTTAAAGCACAAATTTTACAATGGCATTTAATGTTTTCAAATTCCGTTTGAACCTTTTTTTAGATTCATACGTCTGTTCAGCAATCCCCTAGAAAAACATACTGAAACACTGTTTTCCATACTGAAACACTGATCTCACATTTTTAGTTGAGGGGATTTCACTTAATCTAGAATCAGGAGTTTTATAGACACAGCCCACGAAAGAGAAGTTTGATTTTCAAAGGATTTAGGAATTTTGCGATGTGATAAAATGTATTATAATTCGCATCGATTTTTTTTTTCTTTCGAAAACAATCCGATTTTAAATAAATCTTCTTTAAGAAACATATAGTCCTTTAAAGCACAAATTTTACAATGGCATTTAATGTTTTCAAATTCCGTTTGAACCTTTTTTTAGATTCATACGTCTGTTCAGCAATCCCCTAGAAAAACATACTGAAACACTGTTTTCCATACTGAAACACTGATCTCACATTTTTAGTTGAGGGGATTTCACTTAATCTAGAATCAGGAGTTTTATAGACACAGCCCACGAAAGAGAAGTTTGATTTTCAAAGGATTTAGGAATTTTGCGATGTGATAAAATGTATTATAATTCGCATCGATTTTTTTTTCTTTCGAAAACAATCCGATTTTAAATAAATCTTTTTTAAGGAACATATAGTCCTTTAAAGCACAAATTTTACAATGGCATTTAATGTTTTCAAATTCCGTTTGAACCTTTTTTTAGATTCATACGTCTGTTCAGCAATCCCCTAGAAAAACATACTGAAACACTGTTTTCCATACTGAAACACTGATCTCACATTTTTAGTTGAGGGGATTTCACTTAATCTAGAATCAGGAGTTTTATAGACACAGCCCACGAAAGAGAAGTTTGATTTTCAAAGGATTTAGGAATTTTGCGATGTGATAAAATGTATTATAATTCGCATCGATTTTTTTCTTTCGAAAACAATCCGATTTTAAATAAATCTTCTTTAAGAAACATATAGTCCTTTAAAGCACAAATTTTACAATGGCATTTAATGTTTTCAAATTCCGTTTGAACCTTTTTTAGATTCATACGTCTGTTCAGCAATCCCCTAGAAAAACATACTGAAACACTGATCTCACATTTTTAGTTGAGGGGATTTCACTTAATCTAGAATCAGGAGTTTTATAGACACAGCCCACGAAAGAGAAGTTTGATTTTCAAAGGATTTAGGAATTTTGCGATGTGATAAAATGTATTATAATTCGCATCGATTTTTTTTTCTTTCGAAAACAATCCGATTTTAAATAAATCTTCTTTAAGAAACATATAGTCCTTTAAAGCACAAATTTTACAATGGCATTTAATGTTTTCAAATTCCGTTTGAACCTTTTTTAGATTCATACGTCTGTTCAGCAATCCCCTAGAAAAACATACTGAAACACTGTTTTCCATACTGAAACACTGATCTCACATTTTTTAGTTGAGGGGATTTCACTTAATCTAGAATCAGGAGTTTTATAGACACAGCCCACGAAAGAGAAGTTTGATTTTCAAAGGATTTAGGAATTTTGCGATGTGATAAAATGTATTATAATTCGCATCGATTTTTTTTCTTTCGAAAACAATCCGATTTTAAATAAATCTTTTTTAAGGAACATATAGTCCTTTAAAGCACAAATTTTACAATGGCATTTAATGTTTTCAAATTCCGTTTGAACCTTTTTTAGATTCATACGTCTGTTCAGCAATCCCCTAGAAAAACATACTGAAACACTGTTTTCCATACTGAAACACTGATCTCACATTTTTAGTTGAGGGGATTTCACTTAATCTAGAATCAGGAGTTTTATAGACACAGCCCCCGAAAGAGAAGTTTGATTTTCAAAGGATTTAGGAATTTTGCAATGTGATAAAATGTATTATAATTCGCATCGATTTTTTTTCTTTCGAAAACAATCCGATTTTAAATAAATCTTCTTTAAGAAACATATAGTCCTTTAAAGCACAAATTTTACAATGGCATTTAATGTTTTCAAATTCCGTTTGAACCTTTTTTTAGATTCATACGTCTGTTCAGCAATCCCCTAGAAAAACATACTGAAACACTGTTTTCCATACTGAAACACTGATCTCACATTTTTAGTTGAGGGGATTTCACTTAATCTAGAATCAGGAGTTTTATAGACACAGCCCCCGAAAGAGAAGTTTGGTTTTCAAAGGATTTATGATTTTTGAGATGCGATGAAATATATTATAATTTGCATCGATTTCTTTTCCTTTCGCCAACAGTCCAATTTTAAATAAATAATTTTTAAGGGACATATAGTCCTTTAAAGCACAAATTTTACAACAGTATTTAACGTTTTGAAATTTCGTTGAAACCTTTTTTTTTTTTTTTTTTTTTAGATTCACGCGTTTTTTAAAGCAATCTCCTAGAAAAACGTATAAGTGATTTCACTGCAGTTGCCGAAAAATAATTTACAATGCTCTCGAAGAAATCTGGGCATGTTTAAGTTAACGCGCATGCCCGGTAGTCGGCACTTGTGCTATGTATGCTATTTCTGTTACACTTTTTTCGCGATTAATGACCTAGAATTGTAAATGTTTTCATTTTCAAGAAATTAAAGTAATTAATTGTGAAGACTTACTTTTAACACAGAGCCCTTCTTAAAAACTTCCAGAATCACCGCCTCAAAGTCGATATGTCTTCTCCACAGAGAGTAAAACTTTTTTGAGCAGCAACTAGGGGTTTGCTTGGACACCCACCACAAAGCACTTCCTTCAGGGGATGACCTTTTGTGTTCCCCTTAGTTTGAGTGCAGGCGTCCTTACAGGTTTAGCATGGTGGAAGTGACCTTCCATCATGGTCAAGGCCACGGTGGTTGGAAAGCACCGTGGCCTTGACAGCAGCCGTCCCCGATCGTCAGCAACTGTGTTTCGAACTGAATGGGGGGGGGGTCTTCCCACCCCTACCCCCGAAAATCCATGAACGCCTTTATAGGTTTTTGAGTAATCTCCCCTTATATTTAGTCTAATTGATTTAATTTATTATAGCTGAATAGTTGGAGAAATTAATTTTAAAATATTAAGAAAATGATGGAAAATATTATAATAATAAAGAAAATACATCCGCGTGGTCGTCAGGTAAACGGTAAAAATACCCCAGGAGAAAATACCCCTGAAAACTGAAAAGCGGAAAAAATGCCTCCTGAACGGTTCACTGTAAACTGCCACACAAGAACACTGATGTGTCGCAGTGTTCCGGTGTGGCAATTTACCGGCAACCCTGCCACACATCTTTCAGCAACTTGGATACAAAAGTTCAAACGGGGGAGGGGGTCCTATAAAGATTGCCGTTTCTGGGCCTACATTGAGAACTGAATTGGGAACTCCAAACGAATTTCGCGAAAACGTTCCATGTAAGCCAAGCGAGAACTGTACTTTAATTTGAAGAAATAAATGGCCGAGGTACACTTGGTTTGGGGGGGGCTCAACCCCAACTTCCGTAATATTAGATTCTGGGCCGCTGGAGTCTGTCAGTGTATCCAGGCTGTTCCGCTTGAAGCGTCCGCGAGGTCCTGAGCTGGGGGGGGGGGGGTCCTGTTAAAATGGACGTAGAGCTGTAAACATTAGAACCATGCTTTACATAATGATTCTGTACACGACCACGAATTTTCAGGAGGGTGGGGTGAATTCACTCTTCCCCAAGTTTCTAAGAGCGCAGACAAGTGTTCAAGGTAAGGGATTTGCTCGCAATTTCTATGCTTCATGCTGTGTTTATTGGCAAAGTGTGAGCCGCGGGTGGCCTAGTGGGCAACGTTCGTGACTGTCACGGAAAGGGCCTCAGGTTCGATCCCAGGCAGGTGCGAACGCTCGATCCATTAAGTACCGCCGTGCGTCCGATGGGCACGTTAAGCCGTCGGATCCCGGGTACTAGCCCCCCGGTAAAAAATAAGGGCGTCTTCCTCCCCCTTTCTACTTCGCTTCCGTGTCACTTTCCTATCGGGCGCTCTAGCCCAAATCTTCTACTTTCCTATTTCTAAGGGTTGTTTAAGACCTGGGGTCAGACACTCCCTTCCTAAAATCCTCTATATATGATCATATAATGGCAAAGCATGTATGCTCTTCCCTCCTTCCCTAGAAATTTGGTGAAGCCAGTGAAAGGGATACGAGGTGCTTGGTTTGGAGGGCTGTACCCCCAACTTCCGTAATTTTATATTCTGGACCTCTAGAATCGGTCAGTGTATCCTCGATGTTACCCCTGAATAGCTCTTAGAAACGGGGGTTACCCTACCCTCCTGAAAATTCGTGGTAGTGTACAGAATCATTATAAAAAGCATGGTACTAATCTTTACAGCTCTACGTCCATTTTAACATTTTGGGGGAAAGCCCCCCCCAGCTCATGGTCCTCACAGACACTTCAAGGGGAACTTCCTGGATACACTGACAGACTCCAGATGCCCAGAATAAAATATTACGGAAGTTTGGGGTAGACCTCTCCCCCCTCGCCATGAAGTGTACCTCGGATCCTCGGCCATTTATTTCTTCAAATTAAAGTACAGTTCTCGCTTGGCTTACATGGAACGTTTTCGCGAAATCCGTTTGGAGTTCCCAATTCAGTTCTCAATGTAGGCCCAGAAACGGCAATCTTTATAGGACCCCCTCCCCCGTTTGAACTTTTGTATCCAAGTTGCTGAAAGATGTGTGGCAGGGTTGCCGGTAAATTGCCACACCGGAACACTGCCATACATCTGTGTTCCTGTGTGGCAGTTTACAGTGAACCGTTTGTTCCGGGGGTATTTTTTCCGCTTTTCAGTTTTCAGGGGTATTTTCTCCGGGGGTATTTTTACCTACATCCTGACCGTCAATCTGAAGTTTCCATCATCCTTCAATAAAATATTAAACAGTCCTCGCTTAAGGGGCATTTTTTTTTTTTTTTTTTGAGCACTGAGAACTCGGACTACTTCCGCAATGAAAACCCCAATTCCAAAGAGCAGAGATGTTTGCGCTGCAATACGTCATCAAATTTTGGAAACTGGCATTCAGTTTTATTTCAATCTTCTGGATGCCGACTTTCCATGTATAAGGTTAAGCCTCAGTGTAGCTAACGTGACGTTAATACTTCCAATACAGCAAAATATTTGCTACTTAATTTTTAACAATAGCAAATTATTAGAAATTATACCCATGGATTTTTTTTTCTGGCAGGTGTGTGGTTTAAACTCTGTTAAAAAAAATCGAGGCACCTCAAACTGGCACCCAAACGATTAGTTAGTTTCTTTTAGTACAATGTGCTAATCTAAATAATCTAAAGGGGCTGAAACCGAATCTCAGGGGAATGGTTTATATCATACGTTTTCAGGTAACACTGTAATGATTCCTTAATAATAAGAAACAGGCTTGTAGTAAGGCGAGGACATTTTTACCACTCCTAATATTGTTTTTCTTTATTGTATTTTTTGGGGGGGGGGTTGCAGCGCAGCGTTATCTTACTGGCATCCTCAATATTTTACATCACCCCAAAGTGAAACCCGTGGTCCATTACTGAATTAAAGCAAAGGTATAACATATTTACCTTTTTAATCACTTGTACGTGTAGATTTCTTGGAATTTGCATTTGCGATATACAAGCAGAATTCCCAATAGACTTCAGGTCGGGGTGCTGGGTGATTGTATCCCCCCCCCCAATTGGTACAAGTATACAAGCATAAGAAAAGTTTTACACTCTATTTCAAATTTTTATATACTGTATACGTATTAATGTATATATAAATAACAAAATTGTGGTTATATATATACGTATATTTAGTCAACAAATTTCAGTCTCAAAATATGTAATCCCCCCCCCCCCCCGAAATAAAACACTGAATGTAACGCTGTGTGTGTGAGCTAGAACCCTGGCAAGGCAATATTTTTAGGCCCGAGCCCAGCCCGGACACACCTAGTTAATGCAAGGCACGACCCGACCCGGCCCGTTTCAACCCAGTTAATGTCAGGCCCGACCCGGCCCATTTCAACCCAGTTAATATCAGGCCCGACCCGGCTCGTTCACCCCAGTTAATGTCAGGCCCGACCCAGCCCATTTCAACTCAGTTAATGTCAGGCCCGACCCGGCCCATTTCAACCCAGTTAATGTCAGGCCCGTTCACCCCAGTTAATGACAGGCGCGACCCGGCCCGTTCACCCCAGTTAATGTCAGGCCCGACCCAGCCCATTTCAACCCAGTTAATGTCAGGCCCGACCCTGCCCATTTCAACCCAGTTAATGTCAGGCCCGACCCGGCCCGTTTCCACCCAATTAATATCAGGCCCGACACGGCCCATTTCCACCCAGTTAATGTCAGGCCCGGCCCGGCCCATTTCCACCCAGTTAATGTCAGGCCCGGCCCGGCCCATTTCCACCCAGTTAATGTCAGGCCCGACGCGGCCCGTTTCCACCCAGTTAATGTCAGGCCCGACCCAGCCCATTTCAACTCAGTTAATGTCAGGCCCGACCCGGCCCGTTTCCACCTAATTGATATCAGGCCCGACCCGGCCCATTTCCACCCAGTTAATGTCAGGCCCGACCCGGCACGTTCACCCCAGTTAATGTCAGGCCCGACCCAGCCCATTTCAACTCAGTTAATGTCAGGGCCGACCCTGCCCATTTCAACCCAGTTAATGTCAGGCCCGACCCTGCCCATTTCAACCCAGTTAATGTCAGGCCCGACCCTGCCCATTTCAACTCAGTTAATGTCAGGCCCGACCCGGCCCGTTTCCACCCAATTAATATCAGGCCCGACCCGGCAGGTTTCCACCTAATTGATATCAGGCCCGACCCGGCCCATTTCCACCCAGTTAATGTCAGGCCCGACCCGGCACGTTCACCCCAGTTAATGTCAGGCCCGACCCAGCCCATTTCAACTCAGTTAATGTCAGGGCCGACCCTGCCCATTTCAACCCAGTTAATGTCAGGCCCGACCCTGCCCATTTCAACCCAGTTAATGTCAGGCCCGACCCTGCCCATTTCAACTCAGTTAATGTCAGGCCCGACCCGGCCCGTTTCCACCCAATTAATATCAGGCCCGACCCGGCCCATTTCCACATAGTTAATGTCAGACCCGACCCGGCCCGTTCACCCCAGTTAATGTCAGGCCCGACCCAGCCCATTTCAACTCAGTTAATGTCAGGCCCGACCCTGCCCATTTCAACCCAGTTAATGTCAGGCCCGATCCGGCCCGTTTCCACCTAATTAATATCAGGCCCGACCCGGCCCATTTCCACCCAGTTAATGTCAGGCCCGGCCCGGCCCATTTCCGCCTAGTTAATGTCAGGCCCGACGCGGCCCGTTTCCACCCAGTTAATGTCAGGCCCGACCCAGCCGATTTCAACTCAGTTAATGTCAGGCCCGACCCGTCCCATTTCCACCCAGTTAATGTCGGGCCCGACCCGTCCCGTTCACCCCAGTTAATGTCAGGCCCGACCCGGCCCGTTTCCACCCAGTTAATGTCAGGCCCGACCCGGCCCATTTCCACCCAGTTAATGTCAGACCCGACCCGGCCAGTTTCCACAGAGTTAATGTCAGGCCCGACCCGGCCCGTTTCCACCCAGTTAATGTCAGGCCCGGCCCAGCCCGGCATAGATTCCCTTCGAGTAACTGTCACTTGCTTTAACATAAATGGTATTTGCATTGTAACTTTTTATTTTATTGGAGACATTAACGACCACCATGAGCAACTCAATGGGCTATAAGCAGTCGCCCGTCCCCAGTTTAGGGCCACTGTTTCAGGAAAGGGAGAGAGCCAGTGCTGTAAGACAAACACAACATCCATGCCTCACTGAGATTCGAACCCTGACCCCTTTCGGATGAATGATCAGAGGCCATCGCTTAGACCACTGTGCCACTGAGGCAGCGTAACGTTTTGAAATAACTTAAAACTCGTGTAAAAAGAGGGCATAAGCAAGTTAACTAACCCATCAGTAACCAGAAACACGGCAAATGCAGTAAATAGTCACTCAACGTCAGTAAGAAGGATACACTATACTCGGGGCAAAGCTAACCTGATTACACTGTTAGAGTTACTCAGGATCACTGTACTCGGGGCAAAGCTAACCTGATTACACTGTTAGAATTATACAGGATACACTGTTAGAGTTACTCAGGATACACTATACTCGGGGCAAAGCCAACCTGATTACACTGTTAGAGTTACACAGGATACACTGTAAGAGTTACTCAGGATGCACTGTACTAGGGGCAAAGCTCACCTGATTACACTGTTCGAGTTATGCAGGATACACTGTTAGAGTTGCTCAGGACACAGTGTACTCGAGGCAAGGCTGACCTGATTACACTGTTAAAGTTGTGAAACCGATTCACCGACATGAAATCTCTTGTTCATCAGTATTTCTCCGCGCACTAATGTGGTGCCATGTGTCGCGGGCCCGTCCTCTTAAGGGTGACTGAAGGCGAGACAAAAGGAAACTTCCTGAGTTCCATCACGGTGTCCCCCTGCACGCTCACACCTTCTCAACATTGCCGACCACCAGACAAACAATTTCTGAATGAGTATTTGAAAACAGCAACCACGAAGAAAAGAGTAAGCTCATTACAATGGCCGCCAAGCCATTATATCTCCGTCTCCGGCTAACAATTCTGTCCTCCCAGTCACTGTAAATATCCTTGGCAACTCCTTGTGTTAACTATATAGCCTATAACGAAGTAAATTTCTCCGTCATTTTTATCCGCGCCAGGATTCGAACCCGGATCCCCTCTTTCCGGAATAAGTCACTCTACCAATTGAGCTACGCGAACGTTTTATTCTGATTCCTATCTGCCTTTATGTCGTGTGCGTCCTTCTGGCAGGTACGTCACATCTCCTGGTACGTTACATCATCTCCCCCTTTTTTTTTTTTTTTTTTCTCGAAGTGCTGGAGAAGGGATTCTCTTATTTTTCCTATCTCGCGGTGTGGAAATAACATCACACCATTGCGAGATTTTGAACGGTTGGGTCATCCGGATAGTTCGGGCGCCATTATAACGAAGTAAATTTCTCCGTCATTTCTGGTCTACGCCGGGATTCGAACCCGAATCCCCTCATTCCGGAATAAGTCACTCTACCAATTGAGCTACGCGAACGTTTTATTCTGATTCCTATCTGCCTTTATGTCGTGTGCGTCCTCCTGGCAGGTACGCCACATCTCCTGGTACGTTACATCATCTCCCCCTTTTTTTTTTTTTTTTTTTCTCGACGTGCTGGAGAAGGGATTCTCTTATTTTTCCTATCTCGCGGTGTGGAAATAACATCACACCATTGCGAGATTTTGAACGGTTGGGTCATCCGGATAGTTCGGGCGCCATTATAACGAAGTAAATTTCTCCGTCATTTCTGGTCTACGCCGGGATTCGAACCCGGATCCCCTCATTCCGGAATAAGTCACTCTACCAATTGAGCTACGCGAACGTTTTATTCTGATTCCTATCTGCCTTTATGTCGTGTGCGTCCTCCTGGCAGGTACGTCACATCTCCTGGTACGTTACGAGCCTCTCTGAAGCAGAACAGAAATGACGCCAAAATGCAAATATCTGTATTTTTTAGTAACGCGACCGACATTCGGATCTTTTTTTTACGCTTTCCAACCGATGGTTGAAGTAAAGTATATGCTCCAGCTTTGTCTGTCTGCCCGTCCGCACGATAACTCTCGTGAAAATGGTTCGATTTTGATGAAATTTTAGTATGTGGTAGGAGACAACCTGGGAAGGAACCTTACTGAAAATGGGTGAAATGGGGTCAAAGATAAGGAAGGACATAGGAGGTGATCCATTCCACAGCCATTATCGTCATAACTTGACTAAAAATGCTTCTATTGCAATAACAAAAAAGCCACGACCCTGCACAAGAAGATCTTGTATACATCGGCTCCACACTTCGATCGTTGGAAGTTCGAATCAAAGAACAGAAATATAACATCAGATGTGCTAGTTCTTCTACAGCGTTATTAAGATTAATTCAACGTGGCCCTTATTCCACTAAGTGGGAAGATGCATTTGTTCTTTTGACCTTGGGGACTAACAGACAGACTATTTTTGCAGAAAGTCTCTCTCTCTATATATAACTTTCATGATCGCTGTTGCAATGACGAACTACCTGCGACTATTCCGCTAGCCTGGAGACCACTAATCCGTTGAGTACTCTATCGGGGACTTGTTCGTCACATCCACCCCCACTATATACCTCTGGACTGTCAATGTTCAATCATGCGTCTAACTCCATGAGTCTTCGCCATTGCCAATGCGTATGATCTCACGCACTCTGGCCTGTATATAAACCTTCCTTCCGCTTCGTTTTATTCTTTCATCGATTTCCTGACGATGGACAATATGATTGTTCGAAAGATCTCGAATATATATTTTAACTTGTACATATGTGTTTTTAACTAAAAACCTTTTTAACTTTGTGACTAGCTTCATGTTGATCACTGTGTTATTTATTAAGATCCTGGAGCGACAGAAATTCTGAATATTTACCATAAAAATGCTTCGATTGCGAGAAAACTTTATCATGTTGTTCCGGAGGTACACTGAACAGATTCTGTAGAATATCATCGAAATGGGCTCAAAGGTCAGGGCACAGGATCGAGATTTATTCCACAGCCATTATCCTCATAACTTGAGTAATGATTTCTGGTATGTTGGAAAGTGTATCATAATCAATGCATGGTTTTATTAACTTGTTTAAATGTGCGTACGTACGGCATTTAGAATATCTATATATCGATGTGCTTTCTTAGGTCTCAGTTCAAACTCGAACACGGCTTTTTAAACTGGAACTATATTATGCAGTGGAAGTACACACTCCATGACTTAAACTCCGTAGTCAGGTTAGCCTTGACCCGGGTATGGTAGTAAGGGAGATAGATATAAATGGGCAGGGGGAAGGAACAGATAACGCTTTAATTTTTTCTTCTATTTTTCACATTCTTGTATTTTGTCCTGATGGATTTCAAAAACTTCTATTTTCTCTGGCCACCCCTCCCCCAAACAAAAATGCGATATACGCTCCTGGAACATGCACCATTATTTTCAAACGGCGGGCCAGTAACTGAGGTCCGATGCCTTAACGTGCCAATCCGATGGACGGGGCATATTTAGTGATTCGAAGATTCCTAACCTAGTTAGGATCGAGCCAATGTCCAATCTGTTAGTGGGCAGGAACGCTGATCGCTAAGTCATCCGATGCTTTTCTCCTTTGCAGTGAGCTGTTTCTAAAGCTATCTCGATATCATAGTTGCGTACGTAAGTGAAGATGGCATGCGTCTGCCTGCCATTGGGTATTTCTAATGGTTTGGTACTTAAGTATACTTTCGCCTCTCTCTCTCTCTCTCTCTCTCTCTCTCTCTCTCTCTCTCCTCTTTTTCTTTCTCTCTCTCTCTCTATCTCGCTCTTCCTTCTCTTTCTTTCAGAAAGTGAGTGTACTTTTCATCACACTCCCTCTCTCATCCCTTCTCTCTCTTTCAGAGAGTGAATGTACTTCCATCGCACTCACTCTCTCTCTCTCACTTTCCCTCCCCCTCTCTTTCCTTCTCTCCCTCTCTCATTCCTTCTCTCCCTCTCTCATTCCTTCTCTCTCTCTCTCTCTCTCAGAGAGTGAGTGTACTTTCATCGCACTCACTCTCTCCCTCATTTTTCTCCCCCTCTCTTTCCTTCTCTCCCGCTCTCATTCCTTCTCTCTCTCTCTCTCTCTCTCTCTCTCTCTTTCAGAGAGTGCGTGTACTTTCATCCCACTCACTGTCTCTCACACTTTCTCTCCCCCTCCTCTTTCACCTTTCTCTCTTCTTTCTCTCTCTCTTTTAGAGAGTGAGTGTACTTTCTTTCATCGCATTCACTCTCTCTCACTTTCTCTACCCATCTCTTTTTCTCTTTCCTTCACTTCCTCTCTCTTTCTTCTCCCTCTCTTTTTTTCTCTCTTTCAGAGAGTGAGTGTACGTTCACCACACTCATTCTCCTTCTCTCTCCCACCCCTTCCTCTCTAAAGGCTGATTATTTTAAGATTTAAAAGGTGTCCATCTCAGTCTGTTTAAAAATTCATTTAGTTCGAATTTGGAAGTTTCGGTGAGATAAACACAATTTTGCATCAGTGAAATGATTTTGGTGCCAGTCTTGTACTATATACGAAGGCAAAAGTTTTTTTTTTCTCTTTTTATTTCTACAGTATAATTTTTTACATGAAGCCGTCTTCGTTGGAGGCTCTTATATTTGGTATTACAGCTTCCATGTTGCACAGTGTCCTTCTTATAAGTGTGACAATTTTCACACCAGCATGGAGGAATTTTGTCATTCTCTCTGAAATCAGGGAAACAAAATTACAGCTAAGAATCAAAATACATACAAAATACAGTATATAACAAACCTTACATAAAACTCAAGAACCACTATGCACATTTAGAAAAGAGAGAGAGAGAGAGAGAGAGAGAGAGAGAGAGAGAGAGAGAGAGAAAGAAAAAAGAAGAAAAGAAAAATAGACCCACTTAAAAGCAAGCGTCTTATCTTAATGATTCTTTTTTTTTTATTGAAGGTTTAACGACCACCGTGAGCAACTCAATGGGCTATAAGAGTTGCCCGTCCCTAATTTAGGGCCACTGGTTCCAGGGAAGGGAGAGAGCCAGTGCTGTAACACAAACACAACATCCATGCCTCACCGGGATTCAAACCCGGACCCATCACAGACGAATGGTCAGAAGCCATCGCTTAGCCCAGTGAGCCACGGGGCGGCAATGAAATTTAAATTGCGGAGGAAGAGATGAAGAAAGGGTTGCAATTTATTCACTTATTTATTTACACTGCTGGCCACCCAAAACGCAACACCAAGAAGGAAGCATCCGATTGGCCTGAAATTCGCAGTATGCGTCGTCCGCGAGAGGACCACTATAAGAAGGGTGCACAGAAGGCGGGGTGTAAGTAGTGGAAGTGTGTTGTGCTGCCGGACCTGTGCGTGGGAAGCTTCCTGATGTCTCATCGCAGAATACGGCAGTCATTGCAGCACGTTTCGGAGTTCGACAGAGGACGAATAGTGGCTTATCGCGACAGCGGTTTATCGTACCGAGACATCGGCGCCCGTGTGGGACGACATCCAGCCACAGTGAGCCGAGTATGGATTCAGTGGGTGCAGGGGGGACGGACGGACCGACGTGAGCGATTGCCGCAGCCGCAGCGCACCACCGAACGAGGGGACCGGCATGTTGTGCGGCGGGCATTGACTGCTCGCACCGTCAGATCACGAATGTTAGCGCAGGAGTTTAGGGTGTGTTGCGCTACAACCTGTGTCAGCAAGTACCGTTCGACGTCGTCGGCAGGAGCGGGGACTTGTCGCACGGCGCCCATTGCTCCGATTACCATTGACGTTACACCACCGGCGAGTGCAGCGGCAGTGGGCCGTTGAACGCCGCACCTGGACTACGGAATGGCACGATATTGTCTTCTCCGACGAATCCCGCTTCTTCCTGCAACACCATGATGGTCGGATCCGCGTATGGCGCGCGCGGTGAGAGACTGTATGACGCCTGCATTATGCATCGCCATGCCGACCCTTCACCTGGCGTTATGGTTT
This sequence comes from Macrothele yani, assembly GCA_039090855.1. Lineage (NCBI taxonomy): Eukaryota > Metazoa > Arthropoda > Arachnida > Araneae > Macrothelidae > Macrothele > Macrothele yani. The sequence goes on along the minus strand of CM076999.1, from coordinate 115,009,446 downwards.
GGGGCGCAATTCGATATGACACCCGCACCGCTCTGGTACGCATCGCCGTTACACTCAACAGCCACCGCACCATCTCCGACGTTTTGGAGCCTGTAGTCCTCCCTTACCTGAAGAACCTGCCAGCAGCCACGTTTCAACAGGACAATGCGCGCCCGCACGGGGCACGCACCGTGCAACAATTCTTCACGGTCCACCAGGTGTCACTGCTGCCGTGGCCCGCCTGTTCTTCCGATACGTCGCCCATTGATCACATCTGGTCGCTAATCGGCAACCGAGTGGCCCGGCAAGCACCACCCGTGGCTACGCATGATGAACTGCGGCAACGTGTGGAAGCAGCCTGGACCGACATACCCCAAGCCCACATCCAAAGCCTCTTTCGTTCGATGCCGCGGCGTGTGGCGGCCGTTATTGCCAGCCATGTGGGCCACACGAACTATTGATGTCTGCGTGTTCCGCAAGTCGCACGGGCCTGTAAGCAAAAAGAAGATGGTTCTGTAACAAGAAATGGAGGCGGCATTTTGACAAGAGTGAAAGATTTCTACTCAAAACTATATGAAAGGGATGATACATGCACTCCAGACATTACAAAAGGTACCAGTACCAGAGTTCGTAATTCCATTCTTCTTCTCCCAGCAGAAGTTACACATGCATTCAAGAACATGAAATGGGGAAAAGCTCCAGGAGAAGATGGAATTACTGTAGACATCATACAAGAAGCAAGTGGAGAAATTGAAACAGTACTCGCCCAAGTTTTCACTCAATGCCTTAATGAAGGGAAGATTCCTGAGGATTGGAAAAATGCTACAATGATCCTGCTACATAAAAAAGGTAACATTGAGGATCTCAGGAACTACAGACCTATCAGCCTCCTATCTGTGGATTATAAAATCTTCACTAAAGTTCTTTCACACCGCTTAAAGATGACATTGGACATGGCTCAACCGGGAGAACAAGCTGGATTCAGGAGTGGCTACAGCACAATAGATCATATCCACGTACTGTGAGAACTAATTGAAAGAGCGAGGGAATATTAACTTCCATTGTGCATGGCTTTTATCGATTATGAAAAAGCCTCTGATTCGGTGAAACCATCAGCAGTTACAATGGCTTTGAAATCCTGCGGTATTGAAGATGCATACATTAATATTATTCATAACATCTATGAAAATGCAAGTGCAAAGATTCGGCTGTTTGGTTACACCAAGATTCGGCTTTCAATATGGCTGCTGTAGCACCCATATTGGAAAAGGAGTGAGACAAGGTGACACCATATCTCCGAAGACTCTTTAATGCCACATTGGAAAATGTCTTTCAATCACTGAACTGGGAAAACAAAGGGATAAAGATTAATGGAGATTATCTAACCCACCTTCGTTTTGCTGATGACATAGTCATTTTTGCAACTACCCCATCAGAGCTACAGAGTATGATCCAAGAACTTGCTGACAAGAGTAAAGAAGTGGGATTAAAAATGAACTTTCAGAAGACAAAAGTGATGTACAATGCTTTTTCAAGAAATGAAGATTTATCGATTGATGGAGAAAAGCTGGAGATAACAGACACGTACGTTTATCTTGAACAGCAGATATCAAGTGAGGGTCACATTGATGAAGAAATTAATCGGCGTACAAAACTTGCCTGAAGAGCTTTTGGAAGAAACAGCATAATTTTCAAGAGCAATATGCCATTATGTCTTAAAAGAAAAGTGTTTGATCAATGCATCCTTCCAGTGCTTACGTATGGTGCAGAGACGTGGACCTTAACTAAAAGAGACATACAAAGGCTGCAGACAACTCAAAAAACCACGGAGAGGTGCATGCTTGGTGTAACCAGGAGAGATAAGAAGAGGAACACGTGGATCCGAAAAATGACAAGAGTGGAAGACATCATGATCAGAGTTAAATTCCTGAAATGGCAATGGGCTGGACATACTGCCAGAAGGACAGACCGTCGATGGACAGCCGACATTTTAGACTGGATTCCAAGGGACAGGAAAACACCCAGAAGAAGACCACATGGGAGATGGGTGATGAAATTCGGAAGTATGCGGGAGTAACATGGAGGAGACTGGCACAAGACAGACCGTTGTGGGAGAAACTTGGGGAGACCTTCGTTTGGCAGTGGATTGATAATGATTTAAAATGATGATGATGACGATGACAATGATCTCCCATTAAAGTTTGAACAGAGAACTTCCAATCACTCGGTATATCTCTTTGTATATTGTACATCAACGACACGATAATCTACTCTTACATGTAACTCTTACCCTGCGAGCAGGAATTTCACTGTACTGCGAAAATGACTAGGTAACTAAATTTACCATTTCCAGGGTTTCAACTGAGAAATCAGAAAAATATTCCCTGGCTTTCCCATATTTTCCACGTGGTTTTTAAAGTTTTTCCCGAGTGGTGACTCCTAAAAAATTCCCTGACTTGTCCACACTCTCCGGGTGTTTTTTTTTTTTTTAAGTTTTTCCAGAGTGGTGAACCTTAAAAAAAAACCCTGACGTTTCCAGGTTCTCCAGGTGGTTTTTAAAGTTTCTCCAGAGTGGTGACCCCTAAAAAAATTCCCTGACTGCTCCAGGTTCTCCAGATGGATATTCATTTTTTTCTAGAGTGGTGACCTCTAAAAAGATTCCCCGACTTTTGCAGGTTCTTCAGGTCGCTTTTAAAGTTTCTCCAGAGTGGTGACCCCTAAAAAAATTCCCTGACTTCTCCACGTTCTCCAGATGGATATTCAATTTTTTACAGAGTGGTGACCCGTAAAAAGATTCCCCGACTTTTCCAGGTTCTTCAGGTCGCTTTTAAAGTTTCTCCAGAATGGTGATCCCTAAAAAAATGCCTTACTTTTCCATATTCTCTAGGTGGATTTCAAAATTTTTCCAGAGTGGTGACCCATTAAAAAAAATACCCTGACTTTTCCAGGTTCTCCAGGTGGTTTTTAAATTTTTTTCCAAAAATTGCAACGAATTTTCACATTTCATTCCATTCATATGTTTTGTCACCAAAGCACGCATTTGTAGATACTTTAATTTTTGTGTTTATAAAATTACCTGCTTTTCATTAATAACAACTAAATGCGCACATTACTTTACATACCATAGTTCCATGAACTTTTATGAATACTAGCCTCATAGAATCTTTCAATATGTTCTCATAGAAACAGGCCATACGTGGCATGTAAGAAAAAATCTGTCAGTTGATTAGTTTTCCTAGAACACAACGCAGCTAAGCTTAAAGATGGAACGTCTCCTGTCCGGAGAAACATGTCGTAAGGAAACTAACAGACAACGGACTTTGATCCATTCATTAGTTGGTTCTCTTTTGTGTGTCCTCAATTGTTCTGTGTTACAACAAATCGAACAACTTGGTAACAGGCAATTTTTAATATTTAATTTTGCAATTTTTTAAAGAAAAACTGTAACTGAAAGTAAGATATACCAAAATCTTGTCATCAGGCAGTGAATGCAAACAGAAGTTTGAATTGAAAAACGAAGTTCCTTGGCAGAAAAAAGTATCCCTTGAATTTAAAATTTATATCATCATCATCATCATCATTGTCAACCATTATCAATCCACTGCTGGACGAAGGTCTCCCCAAGTTTCCTCCACAACGGTCTGTCTTGTGCCAGTCTCCTCCATGTCACTCCCGCATACTTTCGAATTTCATCCACCCATCTTCCATGTGGTTTTCTTCTGGGTCTTTTCCTGTCCCTTGGAATCCAATCTAAAATTTCGGCTGTCCATCGATGGTCTGTTCTTCTGGCAGTATGTCCAGCCCATTGCCATTTCAGGGATTTAACTCTGATCATGATGTCTTCCACTCTTGTCATTTTTCGGATCCAAGTGTTCCTCTTCTTATCTCTCCTGGTTACACCAAGCATGCACCTCTCCATGCTTTTTTGAGTTGTCTGCAGCCTTTGTATGTCTCTTTTAGCTAAGGTCCACGTCTCTGCACCATACGTAAGCACTGGAAGGATGCATTGATCAAACACTTTTCTTTTAAGACATAATTGCATATTGCTCTTGAAAATTATGCTGTTTCTTCCAAAAGCTTTCCAGGCAAGTTTTGTACGCCGATTAATTTCTTCACCAATGTGACCCTCACTTGATATCTGCTGTCCAAGATAAACGTACGTGTCTGTTATCTCCAGCTTTTCTCCATCAATCGATAAATCTTCATTTCTTGTAAAAGCATTGTACATCACTTTTGTCTTCTGAAAGTTCATTTTTAATCCCACTTCTTTACTCTTGTCAGCAAGTTCTTGGATCATACTCTGTAGCTCTGATGGGGTAGTTGCAAAAATGACTATGTCATCAGCAAAACGAAGGTGGGTTAGATAATCTCCATTAATCTTTATCCCTTTGTTTTCCCAGTTCAGTGATTGAAAGACATTTTCCAATGTGGCATTAAAGAGCTTCGGAGATATGGTGTCACCTTGTCTCACTCCTTTTCCAATTTTTATGTGTGTTGTATTTTCAAACAGCCGAATCTTTGCACTTGCATTTTCATAGATGTTATGAATAATATTAATGTATGCATCTTCAATACCGCAGGATTTCAGAGCCATTGCAACTGCTGATGGTTTCACCGAATCAAAGGCTTTTTCATAATCGATAAAAGCCATGCACAATGGAAGCTCATATTCCCTCGCTCTTTCAATTAGTTCTCTCAGTACGTGGATATGATCTATTGTGCTGTAGCCACTCCTGAATCCAGCTTGTTCTCTCGGTTGAGCCATGTCCAGTGTCACCTTCAAGCGGTGTGAAAGAACTTTAGTGAAGATTTTATAAACTACTGATAGGAGGCTGATAGGTCTGTAGTTTCCGAGATCCCCAATGTCACCTTTCTTATGTAGCAGGATCATTGTAGCGGTGTTCCAATCCTCAGGAATCTTTCCTTCATTAAGGCATCGAGTGAAAATTTGGGCGAGTACTGTTTCGATTTCTCCACTTGCTTCTTGTATGATGTCTACAGTAATTCCATCTTCTCTTGGAGGTTTTCCCCGCTTCAATGTTCTTGATTGCATGTGCAACTTCTGCTGGAAGGACTGGAGGAACTCTGGTACTGGTATCTTTCATGATGTCTGGAGTGCATGTATAATCCCTTTCATATAATTTGGAGTAGAAATCTTTCACTCTTGTCAAAATTTCGCCTCTATTTCTTGTTACAGAACCATCTTCTTTTCTCAGTGCCATAATCTGTTTTCTTCCCTTACTGAGATGTCCCTTTGCTATCTTTAGGCTTTGGTTGTTTTCAATTGCTTTCCTCACTAGTTCACAGTTGAATTTTCTTACGTCTTCAGTGATACTTTTTTCTTACTGTCTTGCATAGCTCTATATATTCCACTTTGGAAGTCACATCTTCTTTAGTTGTCCTCATCTCTCTTCTTTTTTGCATCAACATTTTCGTTTTTCCTGATAATTTATTTACATGCAACTTGTTCTTAGACCCAGCTAATTTTTTTGCTGTTTCCATAAGAGCTTTGGTTACTTTTCTGTTAACTTCAGAGATGTCCACTTCTTCCGATGTTAGGCCTTCTAAAGCAGAGAACCTGTTCTTCAGTTCCAACTTGAAGGTATTATGGTGTTTTTTAAGGTTGGTTATGTCAATAGATTTTGTTTGTCTTATGAGCTTGCCACGCTCAAATTTAGTGTTGAGGTGCATCTTACATCTCACCAATCTATGGTCACTACCTGTGTTGAACTTGTTTAGCACACTGCAGTCTTCTATGATGAATTTTTTGTTACACATAATAAAATCAATTTCACTTGTCGTCCCATTTGGATGTCTCCATGTCCATTTCCTGTGTGGCTTTTTCTTGAAAAAGGAGTTCAAGATGAAAAACCCTTCTGCCTCTGCAAACTCAACGAGCGTATTTCCACGCTGGTTTCTGTTGCCGTGACCGAATTTACCTACTGAAGTTTCATTCTGTTGCCGTTGCCCTATTTTTGCATTGAAATCTCCCATAATTATTTTCAAGTGCTGCTTACCGTTATTATTTAGATGACAAATTTCCTCATAAAATTCTTCAATTTCTTCTTCAGGATGACTTGTGGTGGGTGCATAAGTTTGAATAATCTGAGCCTGGTATCTTTTCGAGAGTTGGATAACAAGTCGTGCAGCTCTGTCAGAGGAACTTTCAACTTCTACAACTTTATCCTTCAGTTTCTTGTTTATTATAAATCCAACACCACTAGTTCTGCCAGTATCTGTCCCACGATAGTAGAAGAGATGTCCATTTTTCAGTTCGATGAGATCTTCTCCTTTTCTCCTTACCTCACTTAGCCCCAGTATGTCCCACTTGATCCTTTGTAGTTCCTCTTCCAATTCAAGAAGCCTTGAATCAGAAGATAGGGAGCGTCCATTGTACGTAGCCAAGGTCAGCATCAGATGGCAGCCTAGTCCGGTCCTCCGGGGATTCTTAGCACCCTCTGCCTTCATGTCGCACTGGCCGCTGCCTTGGCCAGGTACATTCCAGCTGCCGGAGACTGAGGGCCAAGATTTAAGTTGTGGAATCATTTTGGAGGGGTTTGGCCATAACTCACCACGCTGGCCAAACGGGTTGGTGAGTGTGGGATAGAATTTCCTCTAATCCCGATGGTATAGTTATACCGCTATTGGCGGTAGTCAGAGCCCCTTTAGTGGGAACAGGATGCACCACGAGAAGGCGGGGTTGACATTTGTCAAGGAGAGGCTGTGATGTTACGCATCACCTGACCTTACATCCCTTAAAAAAAAAAAAAATATATATATATATATATATATATATATATATATATATTCTCAGATTTTTCAAAAACGGGCAGTTTTCCTGGATTTTCCCTGATTTTTGGAACCATTTCCAAATTCCCTGAGAATTCCAGGTTTTCCCTGTTTTACAGGTTGCGTGGAAACCCTGATTTCCAGCAAAACTTCACTTTAATACGTCAGTCAAAGAACACCGCAACTATGTATGCATAAGCTATTCTGGAAACATTTATCTATACTTAACTGATATAACTGTGAAACTACTTACGTCTGTGATGAGTCCACGACAATACGGGCATTCTTTACTTGAGACTAACCACACACCAACACACAACACATGAAACTTATGGTTGCAAGGAAGTTTTCTGAAACCATAACAAAAGAAAGCATATATTTATAGAATTAAAAATATATTGAAATGAAAATTATATTAGGTACTATTAAAAGTAGTGTGTGAACAAAAATTAGCAACAGAGAAATTGCAAGCGCATTCAGATTATTTAAAGCAATCGTATTAAAAAACGACAATGGCGTGAAGAACATTTTTAAGAAAGCACCCGTAAAGAAACAGCCAAATGTATCCAGAAGTTTTTCTTAAACAAGTTAGTAAAAGCATGCAATGCATTGATTATAATACGCTTTCCAACATACCAGAAATCATTACTCAAGTTATGAGGATGATCGCTGTGGAATAAATCTCGGTCTTGTGACCTGACCTTTGATCCCATTTCCAGTATATTTAACAGAACCGGTTCAGTACACCTCCGAAATAACATGATAAAGTTTTGTCGCAATGGAAGCATTTTTACGTAAGTTATGATGCATAAAGGCTGTGGAATAGATTCCGCTCCTGTATCCTAACCTTTGACCCAATTTCGCCCATTTTCAATAGCATTCGTCCACAGGAAGGCCCTACAACATACTAACATTTCATCCAAATCGAAGAATTTTTACGTAAGTTATGGCGCATAATAGCGATGGAAGTGATTCCGCTCCCCATTTCGCACATTTTCAATAGGGTTTGTCACCAAGTGGTAGAGGACAATAGGGTTTGTCCCCTACCACATACTAAAATTTAATCAAAATCGAACCTCTTTTTACGATAGTTATGATGCATAAGAGCAGTGGAATGAATCCCGTTCCTATGTCCTAACCTTTGACCCCATTCCGTTCGCTTTCAATATGGCTCCTTCCCAGGTAATCGCCTTCCACATACTAAAAGTTCATCGAAATCGAACGATTTCTACGCGAGTTATCGTGCGGACGGACATACGCACACAACGCGTGACGTAAAGAGGCAGATTTGAATCGCGACCATCTGCTCGCAAGAGTGTGACGTCATAAAACTTTAATAGGATACACACACAATGCCTGACGTGATGAGACAGATGGCGTGACCACGCGCCAATATCTCAAGCGCGAGTTGTGACGTCATAAGATCGTTCCTAGGTGGTCCCTACCACATAATAAAATTTCATCGAAATCGAACCATTTTTACGCACGTTATGACGCATAAAGGTAATGGAATGCATTCCGCTCCTATGTCCTGACCTTTGACCCCACTTCACCCATTTTCAACAGGGTTCATCCCCAGGTGGTCCCCTACAATATGCCAAAATTTCATTGACATCGAACCATATTTACGCAAGTTATGACGCATAAGGACAATGGAATGGATCCCGATCCTATGCCGTGACCTATGACCCCATTTCGTCCATTTTTATTAGGGTTCGTACCGAGGCGGTCCCCTACCACATACTAAAATTTCATCGAAATCGAAACATTTTTACGCGAGTTATCGTGCCGACAGACTGACGGACAAAGCTGGAGCATATACGCTTCTTCAACCTACGGTTGGAAAGCGTAAAAAAAACATTTTGAAAAGAAACGTGATTATTTAATTCTTCTGATTGCATTGAAGGACACTTAGTATCAGGTGTACTAATAAGTTTTAAACCGTTTTAAGACAATGCAACATGCAATTTGAAAGAAAACAACAATACCTTTACGAATCGAAATATGCGCCGTCATTATCTATCACCTTCCGCCTTCGGTCGGGCAGCTGACGGATTCCAGCCACGAAGAATACTTCGTCGTGTGACGCGATGAAGTCGTCAACCCATTTTTGCACTTCGTCACATGCCCGGAGCCATACAGCAGACAAACCATGTTGCATCGATCAGAACGAATGATAGTCTGAAGGGGCTATGTCGGGACTATATGCCGGGTGCTCCAAAACTTCCCAGCCAAACCTCAATAACGTTTCCTTGACAGATTTCGCGACATGCGGCCTAGCGTTGTCATGCAGTAATTTCACGGGACGCAATTCTTTGCCTGTGGATGGACGTTTCCGACAGATTTCCTGGTTCAATCACATCACTCTTTGCTTGTAGCAATGAGCAGCAACAGCTTGATCTTGTTGCAATAGTTCATAATAGACCCTTCATATTACACCAGATCCACAGCAGAACTTTCTTGGAGTGAATATTGCGTTTCGGTGTCGAAGTCGTTGCTTCACCGGGGTCTACCCCAGTGTTTTTTGTTTTGGGGATTGTCGTACCATATCCACTTTTCATCACCCGTAACGATTTTTCACAGGATAGACTTTTGTGTTGTTTATTCAACAGATTCAAACACTTCATGACACGCTCATCCTTGTTCCTCTGGTTCAGGTCATGTGGTACCCATTTTCCTTGCTGCTGAATCTTTTCCATTGGAAATGGTTTGTTGAGGTATCCCCAGGTGTTCAGCTAGTTCTTTTTGCGTTTGAGACGAATCTTCATCCAGCAATGCTTGCAGTTCCTCATGTGCAACCTTCCGCTACGTTCTCGATTGCTAACATCAAAATCAGCTGCTTTAAACCGTCTAAACCAAAACTCACACGTACTTTTCGATACAATATTCTCCCCCAGAACAGAACAGCTCCATGCACATGCTGTTGCAGCACTTTTTCCTTGATGAAATTCGTAACGAATGCAGTATCGCTTGCCATCTTTCACCTACCGATGTGCAAGTGCGTTAGGCGAACTTCTGTGTCATATTTTATACTCTGGACCAGTTACGGTCACGTGACAACAATGCGGGGGAATCTCGGATATGTAAATTAGCGGTGTACGTCACACAAAAAACGCTTTAAAACTTATTTGTACACCTAATACTTGGCCGTAGCAACAAAAAGGAATTGATAATGCCCGTAACAACATATTGCCATTAACAGGCGGGCTATATGTAAGAAAAAAATTTGCCAGTTGATTTGTTTCTGTTTTTCTATAACACAGTGCAGCTAACCTTAATGATGGAATTGCTCCTGTTCCAGTTTTTCTTAAAAAAAGGGCAATTTTCCTTCAGTTTCCCCTGATTTTTGGAACCATTTTAAAATTTCCTGAAAATTCCGGGTTTTTCCTGTTTTTCAGGTCATGTGAGAACCAACCCTGACTAAGCAAAAAACTGAAATTCAAGGGTCATTCAATGACCAAAAAATATTGAAATAATTTTTTAGAGTATTAGAACTACACTATCTACCAACAAGTAATTGGACACCCCTGCAATCGACGATATCTGCGGTCCTGATACTCGTCACGGCCGCCGCCGTTAAATATCTTGTGGGAAACAACAACGCAACCAGTCGCATGCATGATGCCACGCAGTTCGGAGCTCTCTAATTTCGAGAAAGGTATAATAGTCGGGTATCACAGAAATGGCAGATCCATACGTGACATATCCAGCGAGTTGAAGTACCCAAAATCGACAGTGGCCTACGTGATTGGCAAGTGGAAGATGAGAGGTGACTGTCGGAAAGTGCCCCGACCCAGCAGACCCACAAAACTTGGAGCTAGAAACCGACGGGTGCTGGCCAGAGAAATTCGGAAGAACCGCACCAAATCGATGGGCCACATCCGTGAGGAGTTTCAACAGGCATCCGGGAGTGTTCTTTCGATGAATATCATCCGAAAGAAAGCCCATCTTTTTGGTTATCATGGACGTGCTGCTGCCCACACGCCTTTGATCACCAAGTCCAATAGCGCTGCTCGGCTAACGCGGTGCAAAGAAAGTCGACAGTGGACCTTTGAACAGTAGAAGCAGGTTTTCTGGAGCGACGAATCAAGGTTCACCCTCTACCGTTCGGATGGCAGGGTCTGGGTTTGGCGTCTGCGTGGAGAACGCCTCCTGCCGGAATGTATTGTGCCAACTGTGAAGTTCGGCGGCGGTGGAATTATGCTATGGGGGTGTTTCTCCTGATATGGCAAGGGACCCTTGGTCGCAATTCCTGGTAGACTCAACGCCGAGACCTACTGCACCATTTTGGATGACCATGCGCTTCCTACGTTGTGGCAGTTTTACGGGGTGGACCCATGTTACTTTCAGGATGACAATGCCACCTGTCATATTGCGAGGTCCACCATGGCTTGGTATGGTGACAATGGGGTTAATCGAATGGACTGGCCTGCGCAGAGCCCGGACCTTAACCCTATCGACCACCTCTGGGACGAGTTGGAGTGTCGACTTAAGGGGTGCCCCCACCGTCCGAAATCGGTGAAGGAACTGACCTGTCTTCTCCAAGCCGAGTGGAAGAAAATACTGCTAGCCGTCGTACAACGCCTGTTTGAGAGTATGCCCCGGAGGGTCGCAGCTATAATCGACGCTCGTGGAGGCTCCACCAACTATTGAAAGTGAATGAACTTTGTTTTCCTTTGCTATCACATGTGTCCAATTACTTGTTGGTAGATAGTGTATATACAAAGTATTTTTTAGAGTATTAGAACTACACTGACGGAAAAAAAATCTCAACACCACGAAAAAATAGTTGTAGAGGAATGAAATGGCGGCAATACATTTGTATAGGCAACATATTTAATCGATTAAGGTTTCAAGATCACAGCTTAATGTAAGCGCGAGAAGAGCCATTTTAAATGTGAAATGCTGGTACATTAATAACCGGTGCAACCGCCAGAATGTTGAATGCAAGCACGCAAACGTTCATGCATTGTGTCGTACAGGTGCTGGATGTCAGTTTGTGGGATGAAGTTCCATGCCTGTTGCACTTGGTCGGTCAATACAGGGACGGTTAATGCTGGTTGGGGGTGACGCTGGAGTTGTCGTCCGTCGATGTCCCATACATGCTCGATTGGTGAAAGATCTGGTGATCTAGCAGGCCACGGCAACATGTCGACACTCTGTAGAGCATGTTGGGTTACAACAGCGGTATGCGGGCGAGCGTTATCCTGTTGGAAAACACCCCCTGAAATGCTGTTCATGAATGGCAGCACAACAGGTTGAATCACCAGACCGACGTACAACTGTGCCGTCAGGGTGCGTGGGATAACCACGGGAGTGCTCCTGCTGTCATAGGAAATTGCTCCCCAGACCATAACTCCAGGTGTAGGTCCAGTGTGTCTCGGCCGCAGACAGGTTGGTTGCAGGCGCTCACCTGGCCGCCTTCTAACCAACACACGGTCATCACTGGCACCCAGGCAGAACCAGCTTTCATCAGAAAACACAACAGATCTGCACTCCGTCCTCCAATGAGCTCTAGCGTGACACCACTGACGTCGCAAACGGCAGTGGTTTGGAGTAAGTGGAATGCACGCTACAGGGCGTCTGGCTTGGAGCTGTCCCTCAAGTAACCGATTTGTAACAGTTCGTTGTGTCACTGTGGGGGCAACTGCAGCTCGAATTGCTGCCGCAGACGCGGTACGATGCGCCACGGCCATACGCCGTACACGGCGGTCTTCCCTCTCAGTAGTGCCACGTGGCCGGCCGGAACCCGGTCTTCTTGAGGTAGTACCTTCCCTTGACCACCGCTGCCAACAATCATGCACAGTGGCTACATTCCTGCCAAGTCGTTCTGCAATATTGCGGAAAGAAAATCTACCTTCTCGTAGCCCTATTACACGGCCTCGTTCAAAGTCCGTGAGCTGTTGATAATGGCTTCTTCGTCTTCTTAAAGGCATTATTGACTAACATCAACACACTACGTTGAATCTCAACGATAACTAACGCTCACGAACGTTACAGCACGTATTTACAGCAAACCTGCTTTGCATGTTCCGAGGGGCGCTACTAGCGCCACACGTATGCGCCGAGCGCGAAATTTGTATAGACGTCATCTTACAGATGTACTCTCACCGCCTACCAACTGTCGTTTATCTAACACAACCCCTTCTTGGTGTTGGGAATTTTTTTCCGTCAGTGTATATACAATTTTTTTTTTTTTTAGATCATTAGAACTATATGCAAAGTATTTTTTAGAGTATTAAAACTATATACAAAGTATTTCTTAGAGTATACACAATATTTTTAGAGTATTAGAACTATATACAGAGTACTAATACTCTAAAAATATTGTTTTATGAAATATGCAGGGTAATAATATCAGTATTTGAGTGATCAATACGTGTACTGATTATAAAATTTTACCTTATTAGTTCGTTGTCTTTAATGTCAGCTACACATATCGGACAGATTTCTTCATCATTTGCATCTTTAGGCTGTTCAGAATGAAAAAAAAAAAAAATACAAATTATAGAATCACTGCTTAATTCAGATAATAGTGCAAATTAAAACAAAATGGAAATTTATTTAACATCATTTTAAACAGTCATCTTAAGGTTCTTTGCTGAGAGCATGAACTGTGTTCTTATAAAAAATGTGCTTTAGCGGTAAACTGACCAGATAAAAAAGATTTGGAAAGAAGACAAAGGTTTTAAAAACACTGTGAATTTTGATTTGTTATTTTTCTTGTCCAGCATATTTTATAAAACTTATTATATCGCTTAATTTGAGCAGTTTTTAATAAAGGAAAGAAATGATAAATACACAGTTGACGTGGACCAGGAATCTCAAATAGAAGTCATCGATCATTCCACGTTTACAAGTGAGTCACCGAAAAATTCTCATCGGCCGGCACTGGGAATCGAACCAATGGTCTTCCAGTTACGCGCTGCATATGCTTCCACTGCACCACAGCGTCCTCGAAATTCTCCAGACTCACTAACGATAAACTGCTAAACCGCATGGCAGATTGCTTCTTTGGAGCTCCTTCACCAAAGATGAACAGCAGCAACTGCACAAATAACTAGAAGACTCGCTTATAAACACACTCACTATAGACTCACTTATAAACGTGAAAAGAGCGATGACTTCTATTTGATGTTTCATCTCCACGTCAACCGTGTATTTAGTATTAATTCGCCTTCTAGTTATTTGTTCAGTTGCTGCTGTTCGTCTTTGGTGAATCCCCAGCATTCTACGGGGCTTCAAAGATGCAACCTGCCATGTGGGTTGGTAGTTTGTCGTTAGAGAGTCTGGAGAACTTCGAGGCCGCTGTGATGCAGTGGAAGCATATCCGGCGCGTAATTGGAGGACCCTGGGTTCGATTCCCGGTGGCGGCCGATATAAACGTGGAAAGAGCGATGACTTCTCTTTTAAGAAAAGAAATGTTTGTTATATGCAGTTTTTTTTTTAAATAACCCTCTTTTATTTCACAGGATTCCAAATGTTCAGTGTGAGTATTGTTCGAGTCATATTGAATAGATATAACCACGGAATATAGTCACTCTCAATGAATGTACTATTGTCACACCTATTCAGTACGACTAATACGTCTTTTTCCTAAGATTCTGAGGTATCTGGTGTGTTATTTTTAAGGAATCAGAGAAAGTGTAGCGAAATAAAAATATTTTCCGCATGCAAAAAACTTATCACTGAATAATTTCTCTCTGCAATTTTTTCTCCGAGTAATGATATAATTTTGAGGATTGTCGTCTAGGATTTTATATTCTCTTTACGCCGACCCGGTGCTTGAGTAGGGAGAGGTTTAGGTTTCTGGTTAGTGTTTTCGGCTCAGCTTGGTAGTGCGCTTCCGCCTCTCCCAAATCAGGAACTGTCAACAGGAGAAGTTTAGGTTTCTGTTTAGTGTTTTCGGCTCAGCTTGGTAGTGCGCTTCCGCCTCTCCCAAATCAGGAACTGTCAACAGGAGAGGTTTAGGTTTCTGGTTAGTGTTTTCGGCTCAGCTTGAGTAGTGCGCTTCCGCCTCTCCCAAATCAGGAACTGTCAACAGGAGAGGTTTAGGTTTCTGGTTAGTGTTTTCGGCTCAGCTTGAGTAGTGCGCTTCCGCCTCTCCCAAATCAGGAACTGTCAACAGGAGAGGTTTAGGTTTCTGTTTAGTGTTTTCGGCTCAGCTTGGTAGTGCGCTTCCGCCTCTCCCAAATCAGGAACTGTCAACAGGAGAGGTTTAGGTTTCTGGTTAGTGTTTTCGGCTCAGCTTGAGTAGTGCGCTTCCGCCTCTCCCAAATCAGGAACTGTCAACAGGAGAGGTTTAGGTTTCTGGTTAGTGTTTTTGGCTCAGCTTGGTAGTGCGCTTCCGCCTCTCCCAAATCAGGAACTGTCAACAGGAGAGGTTTAGGTTTCTGTTTAGTGTTTTCGGCTCAGCTTGTTTCTGTTTAGTGTTTTCGGCTCAGCGCTTCCGCCTCTCCCAAATCAGGAACTGTCAACAGGAGAGGTTTAGGTTTCTGGTTAGTGTTTTCGGCTCAGCTTGAGTAGTGCGCTTCCGCCTCTCCCAAATCAGGAACTGTCAACAGGAGAGGTTTAGGTTTCTGTTTAGTGTTTTCGGCTCAGCTTGAGTAGTGCGCTTCCGCCTCTCCCAAATCAGGAACTGTCAACAGGAGAGGTTTAGGTTTCTGTTTAGTGTTTTCGGCTCAGCTTGAGTAGTGCGCTTCCGCCTCTCCCAAATCAGGAACTGTCAACAGGAGAGGTTTAGGTTTCTGTTTAGTGTTTTCGGCTCAGCTTGGTAGTGCGCTTCCGCCTCTTCCAAATCAGGAACTGTCAACGGCACATAGCCCTGATGGTATAGCTCACGGTGAAAGTTATGCCCAGAAAGATCCGTGAGATGTCTTGTTGTGTGATCCGACTGTATGATTTCATCCTTGCAATAATCTCAGTTGTGATCATATAAAACACATTGTTCGCTATTTTCGAATATATGATCCATGGGCGCCTGCAGGAAATTTTTCAAGGGGGGTCAAGTGTAATTAATTAAGGTTTGGCTAATATGTAGAAAATAGTAATTCGTGAAAATGAAAGATTAATACTATTACTACTACTTACTTACTACACTAGAACACTACTACTACAATTATTATTATTAATTGATGCTGCTCTTGAAGAAAGTGTATGTTAGTATTAATAGTATTATCATGTTAGTTAGTAATAATATTATTATCATGTGTATATTAGTAATATATCATGTACATTGGTAACTGTTTTCAAAATAATGAACAGTGTCGAGCAGAGTCACGCCAAGCCTTTTAAGTTCAGCACACACCACCCTGAGCGGAACTTGCTTGGGCGTACTACCTTACGGTTTGCTAGGTTTTCTGCTTTCACGTTATCCTTTTCCAATTCCAAATTTCCAATAAAATTGGGATATTAAATTAAATGTCCCAAACTCCATCTTTCATTGTGGTCCAGTTCTGTGAGTGTAAAAAAAAAAAAAAAATAAATAAAATAAAATAAAATGAAATAAAGGGGGAAATAATTCTGCAGGGGGGGCAAGTGACCCCCTGTCGGCGCCCATGATGTGATCTACAAAATTTCTTTAACCATCTTCTGCAAACACGTACGGCTACGACAAGTACCTTAGGGCCGCTAATCTTAGTAAAACATTTTCAGCACCGCGAAGACATGCTCTTCTGTATCCCTGCACCGTTTACTTCAGTGTGGTTTGAGGCGATATTGGAAAATTTATTGTTTTCAGCGAAGATATTGACATAATGTCATGATTAATACCAAAAACTTTTATCGCTCAATGTACTCACAACTCAAATAAATTTGAAGTATGATTTTATAATAATAATAAAAACAGGCACGTTTCCGCCACCAAATGGCAACACAGTACTCTATTGCAACGTATGGTGTAGACGTTAGTGTTATTATATTGATACGTAAATACGTAGTATTTCCTCTAAGTTGTAGCTTCTAAATATATCCTTTTTCTCCCAGCTCTTTAACTTTATTGATTTCAATCACACTGCATAGAGTTAAAGCACTCTTAAATTTAGTATCTATACTCGGGGCAAGGCTAACCTGACTATGGAGTTAAATTCAAGAAGGGTGTACTTCCACTGCATAACATACACTGGTGTGCAAAAATCAAGGACGAAGAGGAGAAATTAACATAACAGCGGAACGAGCGGGGGCAGAACGGACCGAAAGACCACTCAGGTGATAGACTAGGATCCGGTACGGTAGGGCATACGCATATATGCAGCATGACGTAGGGAGGGGGGGTCGGAAGGGTATAAAGCGCACGTGCGGTGTAAGCTCAGCAATTCAGCTGCGGATGGCTTAGTGGTTAGTGTTTCAGATTATCGATGCTGGGTCCCTAGGTTCTAGATTGGGCTGATCTTTCAGAGATGGTGTGATTTACTAACAATCGCTGAATATCCGCCGTGCATCGGATGAGCACGTAAAGTGACGGCCCACTGGTTAAATGGGTATCCTTTCCTATGTCTTCCCTGAAATTCTCTCACCCATCTATGTGCAATATCGTACTTGTACGGTGGCGACATCTACTGTACTCTAATCTCACTACAAACTGTTCTGTCAAAAGTCGCTAGACTTGCTCTCATTCCTTCCGTTTCTGTGTCCTGCCCAAAAGGCGATCTCGCTGTAGGTGGCTGGGACCTAAAACTCTACTCCCTGTGGACGGAAGTCCTACATGAAAATGACAAATGCTCCCAGCTCAGCAATTCGGTGAAAGCTATTGCACGGTGTACATCGGTTTGAACGTCGTCGGGTTGCTGAGACCGTGTTATAATGAATAAGGTTTTTTTGCTGGTAGTTGTTGTAGTTAATTTATGATGAATAAGCTTAACTGCTAGTAATGTTGGAGTAGTAATTAAGATGAACAAAGTCTTAAGCTGGTTGTTAATAGTAACACTTAATGAAAGAGACCTAACTACCAGACAGAGGTATGACAATAATTGAACAGAGAAAAGGGTACTCACTTTTAAACCTTTTATTTGAAAACTCCTGGTATCATCCAACACACACTTCACAGAGCACAATAATGACAAAGAACCTAATCACATAGAACGGAGCTCTCTTTACATCAAACGAAGATTTCTCACATAAAACAAAGCTCTCTGGCATCAAACGAAGATCTCTCTATGCATAAAACAAAGCTCTACGCACATAAACAAAAAGCTCTCCTAGGTATCGTTGAACGCGCCTATTTATACTGCCTACCACCACGTCATGACTTACACTCATTGTCACATCTCATTCAGCGGGAGAAATAACATCTCGTTAAGTAAGATGATAATTTACATAGGAAAATAAAATAACCAGAGATAGTAAAATCAAAAGGAAACTGAATATAGAGTATACGTTACAGTGTGATATGGTCAACAGGCAATCCAGTAGACGACATCTGGATGACTTTACCAGAGGTCGCGTCATTGGGAAGTTGGAAGAAGGTCGAAGTGTGACTAGTGTGGCCGAGGAGTTCGAGATCGCTCACAGCATCGTTTCACAAGCTTGGAGAGCATTTCAAACGACAGGAGCAGCTGTCCGAGAGTTTAGCAGTGGTTGTTCACGAGCAACTACGGCGGCGGACGACCGGTATATTGTCCTACAAGCGAGAAGAGACAGACGGCAGATAGCTGGAGAAATCGCAAGGCACATGCAACAGACAACTGGACGTCCGCTATTGCGTTTTACCGTGGCCAGGAGGCTACACAAAGGTGGTCTATTTGCACGACGATCAGTACGGTGTGTGCCATTAACAGCCGCTCATAGGAGACGGCGGTTTCTGTGGTGCCAGGAACAAAAGTACTGGACACATCAGCAGTGGGGTCGAGTTCTCTTTACGGATGAGAGCCGATTTAGTCTGACGAGCGATTCTGGACGTATACACATCTGGAGAGATCAGGGAACACGCAATCACACCTCCAACATCACCGAGAGGGACCGGTTTGGTGGTGGCGGAGTTCTCGTTTGGGGCGGTATCATGCTTGGTAGCCGTACTGACCTCCACATCTTCCAAGGAGGTTCAGTCACTGGTGTTCGCTATTGTACCGAGGTTCTCCTGCCTCACGTGCGTCTGTTTAGAGGTGCTGTGGGTCCTGAGTTCCTCTTGATGGACGACAACGCTACACCTCATCGTACAGTGGCTGTCGCAGAGCTGTTGGAGAGTAAAGATATTCGACGCATGGATTGGCCCGCAAGGTCCCAGGACCTAAATCCAATCGAACACGTGTGGGACCTTCTTGGGAGACGCTTGGCAGCACGTCACCAGCCGCCAGCAGCGATTCCGCAGCTGAGGAATGGGCCGTGATGCCTCAACAGCTCCTTGACAACCTCGTCCTCAGCATGGACAGATGTTGTAAATCCTGCAACGCAGTCAGGGGTGATCATATCTCCTACTAAAGACTGGATTTTTCTTGGCAGCCGCCTATCACATGGACGTTTCTGTCTTCTGTCCAGTTGTGCTCGAAACTACCTTTTCAATAAAGTGCCTTTGTATCCTTTGGATTCCTTGTTTGGACGGTTTTGCTCACATGTCCCATATTCTTACATCTTGGGGATCTTATGGTATGATTTGAGTCGATGTGGAGCACTTCTGCACGACGTTACATTCGAAAAACCGTCTCGTACTTAATTTTTGCACGCCAGTGTACAATAATTGATAAAGTCCGATAAAAAAATGAAAGAAAAAATTGTGGACACTTTTGCCCCATGATGACTCATCATCTCCCTGGTTCTTCTTGGGATAATTATTTGCTAATGAAGTAAATTAACAAAGGGAGAATAAAAAACGAAGTAAAACTTGCGTTTGTAATCGTGGAAAAAATCAGTTTGTTGCTAAACACTGAGCACCCGAAATGATCCTTCAGCTCATCCAGGTGACACTCTAGTCCAATCAGATGACTCTTCAGCCCCCGGGTTTTCTTTTGGCATAATTATTCACTAATGAAGTAAATTAACAAAAGGAGAAAAAAAACGAAGTAAAACTTGCGTCTGTAATCGTGGAAAAAATCAGTTTGTTGCTAAACACTGAGCAGCTGAAATGATCCTTCAGCTCATCCAGGTGACACTCTAGTACCCCCCCCCCCCCCCAGATGACGCTTCAGCCCCCGGTTCTTTTTGGCATAATTATTCGCTAATGTAGTAAATTAGCAAAAGGTGAATAAAAAACGAAGCAAAAGCTGAGTCTATATTCGTGGGAAAATGTCGTTTGTAATTGAACTCGTAGTGCCCGAAATGATCCTTCAGCCGGTGTCGTGCGCGAAGCGTCCCTGTTATATTTTACCGTGGACGAAGCGACCCTGCTAATCGAATCATTTTACTCGTATATATATATATATATACAAATCGTAGTCAAATTACTTACATCTAATTAATTAATTACTTTCATCAAGTTTTTTATACTAAACACAAGTTTTTAATATCATTATATATATATATATATATATATATATATATCATCATCATCATCATCATTGTCAACCATTATCAATCCACTGCTGGACGAAGGTCTCCCCAAGTTTCCTCCACAACGGTCTGTCTTGTGCCAGTCTCCTCCATGTCACCCCTGCATACTTTCGAATTTCATCCACCCATCTCCCATGTGGTCTTCTTCTGGGTCTTTTCCTGTCCCTTGGAATCCAATCTAAAATTTCGGCTGTCCATCGATGATCCGTCCTTCTGGCAGTATGTCCAGCCCATTGCCATTTCAGGGATTTAACTCTGATCATGATGTTTTCCACTCTTGTCATTTTTCGGATCCACGAGTTCCTCTTCTTATCTCTCCTGGTTACACCAAGTATGCACCTCTCCATGCTGCTTTGAGTTGTCTGCAGCCTTTGTATGTCTCTTTTAGTTAAGGTCCACGTCTCTGCACCATACGTAAGCACTGGAAGGATGCATTGATCAAACACTTTTCTTTTAAGACATAATGGCATATTGCTCTTGAAAATTATGCTGTTTCTTCCAAAAGCTCTCCAGGCAAGTTTTGTACGCCGATTAATTTCTTCATCAATGTGACCCTCACTTGATATCTGCTGTCCAAGATAAACGTACGTGTCTGTTATCTCCAGCTTTTCTCCATCAATCGATAAATCTTCATTTCTTGTAAAAGCATTGAACATCCCTTTTGTCTTCTGAAAGTTCATTTTTAATCCCACTTCTTTACTCTTGTCAGCAAGTTCCTGGATCATACTCTGCAGCTCTGATGGGGTAGTTGCAAAAATGACTACGTCATCAGCAAAACGAATATATATATATATATAGAAATCGTAGTCAAGTTATTTACATCTAATTAATTAAGTACTTACATCTTCTGAATTTTGTAGCTTTTGTCCTTAGTCCAACTTGGTAAGATAGCATAATTCTTTCAGGCATATTTTAAGGTCTTTAAATTTCCAAATTTGACGTGTGATACACAAACAACAATTAAAAGAATTAGGAGAACTTGGTCCAAAAAGGAAGAAAATGTGTATACAAGTAGAAGAACGCATTCGTAATATCATAGCGGAATTTGGAAATTCTAAAGACCTTAAAAAATACCTGAAAGCATTAAGCTATCAAAATTCAGAAGATGTAAGTACTTAAAAAATGCCTGAAAGCATCAAAATTCAGAAGATGTAAGCACATAATTAATTAGGTGTAAATAATTTAACTACGATTTGTATATATATATATGTGTAAAATGATATTAAAAACTAGTATTTTGTATAAAAAACTTGATGTAATTAATTAATTAATTAATTAGATGTAAATAATTTGACTACGATTTGTATATATATAAGTAAACTTATTCGATTAGCAGGGTCGCTTCGTCCACAATGGAATACAACAGGGTCGCTTCGCGCACGATTTTCCACAAGGTCGCTTGGTGCACGGTCGCTTCCCGCATGTAATCCTTCAGCCCATGCGGATGACACTTGAGCTCCCCATGATGACTCCACCCCCTCCCCTCCCTCGATTCTTTTCGGCATAGTTATTCGTGAATGAAGTAAATTAACAAAAGGAGAATAAGAAACAAAGCAAAACTTGCGTTTGTATTCGTAGAAATATGCAGCTTGTAGTAGAGCACAAAGCCTCGAAGTGACTCTTCAACCCAACCAGATGGCATTTCAGCCCCTCCTTTGGTCCTGGCAGCTGGTTGTTGGCTGACCCGAAACTTGTGATTTCTTCTCCCCGCTTTTCACAAGCGGAGATGATGTAACGTACCACGTGACATGATGTAGGTCACGTGCTACTGACTGAGTTAAATCGACAACGAAGCAGCGATGATCATGCTGACGTAGTTCAGTTGCGAGAACCGTCACACGGAGTGGAAAGATTTGAATTTGAACGCCGCCCCTGGCAAAGAAAACTTACTTTGTATGCAAACAACTTACCTGACGAAAGTAATTCCATGAATTTTTATAAGTCATTGCTCTGGAAATACAACACCTAATGCCCAGAATAACAGATACAGTACACTTCAATACACAGCATTCTTTTAAAACACGAATGGCAACGGATTTAAGTCTGTACTGACAAGACAGTAACTCGATATGTAAGACGGAAATATCAGGTTATAAAGAAATAATTTCAGAAAATGCAGAATAATATATTTCAAGCTTAAAAAAAAAAAAACATTTAACCTAATCATCCAGGTAATTAGTTCCGTTGGAACTGATGACCTTTTTTGTCGATCTAGGAGTAGAAATATTCCATTGCGACAGAAGTCTGGTGAGCGGGAATTGAAGAAGTCATTCATGCAATGTTCTATCGATCTAGGAGTGGAAATATCCCATTGCGACAGAAGTCTGGTGAGCGGGAATTGAAGAAGTCATTCATGCAGTGTTCTATCGATCTAAGAGTGGAAATATCCCATTGCGACAGAAGTCTGGTGAGCGGGAATTGAAGAAGTCATTCATGCAGTGTTCTATCGATCTAAGAGTGGAAATATCCCATTGCGACAGAAGTCTGGTGAGCGGGAATTGAAGAAGTCATTCATGCAATGTTCTATCGATCTAGGAGTGGAAATATCCCATTGCGACAGAAGTCTGGTGAACGGGAATTGAAGAAGTCATTCATGCAGTGTTCTATCGATCTAAGAGTGGAAATATCCCATTGCGGCAGAAGTCTGGTGAGCGGGAATTGAAGAAGTCATTCATGCAATGTTCTATCGATCTAGGAGTGGAAATATCCCATTGCGACAGAAGTCTGGTGAACGGGAATTGAAGAAGTCATTCATGCAGTGTTCTATCGATCTAAGAGTGGAAATATCCCATTGCGACAGAAGTCTGGTGAGCGGGAATTGAAGAAGTCATTCATGCAGTGTTCTATCGATCTAAGAGTGGAAATATCCCATTGCGACAGAAGTCTGGTGAGCGGGAATTGAAGAAGTCATTCATGCAGTGTTCTATCGATCTAAGAGTGGAAATATCCCATTGCGACAGAAGTCTGGTGAGCGGGAATTGAAGAAGTCATTCATGCAATGTTCTATCGATCTTGGAGTGGAAATATCCCATTGCGACAGAAGTCTGGTGAGCGGGAATTGAAGAAGTCATTCATGCAGTGTTCTATCGATCTAAGAGTGGAAATATCCCATTGCGACAGAAGTCTGGTGAGCGGGAATTGAAGAAGTCATTCATGCAATGTTCTATCGATCTAGGAGTGGAAATATCCCATTGCGACAGAAGTCTGGTGAGCGGGAATTGAAGAAGTCATTCATGCAGTGTTCTATCGATCTAAGAGTGGAAATATCCCATTGCGACAGAAGTCTGGTGAGCGGGAATTGAAGAAGTCATTCATGCAGTGTTCTATCGATCTAAGAGTGGAAATATCCCATTGCGACAGAAGTCTGGTGAGCGGGAATTGAAGAAGTCATTCATGCAGTGTTCTATCGATCTAAGAGTGGAAATATCCCATTGCGACAGAAGTCTGGTGAGCGGGAATTGAAGAAGTCATTCATGCAATGTTCTATCGATCTAGGAGTGGAAATATCCCATTGCGACAGAAGTCTGGTGAGCGGGAATTGAAGAAGTCATTCATGCAGTGTTCTATCGATCTAAGAGTGGAAATATCCCATTGCGACAGAAGTCTGGTGAGCGGGAATTGAAGAAGTCATTCATGCAATGTTCTATCGATCTAAGAGTGGAAATATCCCATTGCGACAGAAGTCTGGTGAGCGGGAATTGAAGAAGTCATTCATGCAATGTTCTATCGATCTAAGAGTGGAAATATCCCATTGCGACAGAAGTCTGGTGAGCGGGAATTGAAGAAGTCATTCATGCAATGTTCTATCGATCTAGGAGTGGAATTATCCCATTGCGACAGAAGTCTGGTGAGCGGGAATTGAAGAAGTCATTCATGCAATGTTCTATCGATCTAGGAGTGGAAATATCCCATTGCGACAGAAGTCTGGTGACCGGGAATTGAAGAAGTCATTCATGCAATGTTCTATCGATCTAAGAGTGGAAATATCCCATTGCGACAGAAGTCTGGTGAGCGGGAATTGAAGAAGTCATTCATGCAATGTTCTATCGATCTACGAGTGGAAATATCCCATTGCGACAGAAGTCTGGTGAGCGGGAATTGAAGAAGTCATCCATGCAATGTTTCACATCATCGTCATTAACGAAGTTTTTCTAAGCGAGAAAAGTCAACAAAGACCGGAAGAGATGAAAGGCTGACGGGGTGAAGTCCGGGAAATAAGGGCGGTGCGAAAATATTTCCCATTCCAGCTCGTGCAATCTTTGCTGGGTCCAGATATTAAGCTGAGGTTGCTATTTTCGCGAAATGCAAGGACTTAATCCAAAATGCGAGAGAAAAATTAGTGTCCCTAGCAAAATGCCACCAGTCGTTTAAATATCAACCTATCAGCAGATCCTGCTGAGACTTTTCTATTTCTGTGAAAACTAGTTTACGATTCTGTCCGTGATTCGCATGCACTTCACTAATGTCATTTTCTTAATTCTTAAGGTATGTTCCTACGGCACCTGTTGGCTCAATCAACCCCCCCCTCTTCATACATTCTAGAACACCCCGTAAAGGGTGGGGTAAGGTTATAGAGGCTAGAGGGAATAGACCCCTTCCCCCATTCAAAGTTCTAGTTTAAACCTGAGTCAAGAGTCAACTGTGACGTCTACAGCATTCCCCAAAACCATAAACATTAGTTTTCCAATGATGTCCAAAGTGTTGACGGTGTGAACGATTCAGTTGATGTTACAATTTTCCTAGCGACAAAACGGCTAACTTTCTTTAGCATTTTGCTACAACACATCCCCCCCATTTTAGCATTTTTTTGTGCCAGCTTAAACTCTGGCTGGGTCCTTTAAAGCGGGAGCAGGTGAATTCATCGAACGAGCAATTTACCGAAAGGCAACTTTTTCCAAAAAAAAAAAAAAAAAAAAAAAAACCGAATTCATTGAAATGGAGTTTAAGACAACTGGCCACTAAACAGCTGGCCAAACGGACAAGTGCAGGCACCCATTTTAGGCGCCGTACAAAAATTGCAGTTTTTGGGTTTCAGACGTGAGCAAAGGCCTAAGGATTCCTGTACTTCATGCCTAAGTAAAGGGGCAATAATACTAGTCTTTGTGTCTAAACCTTATGAATCTGAGCACGACGCAATATATTCCTAACGTTTGCATAATAAAATAAGCCAATAATTCTGCGCTTTTACTTAAGCATCAAATATTAATAAAGAAGCCTAAGCCTTTTTAACAGTTTTTATCTCATCGTGCTCATATTCATAAGGTTTAGACACAAGGTCTATTTAATATCATTGCGCTTTTACATAGGCATTAAATATTAACTGTCAGGTCCCGCTGAGTTCTATCTGCCACTAGGCCTTACGGAATTCGAATCTCTCAAACGGGCCTGACGTAGGTTCTTTTGAGTGCCGTCGAGTTAAACTCGATCGTTGAAAAAGACTGGAACGTGTAGTCAGTAATCACTTCAGTTCACGAAAATGCATAACTCCAATAACAAGTCCTAGGTTAGACAAAACAAAATTTAATAGATGAAACAATAAGTTCCGTTCGATTGACTATGTCCACGTGCCAACAGGTTTCCAGCTAGCGAGCACTTCACTATCTAACCGATATCCCGGAAGACCCTCCACCACGTGACTTGAGTCGTTCCGTCTAAAACCCGGCAGATCTCTTATCGCCAAAAAAAACCTGACTATTCCGTCAGTGAAAACGTAAAACCCCGAGAGGTCTAACTGACACTCTCTGCTTTAAGACACCACGTCCAACTCCGTGGAATGTGAAACACGAAAAGCCTTCTTAGCGATCAGATCAGATCATATGTAGAGGATTTTAAGAAGGGAGTGTCTGACCCCACGTCTTAAACAACCCTTAGAAATAGGAAGCTAGGAGATTTGGGCTACAGTGCCCGATTGGAAAGTGACACGGAACCGAAGTAAACAGGGGGAGGAAGACGCTCTTATTTATTACCGGGGAGCCAATACCCGGGGTCCGACGGCTTAACGTGCCCATCCGACGCACGGCGGATATTTAGTGGATCGAGCGTTCGTACCTGCCTGGGATCGAACCTGAGGTCCTTTCCGTGGCAGTCACGAACGTTGCCCACTAGGCCACCCACGGCCCTCCTCCTTAGCGAACGTGTCGCTTCCTTTTATATCCTTAATCTCCCCCCCCCCTTTCCACCTCTGGAAATCCTATTGGTGTGAAGTTAGCCGTTCACCGGAAGTGGTGACCTTTGACCTATACATCAGACACCGTCGACGTCAACGGATCTTGCTAGTCACGTGCTTCGTTCAGTTACATAGTCCAGCTTACAAAGGAAATGGTGCCACGTGCCAACACGTACGTTTGAATTTACATTACATTGCCTTTGAAATGAGAAATAATTATAGAAAACATTACTACATGAATTGAATTAGTGGGCGGCCGACTCTGTCACCTTAAAATACCTTGGCCTAATCCTATGCCTTTTTCACAGTTTTCCTTCCATCTATTAATATTTATAAGGTTTAGAAACCAAGTCAAGTTAGTAACATTGCCTTTTACTTAGGCATTAAATATTAATACCAAGTCCTTGGCCTTTTTAGCAGTTTTATTCCGCCGTGCTCATATTTTAAAGCTTTTCATCAAGTCAAGTTAGTAATATTGCGGTTTTGCTTAGGAATAAATATTTTATATACTTGAACAAAATCTGTCAGAAAGGCCTGTTGATTGATATTTAATGCCTAAGTAAAAGTGTAATAATACTAACTTGACTTGGTATCCAAACCTTATGAATACCAACACAACGGAATAAAAAAACTGTTAAAAAGGCCTAGGCCTAAGGCATATTTATTCATATTTACTGCCTAAGTAAAAGCGCAATAATACTTAAATGACTCGGTGTCTAAACATTATTAATATGAACACGATGGAATAAAACCTGTTATAAAAGCCTAAGCCTAGGCCAAGATATTCATATTTAATGCCTATGTAAAAGCGCAATAATGCTAACTTGCATAAATAAATCCATGCTAACCTGACTTGGTATCTAAACATTATGACTGTCAGCACGATGGAAGGAAAGCTGTTAAAAAGTCCTAGACCTAGGCTAAGAAATAAATATTTAATGCCTAAGTAAAAGCACAGAAATACTAAGTTGACTTGGTATCTAAACTTTACGAATATGAGCATGATGGAATAAAAACTGTTAAAAAGGCCTAGGCATATTAATTCATTTTTTGTGACAAAGAAAAAGCGTAATATTACTGACCGGTTCGGGTGTCCAAACTTAATAAATGTGATCACGGCGGCAAAAAAACTGTTGAAAGGGCCACTGCTAAGGCCGTATCTTTAGAGAAGGTCTACGGGGAAAATAGACAGAATAAAATCAAAAGTCTGATTCTTGTTAGACTCCCTAACGGTTTTGTGGTCATCCTACATGAAAGTGGAATCTAAGAAATAAAAAATTCAACCATTATACGTTCCCCAAACGCTTTCGTGGCCACTTAGCCATATTCCAATTATAGTCAAAGTTTTCGACAAAAAGCTTACCCTAAGATATGGTATCTTTCGGTGATTACGCTTTCGATGAATTCACCTGAAGCCCTAATTTTCGAAGAGTTTGCTTATCGATGAATTCTCCGTTCAACGAATCCGTTTCCGATTAATTCCTTTTCGATGAATTCGTTTTCGACGAATTCGATTTTGAAGAATTCGTTTTCGACGAATTCGATTTTGACGAATTCGTTTTCGACGAATTCGTTTACGACGAATTCGATTTTGATCAATTCGTTTTCGATGAATTCGTTTTCGACGAATTCGATTTTGATCAATTCGTTTTTGACGAATTCGATTTTGATCAATTCGTTTTCGATGAATTCACCTGGAGCCTTTAAAGGGCACGTGGACGAGGTTATCCTGGTGAAAAACAACTACATGGCTATTAATCAACGCTGAGCTCTTTTATTGCATGGTAATAAATATGGAGACGGTCCAAACTGTTGAATGCACGCATCCGCTGTGATGGTATTGTTCCGCGGTAAGAGTTCATAGCGAATCACGACGCGACAATCCCACCAGCAACTCAGCATCACTTTCCGTCCAACAAGGGGTGGCTTAGCGACCATCTCTGGGGGTTGTCTCTGTTTGGTCCATGTTGTTTGTCGCGTAACATTCACCTATGTGACCCATTTTTCGTCCCACGTGACCAACCTATGCAAAAAGCCCTCCCGCTTTTCTCTTTCACGCAGAGCAACCACAATGGAGTAGCGTTGCATCCGATTCTATAGTGCGTCGCATAAATATAGAGACAGAACAAATTCTCGAATAAAAAAGAAACAACAACGAGCTGAAATGTACACCTCATATTTATAGCAAAAATAGCATAGGACACGCAGCTGCACAATAGTTTGACGGAAACATAACAATCCCAACGCCAAGTACAAGAAAAAAAAAAAGAGAAATACGCTGTCTCAAAAATATAATGATTTACTAGTTGTGAGCACCTCTGGTACGAATAGTGGAGCCATTGTTCCGAATAACACTGAAAACCCGATTGGGCATGCTGTCCACCAAGTGATGTAAGTGTTCTGGACGGAGTGCGTACCAGCTTCGTTCAATCTGCTCTTTCAATGCCACCACACTTGAGAACTGCTGTCCATTCGCATACATATCACAAGCGAGGATACCCCAGAGCTTCTCGATAGGGTTCAGATCTGGACTGAGTGCTGGCCAATCCATTACGGTCACATGATGGGTGTTAAACCAGCTTTTCGTTGATGCAGACCAATGGATAGAGGCGTTGTCTTGCTGGAACAGATAACCAACACCAGCTAGAGTTTCGGCAAACAGTAGAAGGTGGCTACCGAGTATGTCCTGATACGTTTCGGAGTTTTGCCTGCCTTGCAGAAAAGCGTTATCTGTTGTCCCATCGAACGCAACAGCTCCCCAGACCATCACAGATTCCCCTCCTTTCTGTCTGCTGAAGAAGGTGCGTGGCTTGCGTAGTAAATCATGCCAATAGCAGTTCAAACCGTCAGAGCCGTCCAGGTTGAACTTTTTCTCATCGAAGAAAATAGTTGTGATCCACTCGTCCGTCCAGTGCATGTGGCTGCTTGCCTATAACAATCTAGCTTCCTTGTGGCGCCGCGTGAGGTGTGGCAGACAGCGCATTTTACGGAACACAATGTTGCGCCTTTCCTTGATTCGTCGACGAACTGTGTCCTTTGAGACGGTGACACCAACAGTCCGAGAAACTTGACGTAGTGATAACCTTTGGGATGAAACTAAAGGCATGATGGCACGATCATCTCGTTTGGATGTTATTCGAGACCTTCCAGGCCGTTTTCTGGCAGTTAACGAACCGCGTTTCGATAAAGTCTGATACGTAAATGTTTGCCCTACTCCACCCCACGGCTTTATAAATTTTCGCCACATGCAACCCATTTGCTCTCAGCCTCCAAATCTGCACCTCCCCACCAGAAAGTTGACTGTTGCGTGGCATTTCGGCAAATGAATGTCTGACGGCAGGTCTGCTGTTTTTTGTAGGCTGGACCGAATTACGGCCCATGTGCATGCGTACTATATGCTAAATTGTACATCTCATTTGCATGTGGCTACTTTACATAGTTGTCTTTATATTTATGAGACCAAAAATTACACTATTTCACTTTGTGTTGTTCTTTTCACACAATCCGGTCATCTTGACGCATCGAAACGTTTGCTGTAGGGTTATGTCTAATTAGGTACCACTTCAGCTTCCTACCTATATTCGCATTGCGTTCACGGCGCAAAGTAGACTGTCTCTTTATTTATGCGACGCACCTTAGTCAGACGAAGCATAGTACCATTTCCACGGTTTACACGAATACCACAACTTCCGAAGTCCGGTGCTGATGATCGTATGGGAGGTCTTCAGCTTTTGTGCCAGTTCTCATAGTGTTGCATCAGGCTTGGTCGATATTACGTGTTGCATCAGACTTGGTCGATATCACGTGTTGCATCAGGCTTGGTCGATATCACGTGTTGCATCAGGCTTGGTCGATATCACGTGTTGCACCAGGCTTGGTCGATGTCACGTGTTGCATCAGGCTTGATCGATATCACGTGTTGCATCAGGCTTGGTCGATGTCACGTGTTGCATCAGATTTGGTCGATACCACGTGTTGCAGTGTCTCATCTTCAACCTTTCTGGGTCTGCCAATTCTTTACACATCAGACAGATCCCGTACACCAGTGTCGAATTTCCTGTAGAACTCATAGCAAATATACTCCGTCCGATAGTATCGTCACCAAACGAGTTTCGCGATTTTCCAAGTGTTTTCAACCCATTCAAATATTCACACAGCGATACTGCACTACACCTCCCTTTGATATCGCCATCCTATCGTCGACGTGTGCAACTAATCTGCACCATAACAGCGTTTGTTCTGTCCTTAGAATCTATTGTTTCGCGCACAATACCCTGGGAAGATTTTGTCACCATAGACCTGCAGTATCACAGGCCGTCAGTATTTTGTATCACAC
Organism: Macrothele yani; assembly: GCA_039090855.1. Taxonomy (NCBI): domain Eukaryota; kingdom Metazoa; phylum Arthropoda; class Arachnida; order Araneae; family Macrothelidae; genus Macrothele; species Macrothele yani. Next base: position 114,978,697 of record CM076999.1, on the reverse strand, counting down.
AGGCCCGCAGTATTTTGTATCACACAGGCCCGCAGTATTTTGCATTACACAGGCCAGCAGTATCTTGCATTACATAGACCCGCAGTATTTTGCATTACATAAGCCAGCAGTACCTTGCATTATAAAGGCACGCAGTATTTCGCATACACAGGGTCGCAGTATTTTGCATTGCACAGGCCCGCATTATTTTGTATTACACAAACCAGCAGCATCTTGCATTACACAGGCCCGCAGTATTTTGCATTACACAGGCCAGCAGTATCTTGCATTACATAGACCCGCAGTATTTTGCATTACATAAGCCAGCAGTACCTTGCATTATACAGGCACGCAGTATTTTGCATACACAGGGTCGCAGTATTTTGCATTGAACAGGCCCGCATTATTTTGTATTACACAAACCAGCAGCATCTTGCATTACACAGGCCCGCAGTATTTTGCATTACACAGGCCAGCAGTATCTTGCATTACATAGACCCGCAGTATCTTGCATACACAGGGTCGCAGTATTTTGCATTGCACAGGCCCGCATTATTTTGTATTACACAAACCAGCAGTATCTTGCATTACATAGACCCGCAGTATTTTGCATTACATAAGCCAGCAGTACCTTGCATTATACAGGCACTCAGTATTTTGCATACACAGGGTCGCAGTATTTTGCATTGCACAGGCCCGCATTATTTTGTATTACACAAGCCAGCAGTATCTTGCATTATACAGGCTCGCACTATTTTTGCATTACACAGCCCCGCAGTATCTCGTATACAAATTTTTCCGCGAACTCTCTTTACAACCTGATAATTTGTAAATCAAATATAAAAAAAGCAGTACTGATGACAATGTTAACAAAAATCACAAAGAAAACAGAAATGTAGCTGCATTATTTTTTATCAGTAATAAAGTAAAATTAATCTAGAATGAGTACGGTACCTTTTTGTACTTAAGCAGCTGGGTATATTTTTCAACCGTTTGGAAAGAACAAACACTTTGGTACATCTCGCCTGGAACTAGGGAGATATCAATAACTGATCCTGTATCGGTGGGACGGAATATGGCATTAAGGATAGAAGGCGAATCATCAGTGTCAATGCTTAAGTTCGCAGAGAAAATCTAGTAAAAAGAAAAATTGTGGTAGAACAAACGAAACATAAAGCTGTACACTTCAAATGATATTGTTAATTAAACACATGTAGTAAAGTTCCTAAAAAAAAATAGGATGACGTGCTCACTTTTGGCCATCTGGAGTGACATCAATAACCGATCCTGTGTCGGTGGGACGGAATGGGGCATCGACAGAAGGCCAATATTTAGTTGACTTCCTAAGGTTCACACAGAAAATCAAGTAAAAATAAAAATTGTAGTAGAACAAACGAAACATAAAGCTGTGCACTTTAAGTCATATTGTTAATTAAACACATATAGTAATGCTAGCAACGATCATAGCAAAGGAAAGCGTTTTCTTTTCACAGCGTTCCCACTGAAAAGTAATAAAAAAATCCGTGACATTTTCAGATTCTTCAGGCGGTTTTTAAAATTTTTCCCAGAGTGGCGACCAAATTCATTCCATTCATGCATTTTCTCCCCAAAGCACACGTTTGTAAATTCTTTAAGTATATTTCCCTTTATGAAATTACCTGCCTTTCATTAATAACAACTATGTAAATGCACTCATTATTTTCCGTACCATAATTTCATGAACTTTTGTAATTACTACCAAAACTACCCTAGTGGCGGATCCAGCGGGGGCGACTAAGGCGCCACCCCCCACACAACCCCAACGACGTTTTTACGTTTGAATAGCGAACATCGTAAGTGATTAACTTTGTTGGGCCGAGGGTGGCCTTGTGGGAAACGTTCGTGACTGCCCCGGAAAAGACCTCAGGTTCGATCCCAGCAGCTACGAACGCTCGATCCACCCACTAAATATCCGCCGTGCGTCGGATGGGCACGTTAAGCCGTCGGACACCGGATACTGCCTCCCCCGTAATAAATAAGGGCGTCTTCCTCCCCCTTTCTACTTCGCATCCGTGTCACTTTCCTATCGGGCACTCTAGCCCAAACCTCCTAGCTTCCTATTTCTGAGGGTTGTTTAAGACCTGGGGTCAGACACTCCCTTCCTAAAATCCTCTATATTTGATTAACTTTCCAGATTTTGTCTTCAGTTTTTCTAAAAAAAGTTAACAATTAAACTTAGTACGGAAGATTTGAAATACTTATTACATTGATTTAGGTTCAGTAAAAAAAGAAAGAAAAGGGAATAGAATAAAAAAAGGGAGAGAGAGAGAGAGAGCAAAAGATAAAGGGAACACAGGGACGGCGGGGAAAAAAACCATGGGGATATTCTTTATTAGTTCTTTGCTATTGTCATATTGTCTAGCATCTGCAACGTCTCGAAACAGGGTAAGGCAGAGTTTGGTGCTGAAATCAGAGTAGGTGGGAGAAACTGCGAATAACAATCGGATCTGCGTACGTATCTTAATTGGGTCATAAAGTAAATTCGTAATAATGTCCACACCGCTTCCTCCCAGATGATCTTTTCAGGACTTCTTTTTCTCACGGGCGCTTCCCGTTGTTCCACCTACTCCAAAGTCAATCCCCGCTGGGGGAGGGGGCTGAGAGGGAGTCAGCGGTGCTAGTACGGGGCAATTTTTGGCATCTCCTGCTACTAACGTTGTATACATACACTGAAGAGCAATTGAATTAGTGACAACTGCCGTTATGCAAATGTGGCGCTGCGGGCGGCCCTGTAAACAGAAACGACATGACGTATGCAGCGATCCGACAATATAAGGAGTGATGCGACGGGAATCAGTAAGAGTCGGACGCAGTATGGGTAAGACGAAGGATCTAAGCGCATTTGATCGTGGGCAAACTGCCGGGGCCCGACGAATGGGTCACTCCATCTTGGAAGTCGTGCAGGCACTGGGATTTTCACGAGCCACTGTGTCACTGGTGCACCGTGAGTACATCGAATCCAGTAAAACCATCCCTGCAAGGTCGAACTACCGTGGGCAACATCGTGTGGATGTGCGGGGTCATCGTCGGCTAGCTCGCATTGTAACACAGGATAGACGGGCCACAGTGCAATTAATCACTCGGCAATTTAACGCTGGTGCACAAAAACGTGTAAGCAGCCACACCATCCAGAACCATCTCCTCGCTATGGGGTACAGAAGCCATCGTCCCACGAGGGTACCGCTGCTGACCGCACATCACAGGGTGCAAATATTAGCATGGGCGCGAGAACATCGCCCCTGGACCCTAGACATGTGGAAAGGTGTTGCCTGGACTGATGAGTCCAGATTCACGTTGGTACATGCGGATGGCAGGATACGAGTACGGCGCAAACCACATGAAGCGATGGATCCTTCTTGCCAGCAGGGTACTCTTCAAGCTGGTAGGGGTGGCATTCTCTTCTGGGGACTGTTTACGTGTGACATCGTTCCTCACAGGTCAACGTTACCGGGATATCCTGGAAGACCATTTGCTCCCGTTTGTGCGTCTTCAACATCCCACTGGGACCTCATCCGGCAACAAGACAATGCACTGTGCCTTCGCTCCCGAATTGTATCCGAATGGTTGCGGATGAACGCTCCACTGACGTGACCTCGCTTCCTTGGCCAGCTAGATCACCTGACATTAATCCCATCGAGCACATCTGGGATGCCACCGAGAGAGATGTTCGAGGCTCTGACCCCCCTCCATCTAATCTTCGTGAACTGTGGGAGCTTGTTCAGGGGTCGTGGATCCGTATGGCTTCCCAACGCTTCCGGTGTCTTGTCGAGTCCATACCGAGACGAATCACCGCCGTCATCAGGGCGAAAGGTGGTGCTACACGTTACTAGACAGGTATCTCTAATTCAATTGCTCTTCAGCGCATATGTATATACAGGGTTCAAAGGAAAGTCCTTTTTCAGGGCAAGAACTGCGGAAGTAAAGGTCCGAGTGGTACACAAGTTAGGTCTATGTATAGGAAAGGGACGATGGCAGATTTAATGAAAGCGATTGGAGCGCCCCTAGCGGCAAAGATAAGAAGTTAATAAACCTAACTCGCGAACAACGCGAGATAGAAACAAAATTACAATTACAAAGTTGTAGCGCATCGTCTAATTAGCAGAAAACGACATATGGTGCGCACGAATTATGTGCATGGGCGGGTCAAAATGCTGTTAATTCGAAATCGGTAAAGCGGGTGAAACAGACACAAAAATAATGACACGAGGCAGAAGCTGTGCAGGCTTATTTATAATACTAAAAAATGTTTGCAGGACATATGCCTACTTACAGGCACAACGCACATCTTCGCGAAGTTGATGTACACCCGGTTCGAAGTGGCCCCCATCGGCTACAATGCACATTCTACGGCGTGTAAGAATAGATTCTCCTTCACTATCTATCATGGCAGGTATCACTGTGTTACAAGCGCACATAATGCGGTGTCATAAATCTTCCAAACTAGTAGGTTCTGTAGTAAACATCTGTTCCTTCAAATAACCCCACGGGAAGAAGTCTAAAGGTGTTAAGTCTGGTGACCACGGAGGCCATTCCACCGTACTGCCATAACCAATTATCTGATGTCCGAATGTTTCAGCCAGGAAATTCCGTATTTTGGCTGTCATGTGAGGTGGTGCACCACCATGTTGGTACCACATACGCAGCAGATCTCTGAGGGGAAGATCGTCCAGAAAGTAAAATATCGGGCTCCGTAAGAGCTGAATTTACCGCTGACCTGTTAATGTTCCATTATAGAAAATGGGTCCAACTAGTGTCTTTCGCCAAATACCGCACCAAACCTGAGTTGCCCACCGTCGTTGATGTCGAGCAGCTCGTCCCATAGATGGGTTGCTCAGAGCCCAGCAATGGGTGTTATGCCGTTTGACTATTCCGTCCCGTGTAAAACGAGACTCACCTGTCCACAAGATATCGGCCAAGAAGTTTGAATTAACATTCAAGTTGCAGAAATCGAAACGCCTTCCCTGGTCTCCATCCATTAAACCTTGCACTAACTGAACGTGGTACGGTTGAGCTCCATGCTCGTTCAGGATTTGTCAAGCACGTTGTCCTGTTAATCCGCATGCTTCGGCGATTGCTGTGGTACTGATTTTGGGATTAGCAAGGACATATCCCAGGACAGCCTCAGGATGCACTGTAACACCCGAACCCGTAGGTTGCCCGATCGCGGACGTGCCTGTTTGCTTCCGGTCTCTCGGAGGCGACGAACACAGTTTTTAATAGTCGCTTCAGTTGGATGTTGGCCAGTTGGAAAAAGCTCGGTATACCGTCTTGCAGCTTCGTGGGCATTGCGATGACATTCGCCATAAAACACGACCATTTCACAGTACTCAGCGTTCGAGTACCCCGCCATCAGTGTTTGCAACGTGTACGTTGACTGACGTTCAAATCCCCAGCCCCGGTATTTTATCTCACCGACCGGCTTGTACGTCACTATCAGTATTTACATACGCATTTGAATCGTTCTCGATCGTGGGCCGGTATTTTGCATTGCCTAACCATCCAGCCACCGCATGCTCTTTATCAGCATTTTGACCCATCCATGTACATAATTCGTGCGCACCATATGTCGTTTTATACTAATTAGACGATGCGCTATAACTTAGTAATTGGAATTATGTTTCTATCTCGCGCTGTTCGCGAGTTAGGTTTCCTAACTTTTTACCTTTGCCGCTAGGGGCGCTCCAATCGCTTTCATTCGATCGGCCATCGTCCTTTTCCTATACATAGATCTAACTTGTGAACCACTCGGACCCTTTCTTCCGCAGTTATTGCCCTGAATAAGCAGTTTCCTTTGAAACCAGTGTGTGTGTGTGTTAAAAGAAAAGTGTTTGATTAATGCATCCTTCCAGTGCTTACGTATGGTGCAGAGGCGTGGAGCTTAACTAAAAGAGACATACAAAGCCTGCAGCCAACTCAAAGTAGCATGGAGAGGTGCATGCTTGGTGTAACCAGGAGAGATAAGAAGAGGAACTCTTGGATCAGAAAAATGACAAGAGTTAAAGACATCATGATCAGAGTATAATCCCTGAAATGGCAATGGGCACATACTGCCAGAAGGACAGACCATCGATGGACAGCCGAAATTTTAGACTGGATTCCAAGGGACAGGAAAAGACCCAGAAGAAGACCACATGGGAGATGGGTGGATGAAATTCGAAAGTATGCGGGAGTGACATGGAGGATACTGGCACAAGACCTACCGTTGTGGAAGAGGCTTGGAGAGACCTTCGTCCAGCAGTGGATTGATAATGGCTGACAATGATGATGATGTGATGATGTATGTATATATATATATACTAACGTTATATCTAAAAAATACCCTTTAATAATGGCTTCTGCCGCCTTTTTATACATGAAAAACCACTCCTCTTCCTAGAATAAACTTCTGGATCCGGTCCTGAACTACCTACAGATAATTTTCCATAGGAACGTGCATACGTAAGAAAAAATCTGTCAGTTCATTAGTTACAGTTCTTTTTTTTTTTTTTTTTTTTTGGTAATACAATGCAGCTAAGCTTAATGATGGAGTGGCTGCTGTTCAGAATAACACGTCGCAAGAGAACCAACAAAGGACTTTGATCCATTCATCAGTTGGCTCTCTTGTGAAATGTTCCTCCAAGCAGGAGTGGGTCAAACAATTGCCCCTATTGTTTCATGTTGCAACAACCGTCTGCCGTAGGCGCCGACTATGGAACTATGCCGCTGTCTGAGAAGGATTGTATGGAGAAACAGGACTTCCTGTGTGCAGCAATTGACCGAAGTATTCAAAGAAGGCTGTTTCCGGTCCATATCTCGGTGAACTATGCAACTGTCTGAGAAGAATTGTATATAGGAACATGACTTCCTGTTTGCAGCAATTGATCGAAGCATTCAATGAAGGCTGTTGTTGCCGACCCATATCTTAGTGAACTATGCCACTGCCTGAGAAGGATTGTATGGAGAAACAGAACTTACTGTTGCAGCAATTGACCGAAGCACTCAATGAAAGCTGTTGTTGCCGACCCATATCTTAGTGAACTATGTTTAAGGAATTGAAGAGGATGGGTATTGGAAGTCGAATGCCCATACGGAAGCGACTGATTTCTGCCCGGAAATTTCGTCTGCAGTGGTGTTAGGAACAACCTGACTGGACAGTGAAAAGAATCCATCCTGCAAAGTTGACTCTTTGTCCAGCAGGTGACGGTTTCTGTCACAATGCCCACAATGCAATCGTCTTTGAGTTCTGCTCGGATTTCACACTATACGTACTGTACAAATAAGAACACATTTTTATCATGCATAAACTGGGAAAATAACATATTTTTGATTACTTACAACTGGTCCCCTGGGATATTTCGCTCGTACCTTTAACTGTCTCAACCTTATATTTGGTCCTGTTCTGCATATACGGCATTTTGCAGGAGTGCACGTATCCACGCTCACATAATATGTGTTCTCTGGTGCTATCTGGAATGAAACCAAATATCTTATAATGAGCCTCTTGACAAAAGGAAAGAAAAAAGTCAGTTAAACAAAAATTTTCATACGTAAAAAAAAAACAAAAAAGCACACAACTACACTGAAGCAAAGAATATCTAACTGAGAAGTTAAGGCTCGGCGAGACGTAACTAGCGCTGCCATATCTTAAGAGTTAAAATGCAGTGCACAGAAGTTAACATGCAGGCTGATGCCGGACTGCGCATGCGTATTTCTGTTGACTTCAATTCTGGTAAAGGACAGTCAGCCGAGCTACTCACAGCACGTGATTGTTACCTTCTCGGTAGCATAATCACTTCGCAAATCGGATATGTTAGTTTTGTAACGTCAATCGGGTTAGTTCAGGCTTTTGTTTGTTCTTCAGTTTTTAAGAAACGTTTTCAGTAATGCCAAATACTAGGGATTGTCTGGATTTTGCACGGATTCTTAGGCCAAACTATAATATTTGCTAAGATTTAATTTTAATAGTAATACTAATGTTATTGCATATTTTTCTCACCAAAATACACTATCTACCAACAAGTAATTGGACACCTGTGATAGCAAAGGAAAACGAAGTTTATTCACCTTCAGTAGTTGGTGGAGCCTCCACGAGCGGCGATTACAGCTGCGCATACTCTCAACCAGGCGTTGTACGACGGCTAGCGGTATTTTCTTCCACTCGGCTTGGAGAAGACAGGTCAGTTCCTTCACCGATTTCGGACGGTGGGAGCACCCCTTAAGTCGACGCTCCAACTCGTCCTAGAGGTGCTCGTAAGGGTTAAGGTCTGGGCTCTGCGCAGGCCAGTCCATTTGATTAACCCCATTGTCACCATACCAAGCCATGCTGGACCTCGCAACATGACAGGTGGCATTGTCATCCTGAAAGTAACATGGGTCCACCCCGTAAAACTGCCACAACGTAGGAAGCTCATGATCGCCGCCCCGGTGGCGCAGTGGTCTAAGGCGCTGGCCTCTGATCATTCGTCCGTCTGGGGTCCGGGTTCGAATCCCGGTGAGGCATGGATGTTGTGTTTGTCTTACGGCACTGGCTCTCTCCCTTCCCTGGAACCAGTGACCCTAAATTAGGGACGGGCGACTGCTTATAGCCCATTGAGTTGCTCACGGTGGTCGTTAAACCTCCAATAAAAAAAAAAAAAAAAAAAAAAAAAAAAAAAAGAAGCTCATGATCATCCAAAATGGTGCAGTAGGTCTCGGCGTTTAGTCAACCAGGAATTGTGACCAAGGGTCCCGTGTCATACCAGGAGAAACACCCCCATAGCATAATTCCACCGCCGCCGAACTTCACAGTTGGCACAATACATTCCTGCAGGAGGCGTTCTCCAGGTAGACGCCAAACCCAGACCCTGTCATCCGATCAGTAGAGGGTGAACCTTGATTCGTCGCTTCAGAGAACCTGTTTCCACTGTTCAACGGTCCACTGTCGACGTTCTTTGCACCACGTTAGCCGAGCAGCGCTATTGGACTTGGTGATCAAAGGCTTGTGGGCGGCAGCACGTCCATGATAACCGAGCAGATGGGCTTCCTTACGGATGGTATTCATCGAAAGAACACTCCCGGATGCCTGTTGAAACTCCTCGCGGATGTGGCCCATCGATTTGGTGCGGTTCTTCCGAATTTCTCTGGCCAGCACCCGTCGGTCTCTAACTCCCAGTTTTGCGGGTCTGCCTGGTCAGGGAACATTCCAGCAGTCACCTCTCATCTTACACTTGCCAATCACGTAGGCCACTGTCGATTTTGGGTACTTCAACTAGCTGGATATGTCACGTATGGATCGGCCATTTCTGTGATCCCCGACGATTACACCTTTCTCGAAATTAGAGAGCTCCGAACTGCGTGGCATCTTGCATGCGACTGGGTGCGTTGTTGTTTCTCACACGATATTTAACGGCGGCGGCCGTGACGTGTATCAGGACCGCAAATATCGTCGATTGCAGAGGTGTCCAATTACTTGTTGGTATGTATTTTGTCTTTCTATTGTATCTTATTAAAATGTGAAAATTAAATAATGAAATGAGATGTGATTGAAAATATTTAGTTGAATATAAGCCTAAAAATATTAACTAAACTTTGACAATTATCGGAATATCTAAATTTTAATTCTATAAGGTTTTTTACTGTAAGACTAGTTGTGAGGGAACTACTGAGCGTAAACATATGGTTGAGGTATCAAAAAAAAAAAGGTCTTACCATGTAGATGTGCCAGCCGAAGAGAAAAATGAAATTGGAGCAACAGTTCCGGCGTTGTGGGGCGGCAAAGTTCCCATGTAAAGTCAATGGGAGAAGCGCGCGGTTGACTCACGCGCTGTTGAAGGCGGTAGTATGGAGGGACTCAGATAGTCCGAAGTCTCTTCTAAGCGAACCGTTGTGCAAAACAATGCTAGCAGGAATTTGTTTGAAAGTTCTTATCGGAACAGTGAACACCTGATTGCGTTGTGCCATTGGACTGTGTAATGTATATATATATACAATTTAACATTCATTCGGCCGCCCCGATGGCGCAGTGGTCTAAACGATTGCTTCTGGTTATTCGTCCGAAAGGGGTCTGGGTTCGAATCCCGGTGTGACATGGATGTTGTGTGTGACTTACGGCACTGGCTCTCTCCCTTCTTTGGAACCAGCGGCCCTAAATTAGGGACGGGCGACTGCTTATAGCCCATTTGAGTTGATCACGGTGGTCGTTAAACCAAAAAAAAAAAAAAAAAAAAGAAAAAAAAAACATTCAGGTCTGCCACCAGAGGGCGTAAGCTCACGATTCCGTTCTGAGGGATTAAAAACCCGATTGAAAAACTTCTTTCTTCCGTCAGATACTATTGTTTTTCATACCGGTTCCATTGACTTTGTATAGCTTTGATATATTTAATTTGCATCAGAACGGATTCAAAAGACGTGCTTATTACACTCGAAAATTCGGTGTCATCTTTCTTGTTGTCATTGGAAAAGAATTATATGACCAAGGACGCACCAGGCGGGGGTTCAACGGGTGCTAAGTACCCGGGCGCCAGATTCCGGGGCGGAAGGAATCACAATCAATATTTTCCGTTGATAAATTAGTATCAGTGACGTGGGAGAAGTTATGAAAACGTTATACTGTGAGAAATCGTAATGCTCAGTGGAACGTTTACTTTTTTTAGTAAAAATAACTCGTTTATAATTCAACAGAAAACGTCTTGAAATCAGAGAATATTTTTTACTGTTTTGTTCAGTAACAGATAACGCGGGCAAAGGATTGAAAATTCTTTTTCTAATTTTTTTAAATCTTGAAGATTTCAGCAATCACGAATGCGTGGCCAACGCTATGACAAATGGGGCCAATATGTAGGAAAAACACGATGGACTTCAAAAAGCATAATTTGTCGACTTAAGACCCTTACGCATTTTAGGTACTTTGAGCGGCTCATACTTTTAATCTGGTCGTAAATGACGACGAAAAAATTTCCCTACAGATTGTGAACATTTTCAGCATTGTTCAAGAAATATATGCTTACTTTTCTGAATTACCTTATCGTTGGCAAATTTTCAAGAAACAACTTCCAGCGTTGACCGTAAAACAGGGTGGGAAAATATTATAGGATCGATGCAATACGGGTAACGAGCACTGGGGTACAATTGCGATGTATTCCACGATGTTAGATATTTTTGTTAGAATAGTTAAAGAGACGCCCGTCATGTTTAATATTACATGTATATATATCATCATCATCCTCAACCATTATTAATTTTCTGCTGGATGAAGGTCTCCCCAAGTTTCTTTCACAACGGTCTGTCTTGGACCAGTCTCCTCCATCGCACTCCTGCATGCTTTAGAATTTCATCCACCCATCTCCCACGTGGTTTTCTTTTGGGTCTTTTCCTGTCCCTTGGAATCCAGTCTAAAAATTTGGTTGTCCATCGATGGTCCGTACTCTTGGCAATATGTCCAGCCCATTGCAATTTCAGGGATTTTACTCTGATCATGATGTCTTCCACTCGTTATCATTTTCCTTACCCACGGGTTCCTCATCTTATCTTGCTTACTTATATATACTGTATACACAGTGCGTCAAAGAATTTTTAAGACTGGCGCTAGATTTCAGCCTACGGTGGCGCCACCAGGGTAATCGCGAATGCGTTATAAACCGTGACCATCTGCTTGCTTTCTGCCAAAAGTACTGCGCAGTTGTTAAAGTAACTCAAACGAAACGGGCGTTCATTAGAGAAGTAACATTGTTTTGATGCTGAATTATTAAGATGGAACAAAGGGCTGCTATTAAATTTAACGCAAAACTTGGTAAAAGTGCCTCGGAAACGTACCAAATGATGAAACAAGTTTACGGTGAGTTTTGTTTAAGTAGATCAAATGCTTTCCTGTGGCACAAACGTTTTTTGGACGGAAGAGATACGCTAGAAGATGATAAGCATACCGGAAGACCAAGTTCATCTAGGACACCTGAGGTTATTGAAAAATTGCGTGATTTCGTGGCAAACAATCGATGTGCGTCACTAAGAATGATGAAAGACTCTCTAAACATCAACCAAGAAACGATTCGAACCATCCTGCATGAAGATTTGGGCAAAACAAAAGTCTGTGCTAAATTTGTTCCACACACGTTAACCAATTAACAAAAATCAAGGAGAAGTGCACATTGCAGAGACATCATTTCAGACGCTGAAAATGATCTAAACTTTTTAAAATCGATTGTTACAGGTGATGAAACATGGTGTTTTCAATATGATCCTAAAACAAAGCGACAAAGTGCGGAATGGAAGTCAAAAAACTCACCACAAGCCAAAAAAAAAAAAAACTAGAAAAGTTCCATCGAAAATCAAAACAATGCTCATTACATTCTTCGATAGTAAGGGTATTATCCACAAAGAATTTGTTCCAGGTGAACAAACAATTACTGGTGAGTTTTATTTAAATGTTTTGAGGCGTTTGATGGGCAGAATTCGTCGCATTCGTCCAGAATATCGAGATGGAAACAGTTGGTGTTTGTTGCACGATAATGCACCCAGTCACACCTCACTTCTTGTTTGTAGATTTTTGGCGAAAAATAACGTCTGTGTGTTGAATCATCCACCGTATTCGCCTGATGTAGCACCCTTCGACTTTTCTTTATTCCCAAAACTTAAAATGACGTTAAAAGGGTGTTATTTTGATGATATTTCGACCATACAAACAGCTTCGACGCGTGCTTTGGAGGCAATTCCGCAAAGTGAACTGGAACAGGCATTCGAATCATTATTAAATGGCTGCAACACGTGTATTGAAGCCGGAGGGACTTTTTTTGAATGACAAACCAAAACAAAATATAATTTCTTGTTTCTATTTCATTTTACAGACCCAGTCTTAAAATTTCTTTGCCACATTGTGTATGTGTGTGTATCCATCGAGAAGCTGTAATATGGTTATCATCGTACATGACGAAACTTTTTTTTACCGGTAACGCAGACTTTTGTGTAAATTGACAGAGAGAGAGAGAGAGAGAGAGAGAGAGAGGAAGCTGACTTCTTGAATTATTCGTAGCGTCATCTGAACTAGAGTTTTACAGATTTTGTTTTCTTCAGTTTTATATGAGACAGTAGTGTTTTATGGAAAATCTCAATTTACCGGAAATAGAAAATAATGTTGCTAAAGATATTTATTTCATGTAAAAATGAATAAAAATTAAAAAATATTCTCGTACAAGGGGGCGGCAAATCTGGGCTTGCTCCCTGGCGGCAAATGCCCTTGGCGCGCCCCTGTATATGACATTCGCATTTAAAAAAAAAAAGTATGGGTTTACCGGAAGTCGGAACGCGTGCTGGCTAAAAAAAAAAAAAAGGTACTGGAATGCTGTTTGAGGTGTTCCGGAGCGTTCCAGTCGCACTACACCGCTGCATATACAGTAGCGAACAAAAGTCTTTGGCAAAACACTTTTTCGACCATAATATTTTTTCTGCTGGACCAAATCGGGTCATTTTGGGATATGATATGTGTTATTCAGTTGTAAACATGACCCATATGCAGATGGATCGGAAACCTTAACACAGATCAGGTACCGAGCTTAATCGCAAAGATCATACAAATTGACCAACAAAGTAGGTGTGTATCACATTCATTTAATGCAACGATAACAGAAAACAAGTTCGAGAAAACGACAAAACAATAATACTTAGTGGAATAACCACGATACTTAATAACAGCTGCACAACGGGCCGGCATCGAGTCCACTAGCTTCTCGACGGTGACCTCCGGAATTCGCGCCCATTCTGCACACAGCTGGTCGAACTTCTGGGCCCTATTCCGGCAGGTTTTCTTCGCACATCGGCTCTCGAGCTCCTCCCACACGTGCTCGATGGGGTTGAGGTCTGGAGATTGGCTTGGCCAGTCTAGAAGTGTGACCTGTTGCGGCTGGAAGGCTGCCTTCGCTACTCTGGAGGTGTGCTTCGGGTCGTTGTCTTGCTGCATGATCAATTCGGGTAGCATGTTCTGGTTTGCCCATGGGAAGACATCGTTGATGAGCATGTTCGTGTTGCTCTGGCCGGTCATTATTCCGTCAATCTTGATGATGGGGCCCATTCCATTACGAGAGAATGCGCCGTAAACCATGAGCGATCCTCCTTCGTGCTTGGCAGTCGGCTGAATGAACTGGGGGTTGAATCTCTGGCCACACGGACGTCATGCGTATCGGATGCCATCACTTCCGAACAAGTTGAACTTGCTCTCGTCGGTGAAAAGCACCTTACTTCAGTCCGCCGCGGTCCAGTGCCGATGACGGCGCGCGAACGCGACTATGGCTCGTCGATTCTTGACTTCGATGAGCGTTTCTTGGCGGGGCGTCTTCCATTCAATCCACCAGCAATGAGACGACGTAAGATGGTCATTCGGCTGACGTTCAGGTCGTCGCTGTCGCGGAATTCGGTGGCGATGTCCACAGCAGTCAAGGTGGGATCAGCACGAGATCGACGGAGGATGCGTCTATCCTGACGCAACGTAGTGGAACGAGGCCTACCACATCGCGGACTGTTCTCAACGGTCCCAGTCTTCTTATAACGTTGCAGGATAGCTGAAATGGACTGGTGTCGGATCATCAGGGCCCTCGCAATGTCGCTGACGCGCATTCCGGATTTCATCATGTTCACGGCCTCATGGCGAGCTCCAACAGGGATCTCCGCCTTTTTACCCATTTCTGAAAACCTAAGATTGACTTATTATCACACTACACATCACAAAACCCACAAAAATCACAAGAAAAACATTAATACACGCAGCAAACAAATAGGTAATAATTGGCGACTCTTGAATATGGCCCATTTCGAACGACAAATTCGCTCTGAGCGAAATAGAAACTACCGGGCATTGTAACCCACGAATCAACACACACAGTGCGTCAAAGAATTTTTATGACTGGCGCTAAATTTCAGTCTAAATTTCAGTCTAAATTTCAGTCTAAATTTCAGTCTAAGTTCATCTAGGACACCAGTGTAATCGCGAATGCGTTATAAACCATGATCATCTGCTTGCTTTCTGCCAAAAGTACTGCGCAGCTGTTAAAGTAACTCAAACGGAACGGGCGTTCATTAGAAAAGTAAAATTTTTTTCATTTTGAATTATTAAGATGGAACAAAGGGCTGTTATTAAATTTAACGCAAAACTTGGTAAAAATGCCTCGGAAACGTAGCAAATGATGAAACAAGTTTACGGTGAGTTTTGTTTAAGTAGATCAAATGTTTTCCTGTGGGACAAACGTTTTATGGACGGAAGAGATATGCTAGAAGATGAAAAGCATACCGGAAGACCAAGTTCATCTAGGACACCTGAGGTCATTGAAAAATTGCGTGATTTCGTGGTAAACAATCGATGTGCGTCACTAAGAATGATGGAAGAGTCTCTAAACAACAACAAAGAAACGATTCGAACCATCCTGCATGAAAATTTGGGCAAAACAAAAGTCTGTGCTAAATTTGTTCCACACACGTTAACCAATGAACAAAAATCAAGGAGAAGTGCACATTGCAGAGACATCCTTTCAGCCGCTGAAAATGATCCAAACTTCTTAAAATCAATTGTTATAGGTGATGAAACATGGTGTTTTCAATATGATCCTAAAACAAAGCGACAAAGTGCAGAATGGAAGTCAAAAAACTCACCACAAGCCAAAAAAAAAAAACAAGAAAAGTTTTATCGAAAATCAAAACAATGCTCATTACATTCTTCGATAGTAAGGGTATTATCCACAAAGAATTTGTTCCAAGTGGACAAACAATTACTGGTGAGTTTTATTTAAATGTTTTGAGGCGTTTGATGGGCAGAATTCGTCGCATTCGTCCAGAATATCGAGATGAAAACAGTTGGTGTTTGTTGCACGATAATGCACCCAGTCGCACCTCACTTCTTGTTCATAGATGTTTGGAGAAAAATAACGTCTGTGTTGAATCATCCACCGCATTCGCCTGATGTAGCACCCTTCGACATTTCTTTATTTTCAAAACTTAAAATGACTTTAAAATGGTGTTATTTTGATGATATTTCAAATCATACAAACAGCTTCGACGCGTGCTTTGGATGCAATTCCGCAAAGTGAACTGGAACAGGCATTCGAATCATTATTAAATCGCTGTAACAAGTGTATTGAAGCCGGAGGGACTTATTTTGAATAACAAACCAAAACAAATTATAATTTCTTGTTTCTGTTTCATTTTACAGACCCAGTCTTAAAAATTCTTTGCCACACTGTGTATATCACATCCCAAAATGACCCAATTTGGTCCAGCAGGAAAAAAATTATGGTCGAAAAAGTGTTTCGCCAAATACTTTTGTTCGCTGCTATAGCAAAGAATATCAAGCAACGACTTTCAACAAGCGAACTACTTACAGGAGATTCTCCATCCCATTCCACTTTTATCTGAGTTGACACCGAATACCGGAAAGATTCGAACAGAATTCTGTCCTTTTCGTGATTAGCATTTTCGCGGGACAGAGATGACTCCAATTCTTCAGGATATGAAACAGGCTCGCACTGAAAAGCACAACAAAGACTACGTTGAAAGGTAGTACATAATTCACGGAATAATGAAAACATAACGAAATGAAATACACAGTTACACTCTTTCAAAAAATAGAATAAACACATACAGGGATTGGACAGAATAACGTGAACACCGCGCTCAAAGACGTGACTTTTAAGGTGGACGTCAAGTAATTTTGCTTCCTGTACTTCCAATGGAAAAACTTTTGCCCACATTTCCTTTACAGTTAGTGTGTTCCCAAGGATGAAAATTTGAACATCGATTAAAATAACTTCATATTATAACTTGGAATACTTAATACTTTCTAAAACATAACCATAATTATATTAAAAATCAATAACTTTTCCTTTGGTGCTGTTGAAACCAGAAAAAAGATGGCGCGACCTGTACTTTGATGACGTCAGTAGACAAACCAATGTTGGATTGCATAATTATGGTTACGTTTTAGAAAATATTAAGTATTCCAAGTCATAAAATCAAGCTATTTTAATCGATGTTCAAATTTTCATCCTTGGGAACGCATTAATTGTGAAAAAAAAAATGTGTACAGAAGTTTTTCCATTGGAAGTATAGGAAGCAAAATTACTTGACGTCCACCTTAAACTTTCAAAACAAGATACTTTGGTGAAACAAATGGCAATACAGCAGAGCGTCGAAAATCCGAACGTCAAACATCCGAACAATCTCCTTTTTTTTTTTTGTTTTTTTTTTTTTTTGGTGGTGGTGTCAACTTGAAGTTATAATCCGTTCATTTGAATTTGGCACTTGATGATAATGGAATCGCCTGATTTGGGGGATGCAAGCATTTTGGGGCAGAAGTGTCGAAGGTTAAGATTTTACGACCCATTACCACGGTAGTCATCGTCAACCATTATCAATTCTCTGCTGGATGAAGCCCTCCCCAAGTTTCTTCCACAATGTTTCTTTTAAGCACGATCTTTTTTAACAAAAGACGTGCTAAAAACTTAGGCAAAAGCGCGAGTGGGACTCCCTGTATAATATCTTTTGTCTTAGGACTCCACAAATTGATACGCAGACATCATGTAGTCAACTGAACCATAATTTAAGTACTCGGTTTCTTACGGTAACACAATATACACTATCTACCAACAAGTAATTGGACACCTGTGATAGCAATGGAAAACGAAGTTTATTCACCTTCAATAGTTGGTGGAGCCTCCACTAGCAGCGATTACAGCTGCGACCCTCCGAGGCATACTCTCAACCAGGCGTTGTACGACGGCTAGCGGTATTTTCTTCCACTCGGCTTGGAGAAGACAGGTCAGTTCCTTCACCGATTTCGGACGGTGGGGGCACCCCTTAAGTCTACGCTCCAACTCGTCCCAGAGGTTCTCGATAGAGTTAAGGTCCGGGCTCTGCGCAGACCAGTCCATTCGATTAACCCCAATGTCACCATACCAAGCCATGGTGGACCTTGCAACATGACAGGTAGCATTGTCATCCTGAAAGTAACATGGGTCCACCCCGTAAAACTGCCACAACGTAGGAAACGCATGGTCATCTAAAATCGTGCAGTAGGTCTCGGCGTTGAGTCTACCAGGAATTGCGAACAAGGGTCCCGTGCCATACCAGGAGAACCACCCCCATAGCATAAGTCCACCGCCGCCGGACTTCACAGTTGACACAATACATTCCGGCAGGAGGCGTTCTCCAGGCAGAGGCCAAACCCAGACCCTGTCATCCAAACGGTAGAGGGTAAACCTTGATTCGTCGCTCCAGAGAACCTGTTTCCACTGTTCAACGGTCTACTGTCGACGTTCTTTGCACCACGTTAGCCAAACATCGATATTGGACTTGGTAGTCAAAGGCTTGTGGGCGGCAGCACGTACATGATAACCGAGCAGATGGGCTTCCGTACGGATGGTATAGAACACTCCCGGATGCCTGGTGAAACTCCTCGCGGATGTGGCCCATCGATTTGGTGCGGTTCTTCCGAATTTCCCTGGCCAGAACCCGTCGGTCTAACTCCCAGTTTGGTGGGTCTGCCGGGTCGAGGCACATTCCGACAGTCACCTCCCATCTTCCACTTGCCAATCACGTAGGCCACTGTCGATTTTGGGTACTTCAACTCGCTGGTTATGTCACGTATGGATCGGCCATTTCTGTGATACCCGATGATTACACCTTTCTCGAAATCAGAGAGCTCCGTACTGCGTGGCATCTTGCATGCGACTGGGTGCGTTGTTGTTTCCCAGAAGATATTTAACGGCGGCGGCCGTGACGTGTATCAGGACCGCAGATATCGTTGATTGCATGGGTGTCCAATTACTTGTTGGTAGATAGTGTACAAAGACAGTTCCATAAAAACTGGGAGTCATTTTTTTGAGATGGCAATAGTGCGAAGGGGGAAAATAACCAGGCAGACGACTAATTGAATTAAGGGTGTATCTATGGCAACAGTTATTAGCCGTGGCAAGCGATTCTGGTTTTGTTATTGCGCAGTTGTTTAAGGTAAGTCTGCATTTCTCCATACAGCTATGGAGGTGAGTGATTTAGAGTTAAGAAGTGAAATGCGTGGTGCGATAAAATTTTGCTATCGTTTGGGTAAAACGGCTCCAGAAACAGTTGATTTAATGAAAAAAAAACTTACAAAGATAAATGCTTGGGTGAGTCAACGATTTTTAGATGGCTCCATGATTTCAAAAAAGGGTGTTTGTCGGCAGAACTCGCTCCTAGGCCTAGTTGACCTGAAAGTATTGCTACTGAGCGTATTGGTAGCATTGTTTGAGCAATCCTGCAAGAAGATCGACGAATGACGTGTGAAGACATAGGGGCGTCAAATAGTATTTCAACAAAGTCGGTATTCCGTATCTACGCGACAAATCACCCCGGCATCTTGTTTGTTTCAGATAGGTACATCATCAGCTGACGAGAGAACAACTGTTAGCCAGAGTTCAGGTGTGTCATGAGTGGAAACAAATGGTTGCAAAGGGATCCAAACTTTCTAAACACAGTAATAACTACCGATGAAACATGGGTCCACTATTTCGACCCCCTCACGAAAGGCTCAACGAGTGTCTGGAAACACAAAGGCTCACCTCCTCCGAAAAAGTCCACCAAAGCGAATCAGCTGGAAAGGTGATGATGATAATATTATTTGATCATAAAGGTGTAGTCTGCCAGCATGCCGTTCCTCCACAAATTATTGTCAATACTGAGTATTACATTTCAGTCTCGAAGCGTCTACGATGACACATATCGATTAAGCTACCGGAACTAGTGCGCGAGTGGACCTTACAGCATGACAACGCCCGCCCTCATGTGGCTGCTTGTGTTCAACCAGTTTCTTACGAAATGCAGTATTGAAATCGTACCACAGCCTGCCTACAGTCCTGACCTCGCTCCGTGTGATTTCTGGTTGTTCCCAGTTACGAAGGAGAAGTTCCGTGGCGCAACATTCAACACAGATGCTGACGTTATTCAAGTTGTACAGGGGATAAAGCAGCTTCTACAAAATGCCTTCGCCACATGCTTTGAAAAGTGGACTGAACGATGGAACCTTTGCTTATCATCCGAGGTAAGATACTTTGAGGAAGAATAGCGTATAATATTTTGCTTCACTTATATTTTTTCTCTTTGTGTGATTTTACTCTCAGTTTTTATGGAGCAGCCGTTGTACCGTGTATTCACGGAAATTTTTTTGCAGATTTTTTGTACTCCTACGTTAAAAGGCGAATCATTTTCTTAGGCATTTACACGATGTCAAATCGTGCATACAGTAGTGGCCAAAATTGTGGAAACCTTTTGGAAATAGTTTATTTTTGACGTTTGATGGCTCATCCACTTATTTTTGGAATAATGACATAAAATGATATTTTAATGGAAAGATAATTTCATCAAGAATGTAATAATTTTTGTCAAGGATTTTGTATTAGAACAGCAGTTATAAAGAAGAAAAGTGAAACATAGAAAAAATGAGATATACAAAACTTCTCACCATGTCAGTAAATACCTAGTTGGGTAACCTTTAGCGTTAATTACGGCTTTACAACGCCTTCCTATGGAGTGAACCAAGTTTTTTAGTTCTGCAGCTGTTAGAATGTGAAACCAAGATTGAATGATCGTTTCTATTAATTGGGTTTTATTGCTGGGTTGCTTCTGACTAACAAGTTTCTTTAGTCGGCTCCATAGATTTTCGATGGGGTTAAGGGGTGGGCTATTCCCAGGCCATTCCAGCTGTGGAATATGATTATCTTGAAACCACTTTTTGCACACAGCAGCAACATGACATGGAGCTGAATCCTGTTGAAATATAAATGCTTCATTATCTTGGAAAACATCATGTGCGGAAGGCTTCAGTTTGGGCTCAAGTATTTCATTAATGCATTTTCGGCCATTTGTATTCCCATTAATCACGCAAATTCTGCCCACACCTTTGATGTGATACAACCCCAGATCATAACACTAACTGGGTGTTTCACGGTACATGTAATGCAATCAGGATGTAAATCTTCAATTCTTCTCCTTACGTATTTGATGCCATCACTACCAAACAGGGAGATTTTGGTCTCATCACTGCAAATAACACTGTCCCATTGTTCTGCTGTCCAGTTAACATGGGTTTTATCTCAGTTTAATCTTTTCAACCCTTATTTGAGAGATAAGAATGACTTTTTTCGTGGAATTCTAGCTTTTAGACCAAATTCCTGCAGTCTGCGCCGAAAAGTCTTTGCACTCAACTTCACATTGCATTGTGCCATTTCATCTTGTATACACCCAGATGATTTTATTCTGTCATTTAGGCACAGTCTCTTAATTCTTTTTTTTTTTTTTTTTTTTTTTTTTGAGATTTAACGACCACCGTGAGCAACTCAATGGGCTATAAGCAGTCGCCCGTCCCTAATTTAGAGTCACTGGTTCCAGGGAAGGGAGAGAGCCAGTGCCGTAAGACAAACACAACATCCATGCCTCACCGGGATTCGAACCCGGACCCCTTTCGACGAATGATCAGAGGCCAACGCCTTAGACCACTGCGCCACCGGGGCGGCCTTAATTCTTCTATCATCATTTGCTGTTGTGCACCTTTTCCTGCCTTTACCAGTCTGGTTTTGTAGTGACTGAGTCTCCTTATACCTCTTCAAATATTTAGAAATGCCACCTTTGGTTAAGTTTCCACCAATTTTTCTTCTAATTTCTTCATAACTGAAGCCTTGTTCACTTAATAGTACTATTTTACATTGCTTTCTGGGTGACCAGTCAACTCTTTGCGCCATTTCTTTAATTTTATTACGTTTTACGAGCTCACTAAATGAAAGAACAAAAAAAAACCGCTTTGTAGCAATCACGTAACACACTGACAAGTGTCCTCCTCTCAGCTCCAATACATGACATCAATAGCTAGATCCTACTGCGACCTGATTGGCTCATTGCCAAAACAAGATGACACCTGATTGGCTTTCTAAACACTCATGCTCATTAGCTATATTCAAACGAAGGAAAGCTACTTCATATCAACCTATTGCAAGTTGTGCTTCTTTTTCCTAGTTATTTGGCCATAGCTTTTCATAGAATACAGATAATTCAACAGACTTTGTTACATTACATACTTAATGACATTATCTTTCTATTGATATATAATTTATCGTATTACACCAAAAATAAAGGGGCGTTATGAGCCATTAAACCTCAAAAGTACACTTTTCCAAAAGGTTTCCACAATTTTGGCTACTACTGCAGGTTCTCTGTTGCAACATTTGAATTTGAATGTCTGTGCTAGGAAAGCTGAAGATATGAAAATGCTAATATGCTAATATTATTATTATTTTTTTTTTTTTTGCTAAATGTTTCGAAATGGCATGCGGCAATTCACAAATTATAACAATAACTACAGTGAGAGAATATGGATTAGCAAAAAATTCGGCTTACCTTGAGTCTTGCCTCAGTAAATTGGATCCTATAATAATAAGTGTCTGTTCTTGAGCCAAAGAGATGCCACTTCTGTATGAACCCTTCTTGTCTTTTTCTTATGAAATACTGAAAGAGAGAAGTTATTTTTTATAGAAAACAGCATAAAATGAAATGCAAGCGACACTTCTGTTTTTACAAAAAAATGTTTTCTGAGTATTTTAGTGAATAAATTTTAAACCCTGATCGCTCCTTCAGCCAAACCACAAATTTGACGTAGCATTACGAATGTCCCGCCTGTGGTAGTATTCTAATTCACGTCTTCTTACTCGCAGTGTTTAAGCTGGAATTATTTTTCGTGCAGTAATTCGGCAATTTTGTCTACAAAACTTGTAGCAAAATGCTATGCAGATTAGCCAAATTTACCGTCCTATTTTTTGCTATATTTACGTATGAAAATAGACATTGGCTAAATACAAGAGGTGTACAGAAAGTAGCGCAAAAGGGGGCATAACTTTTTTATTAACTCCCAGATGTCGTTCAAATTGCACATGTTGGTAGAGTAACTCTTCCTCTATAGTAACCCTTCTTCTTCATTGCAGGTAAATAATGGATTTCAAGCAGAAGCAACGTGCCGTCATTGAGTTCTTGATGAAGAAAGGGTGCAGGCTGTCCGACATCCACACAAGGCAACATAATGTTTACGGAGATGGCACCATTGACAAGAGCAATGTGCACAGATGGACGAAGAAGTTTAAAGAAGGAGAAACCAGCATTGAAGACAAACCACGCAGTGGGAGACCATCATCTCCGACCACTGACACGAGTCGTCAGCGAGTGAATGAATTGATTCGCGTGGAGTGACGAGTCACAATCCGTGAGCTTGTTGCACAACTGGACTGTGGTCACAATGCCATACAGAAGATGGTGGAAGATTTAGGGTATTGGAAAGTGTGTGCAAAGCGGGTACCTTGGCATTGAAACCCGATTTGAAGGAGAGAAGGGTGGAAGTTTGCTCTGATCTGCTGGAAGCGTTTGAAGCCAAGGAAAACACCCTCCCCGATCTGCTGACATGGAATGAAACGTTGGCGTATCTTTACGATCCGGTTACGAAGAATCAATCCATGGAATGACGTCACAACTCTTCACCAAGGCCTAAGAAGTTTAAGAGCCAACGACCAGCACAGAAAATCGTGGTGACTCTTTCTTTGGATGACAAGGGTGTCATTCTACTTGATTTTCTGGAACGTGTCCGTACCGTGATCTGCCAGTGGTAAATTGAGACGCTGAAGAAGCTTGAAGAGACCAAGAGCAGGAAGAGACCAAATAAGAATCTGAAAAGGATCCACATTCACCTTGGCAATGCGAGACCAGACACATCTTTGGCAACAAATCAGGCGATCAGCAAATTAGGCAGGTCGGTATTACCCCATCCACCGCATAGTCCAGATATGGCGCCCACCGACTTCAACCTGTTCGGTCCAATGAAGGACAGTCTTCGGGGACAACGATTTGATGACACATGCGAGGTGAAAGTGGCTGTGAAGAAGTGGGTTCAACAGCCCACACCTGAATTGTTTTCAAAAAGGATTCGAGAGTTGGGTTCAACGATGGCGCAAATGCATCACTTGTGATGGAGACTGTTGAGTAGTACCTTTGTATAGAGGAAGAGTTACTCTTCCAACATGTGCAATTTGAACGACCTCTGTCGGTTAATGCAAAACGTCATGCCTACTTTTGCGTTACTTTCTGTACAACCCTCTTATTTACCTGCAATGAAGAAGAAGGGTTACTATAGAGGAAGAGTTACTCTACCAACATGTGCAATTTGAACGGCATCTCTCAGTTAATACAAAAGTTATGCCTACTTTTGCGTTAATGTCGGTACAACCCTCGTATTTACCTACAATGAAGAAGAAGGGTTACTGTAGAGGAAGAGTTACTCTACCAACATGTGCAATTTGAACGACCTCTGTCAGTTAATAATAAAGTTATGCCCACTTTTGCAGTACTTTCGTTAAACCTTCTTATTTACCTGCAATGAAGAACAAGGGTTACTATAGAGGAAGAGTTACCCTACCAACATGTGCAATTTGAACGGCATCTGTCAGTTAATACAAAAGTTATGCCTACTTTTGCGTTAATGTCGGTACAACCCTCGTATTTACCTACAATGAAGAACAAGGGTTACTGTAGAGGAAGAGTTACTCTACCAACATGTGCAATTTGAACAACCTCTGTCAGTTAATAATAAGGTTATGCCCACTTTTGCAGTACTTTCGGTACAACCTTCGTATTTACCTGCAATGAAGAAGAAGGGTTACTATAGACTGTAGAGGAAGAGTTACTCTACCAACATGTGCAATCTGAACGATCTCTGTCACTTAGTTAATACAAAAGTTATGCCCACTTTTGCATTACTTTCTGTACAACCCTTGCAAAATTTTACGCTTTGAACAGAATTCAAGAATAAAAACAAACAACCTTTTGTACTTCTAATTTTTAATGAAAATACTTACATTTGCTGATGCATGCAGCTTGTGAAAACAAACTGCCAGAAAGTGAAAAAGGAACACCCAGAAGGAATGCTAGAAGAAACGTCATATTACAATATGTTTACTGTTAAGGACAACAAAAACTGCCATCCAAATTACAATGCCATTGGATGAATTAATGACATTACTGCGGACGACAACGTCCAAATGTACGCAGTGCGTATTTAAGTACTAGGGCGTGAAAAACGAAGTCATTCGGGCCGCAGGTGGCCTAGTGGTCAGCGTTCGTGACAGCCATGGAGATAGCCTCAGGTTCGAACGTTCGAACTACTAAATACCCGCCGTGCGTCGGATGGGCACATTAAGTCGTCGGACCCCGTGTACTAGCCCCCCGGTAATAAATAAGGGTGTCTTCCTCTCCCTTCTACCTCGCTTCCGTGTGACTTTCCTATCGGGCACTCTAGGTCGAATCTCCTAGTTCCTATTTCTAAGGGTTGTTTAAGACCTGGGGTCAGACACTCCCTTCCTAAAATCCTCTACATATGATCATGAACGAAGTCATTCGTCCTTTGTCGTTTTGTTCAGTGCTCGTTGAAGAAGCTACTATGCCTAGAAGACGCAGGGGCGCAACATTTGTTTAGTTATCGGAGTTCGAGCGAGGCCGTATAGTGGGACTGCGGAAAGGAGGTTGGTCCTCCCGTCATTTTTTTTTAATTTATTTTTTTATTTATTTTATAAAATATCTGCTGTGCAATGTTATAGAAAAGTACTAAAATACTCAGTAACAATACAATATGTGCCATAATCATAAAGTAATTCTACAAATAAAGTAAACAATTTTACCAATGAAACTCACAAAATACGACAAATCACCAAAACTTTCACAATAAATACTAATTCTGCACAACAACAAAACTCATTCCATTGGAAATTAATATCAATTGTCAATATGAATTAAATATTATATGATAGTAATAATTAAATTTACAGCAAGAGGCCAGGGAAAAAGGTTGAAATACTGCCTGACAAGCCCCTCACCCCCCCTAAATAAAAACAACATATTCCAGTCTAGTCAAAACAAAGAATGCAGTTTTACAATAGATTTCTTTTACAAATCATAAAGCAATGAATTCCAATATTGAATTTCCCGTCCCAAAACTCCTTAGCACTCCCTTAAATACAGGATAACGTGCCTCTGATCTAATAATCAACGGTAATCCATTCCACTCACGCAAACCCAACACATTGATATTATTAAACATTAAACCTGAACGATCCCACGGAACAGAAAAAAACCGACCCACCACGAGTGCCATAGGAGTGAGTGGTACGCCGTAACCCAATCAAGTTGGAGTATCTTCCTGTGTGGTAAAATGAGAGGTATCGGCCGTGGTATTGAGAACTGACTGAGACGAGAGGTATCGGCCTTGGTATTGAGGATTGACTGAGATGAGAGGTATCGGCCGTGGTATAGAGGACTGACTGAGACGAGAGGTATCGCCCGCGGTATAGAGGACTAACTGAGACGAGAGGTATCAGCCGCGGAATAGAGGACTGACTGAGATGAGAGGTATCGGCCGTGGTATTGAGGATTGACTGAGACGAGAGGTATCGGCAGCGGTATTGAGGATTGTAAATGGAAATGGACGATGTCATCGCTCTTTCCACGTTTTGTTTAAAAAATAACGTGGAAAGAGCGATGACATCATCCATTTACATTTCTCCACGTATTTGATATATATTAACCTATTGATATATATTAGGTACTGAGGATTGTCTGAGACGAGAGGTATCGGCCGTGGAATAGAGGACTGACCGAGACGAGAGGTATCTGCCGTGGTATTCAGGATTGACTGAGACGAGAGGTATCGGCAGCGGTATTAAGGATTGACTGAGACGAGAGGTATCGGCCGTGATATTGAGGACTGACTGAGACAAGAGGTCTCGGCCGTGGTATGGAGGACTGACTGAGACGAGAGGTATGGGCCGTGGTATTGAGGACTGACTGAGACCAGACTCGGCCGTGGTATAGAGGACTGACTGAGACGAGAGTTATCGGCCGAGGTATAGAGGACTGACTGAGACGAGAGGTATCGGCCGTGGTATTGAGGACTGACTGAGACGAGAGGTATCTGCCGTGGTATAGAGGACTGACTGAGACGAGAGGTATCGGCCGTGGTATTGAGGATTGACTGAGATGAGAGGTATCGGCCGTGGTATAGAGGACTGACTGAGACGAGAGGTATCGGCCGTGGTATTGAGGATTGACTGAGATGAGAGGTATCGGCCGTGGTATAGAGGACTGACTGAGACGAGAGGTATCGGCCGTGGTATAGAGGACTGACTGAGACCATAGGTATCGGCCGCGGTATAGAGGACAAACTGAGACGAGAGGTATCAGCCGCGGTATAGAGGACTGACTGAGATGAGAGGTCTCGGCCGTGGTATAGAGGACAAACTGAGACGAGAGGTATCAGCAGCGGTATAGAGGACTGACTGAGATGAGAGGTATCGGCCGTGGCATTGAGGATTGACTGAGACGAGAGGTCTCGGCCGTGGTATTGAGGACTGACTGAGACGAGAGGGCTCGGCCGTGGTATTGAGGACTGACTGAGACGAGAGGTATCGGCCGTGGTAAGATGGTGGCTTCGGTGGTCAGATGAGCATTCGCACGCTCGCAGACGAGGTTTCGGGCCACACAGACTAACAAGCCCAGCAGAGGATCGGCGTATCAGGAGGGCGACGTTGGCAGAGCGGACGGGAGTGGGTGAGTTGCACCGGAAAGATAGAGAAACGGGCGAGTTGCACCGCATAGTCCTTTTCTATACCGACGGGCGAGTTGCACCGCATAGTTCCTTTCTATACCGACGGGCAAGTTGGACCGCATAGTCCCTTTCTATACCGACGGGCGAGTTGCACCGCATAGTCCCTTTCTATACCGACGGGCGAGTTGCACCGCATAGTCCCTTTCTATACCGACGGGCGAGTTGCACCGCATAGTCCCTTTCTATACCGACGGGCGAGTCGCACCAGTGCAACTCACACCGCGGAAGAAAGCGGTGAGTGGGGGATGAAGCAAGGTTAATAAGGGTTTTTTTCTTTCATCCGCATAATTTTCCCTTCACACTTTTTCAAGGCTTAGGACTGACAGGGGCTAATAGCTTCTGGCGTGTTTAAAATATTTGCGGAATGAGATTCCCTTGTCTTTGTCTTAAAGCAAGATTATGTTTTCTTGTCTTGTTTCATGATCTGTCTTTTACCTCTTTGTCTTATTTCTTCTTATCTCTCTTAGAATCATAATAAGAATGGCTTTTAAAAATTCAAATCTTGTAAGCTCTTTATGCTTGTACTTCTGCTTCCTTTTTTCCATATTATCCATCCTCTTCAGATTTTGGTTTGGTTGCTTTATGACCTTTCCACTATTTTTCAATGGATCAACATGGATTTTCTTCATTACTTTGACAAAAGCATAAATATTTGGGCTAGGTGCACTGAAATTAGAATCTAATTTTGCATGCAATGATTCACAGGCATTAGTTGTTCTCTCTCTTTCTATTCTATCTGAAGCCCATATTATGGGTGGGAATTTGGCTTCTTCAGCTACATATGTATCGGTCATACGTATAATCAGCCTATTTTTGCATCCTTCCATCCTGCGAGATATCCGACATCAAATCGTCTACGAAACAGTCTACAACTTTCTCGTGGGGGGTCCGGTGCAACTACCCCATGCGACAGGAGGGGAGTCCGGTGCAACTACCCCATCGACAGGAGGGGACTCCGGTGCAACTACCCCATGCGACGGGAGGGAGTCCGGTACAACTACCCCATGCGACAGGAGGGGACTCCGGTGCAACTACCCCATGCGACAGGAGGGGAGTCCGGTACAACTACCCCATGCGACAGGAGGGGACTCCGGTGCAACTACCCCATGCGACAGGAGGGGAGTCCGGTACAACTACCCCATGCGACAGGAGGGGACTCCGGTGCAACTACCCCATGCGACAGGAGGGGAGTCCGGTGCAACTACCCCATGCGACAGGAGGGAGTCCGGTGCAACTACCCCATGCGACAGGAGGGGAGTCCGGTACAACTACCCCATGCGACAGGAGGGGACTCCGGTGCAACTACCCCATGCGACAGGAGGGAGTCCGGTGCAACTACCCCATGCGACAGGAGGGGACTCCGGTGCAACTACCCCATGAGACAGGAGGGGACTCCGGTGCAACTACCCCATGCGACAGGAGGGGAGTCCGGTGCAACTACCACATGCGACAGGAGGAGTCCGGTGCAACTACCACATGCGACAGGAGGGGACTCCGGTGCAACTACCCCATGAGACAGGAGGGGACTCCGGTGCAACTACCCCATGAGACAGGAGGGGACTCCGGTGCAACTACCCCATGCGACAGGAGGGAGTCCGGTGCAACTACCACATGCGGCAGGAGGGGACTCCGGTGCAACTACCCCATGAGACAGGAGGGGACTCCGGTGCAACTACCCCATGCGACAGGAGGGGAGTCCGGTGCAACTACCACATGCGGCAGGAGGGGACTCCGGTGCAACTACCCCATGAGACAGGAGGGGACTCCGGTGCAACTACCCCATGCGACAGGAGGGGAGTCCGGTGCAACTACCACATGCGACAGGAGGGAGTCCGGTGCAACTACCACATGCGACAGGAGGGGACTCCGGTGCAACTACCCCATGAGACAGGAGGGGACTCCGGTGCAACTACCCCATGAGACAGGAGGGGACTCCGGTGCAACTACCCCATGCGACAGGAGGGGAGTCGGTGCAACTACCCCATGAGACAGGAGGGGACTCCGGTGCAACTACCCCATGAGACAGGAGGGGACTCCGGTGCAACTACCCCATGCGACAGGAGGGAGTCCGGTGCAACTACCCCATGCGACAGGAGGGGACTCCGGTGCAACTACCCCATGAGACAGGAGGGGACTCCGGTGCAACTACCCCATGCGACAGGAGGGGAGTCCGGTGCAACTACCACATGCGACAGGAGGAGTCCGGTGCAACTACCACATGCGACAGGAGGGGACTCCGGTGCAACTACCCCATGAGACAGGAGGGGACTCCGGTGCAACTACCCCATGAGACAGGAGGGGACTCCGGTGCAACTACCCCATGCGACAGGAGGGGAGTCCGGTGCAACTACCACATGCGGCAGGAGGAGTCCGGTGCAATTCACCCTTGAATTTGATTGACAGGTTCTATGACTGGTACAACTGACCCTCTTCCGAGCGGATGGCTACGGCGTCACAAAGTCGATCCTCTCATACCAAGGGTGTCTAGCTAAACGATACGGAATCGTTTGTAGAAGCAGAACTACGGGCACGCGTGCCGCTGCCACGGTTACCACTGACCCCTGGTTGCCGTTGAGCATGTATGTGGTGGTATCAGGAACGAGTTCATTGGAGGGAAGAATGACAGTCTGTGGTTTTGAGGGATAAGAGCCGATTCTGGTTGGGAGCGTCTGACGGCCGTGTATGCGTCGAAAGGCGACAACGTGAGCGGCTTCTATCATCGTGCATCCTGTAATTTTTAGCGGTGTTCTTTTTTGACTTTCCGGCAGTGTATATACAAAAACCAGGATTGAGCTAAACCACAACCGAGCAAAACACCTGTCAACCCGAAGTGAAATGGCACGTGCTACTTCCGCGGTTGTTGCCGCCGGAGCAACAACCGCGGAGCAGGCGATCGTATCGAAGGACTTCGAATCAGAACAGCGAAGACTCTGGAAGAGCTGGTTGCGTTATGCCGTTGGTCTTCGCACGCCAGACTGAGTCAAAGAAGCGAATGCGCACGTGTGTTTTTTAGCAGGCGATCGTATCGAAAGTCTTCGAATCGGAACAGCGGAGACTCTGGAAGAGCTGCTTGCATTGTGCCGTTGGTCTTCGCTCGCCTGACTGAGTCAAAGAAGCGAATGCGCACGTGTGTTTTTTAGCAGGCGATCGTATCGAAAGTCTTCGAATCAGAACAGCGAAGACTCTGGAAGACCTGCTTGCATTGTGCCGTTGGTCTTCGCTCGCCTGACTGAGTCAAAGAAGCGAATCCGCACGTGTGTTTTTTAGCAGGCGATCGTATCGAAAGTCTTCGAATCGGAACAGCGGAGACTCTGGAAGAGCTGCTTGCGTTATGCCGTTGGTCTTCGCTCGCCAGACTGAATCAAAGAAGCGAATCCGCACGTGTGTTTTTTAGCAGGCGATCATATCGAAAGTCTTCGAATCGGAACAGCGGAGACTCTGGAAGAGCTGCTTGCGTTATGCCGTTGGTCTTCGCTCGCCAGACTGAGTCAAAGAAGCGAATCCGCACGTGTGTTTTTTAGCAGGCGATCGTATCGAAAGTCTTCGAATCGGAACAGCGGAGACTCTGGAAGAGCTGGTTGCGTTATGCCGTTGGTCTTCGTTTGCCAGACTGAGTCAAAGAAGCGAATCCGCACTTGTATTTTTAGCAGGCGATCGTATCGAAGGACTTCGAATCAGAACAGCGAAGACTCTGGAAGAGCTGCTTGCGTTATGCCGTTGGTCTTCGCACGATAGACTGAGTCAAAGAAGCGAATGCGCACGTGTGTTTTTTAGCAGGCGATCGTATCGAAAGTCTTCGAATCGGAACAGCGGAGACTCTGGAAGAGCTGCTTGCATTGTGCCGTTGGTCTTCGCTCGCCTGACTGAGTCAAAGAAGCGAATGCGCACGTGTGTTTTTTAGCAGGCGATCGTATCGAAAGTCTTCGAATCAGAACAGCGAAGACTCTGGAAGACCTGCTTGCATTGTGCCGTTGGTCTTCGCTCGCCTGACTGAGTCAAAGAAGCGAATCCGCACGTGTGTTTTTTAGCAGGCGATCGTATCGAAGGACTTCGAATCAGAACAGCGAAGACTCTGGAAGAGCTGCTTGCGTTATGCCGTTGGTCTTCGCTCGCCAGACTGAATCAAAGAAGCGAATCCGCACGTGTGTTTTTTAGCAGGCGATCATATCGAAAGTCTTCGAATTGGAACAGCGGAGACTCTGGAAGAGCTGCTTGCGTTATGCCGTTGGTCTTCGCTCGCCAGACTGAGTCAAAGAAGCGAATCCGCACGTGTGTTTTTTAGCAGGCGATCGTATCGAAAGTCTTCGAATCGGAACAGCGGAGACTCTGGAAGAGCTGGTTGCGTTATGCCGTTGGTCTTCGTTTGCCAGACTGAGTCAAAAAAGCGAATCCGCACTTGTATTTTTTAGCAGGCGATCGTATCGAAGGACTTCGAATCAGAACAGCGAAGACTCTGGAAGAGCTGCTTGCGTTATGCCGTTGGTCTTCGCACGCCAGACTGAGTCAAAGAAGCGAATGCGCACGTGTGTTTTTTAGCAGGCGATCGTATCGAAAGTCTTCGAATCGGAACAGCGGAGACTCTGGAAGAGCTGCTTGCATTGTGCCGTTGGTCTTCGCTCGCCTGACTGAGTCAAAGAAGCGAATGCGCACGTGTGTTTTTTAGCAGGCGATCGTATCGAAAGTCTTCGAATCAGAACAGCGAAGACTCTGGAAGACCTGCTTGCATTGTGCCGTTGGTCTTCGCTCGCCTGACTGAGTCAAAGAAGCGAATCCGCACGTGTGTTTTTTAGCAGGCGATCGTATCGAAAGTCTTCGAATCGGAACAGCGGAGACTCTGGAAGAGCTGCTTGCGTTATGCCGTTGGTCTTCGCTCGCCAGACTGAATCAATGAAGCGAATCCGCACGTGTGTTTTTTAGCAGGCGATCATATCGAAAGTCTTCGAATCGGAACAGCGGAGACTCTGGAAGAGCTGCTTGCGTTATGCCGTTGGTCTTCGCTCGCCAGACTGAGTCAAAGAAGCGAATCCGCACGTGTGTTTTTTAGCAGGCGATCGTATCGAAAGTCTTCGAATCGGAACAGCGGAGACTCTGGAAGAGCTGGTTGCGTTATGCCGTTGGTCTTCGTTTGCCAGACTGAGTCAAAGAAGCGAATCCGCACTTGTATTTTTAGCAGGCGATCGTATCGAAGGACTTCGAATCAGAACAGCGAAGACTCTGGAAGAGCTGCTTGCGTTATGCCGTTGGTCTTCGCTCGCCAGACTGAATCAAAGAAGCGAATCCGCACGTGTGTTTTTTAGCAGGCGATCATATCGAAAGTCTTCGAATCGGAACAGCGGAGACTCTGGAAGAGCTGCTTGCGTTATGCCGTTGGTCTTCGCTCGCCAGACTGAGTCAAAGAAGCGAATCCGCACGTGTGTTTTTTAGCAGGCGATCGTATCGAAAGTCTTCGAAACGGAACAGCGGAGACTCTGGAAGAGCTGGTTGCGTTATGCCGTTGGTCTTCGTTTGCCAGACTGAGTCAAAGAAGCGAATCCGCACTTGTATTTTTAGCAGGCGATCGTATCGAAGGACTTCGAATCAGAACAGCGAAGACTCTGGAAGAGCTGCTTGCGTTATGCCGTTGGTCTTCGCTCGCCTGACTGAGTCAAAGAAGCGAATGCGCACGTGTGTTTTTTAGCAGGCGATCGTATCGAAAGTCTTCGAATCGGAACAGCGGAGACTCTGGAAGAGCTGCTCGCGTTATGCCGTTGGTATTCGCTCGCCAGACTGAGTCAAAGAAGCGAATCCGCACGTCTTTTTTAGCAGGCGATCATATCGAAAGTCTTCGAATCAGAACAGCGAAGACTCTGGAAGAGCTGCTTGCGTTATGCTGTTGGTCTTCGCTCGCCAGACTGAGTCAAAGAAGCGAATCCGCACGTGTGTTTTTTAGCAGGCGATCGTATCGAAAGTCTTCGAATCAGAACAGCGAAGACTCTGGAAGAGCTGCTTGCATTGTGCCGTTGGTCTTCGCTCGCCTGACTGAGTCAAAGAAGCGAATCCGCACGTGTGTTTTTTAGCAGGCGATCATATCGAAGGACTTCGAATCAGAACAGCGAAGACTCTGGAAGAGCTGCTTGCGTTATGCCGTTGGTCTTCGCTCGCCAGACTGAATCAAAGAAGCGAATCCGCACGTGTGTTTTTTAGCAGGCGATCATATCGAAAGTCTTCGAATCGGAACAGCGGAGACTCTGGAAGAGCTGCTTGCGTTATGCCGTTGGTCTTCGCTCGCCAGACTGAGTCAAAGAAGCGAATCCGCACGTGTGTTTTTCAGCAGGCGATCGTATCGAAAGTCTTCGAATCGGAACAGCGGAGACTCTGGAAGAGCTGGTTGCGTTATGCCGTTGGTCTTCGTTTGCCAGGCTGAGTCAAAGAAACGAATCCGCACTTGTATTTTTAGCAGGGGATCGTATCGAAGGACTTCGAATCAGAACAGCGAAGACTCTGGAAGAGCTGCTTGCGTTATGCCGTTGGTCTTCGCTCGCCAGACTGAGTCAAAGAAGCGAATGCGCACGTGTGTTTTTTAGCAGGCGATCGTATCGAAAGTCTTCGAATCGGAACAGCGGAGACTCTGGAAGAGCTGCTTGCGTTATGCCGTTGGTCTTCGCTCGCCAGACTGAGTCAAAGAAGCGAATCCGCACGTGTGTTTTTTAGCAGGCGATCGTATCGAAAGTCTTCGAATCGGAACAGCGGAGACTCTGGAAGAGCTGGTTGCGTTATGCCGTTGGTCTTCGTTTGCCAGACTGAGTCAAAGAAGCGAATCCGCACTTGTATTTTTAGCAGGCGATCGTATCGAAGGACTTCGAATCAGAACAGCGAAGACTCTGGAAGAGCTGCTTGCGTTATGCCGTTGGTCTTCGCTCGCCAGACTGAGTCAAAGAAGCGAATGCGCACGTGTGTTTTTTAGCAGGCGATCGTATCGAAAGTCTTCGAATCGGAACAGCGGAGACTCTGGAAGAGCTGCTCGCGTTATGCCGTTGGTCT
The DNA here is from genome assembly GCA_039090855.1 of Macrothele yani. Lineage (NCBI taxonomy): Eukaryota > Metazoa > Arthropoda > Arachnida > Araneae > Macrothelidae > Macrothele > Macrothele yani. The sequence goes on along the minus strand of CM076999.1, from coordinate 114,944,007 downwards.
TCGCTCGCCAGACTGAGTCAAAGAAGCGAATCCGCACGTCTTTTTTAGCAGGCGATCATATCGAAAGTCTTCGAATCAGAACAGCGAAGACTCTGGAAGAGCTGCTTGCGTTATGCTGTTGGTCTTCGCTCGCCAGACTGAGTCAAAGAAGCGAATCCGCACGTGTGTTTTTTAGCAGGCGATCGTATCGAAAGTCTTCGAATCAGAACAGCGAAGACTCTGGAAGAGCTGCTTGCATTGTGCCGTTGGTCTTCGCTCGCCTGACTGAGTCAAAGAAGCGAATCCGCACGTGTGTTTTTTAGCAGGCGATCGTATCGAAGGACTTCGAATCAGAACAGCGAAGACTCTGGAAGAGCTGCTTGCGTTATGCCGTTGGTCTTCGCTCGCCAGACTGAATCAAAGAAGCAAATCCGCACGTGTGTTTTTTAGCAGGCGATCATATCGAAAGTCTTCGAATCGGAGCAGCGGAGACTCTGGAAGAGCTGCTCGCGTTATGCCGTTGGTCTTCGCTCGCCAGACTGAGTCAAAGAAGCGAATCCGCACGTGTGTTTTTCAGCAGGCGATCGTATCGAAAGTCTTCGAATCGGAACAGCGGAGACTCTGGAAGAGCTGGTTGCGTTATGCCGTTGGTCTTCGTTTGCCAGACTGAGTCAAAGAAACGAATCCGCACTTGTATTTTTAGCAGGCGATCGTATCGAAGGACTTCGAATCAGAACAGCGAAGACTCTGCAAGAGCTGCTTGCGTTATGCCGTTGGTCTTCGCTCGCCAGACTGAGTCAAAGAAGCGAATGCGCACGTGTGTTTTTTAGCAGGCGATCGTATCGAAAGTCTTCGAATCGGAACAGCGGAGACTCTGGAAGAGCTGCTTGCGTTATGCCGTTGGTCTTCGCTCGCCAGACTGAGTCAAAGAAGCGAATCCGCACGTGTGTTTTTTAGCAGGCGATCGTATCGAAAGTCTTCGAATCGGAACAGCGGAGACTCTGGAAGAGCTGCTTGCGTTATGCCGTTGGTCTTCGTTTGCCAGACTGAGTCAAAGAAGCGAATCCGCACGTGTGTTTTTTAGCAGGCGATCATATCGAAAGTCTTCGAATCGGAACAGCGGAGACTCTGGAAGAGCTGGTTGCGTTATGCCGTTGGTCTTCGTTTGCCAGACTGAGTCAAAGAAGCGAATCCGCACTTGTATTTTTAGCAGGCGATCGTATCGAAGGACTTCGAATCAGAACAGCGAAGACTCTGGAAGAGCTGCTTGCGTTATGCCGTTGGTCTTCGCTCGCCAGACTGAATCAAAGAAGCGAATCCGCACATGTGTTTTTTAGCAGGCGATCATATCGAAAGTCTTCGAATCGGAACAGCGGAGACTCTGGAAGAGCTGCTTGCGTTATGCCGTTGGTCTTCGCTCGCCAGACTGAGTCAAAGAAGCGAATCCGCACGTGTGTTTTTTAGCAGGCGATCATATCGAAAGTCTTCGAATCGGAACAGCGGAGACTCTGGAAGAGCTGCTTGCGTTATGCCGTTGGTCTTCGCTCGCCAGACTGAGTCAAAGAAGCGAATCCGCACGTGTGTTTTTTAGCAGGCGATCGTATCGAAAGTCTTCGAATCGGAACAGCGGAGACTCTGGAAGAGCTGGTTGCGTTATGCCGTTGGTCTTCGTTTGCCAGACTGAGTCAAAGAAGCGAATCCGCACTTGTATTTTTAGCAGGCGATCGTATCGAAGGACTTCGAATCAGAACAGCGAAGACTCTGGAAGAGCTGCTTGCGTTATGCCGTTGGTCTTCGCTCGCCAGACTGAGTCAAAGAAGCGAATGCGCACGTGTGTTTTTTAGCAGGCGATCGTATCGAAAGTCTTCGAATCGGAACAGCGGAGACTCTGGAAGAGCTGCTCGCGTTATGCCGTTGGTCTTCGCTCGCCTGACTGAGTCAAAGAAGCGAATCCGCACGTCTTTTTTAGCAGGCGATCATATCGAAAGTCTTCGAATCAGAACAGCGAAGACTCTGGAAGAGCTGCTTGCGTTATGCCGTTGGTCTTCGCTCGCCAGACTGAGTCAAAGAAGCGAATCCGCACGTGTGTTTTTTAGCAGGCGATCGTATCGAAAGTCTTCGAATCGGAACAGCGGAGACTCTGGAAGAGCTGGTTGCGTTATGCCGTTGGTCTTCGTTTGCCAGACTGAGTCAAAGAAGCGAATCCGCACTTGTATTTTTAGCAGGCGATCGTATCGAAGGACTTCGAATCAGAACAGCGAAGACTCTGGAAGAGCTGCTTGCGTTATGCCGTTGGTCTTCGCTCGCCAGACTGAGTCAAAGAAGCGAATGCGCACGTGTGTTTTTTAGCAGGCGATCGTATCGTAAGTCTTCGAATCGGAACAGCGGAGACTCTGGAAGAGCTGCTCGCGTTATGCCGTTGGTCTTCGCTCGCCAGACTGAGTCAAAGAAGCGAATCCGCCCGTCTTTTTTAGCAGGCGATCATATCGAAAGTCTTCGAATCAGAACAGCGAAGACTCTGGAAGAGCTGCTTGCGTTATGCCGTTGGTCTTCGCTCGCCAGACTGAGTCAAAGAAGCGAATGCGCACGTGTGTTTTTTAGCAGGCGATCGTATCGTAAGTCTTCGAATCGGAACAGCGGAGACTCTGGAATAGCTGCTTGCGTTATGCCGTTGGTCTTCGCTCGCCAGACTGAGTCAAAGAAGCGAATCCGCCCGTCTTTTTTAGCAGGCGATCATATCGAAAGTCTTCGAATCAGAACAGCGAAGTCTCTGGAAGAGCTGCTTGCGTTATGCTGTTGGTCTTCGCTCGCCAGACTGAGTCAAAGAAGCGAATCCGCAAGTGTTTTTTTAGCAGGCGATCATATCGAAAGTCTTCGAATCAGAACAGCGAAGACTCTGGAAGAGCTGCTTGCGTTATGCTGTTGGTCTTCGCTCGCCAGACTGAGTCAAAGAAGCGAATCCGCACGTGTTTTTTTAGCAGGCGATCGTATCAAAGGTCTTCGAATCAGAACAGCGAAGACTCTGGAAGAGCTGCTTGCGTTATGCCGTTGGTTTTCGCTCGCCAGACTGAGTCAAAGAAGCGAATCCGCAAGTCTTTTTTTAGCAGGCGATCGTATCGAAAGTCTACGAATCAGAACAGCGAAGACTCTGGAAGAGCTGCTTCCGTTATGCCGTTGGTCTTCGCTCGCCAATCTGAGTCAAAGAAGCGAATCCGCACGTCTTTTTTTAGCAGGCGATCGTATCGAAAGTCTTCGAATCAGAACAGCGAAGACTCCGGAAGAGCTGCTTGCGTAATGCCGTTGGTCTTCGCTCGCCAGACTGAGTCAAAGAAGCGAATGCGCACGTGTTTCCGGTGCCGCTGGCGCCTTTAAATTCGGGAATTTCAACGAAGCATTAAATGGTCGGTTCAACAAAAACTGACTTTTCGACTTAAATGACTTTTCCTGTTGAATCACCGAAATTTAAAGACGCCAGCGGCACAGGAAGATAATGTCCAATTTCAAAAAAAATTTACACAGAAACTAAACAACCAAAGGGGTAATTTTTCTACCCTCGACTGTTATTAAATTCTGAAAATCGGTGAAAAAGTGCATTTTTGGCCTACCTCACTATATAATCAATAAAGCCACACATATGTGCAGTTCATATATTCCCTCTTTCTTTTAATTAGTTTTCTCAGTACATGGATGTGATCTATAGTGCTGTAGCCATTCCTGAATGCATGTCGTAATCATGGTTGAGCCATGTTGGATTTAGGAGTTCCAATATAAAACTACCTGTAATTCATGTATTTTTTCATCACTTTATGTAATCGTTAGAAAGAATAAAACTAAAATTCAATAGCAGGGTTCATACCCTTTTCTGTGGAAAAAAAAATAAGGTCTTTCTAAGGACCTATACTGCAATTGATATTTTGCGTCACTGGAATATCACCAGGTGTGTGTGTGTGTGTACAGTGTGTGCATATATATACTGTACTTATGTAGGGGATTAAACAGCGCTAGTGGCCATTTACCAGGTATTTTGCCCCAAATGTAAACTACTTTGCCCACAAAGAACAAAATTAAATACACGCCGAAGAAAAGGACAAGCGGGGGACACAGTGACAATGAAGCAAGGTGAATTGAGTAGAGCAGCAAACACTATACTCGGGGTAAAGCTATCCTGACAATGAGGCAAGTGCTACGGTTCCTTTTCACTCCCAGTTTCCAGTATTACTCCGCACTGATGGTGCGCAATTAATCTGCACTCGGAAAATTTGCGAGGGAGCTTCTCTCACAACCCCTCAGGGCTGTCTGTCACCGTGCGACCTGACCATATCCCCAGTACCCGCCCCCGCCCCACCCCCACGCGCCCACGTTGCAGACCGGACCGGCAGATGCCATTGGAAAAACCCAAAAAGACAGAAGAGTGTTTTAAAACAACAATCAAGAAGGAGAAACGCGAAAAACACTTATCTCGTCATCACCCTTTCGCTAATGACTCCCAAACCCCCACAGCTATAAATATCCCCTGGGTTGACGGCTTAACTCTGACCCAAAGAAGAATGCTGTGACAGAGGACAATCAGTGACGTCACCAAACGCGAATATCTGTATTTTTAGAAATGCCGCTGAAACTGAGATCTGATTTTTTTAAATGCACATACACACAACGTATTGAACATCTGTGTACTTTTTAAGAACATCTGTGTACATAAATTGTGTCATTTATGGTGTCACTAGATAAATGTGTCAGTGACACCAACTGGCACCATAAATTGTGAAGAAGTCAAACAGAACCCCTCCCCACCTTTGTTTTCACCCTCTGACCCCTGAACACAACACAGATTTAATAATCTAAAGCAACTTATGGGAATTTACTAGGAATTTTTTTCATTTATAGCAAATTTTCGGAGAAAACTCTTCTCCTTCTTCAGGCTCTCTTGTTGTTGTCACTTTTTGCTTGTCACTATCATGGTTACGGTTTACCTTGACGGTTACGGTTAACCTTGACGGTTTAGGTTATTTTTCAACAAATCCTGCCAGATGTTAGGCAGGGAAAATCCTTTGCAGTCATTGATGATGGAATTTTGATTTTTCTCAATTTCTATTCCTTCTTTCAGTTTTCTTTTTTGGAAATTGCTTTGGAAACTGATTACTTTAAGGGAATTCCAATCCATGCTGTGCCCAGTTTCTCTAACATGCCTATCTAATCCAGTCTTGTTGGAGCAATTTTTTATAGCTGCTTTATGCTCAGCTATACGAGTTTCTAGTCTGCGACCTGTTTCACCTATGTAAGATAGTCCACAACTACAATTTACTTCATAAACTACTCCTTGCATTTTTAAAATATCTTCTTCTCTTTGAACTATTTTAGGGAAAAAATTTTTAACTTTGTTCTCTAAACTTGGAGCTAGCCTAATATTGTATTTTTTACTAATTCTCTTTAAAGCCTCAAATAAACCTTTGTGATAAGAAATTTTTCTAGTGAATTTTACTTCTTGCTTTTGTGGGTTCTTCGTACCATTAAAATTCAGAAGCTTCTCAATTTCTTCTTGAGGATAGTTATTTTCTGCAAGTATGACTTTAAGCTCTTCTTTATGGGCTTCTTTTTTATCTGCAGTAGAAACTATTTTATTAATTTTTTCTAAAAACTGACTTGCTACATTTTTCTTAATAGAAACTGGATGATACGAATTGAAATCCAGTAGTCTTTTTGTATTCATTGGTTTTTTATACCAACTAGTGAGGAATTTTTCATCTTCATAATAGATAGTAATATCTAAGAAGTTTATTCTTCTTTCTTTTTGAAGTTCAATAGTGAACTTAAGGGAATCATCTAATTCATTGAATGAGTCTAGAATTCTTTCTGGAACAATTTCTGAGCTATCTATTATAAATAAGATGTCATCCATGTATCTGCTATATAAGCAGAAGTATGTGGGTTGTACTAGTATCTTTTCTTCTAGTTTTCCCACATAATAGTTAGCTAAGAGTGGGGAGAGTGGGGAGCCCATAGCTAGCCCCGATTTTTGAATGAAAAAGAAGCTTCTGAATTTTAATGGTACGAAGAACCCACAAAAGCAAGAAGTAAAATTCACTAGAAAAATTTCTTATCACAAAGGTTTATTTGAGGCTTTAAAGAGAATTAGTAAAAAATACAATATTAGGCTAGCTCCAAGTTTAGAGAACAAAGTTAAAAATTTTTTCCCTAAAATAGTTCAAAGAGAAGAAGATATTTTAAAAATGCAAGGAGTAGTTTATGAAGTAAATTGTAGTTGTGGACTATCTTACATAGGTGAAACAGGTCGCAGACTAGAAACTCGTATAGCTGAGCATAAAGCAGCTATAAAAAATTGCTCCAACAAGACTGGATTAGATAGGCATGTTAGAGAAACTGGGCACAGCATGGATTGGAATTCCCTTAAAGTAATCAGTTTCCAAAGCAATTTCCAAAAAAGAAAACTGAAAGAAGGAATAGAGATTGAGAAAAATCAAAATTCCATCATCAATGACTGCAAAGGATTTTCCCTGCCTAACATCTGGCAGGATTTGTTGAAAAATAACCTAAACCGTCAAGGTTAACCGTAACCGTCAAGGTAAACCGTAACCATGATAGTGACAAGCAAAAAGTGACAACAACAAAAGAGCCTGAAGAAGGAGAAGAGTTTTCTCCGAAAATTTGCTATAAATGAAAAAATTCCTAGTAAATTCCCATAAGTTGCTTTAGATTATTAATTCAATTAAACTAGGAAACCATTTCTCAATATGAGCTTTATTCAAAGAACAACACAGATGTTAATCCCACTGGTAAGGTCAGGCAAGGAAAGTCATGCAGGCTACAATGGCAAAAGTTGGGAGTGGGGGTGGGGTATTGAAGGGAGATCGTTTCTAAGAACATTCCATGGGATTATCTTCCTTCAATGAGCTAGAAGAAAGCTCCCCTAGTGAACGGGTTGGCATATTTACAGACACGCAAACAGAAATGGTGGCAGGGTTGCGATGCCCATTACTGCAGCACAAAAACAAGACAGGGGGGAAAATAAGCACTTGTTTTAAAAAATAAGGGCATTTAAGGGCCTTAGAAATAGAAATCAAAAATAAAGGTTTTTTAAGGACCGTACGAACCCTGATTAGTAAAGCGAAAAAATCCTTACCTCTTCTAGACACTTCCACCCGTATGCCAAGATCACTGTTGATAAAGAAAATCAATATTATATTTTTGCTCACTGTATTATGATAAATATTAATATGAAATTAAACATACAAAATTACTAATGCAGTGATCATTGTATTTAAAAATACATGCCTGAGGCATTTGCAATCATATAACAAGTTAGTAAAATCATGCAATTCATTGAATATTATAGGCTTTCCAACATTCCAGAAATCACTACTCAAGTTATTAGGATAATGGCTGTGGAATAAATCTCGCTTCTGTGCCCTGACCTTTGACCCAATTTCGATGATATCCAATAGAACCGGTTCAATATACCTCCGATACAACATACTAAAGTTTTGTCGCAATAGAAGCATTTCTAGTCAACTTATGAGGATAATGGCTATGGAATAAATCTCGCTCCTGTGCCTTGACCTTTGACCCCATTTCGATTAGATTAAACATAATTTGTTCAGTATACCTTCGGAACAACATGATACAGTTTTGTCGCAATCGAAGCATTTTTAGCTAAGTTATGACGCACGAGGACAATGGAATGTATCCCGCTTCTATGTCCTGATCTTTGACACCATTTCGCTCATTTTCAAATGGGTTTGTCCCCACTGGTCCCCTACCACATACTAAAATCTCTTCGAAATCGAACCATTTTTACGCGAGTTATCGTGCGGACTGACAGACAAAGCTGGAGCGTATACGCTTCTTCAACCTACGTACGGTTGGAAAGCGTAAAAGATCACGTTTTGCACACAGTTGTTTTCATTTTCTGAAACTTTCAGGTCCATTGAGAGAACAAAGTCGTACATGAGAATTCCTATTTGGTATCCCTCATTGACAACATCCTACTGGTAAGATCTCAGCACTCGACTAATGAATACATGCGACATCACAAGCATTGGGCTTAAGAGGTGACCAACGATGTAGGGTACACGGTCAAAAGCGGACGGGACAAACGCGCACAGAACGGAAAAGTGTGAAAATTATGAACAACTTTCTCATTGTATGGGGTTTTTGCGGACTAAAACTTCAAGGGCTGGAACAGTCTCACCAAAATACATGTAGTAAACTGACATCCGAAATAAGACTCAATATGCAAATAAAATTATTTGTTTTGACTGTATTTTGTTGGCGTGCTTAAAAAGTTGCTCAGATATATCTCAAGTTTTTTATATAAGTATACTAAAACATAATATATTGGGATTTTTTTCTATTACTATACTAAAGCATAATATATTCGGATTTTTTTCTATTAGTATACTAAAACATAAAATATATTCGGATTTTTTTCTATTAGTATACTTTTTTTTTTTTTTTTTTTTTTTTGATTGGAGGTTTAACGACCACCGTGAGCAACTCAATGGGCTATAAGCAGTCGCCCGTCCCTAATTTAGGGTCACTGGTTCCAGGGAAGGGAGAGAGCCAGTGCCGTAAGACAAACACAACATCCATGCCTCATCGGGATTCGAACCCAAACCCCTTACGGACGAATGATCAGAGGCCATCGCATAGACCACGGCGCCACCGGGGCGGCCTATTAGTATACTCATCATCATCATCATCATTGTCAACCATTATCAATCCACTGCTGGACGAAGGTCTCTCCAAGTTTCCTCCACAACGGTCTGTCTTGTGCCAGTCTCCTCCACGTCACTCCCGCATACTTTCGAATTTCATCCACCCATCTTCCATGTGGTCTTCTTCTGGGTCTTTTCCTGTCCCTTGGAATCCAATCTAAAATTTCGGCTGTCCATCGATGGTCTGTTCTTCTGGCAGTATGTCCAGCCCATTGCCATTTCAGGGATTTAACTCCGATCATGATGTCTTCCACTCTTGTCATTTTTCGGATCCACGAGTTCCTCTTCTTATCTCTCCTGGTTACACCAAGCATGCACCTCTCCATGCTTTTTTGAGTTGTCTGCAGCCTTTGTATGTCTGTTTTAGTTAAGGTCCACGTCTCTGCACCATACGTAAGCACTGGAAGGATGCATTGATCAAACAATTTTCTTTTAAGACATAATGGCATATTGCTCTTAAAAATTATGCCGTTTCTTCCAAAAGCTCTCCAGGCAAGTTTTGTATGCAGATTACTTTCTTCACCAATGTGACCCTCACTTGATATCTGCTGTCCAAGATAAACGTACGTGTCTGTTATCTCCAGCTTTTCTCCATCAATTGATAAATCTTCCATTCTTGTAAAAGCATTGAACATCACTTCAGTCTTCTGAAAGTTCATTTTTAATCCCAATTCTTTACTCTTGTCAGCAATTTCTTGGATCATACTCTGCAGCTCTGATGGGGTAGTTGCAAAAATGACTACGTCATCAGCAAAACAAAGGTGGGTTAGATAATCTCCATTAATCTTTATCCCTTTGTTTTCCCAGTTCAGTGATTGAAAGACATTTTCCAATGTGGCATTAAAGAGCTTCGGAGATATGGTGTCACCTTGTCTCACTCCTTTTCCAATTTTTATGTGTGTTGTATTTTCAAAGAGCCGAATCTTGGCACTTGCATTTTCATAGATGTTATTAATAATATTAATGTATGCATCTTCAATACCGCAATATTTCAGAGCCGTGGTAACTGCTGATGGTTTCACCGAATCAAAGGCTTTTTTCATAATCGATAAAAGCCATGCACAATGGAAGTTCATATTCCCTCGCTCTTTCAATTAGTTCTCTCAGTACGTGGATATGATCTATTGTGCTGTAGCCACTCCTGAATCCAGCTTGTTCTCTCGGTTGAGCCATGTCCAGTGTCACCTTCAAGCGGCGTGAAAGAACTTTAGTGAAGATTTTATAAACCACTGATAGGAGGCTGATAGGTCTGTAGTTCCCGAGATCCTCAATGTCACCTTTTTTATGTAGCAAGATCATTGTAGCGTTGTTCCAATCCTCAGGAATCTTCCCTTCATTAAGGCATCAAGTGAAAATTTGGGCGAGTACTGTTTCGATTTCTCCACTTGCTTCTTGTATGATGTCTACAGTAATTCCATTTTCTCCTGGAGCTTTTCCCCGCTTCATGTTCTGTAACGTACCAGGAGATGTGACGTACCTGCCAGAAGGACGCACACGACATAAAGGCAGATAGCAATTAGAATCAATGTCCGCGTAGCTCAACTGGTAGAGTGACTTATTCCGGAATGAGGGGATCGGGTTCGAACCCCGGCGCGGATAAAAATGACGGAGAAATTTACTTCGTTATAATGGCGCCCGAACTATCCGGATGACCCGACCGTTCAAAATCTCGCATTGGTGTGATGTTATTTCGACACCGCGAGATAGGAAAAATATGAGCAGCACTTCGAAAGAAAAGAAAAATAAGGGGGAGATGATGTAACGTACCAGGAGATGTGACGTACCTGCCAGAAGGACGCACACGACATAAAGGCAGTTAGGAATCAGAATAAAATGTCCACGTAGCTTAATTGGTAGAGCAACTTATTCCGGAATGAGGGGACCCGGGTTCGAATCCTGGCGCGGATAAAAATGACGGAGAAATTTACTTCGTTATAGTTCTTGAGTGCATGTGCAACTTCTGCTGGGAGGACTGAAAGAACTCTGGTACCTTTCATGATGTCTGGAGTACATGTATCATCCCTTTCATATAATTTGGAGTAGAAATCTTTCACTCTTGTCAAAATTTCGCCTCTATTTCTTGTTACAGAACCATCTTCTTTTCTCAGTGCCATAGTCTGTTTTCTTCCCTTACTGAGATGTCCCTTTGCTATCTTTAGGCTTTGGTTGTTTTCAATTGCTTTCCTTACTAGTTCACAGTTGAATTTCCTTACGTCTTCAGTAATACTTTTCCGTACTGTCTTGCATAGCTCTACATATTCCACTTTGGAAGTCACATCTTCTTTAGTTGTCCTCATCTCTCTTCTTTTTTGCATCAACAGTTTGGTTTTTCCTGATAATTTGTTCACATGAAACTTATTCTTAGACCCAGCTAATTTTGTTGCTGTTTCCATAAGAGCTTTGGTTACTTTTCTGTTAACTTCAGAAATATCCACTTCTTCCGATGTCAGGTCTTCTAAAGCAGAGAATCTGTTCTTCAGTTCCAACTTGAAGGTATTATGGTGTTTTTTAAGGTTGGTTATGTCAATACATTTTGTTTGACTTATGAGCTTGCTACGTTCGAGTTTAGTGTTGAGGTGCATCTTACATCTCACCAATCTATGGTCACTACCTGTGTTGAACTTGTTTAGCACACTGCAGTCTTCTATGACGAATTTTTTGTTACACATAATAAAATCAATTTCACTTGTCGTCCCATTTGGATGTCTCCATGTCCATTTCCTGTGTGGCTTTTCTTGAAGAAGGAGTTCAAGATGAAAAACCCTTCTGCCTCTGCAAACTCAACGAGAGTATTTCCACGCTGGTTTCTGTTGCCGTTACCGAATTTACCTACTGAAGTTTCATTCTGTTGCCGTTGCCCTATTTTTGCATTGAAATCTCCCATAATTATCTTCAAGTGCTGCTTACCTTTATTATTTAGATGACAAATTTCCTCATAAAATTCTTCAATTTCTTCTTCTTCAGGATGACTTGTGGTGGGTGCATAAGTTTGAATAATCTGAGCCTGGTATCTTCTCGAGAGTTGGATAACAAGTCGTGCAGCTCTGTCAGAGGAACTTTCAACTTCTACAACTTTATCCTTCAGTTTCTTGTTTATTATAAATCCAACACCACTAGTTCTGCCAGTATCTGTCCCACGATAGTAGAAGAGATGTCCACTTTTCAGTTCAGTGAGATCTCCTTTTCTCCTTACCTCACTTAGCCCGACGATGTCCCACTTGATCCTTTGTAGTTCCTCTTCCAATTCAAGAAGCCTTGAATCAGAAGATAGGGAGCGTCCATTATACGTAGCCAAGGTCAGCATCAGATGGCAGCCTAGGCCGGTCCTCCGGGGATTCTTAGCACCCTCTGCCTTCATGTCGCACTGGCTGCTGCCTTGGCCAGGTACATTCCAGCTGCCGGAGACTGAGGGCCAAGATTTAAGTTGTGGAGTCATTTTGGAAGGGTTTGGCCATAACTCACCACGCTGGCCAAGCGGGTTGGTGAGTGTGGGATAGCATTTCCTCTAATCCCGATGGTATAGTTATACCGCTATTGGCGGTCGTCAGAGCCCCTTTAGTGGGAACAGGATGTACCACGAGAAGGCGGGGTTGACATTTGTCAAGGAGAGGCTGTGATGTTACGCATCACCTGACCTTACATCCCATTAGTGTACTAAAACATAATATATTCGGATTTTTTTCTATTAGTACACTAAAACATAATAAATTCGGATTTTTTTCTATAGTATACTAAAACATAAAATATATTCGGATTTTTTTCTATTAGTATACTAAAACATAAAATACATTCGGATTTTTTTTTCTATTAGTATACTAAAACATAATATATTCGGATTTTTTTCTATTAGTATACTAAAACATAATATATTCGGATTTTTTTCTATTAGTATACTAAAACATAATATATTTGGATTTTTTTCTATTAGTATACTAAAACATAAATATATTAAAAAAAAATATTAAATAAAATATATTCGGATTTTTTTCTATTAGTATACTAAAACATAAAATATATTCGGATTTTTTTCTATTAGTATATTAAAACATAAAACATATTCGGATTTTTTTCTATTAGTATACTAAAATATAAAATATATTCGGATTTTTTTCTATTAGTATACTAAAATATAAAATATATTCGGTTTTTTTTCTATTAGTATACTAAAACATAAAATATATTCGGATTTTTTTCTGTTAGTAAACTAAAACATAAACATGATACACTCATTGTCATAAAAATCCGCGCACCAAGAACGAGGTGTCAGATTGAAGTGAGATTTTAGTAGTGAGATGGTATATGCCAAAGACAGAAGTGGTTACAGTATCACAGCAGCAGAACAATTTCCCGCGGACATACGGTACACATTTCGGTCAGCGTTTGTACCACGTCAGACCGCCTCGTGCTCGTGACACGGTTCGGCATGGAGTCAAAAGAGACGCCGCATGTTATCCTCGGACAGATTGGCCAGCACTTCTTGCAACTGGCGCTCTAAATCACGAACACTGGAACATGGAGAAAGCTGGCGTCCCATCTGGTTCAACACGTGCTCGATGAGGGAGACCTCAGGCGATCTGCCAGACCACTGAAGCGTGGAAGCATGATGTTGACAGTCCTGGGAAACCCGAGCCGCGTGTGGATGGGTGTTGTCTTGTTGGGAAAATGGCTGCGGGCCGCCCCGCCAGGAAAGGCAGCACATGGGGCCGCAGGAACTCATGTACGTAGCGCTGGACTGTCATCGTCCCTCTGATCACTGCCAGGGAAGTCCAGATGTAATACGCGATGGCTCCCCACACCATCACGCCTGCAGTTCGGGACGTGTGCCGCTGTACAAAGAGGTTATTATTGTAGCGCTCACCTGCGGTCCTCCGCATTCTGACAAGGTGGTCGTCCGTTCTCATACGGAAGCGGGATTCGTCGCTGAACACTATACGTTGCCAGTCCGTACAGGGCCGTAGCTAGCGGGGGCTAGAGGAGGCTCAGCTCCCCTACAAGGCTAGCGAGCCCCCCCCCCCTGAAAAATTGGCCCTGTCAAAAATGACTTGAACTTTTATTTCGATGGTTTACGTAAATTACTTTGATATTTCATCACAGGCATAAATACTTTATTCGTATACTGGACTTTTTAAAAAGTTAAGTAACAGTAAAACAACGCAGTATGAATGTAACTCAAAAGAAATTTCGACTTCTTGAATGGTGAATTAGTTGTAACGGCTGTATTAGTAATTTTAGTGATTCTTTTCTAGCGGTAGGAGTTATAAGGAACAAGAAACGTATTTTTTTAGGAGGGGGGGCGTTAAATTTAGAAGAACAAGCTGAAAGAAAGTTATAAAGGGTGGAGGCGTACTTCGTTGGGCCTGTTCCGTGCCCACAAAGGGAAGGTCCCTCATTATGCTGGAGGTAACAAAGCATACAAAACACAATCTGATAGTTCTTAAGGAGGAGAGAAAACACTAATAATTTTGAAATGCCTAAAAAATCTAGTTCAAAGAACTTACTGAAAAAAAAAAGATATCATTATCTTAGCAGGCCAAAACCTATTTTCAATCATAGTCCACTACTCAGTGTTACTCTCTCGGCCTCTCTTACATTCCGAGCGAACGAGAAGGGAGTATTCATCGCACCACTATCATATTTACGATCGAAGGGATCACAGAATTTTTTTTTTCTTCTAGTGTAACTCAGTTGGCACAGGGAAGCTTTCTGTGCCTGTCAAAAATAAAAGGGGAAAGGGATTGCATATTTTAAGAATTAAAAATCACGGTTATGGAAACTACGGAACTGAAGAAGTTTCAAATACAACATTTTAAATGAATGAAACCATAAATGTAAAAAGTTACTGAAATCGTTCAAAACATTAAAAAATCCGCTGAAAAAGTCATAAATCCGAAAAACAATATGTCTGCCACTAACTCCATTCTGAAATCTCCTGAATTTAGTGAATGTCCCCCAAGTCGGCAAAACTGCGTGAGCGACTGCCCTCTTTGCCCACGCCTAGCAAAAATTTGAGGGCCCCCCCCCTCCCCCTAGTTCTGGGACCTAGCTACGGCCCTGAGTCCGTAGCATTCCATGTGCAAACATCTCTTCTAGCACAACTTCCACCACCAGTTGCCAGCTCACGGCATCACTCAGTCATTTACTCTGCTTATGCAGATGACATCACCGTCTGCATTCGTAGCGACTCACAGTTCCAACTGCTTCGTCGTTTGTTCTCCGCATATGCTTCATGTTCTGCAGCTGAACTGAATACGTCTAAGAGCACTGGATTGTGGTGCGGGTCGTGGTCCAATCGCTTGGATGCTCCATGGGGGGCCACATGGTCATCCACTACCCAACGCTTCCTGGGTGTGCACTTAGGCGCACCACAAGCTACATCCAGTGCAACTCGCTCGGAACTCCATCCTCGCCTCCTCCGCACAGCTGCATTCTGGTGTCGTGCGCAGTTCTGTACGTCCTACTACCAGCGTGCAAATCTCACCAGGACATACCTTCTGTCCATCTGCAAGCATTCTTGGATTGCATCTACGACCCCGCTTTTCTGTCTCCAGGAGGTTACACGCTGCCTTACTCGAGTAATGTGGGCGGGTCATCACTGGATTAACGTCCACAAGCTCTGTGCTCCTCCCTCCTATGGTGGTGCTGGCCTACCTGATGTCCCGCTGTGCTACAAAGCAAGCCGAGTGATCAACTTCATTCACCTTTTCACGGCTCCAGTGGCTTCCGCAGTTCAGGTACGTGACGTTCTTGCCTCCTTGCGTAACCCACATTTTTCCTTTTCTTTCTTTAGTTCTCATGGATTGCTGTCCTTTCCCCCCTCCAAACTCCCACCTGCATATTCTGAAGCCCTCATTCACCTTCGCTCTCTCCCCCTCATTCGCTCCCCTCCCTCTTCAACTCTAGAGCTTCTTTCTGAACCCCTCTTCTTCAACTCCCTTGTTCATCCCCCCATCTCCCCTGTTTTTCATTCCCCTCTTGGCTCCGAGCAGGTGTAGTAACTGTACAAGACCTCACTAACTCGGATCTATCCTGGCGCCCTCTCTCTGGCCTCCCCCTGCTATTCTCTCGTCCCCATCCGCCCATTTGGTCTATGACTCTCTGCTAACTGCACTTCTTTCGCTTTTCCCTGATCTTGTCTCCCCAACCGGTCTCGTCTCTGTCTTTTCTGCCCCTCTTCCGCTGCCGTTTTTCCTCCGACTCACAAACTCGGTTCTTCCTCTCTCCTCTCTCTCCTCTAAATCTCTTTATCGTTTTCTAGTGCACCTTGCCACCCCTTCACCGCTTTCTATTCTGGAGGTTCCCCCTGCTTCTCTTCCTCTTGTCTGGGCAGCTGCCCGCTCACCCTTATCTGCCCCTCTTGAAATTAATACCCACTGGCTCTTTTGCATAATCGCCTCCCTGTTCCGTATTTTCTCTTTCGCATGTCTCTTCTCTCCTCCCCCTCTGCTCCTTCTGCGCACAGGAGGCAGACGTTTCTCACGTCTACCTTTACTGTCCCATCCTGATGCCTCTCCTCCACCAGGCTTTCCGGATTGCCAGTCGCTCTTGTTCTCAAGATCTTCCGTTCACTGCCTACAGACATCTTCTTCTGCGGGCTCATCCACCTACAACTCTTCCTTCAGTATGTGCCTATCTTTTCGTGCTGGTTAAACACGTTATTTACGTATACCTTCAACAACTCCGCAGCATTTCCTCGCCGGTCTCTTTACACCAGGCCAGCGCAGCACTTTTGTGCCATTTTCAAGATCGATTGCTTTCTCGACTCCGCCTGGAGTACCAGTCGGCTTCTTCCAGTCGTCGAGAAGCCACCTTCTATGCTACCTGGGCGCCGGCCGCTCCATGGTTTGCGATTGATTCTGGACTGCTACACCTATCAGAACCCTAGGACATTCTACACCTCCTTTGCTGAGTTCCGTGGCACCCTGGTGGCCCTCCTCCACTCTACGACTCGTGCAATCCACACTACCGTTGAATTGTGAATGCTAATGCCATCTCAGTGTTTTTTCATGCTTACTCGTGTACATTACTTACTTTCACCCCGCCTGTATTATGTTGCTTTGGTGCCCTCGTTAAATAACTTGCACAATTGTGCACGCTGTGTTTTTATCTCATGTATGTAATGTTTTACCTTCACGGCGGTGTTTGTGCTGTTCTTTTTCTAATTGTGTACTATTGTTTCGCCTGTGTTATCCTGTAAATCATGCCCAGCCAATGTCATGTGACACGATGTGTTTCTCTTTGTCACTTCTGCAATTTTTTATTCAATAAGCTTTGCTTGCAACATTTGTTATTCATCCCCATTGTCATTGCAGTGTATATACCATCATGTTTTTAACAGTTTTGTATTATTTCCCAGTGAGATGCCCAATACTGTACGTCTCCCTCTTATGTTTTCTTATGATAAATTAGAATAAAGCGATTTTGAAACCATGTTGCTCGCCGCTGACACCACTGCAATCGACGCCGCCAATGGTCAGGTGTTAATGGCAGAAACCCTAAAGGCCGTCGAGAGTGCAGATTCGCCTCCTCCAGGCGTCTGGCAATGATTCTGACCCGACACAGGAGTCCATTGTACAGCCGCCACATGTCTCAGAATATAGGAGAAGGACGTCGTTGCATCTGTGCGTGCCGCTCTCGCGGTCCTACGGTCCTTTTGTTAAATGAGCAAAAACGTTTTGTCGTGAAAACAATAAATTCTGTTAAATCAACAATAATTTTCAACAAAATAATTTTGCAAATTCAACAAAAAAATGTTGTTGACTGTATATCGACAGAGTTTTTCGTTGAATTAACAAAACGTTTTTCTCAGTGTATAGTTCTTGAAAAAACTTTTTCTTCTCTGCAGAAACACACTAATCCGCGGCCTGTGGCATTTTCTAACCAAGCCCGGAATAAATAGCCATCTCGAATGCCCGCTCCCCAACTATACTCGGGGCAAACTTAACCTGGCAATGGAAGGAAGGCTATAGAGTGTATACTTCCACTGCATAAAATAGTTCTAGTCTAAAAGCTCGTACTCCAGCTTCAACAGGCACTTAAAAAGTACACATATGTTCAATACGTTGTGTGTATGTGCATTTAAAAAATTCAGATCTCAGTTTCAGCGGCATTTCTAAAAAAAAAAAAATGTTCGCGTTTCGTGACGTCACTGATCGTCCTCCGTGACAGCATTCTTCTTGGGGTCAGAGTCAACACAGGGGATATTTATTGCTGTGGGGGTTTGGGGTCTTTAGCGGAAGGGTGATGGCGAGATAAGTGTTCCGAGGGCATTTCGCGTTTCTCCTTCTTGATTGTTGTTTTAAAACACTCTTTTGTCTTTTCGAGTTTTTCCAATGGCATCTGCCGGTTACTACCGGTCTACAAGGTGCGCGGGAGTTTGGGGGTGGGGGGTACTGGGGATATGGTCAGGGCACGGCGACAGACAGCCCTGAGGGCCTGCAGGGAGAAGCTCCGTCGCAAAATTTCCGAGTGACGATTAATTACACACCATTAGTGCGGAGTAATACTGGTAACTGGGAGTGAAAAGGAACCACAGCCTTTGCCTCATTGCCAGGATAGCTTTGCCCCGAGTATAGAACCAGTTACCGAACAATTCCCTTTACCAACTACAAAGCGTTTCATTTGTTAAATCATATAGAATCACATGTACATATAAAAAAAATTATCTCGCTCTCCCTCTCTCTAAGGGCCTGAGCCCGAACCGTACTAAATATTCTACAGCCGGAGCCCGATTCGGACACGGGCTTTGCTTCAGTCCGTCTTAGCTCTGGTTCACGTTAGGCAGCCTTACTCTTTCAAAAGCCCTGTCATTTGTACACGTGTTGTCCTATGCTGCGTAACTCAACTCATCAGTGATAATAGAATTCATGCTGAGCGAAAAAGGACCTAGGCTCATAGTCTACGGTAGTTAAAAATTCTACAAACAGCATGAAACCCAAGAAAGACTTAAATGGAGATGCATCAGAAGAAACTACTTAACAAAGATTAACAAAGATCTATAGAGACGAAAATGCCATAGTAATTTTGAAATCTGATTTCAATCGCAATCACGACCCAGATAAGAATTTGAAAAGACAAGCCATCTCCAATAGTGTCAAAAGGAAAACAATCGACGAATTGAACAAATGTCCACAAAAATTAATCAAGAAAGAAATTGGCCTTTTGGATCTGCAGAAGAGTTCAGCATAAAAGATGGAATATACACTATCTACCAACAAGTAATTGGACACCTGTGATAGCAAAAGAAAACGAAGTTTATTCACCTTCAATAGTTGGTGGAGCCTCCACGATCGGCGATTACAGCTGCGACCCTTTGGGGCATACTCTCAACCAGGCGTTGTACGACGGCTAGCGGTATTTTCTTCCACTCGGCTTGGAGAAGACAGGTCAGTTCGTTCACCGATTTCGGACGGTGGGGGCACCCCTTAAGCCGACGCTCCAACTCGTGCCAGAGGTGCTCGATAGGGTTAAGGTCTGGGTTCTGCGCAGGCCAGTCCATTTGATTAACCCCATTGTCACCATACCAAGCCATGGTGGACCTCGCAACATGACAGCTGGCATTGTCATCCTGAAAGTAACATGGGTCCACCCCGTAAAACTGCCACAACGCATGGTCATCCAAAATGGTGCAGTAGGTCTCGGCGTTGAGTCTACCAGGAATTGCGACCAAGGGTCCCGTGCCATACCAGGAGAAACACCCCCATAGCATAATTCACCGCCGCCGAACTTCACAGTTGGCACAATACATTCCGGCAGGAGGCGTTCTCCAGGCAGACGCCTAACACAGACCCTGCCATCCGAACGGTAGAGGGTGAACCTTGATTCGTCGCTCCAGAGAACCTGTTTCCACTGTTCAACGGTCCACTGTCGACGTTCTTTGCACCACGTTAGCCGAGCAGCGCTATTGGACTTGGTGATCAAAGGCTTGTGGGCGGCAGCACGTCCATGATAACAGAGCAGATGGGCTTCGATGGTATTCATCGAAAGAACACTCCCGGATGCCTGTTAAAACTCCTCGCGGATGTGGCCCATCGATTTGGTGCGGTTCTTCCTAATTTCTCTGGCCAGCACCCGTCGGTCTCTAACTCCCAGTTTTGTAGGTCTGCCGGGTAGGGGCACATTCCGACAGTCACCTCTCCTCTTCCGCTTGCCAATCACGTAGGCCACCGTCGATTTTTGGTACTTCAACTTGCTGTGATACCCAACGATTACACCTTTCTCGAAATCAGAGAGCTCCGAACTGCGTGGCATCTTGCATGCGACTAGTTGCGTTGTTGTTTCCCACACGATATTTAACGGCGGCGGCCGTGACGTGTATCAGGACCGCAGATATCGTCGATTGCAGGGGTGCCCAATTATTTCTTGGTAGATAGTGTATAAGAAAAAATTGAATAGAGCACGACGTGCAGTGTAACCACCTCTACCTAAGAGCAAAAAAAGAAGTGCACGTTGCTCTAGCTTCATTGGATATTAAAACACATCAGGGTGAAGAAATGTTACAAATCAACAGTAAAGAAAGAGGTATTGGTTGCTTTTCAACCACTTGGAATCTAAAAGTTTTGTGTGAAAGTGATATAATATTCATCGATGGAACTTTCAAACATTGTCCGAAAATTTTCCATCAAATGTTTACTGTGCATACAAACAAAAATGGCCATTATGTACCACTTGTTCACTTTCTTCTGCCTAACAAAAGTGCTTGCACTTATGAAGATATGTTCTTAATGCTCTCAAAGTGTTGTGAAGAATTAGGTTTCAGGTTCGAGCCCAAGAATATTGTCGCCGATTTTGACGTGGGGATTCATTCAGCAATTAAAAATACTATCTGGCCTACAAGCAACATCATAAGATGTCGTTTCCATGCATCTCAATCGTGGTGGAGAAAAATCCAGGAACTTGGTTTGACTAAGGAATATAAAAATAAAAATTCTGACATAGAAAAGTGGCTGCGTTGGTCATTTGGATTACTTTATTTAAATCTCGAGGAAGTTGTGCACTGTTTCGTAGACGGTTTGATGTCGGATATCTCACAGGATAGAAGGCTATTTCTTATTATGGTTCTAAGAGAGATAAGAAGAAATAAGACAAATACGTAAAAGTCATGATGCAACCGATGCAACTCGCGCCGCGGAAGAAGAGGTAGAGGGATGAAGCAAGGTTCTAAGACTCTGAACTGTCCCTTTCTACCGATGTGGGAATTGCACCGGTGCAAATCGCCCGTTTTGCTATCTTTCCGGTGCAACTCACCCACTCCCGTGGTGAGAAGTCTTTTCATCTTGTTATTACGACCGACGAGGTTACCGAAGATGTATTGACGTACTGGGGGATAAATGAAGTGGACTTCAGACTTGTAAGTTGTCCCATGACTTATCCTCGCTGTTTATTTGGAAGTGCACGATTAAAGAATTATCCATGTTTAATTTAGGTTGCAGCCGTTACGAACAAACAACGAACGACTTTTAATCGGGGTTATCTAAATAAAGTTAAGTACCGAGTTGCAAGTTTAAGTTGAAATCAAGTTAAACATTTTGTAATCGGGGGGAACCTAATGATCTTAGAACAGTCAAACTGGTTCATAGATATATGTCTTTGTTTTTTCTTAACACAATGCTGCCACAAGTTATAAGACATTTTCGGGAAGTTGATATAAACGTTGCCGTTTATTATTTACAAACGCCACCTCTCATATTATACAGCAGTAACATTCCGAGGTAGGCTTTCTACTAAATTTTGTCAAGTCTCGAATGGCATACTCCTTCCTCCTGCTAAGCAACTACTTCCAAAAGTTGGAAGGTCGCGGTGTTCGTGTTCTGGTGAAGCGTTTCGGAGTTTGAGCTGCCTAATACGGTATTTTAATAATATTCAAGAACAGTGTGGTACCTATGGTGCAGTGTGGATAGCAGAAAATCGCCGTGTAATTCAAAACTGTTGTGTCGAGGGTCATCGCTGAATGCATCAGGTATTGGACCATCCTGCGGTTGGTCAAGAACAGCTGAAGATCATGCCTCTAAGCTTCTTCAGCTCCGCTGATCCACCAGAGAAGTTTACTATTAAAGTATCGGGGTCTTCTCCGGACGTATTAGGTATCGGTTAAAGTCATGATCATGCATGCTTCCAAACTTCTTTACCTTCGCTGATCCACCAGAGAAATTCAATATTAAATTATAGGGGTCTTCTCCGGACGTATTAGGTATCGGTTGAGGTCACGACTGTGCATGCCTCCAAGCTTCTTCAGCTCCTCTGATCGAACTGAGTTCAATATTAAAGTATCTGGGTCTTCTCCGGACGTATTAGGTATCGGTTGAGGTCACGACTGTGCATGCCTCCAAGCTTCTTCAGCTCCTCTGATCGACCTGAGTTCAATATTAAAGTATCTGGGTCTTCTCCGGACGTATTAGGTATTGGTTGAGGTCAAGACTGGGCATACTTCCGAGCTTCTTCAGCTCTTCTGATCCACCAGAGAAATTTACTATTAAAGTATCGGGATCTTCCCGGACGTATTAGATATCGGTTGAGGTCATGACCATGCATGCTTCCAAACTTCTTTACCTCCTCTGATCCACCAGAGAAATTCAATATTAAAGTATAGGGGTCTTCTCTGGACGTATTAGGTATCGGTTGAGGTCACGACTGTGCATGCCTCCAAGCTTCTTCAGCTCCTCTGATCGACCTGAGTTCAATATTAAAGTATCTGGGTCTTCTCCGGACGTATTAGGTATCGGTTGAGGTCAAGACTGGGCATACTTCCGAGCTTCTTCAGCTCTTCTGATCCACCAGAGAAATTTACTATTAAAGTATCGGGATCTTCCCGGACGTATTAGATATCGGTTGAGGTCATGACCATGCATGCTTCCAAACTTCTTTACCTCCTCTGATCCACCAGAGAAATTCAATATTAAATTATAGGGGTCTTCTCCGGACGTATTAGGTATCGGTTGAGGTCACGACTGCGCATGCCTCCAAGATTCATCAGCTCCTGTGATCGACCAGAGTTCAATATTAAAGTATCGGGGTCTTCTCCGTACCTATTAGGTATCTATTTGTTGAGGTCACGACAGGTCGCCTCCAAGCTTCTTTACCTCCTTTGATCACCAGAGAAATTCAATATTAAAGTATCTGGGTCTTCTCCGGACATATTAGGTATCGGTTGAGGTCACGACCGGGCATGCCTCGAAGCTTCTTTACCCCCTCTGATTACCAGAGAAATTAAATATTAAGGTATCGGTTGAGGTCACTACCGGGCAACAACAACGGACGACCTCGTCGCCTGTCTTCCGTTCTGCCAGCTCTTTTCTTCAATAGAATAGCCGTCTTCAGAAAGTTATTTTCTGGTCGCACTATTCACGGTAGACCTTTGATAAGGTTGTGCCTGATATTCCCAGAAAGACGGCCATTTAAGGTGTCCTAAATCTGTCACCAGTGACTCCAACTACTATGGCGTGGTCAAACTAAACATTTTCCAATTCCGGCACTTAATCTAATGCTGGCTGACGCACGACGAGATGGCCTGTCTCCTTTATGTCTCACAACACGTTCACGTACTGTCTTATATGGAGATTGTTTTTTTTTTTTATTGGAGGTTTAACTGCCACCGTGAGCAACTTAATGGGTTATAAGCAGTCGCCCGTCCCTAATTTAGGGTCACTGGTTCCAGGGAAGGTAGAGAGCCAGTGCCGTAAGACAAACACAACATCCATGCCTCACGGGATTCGAACCCGCACCCCTTACGGACGAATGTTCAGAGGCCCTCGCTTAGACCACTGCGCCACCTGGTCTTTATATGGAGTTAGCCATTTATGTGAAGTGGAGAGGGGCGGCAGGTAAAAGTGGCGTATCAGTGTACATGTATCATAACGCGTATGAATATTAAACTGTTTACTTACGATAAGCAGAGGAAGAAAATAAAATCTGCTTCCATGGAATTTCCTGACTTTCGATGTGTGACATCTTGTGAGGCTGTTGGGTAAAAAAAAATAGCAAATAAACGTATGACATCATAAACAATAACAAATAATGTATGACATCACTACAAAAACAAAAACCTAAGCTGCCAACATAATCAAAATTACAGTGAATAAAATAACATTTGCAATTGATAACATATTTTACAAATATTTACAATATTAGTTGAAAGCCCGTCAATAATGACGACGGAAAAATCAGATTTGTAAAGTATTTTTTTAATAACAGGTACTATTTTTGTTTGCGATGCCCAAATGGGAAAGTAGTTTTCACGATTTTTTTTTTTTTTTATTTGGTTGAAGGATATACGACCTTCGTGAGTAACTCACTGGGCTATAACCAGTCGCCGTCACTAATTTATTGCCACTGGTTTTAGGCAAGAGAGAAAGCCAATGACGTAAGACAATCACAACATCCATGTTTCACCGGGATTCGAAATCTTACACTTTCTCGGACGAATGGTCATAAGCCTGCGCAACAGAGGCGGCGTAATAAATGAACAATACAACAACAAAAAAGAAGAAAGTTTACACCGAATTTTCAGTTTTAGTGAGCAAATCTTTTGAATCCTTTCTGACGCGAAAAAAGTTTATCAAAGTTATTGACGGTCAATGCAACCAGTCAGAAAAATATCACAATCGGAATTCTATAATCGGTAAAATATTCTCTGGGCTCTTAGAAACGAGATTTCGACAAAAATAAGATGCGACTTTACGTCTCTGGTGCGAAAACATGCATTATTTTAGGAAGAAAGTATTCTCAAAAGGTTTATTTATATGAGCCGTATCGGTCCAAGAAAAAAAAAAAATTGTCGAGTTTTCAGGATCCCAGATTTTGCTACAAATGCATCAGAAGCAAATATTAACACGTATGTCCCCTGGTGGCCAAACCATTCTTTACCAAACATTAGAAATTATGTGAAAAATATTTTCCATCAAGTCTTGTATGCGATACAGGAAGAATTTTTCAAATCGGACTTTTAGGAGCAGAAATAACGCAGAAAACGCAATTTACATTTGTGCACCAAGCGGAAAGTCTGTTATTTACTTGAAAATTTTGAATTTATAGAAAACACATTTCGCATCTGAAACACTATCCAACAAAGAAGGAATTTTTCAAATCGGACTCTCAGAAGTACAGCTATTGACAAAAATAAGATATACATCTACGCCCCCTAGCGTAGAAACCATGCATTATTTCAAGAAGAAAATGTTCCTAAAAGGTTTGTCGGTCAACAAACGACTTTTTTTCAATCGAGAATTTAGAAGCTCATATTTTACTGCAAACACATCAGAAGCGGAAATTAAGACTTACGCCACCTGGTGGCCAAACCATTTTTTACAAAAATTAGAAATTATGTGCAAAGGATTTCCCATTAGGAGCTGTATCCGGTGCAGAAAGCATTTTTCAAATCTGAGATTTAGAAGCAGAGACATAGGGGAAAGCAATTTACCTCTACGCCGCTAGCGCAAAGTCTATGAATTACTTAAAAATTTTGAAATTATATGAAAAACGTGTCACACTGAAAACACTATCCAACAAAGAAGGAATTTTTCAAATCGGACTCCTAGAAGTAGAGATATTGACGAAAATAAAGTATACGTCTACGCCTCTGGCGGAGAAACTGTGGAATATTTTAAGACGAAAATATTCCGAATAGGTTTATCGATGTGAGTGGCATCAGTCCACGAAATATTTATTTCAATCGATGTTTTAGAAGATCAGATTTTGCATGAGAAGCAAAAATTATCAAACGCATGAGAAGCAAAAATTAACACTTACGCCCCATGGTGGCTGAAGTATTCTTTACCAAAAATCAGAAATTATATGCAAAAGATTTTCCATCAAGATGTGTATCCGCTGAAGAATTTTTTTTTTTTCAAATCGGAGCTTTAGAAGAAGAGTTATCGGGAAAAGTGTAATTTACTTTTACGCCCCCTAGCGGAAAATGTATGAGTACTTTGAAAAAGTGACTATATCTAAAATACTCTTCGACATAAATGGAATCGAAAGATAAAATAATTTTTTCAATGGGATGTTTCGATGCAAATATGTGGAATGAAACGTATTTTTGAATTCGACGTCATCTGCATTTACGCCCTCTAGCGGCGAAATTGTACATCGTAAAAAAATGAAATAAAGGATCATCATTCTCATATTTCAAGCTTCTCAATACAAAAAGAATTTTTCAAATCGGACGGATAGTTGCTGAGATATGGTGGGTACAGACGGACGGATGGACAAACCGATAACGTAAGCACGATCTTTTTTTACAAAAAACGTGCTAAAAAGAGAGAAAGAGAGAATTGCATCTAATGCCTCAGCGCTTCAACTTGATCTTCTTTTCTCTAAAACTCGACCTGCTCCACTACAAACCAACGTCACCCCAAAAATCGCGGGAGTGAGGATATTTAAAAAAATAAATAACAATACTTCTAACTGCACAATTTTGGAAATTAATACATCATTTTAAAGATAAGATTCTTGATTTTTAATAAAATACAAAAAATGGGAATGTGATTTTTTCCCCAGTTTTTCGATACCAGACCTCCTTAAACTAATCATTGCTTGGGCCATAGCTTTGGACAATGCATAATGCAAGTCTTGCTAAGCAAAATTTGTCTTGCAATGGCAGGAAATTGAAAATCCTTCCACCATGGTAACAAATCCACAATGAAATTCAACCGGGCTCGGAATTACACGTGTTGAATTACTTACAGTAATGAAATTCAAGACGTGTAATTCCGAGCCCGGGCCCGGGTTTTTCGGCAGTTAATGAATTCTGAGCCCGTCCGAGTTCATCTCTAGTCTTTCCATAAGCAGTCTGAATCACAAACCTAAGACATCCGCGCCTCAATTTTAATTCTTTTTTTTTTTTTTTGTAGAGGATTTTAGGAAGGGAGTGTCTGACCCCATGTCTTAAACAACCCTTAGAAATAGGAAGCCAGGAGATTTGGGCTAGAGTGCCTGATAGGAAAGTGACATGGAAGCGAAGTAGAAAGGGGGAAGAAGATGCCCTTATTTATTACCGGGGGCAGTACCCAGGGTCCGACGGCTTAACGTGCCCATCCGACGCACGGCGGATATTTAGTGGATCGAACCTGAGGTCCTTTCCGTGGCAGTCACGAACGTTGCCCACTAGGCTACCCGCGGCCCCTAATTTTAAATTTGGAATACGTGTACCTACTTATTTATTCATAGAATCAACTGGAAGATATTGTTTGGTTTGGTACCAACTGCGGAAATAGTTCTGTCCGCAACTGGGAAAAGAGAAAGAGTTTTAGCGAGAAATTAGGTAAACACCCCTTTTGGCGAAGAGATTCAAGAACTGGGATTATTAAATGAATATAGCAATAACGAGGAGATAAGGCACCACCTCCGAATGTGTGCTTTACTGGCCTATCTTTCTGTGGAAAATGTAGGCGATGGTTGGATATGCATTCAAGAATCCAGTTCCATTAATGAAAACCTTCAGGAATTTTATGATTTTTTCTTAGATAACTGGTTGGAAAATCCGGTAATAATTGTAGGAATGTGGAATTGCAACAACAAACGACACAGAACAAATAATGTCGTCGAAGGCTGGAACCATCGGTTAAATGCAGCTATCAAAAATCCTCATCCTAAAGTCGCGAAGTTAATAACGTCTTGAAAGATGAAGCTAGGCACAGCGACTTCTTGGTACGACAGAAAGTGCCTAAATCTCGAGGGCGAGAAAAGACAAAAATAAAATTGGATGAGTGAATCAGCAGAACTATGGCAGAGTTTTACAAAACTGCGAATATCCGATGTTGTTTGAAGAATCTATCGTTCATTCAGAAGTTGGAATAATCAAGAAGAAATCAACAGCTATCTTCAATTTCGTAATTTTATTTTGAAACTGATATACAGTATAGTTATGTTTTTATGAGAATATTTGTGTAATCTATTTTAGTTCTTGTTTTGAAATAAAGAAAGCGAAATAAAACAAAACATATCAATAAAAAATAATAACTTCTTCAGAAATAGTGGTTGAAAAAAGTTATAGCTACACTGGGAGTTCATTCTCATAGATGGACTGGCTCCAGCTATATATTGTATAAATTTAAATAATTAAATACGCTGATGAGAAGATCTTCAAATAGAATGAAATATATAACCCATTTGTCCGTATACACTTTTTCAATATTTGAATGACTTCAAAGGAAATTCAACCCTTCTGGTGAGGGATTAGGAATGTGGTGTGTTTTCCTGTTTCCCTAATCCCTCACTAAGTCCTTTCCCCTTTTCCCAGTTGCGGACAGAGCGAGGATCTGTCCTCTTTTCCTCAATTCGCACTGTTTTTTTTTTTTTTTTTTTTTTTCTGTCCGCAACTGGGAAGACACTATTATTTGATGGAACATCTGGGATAATAGATATGGAGCCGCGGATGGCTTAGTGGTTAGCCAGTCAGACTATCGATGCAAGGTCCTCAGGTTCGAACCTGGGCTGATCTTTCAGAGATGGTGTGATTTACTAACAATCGCTGAATATCCGCATATTTTTCTCACCAATATAAGGGATGGGCGGGATATCAGAAAACAGCAACAACAACAACAAAAAACTGCTCTAAGCAAATAGTCATCAGATCGAAGGAAACCATCGTGGATCAAAGAAAAGCTGCACTGCCGTAATCCCCCTTACGTGTTTTGTTCCTGAATGTTAACTTTCCCGCAGAGCATATTATCTCTTAAAATGTGGTGGCGCTTTTGCCGCCTGTTTTACGTTATCTCTATGAAAGTTGACCTTCTTTAAGCGTTAGATATTCTTTGTGCTCAGTATGGAGTTTTATCTCTGACTCTTTCATTTTCATACATTCCGTAACGTCTGTAGTGGAATGTTGTTATGACTAACCATGTACCTCACATTCCTCCTTTTCTATAAATCAGTTGTACCCATCTAATGGTGTGTCTGCTACCGGCGCCTGACAGGCAAAATTATATGTAAAAACCTGGCACGCGTGATTTCGTGATTCATACGTATGTTGGAAATAAAATTATTTAAAATAAATTTAGTCCAACATGCACGTGCATAGATAGCCCCAGGGGATAGCGGGAGGCAATCTCAAGCCTTGTGACGATACTTAGGCCCCAGGGGATATAGGGGGTCGGAAAAGTTGAAGGGTCAGTTCCCAAGGAGGGAGCGAAGTGACGTTCCCCGGACGGATTAGATGAATTCCAGACTGGTCAAGTGACCTTGGCATCCGCGGACAAGGTGAAGCTCAGAAGGTCAGAAAGTCTTCACTGGTCAACAGTGTGGAGTGCGTGTAGCGAGAAGGGACAGACGTGGATAGCGGATCGTCGAGCGATGTGACGAGAGATAGATGAAGTACTGCCAGCGCTGACAATTGGAAAAAGATTTGGATTGAAAACCTGAAAGACATATGGAAATACCAGTTAAGTTATTTTTCCTTTTCCCTGTTATTGCATGTACTTGCTTAAATTAATTCATAACCCTATTCAGAGCACGTGGCGTGTGTATTGGTCATGATCAAACAATGAAAACCCAGTTAGCTAGGTAAAACATTTAAGTAAAGCATAGGAGAAAAGGAACTAGAAGTAAAATGAATCACTAAGC
Organism: Macrothele yani; assembly: GCA_039090855.1. NCBI lineage: Eukaryota > Metazoa > Arthropoda > Arachnida > Araneae > Macrothelidae > Macrothele > Macrothele yani. The sequence continues at coordinate 114,914,743 of CM076999.1, read as the reverse complement.
TTTGCACTTATATATATAGATAGATGTATGCAGAAATGATCGGAGACGTTATAGAGAAAAATCGTAATAATAGTAAATTTTATGTGTAAGGTATTGCTAACGGCTGCACCCACGCACGTGGTACCTTAGTGTTCCTAATTCTCTCGTATTAAACTATTTTGATTACTTCCACATAAGATTCCTGTTTGTTTTCCTTATAACCACACAAGACATAAGTTAAGGTATGTGTAAACTAAGATATGTGTTTATGTTTCTGATTTCTTTCACGAGCGGCACCTTTACTCCCCCACCATTCCAGTGATGGGATAAAGGTGAATCACAACGCCGTGCTTTATTATATGCTAGTACATATAAGGGGCACGTTTTTGTCCATATACGATCACTGTAGAACAAAAGTCCCATAGTTATAAAAAGGCACGATAAAGTAAATTTAATCGGTAAATGATCTGTAACTGATGCACCTATAATTTGTTCATAATAATAAATATAACAATAAAATTAACACCTTGTATTTAACATTGATGACAGTAACACGTGTTCCAATGAATAGCATCAACACGTGTTCCATTGTTCATAACTTTAACACGTGTTTTGTATTAGAATGTAACGTTGGTACAGATTAACGTTTGAAGATTTATGGTGAATTGTTTCATAAAGTATATAACTATGGTGAATTGGTTTGAGCTAAATATTTGTTTATAACATATGATTATTCTTATAATAAATTTGTTCAAAATAAAAGATATAACATTGGTGCCGTGACTTTTGAGCCATTCGTGCTGTCATGTATTTTTCCCCGTCGCAGTACGGATTGAATGGGTTTTCTTTTCTTCATATGTAGCAGTTCATTATTTTCTTTTGTTGTATGCATCATGCAATAGTTTTCTTAAGGTGCTATTTTGACAACTTCATTACTAAGAGTTAGGTAAAAGCGCAATTGCATGTTGTAGGGATAAAGGTATTATTTTAATTGGTATTAGTGTACAACTTAGGTATTAAACTTCTATTAAAAATGTCAGGCTCCTCCGTTCAAGATTCCATGCAGGAGTTGCAATTTATTGCATCAGTACTTCCCCTGATTCCCGAATTCTCTGGAAACGATAAGCTTATTCCAGCTTGTTTCTTGTTCGAAGCAATAGAGGGATTAGAATCAGTCACTAATTGGTCAGAAAAAGTAAAAATTTTTGTAGCAAAAGCTCGCATGACGCAAGCAGCTTTAGGATTTTTGAGTGAATCTCCCCATGTTAGACAGCTTGATGATTACAAGATGTTTAAATCAGCAGTGATAAAAAGGTTTGCCAATAACCAACCTCTAGTAGTGGCAATACAAAATTTTAATTCTTGCAATCAAAGACCAGAAGAGTCGGTCGCCCAGTATGAATCACGTCTAAGAGGATCAGCGCATTCTTATCTAGGCACACCGGTCTCAGGGGATGAGCAGGTTAAGGCACTGGTTGATTCAATTATGTTATCACAATTTTTAGCAGGTGTGGAAAGAAGTATTCAAACAGAGGTACTTTCGAAAGGGCCTGCAAATTTCGATCAAGCAGTACAAGATGCACTGCTTGCTGAGGCAAATCGACATATAATCACAAAGAGTGTCAATTCTGCCGATGATGCAGATCAAATCCCTCGAGAAAGCGCCCCAGGCGATGCTAATGGTATTTCAGAACTTTGTCCCATGTTTCAGCAATACATCGGGCAGCAAAATGCACTTATCAGTACCTTACGAGAAGAATCACAACAAATGAGTGAAAGATTAATGAAAGCCGAGAATGAGCTATCAAAATTGCAATCAAAAATTAATGAAAGTCAAAATTATGAGAATTCCAGATATAAGGCTAGGCGAAATTTTGTTAATGTCAGATGTTTCGGATGTGGTGCATTAGGACACCCAGTTAGCAGATGTAATCAGCAATCAAATAATTTTGGAAACCAAAGACAGGGAGATAGAGCCCCGTTTCGTGTCCCCAAATCTTCAGGTTACGGAGCGCGGGATACAAATGGCGCGGGTCATTTTAATCCTCGCGGAAATTTGTACCAGAGACAAAACAGGAATAACAACCAGGGAAATGTAAACACTGCAGTTGTCAATACGTTCCACATCCAGAGACATAGAAGTTTTCCGTTAGAGCAGAATAAGCATTTTGATCAAACAAATAGGAATGCTAGACCACATTACGTAACACATCAGAAACAACGTCAGGCTTATGACAACCTCCGTTGTTTTGGATGTGGAACTGTAGGCCACAAAGTGAGATTTTGCAGAGGGAAAAATAATTATAGAAATCCATTTCCCTCAAGACCTAGTCAGGGTAGGCATTTTTACAATAATAGACACCAGCGTGCTCAAAGTTCCCCAAAGCCACGTGTTACTCAAAATGAAGAGGCTCAAGAGAAGGTCCAGGTTTTGACAATAGTTGATTCCCGAAGTAAGATCAAAGCAAGCGTAGATAAAATCTCAACAGTTGAATCCACTACAGAAATTGTACATAAGCAACGTAAAAATGAAAAAGACAACTTAGAATCCCCCCAGATTGTGAAGAACAGTAAAGAGAAGAAGTCAGTAACGAATCCAGTTCGTTCTTCCTCACAGTCGTTCGCAAATCCTCATAATCCACTTAACGAAAAATGTGAAGAACAAACTGCAGAATCGCCATTTGATCTTTCACAGTTATTAGGAGTACAGGACGATAAAGATCCTTTTAAGTTAAAGCAGCCAAGCAAATCTTGTTCGAGACAGAAAGGTGCAAAGCAATAGAAGAGCTGCAGTTTATTTCATTTACCACCCCCCCCTCCCCGCAGCCCCAATTCCAGTAGCAAATCTAATTCGGATCTTTATTGCATTTATTTGATAGATTTAGTAATTCATTATTGTAGTTAGAAGGCATTTTAAACGGAAGTTAGTAAGTCAGAATGTTTTATTATAGGATTAGCATATATCTCTTAATATTAAAGCAAAAGGTGGAAAATTCACTAGTATTTTGTGTAATATATATGTATAAAATTTTCTCGAGTTCGGGTATTATTATTTTCCATTCCGTATTTCAAGTATGTTTCAAGTCTGTGTGTGATTAGTGCATAGAAAGGTGTGTAAAAAAAAGAAAAAAAAAAAAAAGAAATTTCTTAACTGGTTAACTAACGTTATGTTATATCTGAATATTTCCCCAGGAACACATGGTTATCTCTTGTGGAGGTGTATGCTCGAAAAATTCGTCAGATAAAAATTTAGTAGAGATATTGGCAAGAGTAATATAAAATATTAATGTTAATAATAATTAGGTGCAGTAGGACGGTATTGTTTAAGTTTGGCTGCGCGGGTCTATCTTTGCTTGGGAAGGAAAGAATAGTGTAAATCTAAGATATTAGATATACAACTATTCTGAAAAAAAAAATAATAATGATAATGAATGTAGATAAGGGTAAATGAAAATTAAACCACTGGGTAATTGACTTTGTTTCGATTGACGGATCACACTGCCGCGTCTAGTCTGGGTAGTGACAGAGCGGTACAGTGCGTAATCAGGGGAAGAGAGAAGGTTACAGAAGAAAAAATAAATCAAAGTGTGAGTAAAGTCAGTGTGTTCCATATGGTGGTGAACAAAGAGAATCACGTGTTGGTGAACAAAAAAAGAATCACGTGTTGGTGAACAAAAAGAATCACGTGTTGGTGAACGAAAAGAACCACGTGTTGGTGAACGAAAAGAACCACGTGTTGGTGAACAAAATAACTATGCTTCCTACGGGAACTAAAGTGCAGCAGTGATTGAAACACCGTTTTCTTTTCCCAAACTCAAACAACAGGAGGATATTCAAGTAATGATGCAAGCTTTTGAAAATAATGAACGGATCGCACGTGGCATGCGTAATGTAAGCGTGCTGGTGTATCCAAGGACGGTCGTAATTACTGTGAATGCAAAGCATTTTTTTCATGTGGATGACCTACAGACTAAATAAAGTGCTACATTGACAGCGAAGACTTTGTTGTGCTATGTGGTCAACAGGTAGTGAAAACGGTATGGCCGATGAGCGGTGTGGTGTTTAAAAGCACAAAGGACAGTGTCAATGAGGGCGCATGCAGAGATGAATAAAACACAGGTGAAATGATTTTGCTGTTATTGTGTTCCAGGTCAAAGAGACCTTGGTGAATAACCCATGTTATAGGTGACTGTGGACGAATAATACTAGATAAACATATACGTACAGAGCAAAGTGTTCTACAGCTAATTTTATTACCAGCATATAAAAAGCACAAATCATGTGACAATGTTCTCCAAATATTGCGAACTGCCAGTGATATTGGTTTGATGTCTGATAACTTTTTGTGTGAATTGTGTGTGAATCGCAGAACTGAACGTAAATCGAACAATTTCACCTTGTCTTACTTTCCACCAGGAAAAAAAAAATTAAGTCAAACAATAAAACTCAAGAATCGGTGGACGTGGACAATGACAATAAAAAAAAAAAAAAAAAAATTGAATATAAAAGCAAACAAACAAACGGAAAAGCGTTTGGCAGTTAAATGTGTTACTGATACTTGGTCAGCAACAGCTCAAAGTGTACTAAACGACACGTGCATGTAAGCTTCAGATGCCAGCAGTATCACTGAATTGATATTTTTTAGATATGTATTGTGGGTGCAGGACCGTAACAGTTAATTAATTTTTGTGTTTGAAAAGTGTATTGTGTATATGTGTGATTATGAATATTTTATATAATTTCATTGCTATATGTATATATAAGTGCACATGAGGAAAAAGATAGAGGATTACTAGGTAAGGATGGAGTAGTCTATCCGTGCGTGTAGTTTTTCCCCCAGCATTCCTTTGGGCCCCCCATAAAGATTACATCTGGTAAGGGAGGAATGTTGGAAATAAAATTATTTAAAATAAATTTAGTCCAACATGCACGTGCATAGATAGCCCCAGGGGATAGCGGGAGGCAATCTCAAGCCTTGTGACGATACTTAGGCCCCAGGGGATATAGGGGTCGGAAAAGTTGAAGGGTCAGTTCCCAAGGAGGGAGCGAAGTGACGTTCCCCGGACGGATTAGATGAATTCCAGACTGGTCAAGTGACCTTGGCATCCGCGGACAAGGTGAAGCTCAGAAGGTCAGAAAGTCTTCACTGGTCAACAGTGTGGAGTGCGTGTAGCGAGAAGGGACAGACGTGGATAGCGGATCGTCGAGCGATGTGACGAGAGATAGATGAAGTACTGCCAGCGCTGACAATTGGAAAAAGATTTGGATTGAAAACCTGAAAGACATATGGAAATACCAGTTAAGTTATTTTTCCTTTTCCCTGTTATTGCATGTACTTGCTTAAATTAATTCATAACCCTATTCAGAGCACGTGGCGTGTGTATTGGTCATGATCAAACAATGAAAACCCAGTTAGCTAGGTAAAACATTTAAGTAAAGCATAGGAGAAAAGGAACTAGAAGTAAAATGAATCACTAAGCTTTGCACTTATATATATAGATAGATGTATGCAGAAATGATCGGAGACGTTATAGAGAAAAATCGTAATAATAGTAAATTTTATGTGTAAGGTATTGCTAACGGCTGCACCCACGCACGTGGTACCTTAGTGTTCCTAATTCTCTCGTATTAAACTATTTTGATTACTTCCACATAAGATTCCTGTTTGTTTTCCTTATAACCACACAAGACATAAGTTAAGGTATGTGTAAACTAAGATATGTGTTTATGTTTCTGATTTCTTTCACGAGCGGCACCTTTACTCCCCCACCATTCCAGTGATGGGATAAAGGTGAATCACAACGCCGTGCTTTATTATATGCTAGTACATATAAGGGGCACGTTTTTGTCCATATACGATCACTGTAGAACAAAAAGTCCCATAGTTATAAAAAGTAAATTTAATCGGTAAATGATCTGTAACTGATGCACCTATAATTTGTTCATAATAATAAATATAACAATAAAATTAACACCTTGTATTTAACATTGATGACAGTAACACGTGTTCCAATGAATAGCATCAACACGTGTTCCATTGTTCATAACTTTAACACGTGTTTTGTATTAGAATGTAACGTTGGTACAGATTAACGTTTGAAGATTTATGGTGAATTGTTTCATAAAGTATATAACTATGGTGAATTGGTTTGAGCTAAATATTTGTTTATAACATATGATTATTCTTATAATAAATTTGTTCAAAATAAAAGATATAACACGTACGTTAAAGCTCAAAGTGTCACGTGCACAGGATTCAGTTTTCAATCGGTAGACTCAGAGGCGCCAGGCGCTTGTTTTGCATGGCAGTAAATTTCCACGATCCTTAACTTCAAGTAGCGTTGGATTTCAATTTTTTTTTAATGAAGAGACAATATATCTCGTGCAACCATAGAGTTAATCTTACATACATCTGTGTCGGCACGATGTATAACACTTTCATCTAATACACGCAAGCCTCAGAAGAAGCATATCCGGCGCGTAACTGGAAGACCGTGGGTTCGACTCCCGGCGGCGGCCAATGAGAATTTTTCCGTGACTCACTTATAAACGTGGAAAGAGCGAAGTTCTTTGTTTGATGTTCCTGGTCCACGTTAAATGTCTGTATTAATTATAAAATATTTATTTACATCTAAAACCAGTATGTACAGATAAAAGCAACTTTAAAAAAACAAGCAAGATCTTTCGAGGCTTCACAAGACTCATTATCAAGCCAAGCTGATAATGAGTTTGGCTTGATAATGAGTCTTGTGAAGCCTCGAAAGATCTTGCCTGTTTTTTTAAAGTTGCTTTTATCTGTACATACTGGTTTTAGATGTAAATAAATATATTATACTTCTGAGGCTTGCGTGTATTAGATGAAAGTGTTATACATCGTGCCGAGACAGTAAGATTAACTTTTATTTTTATTTTAGATAATTATTCTTCACAATGAATATGCAATCAAAATTGATTTCATCAGTTAAAGTGTCTCGTTGTGCTATTTAAAACAAGACGATAGATCCCACCGAATTTTCGAGCATGTTTTTTGAGTCCGACTTGACGCGAAATAAATTTATTAAAGCTATTCAAAGTCACCGGTATAGAAAGCAGTAGTATCTGACGGAAGAAAGAAGTTTTTCAATCGGGTTTTTAATACCACAGTAAACAGAATCGTGAACTTAACGCCCTCTGGTAGAAGACTTGTGCGTTCAGAAAAATTTTAAATTATATGAGAAACATTTCGCAGCGGAAATACTCTCCAAAAAAGAAAGAATTTTTCAAATCAGACTCTTAGAAGCACAGATATGGACAAATATAAGATATGCATCTATGCCCCCTGGCGGGAAAAACATGCGTTCTTTTAAAAAGAAGACTCAAAAAGTTTTTCGACGTGAGCGGTTTGGGTTCAGGAAATAATTTTTTCAGTCTAGTTTCCAGGAGCTCAGATTTTACTGCAAATACACCAGAAGCAGAAATTAACGCATATGCCCGCTGGTGGAGAAACCGTTCTTTACCAAATATTAGAAATTATATGAAAACCATTTCCCATCACGAGTTGCATGCAATACAGGAAGAATTTTTCAAATCGGATTTTTAAAAGCAGAAATATGGGGAAACGCAATTTACCTTAACGCCCCCCAGAGGAGAGTCAATGAATTACTTGAAAAATTTTAAAATTATATGAAAAACATTTCGCACCACTAACGCTATCCAACAAAGAAGGAATTTTTCAAATCGGACTCTTAAAAGTAGCAATATTGACAAAAATAAGACATACGTCTACTCCCCTGGCGGAGAAACCTTGCATACTTTTCTGAAGAAAATATTCGGAAAAGACTTATCGACGTGAGTGACGTCGGTCCACGAACGAATTTTTTCAATAGAGATTTTAGAAACTCAGATTTTGTGGCAAATACACCAGAAGCAGAAATTAACGCTTATGCCCCCTGGTGGCCAAACCATTCTTTAGCAAATATTAGAAATGACATGCAAAAGGTTTCCCATCAGGAGCTGTATCCGCTGAATTTTTTTAAATCGGAGTTTTAGAAGTAGATATATCGGGGGCAACGCGTTTTACTTTTACGCCCCCTAGCGGAAGATCTATGCGTTACTTGAAAAGTGACCGCACCTAGAATACTCTTTGAAACAGATAGAATCAAAAGGTAAAAGAATCTTTTCAATCGGATGTTTAGAAGCAAATATATGAAATAAAATGTATTTTGAATTCGATATCATCTGCATTTACGTCCTCTACAGGCGGAATTGTGCATCGTAATAAAAAAACGAAATGAAGTATCATCATTCGCATATTTCAAGCTTTCTAATGCAAAAAGAGTTTTTTTAAATCGGACTATTAGTTGCAGAAGTATGGTGTCCACAGACGGACGGACAGACAAATCGATAACATAAGCACGATCTTTTATTACAAAAGACGTGCAAAAAAATGAAAAACCGCAAAAGGAAAGGTGGTGCAGAGAAACAGAGGGAAAAGAAGAAGAAACACATGCTACAAGAAGCTGTTAAGACAAAAACAAGTAAGTGACTTCCTGTTAACTAACACAAAACCAAAAGAATTGATTTAATTTGTACCTAGTGAGTCGGGCACGAAAACCTTAACTGTTTCAGATGGGCAAACAGAAACAGTAACGGTGGTCGATTTTATACGTGGAAAGCACAGGTAATCGATGGAGGAACGGCAGATTTAGAGTTGGTCATGCAGGTGATATTCACATGAGTCCGACATTCTAAATTTGAATTTGTTCACTTTTTTCGCAAGATGGTAATTTTTGTCCAAACTTGAGCAGTCAGGAGCGGCAGTGCATATATTAACATAATAAACAGTTAAACAAACACACAGGGGCCGATATGGATCGAATTGCGTGACCGATTAGTCGTATCCTGTCCAACAAAACACTTTCAAAATTGCAGAAATAAAACAAACCAGTACAGAACGAATGCGTATTAGATAGTAAACGTAACAATAGAAAAATGCTTTCGAAAAATTCACTTCAAGGTTAAACGTTGGAACGAATTTTCTGCGACAGCACGCAAATGACTAATTAGCTCTTCATCCCTACGACGCACTAGGAAAGGTCACGGAGATTAGGCATATCAGCACATTGTATACCTCCACCCACTGCTTCCAACAATTCCATGCATCTACACCGATGGGACATTACATTATCATACCTGCCAACATCGGTAGTAATTAGTATTATTGCATGTCATACATGGACAGGGCCTGATTTACGCCTAGGAGCGCAAATTGAAAGGGCCCCCAAAATCTTGGTTAAAAAAAAAAAAACTTTCCCTTTTTCAAAATATTTATACTTGGGTAGATGTGATGTGGAGTAACTATATATAAATCGCTGGCAAAACGCAAGCAAGTACTGGCAATATAATATGTGTTATTTCTAGTTAATATCAGTAACATTTTCCAGATAATTTGGGGAGGGTTTTGTGTGAGATTAAGCAAAAAATTGTCGTGTTGTGTAATAAGAACTAGCAGTATGTGTATGTTTGTAATTATGGCTTACTAAGATCAACTATATACTTCAATTTCAAATACTGATTGGTTCTGAAGCAATTTTTAAACATTTTGACATTTCAGCTCCCAAAAGTTATATTTGAAAAATCTTTGGACTTAATTCGGGCAGGGTTTGAATCCCCCAAACCTCTGTCTTAAATACATCCCTGGTTAATATGGTAATAGTATAGTTAAGACACACCTGACAAAAAATACAATGTCCAATTGAATTTTACCTGTCATATTGTAACGTACCAGGAGATGTGACGTACCTGCCAGAAGGACGCACACGACATAAAGGCAGATAGGAATCAGAATAAAATGTCTGCGTAGCTCAGTTGGTAGAGCGACTTGTTCCGGAATAAGCGGCCTCGGGTTCGAATCCCGGCGTAGACCAAAAATGACGGAGAAATTTACTTCGTTATAATGGCGCCCGAACTATCCGGATGACCCGGCCGTTCAAAATCTCGCATTGGTGTGACGTTATTTCGCGAGATAGGAAAAATAAGAGAATCTCTTCTCCAGCACTTCAGAAAAAAAATAAATGAATAAGGGGGTGATGATGTAACGTACCAGGAGATGTGACGTACCTGCCAGAAGGACGCACACGACATAAAGGCAGATAGGAATCAGAATAAAATGTCTGCGTAGCTCAGTTGGTAGAACGACTTGTTCCGGACGGCCTCGGGTTCGAATCCCGCCCGGCGTAGACCAAAAATGACGGAGAAATTTACTTCGTTATAATATGGCTTTGTCACACACAACTGTTTCATCGATGAAGGTTCAAGCCTTTTCAGATGCAAATCAGTAGGACAGCATAAAAATCTAGGAGAAAACAATATTTTTACCAGGTACTACCGTAATTTAATGTCAGTCTTATAAATGTATTGTGTTTATTAAATTATTACGCTGGATTGTAATACAGTCGCCCAAAATGGTCACACTACCTACTCGACACCGTAAAGTAAATGTCGACTGGAGGGGGCCTCATTTTGGGTTGTGCCTAGGGCCCAATTCCGTGTAAGTCGGGCCCTGTACATGGACGCTTTTTTATAAAATGATCCATCTTTTTGTGAAACAGAAATATGTGCCACAACAAAACGTTACAACAAAGAGGGACACTAATGAAACAAACTTAACACGTGCGAAATACAAAGTTGATTCCCTTGTAAGGGCACGTTTTTTTTTTTTTTTACGAAACGATCCATCTCTTTGTGAAAAAGAAATACACACCACAGCAAAACAATTACAACAAACAAGGACACTAATGAAACAAGCTTAACACCTGCGAAACACAAAGTTGATTCCCCGTGTAAGGGCACGATATGTTTTTTTACGAGACGATCCATCTCTTTGTGAAAAAGAAATACACACCACAGCAAAACAATTACAACAAACAAGGACACTAATGAAACAAGCTAAACACCTGCGAAACACAAAGTTGATTCCCCGTGTAAGGGCACGATATGTTTTTCTACGAAACGATCGATCTCTTTGTGAAAAAGAAATACACATCACAACAAAACCTTAAAACAAACAGGGACACTAATGAAACAAACTTAACACGTGCGAATTACAAAGTTGATTCCCCTTGTAAGGGCACGATATGTTTTTTTACGAAACGATCCATCTCTTTGTGAAAAAGAAATACACAACACAGCAAAACAATTACAACAAACAAGGACACTAATAAAACAAGCTTAACACCTGCGAAACACAAAGTTGATTCCCCGTGTAAGGGCACGATATCTTTTTTTACGAAACGATCCATCTCTTTGTGAAAAAGAAATACACGCCACAGCAAAACAATTACAACAAACAAGGACACTAATGAAACAAGCTTAACACCTGCGAAACACAAAGTTGATTCCCCGTGTAAGGGCACGATATGTTTTTTTACGAAACGATCGATCTCTTTGTGAAAACGAAATACACACCACAGCAAAACAATTACAACAAACAAGGACACTAATAAAACAAGCTTAACACCTGCGAAACACAAAGTTGATTCCCCGTGTAAGGGCACGATATCTTTTTTTACGAAACGATCCATCTCTTTGTGAAAAAGAAATACACGCCACAGCAAAACAATTACAACAAACAAGGACACTAATGAAACAAGCTTAACACCTGCGAAACACAAAGTTGATTCCCCGTGTAAGGGCACGATATGTTTTTTTACGAAACGATCGATCTCTTTGTGAAAACGAAATACACACCACAGCAAAACAATTACAACAAACAAGGACACTAATGAAACAAACTTAACAACTGCGAAACACAAAGTTGATTCCCCGTGTAAGGGCACGATATCTTTTTTTACGAAACGATCCATCTCTTGGTGAAAAAGAAATACACACCACAGCAAAACAATTACAACAAACAAGGACACTAATGAAACAAGCTTAACACCTGCGAAACACAAAGTTGATTCCCCGTGTAAGGGCACGATATGTTTTTTTACGAGACGATCCATCTCTTTGTGAAAAAGAAATACACACCACAGCAAAACAATTACAACAAACAAGGACACTAATGAAACAAGCTAAACACCTGCGAAACACAAAGTTGATTCCCCGTGTAAGGGCACGATATGTTTTTCTACGAAACGATCGATCTCTTTGTGAAAAAGAAATACACATCACAACAAAACCTTAAAACAAACAGGGACACTAATGAAACAAACTTAACACGTGCGAATTACAAAGTTGATTCCCCTTGTAAGGGCACGATATGTTTTTTTACGAAACGATCCATCTCTTTGTGAAAAAGAAATACACAACACAGCAAAACAATTACAACAAACAAGGACACTAATGAAACAAGCTTAACACCTGCGAAACACAAAGTTGATTCCCCGTGTAAGGGCACGATATCTTTTTTTAAGAAACGATCCATCTCTTTGTGAAAAAGAAATGCACGCCACAGCAAAACAATTACAACAAACAAGGACACTAATGAAACAAGCTTAACACCTGCGAAACACAAAGTTGATTCCCCGTGTAAGGGCACGATATGTTTTTCTACGAAACGATCGATCTCTTTGTGAAAAAGAAATACACATCACAACAAAACCTTAAAACAAACAGGGACACTAATGAAACAAACTTAACACGTGCGAATTACAAAGTTGATTCCCCTTGTAAGGGCACGATATGTTTTTTTACGAAACGATCCATCTCTTTGTGAAAAAGAAATACACAACACAGCAAAACAATTACAACAAACAAGGACACTAATAAAACAAGCTTAACACCTGCGAAACACAAAGTTGATTCCCCGTGTAAGGGCACGATATCTTTTTTTACGAAACGATCCATCTCTTTGTGAAAAAGAAATACACGCCACAGCAAAACAATTACAACAAACAAGGACACTAATGAAACAAGCTTAACACCTGCGAAACACAAAGTTGATTCCCCGTGTAAGGGCACGATATGTTTTTTTACGAAACGATCGATCTCTTTGTGAAAACGAAATACACACCACAGCAAAACAATTACAACAAACAAGGACACTAATGAAACAAACTTAACAACTGCGAAACACAAAGTTGATTCCCCGTGTAAGGGCACGATATCTTTTTTTACGAAACGATCCATCTCTTGGTGAAAAAGAAATACACACCACAGCAAAACAATTACAACAAACAAGGACACTAATGAAACAAGCTTAACACCTGCGAAACACAAAGTTGATTCCCCGTGTAAGGGCACGATATGTTTTTTTACGAAACGATCCATCTCTTTGTGAAAAAGAAATACACACCACAGCAAAACAATTACAACAAACAAGGACACTAATGAAACAAGCTTAACACCTGCGAAACACAAAGTTGATTCCCCGTGTAAGGGCACGATATGTTTTTTTACGAAACGATCCATCTCTTTGTGAAAAAGAAATACACACCACAGCAAAACAATTACAACAAACAAGGACACTAATGAAACAAACTTAACACCTGCGAAACACAAAGTTGATTCCCCGTGTAAGGGCACGATATGTTTTTTTTTTTTTCGAAACGATCGATCTCTTTGTGAAAAAGAAATACACACCACAGCAAAACAATTACAACAAACAAGGACACTAATGAAACAAGCTTAACACCTGCGAAACACAAAGTTGATTCCCCGTGTAAGGGCACGATATGTTTTTTTACGAAACGATATATCTCTTTGTGAAAAAGAAATACACACCACAGCAAAACAATTACAACAAACAAGGACACTAATGAAACAAGCTTAACACCAGCGAAACACAAAGTTGATTTTCCGTGTAAGGGCACGATATGTTTTTTTACGAAACGATCCATCTCTTTGTGAAAAAGAAATACACACCACAGAAAAACAATTACAACAAACAAGGACACTAATGAAACAAGCTTAACACCTGCGAAACACAAAGTTGATTCCCCGTGTAAGGGCACGATATGTTTTTTTACGAAACGATCCATCTCTTTGTGAAAAAGAAATACACACCACAGCAAAACAATTACAACAAACAAGGACACTAATGAAACAAGCTTAACACCTGCGAAACACAAAGTTGATTCCCCGTGTAAGGGCACGATATGTTTTTTTACGAAACGATCCATCTCTTTGTGAAAAAGAAATACACACCACAGCAAAACAATTACAACAAACAAGGACACTAATGAAACAAGCTTAACACGTGCGAATTACAAAGTTGATTCCCCTTGTAAGGGCACGATATGTTTTTTACGAAACGATCCATCTCTTTGTGAAAAAGAAATACACACCACAGCAAAACAATTACAACAAACAAGGACACTAATGAAACAAGCTTAACACCTGCGAAACACAAAGTTGATTCCCCGTGTAAGGGCACGATATGCTTCTTTTTCGAAACGATCGATCTCTGTGTGTAAAAGAAATACACATCACAACAAAACCTTAAAACAAACAGGGACACTAATGAAACAAACTTAACACGTGCGAATTACAAAGTTGATTCCCCTTGTAAGGGCACGATATGTTTTTTTACGAAACGATCGATCTCTTTGTGAAAAAGAAATACACATCACAACAAAACCTTAAAACAAACAGAGACACTAATGAAACAAACTTAACAAGTGCAATTTACAAAGTTGATTCCCCTTGTAAGGGCACGATATGCTTTTTACGAAACGATGCATCTCTTTGAGAAAAAGAAATACACACCACAATAAAACCTTAAAACAAACAGGGACACTAATGAAACTAACTTAACACGTGCGAATTACAAAGTTGATTCCCCTTGTAAGGGCAAGATATGCTTTTTTACGAAACGATCCATCTCTTTGTGAAAAAGAAATACACACCACAATAAAACCTTAAAACAAACAGGGACACTAATGAAACAAACTTAACACGTGCGAATTACAAAGTTGATTCCCCTTGTAAGGGCACGATATGCTTTTTTACGAAACGATCCATCTCTTTGTGAAAAAGAAATACACACCACAATAAAACCTTAAAACAAACAGGGACACTAATGAAACAAACTTAACAGGTGCGAATTACAAAGTTGATTCCTCTTGTAAGGGCACGATATGCTTTTTTACGAAACGATCCATCTCTTTGTGAAAAAGAAATACACACCACAATAAAACCTTAAAACAAACAGGGACACTAATGAAACAAACTTAACACGAGCGAATTACAAAGTTGATTCCCCTTGTAAGGGCACGATATGCTTATTTACGAAACGATCCATCTCTTTGTGAAAAAGAAATACACATCACAACAAAACCTTAAAACAAACAGGAACACTAATGAAACAAACTTAACACGTGCGAATTACAAAGTTGGTTCCCCTTGTAAGGGCACGATATGCTTTTTTACGAAACGATCCATCTCTTTGTGAAAAAGAAATACACACCACAATAAAACCTTAAAACAAACAGGGACACTAATGAAACAAACTTAACACGTGCGAATTACAAAGTTGATTCCCCTTGTAAGGGCACGATATGCTTTTTTACGAAACGATCCATCTCTTTGTGAAAAAGAAATACACACCACAATAAAACCTTAAAACAAACAGGGACACTAATGAAACAAACTTAACACGTGCGAATTACAAAGTTGATTCCCCTTGTAAGGGCACGATATGCTTTTTTACGAAACGATCCATCTCTTTGTGAAAAAGAAATACACACCACAATAAAACCTTAAAACAAACAGGGACACTAATGAAACAAACTTAACAGGTGCGAATTACAAAGTTGATTCCTCTTGTAAGGGCACGATATGCTTTTTTACGAAACGATCCATCTCTTTGTGAAAAAGAAATACACACCACAATAAAACCTTAAAACAAACAGGGACACTAATGATAACAAACTTAACAGGTGCGAATTACAAAGTTGATTCCTCTTGTAAGGGCACGATATGCTTTTTTACGAAACGATCCATCTCTTTGTGAAAAAGAAATACACACCACAGCAAAACAATTACAACAAACAAGGACACTAATGAAACAAGCTTAACACCTGCGAAACACAAAGTTGATTCCCCGTGTAAGGGCACGATATGTTTTTTTACGAAACGATCCATCTCTCCTTTGTGAAAAAAAGAAGATTCCCGTGTAAGGGCACCACAGCAAAACAATTACAACAAACAAGGACACTAATGAAACAAACAAGGACACTAATGAACACCTGCGCGAAACACAAAGTTGATTCCCCGTGTAAGGGCACGAAGACACGATATGTTTTTTTTACGAAACGATCCATCTCTTTGTGAAAAAGAAATACACACCACAGCAAAACAATTACAACAAACAAGGACACTAATGAAACAAGCTTAACACCTGCGAAACACAAAGTTGATTCCCCGTGTAAGGGCACGATATGTTTTTTTACGAAACGATCCATCTCTTTGTGAAAAAGAAATACACACCACAGCAAAACAATTACAACAAACAAGGACACTAATGAAACAAGCTTAACACCTGCGAAACACAAAGTTGATTCCCCGTGTAAGGGCACGATATGTTTTTTTACGAAACGATCCATCTCTTTGTGAAAAAGAAATACACACCACAGCAAAACAATTACAACAAACAAGGACACTAATGAAACAAGCTTAACACCTGCGAAACACAAAGTTGATTCCCCTTGTAAGGGCACGATATGTTTTTTTACGAAACGATCCATCTCTTTGTGAAAAAGAAATACACACCACAGCAAAACAATTACAACAAACAAGGACACTAATGAAACAAGCTTAACACCTGCGAAACACAAAGTTGATTCCCGTGTAAGGGCACGATATGTTTTTTTACGAAACGATCCATCTCTTTGTGAAAAAGAAATACACACCACAGCAAAACAATTACAACAAACAAGGACACTAATGAAACAAGCTTAACACCTGCGAAACACAAAGTTGATTCCCCTTGTAAGGGCACGATATGCTTTTTACGAAACGATCCATCTCTTTGTGAAAAAGAAATACACCACAGCAAAAAACCTTACAACAAACAAGGGACACTAATGAAAAAACAAGCTTAACACGTGCGAATTACAAAGTTGATTCCCCTTGTAAGGGCACGATATGTTTTTTTTACGAAACGATCAACATCTCTTTGTGAAAAATACACACCACAGCAAAACAATTACAACAAACAAGGACACTAATGAAACAAAGCTTAACACCTGCGAAACACAAAGTTGATTCCCCGTGTAAGGGCACGATATGTTTTTTTACGAAACGATCCATCTCTTTGTGAAAAGAAATACACACCACAAAAACAATTACAACAAACAAGGACACTAATGAAACAAGCTTAACACGTGCGAATTACAAAGTTGATTCCCTTGTAAGGGCACGATATGCTTTTTTTTACGAAACGATCGATCTCTTTGTGAAAAAGAAATACACATCACAACAAAACCTTAAAACAAACAGGGACACTAATGAAACAAACTTAACAAAAGTGCGAATTACAAAGTTGATTCCTGTAAGGGCATTCCCTTGTAAGGGCACGATATGTTTACGAAACGATCCATCTCTTTGTGAAAAAGAAATACACACCACAATAAAACCTTAAAACAAACAGGGACACTAATGAAACAAACTTAACAAGTGCGAATTACACAAAGTTGATTCCCCTTGTAAGGGCACGATATGCTTTTTTACGAAACGATCCATCTCTTTGTGAAAAAGAAATACACACCACAACAAAACCTTAAAACAAACAGGGACACTAATGAAACAAACTTAACACGTGCGAATTACAAAGTTGATTCCCCTTGTAAGGGCACGATATGCTTTTTTACGAAACGATCCATCTCTTTGTGAAAAAGAAATACACACCACAATAAAACCTTAAAACAAACAGGGACACTAATGAAACAAACTTAACACGTGCGAATTACAAAGTTGATTCCCCTTGTAAGGGCACGATATGCTTTTTTACGAAACGATCCATCTCTTTGTGAAAAAGAAATACACACCACAATAAAACCTTAAAACAAACAGGGACACTAATGAAACAAACTTAACACGTGCGAATTACAAAGTTGATTCCCCTTGTAAGGGCACGATATGCTTTTTTACGAAACGATCCATCTCTTTGTGAAAAAGAAATACACACCACAATAAAACCTTAAAACAAACAGGGACACTAATGAAACAAACTTAACACGTGCGAATTACAAAGTTGATTCCCCTTGTAAGGGCACGATATGCTTTTTTACGAAACGATCCATCTCTTTGTGAAAAAGAAATACACACCACAATAAAACCGAAATACAACAAGGGCACACAAAAACAAACAGGGACACTGATACAAACTTAACAGGTGCGAATTACAAAGTTGATTTCTTTTGTAAGGGCACGATATGCTTTTTTACGAAACGATCCATCTGTGAAAAAGAAATACACACCACAATAAAACCTTAAAAACAAACAGGGACACTAATGAAACAAACTTAACACGAGCGAATTACAAAGTTGATTCCCCTTGTAAGGGCACGATATGCTTTTTTACGAAACGATCCATCTCTTTGTGAAAAAGAAATACACATCACAACAAAACCTTAAAACAAACAGGGACACTAATGAAACAAACTTAACACGTGCGAATTACAAAGTTGATTCCCTTGTAAGGGCACGATATGCTTTACGAAACGATCCATCTCTTTGTGAAAAAGAAATACACACCACAATAAAACCTTAAAACAAACAGGGACACTAATGAAACAAACTTAAGACGTGCGAATTACAAAGTTGATTCCCCTTGTAAGGGCACGATATGCTTTTTTACGAAACGATCCATCTCTTTGTGAAAAAGAAATACACACCACAATAAAACCTTAAAACAAACAGGGACACTAATGAAACAAACTTAACACGTGCGAATTACAAAGTTGATTCCCCTTGTAAGGGCACGTTATGCTTTTTTACGAAACGATCCATCTCTTTGTGAAAAAGAAATACACACCACAATAAAACCTTAAAACAAACAGGGACACTAATGAAACAAACTTAACACGTGCGAATTACAAAGTTGATTCCCCTTGTAAGGGCACGATATGCTTTTTTACGAAACGATCCATCTCTTTGTGAAAAAGAAATACACACCACAATAAAACCTTAAAACAAACAGGGACACTAATGAAACAAACTTAACACGTGCGAATTACAAAGTTGATTCCCCTTGTAAGGGCACGATATGCTTTTTTACGAAACGATCCATCTCTTTGTGAAAAAGAAATACACACCACAGCAAAACAATTACAACAAACAAGGACACTAATGAAACAAGCTTAACACCTGCGAAACACAAAGTTGATTCCCCGTGTAAGGGCACGATATGTTTTTTTACGAAACGATCCATCTCTTTGTGAAAAAGAAATACACACCACAGCAAAACAATTACAACAAACAAGGACACTAATGAAACAAGCTTAACACCTGCGAAACACAAAGTTGATTCCCCGTGTAAGGGCACGATATGCTTCTTTTTCGAAACGATCGATCTCGGTGTGTAAAAGAAATACACATCACAACAAAACCTTAAAACAAACAGGGACACTAATGAAACAAACTTAACACGTGCGAATTACAAAGTTGATTCCCCTTGTAAGGGCACGATATGTTTTTTTACGAAACGATCAATCTCTTTGTGAAAAAGAAATACACATCACAACAAAACCTTAAAACAAACAGAGACACTAATGAAACAGACTGAACAAGTGCGAATTACAAAGTTGATTCCCCTTGTAAGGGCTTTTTACGAAACGATCCATCTCTTTGTGAAAAAGAAATACACACCACAATAAAACCTTAAAACAAACAGGGACACTAATGAAACTAACTTAACACGTGCGAATTACAAAGTTGATTCCCCTTGTAAGGGCAAGATATGCTTTTTTACGAAACGATCCATCTCTTTGTGAAAAAGAAATACACACCACAATAAAACCTTAAAACAAACAGGGACACTAATGAAGCAAACTTAACACGTGCGAATTATAAAGTTGATTCCCCTTGTAAGGGCACGATATGCTTTTTTACGAAACGATCCATCTCTTTGTGAAAAAGAAATACACACCACAATAAAACCTTAAAACAAACAGGGACACTAATGAAACAAACTTAACAGGTGCGAATTACAAAGTTGATTCCTCTTGTAAGGGCACGATATGCTTTTTTACGAAACGATCCATCTCTTTGTGAAAAAGAAATACACACCACAATAAAACCTTAAAACAAACAGGGACACTAATGAAACAAACTTAACACGAGCGAATTACAAAGTTGATTCCCCTTGTAAGGGCACGATATGCTTTTTTACGAAACGATCCATCTCTTTGTGAAAAAGAAATACACATCACAACAAAACCTTAAAACAAACAGGAACACTAATGAAACAAACTTAACACGTGCGAATTACAAATTTGGTTCCCCTTGTAAGGGCACGATATGCTTTTTTACGAAACGATCCATCTCTTTGTGAAAAAGAAATACACACCACAATAAAACCTTAAAACAAACAGGGACACTAATGAAACAAACTTAACACGTGCGAATTACAAAGTTGATTCC
The DNA here is from genome assembly GCA_039090855.1 of Macrothele yani. Lineage (NCBI taxonomy): Eukaryota > Metazoa > Arthropoda > Arachnida > Araneae > Macrothelidae > Macrothele > Macrothele yani. Next base: position 114,894,199 of record CM076999.1, on the reverse strand, counting down.
TCTTGTAAGGGCACGATATGCTTTTTTACGAAACGATCCATCTCTTTGTGAAAAAGAAATACACACCACAATAAAACCTTAAAACAAACAGGGACACTAATGAAACAAACTTAACAGGTGCGAATTACAAAGTTGATTCCTCTTGTAAGGGCACGATATGCTTTTTTACGAAACGATCCATCTCTTTGTGAAAAAGAAATACACACCACAATGAAACCTTAAAACAAACAGGGACACTAATGAAACAAACTTAACACGAGCGAATTACAAAGTTGATTCCCCTTGTAAGGGCACGATATGCTTTTTTACGAAACGATCCATCTCTTTGTGAAAAAGAAATACACATCACAACAAAACCTTAAAACAAACAGGGACACTAATGAAACAAACTTAACACGTGCGAATTACAAAGTTGATTCCCCTTGTAAGGGCACGTTATGCTTTTTTACGAAACGATCCATCTCTTTGTGAAAAAGAAATACACACCACAATAAAACCTTAAAACAAACAGGGACACTAATGAAACAAACTTAACACGTGCGAATTACAAAGTTGATTCCCCTTGTAAGGGCACGTTATGCTTTTTTACGAAACGATCCATCTCTTTGTGAAAAAGAAATACACACCACAATAAAACCTTAAAACAAACAGGGACACTAATGAAACAAACTTAACACGTGCGAATTACAAAGTTGATTCCCCTTGTAAGGGCACGATATGCTTTTTTACGAAACGATCCATCTCTTTGTGAAAAAGAAATACACACCACAATAAAACCTTAAAACAAACAGGGACACTAATGAAACAAACTTAACACGTGCGAATTACAAAGTTGATTCTCCTTGTAAGAGAACGATATGTTTTTTTACGAAACGATCGATCTCTTTGTGAAAAAGAAAGACTCACCACAACAAAACATTACAACAAACAAGGACACTATCCCAGCAAAAACAGTCTTGCTGGGCCAGCACTATTTTGCCGCTGCCGAACCGTGAATAAAATGTCCGGGCGGCCAACAGTTGGTACACCCATCAGTTGCCATATGCTGCGATAGGGCCATCATTTGTGCATCACAGGCAGTAGCTGTCACAAGTGGCCCTTCAGCGGCCCCGCAAGCACGTGCCATAAATGATGGCTAGCAGAAGGTGGTCCGCTAGTTTTCCGGCATTGGCAGTCGGCAATCACGTGACGTAACTGATTGCTTGCCGAATCTTGTCCGCCAATTTTGCAGTAGTAGCCATAAAAAAAAAAAAAAAAAAAAAATTCATGGATATCCGCAGTTCCCCAAAGCTACGAAACAAGCTTACTTCAGCATTAGAGCAGTGCGCTGGGGAAATTTTCGAAACAGACAGGAAAAACGTCTGTTTGCGTGGGAAGCGCGTACTCTACCAACTGGACTGATTTGGCATGCCGGTGTATTAGCTTGAAGCTGAGTATCTCTCCTCCGGAATGTGTGATAGAATGGTTCTTTCTTTAATTTTACAACATTGCGAGGTATTCTTCATAAATGTCAGTTTCATATAATTCACACATTTATTTTTTCAACGTAACGGTAGTATTTTTTTTTCCTTAAGGTAACTTCATTCATTTTCAAGGATTGTAAAAACTTAAAGGCGCTTTCCAAAATTTTGTGCTGTCCTTGTCGTCTTGAAAGGCGAGTGTTAAATTAATATATTTACCCGTTCATGTCACATTCTGTTACATTTTTAACGTTGTGTCTTTCCTTTCCGCTGTCCGAAGCTACATTTGTTTTAAAGAGGAAAGATATTTTATTTTACTTCTCGTTATTTTTAGAAACGAATTCCTCCAGTCTTGTGCATTCAACCCATGGATGAGTACATTATATCCACATAGCGTTCCTATTTATTTTTTTTTCTTCAAATAATTGATAAATTTTGTAAGCGTATAATTCTTTTTTTTTTTTCCAACAAACGGTTTTTAAATATTTTTCCAGGACTGTTGTTTCAAGCTGTGTAGTGTATCTTAAAAAGAAAGATTACACAGAAATTATTTCTTGTTATTCGTAGGAATGGAGTGGGCGTATTTCATGGCTGTCATCTAGTATTTCATAACTTAATCTGGTATCTTCGTTGACGTGACATTTCATTAGGAAATGAATTCGCCCCTCTACTTATCGCATCCCCCCTTAACATCCGCTAAAACAACACGCTGGCGATAGCGTCGTTTTCAACTAACTGGTACCACGAGACGCAGCACGTGTTGCTTCTGCGCATGCACAGTCCTGTTGCTTCCACCTGGTGTTGGGGTTGCATCGGTTGCCAGCTACGGGCCACTACCCAGCAAAAAACAGTCTTGCTGGGCCAGCACTGGGCCATTGCTGGCAGCTAGCACTGGCCCATCACTATGTTGCCGCTGCCGAACCGTTAATAAAATGTCCGGGCTGCCAACAGAAAGGCCAGCAGTTCAGGCCAACAGTTGGCACCCCATCAGTTGTCATATGCCACAACAGGGCCATCAGTGGTCCATCACAGGCAGTAGCTGCCACAAGTGGCCCTTCAAGCACGTGCCAGAAATGTTGGCTAGCCTAATGTGATCCGCTAGTGTGCCGGTAGTGGCAGCCAGCAACCACGTGACGTAACTGGTGGCTTGCCGAATCTTGTCCGCCAATTTCCAGTAGTAGCCATAAAAAAATACTGGGATAACCGCAGTTCCACAAAGCTAGGAAATTAATTCACCTCTCTACATATGGATTTTTTCTTCTTAACATCCACTAAAATAACAGGATGGCGATAGCGTCGTCTTCAACTAACTGGTACCATGAGAGACACAGCAAATGTTGCTTCTGCGCAGTCCCGTTGCTTCCACCTGCTGTTGGGGTTGCATTGGTTGCCAGCAACGGGCCACTGGTGGCACTTGCTTGGAGGCCCACAATTTACGGCGATGCTGCAGGGCCATCAATGGCTGCCAACTGATGGCGCTGCCACCAACGGACCGCTACCGGGCCGTGAGCGGCAGATTTCAGCCAGCAGTGACCTATCACTGCCAGCTGATGTCCAGCAGTTTCCCAAAACTTGTGTTTTTGCTGGGTAATTAAACGAACTTAACACGTGCGAAACACAAAGTTGATTTCCCTTGCAAGGGCACGTTTTTTTTTTTTTTTTTTTACGAAACTTTCTGTGAAAAAGAAATACACACCACAACAAAATAATACAACAAACAAGGACACTAATGAAACAAACTTAAGATGTGCGAAACACAAAATTGTTTCCTCTGGCAAGGGCACGATAGGAAACATTGCAAGCTTTAAGTTCGAAACTTCCACCAGCAAAAATCAGTCACATGCGTTCAAAACCGCAGAACGCTTGACAGACGGAAAACCCGAAATTTGTAAAACATGCATCTATTTTTTTAAACTTCCCAAATTCGTCACTTACGTTTTCGGGAACTTCCCTCTCCGTTATCAAGTTTATATACAAACACTTATGGACGAGACAACGCACGAGAGTGGGAACATCGTGTGTGTGTGAGTCCGGGGGAAGAGGGGGGGGTCACGGGGTAAATCTTTGTTCCGTCCAACTTCTGGAAATTTCCCTCTGATTTTCAAGCTGAAATAAAAATGTTTATATCCTAAAATGTTATTTAACAATAATACTGGACAGAGACGACTTCGCAAGAAAAAGAGATGACGATTACGGGAAAAATCTGAACTCCGTCGACCTTCCGTTTTAGAAAGTTTCGTAAAGATGGACCCCCTCCCCCCAAATACTGTTCACTTGTGCATCGATCTCGAGAATTATCCAAGTATTAAAGAAAAATGGCGGAATTCCTCGAATTCGCAGAAAATTTTTATGCCTGCCCAGCAAAAACAGTTCTTGCTGGGCCATTGCTTGCAGCCAGCACTGGCCCAGCACTATGTTGCCGCTGCCGAACCGTCAATAAAATGTCCGGGCGGCCAACAGAAAGGCCAGCAGTTCAGGCAAACAGTTGGCACCCCATCAGTTCTCATATGCCACAACAGGGCCATCAGTTGTCCATCAAAGACAGTAGCCGCCACAAGTGGCCCTTCAGTGGCCCTGCAAGCACGTGCCAGAAATGATGGCTAGCCTAATGTGGTCCGCTAGTGGCAGCCGGCAACCACGGTACGTAACTGGTGGCTTGCCGAATCTTGTCCGCCAATTTTCCAGTAGTAGCCATAATACATAAAAAAAAAAAAAAGAAATCATATGCAACCGCAGTTTCCCAAAGCTACAATTTTTTTATTTATTTTTTACACTTACGAAACCTTATGAATTAATGCACTGCGCTGGGGAAATTTTCTCATCAGACCGGAAAAACGCCCGCTTGCATCTGAGCGGATTTGAACCAGCGCCGTTGGCGTGGTAGCTGTGCTCTCTAACAACCGGACTAATTTGTCGCGCTCGAGCTTATGCTTAAAGCTCTCTGTTTCGTAAGGAATGTGTAATCGAATGCTTCCCTCTTTCATTTTAGAATATTGCGAGGTATTTTTCATAAAAGTCAGTTTCATATAAATCATAAATTAATTTTTTCAACGTAACGATAGTTTTTTTCACCTTAAGGGAACTTCACTCATTTTCAAGGAGTGTACATACTTAGAGTCGCTTTCCAAAGTTTTGTACTGTCGTTGTCGTCTTGAAAAGAGATTGTTGAATAAATATATATTTACCCGGGTTCATGTCACATTCTGTTACATTTTTAACGTTGTGTCTTTCCTTTCCGTTGTCCGAAGCTACATTTGTTTTAAAGAGTAAAGGTATTTTATTTTACTTCTCGTTATTTTTAGAAGCGAATTCCTCCCAGTCTTGTGTATTCAACCCATGGATGAGTACACCACTTAGCGTTGCTTTTTTCTTTCCTTCAAATAATTAATAAATTTTGTACGCGTATAATTCATTTTTTTCCCCCAACAAACGTTGTTTTAATGGTTTTCCAGGACATTTGTTTCAAGCGGTTTCAAATTGTTTCTTGTTATTCATAAACTCCATTCCATGAATTGTTATTCATGGGAATGGAGTGGGTGTATTTCATGGCTGTAATCTAGTATTTCACGGCTTAATCTGATATCTTAGTCGACGTAAAATTTCATTAGGAAATTAATTCGCCTCTCTAAATATGGATCTTTTTTCTTAACTTACACTAAAATAACAGGATGGCGATAGCGTCGTCTTCAACTAACTGGTACCATGAGATGCACAGCAAGTGTTGCTTCTGCGCCTGCGCAGTCCCGTTGCTTCCACTTGCTGTTGGGGTTACATTGGTTGCCAGCAACGGGCCACTAGTGGCACTTGCTTGGAGGCCCACAATTCACGGCGATGCTGCAGGGCCATCAATGGCTCGCCAACTGATAGCGCTGCACCAACGGACCGCTACCGGGCCGTGAGCGGCAGATTTCTGCCAGCAGTGACCCATCACTGCCAGCTGGTGGCCAGCAGTGACCCATCACTGCCAGCTGGTGGCCAGCAGTTTCCCAGCACTTGTGTTTTTGCTGGGTGAAGATTAAGCTTTTCTCAAATTGTTGCCTACAGTTTCAAGCTCAAATACAGACATCTATGCAGTAAAATATTTAATAAGAATACTGGACACAAAGACAACATCGGAAAAAAATAAATTGTGATTACGGCAGAAAATTTTTACTCCATTTAACTACCGTTTTTGAAAGTTTTGAAACACGGAATACCGTCGCTAGACGGGAAAGAAACGACCCCCCCCCAATATTTTCAGTTTTGCATCGATCTTGAGAATTATCTAAATGATGACAAAAAAAATATTTTCAGTTTTGCATCGATCTTGAGAATTATCTAAATGATGACAAAAAAAATATTTTCAGTTTTGCATCGATCTTGAAATTATCTAAATGATGACACAAAAAGCGGAATTCAACGAATCCGCTTAAGAATCTCATGTACGTATATCATAAAATAATAGCAAAATAAAAAAAAATAAGCAAAATAAAGTTAGTACAATCCGTAGTTTTGACACTGAGTTCCGTAGTCAGACAACAAAATACGTAGAAACTACGGATATTACGTAGTAGTTGACAGGTATGCTTGGAAGGGCATGCCTGTTCTATTGTCAGGAGGAAAATTAGAAAAAGGAGGGGTAGGAGAAATAGGTTATGGAATTCAACGTGTATTTTAAAACGCAATTGTATTGCTCATCAGCAAATGAACAAGGAAACGGAAATATTTTTTTTGCAGAATGTTAATATTAAAAAAAAAATTCAGCATAAAAAGCAACCAGAAAGATTTTATTCCAAACGTTTATAAAAAAATGAGAAATTAGCTGGGTTGCTTAAACAAAGAACAAGCAGCGCACAAAATAGATAAAGAATCTAGGGATTATGCATTTCTGCATTTTTATTTATTTTGTCTTTGATATTATTTTAAACATTTACCATCTATCACGAGAGCATGCTAAACACAATACAGGGCTGGCAATCCAGTTTCTAATCAAATGAGCAATGCTGAATATGGGGGAAAGTTTTTATTTATTTTGTTATTTATTAATTTTTTCGAAATAAATCTTTTTAGGTCTACCTTATGAGGCTGAAGGGATTATTTAATTAAACAAGACCAAAAATATTGGGTGGGCACTGCCCTCCCAGTGAAATTATTGGAGGAGGGAATATTAATCTTGACCCCCCCCCCCACCCATCCCATTGTCGTTGCCTATGCATGTGTGTAAAATTAATTCAGATTGGGGCTTAGATCTTCTGTAATGCGCCACTCCATAATTCCCCATGAAAAGAATGATGGTGATACTTTGCCTTAAGCGTAGTTACTCTTCTTAGAAGAGCCAAGCACGTGTTGATTCAAACAATGGACCACTTCCGCCATTTTGGAAACAAACTACGATGACCTTAAAAGCTAGGTAACGTTATACGGTTGAGCGTAGAAAGTGTTCTAATTAGTTTTGCCTATTGCTTATTTGATGTTAAGATATGTTTTTCATGAAACCCAGAAATGCCTAATGTTTCTGCAAGTAAAAAGCACGTGTTTACTTGAACAATGAACCACTTCCGCCACTTTGGAAACAAACTACGATGACATTAAAAGCTAGGTAACGTTATACGGTTGAGCGGAGGAAGTGTTCTAATTAGTTTTACCGATTGCTTATTTCATGTTAAGATATTTTTCATGAAACCCAGAAATGCCTCATGTTTCTGCAAATAAAAAGCACGTGTTTACTTGAACAATGAACACTTCCGCCATTTTGGAAACAAACAATGATGACCTTATAATGCTAGTTAATGTTATGTAGTTGAGAGGAGGAAGTGTTCTGATTAGCTTTTTTCTACTGCTTAGTTGAAATTAATATATTTTTTCTTGAAATTAAGAAAGAATTCTTTTTTTTCTGTGGGCATTTTTTCCTACTTTCGAGAAATCGGCATTCATTCCCCATACGGGACTGAACTTATTTGTCACTTTTATGTAGCTTTTGGATCTTCTGATATACGGGACTGAACTTATTTGTCACTTTTATGTAGCTTTTGGATCTTCTGATATATGGGACTGAACTTATTTGTCACTTTTATGTAGCTTTTGGATCTTCTCCATACGGGACTGAACTTATTTGTCACTTTTATGTAGCTTTTGGATCTTCTGAGATTTAGTTTAAGTACTGCTCGTGGTAAAAACGGATTACAGAAATTTGCTTGTGGTGTTAGTGTTATATTATTTGAAGTTAAAATTTCTGTTTGCTCCCCTTTTGAAAACTAAGCTACGGACTTCCGTGGCAAGAAAACTAAAGCTTCAAAAAAGACTACGTGGTATCAGAGTCAGATACACCTTTTTCAGGAATGATAATTTGGGACAGCAATCACCATTTTCATTTTAACGAAATTGAAGTATTTAGTTGTAAAAGACTTACCTCGAACACAGGGGTAACACGTTCTTGTTCAAAACTCCGAGGATCACTGCCACAAAATCGGCACCTCTGTTGACTAGAATTGGAGGATTACTTGGGTTACCAACAAAGTATGCTCTTCAGGGGAGGATCTTTTGTGTTCCCCCTCTGGGGTTAGCCTGGTGGGTTGAACTTCCTCCATGATGAAGGCCACCTGCGTTGTAAAACAAAGATTTAGGTCCGAGTACGGAGAACTGGTCACACTGCAATTTCAAGGCCATAAAATTGCTCTAAATGAACAAATATCGTGTGGCTATATTTCCTCCTAGTAGGACAACTGTTGTACACAAAACATTTTTTTTAGCACGTCTTTTGTTAAAAAAAGATCATGCTTATGTTATCGGTTTGTCCGTCACTCCGTCCGTCTGTACCCACCATATCTCTGCAACTATTAGTCCGACTTGAAAAATTCTTTTTGCATTGGGAAGCTTGAAATAAGCGCATCGTGATCCTTTATTTCATTTTTTTTTTCGATGTACGATTTCGCCGCTAGAGGGCGTAAATGCAGATGATGTCGAATTCAAAAATACGTTTTAATCCACATATTTCCTTCTAAACAACCGATTGAAAAAATATTTTATCTTTCCATTCCACTTGTGTCGAAGAGTATTTTAGATATAGTTACTTTTCCAAATTACGCATAGATTTCCCGCTAGGGGGCGTAAAAGTAAATTACATTTTCCTGATAACTCTTCTTCTAAAATTCCGATGTGAAATTTTTTTCTTCAGCAGATACACCTAATGATGGAAAATATTTTGCATATAATTTCAAATTAGAATACTTTGGCTACCAGGGGGCGTAAGCGTTAATTTTTGCTTCTGATTTATTTGCCATAAAATATGAGCTTCTAAAATATCGATTGAAAAAATTATATCATGGACTTATGCCACTCACATCGATAAACATTTTCGGAAAATTTTCTTCTTAAAATATTCCACAGTTTCTTCGCCAGGGGGAGTAGATGCATATCTTATTTTTGTCAACATCTCTACTTCTAGGAGTCCGATTTGAAAAATTCCTTCTTTGTTGGATACTGTTTCCAGTGTGACATGTTTTTCATATAATTTCAAAATTTTCAATCACTTCATAGACTTTCCGCTAGGGGCGTAAAGGTAAATTGCTTTCCCCTATATCTCTGCTTCTAAATCTCCGGTTTGAAAAAATTCTTTCTGTACCGGATATAGCTCCTGATGGAAAATCGTTTGCACATAATTTCTAATTTTTGTAAAAAAATGGTTTGGCCGCCAGGTGGCCTAAGTTTTAATTTCCGCTTCTGATGTATTTGCAGCGGGTGCAAAAGAACTGGCCACCGGAGAAGTGGCCACCGGAGAAATGGCCACCCGGAGAAGTGGCCACCGGAGAAATGGCCACCCGGAGAAATGGCCACCGGAGAAATGGCCACAAAAAATTTAAGGGGTCGTATAAAAATTGCGTTTTTGACCGCTTCATGCCCACGACCCCTAGAGGTTGGTTATCTGAGTGATATAAAGTTTCCGTAATTTCGTCTTTTCTTAATTGCGATAATTAATGTAATTTTTTTATAAAAAATGTTTATGACCTACATTTCAACAGAAGATTTCAGGGTTTTCAAGCTACAAGTCTTCAAATTATCTGAGCGCATGTGCTGACTCAGGAAACTTGTCGGGCGGGGGGGGGGGGTTACCAAAAGTGTAAAATATAAAGCATTTCTCGACCCATCCGAAGATTTTCAGCATTTACAAGCTACAACTCGACACATTATCTGAGCGTATGTGCCTACTCTGAAAACCTGTGGTGTGGGGGGGGGGTGATACCAAAAGTGTAATTTCTCGTCCGATCGGAAGATTTTCAGCATTTATTATAAGCTACAACTCGGCAAATTTTCTGACGGCATGTGCCTACTCAGTATACTGTCGGGGCTGGGGGGGGGGTACCAAAACTGTAAAATATGAAACATTTCTTGTCCGATCCGGAGATTTTCAGCATTTACAAGCTACGTACAACTCGACACATTATCTGAGGGCATGTGCCTACTCTGCAAACCCGTCGGGGGAGGGGAGGAGGGGGTTAATACCAAAAGTGTAAGATATGAAGAATTTCTCGTCCGATCGAGAGATTTGCAGCATTTACAAGTTACAACTCGACATAATATCTGAGCGTATGTGCCTACTCTGGAAACCTGTTGGGGGGTGTGTGTGTGGGGGGGGTTAATACCACAAGTGTAAAATATGAAGAATTTCTCGTCCGATCCGAAAATTTTCAGCATTTACAAGCTACACCCCCCCCCCCATCCACGACAGGTTTCCTGAGTAGGCACATGCCTTCAGATAATGTGTCGAGTTGTAGCTGCTAAATGCTGAAAATCTCCCGATCGGACGAGAAATTCTTCATATTTTACACTTTTGAAATTACCCCCACCCCCGGACGGGTTTTCTGCGTAGGCACATACGCTCAGAACAGAAAATTTGTCGAGTTGCAGCTTGTAAATACAGAAAATCTTCCTATCCGACGAGAAATTCTTCATATTTTACCAGTTTTGGTATAGCCCCTTCACATACACAGGTTTGCTGAGTAGGCACATACCTTCAAATAATCTGTCGAGCTGTAGCTTGTTAATGCCCCCCCCCATCGCCGACAGGTTTCCAGATAGTGCACATGTGCTGCGAAAATTTGTCGAGTTGCAGCTTGTAAATGCCGAAGATCTCCCGATCGGAAGAGAAATGATATATTCTTGATATTTTACGCTTTTGGTTTTGCCCCCCCCCCCCGACTAGTTTCCTGAGGCAGCAGATGCCCTCAGACAATTCGATGACTTGTTGCTTGTAATGGCTGAAAATCTCCCGATCGGACCAGAAATTCTTTATATTTCATATTTTAGGTTTTAAGCCCCCACCCCCACCCGATAAGTTTCCCGAGTTTGCTCATACTCGCAGAGAATTTGTTTAGTTATAGTTTATAAAAAAATATCGTAAATAAGAAAAAACGAAATTACGGACATTTTATGTGCGTCAGATAACCAATCTCGGGGAGACGTAGCCACGGAGCAGCCCAGAACGCAATTTTTATACGGCCCTTTAAAATTTTTGTGGCCAGTTCTCCGCTTAGTCTTAGCTCCGAAAATCATGGAAATGTCTAAATTTCTTACTGAAAATGTAATATTAAAAAAAATATATATATGGACAATAGTTGCTCAAGTAGTGCGGAATATAGCCACACGAAATTTGTTTATGCAGAACAATTTCATGGTACTGAAATTGCAATGTGTCCAGTTCTCCGGTGGCCACTTCTCCGGGGACCAGTTCTCCGATGGCCAGTTCTCCGTAACCGGTTTCTAAAGCCATCTCAATGTCATAGTTGCGAACGTAAGAGAGGATGGCATGTGTCTGATTGCCATTGGGTGTTTCTAATGGTTTGGTACTTAAGTATACTTTCGCCTAACTCTCTCTCTCGCTCCCTTTCTTTCTCTCTTTCTTTCTCTCTCTCTCCCGCTTTGTTTCCCTCTCTCTTTCTTCTCTCTCGCTCTTTCTTCTCTTTCTTTCAGAGAGTGAGTGTACTTTCATCACACTCACGCTCTCTCTCACTTTTCTCCCCCTCTCTTTCCTTCTCTCCCTCTCTCTTTTTCCCTCTCTTTCTTCTATTCTCTCTTTCTCTCTCTTTTTCTCTCTCTTTCAGAGAGTGAGTGTACTTTCATCGCACTCACTCTCTCTCTCTCTCTCTCTCTCTCACTTTCTCTCCCACTCCTCTTTCACGTTTCTCTCCTTTTTCTCTCGTTTTCAGAGAGTGGGTGTACTTTCATCGCACTCACTCTCTCTCACTTTCTCTTCCCCTCTCTTTCCTTCTCTTCCTCTCTCTTTCTTCTCTCTCTTTTTTTCTCTCTTTCAGAGAGTGAGTGTACTTTCACCACACTCATTCTCTTTCTCTCCCCCTCCCCCTCTGTCTATAAAGACTGATTGTTTTAAGATTTAAAAGGTGTTCATCTCAGTCTGTTTAAAAATGAATTTAATTCGAAATTAGAAGTTTCGGTGAGATAAACACAATTTTGCATCACTGAAATGACTTTGGTGACAGTCTTGTACTATATACGAAGGCAAAAGTTTTTTTTTTCTTTTTTTATTTCTACAGTATGATTTTTTACATGAAGCCGTCTTCGTTGGAGGCTCTTATATTTGGTATTACCGCTTCCATGTTGCACAGTGTCCTTCTTATGAGTGTAACAATTTTATTTTTTTGATTGGAGGTTTAACGACCACCGTGAGCAACTCAATGGGCTATAAGCAGTCGCCCGTCCTTAATTTAGGGTCACTGGTTCCCGGGAAGGGAGAGAGCCAGTGCCGTAAGACAAACACAACATCCATGCCTCACGGGATTCGAACCCGGACCCCTTTCGGACGAATGATCAGAGGCCATCGCTTAGACCACTGCGCCACCGGGGCGGCATAACAATTTTCACACCAGCATGGAGGAATTTTGTCATTCTCTCTGAAATCAGGGAAACAAAATTACAGCTAAGAATCAAAATTCATACAAAATACAGTATATAACGCACCTTAGATAAAACTCAAGAAACACTATGCACATTCAGAAAAAAAAAAAAAAAAAAAGAGAGAGAGAGAAAGAAAGAAGAAGAAAAAAAAAACTGGACCCACTTCAAAGCAAGTGTTTTATCGTAATGATTCATTTTTGTTATTGAAGGTTTAACGACCACCGTGAGTAACTCAATGGGCTATAAGCAGTCGCCCGTCCCTAATTTAGAGCCACTGGTTCCAGGGAAGGGAGAGAGCCAGTGCCGTAAGACAAACACAACATCCATGCCTCACCGGGATTCAAACCCGGACCCATCACAGACGAATGGGCAGAAGTCATCGCTTAGACCACTGTGCCACCGAGGTGGCAATGAAATTTAAATTGCGGAGGAAGAGATGAAGAAAGGGTTGCAATTTATTCACTTATTTATTTACACTGTTGGCCACCCAAAATGCAACACCAAGAAGGAAGCATCCGATTGGCCTCAAATTCGAAGCATGCGTCGCCCGCGAGAGGACCACTATAAGAAGGGTGCACAGAAGGCGGGGTGTAAGTAGTGGAAGTGTATTGTGCTGCCAGACCTGTGCGTGTGAAGCTTCCTGATGTCTCGTCTCAGAACACGGTAGTCATTCCAGCACGTTTCGGAGTTCGACAGAGGACGAATAGTGGCATTTCGCGATGGCGGTTTATCGTACCGAGACATCGGCGCCCGTGAGGGACGACATCCAGCCACACTGAGGCGAGTATGGATTCAGTGGGTGCAGGAGGAACGGACGGACCGACGTGAGCGATTGCCGCCGCCGCAGCACACCACCGAATGAGGGGACCGGCATGTTGTGCGGCGGGCATTGACGGCTCGCACCGTCACATCACGTACGTTAGCGCAGGAGTTAGGGTGCGTTGCGCAACAACCTGTGTCAGCACGCACCGTTCGACGCCGTCTGTAGATGCGGGGACTTCTCGCACGGCGCCCATTGCTCCGATTACCATTGACGTTTACACCACCAACGAGTGCGGCGGCAGTGGGCCGTTGAACGCCGCACCTGGACGACGGAATGGCACGACGTTGTCTTTTCCGACGAATCCCGCTTCTGCCTGCAACACCATGATGGTTAGATCCGCGTATGGCGGCACCGCGGCGAGAGACTGTATGACGCCTGCATTATGCATCGCCATACCGGTCCGTCGCCTGGCGTTATGGTTTGGGGCGCATTTGGACATGACACCCGCATCCATCTCGTACGCATCGCCGGTCAACTCGACAGCCACCGCACCATCTCCGACATTTTGGAGCCTGTAGTCCTCCCTTACCTGCAGGACCTGCCAGCGCCCACGTTTAAACAGGATAACGCGCGCCCGCAGGTGGCATCGTGCAACAATTTTTCACGGCCCACCTGGTGTCACTGCTGCCGTGGCCCGCCTGTTCTCCCGATACGTCGCCCATCAATCACGTCTGGTCGCTGATCGACAACCGAGTGGCCAGGCAAGCACCACCCGCGGCTACGCTTGATGGACTGTGGTAACGTGTGGAAGCAGCCTGGACCAACATGCCCCAAGCCCACATCGAAATCCTCTTCCGTTCGATACCGTGGCGTGTAACGGCCGTTATTACCAGCCATGGGGGCCACACGAACTATTGATGTCTGCGTGTTCCGCTAGTCGCACGGGCCTGTAAGCAAAATGAAGATGGTTCTGTAACAAGAAATAGAGATGAAATTTTGACAAGAGTGAAATATTTCTACTCAAAACTATATAACAAGGATGATACATGTACTCCAGACATTACGCAAAGTACCAGAGTTCTTCCAGTCCTCCCAGCAGAAGTTGCACATGCCATCAAGAACATGAAACGGGGGAAAAGCTCTAGGAGAAGATTGAATTACTGTAGAAATCATACAAGAAACAAGTGGAGAAATTGAAACAGCCCTCGCCCAAGTTTTCACTCGGTGTTGTAATGAAGGGAAGATCCTGAGGATTGGAACAATGCTACAATGATCCTGCTACATAAAAAAGGTGACATTGAAGATCTCGGGAACTACAGACCTATCAGCCTCCTATCAGTGGTTTATAAAATCTTCTTGTTTCTTGATTGTTCTTGATTGGAGGTTTAACGACCACCGTGAGCAACGCAATGGGCTATAAGCAGTCGCCCGTCCCTAATTTAGGGTCACTGGTTCCAGGGAAGGGAGAGAGCCAGTGCCGTAAGACAAACACAACATCCATGCCTCGCCGGGATTCGAACCCGGACCCCTTTCGGACGAATGATCAGAGGCCATCGCTTAGACCACTGCGCCACCGGGACGGCTTATAAAATCTTCACTAAAGTTCTTTCACACCGCTTGAAGGTGACACTGGACATGGCTCAACCGAGAGAACAAGCTGGATTTAGGAGTGGCTACAGCACTATAGATCATATCCACGTACTGAGAGAACTAATTGAAAGAGCGAGGGAATATGAACTTCCATTGTGCATTGCTTTTATCGATTATGAAAAGGACTTTGATTCAGTAAAAACCATCAGCAGTTACAATGGCTTTGAAATCCTGCGGTATTGAAGATGCATACATTGATATTATTAATAACATCTATGAAATGCAAGTGCAAAGATTCGGCTATTTGGTTACACCAAGATTCGGCTTTCCAATATGGGTGCTATAGCACCCATATTGGAAAGCCGTTTCATAACTTCCTGTTGACGTCATAAAAGGTTTAGGTGAATCTATTTTTATCATATGACATGTGATATGCGACATAATTTCATTTATTCCAATGGTTTGATCGTATCCTATTTCGCATCTCGTGTTCCACAGAGCTAACGTGTTGTTGTTTTTCCATTTCTACATCACGAGTAACACGAGATGTGCACATGAAGGATATTCTATAGAGTATAAAAGGAGTGAGCGTCCTAACTTCATTTCATTCTGCCAGTTTTCCCCGTCAAGTTTCCCTTTACATATTGTTGTTAGAATAAAACATGTACGAGCTTAGACAAATGAAACGAAAAAATTATCGGAATATGGATGATGGAGTCGCCGCAAAGTTGGGAACGTATGAACATGATAAGAAATACGTTCCCATGAATAAATATGGGGATGAAGAGGAGAACGAGGAGGATAAGCAAGCGTGATGTGAGACGGCATCCCAATCGTGAAAATCCCGTAGAGATGGAGGATAATGACGATGCGGAGACATACATGGATTTACGGGCAGATGAGAGATTTGAGGACTCGGCGTCTTCAGGGTCAACGGAATATTCGGCAACAGATCCGTCAACGGAATCTTTGTCAACAGAGCCGTCAACGTCAAATCAACCTGGACCATTACCCATTTTTGCAGTTCCCCCTCTGAGAATAACTGTTCCCTTGATGGCTGTGGGAAATCTCATCATTCCGGTGCTGGAAACGTCTGATGTGGAAGGACGCTATAAAATTGAAGTTGCGTACAATGGAAATGGTGACTCTTCATCATTAACGTTTACAATACAGCCTACATTGTAATTACTCTACTGTAAATGCTTCATTTCATTTATTATATCCATTCATTATATATTATTGTTTTTTTTTGATTGGAGGTTTAACGACCACCGTGAGCAACTCAATGGGCTATAAGCAGTCACCCGTCCCTAATTTAGGGTCACTGGTTCCAGGGAAGGGAGAGAGCTAGTGCCGTAAGGCAAACACAACATCCATGCCTCACCGGGATTCGAACCCGGACCCCTTTCGGACGAATGATCAGAGGCCATCGCTTAGACCACTGCGCCACCGGGGCGGCTATATATTATTGTACATACTATTATTGTTAAATTAAAATAAAAAATGGGGAAAGAGGACTTGGTTCCTCTTTCCCCATTTTGTGTGTGCAAGTTTCTGACCATTGGTTCTTGTTTTGAAGTTTTAACACAAGTCTTTTGACCATTGGTGACATATTATGTGTAAAGAGGGAGTTTTTACAAATTACGAGTCATTGGTGATGTACAATAAGGGTCTTGGGTTAGTTTTTTCTACTATTGTGATGCTTTTCGCAAATCTATTAACATTATGAGTCTTTTATCACATATTCAGCCTTTGGTGTCATATTTTATGTATTCATAATGTCTTTTCACACACTCTACGCCTTTGTTGACATATAATGAAGGATAATTGTGACGACGTCATTTAAAATGGTCAGACGGGTTGCTTTCCTCTTTAAATTGTGAAAGTAACGGGACTTTTTACGTTAGACGGGCTGCCTTCACCATTTATATAACGTTATATTGTGATAATAACGGCACTTTTCACGTTAGACGGGTTGCTTACACCATTTATATAATGTAATATTGGGAGAACAACGGGATCTTGAATTTTAGACGGGTTGCCTTCACCATTTTAAATGGTGGGGTAAGGTTTGAGCAACGGGATCTTACCATTTAGACGAGTTCCCTTCCCTTTTAGGATCACGTGATTTATCATTTTTAATTTAGTTCAGATATATATTGGAGTGACTGTACCTTGTTAATACTAGTATTATTGCTCGTGGGAATGTTTCATGTAGGTACAGTATAAGGCTTCAACACTTTTCTGCTAGTCACCCCAAGTAACTCTGCCTTTAAGTCACTCTCGTAACAATGGTGAAATGTTGGGAACACACTCTTGCATTAGAAACTTTGAAGGAATCCTGATGTTTGCATTTCTGAATCCCCAATTTTTGAAGTGATAAATCCTTGGGAAATACATGGTGCAAATATCAGTATTCTTGATAAAATAAAATGTCACAATGATTTGAATGTTTACGCTCCATTCGTCCTGATGATGCCAAGCCAATAGCTCTGCAAAACTATAGTCGATATATAATAAACCTTTGATTGTGGTAAACGTTGGTATTTTTAGTTTATCTCAAAACCACAAGTTTTGTAGTCATAAATTATATATACTTTTAGGTGTCAACTGGACCTTAGACTACAATTTATTGTGTAAGTATATTAAGATATCCTACAACGGGAGACGGCAATATAACATCTTGCTTCGCTTCCGTCTTTGGACTTATTTATCTCAGTGGTAAATAAGTATCAAAATAAACACAACATAAACATCAAAATAGAGATACAAACTTCAAACAGTTGCAAATCAATTACGTTCATAGCGAAAACTCCATCACATCAATTGTAAACAAACAGTGATGCGGGAAGCCGAGGATTGGGCGTCCATTGCACGTCATGCGCCGTTTCAATTTAACCGCGTCGTATACTGCGCAGCTCAAGCGGGACCCTCCTGCCGGTTACCGGAATGTGCTAACCGCACATTTTCCTCCAGTAATCTGGCATTAGTGTTGGCGGATTGGCGTGTTAGTCCTTTTGTAGCCCCGTAGTTTAGTGGGTTTGGTGAAAATAATGACGGGGTTTAGTGAAAAAGTAAGTAATTTTTTGTATATTTCATTATTTTGTCATTAATGCAGCGAAACATATGGAAAGGAAATTGTTTTTGTATCTTTCCAGTGCTACTTTAATGGAATTAGTGTCTTCTGTTACAGTTACACGTGGCTTCCACCAGTTTTAGCTTCTTTACGGGAATTTTGTAAAAGTGTCTGTTATTTTTGTTTATTCATTTTTGCAGCAAAGTTGCATCGCAGTTTGCGAATAAAGTCGCACCGTGGTAACCATGTATTGAGTAGCAGAACATGCCAGAAAAGTTCCATAGAAAATTCTGGTGAATGCAGAATTCAAATGGTGAGCTATGTGCCTGGGGTGTCCCAATTCAAGATCATACTATTTTTGCAGTTCAAAGGCTTGTGCGTCGCCTTTATTGCAGTAATGGTAGTTTCAGAAAACAATGTGTAATCGTTTGGTTTCAGAAACCGGCAGGTGAAAATTCTGACTGTTTGACCTCAACTGCGATGTGATCCGCACATTCTTTTGTGCCACTTATTCTGACCACTTCACTGATAAATAGTTCGTCGACTTGAAAAACTCATTGATATCTGGAATATTTGTTTGTCTGATTTATTGGCAAGAGTGATGTCCTGCAGCATAAGCAACTTCTATTTGTGCCATTTTTCTTCTCGTAGTTTTCGATCAAATTCATGAACTACCAGAAATAAGGAAAATGACTGAAATACATCAGGGATTGAAGTTACAACAGAAACCTCAATACTTGTAATGCTTGGGTATCGGTTACATCTCTCCTGATAGTAACCATTGAAGCTTATGAAAAAAACTCAGCACAATGCAAATACATTAATGCCTTGATCCCCATATAATGTAAAAATCATATTTTGGAGAAGAAAAATTGCTGTTAGTTGCAACAAAAGTTCTTGTAGTGTTCTCCCTAGATTTTTTTTTTTTTAGCTGGATGGTACTTTTAACTCCCCCTACAAATTAAGATAAAAAAATATTTGCCTAATATTTTTATACTTATTAAATTTTTTATAGCAGTGTGATTGGGCATTAAGGTAACTAACATGATAAATATTAGGAAATTGTACTTAATTGATAAAAAAATGGGTACTTGCTAATAAATGAAATTTATGTAGATTTCAGTTAGTCATCAGTATTTATGGTGTATGTAGGAATAAGTTTTCCATTCTTACTATTATGTGCACTTAATATGGAACACAATAAGAAAAGTACTCATAAAAGAAGTCACAGCTTATTAAATTTTTAAAGTTTTACTGAATTAGCAATAAAACTAATTTTTATTCCTGCCTGCAGGGTTAAAAATGGAAACTGTTTTTTAAGGTGCCAGAGTTTACATTATTCTTAATTTCATGTGTGATGTACATGTATAACCAGTGTGTTCTGATGTATTTTTCTTCCCTGCCCAGTTATCAGCATCTCGATCATAATTCAAATTTGAAGGATCAGGACCTTCTAATGCAATGATCAATAAATTTAGTTTTCTCGCTCATTCTGTTTCGTAGGCAAGGTTTAATTCTTTTCAAAGCAGAGAATGGCCTTTCACATTCTGCAGTTGACACTTGGTAAAGTGGGACAAATTGTTGCTAATTTGGATAAATTTGGGAACGCTTCTCTAAGTTCATGATTCATAGATAGTGTTTTGAGACAGTTTCTTGTTGACATATCTTTATACGAGTCACTTCTGATCATCACTGAGGCCACACTCCGTTATGCTTTTGTGGCAGTATAATCAAAAGGAAGGGATTTCCATTTTCTGATTAGTGAATAAATAACTCTTTGCATAGCTCACTAACCCTCTGGTGATGTTTCTTTTAGAGCAACAGGGTTAAATATGAAAGAAAATACTGACATTATTGGCATATCTGGGAATCTGTCTTCTAAATGAATTTGTATCACATCCAGATATTTATAAACATTTTTCTTGTACAGCTCTACACTTTCCTCATCTACTTTGACAGCCAGGTCCATCCACTCATTTTCCAACAGCAAGGGTAGATATCTGAAAATTTCTCCTGGGTCAGATTTCAGTAAAATTATTTTAGATTTGGTTGCCTCTGATATTAATTTAACAGTGGTTAAGTCTGCATCTTGCCGTAACCATGATGTAGATGTTAACCTTCCGAAAGTGGCCCAGAAAGTTATCTAAAGCGACCATAGATGGCGACATATTGCTGAAGTGTGGCGTTACGTTGTGAAAGTGTCAAAGGAAGTGAATAATATGGATGAAAGGTGCCCCTTAAAAGGACCTTTATGAATGTACATTGTGCCATATGTTTGTAATATTTATAATGATGGAAGAATAAGTTTTTCTCGTGAATATGAAACTGTCTACCTAGCAGAATAAAAGCAATAAAAGTTTTATCTGACAGGGAAAAACTGCATGATCGCATGAATCAGGACTTGAAAGCAATGTTCTGAGAAATGACTGCAATTCCGTCGGAATAAAGATTCCATAATATGGTCTGCCACATACATTTTTTGGTTGCCCTGTGTTAATTTATGTTTCAGGGAACGCCAATTGCTCTCTACTCCATGTGTATGCGCCCCTGGGATGGGATCAATGAAGTTGAGGGAGTGGCTCACAGTTAAAGGAGCATAGCGGTTAACGTGTAGATTATGGTGCAAAATTCAGGGACGAAAAATTTCAAAAAACTGTGACGTACATCTTATTTGAAATCAAAAACGATGTAAAATAAAAAAAAAGTTCATTGATACTTATTTTTGAAAAAGTTTTACTTAAAATTTACCTCTCTATGCGGTACGCCGAAATCCAGTCAGCGGCGACGACGCTGTGACTGCCGCTAAAGCATATGCCACGGCTGCCCGTGGTCTCGGGCGGAAGCATCCCGGCAAAACAGGTTAGGCCTAGACGTGCAGCGCGACCTCCAGCTTGGCTAACTGATAAGCGCGGAAGGGGTTAATAAGAAAAATATCTCCGAAACGAAACAACCAATTTGCACAGAAATTATTTCTTTCGACTCGGGGACGCCTCACACCAATAAGATACAATACAAAAATACGTTCCATTAGTCCCAAGTCTGTCTTTCCGTCCGTCCATCCGGAAGTATAAAAACGGTTAACGTGTAGATTATGGTGCAAAATTCAGGTACGAAAAATTTCAAAAAACTGTGACGTACATCTTATTTGAAATCAAAACATAATCTACATGTTAACCTAGAAGGTAACCTGTTTTGCCGGGATGCTTCCGCTGAGACCACGGGCAGCTGTGGCAGATGCTTTAGCGGCAGTCACAGCGTCATCGTCGCCGCTGACTGGACTTCGGCGTACCGTATAGAGAGGTAAATTTTACGTAAAACGTTTTCAAAAATAAGTATCAATGAACTTTTTTTTTATTTTACATCGTTTTTGATTTCAAATAAGGTGTACGTCACAGTTTTTTGAAATTTTTCGTACCTGAATTTTGCACCATAATCTACACGTTAACCAGCATAGCTACAGCTTGGCAGATTGCGACATGCAGCCCTCTGGTCCGTCACAATGGTTGTTCCTGGTTTCACGTGTTTTAGGATGCAGAACATCTTTTAGAGGTGGGAAACAAACCCTGTTCTTCACACCATGAAATAGAGGTTTCTTCATCCTTCCCAACTTCTTTAAAGAACCTTTTTTCCAGTTCCATGTATCGCAGGAGCAGAGATTGGAAAAAAAAAACCCTTGCGTAACAGAGACGGAAAACTAAGTTATGTAAGTAGCTGTAATGCATTTCACGTGAAAGTGCGAGAAGAGCGGAGGAGAGGTGAAGTGCTTCCGTGGCGCCATCTGTTATTGCTTTCGGAACTAGGTCTCGGCCGAGCGGGCCAATTTTAGCCGATTTAGATAGGTTGCTCAAAATTGACAATTTATCGCACATCATCATTAATGTAGGAAGAAATGAGTATGTTTTTATAAATGTACTTAAACCTTCTGCAGTGACATTTCATTCAATGTCTTCTCTCACCAGTGCAGCCACAACACTCATTAGTGTTTTACGAAGTGACTGAACAGCAGCCTCGTGAGAAAAGCCACTGTAGAAGGTTTAAGTACATTTATAAAAACATCCGGGTATCCGGGTAATCCGAATAACGACGAGGTATCCCACCAGCTCTAACCCCTCTGTCAGTTATAGAAGATAAAATAAGCAAAAACAATGAAGGTGGTAACAATCAAAATCTCAAATTATTTATTCGAGGAAAAGCTATATAGTATCACTGGCCATTTTCAGTTTCATCTTAGGTATGTTAAAAATGTCTTGTATGTGGTGCAATCCAGCCATTCGAACACCATCATTTTGAAAGAAAAAAACCTGACACAGAGTGTCATTGAATTTTACTAAATACTTGACTTATTGTGCAGCCTGGGCACTAGCCAAAGCTAGACGATGATTTACACAAAACAATTAAAATATTTTGAGTTGCATCCTTCAGCAATTTTGCCCTACACCCTTATTCTTGCCAATCATCTCCGCAGCACCATCAGATCCCAAACTAACGAGCTTTTCAAGCTGTAAATTTAATTCACCTAATGTTTCAGTTAAATTCTTTGCAATTGTAGCTTTTCCATTATTTATTCTTGGGAAAGCAACTTTAATTTTTTTTTTTGTGGACACAAATTTTGTATGAATTTTTAATTGCTTTCCAACTGAAATATCAGTTGTCTCAGCACCTAAAAAAATGACTTTTGGCTAATTCACTTACTATATTGGAGTGAATTTCTGAAACTAGCACCTCTAAGAGCTCTTGAACAATTCTCTCCAAAGTAATTAGCATTTTCTGCACTTTCAAAATACTTAAGTGCATCTCATCAATTTGCAGTGCTCTAATAATTATTCATAAAAAGTTATGAGGCAATTCATTTTTGGCAAGTCAATATACACTTTTCAGTGCACCTAAAAAAGCATCACGTTGCAAATTATTTAAAGGTGAAACAGATCTTACGATCTCTCCCAGTATTTTCCAGTAAAGCAACAGATGAAGTACGTGAGCAGGCATCACAGTGTATCTTACTTTTTTCATGATTTAAAAGGCTTTCTTTCCTCAGTCTAGCACAAGGAGTATAATTACCCACCCATGTTAATTCTCGATTAGCAGTTATTGTAGCATATTTCTGGCATATGGTGCATAACATTCCATCTTCGGTCACAGTTAACCATTTGTACTTCTGAAACCATTCTGTTGATGCCACTAGAACGATGCTTGGAATTAACAGTACTCACTTGCTGACCTTGAGTTCGAAGTTGTTCAGTTTTTTCACTTCCTGAAACAGAAGAATCATTTAACTGCTCACTGTTTGAGGGATGTTTTCTTTCAGTGGAACTTTCAGAGGACTTAGAAAAGTAGCAAAGTAGTGTTTTCCATTTTTATATGCACTGGACAAATGAAAAAAAGGAACTGATATATTTATTTGCTGCTGTGGTTTACTGTCTTCTGTAGCTCACCACAGGCACAATGATCACTCAGGTGACTTCTCTGCATTCCTCTGTTAGAAAATGGCTGAACTTATCTGCAACATCTGACCCTTAGTCAGACACAAGGCTCAACAAATATGTTCCAGATCAGGAGCAGCACCAACATTTAGGCGACAGGACAAAGTCAATAATAACGCATGAACAAAAAGTGGTAAACCATATTTGTTGTCAATTTTTTTCCTTTTTACCCAAACCATTATTGCAAAATAAAGTTCCAATTGCTTCATAATTTTCTTTTTACATTCTTTCAGTAGATATAAAAAAAATTTCTATTTTATTAAAATACTATTTGTGGATGTCATATTTTGTACATATTAATTCAAAGTACCACATTTTTTTTCTTCGTATGATCTGGAGACCAAAAATTACCTTTGTGAGATCCGCAAAGGCTGTGAGAAAAAAAAATCCCACATAATCCACGGCTGCATATGAATCGTTGATCGTGAAATTTTGAGAAAAACAATTTTTTCCTTCGCATTATTTGCGGCAGCATGTCTCAGACCATGATATTTTGAAAAAAGAAAAAAAAAAAAGCTACCGTCCATACCTGCCAACATTGGCAACAGCCTTGTTACTAATAAATAGTATGCGCCCCAACAAAATATTACAACAAACAAGGACTCTAATGAAACAAACTTAACACATGCGAAACACAAAGTTGATCGAAACTTCCACCAGCAAAAATCAGTAAGATGCTTTCATAATTCCACGATGTTTGACAGACGGGGAAAATCCAAGCAATTGAATGCACAGTGCATGAACTATTACTTACCATATGATCATACTGCTTCTAAAATTGTCGTTAAAGACAAGATGAGACCAAAGAAATGGGGGGGGGGGTGAGTTGAATATTTTAACTGGTGAAAAATCAAAACAGACAGCAAGAATGCTGACTGTTAGTTTGTCTTTTGTTGACTCTCGCAGCATCTTTGCTTAATTTTTCTTTCTGCTGATGTTCTCTCTCTACCTCTTCATTGTCGCTTTTCTTGTTTTTTATGCTATCAGATAAAAACCGTCAGCCCGAGGACCATGAGCGCATGATATCAAAGCTTCAACTATTTTAGATAAATGGTGTAACCTTGGGAATATTAATACTTTTAAACCCAAGCATCAATTTTTATCACTTCTGTTTTTGGGAATTTCCTTCCTTTATCAAGATTAAATGCTAAAACTTATGGGGTGGGAGACATTTAACAGCACTAGAGGTGGGAACATCGCAGGGGAGGGGAAAAACGATTACGGGAAATCCGTCTGACTTCTGGTTTTATAAACTTCTATTTTCAAGCTGAAATACAAAAATTTATGCATAAAAATACTGAACAGAAGCAACATCGCGAGAAAAAAGAAATTACGATTACGGAAAAAATCTGAACTTCGTCGGCTTTTCGTTCTCAAAAGTTTTGTAAAGATGGAATTCCGTCCTCCGACCCCCCAAATTATGTTTACTTGTGCAACGATCTCCTGTGTGGCCAAAATAACCAAAAAGGCAGAATTTCTCGAATTCGCAAGAGAATCTTGTGTCTGAAGATAAGAAAATTTTTGCGCCGTCTTAACTGCCGCAAATTCTTGCCTACAGTTAAAAAGCTGAAATACGAACAGTAATGCCATAAAATGCTATTTAACAAGAATACTAGACACAAAAGCAACATCGGGAGAAAAAATTACGATTAGGGCAAATTCTTTTACTCCACTTAACTACTGTTTTCGAAAGCTTTGAAACACGAAATACCGTCCCCTAACGGAAAATACCCCCCTCCCCCATCTCTCCATGACAAAAAAAAACATGTAGAATTCCGCAAATCCGCTTAAGAATCTTATGTATATCATAAAATAATAGCAAAATATTTTTTTAAACAAAATGAAAATTCGTAGAATCTGTGGTTAAGAGAGTGAGTTCCGTAGTCAGACAATGTAATCCGTAGAAACTATGGGCATTCCGTAGTAATTAGCATGTAACAGTCATGTAATCCACACCTATCATGTTAATTGTGAATCTTAATTTCCGACAGGAAACTGATTCACAGGACCGACTCAGAAATCCAAAGATATAAGAAAGAAATGATCGTCTTATTGAAAAAGTAACTGTCATTTTGAAGTACTTCTGTGTTACTTTTAAGTAAATAAAGAACTAAAATCTCTAATTGTTGCAGCATTATTGTAGTTCATTAGTTACACAAAAAAATCCGTTGAAATTATGGACATTCCATAGCATTGTCTTTTTTCTGAATACCGAAAGAAAAAAAAATTCTTAACTAATACAATTAGCGCACCAAACCTAGGCAATGTGATTTGCAGAATGATTACATACATGCTATGGAATAGCTTTCAGGATTCTCAAAAGTCTCAGATTCTCACACCACGTAGGATTCCGCACGCACGCGCAAATAGTAACTTCTTCCTTGAGTCATATTTTCTGTCAGAATGCTTCTAAGTAAAAAAATATATTGAATATATTCTTACAATCTCTTTGCGGTCTTCTATTTCGCTGTTACGTTACATTTTTTCTATTACCGCATTTTCGGTACTTTCCGAATAACACCACCTCCCTGACTTTTTTAACCTTGCAGACTTTTTTAAACACTGCATTTTTTTTTTTTACCTGTGTCCGCAGTACCTAAATTTATAACTTTATAATAATCTATGGATTATACAACAGAGATTACGGTATTTACTGCAAATTGCGAAATCTCAAGTAAGAAGAAAATTAGGCGCTCAGGATTTGTAGAGTCCTGGTCAGACAGACAATTCATCAATAGAGATTAAGTCCCTACCTCCTGCTTAGATCTTTGAATAGACCCCTCCCCTTTCCACACCCATCTCTTTCTTAGTCTGGGAGTGCCTGGGAATTGTGAGAGCAAGAACAGATTAACATTCTTGCAGCTGGATGCACAGGTGGATCATTCCATGTCAAATCAACACAAAAAAAATAGCATTTTCAAACTGACCCCCATAGAATTTTATGAAATTTGGCACACATGTAAAGCTTATGGAGAAATAAATTAATGCCAATTAATAAGTCTTATCTCTTGGTTTCTCAAATACACAACTTCAAAAATGGACTGGAAGCTTCAATTTTCACTTTTCATGTATTACAAAATTGCCCATATTTTATTTCCTATTTGGCACAGAACCTCGATATTGGTAACTTTGGAAAACATTTGATGTGACCTTTCATATGATAAATCACATGAATATACTTATTTAATTTTTGGTTTCAAAGTCAAACACTTTGACCTTCCATATTTCAAAAAGGGGTAATTTAAAATTTTTAAAAATTATATATGTTCTTATATTTATGCTCTACAATATCTATAAATCTCAATTTGGGGTATAAAAAGCAGAAAGAAACAATGTTAATACAAACCACACACACACACAAAGGAATGAAATATCATGTAGCTTTTTCAATGTCTTATATCACATATCTACCAAAGAATTTTTATAGCAATCAATTGCTGCTGAACATTTATTAATAAGAATTTTACAATTTTCATAATGCATATTTTTCTCATACTGAAATCCCTTTAAAATACATTTTTATTCTAGAGTACCCTGTACAAACAGACAAAAAGCTAAGTTTTCTATATTATGAATTATTCTGCAACTAAATGTTTGCTGTTCCTGCATCAAAACTCTTTTGTGTGTTCTTCTGGGCACCTTGTATTGTTAGGGACTTGCTTAGGCGATTTTCCAAAAATTGGTCTGTTTCTATGTATTCTTGACTTACATATGTAAAGTTTGCCACAAAAATGTTCTGAATTGCCCATACGTACAACTGAAATGGTGTTTGAATTTGATTCTCGTAAGGGCGCTGTAAGCTGGCTCGGGCAGCTAACCTTTTCACCGTTCCAACACCATCACATGGCCCCTTCCCATGTGCTGTTGCTGAAAAATGCCATTCAGCATCAATGTTGAAATCATCTTGATGGAAACACAAGTTTGAAATTTTTCCGATTTTTGTACTGGGCTGCAGACCCGTCAGAGAAATAGTAAATTTTTTTGACGCTGTTGTCACCAAACTTACTTTTCAAGAAGCTAATAAGTTTTTTGGGAAGCAGTACAGTGCAATTCTGTTGTGCTCTAAACATTCAGAAATGACTACAAAACTTACACATTCAGTCTTTTCTGTTTTGTAATAGATGACAAATGGGTGAAGTGTGGCTTGCCCACTGGTCCAGTGATAGCTCTGGGCTTCATCTTGAAGAAAACTATAATTTTCGGCAAAAAGTACAAATGACGAGAAATTCTGAGTCCTTGATGTTTTCCTTAGTACTATTCATAAAAGAGCTTTGCTGCTTTTTTTTTTTCATTAAACTCTTGTGTTAGGCTAAATTTGAATGTAGCTTTTTAAGTACACCCATTATCATCCCAAGTTACAACTCACACAATCAAATACCAAACATATAAAGATTGTTTTAAAAAAAAAATCAAATTTTTTGGAGCGTCACATTTTGAAAAATTTTAATTTTAAAATTTGAATTTTTTTAAAATCTTAACCCCTATGTAGTTTAGTTGCACATCAAGTAAAAGAGCATAAAAAATACTACAAAAAGATACCTTTCCCATCTCTCTATCTTAATTGGGGAGCTGCAATCACAATTTAAAAACATATCAATCTTCGGATTTTGGGGTGTTTTTGGACATTTTATATAGATGTATTTTCAAAACCGGTGGATATATGACTATGAAATTTGGTATATTTCTTAATCTACATAGAGGCCACCTACGTACCAAATGTCATTAAAATCTGAGATGGTCAAGTCAAGTCACTTTGTTGAGTTGATACGGAATGGACCCACCAACGATGCTTTTGGAGGTCAGTGGAAAACTAATGTTGATGGCCTTGTCGAAATGCCATAGACCTCAGGGTTGACTCTGGTTTGAACTTAAACTTTGAATAGGGTGAAGGGGTCTATAACCCCAGTGGCCTATATAATGTTACCCCACCCATCCTTTATAGGGTTACTGAGTGTATGGAGGAGAGGAGGGAGTGATTAAGCAAACAGATACTGTAAGGAACATACCTTAAGGATTAAAAAATTAACATTAGCAGAGTGTGAATAGCTGCCAGAATTTCAGAAATTTTAGTTTTCACATAAATAGAAAAGCTGTAGCAGAATCTGTTGATGCGTTGCTATTTAAATGGCTGGCGCCATTTTGCTACGTACACTAATTTTTCTCTTTGCGTTTTGGATTAACTCGTCGCATTTCGTGAAAATAGCTACTGTAACTTAACCTCTGAGCACAGGGTTATGGGATTCAGAATATTTTCTTAAATTCAACATAGCCAGTGATACTGCAACAAGTTAGAGAAATTACACCGAGCTCCTCAATAATTCCGAAATAAAATTATCGGGGAATTTTATAGACGTGCAGAAAAAAACATCGGTGATTTTTGTCGCAAAATTCTGAATATGGCTCACGGTAAAGCACATTTTCAATACAGGCGCAGAATTTAGGAAGTGGCGATCGATTCTGTGCGAGTGTTCTAGGCGCAACATTTTGACATCAAACTCCTTTGCTTGTAGTATCTGCCTAAATCATTTTAACTTGGTTAGAGGGGGTAAGGTGACATTCATAATATATTACATGAAATGTTTGCACCTTTTTTTTCTGGGCATCAGTTTTTACCTGTTCGTTGTATGCCATTAATCGTGGTATTTTTCCTCTCCCCCATATGCAATTTTAAAAAGCATCACATAAAAAACGCAAATTGAATAACACAGTTCAGAGAAATGAGCAGGATAAATGTCTATTTAGCATGTGCAATGATTATTTTATGCCATAATTTAGGTACATTTTATAACAAAATATATTCTCAAAAGGGCTTCACTAGTTTGTGCAATTGTTGCATTTTTGGTGTTTTGAAGTTCAGCGGCAGAATGAAAATCTTACTCTTATACTTGTCCATATTTTCCAGTGACATGTATTTGCGTCAAAGTTTTAAACAGCTTGGATGCCTCGTTGGGGGAGAGAAAAAAAGCATCTTTTACTTATACAGTGGCTGTCTTTCGTTACAAAGAAAGGGCCAGCCATAGCTTGGAAGTTCAAAAGCCAACGGGCCGATCAGTTCTGTCTGTCAATCAGTCACGCGCCTTTCGTGGTTCAGGCAAGTGATTATCTTAGCCAGCAGCAGGACTGCAATAAAATTTTGTAAAGTAAAATTTCTCTAATTTTTAAAATATCTGAATGTAATTTTCACGGAGATCAATACATGTTAAAATAACGTTCATATTTAAATTTTATCAAAATCTGTTGAAAACTTTAAAAGTTACGCTTTTTAAAAAAAAATGATTCTAGTGAATATAGTAGTGAATAGATTTTCGCAAAATCAAAAAGAATATTATAGCTTTGGTAATCTCGATAATCTTTTTATTTAGAAACTTAGACATTTTTTTTTTCAGATACTTTCAAACAGTTTAAAACAAATGAAAATTTTTAGCAATTTAAAACCGTAGGCTGGAAAGGCGTTTATTTGCTATTCTGAAGAATCGTGGAAACTTTTCGTTACTACAGTAAAAATTTTTTTCAGTTTTTGGCATCAAGACCCTTTTAAGGCTTTCGAACTTCACGGCTCTGTTTGTTCCATCCCACATGCATTTTTTAGAAAAAGATGCAGTTTCGTTTGTCACAGTGAAATCAAAAAGCAAACTGAATCAAAATTAAATACTATCAAATCACTGAGATATATAACTCCTTTTTTTAAAGCACTTGTGATCTAGAAATCTTTGATTTCAGTAACGGTCTCCGAAAATGCATGTGAACAGCAGCGATTGATCATGTGACCATATGTATACGGAACTTCACTATCTGCCTTATGAATCATGCAGGCTTGAACAAATGGGACCGCAAGAGGGGAGATGTTGAGATGATAATCTGTCTTTCACGTGGGAGAGTGACTTACCGCCCCCTTCCGCACCAGGTTTATTCTCCCACCGCCACCAGGCAGGAACACCGACAGCACCCTCTTTTCCTTCCGACTGTTTTACTGAATTTGGACAGAGAAAGAAAAGTAGCGCTAGCGACCACAATGTTTCACTATTGAGGTGGGGCAAAAAAAAAAAATTGCTCCGCACTGATAGTCGCATGTGTAGGGACTTTTTCCTCTTCTCATAATTGCGTCCACAGCTGGGCAGGAGAAAAAATTATCTGGGTGGGTCGCCCAGTAAAAAGGCTCTAGGGAGAACACTATACCTGATAGAGGTTGAACAAAAATGGAGGAAAAAAGAATTTCCATGTAAAAACAAAATGATAAAGTTGATTGCGCAAAGGAACGAAGACACCGTTCTCGGGCATTAGATGGCGCCTCTGACGTTTAATACTGTGATACTTTACGTGTTGCTGCTAAAGGGTGTGGCCGGTGTGTCTTATGTGTATATTCAGCCAAGTGTCCTGGAAAAAGTCTTAGAATTCTGTGAGTGAAAAAGTGTATGAACCATGCTTACCTCTCCTTGGAAAAGAAAAAAACAACCCGGTACTTATTTTTAAATTTTTTTTTAAATTTTTCTGGGTCTCGCAAACTTCTGAATTGCATGTGGTGTCTTGCCCCTGACAATATTTTCAGGGCAACCATTGACTACATTTTTTGACCCTCTGCCAATAATGTATGTTATGTTTCTCTTAAGAGCAAAATGTAAATTTTGTGACATAACTGTACATATATATTCTATTAGGTTTGTCATTTTGTTTGCATTTAAAATATTTTCTTTCTTTTTAGGCCATTGTTATTGATGGTCAAGGCCATCTTCTTGGTCGGCTTGCAGCTATAGTTGCAAAAACGTTACTTATTGGTAAGTTATGACAAAAAAAAAAGTGATCCTTTTGTATCAAATTACTAACATTTGTAGCCATGTCTGTGTTCATTCTTTGTATATATAGAAAAAAAAATCTTTTACAAATCTGGGACTTATTTTTTTTTAATTCTAAGGAACCTAGTGCATCAGTTTTAGTATTTTGCTATATAAGCACTTCTGATAGTGGAAATAGCATTCACATAGTTTTTATTCATGGTACTTCTTTAAAAATTTAAAAATTATATCAAGTGTGGGGTGGGTGCTCTTTGGGAAAGCCAATAGTGTGGTTTGTTTACAACCAGTGATCACAGCTTACAGTTATCCATAGTAGCACCCCCAGAAGGGATTGAAGGAGCACAGCTGTGAATATAACTGAAGTGTCACAAAGTCATCATAGTTTGCTTTTTAACTGATTTGGACTAATTCTATTACTTATTGCATCATGAAAGTGTGTTTAAAACATGATGGCAGTTAAACTGAACATTGACATTCTTGCAGAGCACATTCAACATTTTTAACAAAATTTTAAACACTATCTACCAACAAGTAATTGGACACCCCTGCAATCGACGATATCTGCAGTCCCGATACACGGCACGGCCGCCGCCATTCAATATCGTGTGAGAAACAACAACACAACCAGTCGCACGCAAGATGCCACGCAGTTTGGAGCTCTCTGATTTCGAGAAAGGTGTAATCGCCGGGTATCACAGAAATGGCCGATGCATACGTGACATATCCAGCGAGTTAAAGTACCCAAAATCAGGGATCGCATTCCTCCTAAAATTCCTAAAATTCCTAATATTTTGTGACCCTCCTTAAATTCCTAAAATTATACCTAAAATTTGCTATTCATCCTAAAATTTTCGTAAGCTTATTTATAAAAAACACAACCGTTATTAACGCCAATAAATTTACCATTACGGTAAGGTAAAAAGACCTGTTATTGTAGAAACACAGCCTATATGCCGTGCTGCTGAAGGGAGGGAAAATGACGCCATCGAGATGCACTTGCTTCGGGGCGGGCGCTCCACTTTTTGCCTTCAGACAGTTTTCGAGAGTAACAAGAGATCTAAGGGAAAAGGGGAGGGATCATTTTCACCCCTGGTTTG
Organism: Macrothele yani; assembly: GCA_039090855.1. NCBI lineage: Eukaryota > Metazoa > Arthropoda > Arachnida > Araneae > Macrothelidae > Macrothele > Macrothele yani. The sequence goes on along the minus strand of CM076999.1, from coordinate 114,862,056 downwards.
CGCTTTGCAGACGAACTCCGTGGCACGCAGAAGATCGTACTTTATTTTTGTACATGCCTTGTGAAACCTCCTCTTTCTGATGATGTTTTGTTATTGTAAACCGCAGGTGGGTGGAAGCAAAGAGGAAGCATGTGATCTCCTTCCGTAACCTCCGGTAATGACGATGGGATGGTAGCTGAGTGTTATCGTGACAGGCAGTAGAGCACGTGATCATTGACCTTCGATCGTGCGTCGGCGACAGCGACCTTCGATGCGCAATATATCTCGGCTCCGACTCGCTTTGACTGAACTTGCGTGAGATGCGTATGATAGTTTCTGGTTTTGTGTCTTTTATGGTGTTCTCTGTGCTGTGTGCAGGTTCAGTTCTCTAGTGGTGACCTGCTTTTTTTTTTTTCTTTCTATCTTCTGACATCCTCGCAGCCAAATTTCGGGAAGTTGTCTGGTTTTGCAATATTGGAACGTGTTTTTGTACTTCCCTTTCATTTTCTGTTTAGTAATACAAGTGTTTAAGATGCCTAAATCCAAAACGAAATTTCAAGATGCGTGGCTCGCCAAAGAATTGGACGGAGTGAAGTTGAAAGAATGGTGTTCTGCAACTGAAACAATATTTTCTGCTAAGTGTATATTGTGTTCAGAAATTTTCAACATTTCTAATAGTGGCTTTTCACAAGTAAAAGCGCATCATAAAGGAAAAAAAACATTTGCAGAAATTTCAAAGTAAATTTCAAAATAAGTCCATCCTGAAAGCCTTTAGAGGACGGGATCTTCAGCCCAAAACAAATATTAGTGAAGTACTGAGTCATGATTTACAGTTGGCTAAAGCCGAAGCATTATGGGCCATGAAAGTTGCTAAGGACAATATGTCTTTTGTTTCATGCACTGAAACAGTTGAACTTTTCAAAGAAATGTTTCCTGATTCTGCTATTGCAGCCAAAATGCAACTTAAAGAAAAAAGTTGCTTATGTGATATCACATGGATTGTCAAAATATTTTGAAGAGGATTTCAAAAAAGACATTGCATCTAGTAGCCCAGGAAAGGTTACTATAGCATTTGATGAAACTACAAATACACAAGTGAAACGGCAGTTGGATGTGTATCTCAGGTACTGGTCTTCAGAAATAAATTCAGTTTCTTGCCGATACCTAACAAGCGTTTTTCTGGGTCATGCAACAGCAGATATTTTGCTAAAAAAAATTCTTTATGTGTTATCATCCTTCAATATTTCGTTGAACAGAATTATTTGTGTATCCATGGACAGCCCAAATGTAAATAAGTGCTTTTTATGCAAATTCAATGAAGTTGTAAAACAAGAAACAGGCCAGAAATCTTTGGAACTAGGTTTTTGCAACCTGCATGTTGTTAGTAATGCATTTAAAATTTTTTGACAAGCTTAAATATAGATTTTGACGAATTTGCTACTGATATGCATTACTTTTTAAAGAGTAGTGCTGCAAGACGAGAGGATTATAAATCTGTCGAGGATATAACATTGGTCACTGCCAAATTTCTTTTGCGTCATGTCAGCAACAGATGGTTAACCGTTGGTTCTGTAGCCCAAGAGGCTCTTGGATCAATGGCTAAATATTACAGAATATTTTTTAAACTTCTTGCCATCTCAAAAAATATTTGAAAAACAACTACGCAATTCGGCAAGGTATAAAAGAATTCACTGTTTCCTGAAAAATGAGCTAACTCCTTGCTATTTAGCACTAATTTCATTTTCACACCAAAATTTTGAAAAGTTTTCATTATGTTATCAGAGTGAAGAACCAAAAATACACCAGTTATATTCTGATTTAAATACTTTAATGAAGAATGTTATGGCTCAGTTTATCCAAGATGATGTTATTGCAGGGAAATTTGGAGAAGACCTAAAGAATGTAGATTTTGAAAACAAAAATTCATGGAAAAAACTAGGGGAGTTAGAAGTTGGTATGAAGACAAAAAATCTCCTCAGGAATGTTCAGGAGACCAGGCAGAAATTATTTCTCTTAGATGTAAGATCATCACTAATTGCAACCACAAAATATTTAAAGTCAAATTTGCCATTCTGCAATCAAAAGCTAAGAGACATAGAAGTTTTAAAGGTAAAAGAACCAAAGAAAGAGTCAACTCAACTTTCAGTCACTGAAGGACTTTCGGAAATAACCAGAATTTCAAGTGTTTTGCATCTTTCTGAGGAACAAATTGATAGAGTAAGAGAAGAGTGGAAACTTTTAAGTTGCGATAAGCCAACTCTAGATGAACTAGTGAAATTTTCAGAGGAAGGGCATATTCCAGTGCGGATTGATCATTACTGGCGTAATATATTTAGTATTAAAGACTCTAGCGGAAAAGAAAAATACTCAAATCTTGCTAAACTCATAAAGTCTATTTTAGTTTTACCTCATGGTAATGCTGATGCAGAAAGGGGATTTTCGGTTAACACTGCTCTGTTAAGGAAGGACAAGGCTAACTTAAAAGACTCAACTATAACATCATTAAGAATAGTTAAAGGGGCCATTAAACACTATGGATGTGTAAGTAAAGTTCCCATAACAAGAAATTTGTTAAATAGTGTTCGTGATTCACATAAATTTTATAAAGAGTATGTTGATAAGCTGAAGGAAGAAGAATCAAAAAAGGTAAAAGAAAGGAAGCAGAAAGAGAGGGAAAATAAGGAAAAGCAGCTAGAGAAAAAAAGAAAAGCTGAGTTTGATGACAAAATAAAAGAAAATGATGCAGAAATAAATAGACTTAAAAAAGATAAAGAAGCCTCCCTAGCAGTAATTCAAGAGGGAACAGAAAGAATGAGAAAAGCTGTAGAAAAACAAAATACTGTTGAAATAGCAATTGCCTCTAACTTGATCATACAAGGTTCAGCTGAAATAAAGAAAACTGAAAGTAAATTAGTTGTGGTGGAAGCAGAAAAAGATAGGCTAATCAGGAAAAGGTTAAAACAATAATATGAAAAAAGTAATTCAGTGAACAATTGTACATAGTTCTTGGTTTTCAATTACCTTTTTAGGATATTATAGTTTAATGTGAAACCTGAAAACTTTACTGTGAAAATCATGAATTGCTTCTGGTTCAACAGCATATTAATGTTCAAAGTGAAACTTGAATGTGGTAAATATACTTGAATATGATAATAACACGTGAAAATATAAGAACTGAACATTAGAAGTAAATCATACTTAAACTTTAGACATTAGACGTTATGCAAAAAATTTGGGTGTGAACTTCGACCATATATACTAATGGACTGCGCATTGGCAATAGCTGCATCAAAGCCGCCATGGCTCAAACATTGGGCACGTCATCATCAGACTCCAAATTTCGTGTACAAATGCTGTTATGATTACTAATTTACGCTGCAGAACTTCAGTGTTTTCGGTGTATTATGTGAATGCACCTCATATATAATGAAAACTCTTCAGGTAAGTTTACTTATGAGCTATATACATGCATGATCGTGTTGTTTACATTTTGTGATTTATAATGTGATGAACATTTGCGAAGAATTTGGAACATGCATTCCATTTTTTTTTCTTAAGTTACTATATTTTTATATCAATAGCTGCAAGTTTCTGGTTAAGTAATTGAACTTTATTGACTTAGGTATTTAATTCGTTTCTTACCCATGAAAAATCATAGAACTTTCTTTACTATATCGGTCAGAGCAACCATAAGCACAGCAGGTGTAACCCATCTTTTTGACTGTTGTCATGTGATTTTATGTTGGAGCCAGAAATTTTGATGTCATGCGCAGTCTACCAGTATATATGGTTGAAGGGTGTGAAGCAAACTCTTTACAATGTATACAAAGTTGTTTTACTAGATGTATACAAATATACATCTAGTTTTTATTGAAATACACTCCTAAAATTTTCCTAAAATTTTTCTAAAAATTCCTAAAATTCCTAAAATTCTTACCTAAAATTTTCCAGAAGTATGCTATGATCCCTGCAAAATCGACAGTGGCCTACATGATTGGCAAGTGGAAGATGAGAGGTGACTGTCGGAATGTGCCCCGACCCGGCAGACCCACAAAACTGGGAGTTACAGACCGACTGGTGCTGGCCAGAGAAATTCGAAAGAACCACACCAAATTGAGGGGCCACATCCGCGAGGAGTTTCAACAGGCATCCGGGAGTGCTCTTTCGATGAATACCATCCATCCGTAAGGAAGCCCATCTGCTCGGTTATCGTGGACGTGCTGCCGCCCACAAGCCTTTGATCACCAAGTCCAATAGTGCTGCTCGGCTAACGTGGTGCAAAGAACGTCGACAGTGGACTGTTGAACAGTGGAAACAGGTTCTCTGAAGCGACTGATCAAGGTTTACCCTCTCCTGTTTGGATGACAGGGTCTGGGTTTGGTGTCTGCCTAGAGAACGCCTCCTGTCGGAATGTATTGTGCCAACTGTGAAGTTTGGCGGCGGTGGAATTATGCTATGGGGGTGTTTCTCCTGGTATGGCACGGGACCCTTGGTCACAATTTCTGGTAGGCTCAACGGCGAGACCTTATGCACCATTTTGGATGACCATGCGCTTCTTACGTTGTGGCAGTTTTACGGGGTGGACCCATGTTACTTTCAGGATGACAATGCCACCTGTCATGTTGCGAGGTCCACCATGGCTTGGTATGGTGACAAGAGGGTTAATCGAATGGACTGGCCTGCGCAGAGCCCGGACCTTAACCCTATCGAGCACCTCTGGGACGAGTCGGAGCGTCGACTTCAGGGGTGCCCCCACCGTCCGAAATCGGTGAAGGAACTGACCTGTCTTCTCCAAGCCGAGTGGAAGAAAATACCGCTAGCCGTCGTACAACGCCTGGTGAGAGTATGTCCCGGAGGGTCACAGTTGTAATCACCGCTAGTGGAGGCTCCACCAACTATTGAAGGAGAATAAACTTCGCTTTCCTTTGCTATCAGAGGTGTCCAATTACTTGTTGGTAGATAGTGTAAATAAAAGGGATTTTCAAATCCAAGTGCTTTTAATTACAGAGGGTGAGTCAAAAGTTTTGCAGTATTTTGAATCACTTTGTCTTCATACGTACCTTTACCACTAAAGCTGACTAGCATTCAAAGTATAGGCCATGTTGTTGCACTGTCTTTAGCCATCAGTCTGTCAGTTCTTTGATTCTGCACAGTACCAGTTCTTGTCCTTTAAGACTGGCAAAACACAAGGAACTTCAGGGCATCGGTTCGATGCCCTCAAGTTCCTTGTGTTTTGCCCAGTACGTACTGAGTGTTGTTCCGCTGTAGGAGAGCGCGCTTTCTGTTTGCCAGCGCCGGGTACTACTCTTCCAAAACAGCATACGTTCGCTTCAGCTGTTCAGAGTAGAGGTTGGCGTTGATGGTCCGACCATCTTTTACAAATTCATAATGGATTATCCCCTTGAAATTCCACCAGATGCAGAGCATCACCTTGTGCTGGAAGTGCCCACATTTGGCAACAGGTTCAGGAAGCTGGCCCACACTCGACCACTGCCGTTGTGTGTTAGGATTACGGAAATGGGCCCACTTTTCATTGCACGTAACAATTCTCTTGGTGAAGCGTACGTCACGTGGGTTTTCTAGGAGTTTCGTGCACACTTTTACTCGACGGTTTGCTTTAGCTGGTGTCAGTTCGCGAGGGACAAATCGGCAGCTCCTGTAGACCTTGCCGAGGTGCTGAAGGTGACAAACCACGGTGGTCTGCGATGTGCCCAGCTCGCCTGATGATCTCCAAGTGCTGGTTGTTGAATTCACGGTTTGCGGCCTACCTGACCTTTGACTGGCTGTCGAGGTTTCTGTCACCTGAGCTAAATTTCTTGAACCATATCTGGTTGCTGTGCTCCGGTCCAAAAAACCTTCCCCGTTTTGCATGACAAATGTTTGTGTTGCTTGAGCAGCCTTATGCCAGAGTTCAAACTCAAAGCAAAAGTTGCCTAATTAGCCAGTTGTGGCTGTTCATCTTTTAGGAGTCCCAACCACAGACAGAGCGACAACGTGCAATGCTGTACAGCAACAACTACCACTTTATATCCTTTTCGACTGATTGCAGTGCGCAATTTAAAACTAGTTTAAACAGTGACATACCACCGCAGCATATGCCTTTAATGCAAATACTGCAAAACTTACGACTCACCCTCTGTAGTTCCATTATTATGCTATGGAAATGAGGTTATTACATATGAATGTGCAGGCTATTACCTCTTATTTAGGCACGCATTAAGTGTCCATTATCTCCACAATTACTCAATGTGTGTTAATTAATAACCCTTAGCTCATTTTGGGGTGTTTGAGGACCCATATCTTCAAAGGGGTTGGGAAAATAAATCCCAAACTTTGTTTTCAGGGTGCTTTTATGTTGTACTGCAACATGTAAAAAAAAAAAAAAAAATGAGGAAAATAAAAAAAAAAAAACTCCACAACTACAAGCACCTGGTGAATTCATATGGAATGACCCAATTGTAATTGTTAATTTTGCTGTGCTAATCATATTTATGGGTTTGTTTGTATTTCACCATTCAGTTGAAACACGTTCAGAATAGAGACAAATACTACAGACTTCCTGTAATTTCTATGGATTTTTAGGTTTAATGAATTACGGCAGTTCTGCAAAATTTTTTTTGCTTAAAAGTAACACGAAAGTTCTTGATAATGACAGTTACTTTTTTTAATGCTGCGAAAGCTAGGTATTTTAGTTACTTTTTGCTTAAAAGTAACACAAGAATTTAAAAATGACAATTACTTTTTTTTAATAAGACTATCGTTTCTTCCTTATATCTTTGGACTTCTGAGTTGGTCATCCTGTGAATCGCGGCTTTTTTTGTCAGGAATTATAGTTCACAGTTAAACATGACAAGTACAGGATTATACACAGATCTTTCTCCCTACCCCTGAATTTTGGTCTGCAATACTCCACTGTGGATTGTGCAAAGGAAATAATTGTTTTTCTCAGAATTTCACAATCTATGGCTTTATAAGTAGCAGATTATATGTCCGATATTTTTTACGGGCCTGTACATGGTTTCTACGCTCCTTGAAAACCTTTTGAATAAAACAAGTTCATTTTCAAGTCCTTGAAAGTACTTGAAAAAGTTTAAGGCTCTGTAAATAGTACTTGAATTTTTTTTTTTTTTTTTTTTTAAGTAACGAGCATGTGTTAAATAATTGTTTACATGCTAGAATGATGTATAGGAGATTTCTGTGTAGTTCTGATAAAACACCAAACTGATCAAATAGCGTAGAACTTGCATTCATCCCAGGGTAGTGTGTGGACAGCTGGTGCCATGGCAATGATATCACTACAGAGAGGGTCATAAAAAATGATTGATTAACAATAGACAGAAAATTCAAAAGGGAATTATGAGGCATACTTGCCAATCACTTTTCCACATGATCACCAAATCTGTTCAGGCATTTATCGGAATGCATGACCAACTTGTTTAACCCGGCTCGGTAGAAATCACGTCCCTGCCCATTGATCCAGTTCTCGGTAGCTGTTTTCACATCACTGTCGGAAGAGAACTTTCTTCCAGATAAGTGTTCCTTCAATTTCGGAAAAGGAAGTAGTCACTGGCTGCCAAATCTGGGCTGTATGGGGGTGGCTCCAGACTTCCCACTTGAACCTTTGCAGCAATTCTTGAGTTTTGCATGCAGTATGGGGCCTGGCATTGTCATGCAGGAAGATGACACCATCACTCAACATGCCAGGCCGTTTGCGTCGGATGGCTTCACGTAACCTTGTCAAAGTGGCACAATAACGATCGTCATTAACGGTATGGCCACGCTCCAGATACTCGACAAGGATAACACCGCATGCATCCCAGAATATGGTTGGCATAACTTTACCGGCAGAGGGTGTAACCTTAAACTTCTTTTTCGTTGGTGATCCAGCGTGTTTCCACTCCATACTGGCTCTTTTGGTTGTGGGGACGAAGTGATGAAGCCAAGTTTTATCCCCAGTAACGATGTGATCAATGAACTGCTGCCCGTCGGCATGGTGAGGCTGCACATAATTCGTGTGGCTTTCTGCTCCTCGGATAACGCACGTGGTACCTAGCGGGCACAAACCTTGGAATATCCCAAAACATCAGAAACGATACGCTGAACGGTACCATAGCTGAGTCCCAGCTCTGACACCATTGCACGCACAGTTACTCGTCGATCATTTTGAATCATTTCGTCAACTCGTGCCGTGTTGATTTCTGTCGTTGACGAACTTGGACGGCCGCTTGCTGCCCTGTTGTGGTTTTCCACATCCTCTCTGCCCGATTGAAAAGAGCGACACCATTTCGCTACATGTTGTCGACCGATTGCTTCTTCACCATAAATTTCCACTATTTGACTGTGAATTGCAGATGCGGACACATTCTTTACCCATAAGAACTGAATTACGGCTCGCACCTCCAAGCAGGACCACTTTTCTAAACGTCTTGCCATTTCAATCGCTCTCACGCGCCTGCAAACTTGCACTAACTTCCCAAACAACCGCAGTCAGACAACTAGCGCCATCTGTCTCCACTCTGGGCAACAAATGTACCCTCCACACTAATTACTTTTCCAATGCTGCTGCTTGTAACCTTTTTTTTTTTGGATCTATCCTTGTATTTGTAGCACTTGGGTACCAAAATATTTGTCCTAAAAGAACTTGTGCAATCAGGCTAGAAGGAATGCATCCTGCCCGCCATTTCGGAGTAAGAGGTTATTGGTTATTAAAAGTGGGTTCTGTACAATGATATGCAATCAAAAAAGAATATTGTGAAGCAGAACAAACTCTAATTCCTACTGCAAAGCTCAGCTTGAGGTCATGCTTTGTTAGTGGTGGGGTTGTGATGGAATTGCCTAAGGCGAGCTTCTGAAATCCAACAGAAAAACTGTTAAAGGAAACAACTTAAAAAACTGAGCTCAATACCTGCTTTTGTAAAGCATCCATCTTTGGTAGACTTCATGTCTACCAAAGATGGATGCTTCGGGGCAAAATAAAAAGGTATGACATTTTTTAATAAAATCTTAAGTGTTATATATATGCATAAGTTTGTTTTCAAATATCAGCAACAATATGTTACATTTTTGGATATTGATGATAGCATGTTAAGATATTTGTTTTACATAGCATAACTGCAACAGATTGAGACTGCTAAACTTTTTAATAAAAGTGCAACTGCTTATTTATTGATGAGTCATTTATATTACTTTTCAGAGGGAGATACTTCAGAAAAAAAGGATCTCAAATATTTTTTACTCTTCAAAAATTCTAGAGTGGACATTTCTCAAAGGGAATTGGCTAATATTTATGCATAGCATACTACATAGTGAGAAATATACTTTCTGATAGTTGGTTTGCCCTAGTATGCATTAATTTGCTCTTTGTGGTACATTTTGAAAATTCCTACTTTTTACCTACTTTTTTTTTTTCTGGAATTCCTACTTTTTTCTGAAAGATGGCTACACTCCCTGCATATGATAATTCGGGTTTAAAAAGTCCTTGAAAAGTGCTTGAATTTATTTTGCTTGGAAGAGTACGGACCTTGCTGTAGATTATATGCTGCCATGTATCTTAGGAAGAATTTTTTTTTCTGAATTTTATGGTCTGCAGATTATACAAAAGAAAATACGGTACTTTGATTGAATTAATGTGTGCAAATTATGAATTTTGCAAATAATTTTAATAAAATTAATCAAAAATTTTTTATTTTTTGAAAGCAGCAACTTGAATAATGGGAAAAGGAAATTGTGAAATGAATTGGAACTTTATTTTGCAATAACTGATTTAGGTGAAAGGGAAAAAGTTGAGAACAAGTATAGTTTATTACTTTTCATTCCAATCACCACCACACGTTTTTATTTACCGTATATACTCGCGTATAAGTCGAGAAATTTGGGACAAAATGAGAGCTTCAAAGTAATGGGGTCGACTTCTACGCGGGGTCTAAAAAAATCGTAAGTCCAAAAGTTCTTCCCGTGAGGCAAAAGGCAATCCATCCCAAAAGAAATAAAAATGCTGATGCAGTATTAATTACGAAATCGCAACCCTCCGAAAGAAAGAAAGAAAAAACACTGATGTAGTAGAATTACGAAATCGTGACCCTCCGAATTTCTCTGCGCTTTGAAAAGTCTCCTCTCTCCTGGCTTTGCGTATCCACAGCGCAGTCACAGCAGCGCATAGAAAGCTCCGCCCTTCCGACTACCAGTTATTGCGCTGACCTTCGACGTAACGGAGCCATGCGACAGCCAGTGTTAGGTGTTGCTTGTTCTTAATCGCACATGTTTTTCTTGTTCTAAATCGCACGTGTCTCGCTTCTCCTATTATGGGTGACACGGATTGTGTAAAGAAACGGATGTCCTATAACGCAGAATTCAAGTTGAAAGTGGTTTCTTTTGCAGAAAATACTTAACAACTGTGCTGCTTGACGTCAATTTGGTATTAACGAAAAACTGATTCGAGATTGCCGTAAAAAAAAAAAAACTGACTTGGTGAAAATCGCAAAAGGCGCTGCGCCGTGGAACATCTTTCCCAGAGCTGGAAAAAGTGTCTTGAATGATTAGATTGTGGGCTGCAGACAAAATGGTTACATTGTAACGCGAACTGGTATACGTTTGCGAGCAATGAAGCTCGCAAAAGATAAAAAGTTTGCAGCCGCGAATAACACTTTTTGTGCCTCACCAGGTTGGTGCACAAGGTTCATGAACCGCTATGGGTTGTGTCTATGTCAGCGCACCAAAATTGCACAAAAGTTACCTCGTGACCTCGAAGCAAAGATAATGGAATTTCAAAAGTATGTAATTCAAAAGAGAAAAGAGACTGCTTTTGAACTTTCCCAAATAGGGAACATGGATGAAACCGCCATGTGTTTCGACCTTCCTGGAAATAAGACGGTGAACCAAAAGGGCGAAAAAAATATCTTTATCAAAACGACTGGCCACGAAAAATCCAGTTTCACGGTTGTTCTTTCCTGTTTGGCCGATGGCAGTAAGCTACCTACGGTAATTATTTTCAAACGCAAAACTCTGCCGAAAAGCGTTGTCTTTCCGTCTGGTGTGCTCGTTCTTGCCCGTGAGAAAGGATGGATGAATGAATCCGGAACAATTGACTAGTTAAAGAATGTGTGGAACAAAAGGCCAGGTACACTTTTGAGGAAACCTTCTCTTTTGGTGTGGGATGTTTATTGCACACCATTGTGCAGAAGTGAAAAAAACTGCAGAAAATTCAAAAACAACTCTTGCTGTCATCCCAGGTGGGTTGACATGTGTTCTTCAACCACTAGATGTCTGCCTTAATAAGCCCTTTAAGGACAATGTGTGGAGGTATTGGGCAGATTGGATAAGTTCCGATTTGCCGACTGAAACCAAGGGCGGAAATCTAAAGAAGCCAGATATCGTTTTGATTGCGCGGTGGGTCAAGGATGCTTGGGATGCGATACCTGCGGAAATGGTCGTGAAATCATTCAAGAAATGTTGCATTAGTAACAAACTTGATGGCACAGAGGATGAGATTTTTATGAGTGTTATTTGACAGTGATTTTGATGACGCAGGCATAGATGGGAATACTGATGATGTTTATGATGATGCGCCGATGACGGAGAAAGACTTTTGAACTGTTTGGAGAGTCTGACTCGGAATCTGATTTTGAAGGGTTCCGATGAAGTTTTTGGGTATGCAAATTAAATTTAGTATTATATATATATAATTTTTTTCGTTTTCAAATGTTTTTGAATAAATTCATTGAAATGTTTTTTTCTCATTCCGGGATCGACTTATACACAAGTTTCTGATTTCTTACGATTTTTTTCTCTGAAAGTGGGGGGGGGGGGTCGACTTATACGCGAGTATATACGGTATGCATTACTTGAAATTTGTCTGTTTCGCCTGGCTCTTAGATTTGGAACCTATTTGTCAAACCCTGGTCATAGTATATTTTAAATTACAATTGCATTTTGCACCTTGCTACTGCTGATTTTCCACCCTGATGTAGGTACTTTATTATTATTTTTTTTTATTTCTGCAACATAGCAGAAAAGTTGTTTTATTGATATTAAAAATCTTTATTATTATTAGTGCAAAAAATTTCTGTTTAGATGTAAAAACTGATACTGTTTTCTAGGACAAAGAGTTGTCATTGTTAGATGTGAAGGAATAAATATTTCTGGAAGTTTCTTCAGGAATAAATGTAAGTTCTCAGTTCTTATACTAAAGTATAATATAGTAAGTGTGGAATTTATAAATAAATTTCTTTATGTACTATGGTCAACCTGTATCAGCAAAGTGGAAGTTTTCCAAGTATTATATATAGTAATGTTGCTTTTCTTACATTTATCATGATTTTCACACTGAGACTACTGCTTTTATTGTGTAAAAAGTTCTAATTTTCTTGACTTGCAGCACTTTGATTTTTTCTTAAAAGCTGCCTTGAATCATTCTTTTTAACCCTTTTATAAATATACTTCTGGTTTTTCCTTTTTTTATGAACAACACATTGTCTTCATTTTAAGACAAAAGTTAATGTTATATACCAAAAAGTCATGACTTGTGGGATTGACCAGTCATGCCAAAGAAAGTGAGTACTAACAGAGTTCATACACTTGAATTTCCTGCAAAAATGCAATTTTTAATGACTCCTGTAGAACTGGAATTAATGTATTCCTTTTAATACTGAACTGGTTTGGTCAGAAGATTTTGCTGCTTTACCTCACTGTATGGCCACAAAGACTTGCATTTCTGTAAAAGGTGCAAGTCCATTCAGAATGAATTATGAAAGAGAAACAATAGATTCTTGCTGCTAGTGTGAACAAAGCTGGTGTTTCAGCTGAAAGATCTTGCTATTCTTAATGTTTAATACGTACTAAGTAGGCAAACAGAAATATAAATATTTCACCCACTTCCACTAGTCATCCTGGGAAGGCATGTTATATTTCTGAATATGCAAGTAAAAAAAAATTTTTGCTGTTCATGGTCCCTAAAGGGCAGCAGTTTAAGATTTCAGTTTCTTGAGAATGTAATATCCTGCCTTTGAGGTTTGTATCAAAGTGAATGAAAAAAACAACAACTAAATCTTAAAAAGCTTGCTGATGCAAAGTGTCATCAGTACTGAGGTTACAGGCTTAGGGCTTTTGCTTCAGCTCGGTCCCTGCACTATGATAAAGAGGCACTCTAAAAAAATATTGTGTTACTGGGAAGGAAATTCAGCACCATGTGTGTATTTTATTTTGTTTGTTGCAGAAATGCAAGCCAAGCCTCTTAAGGTTTTGATAAATCAGAATGTCTTATCTCTACTAATGTGTATATGGCCGTCCCGGTGGTGCAGTGGTCTAAGCTATGGTTTCTGATAGTTTGTCTGAGATGGGTCTGGGTTCAAATCCGAGTGAGACGTGGATGCTGTGTTTGTCTTATGGTCCTGGCTTGCGCTTCCCTGGAACCAGTGGCCCTAAATTATGGACTGTCGATTGCTTATTGCTCACTGAGTTGCTCACGGTAGTTGTTAAACCCCTAATCGGAAAAAAAGTGTGTATATTTTTCTGCTTTCAATTAATGTATTCTAAATGCTTAGTGCTGCCTTTGCCAGATTTGTCTGAGGTGGGCTTGGGTTCGAGACCCAGATGGGGCGTGTGTGGTGTATTTGTCCAATGACTGTCCCTTTCCAGGAACCAGTTTAGCTCTAAATTAGAAATGGGTGACTGCTGGAGATGGGTCAAAAATCATGTCACTGTTAAGTGGCACAGATTTTATCTTAATGACCATGTCTTAATATAAATCTTCCCTGTCCAGGGGAGTTTTACTTGGAAGGTTTGTTGACTGCTCAAGGTCAGCTAAGCGAGATAGTTGCCATCCTGATTCCATCGGAGTAAATTGTGGAAATGGGGTCAGTGAGACAGCTAGTAGAATTCTGCCTAATGGGGAAACAATATATTTTTTTTTCTTCAATTTAGTGTTCAGTGATTTCTATGTTCTGTTCCTGCTTCATATACTTCAAACAGTGGTCATTTTGTCACTGTTAAAAGTAAGATAGTGGCAGTTGTGTCACTGTTGTTACTCTGACAAGAAAATCACTGTTTAAGCACACCTTGTGACTGATTTATAACACTCAAAGTTGCTCATGTTGGTCGTTAAACCCAGAAGGGGTGGGGGATAGCGTAGTTAACTTCACTGCAATTTACGAAATTTAAAACAAAGTACTGTGATTCTAGCAAAACTTATCCGGGGAGTATCATTTAGTTAGAAGTTTTGTGTTAGTACTACAATCAAAGGATGGCATAAAAGATAGGATTAAGAATAGCACAGTGATCATTGTGGACTTCATTTTAACTTGGATGTTTGACAGACACTTTGCTCCTAGCTTTTCTGGGTAGTGCAGTGTAAAGTGCTTGTTGATTGCCTTTATGAATGTGTAGGATAGCAATTACAAAGAACAAGGAGTAGTAATGCAGATGGCATTCATGGTTTACACTGAGGGCAGTTATCATTTGTAAATGCATTGCTCTTTCATTTTCCCTTTAACTGTAAGTTATATTGTTCATCCATTTAATTTTCTTTATCATTGTTTTATGTGAAATAGCTGTTAACATTTCTTTATGGACACGTTTTATGTGATGTGTTTCAGAGCTTTTTGTGATTGCTTCTCCTTTCAGTGTCTAAGAATAGTGTTTAATTAGTTCACACAGATTGTTAAACACAGTTTACTGTTCACAGTTCACACCAGAGTTCGCCAGCGTGGGCCCAGTTCGAAAAAACCCACCTGTGTTTTTTTTTTCAAAATTAGATTTTTTTCTACAATATTCCAAATTTAATCAGCACCCAATGAAATATTTTCTTTTACAATTAATAACAATAGGAATAATGATTAGATTCTCTTTCTTGCCTTCTCAGAGGTGATGGTTGACAGATTTTATTATTTAGAACACAAAACAAACCTTTCAGATCAGCTGACAAAGCAACTGATCTGAAATAAGAATATTAAACAATCCTGAAAATAATAAATGTTGCGTATACATAGCTTTCCACCTATAAAGAATAACTATATAATAAACCAATATTATTTTGAAGACATTTTTAAGACTTAAATTTTGAGTTCTAATAAGCAACAAAGCAAAAAAAAAAAAATGAAACGATTCATGGCAAAAGTATTTACTAAAAAAATGCTTTTCACCAATGAATTAATGTGATAATAATATTGTCTTCCACACCGATGCAGCTGACTCAAGCTTGACACACGAAGCCGGCAGTTCGTGCTGTGGTTGTCCGTTGTTCTGTGGGAAGGGCATGCACGCAAATTCTCAGTTATTTCGTCAGTGCTTTTGCTCCTCTGCAAAAAAACAGGTTTTCGCTCTGATGAGTGATGTGGGAGTAGAACTTGGAGATGGCGGGGGGAGGGAGCGAGTTAAAGCAAATAAAGTAACGTCACTCCCGTGTCTGCACTTACGCATGGGAGCAGCCTGCCTCATTGTATTAGTAAGTCAGTGACGGAGAGGAGGTGTTGTATCTTTGAGGTGTTGTATCTTTGTTTCCCTGATGAAACGTTTGTGGTTTTTTGTTTAGGCAAAAGTGATGTTTTTTTTTGTGTGTGTGTGTGTGATGTATGAATGTTTCTAGGAATTTGAAAGTTTACACGGTTTAAGTTCAGTTCGTCATCAACGATGGAATTTTTAACCAAAACTGATGATCTCAAGACATTAGAGGCTTCAGTCAAAAATAAATTCCGGTGGGATTGGCTAGAAAAAAAGACCCAAAAGGAGAAAGCTGTGGTATGGTGTCGGAAAATTGATACAGCTGGTCATGTTTCTACATATATAAGTGGAGTACGTGCTACAGTTTTGCCTCCAAAACCTGTTGAAGCAATTATAACGGCTACTTGTAATAGTAAAGGTTCTTCTCCTATTTGGTACACAAACAAAACACTGCAAATGAAGGATGTTGGAAACGTAAGCATCAGCCTGATAGCGTCTCCGCTAAAAAATAAATGAAGATTGCACACTTTTTAAGAAATAGTGTTATTTTATTAGTAAATATAACTTTGATGAACATATGAGGTAAATATAACCTCACATGTTCATTTATGTCTCGAGTTTATGCATTGGCACCGTTGGGAAACGCCGATGATTTCAGGGTTTCGTGCCTTGCCTTGCAAACACCTCTGTAGGAAGAATGAAATCTCTATTTTACAGTTACATATAAAATTGAAAAACACACATTTAAATTTTTTGAAAAATGGACTTTGATCTATATTGAGCTAACTAATAATGATACCATTCCCAATCACACACATATTTAAGGCTTTTCATAACAATGACAAAATCAGTAAGCGAGAGTTGCTTTATGTTACTGCAGAAACTACAATAATCTGTATTTTCGGTCTTTAAATTTAGTAACTGATTAGTTTAAGATTTAAACAGAAATTTTAGACTTCATAATTTTATCACTGAAGAGTATAGGAATTTTGAAATATATATTCCATTAATCCATACTATAAAATATATGTATAGATTCAAAAATGAAAAATAATTTCCTTTAGAGAAATTCCCTGGATTCCCCCTCCTACTTCAATCACACACAGTGTTGTTCTTCACAACATAGTCAAACTGCAAATCTTCACCCATCTATGTCCTAATTTGTATCAGAGTAACATTTCCCCTTCTGTATATTACGTTTGAATTATACATTTGACACTATTGGCTTTTCCCTTTTTCCTTCCTATCTGTTTTATTGTTGCTGGTTCTTCTGAGAATTGAGATCATTCTCTTAGATGTGTCCAAAGGCAATTTTAGCTGGCCATTGACCATACTAGTGTGCCTGTCAAAGTGGAGTTCTATCTCCCCTGCCTCAACCATACTTCTATGAATAATTGCTCTCTAAAAAAGCACTAAGACTACCAACAAAAAGATATCAATTCCCTTCCCATGCAATCAGCACTCATGGAAACGTTGTAGGAAAAAGAACTGATTCCTCTTCTTAAAATTCAGAAAAAAGCCCACCAGCAGAAATGCAATCAATACTATTTTGTAGTCTGCCTAAGGTGAAACTGATAGTGACATCCCCCCCCCCTCCCAATATATATGCCACAACAATGAAGAGTGGTGTGCTCCTAACGTAACCCAGCACACTCCTTTGATAAAATCTGACTACTAGTAGCCTCTGACCAAAAATTAATCGTTCAAGCTGAATTTTTTTCCTAAGAGTCCGAATGTGAATAAGAAATTCTATGTGCATGTTATATTTTCCAATGGCTTTTCGTTGTGATCAGAAAAAAAACTGAGCTGTGGACCAATGAAACAAATTTTTGGATCCTGTATCATAACATGCCTTCCCTTTCACTACAGGAATTCATGGTTCATACACTACCCCAATCATAGAACATCCACTTTATTCTCCTGACAAAATATATCAACCAATTTATGATTGCTAGTGATTCCAAAAACATGCATCACTAACTGAAACTATAAGATATGTTCTCTCCCCTGCCCCCCTTTTTTTAGTTGCTATCAATGATGAAACATCACCCAATTTAGGACTGCTGGTTATTTCAAAAACATGCATCACCAACTGAGATGGCTACTCTATTTTTAATCTCTTTGTTGTATGCACATCCAGTTATTTGCAGTCAGTAGTAGTTTTATATATATTTTTTTGTATTTATGTGTGAAGTTTCTGTGTGCGATGTAAGAATGCTGGTTGGAAACAATTTTTCTATTTTACACATAAAAAGGCATCAGTATGAGTAAGCTAAAGAACTTGCAAAATAATAATGCCTCTACATGTTTCAACCTAACAACAGTTATGTTAATTATTAATTGGCTCCTGACCTGATGAAGGCATAACTGTTGTTAGGTTGAAACATGTAGAGTGTTTTTATTGCTATGTAAGTTCCTTGGCTTACTTGATGCATTCTTATGATTTTGTATGTATTTGCTGTTAGTGATGAAACATATGACCCAATTTATAATTGCTCGTGATTTCAAAAACATGCATCACTAACTGAGACAACTACCGTAATTTTCAGACTAAAGGCCGCAGGTGAGAAATTTTGCAATCTTGGAAGCAAAAGTTGCCGTAAGGGCCGCACCTGTGAAGTTCTGGTGCTGCTCATTAAACTAAATTATCTTCCTTATTTTCATGAATTAACTCGTACCCAACATGGTTATATGTGTTTTTCAAAGGCTAATTCTGCAATTCAGTGTCGATCTGCTTTATGCACTTATTTTTTCATGCTGACAAAATTTTTTATTTATACATTTTTATTAATCATGCTAATGATGTTATTTGTTTGCCTTTATTAAATGCTCAAAACCATTTATGTAATCAATATAAATCACAGTTAATCTTAAGACTCCCGTTAGAATATCACATTGCTCGTAAAACAGCACATTTGTCTGAATTCCATTCAATGTAGATGTCTGCTACAGGATGGTTCTCTGTTCACCGCGATACAATCCGTCTTAGAAGTAATTAACTTATAAATTATCGCTTGTAATGCTTTTGATTAATGTTTTATTTAATATGTTCCTTCTACGTTATGCTTTTTCCCTCATCTACAGATGTTTTTGTTTGAAGGAAGTTGCGCTTCCTTTTACCAGCTGCCTTGCACGTGTTTGCGAATCTGGCTGCCAACACTTCGAAACAGTGGTGCCGCTTTCTCTCTTTCAAGTGGTTTGACCTACTTTCATTTACTGCGCACTGAGCCTTCGCGCTGAGCTCCGCTTTTATGTGAATGGGAAAACTCTTCCTTCTTTTTTCTTTTCCAGCCAGAGGCTTCAACTTCCACTATAGTCAGTCAATAAAAAAAAGAAAAAAAAATTAAAATCAAAGTAAAACTCAGGGAGCACACAGCCAAGAAACACCTGTATCACATGCCAGATTAACCAAGAAGAGTGAACAGAATTTGTCTTTCCGTCCCGCCAGTGTTCTTTGGAATAGATCTCTGCTAATGGAATCGTCCTGGGGCAGGCTTTTGCATTGTTCATGTTTCTTAAGCTTTTGTTCAGGGAAGTGCCCATCAAACCGGTCTCCCCACTCCAGTGAAAATCAACGCTCCTTCCCTTGGTTGCATGGCACCTTCCTGCATGATGTATGCTGCAGCCAACGAAAGAGATACGCTGGGCGCGCTTATCCACAGAAGCCTCGGACGTCACTCTACTCGTCTGTGTGCTTATGTCCCCATTCCATCCCCCACGCAAAGGGCATTTGTGTCGGGCATTCCTGTCCTCCCCCATTTTCCCTCCTAAACCAACATCAGGACAGCAGAGTTATCGTTTAAATAGACGTGTCTAACGTATGAGTAGAAAGGGGGAAAACTTGATCCACAGTCAAGTTTGTGAAAAAAAAAAAAAAAGACGTCTGAAAAAATTTACTAAGCATCTGCATGAAAAAGGGGGCGAGGGTAAGAAACAGTTATCAAAAACAAATTCGGCACCGGAAATTTGTCACTTTATAGTAAGAGCCGGGCTCTTAGCCCAAAAATTACGGTACTTTTTTTTTTTTTATCCCTTTGTTGTATGCACATCCATTTTTCACTCAGTTGTGGACTGTATATATTGTATTTATATATTCATAAATTTTCTGTGTATAACGTAAGAATACTGGTTGAAAACTTTTATTTTACACACACAAAAAGGCATCAGTAAGTTAAAGAGCTAAAAATAAAGTGTTGTACATGTTTCAACTTAACTGCAGTTATGTTAATTATTAATGGACTCCTGACCTGATGAAGACATAACTGTGGTTAGGTCAAAACATGTGGAGCATTTCATTATTTTGTAAGTTTCTTAGCTTACTTTTTTTATGTGTAAAAGGAAAAATAATTGTTTCCAACCAGCATTCGCATGAGTTTGTGTTTATTTGCTGTTAGTGATGAAATGTATCATTGGTGATGAAATGTAGGTCGAAAGCTCCCAACTTACGAACTTTCTTGTAAAAGTTCTATTCTCTGAACGTAACTAGTGTGTTAAACTTACCTTTATTTGTTACGTAACCCCAATTTACGACTGCTGGCGATTTCAAAAATGTGCATCACCAACGGAGACAGCTAATATTTTGTTCAATCTCTTTGATGTATACACTGTTTTGTATTTATTTGCTGTCAGTGATGAAACCTATCACCCAATTTATGATTGCTGGCGATTTCAAAAACATGCATCACCAACTGAGACAGCTAATATTTTGTTCAATCCCTTTGATGCAACACTAAAAGTGTCAGAAAAACTGGTACACCAGTCTAATACTTGGTAGGTCCCCCACGGGATTGCAGGACCGCACAAATACGACGGGACATGGACTCCACTAGCTTCTGGGAATATGCTGTAGGTAATGCACACCATACTTCCTGCAGAGCGTTCCACAATTCGGGTGTATTCTGAGGTCTCTGATTCCTGTGTTCTATCACGTTCAGATCTAGGGACTTGGGTGGGAATGGCAGCACCCTAAACTCAGATGAATGCTTCTCTAACCATAATGTGGCATCCCGACACTTGTGTGGAGGTGCATTGTCCTGCTGGAACAGGCCCAACCCATCAGCATGAACGGGTGTACCTCGTCAGAAAGGATGCGCACATAGTGTTGGCTGGTCACAGACGTTTGTAGATGTACCAGGGGTAACAGTGAAGTCCAGCTAAACACACCCCATACCATTACGGATCCCCCACCAGCCGGTACAGTTCCCTGTTGACAGGCGGGATCCATGGCTTCATGGGGTTTGCGCCACACACGAATTTTTCCATCTGCCCGATACAGTTCGAAGCGTGACTCGTCAGACCAGGCTACTTGTTTCCAGTCGTGAAGTGTCCAGTGGCGGTGTTACCGTGCCCAAGCAAGGCGCATAGCTCTGTGTCGTGCACCCATCAAGGGGGCACGAGTTGGGCGTCGGCTCCCAAAGCCAATATCGCGCAGGGTACGTTGCACAGTCCGGACGCTGATGCTTGTTGAGGCTCCAGCATTGAATTCCGATGATACCTGCGAGAGTGTTGCACGCCCATCGCGTGAAACGATTCTTGACAGCCGACGATGGTCACGTTCGTCCAATGTCTTTTACGGCCACGCTGGTATCATAGGTTGGAGGTTTTGCCAAAATTCTTGTAGTCACGGTACACCCTTGCAATGGTCGTATGTGAAAATCGGAACTTCGTTTCTTCCTCTGAAATATTAAGGCCCATCTCATGAGCGCCAGCTATGACGCCGCATTGAAAATCGCTTAAATCGTTATTACTTGTCATTCTCATGCCGAAAACAGCTCTGACAGCTGGCAAGGATGTCTATCGCTTTATATACGCACTGGCAGACGCACAGAGGTGACGTTGCTATGTATTTTACATTAGCTCGTCTGTACCAGTTTTTCTGGCACTTCACTGTATACTGTTTTGTATTTATTTGCTGTCAGTGATGAAACCTATCACCCAATTTATGACTGCTGGTGATTTCAAAAACATGCATCACCAACTGAGACAGCTAATATTTTGTTCAATCTTTTTGATGTATACACTGTAGTGTTCGATTTACACAGTGGTCCGCTGGCTATTGGCCAGTAAAACTTTCATCGGACCACTGAAGTATTGACTTTACTGGCCCGGATGGATAGTAATTTTTTTTTTCTAAATTGTCACAAGTTAAAAATGAATTAGTATTTTTTTTTACCTTGCTGTATGGTTATTTTTTGCGGATCAATGGGCATTTTGGTTGGCCAGTGGTTTGCAAATTCTAGTGGTCTGCTGGGCCAGTAGATGATTCATTTCTTATTCTAACACTGCACTGTTTTATGTTAATTTGTTGTCAGTGATGAAACATCTCCCCCAATTTACGACTGCTGGCGATTTCAAAAACGTGCATCACCAACTGAGACGGCTAATGTTTTGTGCAATCCTTTTGATGTGTACACTGTTTTGTATTTATTTACTGTCAGTGATGAAACCTATCACCCAATTTATGACTGCTGGTGATTTCAAAAACATGCATCACCAACTGAGACGGCTAATGTTTTGTGCAATCCTTTTGATGTGTACACTGTTTTGTATTTATTTACTGTCAGTGATGAAACCTATCACCCAATTTATGACTGCTGGTGATTTCAAAAACATGCATCACCAACTGAGACGGCTAATGTTTTGTTCAATCTCTTTGATGTATGCACTGTTTTGTATTTATTTGCTGTCAGTGATGAAACCTATCACCCAATTTATGACTGCTGGTGATTTGAATAACATGCATCACCAACTGAGACAGCTAATGTTTTGTTCAATCCTTTTGATGTATACACTGTTTTGTATTTATTTGCTGTCAGTGATGAAACCTATCACCCAATTTATGACTGCTGGTGATTTCAAAAACATGCATCACCAACTGAGACAGCTAATATTTTGTTCAATCTTTTTGATGTATACACTGTAGTGTTCGATTTACACAGTGGTCCGCTGGCTATTGGCCAGTAAAACTTTCATCGGACCACTGAAGTATTGACTTTACTGGCCCGGATGGATAGTAATTTTTTTTTTACCTTGCTGTATGGTTATTTTTTTGCGGATCAATGGGCATTTTGGTTGGCCAGTGGTTTGCAAATTCTAGTGGTCTGCTGGGCCAGTAGATGATTCATTTCTTATTCTAACACTGCACTGTTTTATGTTAATTTGTTGTCAGTGATGAAACATCCCCCAATTTACGACTGCTGGCGATTTCAAAAACGTGCATCACCAACTGAGACAGCTAATATTTTGTTCAATCTCTTTGATTGATGCACTGTTTTGTATTTATTTGCTGTCAGTGATGAAACCTATCACCCAACTTATGACTGCTGGTGATTTGAAAAACATGCATCACCAACTGAGACAGCTAATGTTTTGTTCAATCCTTTTGATGTATACACTGTTTTGTATTTGTTTACTGTCGGTGATGAAACCTATCTCCCAATTTATGACTGCTGGTGATTTCAAAAACATGCATCACCAACTGAGACAGCTAATGTTTTGTTCAATCTCTTTGATGTATGCTCTGTTTTGTATTTATTTGCTGTCAGTGATAAAACCTATCACCCAATTTACGACTGCTGGTGATTTCAAAAACATGCATCACCAACTGAGACGGCTAATGTTTTGTGCCATCCTTTTGATGTGTACACTGTTTTGTATTTATTTACTGTCAGTGATGAAACCTATCACCCAATTTATGACTGCTGGTGATTTCAAAAACATGCATCACCAACTGAGACGGCTAATGTTTTGTGCAATCCTTTTGATGTGTACACTGTTTTGTATTTATTTACTGTCAGTGATGAAACCTATCACCCAATTTATGACTGCTGGTGATTTCAAAAACATGCATCACCAACTGAGACGGCTAATGTTTTGTTCAATCTCTTTGATGTATGCACTGTTTTGTATTTATTTGCTGTCAGTGATGAAACCTATCACCCAATTTATGACTGCTGGTGATTTGAATAACATGCATCACCAACTGAGACAGCTAATGTTTTGTTCAATCCTTTTGATGTATACACTGTTTTGTATTTATTTGCTGTCAGTGATGAAACCTATCACCCAATTTATGACTGCTGGTGATTTCAAAAACATGCATCACCAACTGAGACAGCTAATATTTTGTTCAATCTTTTTGATGTATACACTGTAGTGTTCGATTTACACAGTGGTCCGCTGGCTATTGGCCAGTAAAACTTTCATCGGACCACTGAAGTATTGACTTTACTGGCCCGGATGGATAGTAATTTTTTTTTCTAAATTGTCACAAGTTAAAAATGAATTAGTATTTTTTTTACCTTGCTGTATGGTTATTTTTTTGCGGATCAATGGGCATTTTGGTTGGCCAGTGGTTTGCAAATTCTAGTGGTCTGCTGGGCCAGTAGATGATTCATTTCTTATTCTAACACTGCACTGTTTTATGTTAATTTGTTGTCAGTGATGAAACATATCCCCCAATTTACGACTGCTGGCGATTTCAAAAACGTGCATCACCAACTGAGACAGCTAATATTTTGTTCAATCTCTTTGATTGATGCACTGTTTTGTATTTATTTGCTGTCAGTGATGAAACCTATCACCCAATTTATGACTGCTGGTGATTTGAAAAACATGCATCACCAACTGAGACAGCTAATGTTTTGTTCAATCCTTTTGATGTATACACTGTTTTGTATTTGTTTACTGTCGGTGATGAAACCTATCACCCAATTTATGACTGCTGGTGATTTCAAAAACATGCATCACCAACTGAGACAGCTAATATTTTGTTCAGTCTCTTTGATGTATACACAGTTTTGTATTTATTTGCTGTCAGCGATGAAACCTATCATCCAATTTATGACTGCTGGTGATTTCAAAAACATGCATCACCAACTGAGACGGCTAATGTTTTGTGCAATCCTTTTGATGTACACTGTTTTATGTTTATTTGCTGTCAGTGATGAAACCTATCACCCAATTTATGACTGCTGGTGATTTCAAAAACATGCATCACCAACTGAGACAGCTAATGTTTTAATTCCACTTAGTAGTTCTAATTCTGACTATTATATAGCTCTAATTATTGTACTATTCTCTTTTCGTGCGATATTTCAAAGTAACTTGTACAAAAAACTAGCGGATAATGCTTACCTTGGCATTCCTTTCTAGCGACAGGAACATTTCACGCACGTGTTTTCAGGTCTTTGTTGATGTTATTGTCCTAAAGTCCGTTGTATGCGATGACTGGCTTTACTTCTCACACTTTTCGCTATGTATACTCATTGGATCTTTGCCTTAGGATTCAAACATCAATTTTTACCGTTCTTTTTACTCGAAATTTTCGCCCATACTCTGGGCATCTTCAAGAGCGTGGCGACTTTACCACCGATGTTCGTGGTTAACTTCGCGCTAATGGAGTCCAATACTCCTTGTTGCCATTCGTCGGAAAAACTTTCCTGGATATATTTCGTTATCAAGCCCGGCTGGCGGCATCTATGTTTCGTTAAGAACTTTTTGTTTCCGTATTTTTTTTTTATTATTATTATTATTATTTTTTTTAGTTTGCTTCTCCTATCCTGGTTTTCTTGTCTTTTTTTGCCTGTTTTTCTTTTGTTGTTTTTCTTGTCTTATTAAAGTTCTTTCCACAGGCCCGATAATGTGCTCGGGTCATTCTGGTTACATACCCTTGCTTTATTTTTGTAGATTAATATTGCTTCTTCCCTCCTCATTTTCCTTTCCGATTTTTTATTCTTTTTTAGCATTTTTAATTTCATCGAACTTTGGGAATGTCCGGTTTTCCAAGCAGAATTGCACTAAAGCAGTTTTGGCTTCTTTTTTTTTTTGCCAGTTAGATATGTGTTGTTTAAGTCTTTTGTTAATCTGTTTTTCGTACTTCCAATGTACAATATTGGGGTTATGTGTGCTATTGGAATTTCGTAGGTTCCCGATTCTTCTAGCATTTTTTCCTCTGTTTTTTTGTTGACAGTCATACTTTTCACAGTGTGCACTGAGCTTCCTAGTTGTAAGTCATATTTAGCACAGTGCCTATTGATTTCTTTACTCACTCCTTCCAGGTATGGGAAAGCTCCAATTTATTTCAATTTTTTATTTCTCATCTTCCTTTGGTTGTGCACTTCTTGGCCTTCTTTACTCTGAGTCATATGCTTTTTACTCTCTTGTATCCATTTATTAATTAGCTTGCTCGGGTACCCATACTCTTGTGATATTTTCGAGATAAACTCTAGCTCTTGATTTTTTAGCCTGTTAGACGTGTGTGTACGCTCGCCGTATCAAGTTTACTATGCTGTTTTTTTTATGTATCACTGGATGGTGCGACGAGTATGGTATCAGTACAGGTATGTAAGTTGCTTTTCTGAACACAGAGTATTCAAAACTATTTTTGTTTTTCTTTAGTTGAATGTCCAGGAAGGATAGGCAATTATCCTCTTCAAACTCAATAGTTAGCTCTATGGTGTTACAGATTTAGCTAAACTGCTGTGCTAGATCTTGTAGCTCGGCTTTGTTAAGTTTAGACATTATAATAATGTCGTCAACATATCGAGCATGAAGTATTGGTTTTTCAGGTAAATTTTGAATAATTTCTTTTTCGAGGTATGCCATAATCACTTCTGCGTATCATGCCGATAATGGGGATCCCATAGGGCCACCTTGCGTTTGTTTAAATATATTTCCTTCAAAATGGAAGATGTTGTTTTCCTTGATGAAATATAAGGTATTCTTTAGCTCTTTCAGTTGTGACAAGTTTAGTTCTTTGTTGATGCTTAGTTGTTGCATAATCAATTCGATGGCTAGCTCGACAGGAGTGTTTGGGTATAACGCCTTAACATCCATGGAGGCCATAGTTATTTGCTCTAGGTCTTGATTAATTAATTTGATTTTTTTCTATAAACTCATAGCTATTCTTTAATGTATATTGATTCCTCATGAATATTGGGGATAGATAGTTGTATATCTTTTTTTCTAGGTTGATGAGTGGTGAGTTTTTTTTGATAGAATCAGTCTTAAAGGTGTTTTCTTTATGAATTTTAATTTTCGAGAATATTTTTGGCATCCCTGCTCCCATTGGAGGGTTTGCATTTTTTATTTCTGTTGGTAACGTGCTGTGGTTCCTTATATTAGCCAGGAAGGTAAGTTGTATGCTAGAAGAATCAGGAACCTACGAAATTCCAATAGCACACATACCCCCAATATCGTACATTAGAAGTACGAAAAACAGATTAAAAAAAAGACTTAAACAACACATATCTAACTGGCAAAAAAAAAAAAGCCAAAACTGCTTTAGTGCAATTCTGCTTGGAAAACCGGACATTCCCAAAGTTCGATGAAATTAAAATGCTAAAAAAGAATAAAAAATCGGAAAGGCAAATGAGGAGGGAAGAAGCAATATTAATCTACAAAAATAAAGCAAGGGTATGTAACCAGAACGACCCTAGCACATTATCGGGCCTGTGGAAAGAACTAATAAGACAAGAAAAACAACGACAAAGAAAAACAGGCAAAAAAAGACAAGAAAACCAGGATAGGAGAAGAAAATTAAAAAAAAAGTGTTCTTAACGAAACATAGATGGCGCCAGCCGGGCTTGATAACGAAATATATCCAGGAAAGTTTTTCCGACGAATGGCAACAAGGAGTATCGGACTCCATTAGCGCGAAGTTAACCACGAACGTCGGTGGTAAAGTCGCCACGCTCCTGAAGATGCCCAGAGTATGGGCGAAAATTTCGAGTATAAAGAACGGTAAAAATTGATGTTTGAATCCTAAGGCAAAGATCCAAGGAGTATACCCAGCGAAAAGTGTGAGAAGTAAAGCCAGTCATCGCATACAACGGACTTTAGGACAATAGCATCAACAAAGACCGGAAAACACGTGCGTGAAATGTTCCCGTCGCTAGAAAGGAATGCCAAGGTAAGCATTATCCGCTAGTTTTTTTGTACAAGTTACTTTGAAATATCGCTCGTAAAAGAGAATAGTACAATAATTAGAGCTATATAAAATAGTCAGAATTAGAACTACTAAGTGGAATTGATTCGTTATACATGCATTAGAATCGGCCACGGGCGGAACAACGATACATGAACGGATAATGAAGTATAAAAGCCTGCTGACGCCTAAAGAACTAAACATCATAAGGAAGTTTAAAAAAAGAAAATTAAACCGGTAAAAGAAGATATCCAAATAAAGTTCTTAACGAACTGTAGAGACTTTAATATTATACCAAAATACTTACGAATTTCCAACAAACCTATGCATGGAAAAGACAAAAGGCTGCTACTGACGTGTCAAGAGAAAAGACTAAGTGCAGAAATCATTTATAAAAGAAAACAACTATACCAAAACCACATTCAGTGCTATAATATGTGGAACCAGATACTGAATATATGAATTTTAACGGGACATGGAAAACCCTTATTATAGACGATGTTCTCACTGAAATTAATGAAATAGTCGAAAGCCAACAAAAGGCGGCAGAAAGCTCAACTGCCAAGAAATTTAATACCCTTTTAGATGGAATCAAAATGAGGGGTGATGAAAGTACAGAATACCCAGTGTTTGTGAATCAATCATTGAGAGCGCTAACTTTTAGTGAAAAGGCAGTGCTACAACGTGGGAAAAAAATACCCATTTCCACCTAAAACCCCAAGAACAGAAGAGTACATTCCTATCTTAGAAGATATTGTGCAGCCAGTGCATCCAGAACATGCTACCGATCTAAGGTTTAAGCTATTCAGAATCATGCTGAAAGAGTATAACGCTAAGCACAAAAAAAAAAAAAAAAAAAAAAACTAAGATTAATAAATTAAAGTATGACAGAAAACAACTAGTAAATCTTTGCAAAGACCCCACGATCAAATTCTGCAAAGCGGACAAAACAGGGCAAATTGTTATTATGGACACTTCGGAATATAATGATAAAATGCGGACGGCCATCTCAGAGCTACTGTGCGATAGCATCAACAAAGATCCCACCGACAAGCAACTTACCTTCCTGGCTAATATAAGGAACCACAGCACGTTACCAACAGAAATAAAAAATGCAAACCCTCCAATGGGAGCAGGGATGCCAAAAATATTCTGGAAAATTAAAACTCATAAAGAAAACACACCTTTAAGACTGATTCTATCGAAAAAAAAACTCACCACTCATCAACCTAGAAAAAAAGATATACAACTATCTATCCCCAATATTCATGAGGAATCAATATACATTAAAGAATAGCTATGAGTTTATAGAAAAAATCAAATTAATTAATCAAGACCTAGAGCAAATAACTATGGTCTCCATGGATGTTAAGGCGTTATACCCAAACACTCCTGTCGAGCTAGCCATCGAATTGATTATGCAACAACTAAGCATCAACAAAGAACTAAACTTGTCACAACTGAAAGAGCTAAAGAATACCTTATATTTCATCAAGGAAAACATCTTCCATTTTGAAGGAAATATATTTAAATAAACGCAAGGTGGCCCTATGGGATCCCCATTATCGGCGTGATACGCAGAAGTGATTATGGCATACCTCGAAAAAGAAATTATTCAAAATTTACCTGAAAAACCAATACTTTATGCTCAATATGTTGACGACATTATTATAATGTCTAAACTTAACAAAGCCGAGCTACAAGATCTAGCACAGCAGTTTAGCAAAATCTGTAACACCATAGAGCTAACTATTGAGTTTGAAGAGGATAATTGCCTATCCTTCCTGGACATTCAACTAAAGAAAAACAAAAATAGCTTTGAATACTCTGTGTTCAGAAAAGCAACTTACATACCTGTACTGATACCATACTCGTCGCACCATCCAGTGATACATAAAAAAAACAGCATAGTAAACTTGATACGGCGAGTGTACACACACACGTCTAACAGGCTAAAAAATCAAGAGCTAGAGTTTATCTCGAAAATATCACAAGAGTATGGGTACCCGAGCAAGCTAATTAATAAATGGATACATGAGAGTAAAAAGCATATGACTCAGAGTAAAGAAGGCCAAGAAGTGCACAACCAAAGGAAGATGAGAAATAAAAAAGTGAGTAAAGAAATCAATAGGCACTGTGCTAAATATGACTTACAACTAGGAAGCTCAGTGCACACAGTGAAAAGTATGACTGTCAACAAAAAAACAGGAAAAAATGCTAGAAGAATCAGGAACCTACGAAATTCCAATAGCACACATATCCCCAATATCGTACATTAGAAGTACGAAAAACAGATTAAAAAAAGACTTAAACAACACATATCTAACTGGCAAAAAAAAAGCCAAAACTGCTTTAGTGCAATTCTGCTTGGAAAACCGGACATTCCAAAAGTTCGATGAAATTAAAATGCTAAAAAAGAATAAAAAATCGGAAAGGCAAATGAGGAGGGAAGAAGCAATATTCTACAAAAATAAAGCAAGGGTATGTAACCAGAACGACCCTAGCACATTATCGGGCCTGTGGAAAGAACTAATAAGACAAGAAAAACAACAACAAAAGAAAAACAGGCAAAAAAAAAAAAAAAAAAAAAAAACAAGAAAACCAGGATAGGAGAAGAAAATTAAAAAAAAAAATACGGGGAAAAAAAGTGTTCTTAACGAAACATAGATGGCGCCAGCCGGGCTTGATAACGAAATATATCCAGGAAAGTTTTTCCGACGAATGGCAACAAGGAGTATCGGACTCCATTAGCGCGAAGTTAACCACGAACATCGGTGGTAAAGTCGCCACGCTCCTGAAGATGCCCAGAGTATGGGCGAAAATTTCGTGTATAAAGAACGGTAAAAATTGATGTTTGAATCCTTAGGCAAAGATCCAGCGAAAAGTGTACCCAGCGAAAAGTGTGAGAAGTAAAGCCAGTCATCGCATACAACAGACTTTAGGACAATAACATCAACAAAGACCGGAAAACACGTGCGTGAAATGTTCCTGTCGCTAGAAAGGAATGCCAAGGTAAGCATTATCCGCTAGTTTTTTGTACAAGTTAGCTAATGTTTTGTTCAATCCTTTTGTTGTATACACTGTTTTGTATTTATTTGCTGTCAGTGATGAAACCTATCACCCAATTTATGACTGCTGGTGATTTCAAAAACATGCATCACCAACTGAGACAGCTAATATTTTGTTCAATCTTTTTGATGTATACACTGTAGTGTTCGATTTACACAGTGGTCTGCTGGCTATTGGCCAGTAAAACTTTCATCGGACCACTGAACTATTGACTTTACTGGCCCGGATGGATAGTAATTTTTTTTTCTTCTAAATTGTCACAAGTTAAAAATGAATTTGTATTTTTTTTACCTTGCTGTATGGTTATTTTTTTACTGACCAATGGGTATTTTGGTGGGCCAGTGGTTTGCAAATTCTAGTGGTCTGCTGGGCCAGTGGTTTGCAAATTCTAGTGGTCTGCTGGGCCAGTGGTTTGCAAATTCTAGTGGTCTGCTGGGCCAGTAGATGATTCATTTCTAATTCTAACACTGCACTGTTTTATGTTAATTTGTTGTCCCGTGATGAAACATATCGCCCAATTTATGACTGCTGGTGATTACAAAAACATGCATCACCAACTGAGACAGCTAGTTTACAAAAAAAAAAAAAAACCTCCCATTGTTATATACACTTGCATTTATTTGCATTCAGTGAACTAACATAAAATTTGGATGTGCATGTAACTTTAAAAAACAAAAAAAGAAAGAAAATGTATATGACTACAGATCTGGCAGTCATTGTCCATCCATTAAAGAAAAAGCTTCCTTAAATTTTGTGTGCTGCCATGCTGTGTATTGTGTTTATTTGCTGTCAGTGATGAAAAGTCATCCAATTTATGACTACTGGTGATTACAAAAACATGCATCACCAACTGAGACAGCATGTATTTTTTTCTCTTTGATGTGTGCAGTTTTGCTTTTATTTCCAGCCAGTAATGAACTGTATAGAGAGGTGCCAACCATTATGGATGGCTAACAAAAATTTCCAGATGTTCAGATTTTCATTGTTATTAAGAGTGTTTTACTGGTTTTGTAATTAATGCAAACACCCCTGAACAAAGTTTGTGATGCAGCTCCTTGTTTCTTTCCTAATTTTCCTTTTTCCTTTTGTGGAATGTGTTTTGCTTGTTTCAAAGCTAAATGGAAAGAAAGCATAGCACCGGGCTGGGATTACATTGGGTGGATCAGTATCCCTGTGGGCAAGTGGGACGGCAGCCAACTGCCACCCTGTTGGCTGTTGCTTACATCACTTACCGTCAGTCAGATGCTGATCAACCGCACGCTTCCAAGATCAGTGCAGTACACGAGATTCTTCTGTGGATTTGTGGAGTTCCACTTCCTTTGTTGCCATTCGAGACATTCTCAACGAGATCTATGCAAGATTGAAGAGATGGAGGGGGGGGCGCTTTATCAAAGACTAAATTTAGGTGGAGTGACAATTTCTCCCGAATTCATAGTCTTTTTTTTTTCTCTCGCTATGTTGGCTTTGACCAGTTTCATTGTTAAATATAATTTCATTGCACAAATGTATGTAATTGAGCATGAAACTGTGGGCAACGGTTTCTGAAAGCTGAAGTTAAGACAGCTTTAAGATTTCCTTGTAGTCTTCAGGCACCAGATTCTTCCGTGGATTCCAGGAATTCCACCATTTCCGTTATCATTTGGGGCTTTCTTGAGATCAATGCACAACTGAACAGAAATTGGGGGGGGGGATTCGTTTTCCATTTGAGGGTAGAATTCCATCTTCCGAAAACAGAAGTGAGATGTAGTGAAGATTTCTCCTGCAATCGTAAGTTTTTTTCGTGATGTTCTTTCTACCCAGTATTATTTTTAAAACATCCTTCTATTCCATAAATGCATACGTTTGAGCTTAAAAATTGAGGGGAAAGTTTCCGGTAACTCAGGGCGATCAAAGCGAGGATTTCTCCCATAATTGCGATTTTTTTCTTCCTGCGATGTTCTCACTATCCTGTGTTGTGATAATTGACACAGCAATTGGACATCTGACTTTACTGTTTCTCATGTAATATCAATCACATCAGAAAACTTGGAAAATTTCATCGCCCTGGAGTAACAGCATGCTCGAATGAAAATCTAGAGATGCAGGTTCAATTCCCACTCCAAGACAGTCAATTCAGAGATGTCTGATTACTGTGTTAATTATCATCATGTATTTTCCATGTATTTGAGAATATTCCTTCCACACTATCCTCTGTTTTTAAATGTTAGGTGTGACTATTTTGAAGAAATTTCCCCTGAAAAGTGAATTCCTGCTTCATGCAGAAGTTGCTTATATAGGAATTGTATATAAGCAACTTCATGCAGAAGTTGCTTATATACAGGAGTTGCTTATATAGGAAAGTCTCCTTTTCTTCGGTAATGTACTTTCCAAATATTTCTCAAACTGCTGTTTGTTAGTGATGGTGATAAGGACAAGTTGGAATTGGAGTTTGTCGTACACCAAGCTGATGTATTGAATGAAGGTGTTTTGAATAGCCCTAGAATTGATACAGCGTGAAAATGATACATTTCAAAAATGAATGGTGCAAAAGTTTCGCCACACGTGATGCGTGCAATTCTTGTTGTGCCACACAGTACTGCAACTGCAGAAAGAATGTTTAAGATTGTCCGTAAGAATCAGAGTTTAGGCTAAACCTAGCCACCGAAACTTCAGGGCGTTGTTAGCCTTAAAAGGGAAGATGCCATAATTTTCAGAGGTTTGCCATTCTGCTACATTTGCAAGCCACAGTGGCACCACTGAAATGCTGCCAACTAGTTTAGAGAAGTTTGGCTTATAAATATGTATAGAATTTTGAAATAGAATGTGTAAATATGTACATAGGGAAAGTTGTCATTTATAAACTGTCAGTGTACAGGGACATGTTATTAGTATTGGAAGTGAAGGAAATCATATGTAAGGCAAGAAAAACTGAAAGGTAAACCTAGTTACAGCAGAGTGTTGATTATCTGGATTGTTGGCTCGGGTTTTTTTTTTAATTATTATGTGTACATATACACTGACTTTTTGATCACTTTGTATATTTTCAAAGATCAAGCTGGTTCAACTCAAGGCATGCAAGTGTCAGAGCTACAATTTTCAACCTTGAGTACATGGGTTTCTGGGAGGCATTCTCTTAAATTGCTGTGAGCACAAGTATGAAGGAGGCCAAGTCAGCAGAGTGGCAAATTGCTAGAACTCAGAAAGCTCCCCCTGCTCGCTACATTCCCTCCTATTTATGTTGGAGAAGGTGGCCAAGCCAATAAAATGTAACCCCGCTCATCGTTACTCTTGTAGTCTTTCCAGTTTAAACCATTCTGTTCGGAAGTGTGCTGCTTTTTCGAACAAGTGTTTTTGTTCCTTGCAAAGAAATGTCTGCGAAACGAAAATGTGTGGTTCTATCAATAAGTGATAAGGTAGAGTTCGTTAAAAAGTTAAACAGTGTATCGCGTGCAACATTAGCAGCAGACTGTGTTGGAACATTAACAGTATCTGACAAGAAACGCAGTCGGAGCATTTTAAATTTTGTTTCTCGTTTAAAGAAAAGGTCTGGGAAAGTGGAAACAATGAAACAGGCCTATGCTTTGTGAAAAGGCTCTTGTATTTAATGAAAAGACTGGTGGAGATTTGGAATTGAAGGCAAGTTCTGATTGGCTTAGGTGCTTCAAAGATCGACACAGAATTTGTGAGATAGAAATCCAAGGTGAGAAACTTTCTGCGAATTTAGAAGACGCAGACAAATTTGTGCAAGAACTAAGAGTTTTTTTTATAGAGCAAGGAAATTGTGATTTAAATTTAATCTACAATGCTGATAAAGCAGGATTAAATTGGAAAACTCCTCCCTGCAAAAACATTGGTCTTGGGAAAGGATGCCGGAGCAGGCTACAAAAAACTTGCTTGCGCTAACGCTAGTGAGAAACACGGGCTACCTTTGTTGCTCATTGGAAAATCCAAGAAACCTAGGGCTTTCAAGAAAGTGAAAAAAGTGCCTGTAATTTACGCCAATTTGAGAAATGCGTGGATGATTGCTACAATTTTTATAGATTGGTACAACAAAACTTTTATTCCCAAAGTAAAGAAGTATCAGAGAATCACTGGCAAAGTGGGAAAAGTTCTACTGATTTTGGACAATGTGCTATCACATCCTTTGTCTGATACTTTAGAAAGGGAAGGTGGCATGTTTAAAATCATTCCTGTCACCAAATGTTAAAATTTTTACAGCCTATAGACTGGAGTGTGTTGGAAACCTTAAAGCGATTGTATGGTAAACAACTTCAGGAACTTTTGATGTCAGATGACGATGATGACACAGGTTGTTAAATTTATAAAAGCGTTTGACCTAAAAAAAATGTATGGCATTCTGTGCATGGCATTCTGTGAAAGGCCCCACTCTTTGAAAAGCGTGGAATAACTTGCTGACAAGATCGAAAATGACGAAATGATTGTTTTGTTACCAACTTTAAAACAGATTCCGGGATGCTCTTGAGTGCGATCTTCATGATGTACAAGAATGGCTGAAGAGTGATGAGGAAGATCCAGGGTATCAACTTTTAATGGTAGAAGAAATCATTGAAGGGTTTGCTTTGAAGCTGATGAAGAAAAAGAGAGTGATGGTGGAAAGCTGACCCATGCAGGTGAGGGGGCCTACGCATTCCGAGGCATTTGAATGCTTTGAAAAAGTGATGAAATGGTTGGACAGGTAGGAGGAATGCAATTTTGCTTACATAATGCATTTAAAAAGATGTCATCTATATACCGTAACCAAATGTTGGGTTTTAAGAGGGAATGCAACAATGATTCATTTTTCACTATTTAGCAAATAAATTTCAGCAAGTAAGGGGAAAGAGGAGAGCAAATTGGTACATCTTGTTTTTATTGGTAATGAATACCATTGCAGCAGTCGCCAAAAGGTTTTTTGTTTTGTTTTTTCAAATTGTGAAGAATGCGATCTGCAGCACAACCCCTGCCATTGTACACAAAACAGCTATATTTTTCTAAGGATTCAAAACAGTCATAAAAGATCTATAATTTCTCCATGAAGTTCATGAAGCACCACATACACAATATGTACATGCTGCCTGTGATGAATTTGCTCACCCATTTTATGAATGCTTGATGAGTTTAAAACCTGCATCCTTGTCTGAGGCAGCATTGAGTTATCTAAATGGCTGAGGATACATTTTAAAGTAGCATTGCTTTAATTCTAAAAAATGATTCAAATATAATGTACTGCATGAGAGCCAACTTGTACTTCTAATTTAGAGGTAATCTAAAAAAGAACTGGATTCACATTTTCCCACATTTTGTCAATGATGAATATACTCACCCATTTTATGATCACGGATGAGTTACAAACATGCATCACCAGCTGAGACAGTGTGGGAAAATTTGTTTCCAAATAATATAACTTTTTAGGCTGATATATTGCTCTTTATGGCAAGATTGAATGTACCCCCCCATGTTTAGCGGCAAAATTCCACATTTTGTCAGTGATGAATATACTCACCCATTTTATGATCACGGATGAGTTACAAACATGCATCACCAGCTGAGACAGTGTGGGCTAATTTGTTTCCAAATAATATAACTTTTTAGGCTGCTATATTGCTCTTTATTGCAAGATTGAATGTACCCCCCCCATGTTTAGCGGCAAAATTCCACATTTTGTCAATGATGAATATACTCACCCATTTTATGATCACGGATGAGTTACAAACATGAATCACCAGCTGAGACAGTGTGGGATAATTTGTTTTCAAATAATATAACTTTTTAGGCTGATATATTGCTCTTTATTGCAAGATTGAATGTACCCCCCCCCCGTGTTTAGCGGCAAAATTCCACATTTTGTCAATGATGAATATACTCACCCATTTTATGAACACGGATGAGTTACAAACATGCATCACCAGCTGAGACAGTGTGGGCTAATTTGTTTCCAAATAATATAACTTTTTAGGCTGATATATTGCTCTTTATTGCAAGATTGAATGTAACCCCACCCCACCCCCGTGTTTAGCGGCAAAATTCCACATTTTGTCAATGATGAATATACTCACCCATTTTATGAACACGGATGAGTTACAAACATGCATCACCAGCTGAGACAGTGTGGGCTAATTTGTTTCCAAATAATATAACTTTTTAGGCTGCTATATTGCTCTTTATTGCAAGATTGAATGTACCCCCCATGTTTAGCGGCAAAATTCCACATTTTGTCAATGATGAATATACTCACCCATTTTATGATCACGGATGAGTTACAAACATGCATCACCAGCTGAGACAGTGTGGGATAATTTGTTTCCAAATAATATAACTTTTTAGGCTGATATATTGCTCTTTATGGCAAGATTGAATGTACTCCCCCATGTTTAGCGGCAAAATTCCACATTTTGTCAGTGATGAATATACTCACCCATTTTATGATCACGGATGAGTTACAAACATGCATCACCAGCTGAGACAGTGTGGGCTAATTTGTTTCCAAATAATATAACTTTTTAGGCTGCTATATTGCTCTTTATTGCAAGATTGAATGTACCCCCCCCCCCATGTTTAGCGGCAAAATTCCACATTTTGTCAATGATGAATATACTCACCCATTTTATGATCACGGATGAGTTACAAACATGCATCACCAGCTGAGACAGTGTGGGCTAATTTGTTTCCAAATAATATAACTTTTTAGGCTGCTTTATTGCAAGATTGAATGTACCCCCCCCCCCATGTTTAGCGGCAAAATTCCACATTTTGTCAATGATGAATATACTCACCCATTTTATGATCACGGATGAGTTACAAACATGCATCACCAGCTGAGACAGTGGGATAATTTGTTTCCAAATATAACTTTTTAGGCTGATATATTGCTCTTTATTGCAAGATTGAATGTACCCCCCACCATGTTTAGCCGGAAAATTTCACCTCATGCCTACATGTTCTCGTAAAACCGTAGCAACTTCTGTGTAAATTGGAACCAAAGCACTGAATTGTAAACATTACATTTATTAAGTCTTTAATATGTTATGTTTGTTCTCTTCTTATTTTCTCTTGTGGTCTTGAAAGGTATTTTATCAAAGATATATTGCATGTAAATAAGTAGTCTTTTTTTTTTTTTTTTGAAATAGTGCAGGTGTATTTTTCTATTGAAATTGTTATGAATCCCCCCTCCCCCAGTGTTAAAAGTCCCAGATTTAAGAACTTTGTTGTAACACTTCAAAAAAAGGGAACACTATAATGTAAAAAAGAATATACATGCTGTTCTTTAGAGTAGATGGTTAAACTTTCTATTCATAAAAAAAATGGGGTGAGTTATGAAAAAGTCTTTCAAAGACCAAATACACCTGTGAACTGATGGCAGCCAGCTCACATATTGAAGTTCATCTTAACCTATCATAAGCCAGAGTAGTAGTGAAGGTGAACTAAGAAAATTTCTGAAAGTGCAATAGAAATTTTGAATGTATGTGTACAGTTAATTGACTAAACTCCTGTAAAAAAGACTACATAAACAAAATCATCTGACCTATAAAGAAATAAATGCTCAGCTTAAAGAAATGCTAAATGATGCAAAGCGAATAACTTAAAAGTTGCAGGTTCTTACTGTATTGTCAAAATTTTGGAGTTTTCAAAAATTGCAGGATGAATTCGGTGTTTTAAATTACATGGCAAAAAAAGGTAAAACCATTTGTTAAAATAGAGTTGAGGAAATGTGAATTTTATCAACTCCAAACCTAAAGCCAGGAAAGATATTAAAACA
This sequence comes from Macrothele yani, assembly GCA_039090855.1. Classification (NCBI taxonomy): domain Eukaryota; kingdom Metazoa; phylum Arthropoda; class Arachnida; order Araneae; family Macrothelidae; genus Macrothele; species Macrothele yani. The sequence goes on along the minus strand of CM076999.1, from coordinate 114,823,915 downwards.
GGAGACAGCTGATGTGGTGCAAGGTTTTTATTGACATGATTATGTTAGCAGGCCAAAGCCTGGAAAAAAATATTGTTGCAGTAACAGAACTAGCTGAAAAAATAGATTTAACAAAAGAGAGAGGGAGGGAGAGAGAGAGAGAGAGAGAGAGAGAGAGAGAGAGAGAGAGAGAGAGAGAGAGAGGGGGGGGTTAGAGGGGAACTGTATCCAAAACAATGTATCCTTGTAGCAAGTTGCACTTAGTTATATGTGCATCATAATTCATCAAAAATTTTAAGTCTTATTTTTAGGGTGTCAGGTGGATAAATTCCCCGTTAACATTTATAAAGACTGCATTGCAAGGGTTATATGTAATACTTCGTTTCCCTCATGCTACTTCTGTAAATGTCAATTTGCCTCAGGATCAGATTTACTGAAAAGTTTTATTATTGATCTTTGGTAAAGAAATAACATTGATTCTGTGACATTTTATTTTTCAGCACATGATTTAAAAGCTCCATATAAAATGCTATAAAAAGACAAATTTCAACCTTCTAGCCCATTTAGGTAACAAGATACTACTACTTGAAGATTGTCCATAGGTCACTATTTTTTTTATTTTCAAGGTCATGTAATTTGAAACCCTATAGATTTACTTGGCCAAAATTTTGGATTATGCAGTCACACACAATTTTAGTGAAATCAAAAGAGGGCAGTTTGTGTGAGCCTTATTTATCTGATACGGAATGACCCCAGAGCAAAAGATTTAACTGTGTTCTGTGAACAATAATTTTAGAATTCCTTTTAAGTTCAGGTAGGCTGTGTATGTCTTCATTTTAAAAAAATCAAAAAAATATGTTAAAAAGATGTTTGAAGTTCAGAAAAAATTCTCAATTTTGACTGAGTTATATAAAGCTTTAAAATTTTAGCATTCCGGCACTTTGCCAAAAAATATTATGATTTTAACATTTTCTTAAACCCATTTTTGAAGGCGAAAAAGCCTTTTTGCCCTTAGGCATTATTGCCAGCAGAGTTATCTGTATTATAATCTGCTTCAGTATCAAACTGTCTCTCTGCAGAGCAAAGCTAACACAGACAGCCCATTGCAGAACACTGGTTGGACGCTTTGGTCATCTAATGAATAATTTTGCAAATCAATATTTGGGTGGCGCAGTGGTCTAAGCGATGGCCTCTGATCATTCGTCCGAACGGAGTCCGGGTTCGAATCCCGGTGAGGCATGGATGTTGTGTTTGTCTTACGGCACTGGCTCTCCCCTTCCCTAGAGAACCAGTGACCCTAAATTAGGGACGGGCGACTGCTTATAGCCCATTGAGTTGCTCACGGTGGTCGTTAAACCTCCAATAAAAAAAAAACATCAATATTTTGCCAAGGACCCAAAAAAAAAAAATATTGTTACAAGGTTAGAATAAACGGAACATTCCTTGCTGCTAATGCCCTACATCTTTGTACATGTTTTTGCTTAGTTTTGGTGTGGTTGTCAATGTCTATGTACATCTGCCAACTAATTTGTTTGTATTACCTGTGCCGTCAAATTACTATTAACTAAATTTAGTGACACTAAACAGAAGTAACTGAATTCCTTCATCCTTTGCAATTTCTTGATAGAATCTTTATTTTACATGCGAAATGCTGCCTGTGTTTTATGCAGACCTGCCAACTGTTACGATTTTATCGTATTTAATACGATAATGATTTTGCTGCCAAAAATACGATTTTTTAAAAAAAAAGCCATGTTTTTTCCTCCCCTTTTCAAAAGACAGAAGTAGGGAAAATTTTACGTTTAATCTATTTTTCCCCCCTTCGAAAGATTTTTCCTCGGAGAGGTTTTCAATTTTTTTAACAAATTCCCCTGCCTCTAGTTTCCCAACTGAAATAATTACTTTGCAATCGGCAACCAATGGATGAATCCCAACTCGTTTTGTATAACATTCGAGACTGATTCGTATTTTCGACTCTTCGTCATACTTAACGCTGCTGATTGGTCAGTGCTGGAACGTAGACGAGTGTCGGTTTATTCGAAGCAACCATCAAGAATTTACATAGCTACACCTTACACCATCGAGAATTTATGTAGCTAAAATAGGCTTCAAAAATTATCGGCACGTCATAGTACGATTTTTCTGAGTGTTATGTTTTTTGGTTCTGAGAGGTGTTGGCAGGTCTGGTAATGGAACATCAAACCAACTCCTTTGTGTCATTCTCAGTCTGTCTGTATTGAGTTCCTAATTAATTTTGTTTTTCATAGAGCCAAATAAAATGCTGTTGCCAGATCTAGACTATTCTGTAAATATGTGAGAATATAAGAACTGAGAATACCCCTTTTTTTACTCTTTTAAGTTTTTCAATCTTACTATTGACACTTCTATGAACATAAGAGCATATTGCATCAAATAGAATTAAATTTAAAATTTTTGTGCAGCATCTTGTAAAAAGTGCATGTTGAGTGGGTAACTTTTCCAATCTATTTGATATATTTCACTCAATGTTTGTGAGTGGATTTAAAGACTAACCTACCTCATAGTTAGTATTCATGACCCCAAGTTCTTGATTCCTAAAGGAATATAAAAAAATTTGAAGCACTCTCTCCAGATAAATACCCTGAATAGTTTAAATTGTTCAGTTCTGTTGCTATCATTGGTGGAGTCAGTAACTGCTACCAGGTATTGTCACTTTGATTTCAGCTATCTCTGACAGAGGTTAGACTGAATAAGAACTATCATTTGTGTGAAAAAAAAAATGATGGCAACATATCTCAGCCTTGACAAACACAAATATAATTTTATGCATCATTGTTAAGGTATGTTGCCAGCAGTTTAATTAGTTCAAAAATATTGCTTTTAATTAGTCCTTGTGGAACCTAGGTATGCATGCAGAAAGCCCCAAGCAGTGTTTCCCAAAAAAAGAACTGCATCTATAATATATGCTTTAACCCCCCCCCTTCTCCTTTCCTTCTATTTGAAAACCAGCCAGGATAGTTTTTGCATTTGAACAAATGAAATTTAGTGAGAAGGTTATGTGTAATAACTTCACTCCCCCTCCCCTCTTGAGTTTTGTGTGTGTGCCTTTAGCAAAAAAAGTCTTGCAATTTGTTTTCGACTAACTCCAAATATCTGGAAGATTTCCAAAAGGCTGACTTACAAAATGAAGCAAAATATTCATTGTTTGCATAAAAATCAACCAATGCCTATTGATTTCATGACCACCTTTTGCTGGTTTTTGCTTGTACTGAGTTGCACTGAAATAAGTTCTGCTTAATGTTGTAAAAAATTGTGCTTGTGACCTGGCGGACAAGGGCCTAGGACTTTTCTTATTTAGCTGATCAGCGTTAAAGTTTATTCCATGTTAAAAATTTATTTTTTTATTGAAGGTTGACTATACTGTGGCTTGCTGTATGAAAATTTAATTTAATTTGTTTCGTAAGGAAATGACTTTATGATCTCTCTTTGTTAGTGAAATATTTGTCTTTCTTGCGGAAGCGTTGCAATGTGAATCCAGCACGTGGGCCATATCATTTCCGTGCTCCTGGAAAGATCTTCTGGAGGACAGTCAGAGGTATGCTGCCACACAAGACTAAGAGGGGTGACAATGCACTGGAGCGTCTCAAAGTGTATGAAGGAATACCACCACCATATGACAAGAAGAAAAGGATGGTTGTTCCCTCAGCCCTCCGTGTTTTGAAGCTACATCCAAGACGAAAGGTAAGTTCTCATCGTCAGACAGTTGTATAAAACCAATCGGTTTGAATGCATTGTACAAAGACCTGTCAATCAGTAATGCACAATCGCCTGTAACTCCCTAGTTTCAAAGGTTGAATCGTGAAAGTTGGTGGGTAGCAACCTTGGACCTTTGGCTTTAGAGATAAGTCACTCAATGTAGATCCATTGACTTCACTACATTGGAGCCAACGTTGTTTCCATGACAAAGTAAAGCACAATCGCCTGTAACTCCCCAGGCTTACAAGGTTGAATCATGAAAGTTGGTGGGTAGCAACCTTGGACCTTTGGCTTTAGAGATAAGTCACTCAATGTAGGATCCATTGACTTCACTACATTGCAGCCAACGTTGTTTCCATGACAAAGAAAAGCACAATTGCCTGTAACTCCCCATTATTCAAAGATTGTATCATGAAAGTTGGTGGGTAGCAACCTTGGACCTTTGGCTTTAGAGATAAGTCACTCAATGTAGGATCCATTGACTTCACTACATTGCAGCCAACGTTGTTTCCATGACAAAGAAAAGCACAATTGCCTGTAACTCCCCATTATTCAAAGATTGTATCATGAAAGTTGGTGGGTAGCAACCTTGGACCTTTGGCTTTAGAGATAAGTCACTCTATGTAGGATCCATTGGCTTGTACATTGCAGCCAACGTTGTTTCCATGACAAGAACACACTGAAAAATTTCGGAGGTGGTCATTACACCACTTGCTGACAGGCGCAATGAGTTCTGCGTCACTAAAATGCTTTCCTACGTAGATGTGCCTTCAGACGACCAAGCAGATATAAATCTGATAGTGCCAGGTTTGGGCTGTATGGTGGTTGTGGCACCAGCATCCAGCCCAGTCATCACTTTCTGCACTGTCATCTGTGCAGTGTGTGGTCTGGCGTTATCATGATGCAGTTTGATATTCTTGGCTTGCAAGTGTGGTCTCTTAGTTCTAGTGGCACGCCTGAGCTTCTCCAAGGATGAACGGTAATGCTCTTTGGTAATAGTGGTCCCACTTTCCAGAAAGTTGACTCTCTGATGATCCCAAAAAATGTGGCCATCAATTTGTTTGATGGCCACATTTAGAGTTGAATTCGGTGAATAACTTGGCGAAACCGTAAAAAAAGCCAAAGCAACCGTTGCATCCCTGCAGCCGATTCGCAGCAACCGGCGACATGCATCGCAGGTTTATTTTATACTCATCCCCGTAGCAGAATTGCATTGACATACATCGTATATATATTTTGTACTCATCCTTGTAGCAAAATCGTGGCGATGGCTGACGTACATCGCAGATTTATTTTGTACTCGTCCTCATCGTAGAATCACTGCTATGGGCAACGTATATCGCAGATTTATTTTGTATTAATCCTCGTAGTAGAATCGTGGCGTATATCGCAGATTTATTTTGTATTCACCCACGTAGCAGAACTGCGGCGACGGTAGACATACATGGCAGATTTATTTTGGTCCTGCAGACAAAAACGCTTCCCCCAGAGCCGTATTAAATCGTCTTGCATACTACCTGTCATAGATGTAAGTTTTCCGCCTTTCAAAATTTCTTTAAACGGGAGTTAGGTGGAGTGATAATTTCTCCCGTAATAGTAATTTTTTTCTCTCGCAACATTCCTTTGATGCTCGAAGAGAGGTCTGTTTGATATTGTTGTTAACTATCATTTTATTGCATAAATATTTGTTTTAGTTTGAAAATAGAGGCAACAATTTCCGAAAACAAATGTTTGACGGAACCCAGAATCTTAATTTTTTTGGGGGGGGGGGGATGTTCCCTCTGCCGTATGTGGACATTAAATATCATTTTATTAGATAAATATTTGTATTTAGGATTGAAAATCGAGGAAATTTTTTTCCAAAAACCAAAGTTGTACGGAACAAAAATTTCTTCCTCTAATAAACCCTCCACCAACTATGCTTCTATAATATTGTTTAATCATCATTTAATTATGTAAGTGTCTGCATTTGAGATGGAAAATGGAAAAAACGTTTACGAAAACGAAAGTAGAACAACACGAAGATTTCTCTTCTTATGATAATTTTTTTCCTAGTGATACCTCTGTGCTTTGTTGTTAAATATAATTTTATACCATAAATCTTGGTGTTTCACCTTGAAAACGGTGGCAAAATTCCAGATGCAGATGGCCAGAATGTTCTTGATCCTAATTAACATTGCAATTGCTTTAGTACCTAGGTAAGACATTTAGGTAAAAATGTCTGCAATTTTTTTTTATCTAGTAATTTTGCTTAGTGACCACACACAAATTATTTTGTGGCACAATGATATCTGTCGCAGACTGACCACGAACTTTCTGCTATGGGGCTTCTCAGTGGCAATCAATTAATATTGAGGGAGGTTCGTTTTGTTGCTGCGGTTTGCAATTAAAATGAGAAAGTGTGAAAGGATGTGGATAAATTGGTGTGAGATCTGTACATTTTTGTGAAACTGTGTATACCCTACAACACACAATGAAGAACTGAAGATAATCTAATATCAAACTAACTTTTTTTTATATTCTTAGGTTACTTACCGTATTTCCCAAATCTTTCGGGAGGTTTTCTTCTCAGGCATACATTTCCAACAGGTAATTTTATTGGCCATTGCCTGGTTCAAGGCTTAAGTGCCCTCCTTTTAAACTCGTGAAAACTCTGACCCCCCCTAGTAACTATGCCAATTCACATGTGCCAACAACATTACTCTTTAAAAACTCGGATATTAAATTCAAAAAGCGATCAATTTAAAAATCTATAATACACGCTTCCTGAAATTTAAAAGTTTAAAATTCTTTATCCGTAATTATTTACAAATGAAAACCCTTGATTATCGACAAACAACCCTAACACGACATAATATACGATCCTCAAGCATGTCGGCCCCTCCCCACACAGCAACAACATTCTGTCCAAGTACTTTTTGCCTCCGCTAAGGCCATTATCAAGGAGAGCTTGCAATTTCCATCTGCTGTCACTGCCTGCCCTCCAACACAGCGAATGTTCTGGTTCTCGCACTGCATAGTCTCCTCTCGTTCTCAACAAATCAGCTGGAATGCAGAGGTACATTTGGGTATAAGGAAACAACATTCAGGGAAGCCACGGTAAAAGTGTGCATTATTGGTTGGAGATTTTTGTGATAGCTTTTTCAGAGTTAGTAACAGAGTATATGGGTTTGTGATAAAAAAGCTAGTAACAAAGTACATGGGATTTAAAGGTCATTGGTTTCAGGAATGAAGCTAGTGCTTTTTCAAGTTATCTAGCAGGACTATTATGTAGTGTTATAATTGAGTACAGATATGTATTCAATACTTCTGATTATCGTGTAAAGACGGCTTGTTTATCTACACTAATTATACTATGCACGATAATTCTATTCAGATACATATCAGAATTTAAATAGATTTGTCTGTTTTAATTGGCAGCTAATTTCATTTTTGTAAGATCAATGAACAATCTTCATAGTGTTGCGACTTAACCTCTTTTCAGACTTGAGGCTTGGAGTAGATAGTATTCCATTTTTTTCCCCCTCCTGTTGTGTAATTTCAGGAAGTAATTTGTCAACTGTGATACTATTTGTGAAACAGGACCAGAGTTGTATAAAAATAAAGTGTATCTGCGTACACAACCATTAAAACAGAAAACTTGCTGCAAACCCATGCATCACGATAACAATAGAATAAGATAATTTAAAGAAAAATTAATATAACAATACATAATTACACTATCTACCAACAAGTAATTGGACACCCCTGCAATCAGCGATATCTGCAGTCCTGATACAAGTCACGGCCGCCACCGTTAAATATCGTGTGGGAAACAACAACTCAACCGGTCGCATGCAAGATGCCATGCAGTTCGGAGCTCTCTGATTTCGAGAAAGGTGTAATCGTCGGGTATCACAGAAATGGCCGATCCATACGTGACATATCCAGCAAAGCAAGTTGAAGTACCCAAAATCGACAGTGGCCTACGTTATTGGCAAGTGGAAGATGAGAGGTGACTGTCGGAATGTGCCTCGACCTGGCAGACCCAAAAAACTGGGAGTTGGAGACTGATGGGTGGAACCGCATCAAATCGATGGGCCATATCCGCGAGGAGTTTCAACAGGCATCCGGGAGTGTTCTTTCGATGAATACCATCCGTAAGGAAGCCCATCTGCTCGGTTATCATGGACGTGTTGCCGCCCACAAGCCTTTGATCACCAAGTCCAATAGCGCTGCTCGGCTAACGTGGTGCAAAGAACGTCGACAGTGGACCGTTGAACAGTGGAAACAGGTTCTCTGGAGCGACGAATCAAGGTTCACCCTCTACCGTTCGGATGGCAGGGTCTGGGTTTGGCGTCTGTCTGGAGAACGCCTCCTGCCGGAATGTATTGTTCCAACTGTGAAGTTCGGCGGCGGTAGAATTATGCTATGGAGGTATTTCTCCTGGTACGGCACGGGACCCTTGGTCGCAATTCCTAGTAGACTCAACGCCGAGACCTGCTGCACCCTTTTGGATGACCATGCGCTTCCTACGTTGTGGCAGTTTTACGGGGTGGACCCATGTAACATCAGGATGACAATTCCACCAGTCATGTTGCGAGGTCCACCATGGCTTGGTATGGTGACAATGGGTTTAATCGAATGGACTGGCCTGTGCAGAGCCTGGACCTTAACCCTATAGAGCACCTCTGGGATGAGTGGGAGCGTCGACTTAAGGGGTGGCCCCACCGTCCGAAATCGGTGAAGGAACTGACCTGTCTTCTCCAAGCCGAGTGGAAGAAAATACTGCTAGCCGTCGTACAACGCCTGGTTGAGAGTATGCCCCGGAGGGTAGGGTCACAGCTGTAATCGCTGCTCGTGGATGCTCCACCAACTAATGCTCCACCAACTAAGATAGTGTATAAGAACATTAGATTCCAGAGGACAAAAGTACATTACAACTGAATGCATAGAAATGTGTGTAAAATGGACCTTAGGGCCAAAAGTTTAAAATATTGAACTATATGAACCTCATAAAAACAAGCAAGATACTAATTAAAGAAAGTTTTTATATCTAGAAAAGCAGTTTTGTTAATGAACCTTCAAAAATTATAAATAGCATTTTCAACAACTTAATTCAAAAATAGTAGACTTATAAAATACAAAAGGAAAATATTTTAATTTCATAACTGGCAACTGCAAGAGAAACCTGGCAATAAAATTTAAATTCTTTCTGTGTAAACGGAACTTTTTCTACAGTTCCTATATATTGAGAACAGGCCTTGATAAAATCAAGAGGCCAGAAACGTCTGTAAAAACAAAAGAACTCGCTATCGGAAGATGTGAAAAATAGTTGAACATCCTCACGTTAAGATAGAATTAAATATATTAATCTGAGTAAAGCCTTGAGTAACTGTAAATAACATTTTCATTTTTTTAATCTGCAAGCCAAAACTATCTGCAAAATCTGTTAATAATTTGGAAACTAGTCGCAGAATATAGATGTGTACATCTATATTCTGTGACTCTGAACAGGACTAGGCTGAAGTTTTTTTCTGTACAGCAGTCACAGCTTCAACTTATTAGCGTGATTATTTTCTTCTTTGCAGCTCCTTAATAGGTGATTCACTTGCTTGCTCCCTGTGTAGGCTACTATTTAGTAGTAGTATTTGGAGCTCTGGGGTCACCCCTGCTTCTTTGTTTGTTTTCTTTCTGAACTGTGTATGAAGCATTAGTGCCAGAGTTCACATGGCCCTTGGAATCCTGTTAAAAGTTCTGAAATGTGATGTCCCCATTTTTTCTTTTTTTCCGGAGTTTGTCTGTGATTATTCATAATTTTGTGAAAGGTCTGGTAATTTTTGCAATGAAAAAATGGCCAAAAAAAAATTGTGTGAGAAAGTTTGTAATTCTCCTGCATACCTGCCGTCTATTACAGCTTTTGTCTGACTGCGGAACTCACTGTCCAAACTACAAATTCTATGAATTTTCTTTTTGTTTAATTTTTTTTCATTTTGCTGTTATTTTGATATACATAAGCCTTAAGTGGATTCACGGAATTATTTTTTTTTCTTCATTTGTCATTTAGAAACATTCTTAAGATCAATGCAAAATTGAAGAGAATTGGGGGGGGTATGTCCTCCCCAAACACTTCATGCACAGCACGTAGACTGTTCCGCGCAGTATGTGCCGTTGCATCATCCTGCTGAAGAAAAAGCATATGTCCTCTCTTCTTCTGTAAGTGCGGCAACAAATGGGTTGAACAGTTGCTGAACATAGCGCTCCGAATTGATGGTGTCTGTGAAAAAGAATGGGTTGACTATCCTCTTCGCAGACACAGCACACCAAATGCCTATCTTTTGGTCGTACAGAGAAGTTTCCATTGTCCATCCAAATCCTGCTGTTTTGCGCATTGACATACCCGGACAGATGAAACCATGCTTCATCTGTCATGTAATAAAGTATTGGGTCCATATCACCACTGACAATGGTCGCCTGAAACCACTTACAATATTGCATCCGTTTTGCATAATCAGGAGTTTTAATGCAAATCCACCAACAATTGCTGAAAGTGCTGTCCTCTGACATCAAGACACAGCTGCACAGGACGGAACATAAGTGTGCGTCGGCATGACGTGGCAGATATTCCTGTTGCAAACCATAATCGGTGAATCGACTTCCGAGGGCTTTGTAACATCAATCGACTTCCGAGGGCTTTGTAACATCATTGTGCACACATCCTTGATATTGTCTTCGGTATGAATTGTCTAGAGTTTTTTCTTTTCCTGTTGCACACTGTGCTGGTTTCAGGAAATTTCTGCACTAACTTCGGTACCACTGATTTCGGCGGTGCTGCACAATGTGGAAATTTTTCTGTAAAGAACTCATTTAAAACCTTGTATGAGTTATTCTTGAAATATTGTTCCACAATAAAAATCCACTGTTCCGTACTTAAAACCATTTCCGTTGCCTTTGTTCTCTCTTCACTTACACTTATGACCACATACCTACACTGTTGTGGCTGTGACTAACCACTCCGGAGAATTCCTTTGCAGCTGTACACGCAGAAACCTGTTAAAGTGAAACAAAGCAGTTTTAACTAGAAACCCGCCTAACGACGTCTGGACATGGGGCCTCTTTTATATGGCATATAGTTCACCCAGTGCTTCGTAGCAGATGCCCCGAAGCCGATTTTTTAATTTCGGGGGAAAAAGTCTGGTGGACAGATAAGGGCTGTATGAAGGGTAGGGTAAAGTTCTCCAGCCACATTTTGACAAAAGTCTCTGCACCACGACATGATCCATTGTCATGCAACAAGATCACTCCTGCTTCCAACAAGTTGGGGGCGATTTTAACGAATTTTCGATCTCAACTTTGTCCTCAGAAAGTCGCAATAATATTGTGCATTGACATTTTGCCCTACCGGCATTTGATCAAAGACCACAACATCCTGGGCATCGCACACAAAAATAGTCACTTACTTAACTTTGGATTGTTGCTGACGACATTTTGAAGGGCGCTGGGAACTTGGATGCCTCCATTTCGCTGATTGTGACTTCAGTTCTGGCTCAAAGTCAATTGTGACAATTCTGTTCACGAAGGTGTCGCCCTCCCTTTTGAGCCTGTGGAGATGATCCTGTGCGATGCTCATTCCGGCTGCCTTCCGCTCGGGGGTGAATTGATGGGGCACCCAGCGTGCTGCGATTTTTCTGTTTTTAGTGAGTCGGTCAAAATCTGGTGGACAAATTTGCCTGATAAGCAATCTCCTCGACTGTCAAACAGGGATTTTCTTTGAGAAGCGTTGCAACAATGGTGACAGGTGTTTTGTCTGTTGCCATTTGAGGTCGGCCCGAGCGGTGATCATCTTTGCTGCTTCCGCCCTCATGAGAGCGTGATGCCCAGTGAGATATTGTGCTTTGATCAAGAGTTTCTTTTGCTGGTCTAACGCCGTGACTCAACCTGAGGAGCTGCATGCGTCCATTTCCAAACCCTCCCACATCCACACAGCAAATGATAGTGCATTGTTCTGACACCACTGTGTTGTTGAGAGTCTGACCTTGAGATGATACAATCATTTTCCCAATTGCATCACCCACTTCCGTTTTAGGTTAACATGTGCAGAACTTATGTTATGGCACTTGTAGTTTCAGGTTATGCCATTTCATCAAATCACAGTACTGGAAACCAAAACAGAGTTAAGAAGTAATCTGGTTATAAGAGTGTTAAGTGCTGTGTGAAAACAAGTTGCAGAGGTAAAACTTTCTTCACAAATTTGTAAAAAAATTTTAATTTATGAGCAAATGCCAAAAAGACATTCTGCAGCTTACAGACATCAATAGATGAACAGTCATCCTAGAAGGCAATTTATCACTCCGTGATGTTGGACACGAAGGAAAGGTGAAGGTGCAAAACTGGGATATCTGACAGATTTGATCATTCCTTTTCTTGTTCAAGGGTTGTTGCATCCAACATGACCCATGGCACAATTCAGTCATCTGGTGGTATAAGTTTGATGAATGAGATTTGGAGAATGTTCAGAAAAGCAGGCTGTATATACACAGACATGCACACTGTAGGCTTTTAGCTGGGGAACCATCTGTTATGATATGGAAACAATCTTGTGCCTATGAGAACATTGTGTCTAAAATGCTGTAAAAACCCAATGGTACCATTTTTATTGAACATGAATAATGTCATCCCCTTGGTGTGAATATCATTCCATAATCTGACCTCAGTTATGTTTGAAACACTGTTAGTAGTGCTAGACCTCAAATTTAATATATAATCCTGCATCTCAGATGGAATAGGTCCTCAATTATGTATATGACCTTTGATGCCACTTCAATTGAATGCATGTCAAGGTGCATTAAAGAATGTGAGGAGGATACTCATTTGGTAATGTTCAAAAATATAAATGTTTTGTATTAATAAATGGAATATGTTTGAAGTATTTAAAATGTGATAATTTATTGTGTGAACATTTTGTGTTTAGAACAACTTTGGTTGAAATGTTATCATTCTTATGGGAGGTTCCGGTTTGTGTTTCTTTTTGTGTACCTGAACTGTTTATCCACTTACACACAAATGTGTGGCATAATCCTTCTGTGATGAGCATTTTCCTTACCTACGATGAGGGTACATGAAATCAAAATGCATCTGAGAAGGATTTATTTTTATTTTCATTAAATCAAAGTTTCTAAGCAGTGAATTTGAGATTAACCTCGTAACTTTTTCAGTATTGCAGTTTAAGCAGATTGTCCCATGAAGTTGGCTGGAAATACCAGAGAGTGATTTCTACACTAGAAATGAAAAGAAAGGCAAAGGCTGCTGCTTTCTATGGAAAGAAGAAGAAGGACCAAGTAATACATTCTTTTCTTCTTGGAAGTTTTTTTTTACATGTAAAAAGAATTGAGTTTACATATGTATATATATTCATTTTGAATCTCAAGATGAACAGTTGTACCAATATTTTCCACTTACACAGTAACTCGTTAGATGCCTCGTATTTTATGTTAATGTGCCAATAATTTTTTTCTGTTCAGTTCTAAATTGTATTTGTACAATTTTAAATTTCTTGGTAAACATGACATATGCTGATTGGCTGATTTATTAAGATTGCCTTTAGTCCTCAAAACAACATATTTAACTTGTGCAAATTAGATGACAGTGGATAGAGATGTTTGAGGTCTGCTGGCATAAATGTCTAATGAAGCAAGAGAAGAAGGAATCTGTCTTCCTGATATAGCCAGTGCTGGCATTCTGGTATAATACATTGCACTGCTTTGAAAGTATGTGTTACCTACCATAGTGATAGTGACCCTGGTCAAATGAACTTGATGGGTAACAACATTTAAATAAGCTTTGTACCTGGGCCCATGCCATTCACACTGCCTCTGCCTGCCCGGATAATCATCCATTTCCTTTTGTTTAGAAAAAAAAAAAGCTTGATCTTTTTGTGTGTTGATTGTATATAGCAGGAAGTTACTGAGCAATGGAAAAACCATGCATTTTCAGAGAAATTAAACCTTAAACCGTTCTGTTGTCAACTCCTGGAAAACTCCTTAAATGGACTTCCAAAAATCAGTGCAAAACCTGGATATATATGGAGATGCACTTATACCCTGATGAAATATAACTGTTTGAAAAGTAGTAAAGCCCACAATGCAGTTTTTAAAAATTACACGCCAACTTCCTTTGATGGTAAATTTTTAATCCCCTATGGATGACATTTTTGTATGCTGTTTGCTGAAAATTTACTTTTTTGTATGGAAACTGATGGATAGTCACATTTAAGCTACCCCCCATTTGATGAACATGTGTAATGCTCATTTAGTAGGGTTGCCACTCATATTGGCTTTAAAAATTCCCTGAGTTTTCCAGATTTTCAAGAAGATAATTTTGCTGAGAATTTCAGGTAAAATTTACAGATTATGTATAACTCCATGATAATATACATACTAAATGGGTGATTCCATGCCAAATCAACCAGTAGCTCAACCTGACCATTTCAGATTTTAATGAAACCTTCAGGGATCATTCTCCCTAGTGATATAAATGAGAATATAGTTTAAAATTTTTTTTTATCTCATTTGGGTTTTCGCGTAATTAATTTTTTTTAATTTAAAAAAATCGTCGTTTTTTGGCTTGCATAAACTTTTTCAATCTTGAGTTTCTCAAGTTCTATAAGGCCTAGAGAGTTGTTTGACCCCTAATTTAAAAGATAATCTCATAAGCTTTAATTTGATATGCAACTTGACTATGCTTATTGAAAAAAAATTAAGATAGTGTTTTTTAAAAATTTTGAAGAAAATGTTTTTTGTAATATAAGCTTAAAATCCTGAAACTTTTAGAGTGGGATCAGGAGTTGTGGTACCAGTGGTATTTTGTTTTAAATACCAGTTATGAGTACATTGGCTATAAGTTAACCAATTTACACTAGGGTCTATTACAGATAATGAGTTACTAAACCTACAGACAATTAGGGATAGCATGTGAGTAAATAGGGGTGTGACTCATGCCTGCTCTAGCTCAACTTTTGCTTAGTTTCCTCTAAGATCTCAGTGACTGAACAGTTTGTTGGCAGTGATACTTAAAGTGTTTCACATAAAAATAGGATTTTTATAAGTTAATAGGTTTTTTCAGTAGAAGTGAAATAAGTGTTATGTGCTTGTTAAGTAACGAGTTAAACCATTTTTGACGTCTTTGTCTGGAACAACTAGGCCTCTCTCCAGTTCAAAAGTACAGTCAGTTCTATTTAGTCTTAAAGGCCTATTATTATATGAGATATTTTTTTTATTGTTTCAGACAATTTGATTTGTATATATTTTTTGTTTCAGACAATTTGATTTGTACTATTATTTATAATTTTAACTCTTATTATTAGGACTGTGTGACAATATGGGTGAACCCAGTACATCAAAGCATTTTGTGGTATATTGTTGTAACCCATTTAAGAAACTTGGTCATAATTATTATAAGAAACAATTGAGATCTGTAAATGAAAATATCTTTAGACATAATGCCAATTTACATGAAGGTGACAAGATATGTGATGGGTGTCGTAAAGCTTTACAAAAGCTACCAGAGATTTTAACCGAGCAAGAAGGCTTGCATTCAGACAGCTCAGAATCATAAGACCATTTGAATGTTCCTGAAGTATCAGTTCAAAATACATTGTCAACTCCAGAGAAAAAAGAGGCAATTGAAGCTTTGAACAAAAGTCTGACTGCTATAGAAAAAACACCTATTAAAAGAAAACGTTTGATTGAAAAAAAATACCCAGAAGCAAAGATTAAAAAAAGTGACGGAAGCTTTTCGAACGGAAGTACTTAATTTAAATCCAGGTACCACTGAATCTGACGCAGCATAAAATTATGACAATGAAATTATTAATCAATTGAAAGAAAAGTTCAATGCTACTGTAGACAATAGTGTTAAAATGCAGGTTCTAACTACACTTCCCAAAAGTTGGACTCTAAAAAAAAATTGAAACTTAGTTTGGAGTGTCTAATTTTACTGCTAGAAAGGCAGAAACAGTGTTAAATGAAAAAGGTTTAATGTCATCCCCTGACCCAAAGTCTGGAAGAACATTGGACCCTGCAATGGTAGCCCTAGTCAAAGAATTCTATCAAAATGATGAGGTTAGTCGTCAAATGTCGGGTAAAAAAGACTTTGTTTCAGTAAAAAAAGATGGCAAATGTGTACATGTTCAAAAGTATTTAATTCTAAGTACATATGTACTATTTAAGGAGCATTACCCTGATCAGAGAATTAGAATTTCTAAATTTTGTAAGCTTTGTCCCAAGCATTGTTCTTCTTGGGTCCAGTGGGACACATTCTGTGTGCGTTTGCACAATACATCAGATTGCCAAATTAATGATGACTCAGTGTAAAATACCTGAATTGACAAATGGTGAACTCCCGATTAGAACATACAAAGATGTAACAAGCAATATAATTTGCAAAACGCCAACATCTAAATTGCCCAGGAAGTGGTGATTTGAAGGCTCGATTTGAAGAAACCTTTTAGCTTAATGGCATTGAAAATGTGAGTTTCAAACAATGGATGCAGATTGATAACAAGTGTGTCCTGGAAACTATTATAAAACTGACAGAAGTTTTTGGATTATTTGTTTCAGAGTTTGCCAAAACTTTTAAGACACTCTTTCATTGCTACTCAACAGTCTTCCTATTTACGACACTTGAAAGAAAATCTACCTCAAAACCATGCATTGTACTTTGTGATTTTGCTGAAAATTATGCATTTGTGCTTCAAGATTCTGCACAAGGCTTTCATTGGAACAATGCTCAAGCAACAATACTTACGTATGTTATATACTCAGGGATGCCAACCCGTACGCATCATAAGCCTAATACTACGCTTTTGTTGCTATGACGCCGCATTTTCCCCCCACTAAGTTTTATTTAGCATTTTTGTGTTATTTGCGGACTCCCTTAGCGTTTGTCATGGACCAAAGTGCTTTAGCGTATTCAGACAACTCAATAACAGGTTGCATATAAGAATAGTCAAAAAGCGCAATGCAGAATCTCCATCAATGTTTTGCCACCTATACTTCGGTACCTGACCTGTGTCGTCTGCTACAACGAAGCAACTGCCGATAGGTGGCGCTTCGCCGCCGAGGCTGGAAACTGCGCGTTAAAGACTGCAGGTTCCACACTGATCCTCGGCTACATCACAACCCCACTCCCTCGCCTGTCTCTTTGTGTCACTCCGGACAAAATGACCAGTACGATAACTGACTGCAACTGGTTTCACCCTCCTGTGATGGGTAGCGTCACGTAGGAATCGGGAGTGTGCACACTCTGTACCAAAGGGTACTGCTACTCGAAGCGCTTTCACTGAAGTAAGCACGTGGTTTATTTTAGCGTAACATTTGATCTTGCATCCATGCATGCGTGCTCACACACGTTTCACGCTCTTCTAATTGGACAGCGTGGGAGCGCTGCCGTGTCGCTCGCTTAATAGTACAGCTTCGGATTGGATTTATTGTGCTTTTCTTTCTTTATGACCAAGTGAGTCTGCTTTCTTTCCATGTGCAAAATTACAAGTGCTCCGGTTTGCCCAGAGTTGCTCCTGCCGTCCCGGAAGTTTTGTAAAAATTCCGGACAAAATGACCAATCTTGGTGTGGATATGATAAAATAAATTTTTGTTTATTGCATTTTATTTCATAATTGCTGTGTATTGTTAAAAAATTCAAGGGTTGGCACAATCGTTTTTCTCCGAAACTGTTAAAATCCGGCAAAAAAAAAATGCAAGAAAGAAGGAAATCGCGCTTTACATACGGGCATTCTTCCTAATGTTTTTGTTTAAGTTGCGTCACTCGGCTGGCTCACAGCTTTTGAAAGCACGTTGCAATGTCTGCAGTAGATAAATGACCTCAAGATAAGTACTGAAGTGAGGGATCCTCTCCCGCACAGGCAGCATGATGTGTTTTTGCATACTAGGAAACAAAATTGCGGATTATCTTTTTCCCAAATTTTCAGTTAAATGTACAGAACTGTTTACAGATGCCATCATTTATTAAAACAAAGTGGCCCTGAAAATTTCACTTTGATAACTTAAAAACTTTTTGAATTAGAAATGCAATTTTTTTTAATACCTCTTTCTCTAAGTGTCCAATCAATTGGTGCGTGCGTGTGTGTGTGTGCGCGCACGTGCGTGTAATTTAAAAAGTTTTCACTGGATTTAGGCAAAATTTTCAGGGTAACTTTGTTTGACCAAGTTAGGACATCTATAAAAAAAATCTGTTATTTTATATGAAAATTCGGAAAATTAATTTTTCACCTTTTAATCCTCAGTTAAGCAAAGATGCAACAGCGGGTGCCAAATGAGGCTCAGAGTAAAAGGGGTGGAGGTAAATGAATGTTGCAAGCCCATAGTTCTCTGTCATCTGCGTTTTCCCATGAAGTTGATCCTTTCTTTCTCTGAACATTTTAATAATAAAAAACAAAAGTGCATAATTTTAAAAGCTTCCATTGGATTGAAGCGAAATTTGCAGGGTAATCTTATAAGACCAAGTTATGGCATCTGTCAAAAATTAAGCTCTATTAAATGAAAATTTGAAAAAGTTTTTTTTTTTTTGCGTTTTTATCCTTAGTTACGGAAGGAGGAGTAACTCGGCAGGTTGCCAACAGGATCGTGAATGAAAGGGGAAACACTACAGAGACCCACATAATAGATTACGCGAGTCTCACCCACGCAATGCCCTCCGTGGGTCTGTGATGCGAGTGACGAATGACGCATGCCTGTTGGTCCTTTTAACGCTGCTCTTCTCTTTCGTGAGAATAAAAAGTTGATGTTTTTCGTTTGTGTGTTGTTCATTTCCGTATCTTGGTTGCTTTTTTTTTCTTAAAAAAATTAGTCTGCTGGCTTTTTTTTATCATGTCTTTCTCTAAGGGAAAGAGAAAACATAACCAAGTTTTTAAAGATGCTTATGAGAAAACGTGGCCTGTTTTAAAAAGATCGAAAGAATCGGCAAATTGATGCCTATTGTACCTGTTGTGATATTTCCTTCTCTGTTGTGCACATGGTAGAAAAGACTGTAGATGTCATGTGGAATGGCGCTGTGTGTCATATTGAGAATGCAAAAGGATTAGCATCAACCAAACATTAACAAAAATGCGCAATCTGATGACCTCTCCGTTAAAGCAGAAGCATTATTTGCAAATTTTTAATGGAGTACAACTGCCCAATTGCCATTTCTGACCATGCAAGTGCATTATTTAAAAAAAAATGTTTCCAGATTCAGCAATTGCTGCAAAGTAAGGAAGTTCCCGCACAAAAACCTTTGCAATTATAAGGAGTTTTGCTGACACTTCAGTGCAGCAACTGACGGAAGTTCTGAAGATATCAAAGTTTTGCTTGGCTACAGATGGTAGTAATTCCCATTGAGATCAAAAAATATTTCCTATTTTAGTCAGTTATTTTGACCAAACCTTAAGTAAAGTAATCACATTATTCCTATCATTACCAAATCTATGTGGTAATACAACTGGGGAAAATATATTTCACTTGCTGGATCAAGAACTCATGAAACAATCGATGCCATGGCAAAATTGTATAGCGTTTTGCTCAGACAATGCACCAGTTATGGTGGGAAAGCACCATGGTGTTACAAAATTTATAAAAGATAAAAACCCTTCCATTTTTTTTTATTGGCTGTACATGTTATTGGATTCATAATACAGCACGTAGTGCTGCTAAGAAGATAAATGTATCCATTGATGATTTTTTTGTGGCTGTATAGTTGTATACTTTTATTTAAAAAGAAGTATGAAGAGAGCTTTAAAATTGTGTCAGACTTTATGTGGGGAAGAAGCACAGATAATAATAAAACATGTGTTAACAAGGTGGCTATCACTGATGAATGTGGTAAATCGTTTCCTTGATCAGTGGGAGCCCTTGCAAAAGTTCTTCTGCTATGAAAATGAGGATAAAGACTCAAAGAAATTTAGACAAATTAAAGGAACTTTTGAATCTCCTGTTACAAAACTGTATCTGCTTTTCCTCCAGCATGTGCTGCCATTGTTTTGCAAGACATGTTTTTATGCAACAAGAAAACCCACAGATCCATAAACTATAAAGAGAGCTTCTATCATTATTTACAGAAATAGTGTCAAGGTTTATAAAGCCATCAGCTGTGATGAAGCTGAAAATGTTTTTCAATAAAATTAACTGAGTAAGCTTCAAAAACATAAGGATAATCTGGTTATAGGTTCAAAAACACACCAGTATTTAATAGGAGACTCTTTAACAGAAGCAGAAAAAAATTGTTTTTACAAATCCGTAGCTCTTTCAATATGATGATGAAGAAAGAAATACCATTGAGATTGAGTTTGCTTCATTTAATATAATGATGACGAAGAAATACCATTGAGATTGATTTACCATGTTTAACAGAAAAATTGCTGTTACACAAAGTGCAAAATGCATAATTCGATGACACATCTGATGCACGCAAACATGGCCATTTTTCCGAATACGATGACTTAAATTTCTGACCTCCAATCTTTAACTTCTTTCTTGCTTGTTCAGCCATATTAAAACATGTAATCGCTAAATGTGTTCACAAGTTGTGAAAGCACAAAATAATTTGTGTACAACCATGAGATATATTAAACTGGGTGTTCATGCCCAACAATTGTGTTTTCTATTTGTGTGGATTCTGTCATTTATTCTAGCAGGAATAGGAGTAAGTGAGAAACACCCTTTTTAATATTTTCCATTGTGAATGTTTCATAAGTCGTGAATTATTTAAATCAAAATCTCAAATCCGCACATACAGTTCTCAATATTGATGTTTTTCTGGCTATTTTTATAACTGTCTAGTCTGTCGTAAATTTAAAACATCTTAATACTTTTTCGTAATATTTCTCGTGTCTACACATGAAAGCTTTAAAACTACACATTTTTATGGCTTGGACTACACATGAATGCTGTAAGAGGTAGGCATCCCTGTATACTACGTTGATGAGGAAATCCAAAAGTTGGCGCACCTGAGCTTAGTTATTCTTTCTGATTGTATGGTACATGATACAGTTGCTGTTCATTTGTTTTGACGCCTCACGATTGACTTTCTTAAACAGAATCTGCCCCATAAACCCGAAAAGCTGAATTACTTTTCAGATGGAGCATCATCACAGTACAAAAACAAATCAAACTTTCTCAATCTCTGCCATCATGAAAAAGATTTTGGCATCAAGGCAAGATGGAACTTCTTTGCATCGTCACATGGAAAAAATGCATGTGATGGTGTCGGAGGAACTGTTAAACGATTAGCGGCATTGGCCAGTCTATGAATGGTCTACAATGATCAAATTATGACCCGTCGCCAACTTTATGATTGGGCTAAAGATAATATTGTCAAGGTCAGTTTTTTGTATTCCACTACAGGCGAATATGAGGCAGAGGAGGAGACCTTGAAGAGTAGGTTTGAAGCAGCAACAACAATAAAGGGTGCTCAACAGTTTCACAGTTACAGTCCTGTGAATGAGACTAGAGTTTTAGTGAAAAGCTACTCATTTTCAGAGGAATCAAGTGTAGAAATAGTTTCAGCTGATGACACTGATGATGATCTGGACATTAATGGCATTGTTGGCTTTGTTACATGCTAAAATACTCAGACAAGTGGTGGTTAGGTTGTGTGTTAAGAATAGAAGATGAAGTAAAAATAAGATTTTTTGAACCACATGGCCCTTCTCCATCTATCAAATACCCACAATTTATTGACACACTAGTTGTGCATAAAAGTGAGGTTTTAACAAAAGTTGATCCTACAGCAGCTACAGTAAGAGTTTATTGACCTACAGACTCAGAAACCGAAAAGGCAAACAAGAAATTATTTGTTAAATTAAAGAACTAAGAGGTCGCTATTTTGGCGTAATTACAACTCTGAGTGCTAACTAATAAAAACTTTTATTAATTTTACCAGGTAAAACTTTTAGCCTGTTGGGACTATCCTTCCCTTGTTTTATGTTTGATTATGTATTAGTATGATGTATTATGTAGATTTTAGAACTCAGTGTCTTATTATGTAAACACACTAAAACGAGAATTATAATCCATTATTACTTGTACAGTAACTTTTAAGTTTTTTGCCATAGCTCCCGATCCTATTGAGATCGCACTCTCAAAGTTTCAGGTCTTAATGCTTATAATATTACAGAAAACATATTTTTTCAAAATTAAAAAAAAATACTATATTTTAAAAATTTTAATTGTTTTTTTTTTATTAATTTTTTTCACCAAGCATAGTCAAGTTGCATATCAAATTAAAACTTATGAAATTATTTTTAAAATGAGGAGTCAAACAACTCTTTAGGCCTTATAGAACTTGAGAAATTCAAGATTGAAAAAGTTTATGCTAGCCAAAAAATGACTATTTTTAAAAATTTAAAAATTAATTACATGAAAACCCAATGAGATAAAAAAAATTATATTCTCGAAAAATGCAATTCATGTGGCAGCCTTAAGGGTTGTCGTATGTTATAAAAGTGCTTTTGGTTAAAATATACATAATATCTAAGGAATTGTACCTGATATTGTCAAAGTATTTCGTACGTTGTTGCTCTGTGAGGCATGTGCTCCCGGCCCGAGAGGTCCCTTATGTTATGGACCTTTGGTTAGTTATAAAAAAATTTTTATGCAGAAATAAAACAGTTAAGTTATATATTTTCAGTTCCACGTTCACTCACTCGCACAATCAAACGTTTAAAATTTACTATTAATTAAAAGATTTTAGTAGAAAGAGTTATACTCATAGGGTCAGGAGACTTCTCACAAGGGGTTCGTTGTTACGGCGAGCGCTTTCAGCGGTGCTTAACCGCTATCTTCGGGCCTCTACTTCTACACGAGGGTTCCTCGCTTGTGTGTAGTCTTGGAGTTGCATGTCGGGAATCGATGGGAAGTCTGAGATGGTCAGGTTGAATATTGAAATTTTTTGGTTGATTTGGCATGGAATGACCCAAATGCCACATCTATAATGCAATATATTCAATGCAAGAAAAATAACACCGAATTTTCGGGTGTAATGAGCACGTCTTTTGATTCCGTTCGGACGAAAATAAAGTTTATTAGCTATTCAAAGTCAATGGAACCAGTATGGAAAACAATAGCATCTGACCAAAGAAAGAAGTTTTTCAATCGGGTTTTTAATCCTGCAGATATTTCTGTAAACAGAATTGTAAACTTACGCCCTCTGGTTGCAGACTTGTGCATTGAGAAAAATTTGAATTTATATGAGAAACATTTCGCAGCGGAAACACTCTCCAACAAAGAAAGAATTTTTCAAATCGGACTCTTAGAAGAGATATGGAGAAATATAAGATATGAAACTATGTCCCCTGGTGGAAAAACATGCATTTTAGGAAGAAAGTATTCTCAAAAGGTTTTTCGATGCGAGCAGTATCAGTCCAAGAAAGAAAAAAACTGGTAGTTGAGTTTTCAGAGATGTTTGAGTCACTTGTTTCGACCCAGTGGCAATGATGTCCATGTCAGAATCAGAAGTACTCGCCCTTCCCCATCTTATGACGGGATAAACAAATTTTTTTAGCGTCCGATGTAATACGACTTATATTCGATTTTCGTCTCGGCATAATCGCAACTGATAACAATTGTGGCGTGCGTCGAAGCTTTTATACGACGGCAGCGCCAGTCAAGAGTTTGAAACTTATGCCCTCCTGGTGGCCAAACCATTCTTTACCAAATATTAGAAATTATATGAAAAACATTTTCCACCGGGAGCTGTATGCGATATAGGACGAATTTTTCAAATCAGAGCTCTAGAAGCAGAAATATCAGGGAAAACGCAATTTGCCTTTGCGTCCCCTAGCGGAAAGTCTATGATTTACTTGAAAATTTTGAATTTATATAAAAAAACATTTTGCATCGGAAACACCATCCAACAACGAAGGAATTTATCAAAATGAGACTCCTAGAAGTAGAGACATTAACAAAAGTAAGATATACATCTATATGCCCCCTGGCGAAAAAGCCATGCATTATTTTAAGAAGAAAATATTCCTAAAAGTTTGTCGACATGAGTAGTATCTGTCTACAAACGACGGTTTTTTTTTCAATCAAGATTTTAGAAGCTCAGATTTTGCTGCAAATGCATCAGAAGTATAAATTAAGACTTAGGCCCCCTGGTGGCCAAACCATTTTTTACCTAAAATTAGAAATTAAATGCAAAGGATTTCCCATCAGGAGCTGTATGTGATGCAGAAAGAATTTCTCAAATTGCAGTTTTAGAAGCAGATATTGAGTGATACGCAATTCACCTTTACGCCATCTAACGAAAAGTCTATGAATTACTTGAAAATGTTGAAATTATATGAAAAATATCACACCAGAAACTATCCAATGAAGGAAGAATTTTTCAAATCGGACAGTTACAAGCATAGATATTGACAAAAATAAGATATACATCTACGCCCCCTGGCAGTGAAATCATGCATTATTTAAAAAAAATCCTAAAAGGTTTTTAAACGTGAGTGGCATTTGGTCCACGAACGATTTTTTTTTTTTCAATCGCAATTTTAGAAGCTCATATTTTATGGCAAATACCTCAGACGCTCTCCGGTGGCCAAAGTATTCTTTACCAAAAATTAGAAATTACTTGCAAAAGATTTGGCATCAGAAGCTGTATCTGCTGAAGAATTTTTTTTTTTTTTTTTCAAATCTGAGTTTTAGGAGAGAGATTGGGAAAAACGTAATTTACTTTTATGCCCCCTAGCAGAAAATCTATGCGTTACTTGAAAAAGTGACTGTACCTAAAATAGTCTTTGACATAAATAGAATCGGAAGGTGAAAGAAAAAAATTCGATCGGTTGTTTAGAAGCAAATATATGGAATAAAATGTATTTTGAATTCAACATCATCTGCATTTACGCCCTCTAGCGACAAAATTGTACATCATAAAAAAAAAAAAAAAAGCGAAGAATCATCATTCTTCGCATACTTCAAGCTTCCTGATGCAAAAACAATTTTTCAAATCAGAATTATAGTGGCAGAGATATGTTGTCTATATAGGCAGATGGACAAAACGATAACATACCCATGATCTTTTTTTACAAAAGACGTGCTTTTTAAAAAGGCTGTCATTGTACACTTGAATTAATTGCTGTTTTTTTTTTTATTGCTGGCTGAAATTTTCAATTTCTATTGCATTTCATAATACACTCATATTTTCCGTTATCTGTAGCGGACCAACGATTTCCATAGCATACTCCATGCTTTCCATCGTCCGTAGCGGACCGACGATTACCATAGTAACTACATAAAACCCTTAGTACTTGGAATCGAGCCACCCCGGTGGCGCAGTGGTCTAAGGCGCTGGCCTATGATCATTCGTCCGTAAGGGGTCCGGGTTCGAATCCCGGTCAGGCATGGATGTTGTGTTTGTCTTACGGCACTGGCTCTCTCCCTTCCCTGGAACCAGTGACCCTAAATTAGGGACGGGCGACTGCTTATAGCCCATTGAGTTGCTCACGGTGGTCGTTAAACCTCCAATAATAAAAAAAAACAAACTTGGAATCGCTGAATCTTTCTTCCGAATGCATGGTCTTACTCAGCGTCAAGCGGAACTCGGTGCACACAGAGAACGTAGTGTGCCGAAATGACGCCGGGGGCACCGCGGTTCCTGCACACAATGGCGCAAAATCTGCCTTTTGTAGCAAGAGGACGCAAGATTTTTGTTTCGGCGCATAATTCCCATTCCTGGTAACTGCTTGCGCATTATGCAAAAAAAATTATCAGTTTCAATTTTACCTGACTTTCCCAGGTTTTTGCAAAAAAAAAAAAAAAAAAAAATTCTCCCTGAGTTTTCCCTGATTTTTAGCCTTATTTTTGGATTCTCTGATTTTTCCCGGTCGTCTGGCAACCCTAATTTAGCCAAAACTCAATAAGCACCTCACTAATGAACTGATCACTTAAATAACTCCAACAACAATAGTAACTTAATCTGATTAATGTGAATTAGTAAACACAACAGTAGATTAATGAAACTAACACAAAATATATATTGACACAGCTTCCACAACTACTACACACTTTTGCTTCTACCTAATTACATTGTCATTCACTCTTGACCTCAAGACTGTTGTAAAATATGTTAAAATCAAAATGCTCTTAGAAGAGAACAAACTCAAAATTTACATAGAAAACCCCCCTAAAAAGTAAAGGTTAAATTAGAGTATGTTGTACATCTCTTGTTTCTTGAAATGCATTGAACATTCTTTCTTGAATACATTGACTAAGTTGGTTCAAGACGTAATCCATATTCCCTCTTCCTCCCAGTTCATGTCAGTAATTAGCATGAATAGTAGGAAGGTTCCTGAAATCAAAGTAAATGAGTACTGACCATATCTCTTACTTATATTGTAATTAAATTATTATGGATATGTGTTAGGTTTTTCTGTTCCATAGTTATGAATGTGACATGTTTATTTTAATTTGTGAAGAGCTTAAGATTTAAGTATCAGTGTTATACAGAGGTCGTTCATTGATTAAGAGTCACATCTTTTTCCCATGAGCCATGTATTGTGAATTGTTATCTGTGTTTGTGGGAGTTGCTTCACAAGACACAGGCATTCTCATTTACCTGATTGTGAGAGAAGGTAACTAGTATGGCATGGTGCTGTGGTAAAGTAAAACAAGGGGGCCCACTGTTATCCTGGTGTTGAGAATATGGGAGAAATATGCAGAAGTGTGAGGTGCATTTTATGCAGAATATAATAGTTGATTATTTGTCATTACGAAAATTTTCAGATCTTAAATGGTTTTTGTGTTTGTAGTGTTTTCAGAAATTTTCAATTTTTTTTTCTTTTTTTAGAAACTGGTGGAGTTGGCAAAAGAAAAAGTAGCAAAGCGGATAGCACCACATAAAGAAGTGTTACGTTCTTATGGCTACAGTGTTTAATTCATTGTAATTAAGGAGAATAAAATTTCTGTTTGCCTAATGCTGTCTTAATGTATGGTGCTGATTAGTTGATTGTTTCATAATATTTACTGCTTCACCCCTTGTATCCATGTAGAGTACACAACATTTGGAAGTTAAGCTTGTGGAAATTAAAGGAAGCTTTAACAAATCACAAGGAATAAGTAGAATATCCATATTATGATAAAATTATTGCCCACAGTCTTAAAGTCTTTAATCAGTGCTTAGTTGATTTTTTTAAATTATTATTATTCTGTGTCAGTTACATTTCTAACACTCGGGCATCTGGCATTTTTGGTTGGTCAGATTTCTTCCCTGTGTGAGATATTTGCAAGAAACAAGATTTAGCAATTTATCATTGTCTTAAGTGTTAAATATTCAATGTGTTCTTACTCTTTTTCTTATGGAACAGATGTGTACCTTTACTAAAAAAAAAAAACCTATGCAGAGGCTGTGGACAATTCACAAAGAAGCATGAGAGATGCATGTTTGCCCAAGAAGCAGGGTGGGGTGGGGGTGGATCAGGGATAGGGCCAGGGTTGTGACATGATCAAAGTTTTAAGACCCTTGAGTGGCAATGGACTAGACATTTCAGACATGTCTTCTTTGTGTTAAGGAATTCTGATTTCTTTGCAATAAAATGATGGGCTTTAAGTTCCTCAAACATTTCCACTAGCTTTTCCAAGTATTCGAGAGGAAGAACACAAGTAGACCTCACACAGGGATCTGTCGATGATACCCTCTGTTTGAATTTAAATTTCATCCTTTTCAACATCTTCCCACCTTTCAAGTAATGTGTGCAGCCCATAATTCCCTGGACATTCACTACACTTCCGACAGAATGCATGACTCATTATCAACATCGCAGACCATACAGATAAGGAGATGTTTGTAGTCCATACCTGCCTTCATGGCTGCAAGCATTAGTTTTACATTCTGGTGTATAACGCACACGCAGACAGAATGAGTGCCTGATGCACTGGTCAAGACAGATCTGAGTTCTGCAAACTTAGAAAACACTATTTTCATGATTGGGTATTTTTATTTTTTTAAAGCTGCATGAAGCACTTTAAGGTTAGATGAAATTAACCTATTGTGGATGTTAACCTTTTCTCCGTCAAGTCCTCTAACAGACGCATAATGTAAAAGACAACATTGGTCTTGTTCCGGCGAAACACATTGTGTTAGTTTACTGCTGGAGAGGGGGGGGTAGCATACCTGCCAGGTTTTACAATTTATGGAAACGGGACTTGTTTTACAGGCAAAATGTTAATTTTACGGATTTGGGGATTTCCCGAGATTTATTTTCCTTTTTCTAATGATTTTACACCTGCTATTCAAACTTTTTTCTTAAACTTAATCCATTCAAAGTAAAGCGCCGATGTAAGCTAGGAACAACTTTTCAGTTATTATAATAAGCTTATTCGTAATGTGTTTATGTGGGAACATTTGCAGCAGTTTTCCCACTTGTTAGGTTTTGCGTTGTTGCAAACACTAAAAAACTTGCGCCCCGCGTAAACTAATAAGGATAACAACCAGCTGGGCTTGTTTAACCTTGGGGCTTGGTTCTCTCTTGTCGCAACTTCCAAGGAGGCCATTCTTTGTCCCCCGGGTCACAACTTCTGAGGAGGCCAAAGTAAGGTGCGACCTGCATTGGAGCAAGCACTTGAGAGCAGGTTTTTTTTTTGCTACTCCCAGTTCGAAATGCGATATCGAAATGTAGTTATCGTAGAAAAAAACATTCAAACGGATTTTAAATCTGTGTAATTTTTAAGCCCAAATCTATATCCAACATGACGAAATTAAGCAAAAGCTGTCAGTTTTGTGAAATTGAAAATGCATCATGGTTTTGTAATTTCTTCTCTGGTAATAAATTTGACCTAACAAAAGAATGCTAAGAAGAAGTTAAAAGAAAAAATCAAGTAAGTCCAATGTTCATTCGAGCCAGTGCTTCTCCAGCAGTGATTTATTTTGCTCATCCTTTAGTAAGTTTGTACGCTTTCCAACCGTGCTTTGTTCGTCTCTCGATAACGTGTATAAAAATATCCTGGCTTGATTCAACCAAATTAATATGTTGTGGTACTATATTTTCCTCTGCAAATTGAATCTCTTTAAACTGTTACTGTTTTACTATAGCAGTTTTACTGCATTTTTTTCAACTGTCAATAAATTCAGTATTAGTGATTCGCTATGAGCAGCAATATAAAAATGCATATTCTGCGGAGTTACCTGTGTATTGCAAAAAATGAAAAATATGCATTTTGCTCTACGTGTCGATGTAATTTCAGCGTTTCGCGTGGTGAAAGGAATATTACTAATCATATAGCGCCAAGCATAAATCTAATGTTGACTGCGTGAATAAAAAATACGAAATTAACTTCCTTTGTTAAAAGTTATAATGAACTGGATGCGATTCGTGCAAAGTGTTTATTCACTTCGTTTTTACCAATTAGTGTCCCTCAGCCACTCATTTATTTCATTTGACTGTCTCGTCGTCCATCTCTCTGTAAGATAATCCTAGCATGGAAATGGTTCGTTTTTGAAAACATTTTAGTTTGTTCTGTGACGGCGTGGGATATGATCCTATTGGATTTGGCGGTCAAAGGGTGGAACATCCTTCCCTTGAGATGCAAACCTCCATAAAAATAAATGTTTATCTCTTTATAAATCATAATGATAGCGTAGTAATGAGAAATTGTGTATAGATTCTATTTTAATCGAAATAAACGTGCCAATAAATTCAAACGTCTGTAGTCATATCAATTAAAAGTTGATACTTGTTTCAAAGGTAACATCGGTTTTTAATCGATATGTTCAGTACATTTAAAAACAATATGCACGAAAAGTAATTTAATTGAATATATCGATTAAAATTTTCATCGAACATAGCGATTAATTTTTTTACGGATTTCGGTTTCTGAAAGTTGGCAGGTATGTGTTTGGTCTGCG
Organism: Macrothele yani; assembly: GCA_039090855.1. Lineage (NCBI taxonomy): Eukaryota > Metazoa > Arthropoda > Arachnida > Araneae > Macrothelidae > Macrothele > Macrothele yani. Next base: position 114,794,338 of record CM076999.1, on the reverse strand, counting down.
GCACATCCTCTCCTTGCTGCACCTCATGAAAAGAATGTTCATTGGCTGTTTCTGCATCGCCGCCTCCCCGTTCCTCAATTATTACACCGAATAACTGTTGTTGTCTCTCCACAATGTGCCTACTGTGATGTCCCGGCAGACATTGAGCATGTCTATTGGTTTTTGCTACCTGTGTTAAATCTCATGTTCCGTATTGCACACCATCTTTGCTCAGGAAATCTGAGTGCTGTCTCATATTTTACGCTACTTCAAGATATTCTTCCTGCTTCTCCTCTTCCATCAGTGTGTGTTTATATTTTCACGCTTGTAAAAATAGTAATTTACTCCCATCAACTGACGCATCAGGAAAACTCCACTGTACCTACTCTTACAGGTTCCAGATTGATTGCCTGAGAGTTTACTTTACAGTTTGAACTATCATGAATACTCTATCCTTTTATTGACACTTACATCGTTATTTAACCTGTTTAATGTCCTCTTCTATCTTACCTTCAGGAAGTGTTTATAGTTTTTTTTTTTTTTTTTTGCCTACTTGTTCTAGCGCTCATTTGTGCATAATCATTTCATGACTCTCATTCTGTACTCCCGAGTGTTTAATAAATGCATATTTAAAACTTAGCACCCTCTCCCTTCATGTCGCACTGGCCGCTGCCTTGGCCAGGTACATTCCAGCTGCCGGAGACTAAGGGCCAAGATTTAAGTTGTCGAGTCATTTTGGAGGGTTTGGCCATAACTCACCACACTACACTGTAAAAAATAAGTGTTGTGAGTTCACGGAAAATTTCTGAAAATAACGTGCAGCGAAGTTGCCAGTAGGTATACGTGTTTTTCAAAAATTTCCGTTTTTAAAAGTGCCCGATTATTTTAACTTCCGTGTTTTCACAGATTTTCCGTGGACAGAAATTCCGTTTATTTCAGAAAAGTCCATTTCAAGTTTTTCCGTATTTAAACTGAAATTCCGCAAAATCGACGACCCTGCAGAGTGCTAAACAAGTTCAACACAGGTAGTGACCATAGATTGGTGAGATGTAAGATGCACCTCAACACTAAACTCGAACGTGGCAAGCTCATAAGACAAACAAAATGTATGGACATAACCAACCTTAAAAAACAACATAATACCTTCAAGTTGGAACTGAAGAACAGATTATCTGCTTTTGAAGGCCTAACATCGGAAGAAGGGGATATTTCTGAAGTTAACAGAAAAGTAACCAAAGTTCTTATTGAAACAGCAACAAAATTAGCTGGGTCTAAGAACAAGTTGCATGTGAACAATTATCAGGAAAAACCAAAATGTTGATGCAAAAAAGAAGAGAGATGAGGACAAGTAAAGAAGATGTGACTTCCAAAGTGGAATATATAGAGCTATGCAAGACAGTACGAAAACGTATCACTGAAGACGTAAGGAAATTCAACTGTGAACTAGTAAGGAAAGCAATTGAAAACAACCAAAGCCTAAAGATAGCAAAGGGACATCTCAGTAAGGGAAGAAAACAGATTATGACACTGAGAAAAGAAGATGGTTCTTTAACAAGAAATAGAGGTGAAATTTTGACAAGAGTGAAAGATTTCTACTCCAAATTATATGAAAGGGATGATACATGTACTCCAGGCATCATGAAAGGTACAAGAGTTCTTCCAGTCCTTCCAGCAGAAGTTGCACATGCAATCAAGAACATGAAGCGGGGAAAAGCTCCAGGAGAAGATGGAATTACTGTAGACATCATACAAGAAGCAAGTGGAGAAATCGAAACAGTACTCGCCCAAATTTTCACTCGATGCCTTAATGAAGGAAAGATTCCTGAGGATTGGAACAACGCTACAATGATCCTGCTACATAAAAAAGGTGACATTGAGGATCTCAGGAACTACAGACCTATCAGTGGTTTATAAAATCTTGACTAAAGTTCTTTCACACCGTTTGTAGGTAACACTGGACATGGCTCAACCGAGAGAACAAGCTGGATTCAGGAGTGGCTACAGCACAATAGATCATATCCACGTACTGAGAGAACTAATTGAAAGAGCGAGGGAATATGAACTTCCATTGTGCATGGCTTTTATCGATTATGAAAAAGCCTTTGATTCGGCGAAACCATCAGCAGTTACAATGGCTCTGAAATCCTGCGGTATTGAAGATGCATACATTAATATTAATAACATCTATGAAAATGCAAGTGCAAAGATTCGGCTGTTTGAAATACAACACACATAAAAATTGGAAAGGGAGTGAGACAAGGTGACACCATATCTCCGAAGCTCTTTTTGCCACATTGGAAAATGTCTTTCAATCACTGAACTGGGAAAACAAAGGGATAAAAATTAATGGAGATTATCTAACCCACCTTCGTTTTGCTGATGACCTAGTCATTTTTGCAACTACCCCATCAGAGCTGCAGAGTACAATCCAGGAACTTGCTAACAAGAGTAAAGAAGTGGGATTAAAAATGAACTTTCAGAAGACAAAAGTGATGTTCAATGCTTTTTTACAAGAAATGAAGATTTATCGATTGATGGAGAAAAGCTGGAGATAAGACACGTACGTTTATCTTGGACTGCAGATATCAAGTGAGGGTCACATTGATGAAGAAATCAATCGGCGTATAAAACTTGCCTGGAGAGCTTTTGGAAGAAACAGCATAATTTTCAAGAGCAATATGCCATTATGTCTTAAAAGAAAAGTGTTTGATCAATGCATCCTTCCAGTGCTTACGTATGGTGCAGAGACGTGGACCTTAGCTAAAAGAGACATACAAAGGCTGCAGACAACTCAAAACAGCATGGAGAGGTGCATGCTTGGTGTAACCAGGAGAGATAAGAGAACTCGTGGATCCCAAAAATGACAAGAGTGGAAGACATGATCAGAGTTAAATCCCTGAAATGGCAATGGGCTGGACATACTGCCAGAAGGACAGACCATCGATGGACAGCTGAAATTTTAGATTGGATTCCAAGGGACAGGAAAAGACCCAGAAGACCACATGGGAGATGGGTGGATGAAATTCGAAAGTATGCGGGAGTGACATGGAGGAGACTGGCACAAGACAGACCATTGTGGAGGAAACTTGGGGAGACATTCGTCCAGCAGCAGATTGATAATGGTTGATGATGAGGATACACACACACACACACACAGAAACTAAATATAAAATTTACTGTTGATAGCTATAATAGCTTTTGTTTTAAGTTGTCCAATGACTGATACGCAGACATCATATAAATATCTGTACAATAAGTACCGAGTTTCTTACAGTAACACAAATATAATAAGTTGCTGGTACACCAAAGAGAGGAAAGGAGAAGGAATATCCTGGACCACAGTAAACAAAATTCATGCGATTTCCTAACCAGAATATCTGATCTCGCTACGGAACTTTAAAATTCGACAGACCATTGAAATTTAAAAGTTAAACCTCAAATATTCTCAGGAATCGCTCCTGTTACAGGTAATTTCTCGTCATACGGATACAGAAAAAGTGAGAACGGGGTTTTTCTGTTAATATATAAGAAAGGAATTGCGGAAAGATTTCTGAAAATTCCGAGTTTTCCGTTAACACATCTCTAAAACGGTAATTTACCGTCAATATAAGAAACAAACTGCAGAAAGATGTCTGAAAATTCAGAATTTTCCGTTAACACATCTCTAAAACGGTAATTTGCCGTCAATATAAGAAACAAACTGCAGAAAGATGTCTGAAAATTCAGAATTTTCCGTTAACACCTCTAAAACGGCAATTTACCGTCAATACAAGAAACAAGCTGCAGAAAGATTTCTGAATTTTCCCGTTGTACGAAACTTCCCTCGAATTCAGGTTTCTTTCCATCATTTCACGGAAAAGGTTGTATCAGAAATATGCTTTAATTCAAGAAAGAAATGACAGAAAGTTGCCCGTGAATTTAAGAATTTTATTTACAGTGTATTGATAAAGCATCTAACCGACTGTAACAGAAAAGATCGATTTACTATCTAAAAACACTTAGAAACTTGGTTCGAAGGAACCAGAGAAAATTTCAGTACAAGGTATGTGATTATTGCCAGTTTCTCGTACAATGGGAAATTAAAGTTAAGAAAAGTTGAACAGAATGTTAAAACGCTTCGAAAAATGTGTGATTTTTCTTTCATATCGTCTGGAGTTGTCAGAATTCCTTCTTCTATTGTGAGCTTCGTGGTTTCCTAGCTGAACCGGAAAACTACGATTCTGTCTTAGCCCTTTCTTAAGGGGGCATATAATGCGCCATAGTACACTATAAAAAATAAGGGGTGTGAATTTTTTTTTAACGACCACCGTGAGCAGTTCAATGGGCTATAAGCAGTCGCCCGTCCTAATTTAGGGTCACTGCTTCCAGGGAAGGGAGAGAGCCAGTGCCGTAAGACAAACACAACATCCATGCCTCCCCAGGATTTGAACCCGGACCCCTTACAGACGAATGATCAGAGGCCATCGCTTAGACCACTGCGCCACTGGGGTGGCGTGGTGTGAATTCACGGAAAGTTTCCGAAACTAACGTGCAGCAAAGTTACCGGAAGGTATCCGCCTTTTTCAGAAATTTCCGTTTTTAAAAGTGCCCGTTTATTTTAACTTTGCCGCCCCGGTGGCGCAGTGGTCTAAGGCAATCATCGTCCGAAAGGGGTCCGGGTTCGAATCCCGGTGATCATTCGTCCGAAAGGGGTCCGGGTTCGAATCCCGGTGAGGCATGGATGGTGTGTTTGTCTTACGGCACTGGCTCTCTCCCTTCCCTGGAACCAGTGACCCTAAATTAGGGACGGGCAACTGCTTATATATAGCCCATTGAGTTGCTCACGGTAGTCGTTAAACCTCCAATTAAAAAAAAAAAAAAACTTCCGCGTTTTCACAGATTTTTTGTAGTCAAAAAATCCGTTTATTTAAAAAAAAAAAAATCTATTTCAGGTTTTTTCATATTTAAACTGCGGTACCTGTTCAAGCAGCAAAACCGACGACCATTTTTTAGCCCTTTCCATTTTAGTCGAAAATTCCGTTAATTTTTAGAAAAAATCCATTTCAGGTTTTCCCGTATAAAACTGCGTTACCTGTTCAATTCTGCAAAGCCGACGACCCTACGTTTTGCAGCCCTTTCCCCAGATAACCCTTCCGCTCCAGTCAGGATTGAACCTGGGCCGCTCGAACACGTAACTCACGCAGTTATCCACTGAGCCACAGACACTCAGAAACAACAGGCACGTTCATCGCAAAACGAACTATGCGACTGATTTTGTTTTTATTTTTGTCATTAATACAGTGATTTTGCCATATTATTTTTCTGAGAGGGAATTTTTTTTTCTGTTGGACTTGTCACAAATTAAGCATTTTTCATTGAGATTTTTCGAAACAAAATGCTTTCCAACTTGATTTTTTTTTAAATGTCAATGACTTTCAGTTTTCTTTAAAAAAGGTGAAATGTACTTTTTTATATAATAGTATTATTTTACCGGCAAAAAAAAAAAAAAAAAATCCTGAATATAAAATACTCTTGATGGCTACAATAGCTTTTGTCTTAAGTTGTCCAAAGACAGATACAGAGACATCGTAATAACGATCTATACAATAAGTTAAATACCCGGTTTCTTACAGTAACACAATGTACAATACAGGGTTACAAGGAAAGTCCTTGATCAGGTCTCACGAACAGTCGGTTAAATTTACTTTTTGTGCAGTTGTATAGGAAATCCCTAGCCACCCCGGTGGCGCAGTGATCTAAGGCGCTGGCCTCTGATCATTCGTCCGTAAGGGGTCCGGGTTCGAATCCCGGTGAGGCATGGATGTTGTGTTTGTCTTACGGCACTGGCTCTCTCCCTTCCCTGGAACCAGTGACCCTAAATTAGGGACGGGCGACTGCTTATAGCCCATTGAGTTGCTCACGGTGGTCGTTAAACCTCCAATAAAAAAAAATCCCCTATGGCGCACACAATAACACAACGAGGGATCACATCGTACCCTTTGAGGGTTTTTTTTTTTTGCAAGTTTGTAATTGACTTTTTTGCCTGATCTGCAAAGGGGCCATCGCGCCTCCCTTTGCACTTTGCAGATAGGGCAAAAAAATCAATTGCAAACTTGTTCAGCGAGGCAAAAATAGTACATAAATGTTTTTGTCCAATAACAAAAGATGAAAGGGGACCGGGAATGTGGCCCCAAGAAAATCACAACATCCCGAAGCAACGACAGAGTATTTAGATTAGAACTTATCTAAACTGGTTAGCTCTAAGTAAATGAAAGCATAAAGGAAAAGTTTTCCTACAAACCTTATCAACAGTTCTTGTTCTGAAATAAAACGCAGTTCCTTGACATATTCAATATCAGACTTTGATGTCCAATACAGTAAAAAAATACACCGAGACAAGGAGAAATAGGCCGCCCCGGTGGCGCAGTAGTCTAAGCGATGGCCTCTGATCATTCGTCCGAAAGGGGTCAGGGTTCGAATCCCGTAAGGCATGGATGTTCTCTCCCTTCCCTGGAACCAGTGACCCTAAATTAGGGACGGGCGACTGCTTATAGCCCATTGAGTTGCTCTCGGTGGTCGTTAAACCTCCAATCCAAGAAAAAAATCCAGAATCCCGGTGAGGCATGGATGTTGTGTTTGTCTTACGGCACTGGCTCTCTCCCATCCCTGGAGCCAGTGACCCTAAATTAGGGACGGGCGACTGCTTATAGCCCATTGAGTTGCTCTCGGTGGTCGTTAAACCTCCAATCCAAAAAAATCCAGAATCCCGGTGAGGCATGGATGTTGTGTTTGTCTTACGGCACTGGCTCTCTCCCTTCCCTGGAACCAGTGACCCTAAATTAGGGACGGGCGACTGCTTATAGCCCATTGAGTTTCCCACGGTGGTCGTTAAACCTCCAATCAAAAAAAAAAAAAGGAGACATAGTATAAAGTGGCGAAAGACTCATCCAGTAGGATAACTGTATGCACATCTAATTGACTACCGACCACGCATATCATTTTTGTATTCTGACGACGGAGCAGAAAGCACATTTGAAATCCATGCATGCCTCGGACACGGCGACTGAGGTAGCTTTCCGCTTTTTTCGCATTTGGAGAGTTCCATTCCATCTGTTGTTGTGGGACAAAACCATTTATGTACTATTTTTGCCACGCTTAACAAGTTTGTACACTGCTAGTTACCCAAAATGCAACACCAAGAAGGACACGAGATAGCAAAGCCAGATTTACTGGACACATAACAACAGATACAAAGATGAAACGTTTGAGCTTACAGGCCCGTGCGACTTGCGGTACACGCAGACATCAAAAGTTCGTGTGACCCCCATGGCTGGCAATAACGGCCGCTGCATCGAACGAAAGAGGCTTTGGATGTGGGCTTGCGGTATGTCGGTCCAGGCTGCTTCCACACGTTGCCACAGTTCATCAGGTGTAGCCGCGGGTGGTGTTTGCCGGTCCACTCGGTAGCCGATCAGCAACCAGACGTGTTCGATGAGCGACATATCGGCAGAACAGTCGGGCCACGGCAGCAGTGCGGGCGCGCATTGTCCTGTTGAAACGTGGCCTCTGGCAGGTCCTGCAGGTAAGGGAGGACTACAGGCTCCAAAAGGTCGGAGATGTAGCGGTGGCTATTGAGTGTATCGGCGATGCGTACCAGATGGGTGCGGGTGTCATATCCAATTGCGCCCCAAACCATAACGCCAGGCGACGGACCGGTATGGCGATGCATAATGCAGGCGTCATACAGTCTCTCGCCGCGGATCCGACCATCGTGGTGTTGCAGGCAAAAGCGGGATTCGTCGGAGAAGACAATGTCGTGCCATTCCGTAGTGCGGGTGCGGCGTTCAACTGCGCACTCGCCGGTGGTGTAACCTCAATGGTAATCGGAGCAATGGACGCCGTGCGACAAGTCCCCGCTCCTGCAGACGACGTCAAACGGTACGTGCTGATACAGGTTGTTACGCAACACCCCCTAATTCCTGCGCTAACGTTCGTGATGTGGCGGTGCGAGCCGTCAATGCCCGCCGCACTACATACCCATCCTCTCGTTCGGTGGTGTGCCGTGGCTGAGGCAATCGCGCACGTCGGTCCGTCCGTCCCTCCTGCACCCACCGAATCCATATTCGCCTCACTGTAGCTGGATGTTGTCTCACATCCGCGCCGATGTCTCGGTACGATAAATCGCTATCGCGATAAGCCACTATTCGTCCTCTGTCGAACTCCGAAACGTGCTGGAATGACTGCCGCATTTTGCGACGAGGCATCAGGAAGCTTCCCACGCACAGGTCTGGTAGCACAACACACTTCGACTACTTACACCCCGCCTTCTGTGTACCCTTCTCATAGTGCTTCTCGGTGGCGTGCAGGGCGCACATGATTTGCATGCTGCGAATTTCAGGCCAATCGGATGCTTCCTTTTCCGTGTTTCATATGGGGTTTCCTATACAACTGCACAAGAAGTAAATCGTTAACTGCCCTATTCGTGAGATATTGGCGTGATCACGGACTTTTCTTGTAACCCTGTATTAAAAAGCTGGTGCACAAAATAAGGGAAAGGGAAAAAAATGTCCTGTGCTATAATAAATAAAATTCCTGAGATATGCTATCCACAATATCCACTCTCGCTAGGGGATTTCAAAATATGACAGACGATTGAAATTTAAAAGTTAGCTAAATATCAAGTATTATCACGAATCGCTCCTGTTACCGGTAATTTCTCGCCATACAGATACGGTAAAAGTAAGAACGGTAATTTACCGTCAATATAAGAAAGAAACTGCGGAAAGGTTTCTGAAAATTCAGAATTTTCCCGTAGTACGAAAAAATCCGTGAAATTCCGGTTCCTTTCCGTCATTTCACGGAAGAGGTTGTATCAGAAATATGATTCGTTAATTCACAAAAGAAGTATCTGAAAGTTTTTTACATTGTACAGAGGTGAGGCTCATGTCAAGAAAGAAAGTAGCAGTGACAAGCCCTCGCCGGCGTAATTGAATGGGGAAAGCATTCGGCTCCGGTGGAGTATGATATGGGTTCGAGTTGCCACCGACGAATTTGGATTTCAAAGGATGCATCGTATGCATTTCACTTCCTCGAAGTGCCATAGTACTGGTTGTAGTTAAATTTTCATTTTCTTTTATTGTGATGGAACAGAAGAAAAGAAAAAGAAACGGCATCGAGAATATGGACTGAAAATTGAGCTGATCGATAACATTAAAAGGTGTGCACATTTTAGGAGCTGCCTCACTTAGCAGGCCATTCATTGTTCCTAAATAAAGGAGGTAGAGAAATAGAGGGTGTGGTTGTTTTTTGCGTCTTCTATCGTAGAGGTTATACAGTAGCCAGGCTTTGTTTCTGACTTAGGGTGGAGCTTCAGGCGGAGAGTGAGACAGAGGAAACAACAACACGCACTGAATAAGGAATGGAGTAAATATCTCCTCTTTATTTATTTACTTGGGAATACGCAATATTCGCATAAGTATTTCTGGCATCAGTTCTGTGTCCAAGTAACACTACATTTGGAGCTATACCTATACATCACAAACACCCCCGTGTTCCAATTGACTAAAAGTAAGGTTTCATTCATTTGTTCGACTGTGAAACGTTTCGAGAAAATATTTCGCGAAACTAAATGATGGGAGTCCACAATGTAGTACTTACTATTATTACAAATCAGATTTTGCAAAAAATGGAATTATTAGCTATAAATTTCTAAAACAATTGAGTTAACACCGAATTTTCGTCTATAAAGTAGAATGTCTTGGACAAAAGGCTCAAATCTGCTTCGCTACTTGAAGCATTCTTTTCACCTGTGCAATCAGAAACATTCAAATAAGAAATCAAATTTTCTGTCACTTATGCAAGCAGACATGCCTCAGAATATCTGCAAATTACATCTTTCTAGAACGGGAATCGAACCCTCATCTCCCGATCTACCTTCGAGTATGTTAAGATTATAGAAATATACCTAGTCTTGCCATAAATACTGTCGCAAAGTACTCAATGAAATAACAAAAGAAATCTAAAGTCATTTTAATATACCTATGATATGGCGTAATAGTACACTTGTGAATATATGGCACCAATCACTTTTCAAAATGGCATCCTCCAGTCTCTGCGGCCACTCATAAATAGCTTTTACGCACTGTCTCCACAGAGAAAGCTGCTACTGCGCGCACCAAGGATCGTTTCAGCCTGTCAGTATTGGGATGTCTCTTTCTGCAGGCCATGTCCTCCAGTGTGGACCACAACTTGTCCAAAGGATTGAGATCTGGGTTGCTAGAATAGAAGGCTAATCAGCTGGAGAAATGAAGGTGAGAATCATCTAATTACGCGGTGTCAGTTGAATAAATAAATCCATCGTTCTTTCCACGTTAAGCAACGCACAGCAACCGAAAAGTTGTTATTCGGCCGTCGTCGGGGAATCGAACCCAGAATCTCTCGATATCCAGCCGAGCGCGTTAGCCTTACACCACAGCGGTCAACAATTCACGGCGCTATGCGTGTTTCTCTTTTTCAGTCAGCATCTGACATCGTAAATTCGTAAGGTTGGCTCAGCTACTGAAACGTCTCCATCTAATGGACTCAGCTACTGAAACGTCTCCATCTAATGGGCTCAGCTAATGAAACGTCTCCATCTAATGGGCTCAGCTACTGAAACGTCTCCATCTAATGGGCTCAGCTACTGAAACGTCTCCATCTAATGGGCTCAGCTACTGAAACGTCTCCATCTAATGGGCTCAGCTACTGAAACGTCTCCATCTAATGGGCTCAGCTACTGAAACGTCTCCATCTAATGGGCTCAGCTACTGAAACGTCTCCATCTAATGGGCTCAGCTACTGAAATGTCTCCATCTAATGGGCTCAGCTATTGAAACGTCTCCATCTAATGGGCTCAGTTACTGAAACGTCTCCATCTAATGGGCTCAGCTACTGAAACGTCTCCATCTAATGGGCTCAGCTACTGAAATGTCTCCATCTAATGGGCTCAGCTATTGAAACGTCTCCATCTAATGCGCTCAGTTACTGAAACGTCTCCATCTAATGGGCTCAGCTACTGAAACGTCTCCATCTAATGGGCTTCTTTCCAATAATCCAAAGGGCGAAATCCAGGGTCCATTGGATCTCGCCTTTGGATTATTGCTATAATTATATATAGCCAGTGCCGTTAATGCCCGCCAGATGGAGACGTCTCAGTAGCTGAACCCATATTACGAATTTAAGATGTCAGATGCTGGCTGAAAAAGAAAAACACGCATAGCGCAGTGAAATGTTGGCCGCTGTGGTGCAAGGCTAACGCGCTCGGCTGGATATCGAGAGATTCGGAATTCGATTCCCCGACGGTGTCCGAATAACAATTTTTCTGTTGCTGTGCGTTGCTTAGCGTGGAAAGAGCGATGGATTTATTTATTATTGGAGAAATGAAGTCTGGCAAATTCGCTTGAAGCCACTCCTGGGCTGACTTGGCCTTGCGGAATCCTTCAGAAAGCTCCACTCTTGGTGCTGGAAGAAGGTGTGACTCACATTTTTGGCCACTGACTCCAAAACCCTGTCCTGATAAAATTTGGCAAATGTTTTCACTCCTTTCTCACAGAAATGGAGCTCTGTGGTATCCTCGTAGGGGACTCCCCACCAAACCATGATAGAAGCAAGATGATGGATAATCCTTAGAGCTTTGTCCTAAGCTTCTCGTGAGGTTGGCGCATACACTCTGTTAATTTGGCGGTTGAAAACCTTTTCAATAGTGAAACATTTTTCATCAGAGAAAAGGATCTGTCTGTGGTGATTGTCTGCGTAACACTGCTGCAAACGTTTCGCTTTTAGCACCCCTGCTGCTTCAGTTGTGGGATGAGGAAGTGCCCTGTACCCCGTTGGTAAGCTCTAACTCTTAGGTCACTCCGCAACACGCGTGACATCAACATTCTTGATATGTTCAGCTCACGAGCCATCACTGACTGTTTTCTGAAAGAATTTTGTCGAATACGGGTTGCCACTGTTTTCATCACGCGAACAGTCGTAACGGCACGCTGCCGACGCTTTCTGGGACGCTCAGCGACTGTTCCAGTCCCAAGGAGCCTTTTTATAGTCCGGTAGAGCAAAATTCAGCTGATTTTCAGCTTTGTCAGCATGTTAAAAAGCTCGGAGGCTGATTTTTCAGTTTTGTGCAGCTCTATTACAGCAGCATGATTCTCATAATCGCCCAACTTCATGGAAAGTACTTCACGAAACACGTTATCACCTCTGTGACTAAGACACAATGATTCACTAGCTGCTTCATGCCTCCTGGCTGGTCTGTTCCACTCCATGGCAAGAACTTCACGAAACACGTTATCTCCTCTGTGACTGAACGCACAATGATTCACTAGCTGCTTCATGCCTCCTGGCTGGTCTGTTCCACTCCATGGCAAGTACTTCACGAAACACGTTATCTCCTCTGTGACTGAACGCACAATGATTCACTAGCCGCTTCATGCCTCCTGGCTGGTCTGTTCCACTCCATGGCAAGTACTTCACGAAACACGTGATCTCCTCTGTGACTGAACGCACAATGATTTACTAGCCGCTTCATGCCTCCTGGCTGGTCTGTTCCACTCCATGGCAAGTACTTCACGAAACACGTTATCTCCTCTGTGACTGAACGCACAATGATTCACTAGCTGCTTCATGCCTGCTGGCTGGTCTGTTCCACTCCATGGCAAGTACTTCACGAAACACGTGATCTCCTTTGTGACTGAACGCACAAGGATTCACTAGCTGCTTCATGCCTGCTGGCTGGTCTGTTCCACTCCATGGCAAGTACTTCACGAAACACTTTATCTCCTCTGTGACTGAACGCGCAATGATTCACTAACTGCTTCATGCCTGCTGGCTGGTCTGTTCCACTCCATGGCAAGTACTTCACGAAACACTTTATCTCCTTTGTGACTGAACGCACAATGATTCACTAGCTGCTTCATGCCTGCTGGCTGGTCTGTTCCACTCCATGGCAAGTACTTCACGAAACACTTTATCTCCTTTGTGACTGAACGCACAATGATTCACTAGCTGCTTCATGTCAAAGAATATACACTGTGTTGAAAAGATGTTTTAAGACTGGGTCTGTAAAATGAAATAGAAACAAGAAATTATAATTAGTTTTTGTTTGTTATTCAAAATAAGTCCCTTCGGCTTCAATACACTTGTTACAGCGATTTAATAATGACTCGAATGCCTGTTCCAGTTCACTTTGCGGAATTGCCTCCAAAGCACGCGTCGAAGCTGTTTGTATGGTCGAAATATCATCAAAATAACACTCTTTTAACGTCATTTTAAATGTTGGGAATAAAGAAATGTCGCAGGGTGCTAAATCAGGAGAATACGGTGGATAATTCAACACACAGACGTTATTTTTCGCCAAAAACTTCAAACAATAAGTGAGGTGTGACTGGGTGCATTATCGTGCAACAAACACCAACTGTTTTCATCCCGATATTCTGGACGAATGCGACGAATTCTGCCCGTCAAACGCCTCAAAACATTTAAATAAAACTCCCCAGTAATTGTTTATCCACTTGGAACAAATTCTGTGGGGATAATAAATACCCTTACTATCGAAGAACGTAATGAGCATTGTTTTGATTTTCGATGGAATTTTTTCTTGTTTTGTTTGGCTTGTGGTGAGTTTTTTTACTTCCATTCCGCACTTTGTCGCTTTGTTTTGGGATCATATTAAAAACACCATGTTTCATCACCAGTAACAATCGATTTTAAGAAGTTTGGATCATTTTCAGCGGCTGAAATGATGTCTCTGCAATGTGCACTTCTCCTTGATTTTTGTTCATTGGTTAACGTGTGTGGAACAAATTTAGCACAGACTTTTGTTTTGCCCAAATCTTCATGCAGGAGGGTTCGAATCGTTTCTTTGTTGATGTTAAAAGACTCTTCCATCATTCTTAGTAACGCGCATCGATTGTTTGTCACGAAATCAAGCACTTTTTCAATAATCTCAGGTGTCCTAGATGAACTTGGTCTGCGGGTATGCTTATCATCTTCTAGCGCCTCTCTTTCGTTCAAAAAACGTTTGTGCCACAGGAAAACATTTGATCTACTTAAACAAAACTCATCGTAAACTTGTTTCATCATTTGGTACGTTTCCGAGGAACTTTTACCAAGTTTTGCGTTAAATTTAATAACAGCCCTTTGTTCCATCTTAATAATGCAACATGAAAAAAATGTTACTTCTCTAATGTACGGCCGTTTCGTTTGAGTTACTTTAACAACTGCGCAGTACTTTTTGCAGAAAGCAAGCAGATGGTCACGGTTTATAACGCATTCGCGATTACACTGGTGGCGCCACAGGAGGCTGAAATCTAACGCCAGTCTTAAAAATTCTTTAACGCACTGTGTATATTCTAACTTTGTGCAGCTCTATTACAGCAACACGATTCTCATAATCGCCCAACTCCATGGCAAGTACTTCACGAAACACGTTATCTCCTCTGTGACTGAACGCACAATGGTTCACTAGCTGCTTCATGTCAAGTAATATAAAGCTTCGGGTGAAGAACGTCAGCTCTCGTAGAAATAGCGTAAAACAGGCAACAACAGCGCCACCACAAGCTAAGAGATTATGAGCGCTGCCGGAAAGCAAGCATTTAGGAACAAAAGACGTTAGGGAGACTACGGCAGTGAAGCTTTACTCTGATCCACGATGGTTTCCTTCGATCTTATGACTGTTTGCTTAGAGCAGTTTTTTTTTTTTTTTTTTTTCTGTTTTCTGATATCCCGCCGGTCCCTTATTTTGGTGAGAAAAATATGGAATAACATTAGTATTACTATTTAAATTCAACTTTAGCAAATATTATAGTTAGGTCCAAGGATCCGTACAAAATGCAGACAATCCCTAGTATTTCGCATTACTGAAAATGTTTCTGAAAAACTGAAGAACAAACAAAAGCCTTAACTAGCCCGATTGGCGTAACAAAACTAACATTACTAATTTGCGAAGGTATTATGCTACCGAGAAGGTAACAATCACGTGCTGTGAGTAGCTCGGCTGAGTGCTGACTGTTCTTTACGCAAACAATTGGAGTCAACGGAAATACGCATGTGCAGTCTGCTCCGGCATCAGCCTGTATGTTGGTTTCTGTGCACTTCATCTTGTATGCTACTGGCTGAGGGCTAACTGTTTGCCTGAATTGAAGTCAACAGAAATACGCATGCGCAGTCTGCTCCGGCGTGAGCCTGTATGTTGGTTTCTGTGCACTGCATCTTGTATCCTAGTGGCTGAGGGCTGACTGTTTGCCAGAATTGAAGTCAACAGAAATACGCATGCGCAGTCTGCTCCGGCATCAGCCTGTATGTTGGTTTCTGTGCACTTTATCTTGTATCCTACTGGCTGAGGGCTAACTGTTTGCCTGAATTGAAATCAACAGAAATACGCATGCGCAGTCTGCTCCGGCATGAGCCTGTATGTTGGTTTCTGTGCACTGCATCTTGTATCCTAGTGGCTGAGGGCTGACTGTTTGCCAGAATTGAAGTCAACAGAAATATGCATGCGCAGTCTGCTCCGGTATTAGCCTGTATGTTGGTTTCTGTGCACTGCATCTTGTATCCTAGTGGCTGAGGGCTAATTGTTTGCCTGAATTGAAGTCAACAGAAATACACATGCGCAGTCTGCTCCAGCGTGAGCCTGTATGTTGGTTTCTGTGCACTGCATCTTGTATCCTAGTGGCTGAGGGCTGACTGCCAGAATTGAAGTCAACAGAAATACGCATGCGCAGTCTGCTCCGGCATGAGCCTGTATGTTGGTTTCTGTGCACTGCATCTTGTATCCTAGTGGCTGAGGGCTGACTGTTTGCCAGAATTGAAGTCAACAGAAATACGCATGAGGAGTCTGCTCCGGTATTAGCCTGTATGTTGGTTTCTGTGCACTGCATCTTGTATCCTACTGACTGAGGGCTTACTGTTTGCCAGAATTGAAGTCAACAGAAATACGCATGCGCAGTCTGCTCCGGCATTAGCCTGTATGTTTGTTTCTGTGCACTGCATCTT
Organism: Macrothele yani; assembly: GCA_039090855.1. NCBI lineage: Eukaryota > Metazoa > Arthropoda > Arachnida > Araneae > Macrothelidae > Macrothele > Macrothele yani. The sequence goes on along the minus strand of CM076999.1, from coordinate 114,778,351 downwards.
GTACCTTAGAATATGGCGGCGCTAGTTACGTCTTCTCGAGCCTTAACTTCTTCTCAGTTAGATGTTCTTTGTTCATGCCTGCTGGCTGGTCGGTGACGTTGCACACCGGTTGCGCGCCATCTGTTGAACGTTTGTAACAGTATTTATGTTAAGACTAGGTACTCGAATGTTAATCGGGAGACGCGGATTCGATTCCTGTTCTAGGAAAACGTAATTTTTGAATTTTCTGAGCCATATCTACTTGCATGAATAATTTAGCATCCATTCGCCCGTAACATTTATTTGACTATCATTTATGTCACTCAGTGAGAATTTTTTAAAGGAAAACCTGAGTACGGTGTGGAACATCTTGTTCATGAACACAGTGATAAATAATGCTGGTTGCAAACGACAGTTTTTTAATTTTACACACAAAAGATCAGCCGTAAGCAGAAAAACTTACAAAATAATAAGCTCAACATGTTTCACTTAATAACAGTTATGTCTTCATCAGGAGTAAATCTAACAATTCGTTCAGTTAGTGCAACAGCAGTCTGAAGAAAGGAAATAGTACAGGGTGAACCAAAAGTCACTGTACACCTGGAAAGACAATACACATACACCAACTACAAGCGTACCTGCTTCCATAAATGCTGGAAATGGCCCCCTCCTGAATTTGTAGACATGCATCTACGCGTCTGAACATGTTCTCAAAGACACGTAACAGGTCCATCGGATAAATGTTGCTGATTACTGTGGTGTTGGCTTCCTGTAGTTCTGGCAAAGAATACATAGAGTCCTTTGAATGTTGATGTGTAAAAGTCAGTGGGCAGAAAAGTCGACAACGTAACATAGGAAAGGTAAATAGGTAGATGGAGATCGATGTTGGACTAGTTTCTTCGGAAGGAAATTTTGTCATTGATGATAGAGAGCCAATTATGATTTCAGAGCCAGGTATTATCAAATGTTCGAACGATTCCAGTTCGCTTAGCTTCGAGATAGTCAGCTTGTAATCGAGGGAGACATCTGTTTCTGGAAATGGTGAAGAAGATGATGCTCTGTCTGTTGTAAAGAGACAGTGCTGGAATTGGTTGAAAGGTCACAGTGAAGTCTGTAAATGACGTGCTTAGCCAAAACAAAGAAATATGAGTAAGCTAGAGTATGATGAGCTGGTGCAGTTGGTCGGATAACAAATTGATAATTGTCGAGATTATGGTTTCTGGGGCACACGTTTTGAGCGAAGAACATAAGATGGAACAACGGTAAGAAAACTGGACAGTGGATATTTTGTTGTTGTTTGAAGGGCGCAGTTGCTTTTAGCAATAAAAGAATACTGACTAAGTAAATTTTGACACAAGCTGCTAAATATGACGACGCATTAATGAGGGCAAAAAATAGCGTTATATGAAGCTTAAATGAGTATAACACATATACAGTTGACCTAAGATATAGACTTCTGTTACCATGTTGTAACTATCAAAATAAGAATGACGTTCAGTTGAACTGACTGATAAAACATATTGTACAACACACTATTATTGGGTTGTCGGAAAAGTCATGATGTATTTTAGCCATGTTTTGCAAAGGTCATTTATTGATAGAAAGAACAAAGATCAATCAATGATATAATGCCCGTTTTGTTCGATAACCTTTTGTCATCTTTCAGTGAGCTGCAGAATACCTCGTTCATAGAAGGACCTGTCTTTCGTGGCGAAAAACTGTTCAAAGTGCTGATTTACAGCCTCATCTGAATTGAACGTTATACCACGCAAGGACTGTTGAAGAGAGCGAAAGAAGTGGAAGTCTGACGGCGCAAGGTCAGGCGAGTATGCTGTGTGTGGCAACACATCCCACCCAAGCTCCAATAATTTTTGTGTGTGGTCTCGCGTTGTCGTAATGGAACACAACATCTTTACGATGAACGAGCTCTGGACGTTTCTGTATGACGGATTCGTTCAAACTGTCCAATTGCCGACAGTACACATTCGAATTGATTGTTTGGTTCCGTGGTAGGAGCTCGAAAAACACGACACCTTTAAAATCCCACCACACTGAGACCAGAACCTTCCGCTGATGAATGTCTGCTTTGGATGTTGTTTGAGTCGAAGCAGCACGTCGGGACATGGGCAGTTAGCGCAGCACATTGTTGTACACAATCCACTTTTCGTCACCAGTTATCAGTCGCTTCAAAAAAGGATCGTTTTCCTCACGTTTAATGAGCATATCGCAGATGTTTTACGCGCCGTCAATTGAGCTTCTTCGAGTTCATGAGGAACCCACACATCGAGCTTGCTTACGTATCCCAGCTTCTTCAGGTGGTCGTGAACTCTTGAATTATGGATGTGCAATGTGTCTGCAATCTCTCGTGTCGTGTAACGTGGGTTTAACTCGATCAATGCCTTCATTTGGTCGTCACCAACCTCGGTGGGCCTCCCGGACCGAGGAGCATCGTTGAGGTCAAAATCACCAGCACGGAAATTTTGCGAACCATCACTGGCACTGACGTTCTTGTAGAGCATTATCACCGTAGACGTTACGCAACTTTTTACAAGCTTGGCGCGCGTTCTTCCCTTTACGGAAGTAAAACAGTAAAATATGGCGAAAATGCAGTGTTTGGTCTTCCATCTTCAACTTGATGTCAAATTTCCGCAAATCAACCAAATCGCTCACTATTCCTTTTAGACTGCAGCTAGAAATGGCACCTTCGAATGCCGTAGCGATAACAGAGCTGCGCATGATTCTAGTACTTCCTAAAATCGCCCAACCGCCATTGGGTGCCAAAATACGTCATGACTTTTTCGACAGCCAATAGAAAGAATTCGAATTCAACTTTGTTGATAAGATACTTTTTAGGTTTACTGTTCTTAGAGACATCGGGAAGACAGTGACTTGATACCTTGATCGGGAAAAGCTCCGCTAGAAACTTGAGCTGGATCCGTCGTCATAATCCAAAAGGGGCAGTATGCACTGAATCAACTCTTTAGGCTCATCTGTAGCAACTCCTCGTAGTTGCGACATTAATTCCTTCAAACTTCGAAGACTTTGTCGACATCAGACTTTGACTCTCCAGGTCGTGCTTCACAGGTCATACACCGAGATATACTCCTGGATATACCCACGGGTAAACTACACCTATATCTGAAGACGGATCGTCTTTATAGCGCCTTGATGATGGTTTGTGACGTGGTACATCAGCCTTGCATGATTGTGAATGTTATTTTGTTTTTTTTTATTGAGCGGGTTGTGAAGCACTGCCGAAATTCACTATTTCCAACAGATATGTATGGAGAACAGTGCCATGTGACGAGCTTAAAGGTAAAATAGTAAAGAAATCAAATTCATTTGATGCAGGATGGCTGCAACTGGAAGTCGAGAGTGAAGAAATAACCAATGGATGTTGGATTCTGCAGGATGCTTGATGAGCTGGGAAAGAGCAGTCCAAGTTGGTGAAAATACTGATGGAGGGAGGAGATGAATGGGGAATGGAATAGCAGAAGTAAGATGAAAGTGTTGGTAGTGAGAGCGAATGGTGAGAGCGTGAACAGGAAGAGTAGTATTTGAAAGAGAAAGAAAGTGGGGTAGATGAAGTGGAGCAGAGAGAGAGAGAGTAGGAATGAGACCTGAAGAGTTAGAAAAGTGAGGAAAAAGTGAGAAGAGCGCGGTCTTAAGAGCCACGGTAAGAAATGGTAAGAAATCGCGTTCTTCCTCTGCCGTTTCTTTCGCTTCTTAAGTAGGAAATGCCTGTAATGGCTCAGTTAGTACCATAACTGTCCGCAGAGAGATGAGGATTATTACTACAAAAGCGGCAAACACGGCACACATCATTACCGTGAATGTGAAGCGCCTTTGGAGTGGTGTGTCTTCCGTCGCTCCTGGACTGTGGGCGACTGGAAAGCTGTTCTTTAGGACTCTGAGTCAGGCTTTTCACTCTTCCAATTTGATATGTGTATTTGGATTTGGCGAAAGCCTCGAGAACGAATTTCGTCCCACTGTGTTCTCATAACTGTTAAGTTCGGCGAAGGCCCCATCATGGTAAGGATTAGTTTTCCGTGCGTGGGACTCAACCACTTGGTTATTATACTCCAAACCATAAACTCTGAAGTGTACTTCGTCGTTCTGGATAATTCTTCCCTACCAACAATGTGTCAGTATTACGGAAATGACCGCTGTCTCTTCCAACACGATTAAGATCCCTGCCGCACTGCACTTCGTGTGCAGGACTGGTTTCTTGAAAATGAGAGGGAATTATTGACCTGCTCAGAGTCCTGATCTTAATCCCATAGAATACTTCTGGGAAGGACTGGGAGCGACGGATACGAAATTGACCAGAATAGAGCTCCCTGCCGCACTGCATTTGGTGTGCAGGACTGGTTTCTAGAAAATGAGGGGGGATTATTTGACTGACCTGCTCAGAGTCCTGATCTTATTCCCATAGAACACCTCTGGGATGCACTGGAGCGACGGATACGAAATCGACCAGAATAGAGCTCCCTGCCGCACTGCACTTCGTGTGAAGGACTGGTTTCTTGAAAGTGAGAGGGAATTATTGACATGCTCAGAGTCCTGATCTTAATCCCATAGAACACCTCTGGGAAGGACTGGGAGCGACGGATACGAAATTGACCAGAATAGAGCTCCCTGCCGCACTGCATTTGGTGTGCAGGACTGGTTTCTAGAAAATGAGGGGGGATTATTTGACTGGCCTGCTCAGAGTCCTGATCTTATTCCCACAGAACACCTCTGGGATGGACTGGAGCGACGGATACGAAATCGACCAGAATAGAGTTCCCTGCCGTACTGCACTTCGTGTGCAGGACTGGTTTCTTGAAAGTGAGAGGGAATTATTAGACTGACCTGCTCAGAGTCCTGATCTTAATCCCATTGAACACCTCTGGGATGGACTGGAGCGACGGATACAAAATCGACCACAACGACAGTTTTCGTTGCCCACTCTGGCAGCAGCTTTGCGGGACGAACATACACGTCGAGACTTGCGAAAAATGGTTGATAGTATACCTCGAGGTGTTGCCCTTGTCTTACAAGCAAAATGTGGACCGACAAACTATTAATTGCGATAATAAAGCCATTTGTTCCAAAACATTGTGGTTTCCGAACACTTTTGTTCAGGGCCGGATCGGGACGACCAAACCAGGTCGGGAATTTTAGTCTTGCAGTCCATTCTAACAACACACATACATACAGAGTTATACTTCCCTCATGAAAAAAATTCTATTACATCGTGGATGAAGTAGAAGTGTTGAATTATGCTTCGTAAAAAGAACTTATTTCTTTAAAAATTTTTAATCATTTAACGGTGAAACAATTTTAAAAAACCTTTCGTGAATGAATGTAGCTTCAAACCAAGCTCAAAATGGGGTGTTGTGCCAGATTATTAATTTCCTTTTCAAAATCTGAGTTTTTGACAAGAACAAAATCGAGTCTCTTGAAGACTTTGTTTCCAGCTAAATCACTATGAAGATCATTCTGAATGTTAAAATGTGCGCATGCAAGATAACAATTTCTCTGCACAATTAAGTTTGATATTTATTTGTCTTCTGATCTACTGTGTAATTGTATTGGTATGTCCTCTTTGATTAGAGGCATTTTCCAAGTCTACCCATTATTTTGAGCCCTGCTAAACTACTGTTTCTTTTAAGATACATGTGTGCAGGACACAGATTTCGGAATATCTCTCCCGGGGAAGCATTCTCTGTATCAGTCAATGGATAACTGTGAGGCAACAATAAACTATCACATGAGGGTAGCGAATACTCTGGGTTCCGAAATCCAGCAACCTACGTCTAACTGTAGTTAGCCTTAGCTTAATTAATTTATAAAAGCTGTCTTGGACAAGAGTCACTTTTCTCATAGACGTGCAGAGAATTTTGCTATTTTGTTTCGCAGCAAACACACAACATAAATAAAAGGAAAAGTTTTTTTTTTATGTAAATAACCTTTCTGATAGAAATGAAGCTCCGATAAAGTTTAACATTACATAAGTACCAAAATAATTATTCGTTCTTTCCCAGAAATCCACGCGAAAAGAATGGGAACAAGAAAGATGACACCGAATTTTCGGGTGTAATAAACACGTCTTTTGAATCCGTTCTGAAGCAAATTAAATTTATCAAAGCTATTCAAAGTCAATGGAACCGGTATGGAAAACAATAGTATCTGACGGAAGAAAGAAGTTTTTCAATCTGGTTTTTGATCCCTCAGATATTGCTGTAAATGGAATCTTGAGATTACGCCCTCTGGTTGCAGACTTCTGCGTTAAGAAAAACATGAATTTATATGAGAAACATTTCGTACCGGAAACGCTCTCCAACACCGAAAGAATTTTTCAAATCGGACTCTTCAAAATAGAGATATCGACAAAAATAAAATGTGACTTTACGTCCCCTGGTAGGAAAAGCCATGCATTCTTTTATCGGTCAAAGATAAATAAAATTTAGTCGAGTTTTCAGGATTCCAGATTTTGCTACAAATACATCAGAATCAGAAATTAACACTTATACCCCATGGTACCCAAACCATTCTTTACCAAACATTAGAAATTTTGTGAAAAATATTTTCCATCAGGTCTTGTATGCGATACAGGAAGAATTTTTCAAATCGGAGTTTTAGAAGCAAAAATAACGTAGAAAACGCAATTTACTTTTGTGCCCCTAGCGGAAAGTCTATGATTTACATGAAAATTTTGAATTTAAAGGGAAAACATTTCGCATCGAAAACACTATCCAACAAAGAAGGAATTTTTCAAATCGGACTCCTAGAAGTAGAGATATTGACAAACATAAGTTATACATCTACGACCCCTGGCGTAGGAACCATGCATTATTTTAAAAAGAAAATGTTTCTAAAAGGTTTGTCGACATGAGTAGTATCGTTCTACAAACGATGTTTTTTTCAATCGAGAATTTAGAAGCTCATATTTGAAGCGTAAATTAAGATTTACGCCCCCTGGTGGCCAAATCATTTTTTTTACAAAAATTAGAAATTATGTGCGAACGATTTCCCATCAGGAGCTGTATCCGGTGTGGAAAGAAGTTTTCAAATCGGGGATTTAGAAGCAGAGATATAGAGGGAAACGCACCTAACCTCTACGCCCCCTAGCTGAAAGTCTATGAATTACTTGAAAATTTTTAAATTATATGAACAACATGTCACACGGAAAACACTATCCAACAAAGAAAGAATTTTTCAAATCGGACACCTACAAGTAGAGATATTGACAAAAATAAGATATATATATACGCCCCCTGGCGGAGAAACTGTGGAATATTTTTAAGAAGAAAATATTCCGAAAAGGTTTATCGATGTGAGTGGCGTCAGTCCACGAAATAACTTTTTCAATCGATATTTTAGAAGGTCAGATTTTATGGCAAATACATCAGAAGCAAAAATTAAATCTTACGCCCCCTGGTAGCCAAAGTATTCTTTACCAAAAATTTGAAATTATATGCAAAAGATTTTTCATCAGGACGAATATCCGCTGAAGAAGAAATTTCTCAAATCGGAGTTTTAGAAGAAGAGTTATCGGGGAAAACGTAATTTATTTCTACGCAGCCTAGCGGGAAATCTATGCGTAATTTGAAAAAGTAACTTTATCTAAAGTACTCTTCGACATAAATGGAATCGAAAGATAAAAGAATTTTTCCAATCAAATGTTTAGAAGCAAATATGTGGAATAAAACGTATTTTTGAATTCGACATCATCTGCATTTACGCCCTCTAGCGGCGAAATTGTACATCCTAAAAAAAAAAAAAAAACCGAAATGAAGGATCATCATTCGCATATTTCAAGCTTCCCAATGTAACAAGAATTTTCAAATCGGACTAATAGTTGCAGAGATATCGTGGGTACAGACGCACGGACGGACGGAAAGACGGACAAACCGGTAACATAAGCACGATCTTTTTTTACACAAGACGTGCTAAAAACTGGGCCAGTTCTCGAATGGTCCACTGGGAAATGTCCCGGTGACCCTGTGGGCCAATCCGCCCCTGCTCTTTTACGCTTTCCAACCGTAGGTTGAAGAAGCGTATATGCTCCAGCTTTGTCCGTCTGTCCAGCCGTCTGTCTGTCCGTTCATCCGCCTGTCCGCACGATAACTCGCGTAAAAATGGTTCGATTTCGATGACATTTTAGTATGTGGTAGAGGACCACCTGCGAAACGAACCCTGTTGAAAGTGCATGGGTGAAATGTTGTCAAAGGTCAGGACAGAGGAGCGGGATGCATTCCATTACCCTTATACCTCAAAACTTACGTAAAAACGGTTCTATTTCTATGAAATTTTAGTATGTGGTAGAGAACCACTGGGGACGAACCCTATTGAAAATTGGCGAAATGGGGTCATAGGTCAGGACACAGGAGCGAGATTTATTCCACAGCCATTATTGAGTAATGATTTCTGGTATGTTGGAAAGCGTATCATAATCAATGCATTGCATGACTTTACTAACTTGTGATTAATTTAGTGTATGTGCACATCAGTAATGACTTATGCAGTCATTCGTATTATCAACAGAGGGCGAGTCAAAAGTTTTGCAATATTTGGATCACTTTTTGTCTTCGTACGTACCTTTACGACGAAAGCTGACTAGCATTCAAAGTATAGGCCATCGTGTTGCACCGTCTTTCGCCATCTGTCTGCCAGTTCATCGATTCTACAGAGGGTGAGTCGAAAGTTTTGCAATATTTGGATCACTTTATGTCTTCATGCGTACCTTTATGACGAAAGCTGAAGCATTCAAAGTATAGGTCATCGTGTTGCATCGTCTTTAGTCATCTGTCTGCCAGTTCTTCGATTCTACAGAGGGTGAGTCGAAAGTTTTGCGCCGCCCCGGTGGCGCAGTGGTCTAAGCGATGGTCTCTGATCATTCGTCCGAACGGGGTCCGGGTTCGAATCCCTGTGAGGCATGGATGTTGTGTTTGTCTTACGGCACTGGCTCTCTCCCTTCCCTGGAACCAGTGACCCTAAATTAGGGACGGGCGACTGCTTACGGCCCATTGAGTTGCTCACGGTGGTCGCTAAACCTCCAATCAAAAAAAAAAAAAAAAAGTTTTGCAATATTTGGATCACTTTATGTCTTCATGCGTACCTTTACGACGAAAGCTGACTAGCATTCAAAGTATAGGCCACCGTGTTGCATCGTCTTTAGTCATCTGTCTGCCAGTTCTTCAATTCTACAGAGGGTGAGTCGAAAGTTTTGCAATATTTTGATCACTTTATGTCTTCATACGTACCTTTAAGACGAAAGCTGACTAGCATTCAAAGTATAGGTCATCGTGTTGCACCGTCTTTAGCCATCTGTCTGCCAGTTCTTCGATTCTACAGAGGGTGAGTCGAAAGTTTTGCGCCGCCCCGGTGGCGCAGTGGTCTAAGCGATGGTCTCTGATCATTCGTCCGAACAGGGTCCGGGTTCGAATCCCTGTGAGGCATGGATGTTGTGTTTGTCTTACGGCACTGGCTCTCTCCCTTCCCTGGAACCAGTGACCCTAAATTAGGGACGGGCGACTGCTTACGGCCCATTGAGTTGCTCACGGTGGTCGCTAAACCTCCAATCAAAAAAAAAAAAAAAAAAAAAAAGTTTTGCAATATTTGGATCACTTCATGTCTTCATACGTACCTTTACGACGAAAGCTGACTAGCATTCAAAGTATAGGCCATCGTGTTGCATCGTCCTTAGTCATCTGTCTGCCAGTTCTTCGATTCTACAGAGGGCGAGTCGAAAGTTTTGCATTATTTTGATCACTTTATGTCTTCATACCTACCTTTACGACGAAAGCTGACTAGCATTCAAAGTATAGGCCATCGTGTTGCACCGTCTTTAGCCATCTGTCTGCCAGTTCTTCGATTCTACAGAGGGCGAGTCGAAAGTTTTGCAATATTTTGATCACCTTATGTCTTCATACGTACCTTTACGACGAAAGCTGACTAGCATTCAAAGTATAGGCCATCGTGTTGCACCGTCTCTAGCCATCTGTCTGCCAGTTCTTCGATTCTACAGAGGGCGAGTCGAAAGTTTTGTAATATTTGGATCACTTTATGTCTTCATACGTACCTTTACGACGAAAGCTGACTAGCATTCAAAGTATAGGCCATCGTGTTGCACCGTCTTTATCCATCTGTCTGCCAGTTCTTCGATTCTACAGAGGGCGAGTCGAAAGTTTTGTAATATTTTGATCACTTCATGCCTTCATACGTACCTTTACGACGAAAGCTGACTAGCATTCAAAGTATAGGCCATCGTGTTGCATCGTCCTTAGTCATCTGTCTGCCAGTTCTTCGATTCTACAGAGGGCGAGTCGAAAGTTTTGCAATATTTTGATCACTTTATGTCTTCATACGTACCTTTACGACGAAAGCTGACTAGCATTCAAAGTATAGGCCATCGTGTTGCACCGTCTTTAGCCATCTGTCTGCCAGTTCTTCGATTCTACTGAGGGCGAGTCGAAAGTTTTGCAATATTTTGATCACTTTATGTCTTCATACGTACCTTTACGACGAAAGCTGACTAGCATTCAAAGTATAGGCCATCGTGTTGCACCGTCTTTAGCCATCTGTCTGCCAGTTCTTCGATTCTACAGAGGGCGAGTCGAAAGTTTTGTAATATTTGGATCACTTTATGTCTTCATACGTACCTTTACGACGAAAGCTGGTTAGCATTCAAAGTATAGGCCATTGTGTTGCACTGTCTTTAGCCATGTGTCTGCCAGTTCTTCGATTCTACAGAGGGCGAGTCAAAAGTTTTGTAATAATTGGATCACTTTATGTCTTCATACGTACCTTTACGACGAAAGCTGACTAGCATTCAAAGTATAGGCCATCGTGTTGCATCGTCCTTAGTCATCTGTCTGCCAGTTCTTCGATTCTACAGAGGGCGAGTCAAAAGTTTTGTAATATTTGGATTACTTTATGTCTTCATACGTACCTTTACGACGAAAGCTGACCAGCATTCAAAGTATAGGCCATCGTGTTGCATCGTCCTTAGTCATCTGTCTGCCAGTTCTTCGATTCTACAGAGGGCGAGTCGAAAGTTTTGCAATATTTTGATCACTTCATGTCTTCATACGTACCTTTACGAGGAAAGCTGACTAGCATTCAAAGTATAGGCCATTGTGTTGCACTGTCTTTAGCCATCTGTCTGCCAGTTCTTCGATTCTACAGAGGGCGAGTCGAAAGTTTTGCAATATTTTGATCACTTTATGTCTTCATACGTACCTTTACGACGAAAGCTGACTAGCATTCAAAGTATAGGTTATCGTGTTGCACCGTCTTTAGCCATCTGTCTGCCAGTTCTTCGATTCTACAGAGGGCGAGTCGAAAGTTTTGCAATATTTTGATCACTTCATGTCTTCATACGTACCTTTACGAGGAAAGCTGACTAGCATTCAAAGTATAGGCCATTGTGTTGCACTGTCTTTAGCCATCTGTCTGCCAGTTCTTCGATTCTACAGAGGGCGAGTCAAAAGTTTTGTAATATTTGGATCACTTTATGTCTTCATACGTACCTTTGCGACGAAAGCTGGTTAGCATTCAAAGTATAGGCCATTGTGTTGCACTGTCTTTAGCCATGTGTCTGCCAGTTTTTCGATTCTACAGAGGGCGAGTCAAAAGTTTTGTAATATTTGGATTACTTTATGTCTTCATACGTACCTTTACGACGAAAGCTGACTAGCATTCAAAGTATAGGCCATCGTGTTGCACCGTCTTTAGCCATCTGTCTGCCAGTTCTTCGATTCTACAGAGGGCGAGTCGAAAGTTTTGCAATATTTTGATCATTTCATGTCTTCATACGTACCTTTACGACGAAAGCTGACTAGCATTCAAAGTATAGGCCATTGTGTTGCACTGTCTTTAGCCATCTGTCTGCCAGTTCTTCGATTCTACACAGGGCGAGTCAAAAGTTTTGTAATATTTTGATCACTTTATGTCTTCATACGTACCTTTACGACGAAAGCTGACTAGCATTCAAAGCATAGGCCATCGTGTTGCACCGTCTTTAGCCATCTGTCTGCCAGTTCTTCGATTCTACAGAGGGCGAGTCGAAAGTTTTGCAATATTTTGATCACTTTATGTCTTCATACGTACCTTTACGACGAAAGCTGACTAGCATTCAAAGTATAGGCCATCGTGTTGCACCGTCTTTAGCCATCTGTCTGCCAGTTCTTCGATTCTACAGAGGGCGAGTCGAAAGTTTTGCAATATTTTGATCACTTCATGTCTTCATACGTACCTTTACGAGGAAAGCTGACTAGCATTCAAAGTATAGGCCATCGTGTTGCACCGTCTTTAGCCATCTGTCTGCCAGTTCTTCGATTCTACAGAGGGCGAGTCGAAAGTTTTGCAATATTTTGATCACTTCATGTCTTCATACGTACCTTTACGAGGAAAGCTGACTAGCATTCAAAGTATAGGCCATTGTGTTGCACTGTCTTTAGCCATCTGTCTGCCAGTTCTTCGATTCTACAGAGGGCGAGTCAAAAGTTTTGTAATATTTGGATCACTTTATGTCTTCATACGTACCTTTACGACGAAAGCTGGTTAGCATTCAAAGTATAGGCCATTGTGTTGCACTGTCCTTAGCCATCTGTCTGCCAGTTCTTCGATTCTACAGAGGGCGAGTCAAAAGTTTTGTAATATTTGGATTACTTTATGTCTTCATACGTACCTTTACGACGAAAGCTGACTAGCATTCAAAGTATAGGCCATCGTGTTGCACCGTCTTTAGCCACCTGTCTGCCAGTCTTTGATACCGCGGCGGGTTTGATTGTTTTTCTCTGATTGATGGTTTAACGACCACTGTGAGCAACTCAATGGGATCACTGGTTCCAGGGAAGGGAGAGAGCCAGTGCAGTAAGAAAAACACAACATCCATGCCTTACCGGGATTCAAGCACGGGCCCATCGCGGACGAATGACCAGAAGCCATCGCTTAGACCACTACGCCAACGGGGCGGCTTCCGCGGCGGTACCAGTTCTTGTCCTCCGAGGCGAAGTACTAGTTCATCCCAGTTGCCACCTACTCTTGGTTGTTGAAGTGCCGCCCGCAAAGGAAATGGGCCATGGACCGTAACAAGTAATAATCCGACGGGGCAAGGTCCGTTTTCTGTGCTGGGCGTGGCATCAGTTCGATGCTCTCAAGTTCCTGGAGTTTTGCCCTGGTCGTTCGCATGGTATGACGACGAGCGTTGTCCTGCAATAAGAGAGCGCATTTTATGTTCATCCGTGCTGGGTATTTCTCCTACAAAACGACACACATCCGCTCTAGCTGTTCAGAGTAGAGGTTGGAGTTGATGGTTCGACCGTATGGAACAAAATCTTTACGCATTATCCCCTCTAAATTCCACCAAACGCAGGGCATCACCTTGTGCTCGAAGCGTCCACGTTTGGAAACAGGTTCAGGAAGCTGCTCCGGGCTCAACCACTGCTGCTGTGTGTTAGGATTACGAAAATAGACCCACTTTTCATCGCATATAACAATTCTTTTGATGAAATGTACACCGTGCGGATTTTCTAAGAGTTTCGCCCACACTTCCGCTCGGCGGTTTACTTCAGCTGGCGTCAGTTCGGGAGGGACAATGCGGCAGCTCCTGTAGACCTTGACGAGGTCCTGAAGGTTACGAACCACTGTGGTCTGTGATATGCCCAGCTCACCTGATAATCTCCGAGTGCTGGTGGTCGGATTTGCCTCTACGGCCTGACGCACGGCTTTCGAATCCACAGTTCGCGACCTACTTGACCTTGGCTGATAGTCGAGGTTTCTGTCACCTGAGCGAAATTTCGTGAACCATCTGGTTGCGGTGCTGTGGTCCACGGAACGATGACAAATGTTTCGTGTTGCTTGAGCAGCGATTTCCAACTCGTAAAGCAAAAGTTCCCTAATTAGTCGGTTGTGACTGTTCATCTTTTATGCGTCCCAACCACAGACAGAACGAAGACATGCATTGGTGTTCAATCAAATGATCAAGTATGAGTCATTTTCTTGTTGGACTTCCGTCCACAGTGAGTAGAGTTTAGGTCCCAGCCACCTACAGCGAGATCGCCTTTTGGGAAAGGGCACAGAAACGGAAGGAATGAGAGCAAGTCTAGCGACTTTGACAGAACAGTTTGTAGTGCGATTAGAGTACAGTAGATGGCACCACCGTACAAGTACGATGTTGCACATAGAGGGGTGAGAGAATTTCAGGGGGGGGGCATAGGAAAGGATACCCATTTAACCAGTGGGTCCAGCCTGGGGGCCGTCACTTAACGTGCTCGTCCGATGCACTCAGTGATTGTTAGCAGATCACACACCACCTCCATAAGATCAGCCCAGGATCGAACCTGAGGACCTTGCATTGGTAGTCTTAACTGCTGACCACTCAGCCATTCGCGGCACGCATTGATGTTCACAGCAACGACTACCACTTTATATCCCTTCCGACTGACTACAGTGCGCGACTTGAACCAGTTTAAACACGTGACATAGCCGCCGCCCCACATGCGTTTATGCAAATATTACAAAACTTTCGGCTGACCCTCTGTATATACGGTACGCATATGTTGCGCGTTTATTTTGCCCGTGCATTTCTACATAGCTTGTCTACCCCTTTGAAGAAATTCTGTGTGCCCTACTGGCAGCTTTTTTTTTAGATATTTGAGTTGAAAAATCATTTCTAAGTACAGTTTCAAGTTGTTGATGTTATCATGAAGCTTCTAAAATCGTTCTATATCGTCAAGCGGCAAGGAAATGAAGTTTACTCGGATTTTTGCGCAGGTTTGTCATTTACACAAACGCTGGACGTACGTCATTTGTTTCGAAAAAACAATTTGCCAAAACACAACACTGAAACATTTAAGTTAAAATGAGAATATAGACATTATGACAGATAAAATATTAAAATGATTTCACGTAACTGTTTTAATCTAAGTCTTTATAATTTATGCTTTACGGAAAATGCATTTTTTTTTTTTGAGGTTCAGAAAATATACATGCTTTGGGATTTAATTTGCAGATATAGGAATATCAATTGGCGTGAGAAATGTTTTGCTATTTTATGCACTGAAATAGATTCTGTATCTCCTAGTAAATGAACAAATAAATGGAAAGCAAACATAATGAAAACTCCATTTGGGAGGTTTATGAAAGGCAAATATGCGCTCACGCATATTTGCCTTTCATAAACATGATGATCATCTTCATTTGCTATTCATGAAACAAAACAATCTAGAAGGAGAGTGAAACAGGTCAGACATGTGCAACCATAATTCCGTCGTTTGCCACAAGAGGTCGCCTTAAATTCTAACAGAATTAAACAGCAATCCTGTTATTTTTGGGAGTGAGACAACATTCCTAGCAGAACATTTGTATAAACAACACTACCTTCCTGGGATAGGGTAAGTCTTTATGCATTTCGTTTATTTTAAATCGTTACGGAAAACAAACTACATAAGTTAGTTTATGAAATGCGCTACACAGCTGCATATATCAGATCAAAATATGTGAAAGCATTTCTAATATCAAATAATTAGTAAAATATTACATACATGCATCATCATTGTCAACCATCATCAATTCACTGCTAGATGAAGGTCTCCTCAAGTTTCTTCCACAACTGTATGTCTTGAGCCACCACTTTCCTTCAAGTCACTCTGACAAACTTTCGAATTTCATCCATCCATCTCCTTTAAGTCACTCTGACAAACTTTCGAATTTCATCCATCCATCTCCTTTAAGTCACTCTGACAAACTTTCGAATTTCATCCATCCATCTCCTTTAAGTCACTCTGACAAACTTTCGAATTTCATCCATCCATCTCCTTTAAGTCACTCTGACAAACTTTCGAATTTCATCCATCCATCTCCTTTAAGTCACTCTGACAAGCTTTCGAATTTCATCCATCCATGTCCTTTAAGTCACTCTGACAAACTTTCGAATTTCATCCATCCATCTCCTTTAAGTCACTCTGACAAACTTTCGAATTTCATCCATCCATCTCCTTTAAGTCACTCTGACAAACTTTCGAATTTCATCCATCCATCTCCTTTAAGTCACTCTGACAAACTTTCGAATTTCATCCATCCATCTCCTTTAAGTCACTCTGACAAACTTTCGAATTTCATCCATCCATCTCCTTTAAGTCACTCTGACAAACTTTCGAATTTCATCCATCCATCTCCTTTAAGTCACTCTGACAAACTTTCGAATTTCATCCATCCATCTCCTTTAAGTCACTCTGACAAACTTTCGAATTTCATCCATCCATCTCCTTTAAGTCACTCTGACAAACTTTCGAATTTCATCCATCCATCTCCCATGCGATCATCTTCTTATTGGTCATTTTCTGTCCCTTGAAATCCAGTCTAAAATTTCGGTTGTCCATCTGTGGTCAGTTCTTTTGTCAACATGTTCCGCCCATTTTCATTTAAGGGATTCTACTCTGATCGCGATGTCTTCCACTCTAGTCAATTTCCTTATCCATGAGTTCATCTTATTTTTCCTGGTAACATCAAGTGCGTATCTTTCCAATGCTTCTTTCAGTTGTCTGCAGCCTTTTTATGTCTTTTTTTACGCTTTCCAACCGTAGGTTGAAGAAGCGTATATGCTTCAGCTTTGTCCGTCCGTCTGTCTGTCGGCACGATAACACGCGTAAAAATGGTTCGATTTCGATGAAATTTTAGTATGTGGTAGAGGACCACCTAGGACGAACCCTATTGAAAATGGACGAAATGGGGTCAAAGGTCACGACATAGGAGCGGGATCCATTCCGTTGCCCTTATGCGTCATAACTTGCGTAAATATAGTTCAGATCAGATCAGATCAGATCATAGGTAGAGGATTTTAGGAAGGGAGTGTCTGACCCCAGGTCTTAAACAACCCTTAGAAATAGGAAGCTGGGAGATTTGGGCTAGAGTGCCCGATAGGAAAGTCACACGGAAGCGAAGTAGAAAGGGGAGGAAGACGACCTTATTTATTACCGGAGGGGCCAGTACCCAGGGTCCTACGGCTTAACGTGCCCATCCGACGCATGGCGGATATTTAGTGGATCGAGCGTTCGTACCTGCCTCGGATCGAACCTGAGATCCTCTCCGTGGCAGTCACGAACGTTGCCCACTCGGCCACCCGCGGCCTACGTAAATATAGTTCCATGTCGATGAAATTTTTATATGTTGTAGGGAACCACCTGGGAAGGAACCCTATTCAAAATGGGGGAAGTGGGATCAAAGGTCAGTACATAGGAGCGGAATGCATTCCATTGCTCTTATGCGTCATAACTTGCGTAAATATGGTTCGATTTCGACGAAATTGTAGTATGTCGTTGGGGACCACCTGGAGACGAACCCTAGTGAAAATGGAAGAAATGGGATCAAATGTCAGTACATAGGAGCGGGATGTATTCCATTGCTCTTATGCGTCATAACTTGCGTAAATATGGTTCGATTTCGATGAAATCGTAGTATGTCGTAGGGGCCCATCTGGAGACGAACCCTATTGAAAATGGACGAAATGGAATCAAAGGTCAGGTCATAGGATCAGGATCCATTCCATCGCCCTTATCCCATACTATTAAAGGATCACTTCTTGTATGTATGTAAATTTTATTTTGAAAACGGCTCTAAGGATTTTGATGAAAGTCGTTAACCTACCGTTTTCTGGTACTAGAGATCGATTTATCTTGATCTCGACTTAAGGAAAATTCGTTTAATGGGTTAAATAACCACCCCGAACTATCACATTTCTGGTGTCATGGCGTCGTCCCATTAATGTTACCCATGCTTAGAAATCTTATGACATCACAATCTCGCGTTTTAGATGTTGGCGCGCGGTCACGCCATCTGTCTCATTACGTCACGCTTTGTGTGTGAATCATATTAAAGTTTTATGACGTCACACTCTTGTGAGCAGATTGTCGCGATTCCCATCTGCCTCATTACGTCACGCGTTGTGTGCGTATGTCCGTCCGTACGATAACTCGCGTAAAAATCGTTCGATTTCGATGAAAGTTTAGTATGTGGTAGGGGATCACCTGGGAAGGAACCCTAATAAAATCGAACGAAATGGGGTCAAAGATCAAGACATAGGAGCGGAATCACTTCCATCGCCATTATGCGTCATAACTTACGTAAAAAGCTTCGATTTGGATGAAATGTTAGTATGTTGTAAGGGCCTGTCTGGGGATGAATCCTATTGAAAATGGGTGATATGGAGTCAAAGGTTAAGACACAGGAGCGGGATCTATTCCATAGCCCTTATGCATCATAACTTACGTAAAAATGCTTCGATTGCAACAAAATTTTACCATGTTGTTCCGGAGGTATACTGAACTCGTACTGTTTAATATCATCGAAATGGGGCCAGAGGTCAGGGCACAGGAGCGAGATTTATTCCACAGCCATTATCCTCATAACTTGACCAAAAATTCTTCTATTGCGACAAAACTTTAGTACGTTGTTCCAGAGGTATACTGAACCAATTATTTTTAATGTAATCGAAATGGGGTCAGAGGTCAGGGCACAGGAGCGGGATTTATTCCACAACAATTATCCTCATAAGTGGACTAAAAATGCTTCTATTGCGACAAAACTTTAGTGTGCTGTTCCGTAGCTGTACTAAACCAATTCTGTTTAATATATTCAAAATGGAGTCAAAGGTCAGGGCACAGGAGCGATATTTATTCCACAGCCATTATCCTCATAACTTGAGCAATAAATTGAGTAATGATTTCTGGTATGTTGGAAAGCGTATCGCAATTAATGCGTTTTCTTTTAAGACATAGTGGCATATTGCTCTTGAAAATTTGCACTGTTTCTTCCAAAAGCTCTACAGCCAAGTTTTATATGCCCATTAATTTCCTCATCAATGTGACCCTTAGTTGACATCTGCTGTCCAAGGTAAATATAGGTATCGGCTACCTCAAGCTTTTCCCCATCAACTGATTAATCTTCATTTCTTGTAAAAGCACTGTGTACCACTTTTGTCTTCTGAAAGTTCATTTTTAATCCTACTTCTTCACTCTTGTCAGCAAGTTCCTGGATCATACTCTGAAGAGCTGAAGGAGTAGACACAAAAATGACGACGTCATCAGCAAAACGAAGCCCAATTAGATAACCTTCATTAATCTTTATCCTCTTGTTTTTCCAGTTCAATGATTGAAAGGCACTTTGCAATTTGGCGTTAAAGAGCTTGGGAGATATTGTGCCACCTAGTCTCACCCTCTTTCCAATTTTTATTGGTGCTCTATCGTCAAATTGCCGAACCTTTGCACTTACATTTTCATATATGTTATTGATAATGCTAATGTATGCATCTTCAATACCGCAGAATTTCAAACCCATTGTAACTGCTGATGGTTTCACGGAATCAAAGGTGTTTTCATAATCGATAAAATCCATGCATAATGGGAGTTAATATTCTCTCGTTCTTTTAATTAGTTCTCTCAGTACATAAATATGATCTATGGTGCTGTAGCCACTAATGAATGTCCAGTGTTACCTTCAAGCAATGTGAAAGAACCTTTGTGAAGATTTTACAAACAACTGAATGGAAGCAGATGGGCCTGTAGTTCCTGAGATCCTCAATGTTACATTTTTTATGTATCAGGATCATTGAAGCATTGTTCCAATCATCAGGAATCTTTCATTTAACGAGACATCAAGTGAAAACTTGAGCAAGTGTACACTGAAGTGCCAGAAAAACTAGTACAGACGAGCTTATGCAAAATACATAGCAACGTCACCTATGTGAGTACTCGGTTGCGTTCGCCAGTGCGTACATAAAGCGATAGACATCCTTGCCAGCTGTCAGAGCTGTTTTCAGCATGAGAATGACAAGTAATATCGATTTAAGCGATTTTCAACGCGGTGTCATAGTTGGCGCTCGTGAGATGGGCCATAGTATTTCGGAGGTAGAAACGAAGTTCGGATTTTCACGGACGACCATTGCAAGGGTGTACCGTGACTACAAGAATTTCGGCAAAACCTCCAATCTACGATAGCAGTGTGGCCATTAAAAAGATGTTGGATGAACTTGACCATCGTCGGCTGTCAAAAATCGTTTCACGCGATAGGCGTGCAACACTCTCGCAGGTATAATCGGAATTCAATGATTGAGCCTCAACAAGCATCAGCGTCCGGACTGTGCAACGTACCCTGCACGATATAGGCTTTGGGAGCCGACGCCCAACTCGAGTCCCCTTGATGGATGCACGACACAGAGCTATGCGCCTCGCTTGGGCACGGCAACACAGCCACTGGACACTTCATGACTGGAAACAAGTAGCATGGTCTAACGAGTCGCGTTTCCAACTGTATCGTGCAGATGGAAGGATTCATGTGTGGCGCAAACCCCATGAAGCCGTGGATCCGGCCTGTCAACAGGGAACTGTACCGGCTAGTGGGGGGTCCGTAATGGTATGGAGTGTGTTTAGCTGGACTTCACTGGGACTCCTAGTACGTCTGTAAAGGTCTGTGACCAACCAACGCTATGTGCGCATCATTTCTGACGAGGTACACCTGTTCATGTCCTGCATTCATGCTGATGGGTTGGGCCTGTTCCAACAGGACAATGCACCTCCACACAAGGTTCGGGATGCCACATTATGGTCGGAGGAGCATTCATCTGAGTTTGGGGTGTTACCATTCCCACCTAAGTCCCCAGATCTGAACGTGATAGAAGACATTTGGGATGCCATGCAACGCGCTATCGAACACCGGAATCCGAGACCTCGGAATACAAATTGTGGAACACTCTGCAGCATGTATGGTGCGCATTGCCTACAGCATATTTCCAGAAGTTAGTGGAGTCCATGCCTCGTCGTATTTCTGCAGTCCTGCGCTCCCGTGGGGGACCTACGAAGTATTAGAATGGTGTACCAGTTTTTCTGGCACTTCAGTGTAGTTTCTATTTCTCCGCTTGCTTCCTGTACAATGTCAAAGAAGAATGTGCAAACATATCATTAAGGTGTTCTCTGAGATTCGTAGGTGAACTCCTCAAAGAAAGCTAGATTAACGTTTAACTTATGGAAATACGTAGATTTTGCTTACTAGTGATGCTCCAAATGTCTCTATTTACAGCGATCTCTACGCACAGCTCGAGCTTCACTGACATCCATCACACGTCTCACACAAGGCCTTTTGTGCTTCATGCTCATAATGTTTTTATAATGCGGACGTTCCTGAATCTGATCCTCCCGTGATATCCTTGGCCTGTGTCTACCTTTCTTTCCTGCCACTTGGGATGAAGAAATTATCTTAGTAAGCATATCATCACTTATTCTTTTAACATGGCTAAACCACCCCAGAATACTTGTATCCACCGTACTAACAATATTTTCCCTCAGTGCCGTCTTAACACTTTTGGGGCCCTGTGCAGTCATATTTTACGGAGGCCCTGATATTATGTATATACAGAACCAACGCCCCCCCCCCCAAGTATAACCGTTTTTTTGGGGAATTATATATTGATTTTGATTACTTACGACGGGCACATGCAATGATTTTGCCACCCCCTTTTTTTGCACGCCCTTGGTAAAAAAAGATGGTGCTTATGCTATCGGTTTGTCCGTCCGTCTGTACCCACGATATCTCTGCAACTATTAGTCTGATTTGAAAAGTGCTTTTTGCATTGGGAAGACTGGAATATCCGAATGATGATCCCTTTTCTCGTTTTTTTTACGAGGTATAATTTCGCCGCTAGAGGGCGTAAATGCAGATGATGTCGAATTCAAAAATACGTTTTATTCTACATATTTGCTCCTAAACATCCGATTGAAAAAATTCTTTTATCTTTCGATTCCATTTATGTCGAAGAGTATTTTAGATATTGTCATTTTTTCAAATTACTAATAGATTTTCCGCTAGAGGGCGTAAAAGTAAATTACGTTTTCCCCGATATCTCTTCTTGTAAAACTCAGATTTGAAAAATGTTTTCTTCAGCGGATACACCTCATGATGGAAAATCTTTTGCTTATCATTTCTAATTTTTGGTAAAGAATCCTTTGGCCACTAGGGGATTGGATGTAAGTGTTAATTTTTGCTTCTGATGTATTTGCCATAAAATATGAGCTTCTAAAATCGCGATTGAAAAAATTATTTCGTGGACCGATAATTTTTTTCTTCTTGTAAAACTCAGATTTGAAAAATGTTTTCTTCAGCGGATACACCTCATGATGGAAAATCTTTTGCTTATCATTTCTAATTTTTGGTAAAGAATCCTTTGGCCACTAGGGGATTGGATGTAAGTGTTAATTTTTGCTTCTGATGTATTTGCCATAAAATATGAGCTTCTAAAATCGCGATTGAAAAAATTATTTCGTTGACCGATAATTTTTCTTCTTGTAAAACTCAGATTTGAAAAATGTTTTCTTCAGCGGATACACCTCATGATGGAAAATCTTTTGCTTATCATTTCTAATTTTTGGTAAAGAATCCTTTGGCCACTAAGGGATTGGATGTAAGTGTTAATTTTTGCTTCTGATGTATTTGCCATAAAATATGAGCTTCTAAAATCGCGATTGAAAAAATTATTTCGTGGACCGATAATTTTTTCTTCTTGTAAAACTCAGATTTGAAAAATGTTTTCTTCAGCGGATACACCTCATGATGGAAAATCTTTTGCTTATCATTTCTAATTTTTGGTAAAGAATCCTTTGGCCACTAGGGGATTGGATGTAAGTGTTAATTTTTGCTTCTGATGTATTTGCCATAAAATATGAGCTTCTAAAATCGCGATTGAAAAAATTATTTCGTTGACCGATAATTTTTTCTTCTTGTAAAACTCAGATTTGAAAAATGTTTTCTTCAGCGGATACACCTCATGATGGAAAATCTTTTGCTTATCATTTCTAATTTTTGGTAAAGAATCCTTTGGCCACTAGGGGATTGGATGTAAGTGTTAATTTTTGCTTCTGATGTATTTGCCATAAAATATGAGCTTCTAAAATCGCGATTGAAAAAATTATTTCGTGGACCGATAATTTTTTCTTCTTGTAAAACTCAGATTTGAAAAATGTTTTCTTCAGCGGATACACCTCATGATGGAAAATCTTTTGCTTATCATTTCTAATTTTTGGTAAAGAATCCTTTGGCCACTAGGGGATTGGATGTAAGTGTTAATTTTTGCTTCTGATGTATTTGCCATAAAATATGAGCTTCTAAAATCGCGATTGAAAAAATTATTTCGTTGACCGATAATTTTTTCTTCTTGTAAAACTCAGATTTGAAAAATGTTTTCTTCAGCGGATACACCTCATGATGGAAAATCTTTTGCTTATCATTTCTAATTTTTGGTAAAGAATCCTTTGGCCACTAAGGGATTGGATGTAAGTGTTAATTTTTGCTTCTGATGTATTTGCCATAAAATATGAGCTTCTAAAATCGCGATTGAAAAAATTATTTCGTGGACCGATAATTTTTTCTTCTTGTAAAACTCAGATTTGAAAAATGTTTTCTTCAGCGGATACACCTCATGATGGAAAATCTTTTGCTTATCATTTCTAATTTTTGGTAAAGAATCCTTTGGCCACTAGGGGATTGGATGTAAGTGTTAATTTTTGCTTCTGATGTATTTGCCATAAAATATGAGCTTCTAAAATCGCGATTGAAAAAATTATTTCGTTGACCGATAATTTTTTCTTCTTGTAAAACTCAGATTTGAAAAATGTTTTCTTCAGCGGATACACCTCATGATGGAAAATCTTTTGCTTATCATTTCTAATTTTTGGTAAAGAATCATTTGGCCACTAGGGGATTGGATGTAAGTGTTAATTTTTGCTTCTGTTGTATTTTCCATAAAATATGAGCTTCTAAAATCGCGATTGAAAAAATTATTTCGTGGACCGATAATTTTTTTCTTCTTGTAAAACTCAGATTTGAAAAATGTTTTCTTCAGCGGATACACCTCATGATGGAAAATCTTTTGCTTATCATTTCTAATTTTTGGTAAAGAATCCTTTGGCCACTAGGGGATTGGATGTAAGTGTTAATTTTTGCTTCTGATGTATTTGCCATAAAATATGAGCTTCTAAAATCGCGATTGAAAAAATTATTTCGTTGACCGATAATTTTTTCTTCTTGTAAAACTCAGATTTGAAAAATGTTTTCTTCAGCGGATACACCTCATGATGGAAAATCTTTTGCTTATCATTTCTAATTTTTGGTAAAGAATCCTTTGGCCACCAGGGGATGTAAGTGTTAATTTTTGCTTCTGATGTATTTGCCATAAAATATGAGCTTCTAAAATCGCGATTGAAAAAATTATTTCGTGGACCGATAATTTTTTCTTCTTGTAAAACTCAGATTTGAAAAATGTTTTCTTCAGCGGATACACCTCATGATGGAAAATCTTTTGCTTATCATTTCTAATTTTTGGTAAAGAATCCTTTGGCCACCATGGGATGCTTCTGATGTATTTGCCATAAAATATGAGCTTCTAAAATCGCGATTGAAAAAATTCTTTCGTGGACCGATGCCACTCACGTCGATAAACCTTTCCGATTATTTTCTTCTTAAAGTATTCCATGGTTTCTGCGCCAGGGAGCGTACATGTATATCTTATTTTTGTCAATATCCCTACTTCTAGAAGTCCGATTTGTAAAATTCCTGCTTTGTTGGATAGTGTTTTCAGTGTGACATGTTTTTCATATAATTCCAAAATATCCAGGAAATTTATAGACTTTTTGCTAGGGGGCGTAAAGGTAAATTGCGTTTCCACCTATAACTCTGTTTCTAAAACTCCGATTTGAAAAGTTCTTTCTGCACCAATCTCCTGATGGGAAATCCTTGACACATAATTTCCAATTAAAATGTTTTTGTCCTCAGGAGGCTATGACGTAGAAGTCTTTTCGTACTTCTACATTATTTTAAAAACATAACCATAAGATGAAATAGTTCCTAATTTAAACCTTAACGGCCAGACAAAACATGTAAACAACAGAAGTCAAACTTACGGAAAAGATGCTTTATTCAAGGTTTTCTCCAACACATCGTAACATAACAAATCGGTATCGACATTAAACACACCACACACCAACAACGCTACGTTCCACATTAATCGCTCCCCAACACAACGCTTTTCAAGCAACAGTTTACTCGCAGTTTATATCTCTCGTCCTTATCAAAACAGGCATACGTCACATTCATTCAACCTCAATTATGTTGGCAACAGTATTCGTTTGAGAGAAAAGATATCACGTTAAGAGTGAAATATGACTCAGAATAAACTCAAGATTTACATAGGGAAAGGAACTAAAAAGGAAAGGTAATTTAGAATATACGTCACAAGGCGTAAGTCTTAATTTCCAATTCTGATGTATTTGCAGCAAAATATGAGCTTCTAAAATCTCGATTGAAAAAAAGTCGGTTGTAGACCGATACTACTCATGTCGACAAACCTTTTAGGAACATTTTCTTCTTAAAATAATACTTGGTTTCTACGACAGGGGGCGTAGATGTATATTTTATTTTGGTCAATATCTCGATTTCTAGGAGTCCGATTTGAAAAATTCCTTCTTTGTTGGATAGTGTTTCTGATGCGAAATGTTTTTCATATAAATTAAACATTTTCCAATAAATCATAGACTTTCCGATAGGGAGCGCAAAAGTGAATTGCGTTTTCTGCGTTATTTCTGCTTCTAAAAGTCCGATTTGAAAAATTATTTCTGCACCGGATGCAGCTCCTGAAGGGACATCCTTTGCATATAATTTCTAATTTTGGTAAAAAATGGTTTGGCCACCAGGGGGCATCAGTGTTAGTTTCTGCTTCTGGTGTATTTGCAGGAAAATATGAGCTCATGAAAACTAGAATAAATCTTTTTTTTTCTTGGACCGATACCGCTCACATGGAAAAACCTTTTGACAATACTTTTTTCCTAAAAGAATGCATGGTTTTCCCACTAGGGGGCGTAAAGTCACATCTTATTTTTGTCAATATCTCTGTTTCTAAGAGTCCGATTTGAGAAATTCTTTCTGCGTTGGAGAGCGTTTCTGGTGCGAAATGTTTCTTATATAAATTCATGTTTTTCTTAACGCACAACTCGGTAAATAGAAAGCGTAAGCTCACGATTCCGTTTACAGGAATATCTGAGGGATTAAAAACCCGATTGAAAAACTTCTTTCTTCCGTGAGATACTATTGTTTTCCATAGCGGTTCCATTGACTTTGAATAGCTTTGATAAATTTAAACTGCGTCAGAACGGATTCAAAAGACGTGCTTACTACACCTGACAATTCGGTGTCATCTTTCTTGTTTTCTCTAGAACTGCCACTGTAACAGAACATATACAATATATGGTATTATCGCAATATGTGGCTATTTTTTGTTGTTGTTCACATATGGCATTTTACATTACATACAACGTATGGACATATATACAACATATGAGAATAATGATATACACCACCTTGACCATATTACCTCTACGAGAAGAAACACTCAATATCCAGGAACTTTTTAAATACGATTTGAATGAAAATTGGAACATCAAGCAACAGTCGGAAATGCATTCACATTTTGTTGCTTAGCAAATTACAAGAAAATGGGTTCTGAAAGATATAATGTTTCTTCCCCATTCTACAAATTATTCATCTAAAAAAAAAATTAAAACAAAATGACGCACCGGACAGAAAAGCCGATATCCCCCCTTCCCTCCTCATTGTTATTTGTTTAAAAAGCGACGATTGAAAGAATTTATGCGTTGCTGATATTCTGACGTAGACATGACGCAATCATTACCCCGATTGCATCATCCGCTTCCGGTTTAGGTTAACGTGTGCAGAACTTTTGTCATCATCCTCGTAAATGCCACTACACTGGCGTGCAAAAATTAAGGACGAAGAGGAGAAATTAGCATCAGAGCGGAACGAGCAGGCAGAACGGACCGAAAGACCACTCAGGAGATGGACTTGGGTCCGGTACGGAAGGGCATGCGCATATATGCAGCAACGGGTGGTGTACGCTCAGCAATTTGGTGAAACCTATTGCACGGTGTACATCTGTTTGAACGACGCCGAGTTGCTGCCACCGTGTGATATGGCCAACAGGCAATCCAGTAGACGACATACACAATGCGTCTAAGAATTTTTAAGACTGGCGCTAGACTTCAGCCTACGGTGGCGCCACCAGTGTAATCGCGAATGCGTTATAAACCGTGACCATTTGCTTGCTTTCTGCCAAAAGTACTGCGCAGTTGTTAAAGTAACTCAAACGAAACGGACGTTCATTACAGAAGTAACATTTTCTTCATGTTGAATTATTAAGATGGAACAAAGGGCTGTTATTAAATTTAACGCAAAACTTGATAAAAGTGCCTCGGAAACGTACAAAATGATGAAACAAGTTTACGGTGAGTTTTGTTTAAGTAGATCAAATGTTTTCCTGTGGCACAAACGTTTTTGGACGGAAGAGATACACTAGAAGATGATATGCATACCGGCAGACCAAGTTCATCTAGGACACCTGAGATTATTGAAAAAATGCTTGATTTCGTGGCAAACAATCGATGTGCGTCACTAAGAATGATGGAAGTCTTTAAACATCAACAAAGTAACGATTCGAACCACCCTGCATGAAGATTTGGGCAAAACAAAAGTCTGTGCTAAATTCGTTTCACACACGTCAACCAATGAACAAAAATCAAGGAGAAGTGCACATTGCAGAGACATCATTTCAGCCGCTGAAAATGATCCAAACTTCGTAAAATCTATTGTTACAGGTGATGAAACATGGTGTTTTCAATATGATCCTAAAACAAAGCGATAAAGTGCGGAATGGAAGTCAAAAAACTCGCCACAAGCCAAAAAAAAAACAACAAAAAAAAAAAAAAAAAACAAGAAAAGTTTCATCGGAAATCAAAACAATGCTCATTACATTCTTCGATAGTAAGGGTATCCACGAAGAATTTGTTCCAAGTAGACAAACAATTACTGGTGAGTTTTATTTAAATGTTTTGAGGTGTTTGATGGGCAGAATTCGTTGCATTCATCCAGAATATCGAGATGTAAGCAGTTGGTGTTTGTTGCACGATAATGCACCCAGTCACACCTCACTTCTTGTTCGTAGATTTTTGGCGAAAAATGACGTCTGTGTGTTAAATCATCCACCGTATTCGCCTGATTTAGCACCCTGCGACTTTTCCTTATTCCCAAAACTTAAAATGGCATTAAAAGGGTGTTATTTTGATGATATTTTGACCATACAAACAGCTTCGACGCGTGCTTTGGAGGCAATTCCGCAAAGTGAGCTGGAACAGGCATTCGAGTCATTATTAAATCGCTGTAACAAATGTATTGAAGCCGGAGGGACTTATTTTGAATAACAAACCAAAACAAATTATAATTTCTTGTTCCTATTTCATTTTAAAGATCCAGTCTTAAAAATTCTTTGACGCACTGTGTATGGATGACTTTACCCGAGGTCGCGTCATTGGGAAGTTGAAAGAAGGTCGAAGTGTGAATAGTGTGGCCGAGGAGTTCGGGATCGCTCACAGCATCGTTTCACGAGCTTGGAGAGCATTTCAAACGACAGGAACAGCTGTCCGAGAGTTTAGCAGTGGTCGTCCACGAGCAACCACGGCGGCGGGCGACCGGTATATTGTCCTACAAACGAGAAGAGACAGACAGCAAACAGCGGGAGAAATCGCAAGGCACTTGCAACAGACAACTGGACGTCCGTTATCTCGTTTTATCGTGGACAGGAGGCTGCACAAAGAGGGTCTATTTGCACGACGGCCATTACGGTGTGTGCCATTGACGCCTGCTGATCGGAGACGGCGGTTTCTGTGGTGCCAGGAACACAAGAACTGGACACATCAGCAATGGGGTCTAATTTTCTTTACGGATGAGAGCCAATTTAGTCTGACGAGCGATTCTGGACGTATACACATCTGGAGAGAGCAGGTAACATGCAATCACACCTCCAACATCATCGAAAGGGACCGGTTTGGAGGTGGCCGAGTTTTCGTTTGGGGCGGTATCATGTTTGGTAGCCGTGCTGACCTCCACATCTTCCAAGGAGGTTCAGTCACTGGTGTCTGCTATTGTACCGAGGTTCTCCTGCCTCACGTGCGTCTGTTTAGAGGTGCTGTGGGTCCTGAGTTCCTCTTCATGGACGACAACGCTACACCTCAGCGTACAGTGGCTGTCGCAGAGCCGTTGGAGAGTGAAGATATTCAACGCATGGATTGGCCCGCAAGGTCCCCGGACCTAAAATCCAATCGAAAACGTGTGAGACCTTCTCGGGAGACGCTTGGCAACACGTCCCCAGCTGCCAGCAACGATTCCGCAGCTGCGATTGGCGCTACAAGAGGAATGGGCCGTGATGCCTCAACAGCTCCTTGACAACCTCGTCCTCAGCATGGACAGACTTTGTAAATCCTGCAACGCAGTCAGGGGTGATCATATCCCCTAATAAAGACTGGATTTTTCTTGGCAGCCGCCTGTCACATGGACGTCTCTGTCTTCTGTCCAGTTGTGCTCGAAGCTACCTTTTCAATAAAGTGCCTTTGTATCCTTTGGATTCCTTGTTTGGACGGTTTTGCTCACTTGTACCATATTCTTACATCTTGGGGATCTTATGGTATGATTTGAGTCGATGTGGAGCCCTTCTGCACGACGTTTCATTCGAAAAACCATTTCGTCTTTAATTTTTGCACGCCAGTGTATATTAGTGTTTCCCGTACGCTTTTATGTCTGCTCTTTATTTGCAAACTAACAGCTTCCATCACGCACTTCTTGATGAATGTCCAAAAAGTTTTGCAGTATAGTGCGCATTTATGTTTTCTCGCAAAAATAAAGATTTCCATCTCCTAGCGGTTGTTCTTCCAGTTCTCGAGAAAGGTCTTTCTCATAAAAGTACACTGCTGGCCATTAAAAATGTAACACCATGACAAGAAGTGTCAAAGCCGTGTTTATTGTACAGGAAGCAGATGATACAAGGGTGAATCGTTTACAAATACAGTACTGTAAGACGAGGGAAACACATAGCAATCAGCATCTGGTGTAGCCACCATTGGCGGCAACTACAACTGCTACATGGCCCTGCATCAAGAAGAAGAGACGTTGGATTTGTGATTGGGGAATATCCGTCCACGAAGCTCCCATACGATGCCACACTTCCTCCGTTGTAGCTGTAGGTGGTCGCAGGCTTGCCAGTTGTCCTGCGATCATGAATTACGCGTGTTCCATAAACTACATAGACTTTCAGGCTGTTGTAAAGTTCTTAAGTGTATATTTACAAGATACTTTGAGATGGGATGCACATGTTAGTGAAATTGCGGTTGGGCTCAGATACCGCATTAGTGTCATTTATAGGATTTCAAGTTCGTTGCCTGCCAGGGTTAAGTTGGTATTTTATTTTTCATTTATTTATACATTTCTATCTTATTGTCTCTTGGCTTGGGGTCGCACAACTATTGGGAATGTCAATAGAATTCATGTTTTGAATTTTTTTTTTTTTACTTCTGGTGAATCCGTCTTTACAGGTACATTCTCCTTTCCTTAGTTATCAGATAATGTCATTTGATAAATTATACAGTTTTCGATTATTACTGTTTATGCATGAACGTATCATCATCATCATCATTGTCAACCATTATCAATCCACTGCTGCACGAAGGTCTCTCCAAGCCTCTTCCACAACGGTCTGTCTTGTGCCAGTCTCCTCCATGTTACACCCGCATACTTTCGAATTTCATCCACCCATCTCCCATGTGGTCTTCTTCTGGGTCTTTTCCTGTCCCTTGGAATCCAATCTAAAATTTCGGCTGTCCATCGATGGTCTGTCCTTCTGGCAGTATGTGCCCATTGCCATTTCAGGGATTTAACTCTGATCATGATGTCCTCCACTCTTGTCATTTTTCGGATCCACGAGTTCCTCTTCTTATCTCTCCTGGTTACACCAAGCATGCACCTCTCCATGCTGCTTTGAGTTGTCTGCAGCCTTTGTATGTCTCTTTTAGTTAAGCTCCACGCCTCTGCACCATACGTAAGCACTGGAAGGATACATTGATCAAACACTTTTCTTTTAAGACATAATGGCATATTACTCTTGAAAATTATGCTGTTTCTTCCAAAAGCTCTCCAGGCAAGTTTTGTACGCCGATTAATTTCTTCATCAATGTGACCCTCACTTGATATCTGCTGTCCAAGATAAACGTACGTGTCTGTTATCTCCAGCTTTTCTTCATCAATCGATAAATCTTCATTTCTTGTAAAAGCATTGAACATCACTTTTGTCTTCTGAAAGTTCATTTTTCATCCCACTTCTTTACTCTTGTCAGCAAGTTCCTGGATCATAATCTGCAGCTCTGGTGGGGTAGTTGCAAAAATGACTACGTCATCAGCAAAACGAAGGTGGGTCAGATAATCTCCATTAATCTTTATCCCCTTGTTTTACCAGCTCAGTGATTGAAAGACACCCTCCAATGTGGCATTAAAGAGCTTCGGAGATATGGTGTCACCTTGTCTCACTCCCTTTCCAATTTTTATGTGTGTTGTATTTTCAAACAGCCGAATCTTTGCACTTGCATTTTCATAGATGTTATTAATAATATTAATGTATGCATCTTCAATACCGCAGGATTTCAGAGCCAGTGGTAACTGCTGATGGTTTCACCGAATCAAAGGCTTTTTCATAATCGATATAAGCCATGCACAATGAAAGTTCATATTCCCTCGCTCTTTCAATTAGTTCTCTCAGTACGTGGATATGCTCTATTGTGCTGTAGCCACTCCTGAATCCAGCTTGTTCTCTCGGTTGAGCCATGTCCAGTGTTACCTTCAAGCGGTGTGAAAGAACTTTAGTGAAGATTTTATAAACCACTGATAGGAGGCTGATAGGTCTGTAGTTCCTGAGATCCTCAATGTCACCTTTTTTATGTAGCAGGATCATTGTAGCGTTGTTCCAATCCTCAGGAATCTTCCCTTCATTAAGGCATCGGGTGAAAATTTGGGCGAGTACTGTTTCGATTTCTCCACTTGCTTCTTGTATGATGTCTACGGTAATTCCATCTTCTCCTGGAGCTTTTCCCCGCTTCATGTTCTTGATTGCATGTGCAACTTCTGCTGGGAGGACTGGAAGAACTCTGGTACTGGTACCTTCCATGATGTCTGGAGTACATGTATCATCCCTTTCATATAATTTGGAGTAGAAATCTTTCACTCTTGTCTAAATTTCGCCTCTATTTCTTGTTACAGAACCATCTTCTTTTCTCAGTGCCATAATCTGTTTTCTTCCCTTACTGAGATGTCCCTTTGCTATCTTTAGGCTTTGGTTGTTTTCAATTGCTTTCCTCACTAGTTCACAGTTGAATTTCCTTACGTCTTCAGTGATACTTTTTCGTACTGTCTTGCATAGCTCTATATATATTCCACTTTGGAAGTCACATCTTCATTAGTTGTCCTCATCTCTCTTCTTTTTTGCACCAACATTTTGGTTTTTCCTGATAATTTGTTCACATGCAACTTGTTCTTAGACCCAGCTAATTTTGTTGCTGTTTCCATAAGAGCTTTGGTTACTTTTCTGTTAACTTCAGAAATATCCACTTCTTCCGATGTTAGGCCTTCTAAAGCAGAGAATCTGTTCTCTGCTTTAGAAGGCCTAACATCGGAAGAAGTGGATTATTTGGGGGAAGGGGGGTTGGGGGAGATCGTTGCGATGCGATGTGGCAAGGAAACCTTTTCTCCTGCTTCCTTTGCCACATTGCATCGCTACGTTTGTATTAAAGAATCTGTTGCAGTGCTTCAAATTATTTAAACTAAAACTAAAAAGCTAAACTGTTCATATTATCATTCGTGTTTTTGTATTTCTATTGCTTCATTTGTACTTTGCATTATATGTATATTATAATTGTATAATATTTGTATTTGCATGTTTGATGGTTTATGTGCTTGTATTAGTTGTATTAGTATTCATATTTTTGCATTTATGTGTTGTATTAATGCTTTTCTTACATATATGTACTGTATTTCTTTTGTGTTTGCATATGGTGCGATTTGAATTTGGCCAATCTTTTTTTATGCGCGATTTAATTGTGTAGTGGATGGTGCAATATGGCAAATTCAAATTCAAATTCAACATATCCGTGGACCGCGCGGGCCAAGGAAGACGTGGCGCGTGCTAGCTATCCCAGAAGCCTTGGACGTTTCGTGTCATATGCGGTAGCGTATTACCCTGTTGGTAAATGGCACCACACAGTCCCTGAAAATATAGTATTAATACAACAACAGGCTGCAACATTGCAGTGATGTAATGATGGCTGTTCAAGGTACCGGTAATGCTGACGAGGCGCGTGCGGGTGTGGAATCCAATGGCACCCCATACCATAACGACGGGTGCCATACCGGTATGGCGCAGCATAATGCAAGACTCTCTCAGCCAGTCGCCGTGGCACAGCCAGACACGGATTCTTCAGTCATGGTGCTGTAAACTGAAGCGGGATTCGTCGGAAAACGTGATGCCTTTCCATTCGCTCCTCCATGCGTGACGTTCCTAGCACCACTGCAGTCGCAGACGCTGGTGTTGAACTCTCAATGATAGCCGAAGCAATGTGCGCCGTGCAAAAATGACCCACTGCTATAGACGACATCGAACCGTCTGAGCGGAGACCGGGTGCTATGCCACACACCCGAACTGTTGATAAACGGTGGCCCATGTGGCTGTGCGATCCGTTAGAGCCCTGCACACCAGTTATGGGTCCTTTCGTTTGGCGGTGTGACGGTGCAGTTGGGATCCCTCACTTCGGCGTGTTCATTCCCCCGCTACCCACTGACGCCATATTCTCCACACCGTGGCCGCATGCCGTCCCACTCGAGCAGCGATGTCTCGAACTGATAATCTGCAATGCTGACATGCCGCAATTCTCCCGCAATCGAAGTCAGAAAAATTGCGGGTAGAGCCACCGTTGTCTGCAACGTGGTATGCTGCAGCTGACCGGGGCCAGGAACGGCGAAAAAAACATATCGAGTGCTTAACACCGGCTCTTTGTTCACCCCTCTTATACGACTTCCAGAGGGCGTTACTGTCCCACATGACATCCATATGGGCTGTCCGGTTAATCATTTACATATGTGCCCGTGCTTTGCAGTTCTGCCAACTTTCGAGCCCCTGGGATGCGTTCTTCCTGGTGTTACACTTTTAATGGCCAGCAGTGTACTTTCAAGCTCGAATTTATTCCAAATTACAGCTCACATTGGGCTTCCAGTTGAATGCAAGGGTGAGATTTAACGGCTTTAACGTTGTTGATACTGCTGTCTTATAGATCGGGGTCCAATAGTGTTACACAATATGTAACACTATTGGAGTCTTACAGAATACGTTTTGCACTTTTAATGGACATCAGTGTACTTTCAAGCTCAATGTAATTCCAAATTACAGCTCACACTGATCTTCCAGTTTCATGCAAGGGTGAGATTTAAGGCTTTAACGTTGTTTTAGACACTGCTGTCTTATAGATCGGGGTCCAATAGTGTTACACAATAAGTATCACTATTAGAGAGTTACAAGATACGTTTTGCACTTTTAATTTCCAGCAGTGTACTTTCGAGCTCGACTTAATTCCAAATTACAGCTCACATTGAGCTTCCACTTGCATGCAAGGGTGGGATTAAACGGCTTTAACGTTGTCTTAGACCCTGCTGTCTTACAGATCGGGCTCCAATAGTGTTGTTGAATAAGTATTGTGATTTCATTGTGATGAATGCATGAAAGTTATTTAATATCTCTAATTTTGCAGAGCTATCACAGAGTAATGGACAAATCAGGACGATTTTCTGATGATCCTGATGTGCGGAAGTATGCCAGTGATTTGCTGAGTGATTCTCTGGTAACTGGAGTACCGTCTATCGTGAAAGCAGTCAGCGTTCCGGCGAAAATCTTCAAAGTGTGCATTCTGTGCTTCTGTTTAGTTGGATTTTTGTACCAAACCTGGGAATTCCTTTCACATGTTTTTACATACCCTTCCACAGTGGACATTGATGTCGAAACTCCTGAAGAGATGTTATCGCCAGCATTAACTATTTGCGATAACAACGGGTAAGAAAATATAATATTTTTTATTTCTCTAATAAATCTTTTACTACCTCTTACATAAATATTTTACCACCTGTTAACCCCCCTCCCCCAAAAAAATAAAAAAATAAAAACCGAAATTGGAAACCTTCCGATATTACAACAAGTTAGTAAAATCATGCAATGCATTGATTATGATACGCTTTCCAACATACCAGAAATTATTACTCAAGTTATGAGGATAATGGCTGTGGAATAAATCTCGCTCCTGTGTCATGACCTTTGACCCCGTTTCGATGATATTCAACTGAACCGGTTCAGTATACCTCAAGAATAACATACTAAAGTTTTGTCGCAATAGAAGCAGTTTTACGAAAGTTATGAGAATAATGGCAGTGGAATAAATCTTTCTTTTGTGCAATGATCTTTGACCCCATTTCGTTGATATTCAACAGAACCGGTTCACTATACCTCAGGAACGTTTTGTCGCAATCGAAACATTTTTATTTAAGTTATGATGCACAAGGGCAATGGAATGGTTTCCACTCCAGTGTCCTGACCTTTGACCCCATTTCGCCCATTTTCAATAGGGTTCGTCCCCAGTGGCTCCCTACCACATACTAAAATTTCATCGAAATCGAACCATATTTACGCATGTTATGACGCATAAAGGCAATGTAATGGATCCCGATTTTATGTCCTGACCTTTGACCCCATTCCACCCATTTTCAATAGGTTTCGTTCCCAGGTGGTTCCTTACCACATACCAAAATTTCATCGAAATCGAACCATTTTTACGCAAGTTATGACACATAAGGGCAATGGAATAAATCCCGCTCTTATGCCCTGCCTGACCTTTGACCCCATTTCGCCAATTTTTAATACGGTTCGTGCCCAGGTGGTTCCCTACCACATACTAAAATTTCCTCGAAATCGAACCATATTTACGCATGTTATGACGCATAAAGGCAATGAAATGGATCTCGCTTTTATGTCCTGACCTTTGACCCCATTCCTCCTATTTTCAACAGGGTTCGTTCCCAAGTGGTTCCTTACCACATACTAAAATTCCATCGAAATCGAACCATTTTTACGCAAGTTATGACGCATAAGAGCATGGAATGAATCCCGCTCCTATGTGCTGACCTTTGACCCTGTCTCGCCCATTTTCAATAGGGTTCGTCCCCAGGTAGTCCCCTACCACATACTAAAATTTCGTCGAAATCGATCCATTTTCACGTGAGTTATCGTGCGGACGGACGGACGGACGGATAAAGCTGGAGCATATACGCTTCTTCAACCTACGGTTGGAAAGCGTGAAAAACGCGATTTTAAAAGTTTTGTTAGTATTTGAAATTGTTTATATGCCTCATGGCAACAATTGAACGTGTTTCGTCCATGACGACCATAAAGCGGTAGGAGCCAAGGAGCAGGATGTGCCGTTCCAATGAAAAGCCAATACTTGGATACACTGAAAGTTTCTGTGGCGAAGAGACAATGCCAAATTTGGCTTCCATGACTTGTTTCAGATTACTCTAAAGCACGCTGAAAAGCAATGAGTTTTGATTAAAATACCAAGAATCACCTCAAAACAAAACCAACACATACAGTGCATTCATTTTCTTGTAGGACTTCCGTCCACAGTGAGTAGAGTTTAGGTCCCAGCCACCTACAGCGAGATCGCCTTTTGGGCAGGACACAGAAACGGAAGGAATGAGAGTAAGTCTAGCGACTTTGACAGAACAGTTTGTAGTGAGATTAGAGTACAGTAGATGGCGCCACCGTACAAGTACGATATTGCACATAGATGGGTGAGAGAATTTCAGGGGGGACATAGGAAAGGATACCCATTTAACCAGTGGGTCCAGCGTGGGGGCCGTTACTTAATGTGCTCGTCCGATGCACGGCGGATATTCAGCGATTGTTAGTAAATCACACCATCTCCGAAAGATCAGCTCAGGCTTGAACCTGGGGACCTTGCATCGATAGTCTGAAACACTAACCACTAAGCCATCCGCGGCTCTAAAACCAACACATTAACCCAGAAGACTACGAAGGTCCGATCCAAAAGTTCCGAGACTAGGCCGATATACAACAAAGTACTTACGTTACTTAAGTCTGGCTATGATCTCCCTCAAAGTAGTCTCCTTGGGCAGCGATAAACCGCTGCCAGCGTTTTTGCCACTGTTGGAACGCTCCGTGGAAGACCTGTTCGCGAATCGAAGCACCGTCTGTGATTCGCGCTGGATCTCGTCCACGGTTTCAAAGCGGCGACCCTTGAGCTCCAGCTTCATCTTCGGGAACATCTTCGGGGATGAGTGTTCCAGTACAACAAATACATGACATCATAAAATCCTCACTTTTGGCATAGCTGTATTACAAGCACTATCTCTAGTTTACAAGAGATCTTACTTTAAGTTCGATGGGATAATATATCGGCAATGTGAAGGGGCAACAATGGGATCTCCCCTTTCCCCAATCCTTGCAGAAATCTGCATGCAGGAACATGAAAACAAAGATCTTCAGTCAACCAGTTACAGACCTATATTATATCTTAGATATGTAGATGATATTTTGGTATTCTGGAACCAGCCTTTGGAATACCTAACAATATTTGTGTCTGAGTTATCAAATGTATTTAACACTTTAAAGTTTACTGTAGAATATGAAAGTAATTATAGTTTACCATTTCTAGATATCATGCTTACTAGAAACCCAGCTAAATCAACTATTAATTCTTCAGTATATAGAAAACCAGAATCAGATACGATACTAATACCTTGGGCATCAGCACACCCGTGGAGCTACAAGGAATCATCGATATCGTTTCTTATAAGAAGAGCTTTCACAAATTCGTCCACCACAGCTCTTAGAAAGCAAGAAATGGATACCATTTATAATATCACCTGTAACCACGGATATCCAGATGAAACCATACATAGGATAGTAGCCAAGATTAAAAGGAACAGGACTACAACATTAACATCTGTATATGAAGAAAAAGATAGGAAATACATTGGTTCTCTTCCCTTTGTACCGAAATTGTGCTATTCCATGAAAACGAAATGTCATAAATACGATTTTGATATTGGAATAAGCACAACTAACATTAAGTCCTTACTTCTGAAAGACAGGGATCCTGTGCCATTTGATGTGAAACATGGTGTGTATGTTATCCCTCTTAACAGTATAGAAGAAAATGAACAACAAAAAGTTTACGTAGGCTCCACTTTTCGTTCAATATCAGCTAGATTAAAAGAACATAAATATGATGTTAAAAATAGAGATACAACCACAGCTTTATCACGACTTGTAAACCAAGGTAATTATCATCCTGACTGGAACGATATTAAAATTCTCAACACACCAAAATCTAGATCAACTTTAAGATTTGTTGAAAGTTTGTATATTATGAAATATGGGAATACAGCATGTAATGATAATTTACCAGAATTTATACCTATACCATGGAAAACATACTTGGGTTTGTAGGGTTAGGCAAAAATAAATCAATAAATTATACCTATTAATTTTATGTTTGACCAGCAACAAATATTGTCCCATACTCTCATTGGTTAAGCCCATTTTATACTAGTTACGTCATTACGACTGTATGTCTTATATAAATAACACAGTGTTTGTCACGTTTGTTAGGTGAATTTTAACAGCATCTGAAAATGGTACCCACTTTGGGTACCAAAAGATCTCATGTGTGTGCATATTTTATTATATCATCCTTTTAAATGTATATATTAAATATTTTAACATTGGAGTTAAAATAGTTATCGTGTCATTTCGGTAGTTTTTCATGTATGTAGTTATCGGCACGAGTTAAATTCACAGTATATAACAGAAAGAAGTCGTAGGAGGCCAAATCTGGCGAGTAAGGCGAGTGCGGGAAAGTAGTCATGCTGTTGTGACTGCAAAACTGGCGTGTTGCTAACGCTCTGTGAGCCGCTACATTGTCGTGATGGAGCAGGAAATCTCCCCTGTGCCACATTTCAGGTCGTTTGCAGCGAATGTCCTACATAAGACGACGCAGAACATCGCAGTAAAAAAGCGCGGTGACGGTTTGTCTCTGCTGGGGGGAGGGGGGGGGCGAATTCACCGCGCACAACCCCACGAATGTCGAAGAACACGATGAGCCTGCTTTTGGTTGCGCTGCGGATCTGTCGGGCCTTCTTCGGTCGTGGAGATGCTAGGCTCTTCCACTGCGAAGACTTTTGTTTGGTCTCCGGGTCGTAACCGTAGGCCCAAGTCTCATCCCCAGTGATGACCTGCGACAAGAACATTTCATGCGTCTCCTTTCCTGATTTGTCAAGTTTGAAGCAGAATTTGATGTTCGCTCGTTGCTCTAGTTTGTAGTCCATACAGAAATCACAGCTGTGTTAAGTACGTGGTCACCAAATATCGTGTAGCACAGCTCTCGATTTTCACAGAACGACTCCACTCGGCACAATGACTCATGAAGGTCACTGCCCTCGACCGTTGCGGGCTATTCCGCGTACTGCCATCTGTTGGCGCGCTACGTATACCTAGTTTCGGAACTTTTTGATCGCACTACGTATGACAGGATTTCAATTTATGTATAATTTTTAGATATGTTTATTAGTGCTTTGGAAAATAGATTTATCGCACGCAAATCGAGCTTATCATTCTTCTTCCAACAAATCCCAATGTGTTAGCATCTTTTCAAGATATTGATGGGGTTTAAAACATTAACTGAATATTCTACAGGTGACTTGAATGCTTGCAAGAAGAAGTAATCGCAGAATTGAAACTGTAGTACCGTAGAATCGCCCGCAAGATGCATTAAGTGCTTGGAAACTGTGCTACAGTGAGGTGTCACCTAATATAAAAATCATTGCTCCACATACTAGGCACTTTACCAGTGACAACTTTCGAAAGTGAGCGTTCGGTTTCAACACGGCATTTCTTAAAATCATACTTACATATTATAACTGAGACTTAATGGGTTAGCATTACTTTACATTCATTAAGAATACACACCGAAAACTGAAGAAGTTTTTATCAAACAGAAGTCATCGCTCTTTCCACGTTTATAAGTGAGTCATGGAATAATTCTCATTGGCCGCCACCGGAAGTCGAACCCACGGTCTTCCAGTTACAAGCCAGACATGCTTCCACTCCACCACCGCGGCCTCCAATTTCTCCAAACTCACATACGACTAACTACCAAGGCACTTGGCAGGTTGCTTCTTGGACCTCGCACAATGCTGGGGATTCACCAAAGATGGTAAGCAGCAACTGAACAAATAGTTAGAAGGCGAATGAATAATTAATACAGACATTTGACGTGGACCAGGAACATCAAACAGAATTCATCGCTCTTCCCACGTTTATAAGTGAGTCATGGAAAAATTCTCATTGGTCGCCACATGAAGTCGAACCCACGGTCTTCCAGTTACGGGCCGGACATGCTACCACTGCACCACAGCGGCCTGTAATTCCTCCAAACTCACATACGAGTAACTGCCAAGTCACTTGGCAGGTTGTTTCTTGATGGTAAGCAGCAACTGAACAAATAGCTAGAAGACGAATGAATAATTAATACAGACATTTGACGTGGACCAGGAACATTAAACAGAAGTCATCGCTCTTCCCACGTTTATAAGTGAGTCATGGAAAAATTATCTTTGGCCGCTGCTGGGAATCGAACCTAGGGTCTTCCAGTTACGGGCCGGACATGCTACCACTGCACCACAGCGGCCTGTAATTCCTCCAAACTCACATACGAGTAACTGCCAAGTCACTTGGCAGGTTGTTTCTTGATGGTAAGCAGCAACTGAACAAATAGCTAGAAGACGAATGAATAATTAATACAGACATTTGACGTGGACCAGGAACATTAAACAGAATTCATCGCTCTTCCCACGTTTATAAGTGAGTCATGGAATAATTCTCATTGGCCGCCACCGGAAGTCGAACCCACGGTCTTCCAGTTACGGGCCAGACATGCTTCCACTCCACCACCGCGGCCTGTAATTCCTCCAAACTCACATACGAGTAACTGCCAAGTCACTTGGCAGGTTGTTTCTTGATGGTAAGCAGCAACTGAACAAATAGCTAGAAGGCGAATGAATAATTAATACAAACATTTGACATGGACCAGGAACATTAAACAGAAGTCATCGCTCTTCCCACGTTTATAAGTGAGTCATGGAATAATTATCTTTGGCCGCTGCTGGGAAGTCGAACCCACGGTCTTCCAGTTACAAGCCAGACATGCTTCCACTCCACCGCCGCGGCCTCCAATTTCTCCAAACTCACATACGAGTAACTGCCAAGGCACTTGGCAGGTCGCTTCTTGGACCCCGCACAATGCTGGGGATTCACCAAAGATTGTAAGCAGCAACTGAACAAATAGCTAGAAGGCGAATGAATAATTAATACAGACATTTGACGCGGACCAGGAATATCAAACAGAAGTCATCGTTCTTTCCGCTTTTATAAGTGAGTCATGGAAAAATACTCATTGGCCGCCGCCGGGAATCGAACCTAGGGCCTCCCAGTTAAGGGCCGGACATGCTTCCACTGCACCACGGTCGCCTGGAATTCCTAAAAACTCACATACGACTAACTGCCAAGGCACTTGGCAGGTTGCTTCTTGGACCCCGCACAATGCTGGGGATTCGCCAAAGATTGTAAGCAGCAACTGAACAAATAGCTAGAAGGCGAATGAATAATTAATACAGACATTTGACGTGGGCAAGGAACATCACACGAGGCCTCTGTGGTGCACTGGAAGCATGTCTGGCGCGTGAATGGAAGACCCTGGGTTCGATTCCCGGTGGCGGTCAATGAGAATTATCCCATGACTCACTTATAAACGTGGAAAGAGCGATGACTTCTGTTTGATGTTCCTGGTCCACGTCAAATGTCTGTATTAATGAAGAAGTTTTAGATGAACTAGCAAAATAACCCAGAAGGCTGGAAATACAATTCAAGAAATTGTAAGTAAAATTAACATAACGGTTGACCAAATCCAAAAATATTTGTCGAAATGATTGTCTTCAGAGTTGGGGATTGTTTATCTTGCCGTACAATGAAAAAACAAGCGCCATTATTCAAATGAAGAATGTTTCATTAGAAGGTACATTTTTATTTATTTCTAGATTTACTTGTATATTTTAACTATTTAACAGTAAAAAACGTACTCTTCACGACTGATTTCCATGGAGCATTTAAGTGAAATGCAGACAGATGCTGCAATGAAGAACTTCCATTTCCCTTACCTGCTCCATGGAAATCAGTCGTGAAGAGTACGTTTTCTAAATAGCAAAGATTTCCTTTACAGACAAAAAGACGAAATAGCCAATAACCCAATAATAGACTGTTACGCTGTACCATTTGGGACTTTAACTTCCATTTTAGATTTAAATTTATTAGAATTATTTATTCATCACGTTGTAATTTAATAGATAAGTTTATCGATTGTACTCTCTTATTTACTATGACGTTTATTGGTCACATGACAGATCGCTGTATATATATATATAGTTGACGTTCACGAAGTCTCCTGTGTCACTCACATCTGTGGAAGGGTCGCGGTGACCCGAAAAATCTCATGTAGTTGTTGAGAGTTTGGTGACGTGTTTTTAGCCACGCCCCATTGCATATTAAAGCATTTGAATGTCGAGCTGGGGATGTGTCACTGAGTTTTTAACTATTTATTTTTTAAAATCCTGTATGGACGGAATTACCGCATTGGCGCTTTACGGCCATGATTGGACATTCCGAGCTTTTATGAACTGGGGGTTTTTATGACCTTGATAGATGACATCTCTTGCAAGAAACAGTGCCTGAGCCATTTGATGGACTTTGTTGGCCAAAATGGTTTCATATTCCCTGCCAATCATCCGTCCTTTCAAGGTGATCAGGGGAACTTTCTGAAAACCAAGATTTGACGGCCCAGGACATGACAGAAACGCCCCCATGCTGCTCTGTTCGGTGCAGACAGTCTGGTTTGTGCGCTTCTGAAAGTATTCTCCACAAGTAAAAACACGTCCTGCGGTGAAGAATAATGTGAAGGTGGATTCATCCGACCACATTACACGCTTCCATGCATCGGCAGTCCACGTTGTACGCTCCTGGCACCACTGCAGTCGCCGTTGTGCATTCACCCGGGTCATCAGAGGTTTTGCAATAGCAGCTCAGCTATGAATGTCCTGTTTATGCAGTACCCTGCACACTTCCATGCATCGGCAGTCCACGTTGTATGCTCCTGGCACCACTGCAGTCGCCGTTGTGCATTCACCCGGGTCATCAGAGGTTTTGCAATAGCAGCTCAGCTATGAATGTCCTGTTTATGCAGTACCCTGCACACTTCCATGCATCGGCAGTCCACGTTGTATGCTCCTGGCACCACTGCAGTCGCCGTTGTGCATTCACCCGGGTCATCAGAGGTTTTGCAATAGCAGCTCAGCTATGAATGTCCTGTTTATGCAGTACCCTGCACACTTCCATGCATCGGAAGTCCACGTTGTATGCTCCTGGCACCACTGCAGTCGCCGTTGTGCATTCACCCGGGTCATCAGAGGTTTTGCAATAGCAGCTCTGCTATGAATGTCCTGTTTATGCAGTACCCTGCACACTTCCATGCATCGGAAGTCCACGTTGTATGCTCATAGCACCATTGTCGTCGCCGTTGTGCATTCACCCGGGTCACCAGAGGTTTTGCAATAGCAGCTCTGCTATGAATGTCCTGTTTATGCAGTACCCTGCACACTTCCATGCATCGGAAGTCCACGTTGTATGCTCATAGCACCATTGTCGTCGCCGTTGTGCATTCACCCGGGTCACCAGAGGTTTTGCAATAGCAGCTCTGCTATGAATGTCCTGTTTATGCAGTACCCTGCACACTTCCATGCATCGGCAGTCCACGTTGTATGCTCATAGCAACATTGTCGTCGCCGTTATGCATTCACCCGGGTCACCAGAGGTTTTGCAATAGCAGCTCTGCTATGAATGTCCTGTTTATGCAGTACCCTGCACACTTCCATGCATCGGCAGTCCACGTTGTATGCTCATAGCAACATTGTCGTCGCCGTTATGCATTCACCCGGGTCACCAGAGGTTTTGCAATAGCAGCTCTGCTATGAATGTCCTGTTTATGCAGTACCCTGCACACTTCCATGCATCGGAAGTCCACGTTGTATGCTCATAGCACCATTGTCGTCGCCGTTGTGCATTCACCCGGGGTCACCAGAGGTTTTGCAATAGCAGCTCTGCTATGAATGTCCTGTTTATGCAGTACCCTGCACACTTCCATGCATCGGAAGTCCACGTTGTATGCTCATAGCAACATTGTCGTCGCCGTTATGCATTCACCCAGGTCACCAGAGGTTTTGCAATAGCAGCTCTGCTATGAATGTCCTGTTTATGCAGTACCCTGCACACTTCCATGCATCGGAAGTCCACGTTGTATACTCATAGCCACATTGTCGTCGCCGTTGTGCATTCACCCGGGTCACCAGAGGTTTTGCAATAGCAGCTCTGCCATGAATGTCCTGTTTATGCAGTAACCTGCACACTTCCATGCATCGGAAGTCCACGTTGTATACTCATAGCACCATTGTCGTCGCCGTTGTGCATTCACCCGGATCACCAGAGG
Source organism: Macrothele yani (assembly GCA_039090855.1). Lineage (NCBI taxonomy): Eukaryota > Metazoa > Arthropoda > Arachnida > Araneae > Macrothelidae > Macrothele > Macrothele yani. Next base: position 114,733,748 of record CM076999.1, on the reverse strand, counting down.
TTTTGCAATAGCAGCTCTGCCATGAATGTCCTGTTTATGCAGTACCCTGCATACTTCTATGCATCGGAAGTCCCCGTTGTATACTCATAGCAACATTGTCGTCGCCGTTGTGCATTCACCCTGGTCACCAGAGGTTTTGCAATAGCAGCTCTGCCATGAATGTCCTGTTTATGCAGTACCCTGCATACTTCTATGCATCGGAAGTCCCCGTTGTATACTCATAGCAACATTGTCGTCGCCGTTGTGCATTCACCCGGGTCACCAGAGGTTTTGCAATAGCAGCTCTGCCATGAATGTCCTGTTTATGCAGTACCCTGCACACTTCCATGCATCGGAAGTCCACGTTGTATACTCATAGCACCATTGTCGTCGCCGTTGTGCATTCACCCGGGTCACCAGAGGTTTTGCAATAGCAGCTCTGCCATGAATGTCCTGTTTATGCAGTACCCTGCACACTTCCATGCATCGGAAGTCCACGTTGTATACTCATAGCAACATTGTCGTCGCCGTTGTGCATTCACCCGGGTCACCAGAGGTTTTGCAATAGCAGCTCTGCTATGAATGTCCTGTTTATGCAGTACCCTGCACACTTCCATGCATCGGAAGTCCACGTTGTATGCTCATAGCAACATTGTCGTCGCCGTTGTGCATTCACCCGGGTCACCAGAGGTTTTGCAATAGCAGCTCTGCCATGAATGTCCTGTTTATGCAGTACCCTGCACACTTCCATGCATCGGAAGTCCACGTTGTATACTCATAGCACCATTGTCGTCGCCGTTGTGCATTCACCCGGGTCACCAGAGGTTTTGCAATAGCAGCTCTGCCATGAATGTCCTGTTTATGCAGTACCCTGCACACTTCCATGCATCGGAAGTCCACGTTGTATACTCATAGCAACATTGCCGTCGCCGTTGTGCATTCACTCGGGTCACCAGAGGTTTTGCAATAGCAGCTCTGCCATGAATGTCCTGTTTATGCAGTACCCTGCACACTTCCATGCATCGGAAGTCCACGTTGTATACTCATAGCACCATTGTCGTCGCCGTTGTGCATTCACCCGGGTCACCAGAGGTTTTGCAATAGCAGCTCTGCCATGAATGTCCTGTTTATGCAGTACCCTGCACACTTCCATGCATCGGAAGTCCACGTTGTATACTCATAGCACCATTGTCGTCGCCGTTGTGCATTCACCCGGGTCACCAGAGGTTTTGCAATAGCAGCTCTGCCATGAATGTCCTGTTTATGCAGTACCCTGCACACTTCCATGCATCGGAAGTCCACGTTGTATACTCATAGCAACATTGTCGTCGCCGTTGTGCATTCACCCGGGTCACCAGAGGTTTTGCAATAGCAGCTCTGCTATGAATGTCCTGTTTATTCAGTACCCTGCACACTTCCATGCATCGGAAGTCCACGTTGTATGCTCATAGCAACATTGTCGTCGCCGTTGTGCATTCACCCGGGTCACCAGAGGTTTTGCAATAGCAGCTCTGCTATGAATGTCCTGTTTATTCAGTACCCTGCACACTTCCATGCATCGGAAGTCCACGTTGTATACTCATAGCAACATTGTCGTCGCCGTTGTGCATTCACCCGGGTCACCAGAGGTTTTGCAATAGCAGCTCTGCTATGACTGTCCTGTTTATGCAGTACCCTGCACACTTCCATGCATCGGCAGTCCACGTTGTATACTCATAGCAACATTGTCGTCGCCGTTGTGCATTCACCCGGGTCACCAGAGGTTTTGCAATAGCAGCTCTGCTATGAATGTCCTGTTTATTCAGTACCCTGCACACTTCCATGCATCGGAAGTCCACGTTGTATACTCATAGCAACATTGTCGTCGCCGTTGTGCATTCACCCGGGTCACCAGAGGTTTTGCAATAGCAGCTCTGCTATGAATGTCCTGTTTATTCAGTACCCTGCACACTTCCATGCATCGGAAGTCCACGTTGTATGCTCATAGCAACATTGTCGTCGCCGTTGTGCATTCACCCGGGTCACCAGAGGTTTTGCAATAGCAGCTCTGCCATGAATGTCCTGTTTATTCAGTACCCTGCACACTTCCATGCATCGGAAGTCCACGTTGTATGCTCATAGCAACATTGTCGTCGCCGTTGTGCATTCACCCGGGTCACCAGAGGTTTTGCAATAGCAGCTCTGCTATGAATGTCCTGTTTATTCAGTACCCTGCACACTTCCATGCATCGGAAGTCCACGTTGTATGCTCATAGCAACATTGTCGTCGCCGTTGTGCATTCACCCGGGTCACCAGAGGTTTTGCAATAGCAGCTCTGCTATGAATGTCCTGTTTATTCAGTACCCTGCACACTTCCATGCATCGGAAGTCCACGTTGTATACTCATAGCAACATTGTCGTCGCCGTTGTGCATTCACCCGGGTCACCAGAGGTTTTGCAATAGCAGCTCTGCTATGAATGTCCTGTTTATTCAGTACCCTGCACACTTCCATGCATCGGAAGTCCACGTTGTATGCTCATAGCAACATTGTCGTCGCCGTTGTGCATTCACCCGGGTCACCAGAGGTTTTGCAATAGCAGCTCTGCCATGAATGTCCTGTTTATTCAGTACCCTGCACACTTCCATGCATCGGAAGTCCACGTTGTATGCTCATAGCAACATTGTCGTCGCCGTTGTGCATTCACCCGGGTCACCAGAGGTTTTGCAATAGCAGCTCTGCCATGAATGTCCTGTTTATTCAGTACCCTGCACACTTCCATGCATCGGAAGTCCACGTTGTATGCTCATAGCAACATTGTCGTCGCCGTTGTGCATTCACCCGGGTCACCAGAGGTTTTGCAATAGCAGCTCTGCCATGAATGTCCTGTTTATTCAGTACCCTGCACACTTCCATGCATCGGAAGTCCACGTTGTATGCTCATAGCAACATTGTCGTCGCCGTTGTGCATTCACCCGGGTCACCAGAGGTTTTGCAATAGCAGCTCTGCCATGAATGTCCTGTTTATTCAGTACCCTGCACACTTCCATGCATCGGAAGTCCACGTTGTATGCTCATAGCAACATTGTCGTCGCCGTTGTGCATTCACCCGGGTCACCAGAGGTTTTGCAATAGCAGCTCTGCCATGAATGTCCTGTTTATTCAGTACCCTGCACACTTCCATGCATCGGAAGTCCACGTTGTATACTCATAGCAACATTGTCGTCGCCGTTGTGCATTCACCCGGGTCACCAGAGGTTTTGCAATAGCAGCTCTGCCATGAATATCTTGTTTATGCAGATGCGCACTGTTTTCGTTGATACTAGGACCTTGAGTTGTAGTTTGAGCTCCGCATTAAATTTCGGCACTGTGGTCTTCTTACTAAGGGTAACAATCCTCTTTAATGCTCTTCTGACTCTATCAGTCAGGGTCGTTTCCCAGCCACTCCCGCGTTTCGGAAACGAGGTGTTGCCGAACACGGTATGCTGTCTAGACGCTAGACACAGTAGCTCGCGATACCCCCACTACCCAGGCGACTGTTGTCACGGTGGCACCAACTAGCAGGCTACCAACAATTAGCCCTCTTTCGAAGTCCGTTAGGTCGCTCATTTCGTCGTCACCCTAAAAGGAATTTTGCAACAAGACACTTTAAATGCACTTAAACAGGACCTTGAGGTTCTAAACAAGGCTAATACAACCAAAAAGTGGTGGACACCTTTGCGTATTGCGACGTACTCAGTTGCGTCGAAAAGCATGTCTCTGAGCGTGGTGTTCACATTATTCTGTGAAACACCTATAGATGCGTGTATAGGTGTGAAATATAAAAGATATGGTGGGAATTTGCAGTAGGAAGTAATAATATTGAAATTTTGCATAGAATTCTCGACCAAATGTATGTAGTTTGAAAAACATGAAAGGCGAAGGAATGAAATATGCAATGATTGACCACATTATTATGACCACCTTGTTGGTACGTTGTTGGTCCACCTTTTTCTCTTAGTATTCTTTGAATTCGTCTTGTTATGGACTCTATTAAATGTCGGTAAGTGGCTTGGGGTATATTAGCCCAAATGCGATGAATTTCCCCTATAGCTCTTAAAGACCCCTTAATACTGCTGAATTCGTGTTGGTATGGACTCTATTAAATGTCGGTAAGTGTCTTGAGGTATATTAGCCCAAATGCAATGAATTGCACTCTCCAGCTCTTGAAGAACCCTTAATACTGGTTGAATTCGTGTTGGTATGGACTCTATTAAATGTCGGTAAGTGTCTTGAGGTATATTAGCCCAAATGCAATGAATTGCACTCTCCAGCTCTTAAAGACCCCTTAATACTGCTTGAATTCGTGTTGGTATGGACTCTATTAAATGTCGGTAAGTGTCTTGAAGTATATTAGCCCAAATGTAATGAATTGCACTCTCCAGCTCTTAAAGACCCCTTAATACTGCTTGAATTCGTGTTGGTATGGACTCTATTAAATGTCGGTAAGTGGCTTGGGGTATATTAGCCCAAATGCAATGAATTGCACTCTGCAGCTCTTGAAGAACCCTTAATACTGGTTGAATTCGTGTTGGTATGGACTCTATTAAATGTCGGTAAGTGTCTTGAGGTATATTAGCCCAAATGCAATGAATTGCACTCTCCAGCTCTTGAAGAACCCTTAATACTGGTTGAATTCGTGTTGGTATGGACTCTATTAAATGTCGGTAAGTGTCTTGAAGTATATTAGCCCAAATGTAATGAATTGCACTCTCCAGCTCTTAAAGACCCCTTAATACTGCTTGAATTCGTGTTGGTATGGACTCTATTAAATGTCGGTAAGTGTCTTGAGGTATATTAGCCCAAATGTAATAAATTACACCCTCCAGCTCTTGAAGACTCCTCAATTCTGCTTGAATTTATCTTGGTATGGACTCTATTAAATGTTGGTAAATGGCTTGTGGTATAATAGCCCAAATGCGATGAACCGCACCCTCTAGCTCTTGAACCTTAAATACTGCTTCAATTTTTCTTGTATGAACTTTATAAAATATATGCTAACTGCCTCGGGGTCACATTCTTAGTTAAGTTTGCATTATGAACACCTATGTAATCACGCGTTGGTTCTCCTTCCTGTGCAATCACGGATCGCAAACGCCTAAAAGCAGATTCCACAAGCTGCCAAATATTCTCCATGCGTAACATGAGCCATGTCCGCTGCAGCAGCTGCATCAGTTCAATCTCATTTCACGGAGGGGGATCAGCATTTCTCACACCACGTTCAAGAAAATCCCACAAATGTTCAGCTGGATTTCAGTCAGGGGAGCTTGGGGACCAAGGCAATATGGCGAATTCGTTGTCTTGTTCCTACAAACACTCAATGGCTATACCAGCCTGATATCACCGTGCGTTGTCCTGTTGAAAGATGGCACTGAGATCCGGTAAACCTGCTGGAGATATGGATGGAGATGGATCGCAAAAAATCCCTGCAGCTTGTACCATTTAGTGCTTGTGTGATGATAATCAACGAGCCAGGAAAAACCTTCCCAAACCAGAACACAACCTCCACCGGCTTGTTAAACCCCAACTGTTCAACCCGGGAATTCATTTTTTTACATCATATTTGAACTCATTTTGAACTTCAGTTTGAACTCATTTTGAACTTCATATCTGAACTCATTTTGAACTTCATATCTGAACTCATTTGAACTTCATTTGAACTCATTGAACACATTTGAACTTCAGTTGAACTTCATATTTGAACTCATTTGAACTTCATTTGAACTCATTGAACTCATTTGAACTTCATTTAAACTCATTTGAACTCATTGAACTTATTTCAACTTCATTTGAACTCATTTGAACTCATTGAACTCATTTGAACTTCATTTGAACTCATCTGAACTTCATTTGAACTCATTGAACTCATTTGAACTCATTGAACACTTTTGAACTCATTGAACTCATTGGAACTTCATTTGAACTCATTTGAACTTCATTTGAACTCATTGAACTCATTTGAACTCATTGAACTCATTTGAACTTCACTTGAACTCCTTTAAACTCATTGAATGCCGCCCCGGTGGCGCAGTGGTCTAAGGCGTTGGCCTCTGATCATTCGTCCGTAAGGGGTCCGGGTTCGAATCCCGATGAGGCATGGATGTTGTGTTTGTCTTACGGCACTGGCTCTCACCCTTCCCTGGAACCAGTGACCCTAAATTAGGGACGGGCGACTGCTTATAGCCCATTGAGTTGCTCACGGTGGTCGTTAAACCTCCAATCAAAAAAAAAAAAAAAAAAACTCATTGAACTCATTTGAACTCCTTAAGCTCATTTGAACTTCACTTGAACTCCTTTGAACTCATTGAACTCATTTGAACTTCATATTTGAACTTCATTTTGTTTACAACATATGAGAACTCTGGCATCAACATGGTTCAGCAGGAAACCAGACTCATCAATCGGACTATCAACGCCAACCCCTACTCTGAACAGCTGGAGCGGATGAAATGCCGTTTTGTAGGAGAAGTTCCCGGCACTGCTGAACAGAAAGCGCGCTGTCCTACCACAGGACAACGCTCGGCCTTATACCGCGCGAAAGACCTGGGAAAAACTCCAGGAACTTGAGGGCAGGAACAGGGACTTTTGCCGATCATCTCCTTACCAAGTACGGCGCGGGATGTAGAGGTCTGCACGGGCCTTAATTTGGAAAGCTCGGCCCGCTCCGGCCCAAGCCCTCACGTCCAAGGCCCGGGCACGCCGGCCCGGCCCGTATATTTCTCCTGTTTCCAAGGCCCGGGCCGGTCCGTAAAATATCAAAAATTACCAAAAACACGAATTTGACACCTGCTGCACTCGGTCATTCGACTCCTGAAGAGTTTTCGTTTTCTTAATTGCTACACGTATTTTATTACAATAAACGTTAATTCAGAATATTTCTGAGACTCTGTATAAGTCACGTGACGTCCGAGGAGGGGGAGGGGGGGGGGCTTGTATACTAAAAAATATTGCATGAAAAGGACAATTTCAATGCCTTTCAAATTTTCTGGATTTTCAAATTATCATTCCCTACCACCGGGCCCGGAAATATCCTTGGGGATAAGGAGGGGGGGGGGGTAGTTAATTGGAAAAATGCGAAATATCCAGAATTATGAGTCCGGTCGTTCTACTGGGTGAAGATTTAATGGCTTTATAAACTGCACCTATTTCTACTGGCATATCATATCGCTGGAACCCAATATGTCTCTCGTGCATGTGTGTGTGGGAGGGAGGGGGGGGGGGACATTTGTGTCGCTTAAGATGCGATGTTCCAGATTTTGTGCTGCTATCGTAACTCAAAACGTTTATGCATTTAGTGCACTGCAAAACGTTTTCCGGCCGACGAGTATCAGAACGGGACAGTAATTTAAAATATTTCCAAATATCTCTTTACATTGTCTACAAACACATATTCTCCGGAAGCGATTTTTTCGCGAAATTCTTTCGCTTTCTTAAACTCCATAATAAGTATGGAATAGTATCTATCGGCAACACTGAACTGAGCATATGCTAAGGGAAAACAAGTTAGTAAAATCATGCAAATGCATTGATTATGATACGCTTTCCAACATACCAGAAATCATTACTCAAGTTATGAGGATAATGGATGTGGAATAAATCTCGTTCCTGTGTCATGACCTTTGACCCCATTTCGATGATATTCAACAGAACCGGCTGAGTATACCTCAAGAATAACATACTAAAGTTTCGTCGCAATAGAAGCAGTTTTACGCATGTTATGAGAATAATGGCTGTGGAAAAAATCTTGCTTTTGTGCATTGACCTCTGACCCCATTTCGTTGATATTCAACAGAACCGGTTTACTATACCTCCGGAACAACATGATAACGTTTTGTCGCAATCGAAACATTTTTTGGTAAGTTATGATGCACAAGGGCAATGGAATGGATCCCACTCCAGTGTCCTGACTTTTGACCTCATTTCGCCCATTTTCAATAGGGTTCGTCCCCAGTGGCTCCCTACCACATACTAAAATTTCATCGAAATCGCACCATTTTTACGCAAGTTATGACGCATAAGGGCAATGGAACAAATCCCGCTCTTATGCCCTGCCTGACCTTTGACCCCATTTCGCCCATTTTCAATAGGGTTCGTGCCCAGGTGGTTCCCTACCACATACTAAAATTTCATCGAAATCGAACCATATTTACGCATGTTATGACGCATAAAGGCAATGAAATGGATCCTGCTCTTATCGCGTGACCTTTGACCCCACTTCCCCCATTTTCAACAGGGTTCGTCCCCTGTTGGTCCCTATACCACATACTAAAATTTCATCGAAATCGAACCGTATTTACGCAAGTTATGACGCATAATGGCAATTGAATGGATCCTGCTCTTATGGCGTGATCTTTGACCCCACTTCACCCATTTTCAATAGGGTTCGTCCCCTGGTGGTCCCCTACCACATACTAAAATTTCATCGAAATCGAACCATATTTACGCAAGTTATGATGCATAAGGGCAATTGAATGGATCCTGCTCTTATGGCGTGACCTTTGACCCCACTTCACCCATTTTCAATAGGGTTCGTCCCCTGGTGGTCCCCTACCACATACTAAAATTTCATCGAAATCGAACCATATTTACGCAAGTTATGATGCATAAGGGCAATTGAATGGATCCTGCTCTTATGGCGTGACCTTTGACCCCACTTCACCCATTTTCAATAGGGTTCGTCCCCTGGTGGTCCCCTACCACATACTAAAATTTCATCGAAATCGAACCATATTTACGCAAGTTATGATGCATAAGGGCAATTGAATGGATCCTGCTCTTATGGCGTGACCTTTGACTCCACTTCACCCATTTTCAATAGGGTTCGTCCCCTGGTGGTCCCCTACCACATACTAAAATTTCATCGAAATCGAACCATTTTTACGTGAGGTATCGTGCCGACAGACAGACGGACGGAAAAAGCTGGAGCATATACGCTTCTTCAACCTACGGTTGGAAAGCGTAAACAACGACAGACTGCCCAGCTAATCAGTGTCAAAGATGTTTTGGAAACGGCTGCCTGAGAGTGCAAATGGGGAAAATACGGCACAAATTTATACACAGATGTACTTTTCTCCCAGCTCATTTCTCCCGTGCCATTTAAGACAACTTAAAAGCTTTTCACACATCTAGAGAACAAAGTGCCGCCGACCAGAACAATAAAAAAGATCGTCTGCGGGCGGGTGGCTCGATTTAGAAATGCTGCAGTTTTATATCCTACCCTGAAGCCTGAGAGGAGGGTGAAAGTTAGGGAGAGAGAGAGAGAAGGGACCACATTCACATTGAAAAACTAAGGGAGCTGACCCACTCCAATTGTTTTGTAGGATGGGAGGATGTCGTAAAACTTCTATTTTTTCCATCAGCGGAAATTATTCAATCTGCTGTATTTTGCGAGTTTTCCAAACGAGAATGGCACCGCACAAAAAACCCTGCTCGGCCCGTGTCTGTTTTACATTAAATATTGAAGGCCCGGCCCGTTTCCCAACTTAGAAATGAGCAAAGGCCCGACCCCGACTCGGGCCCGTGTAGACCTCTAGCATGGTGCATATGGAAATAGGTATAACTGCACCGCTGTTGTACTGGTAGGTGAACTGGTAGACTGTTGTGCGTCGTTGATGAGATATCAGTCGTGACACCGGACGCTCACCTCTAGAATAAGTGGCTGACCAATGTGAGCCCTTCTAGGGATGTGGGTACATCGTAAATCCAGTCCCTGTACACCCTTGATACGGTGGCAGCAGACAAGTGCGGCAGCTGGTTCCTTCCCTCCGGGCTTCAACTAACTGGATACTGGCAAATTGGTTTAAGTCTCCACGTTTTCCAATTACTGGCAAAAGTACATTCTGATTACGTAAGAGGATAGATGCTCACAATTTATAGTAACCCCACAGGACGCTGATACCACATGGTCAAGAGGTGTTCCTAACGCAAAGCTAACTCAGTCAGAGCCGGATGGGGGGGGGTCTATAGGGGCTATAGCCTTGGGGCCCACCATGACCAAGTGCCCAGGAGACATGCCTGTGCAAATTACAGATAGATAGAGAGAGAGAGAGAGATAGAGATAGAGAGAGAGAGAGAGAGAGAGAGAGAGAGAGAGAGAGAGAGAGAGAGAGAAATAGATACATAGAAAGAGAGAGAGAGAGAGAGAGAAATAGATAGATAGAAAGAGAGAGAGAGAGGGATAGATAGATAGATAGATAGATAGATACAGAGGGAGAGAGACAGAGATAGATAGATAGATACAGAGGGAGAGAGACAGAGATAGATAGATAGATACAGAGGGAGAGAGACAGAGATAGATAGATAGATACAGAGGGAGAGAGACAGAGATAGATAGATAGATAGATAGATAGATAGATAGATAGATAGATAGATAGATAGATGCAGAGGAAGAGAGACAGAGATAGATAGATAGATAGATAGATAGATAGATAGATAGAGAGAGAGAGAGAGAGAGAGACAGAGACAGATAGATAGATAGATAGATAGATAGATAGATAGAGAGAGAGACAGAGATAGATAGATATATATATAGAGAGAGAGAGAGATAGATAGAGATAGATACAGAGAGAGAGAGAGACAGAGAGAGACAGAGAGAGAGAGAGAGACAGAGATAGATGGATAGATAGATACAGAGGGAGAGGGACAGAGATAGATAGATAGATAGAGAGAGAGAGACAGAGATAGATGGATAGATAGATACAGAGGGAGAGGGACAGAGATAGATAGATAGAGAGAGAGAGAGAGAGACAGAGATAGATGGATAGATAGATACAGAGGGAGAGGGATAGAGATAGATAGATAGATAGAGAGAGAGAGAGAGAGAGAGAGAGAGAGAGAGAGAGAGAGAGGTTTATGAAACGGTTTTCCTTCTGCCTCGTATGATTTCCGGTAGTTCAAAAACAGGCTGGAAGATGAACAGATTTCAAGATAGTGTCTCACCGAGGTAAAGGTTTCATGTAGCTGTGTACAACTGGGTCGGCGAGACAGTTTCAGCTTTTTCACTACCATCCACCCACACTTCCCAATTTGCACTTGGATCCGTTAATGATCGAAGTGCCCTATGATTTCACATTGTATAACAAAAAAGATGCACTAAGAAAGGTATGCTAATTCATTAGAAAAACTCCAAGGCAAAATTCATTAGAAAAACAATGCTAATTCATTAGAAAAACTCCAAGGCAAAATCTAGAAATCTTAAGATTTTAACTCATGTTCTTTTGAGAGCTAATGAAAACCACAGTGACTTATTCTGAAAACTCAGCAGATAATTTAATAGTTACAGTTTCGGGTTATAATGGATTTCAGTAATGATTCTTTAGTCATAAGTTCTTTGGGGGCCCACTCAAAGGTCTTAGCCTAGGGGCCCACTAAGTTCTTAATCCGGCCCTGAACTCAGTGTATATTTTGAGTTATTACGATTTTCTATTCTTATCATTAATACATGGACACCAGTGCGCTAGAACCTATACAGGCTATTACATGCAGAAGCTCGCAGATCGGCACAACGAAATTCAGGAAGCTGAACTTTGAAAAACGAACAAACTCGAGTTTAGAGCGTCCAAAGCAAATGCCCTGAAGTGCCAAAAGTCATCGGATACGTACCTAGTATCGAGGAGAACCTCCTCTAGCCCGGCGAAGTGCAGCAACTCGACGTGGCATCGATTCCTCAAGTGGCCGGAAGACTTGTGAAGAGATGTTGAGCCATGCCGTCTGAACAGCCGCCCTCAGTTCCCTGGTATTTGTAGGTGCAAGATATTGGATGCGAAAGGACCTTCCCACCACGTCTTATATGTGCTCCATTGGATTCATGTTGGGCGAAAGTTGTGGCCACACCATCCGTCGGAACTGTCCAGAATGATCCTGGAACCAGTTTTGTACAACTTGGGTACGATGAACATGGTGCATTGTCCGCCTGGAAAATTCCATCGTTGTTGGGGAACGTGAAGTCCACGAAGGGCTGCACATGGTCAACCAGCAAAGCAACAAAGGGATTACCGGTTAATGACGTGTTTACGAAGACCACAGGACCCAAACCGTGCCAGGAAAATACACCCCGCACATGTATGGAACCACCACAAGCTTGCACAGTGCCTTGGTAACGGCTTGGGTCTATATCTCATGGGGTCTGCGCCACACCCGAACCCTACTATCAGCTCGTAACAGCTGGAAGCGTGACTCATCGGACCACGCCAAATGTTGCCAGTCTTCCAGGGTCCAATTACCGTGTTCACGAGCACACGTGAGGCGTTGTGTCCGATGTCGTGGTATTAATAAAGGCACTCTGGTGGGTCTTCTGCTCCGATACTCCATGACCCTAAATTACGCTGCACTGACCTGATGGATATGTCTCTGGTACCTCCTGCATTGAATGTGGATGTCATTTGAGCCAGTGTCGCTTGTCTGTTAGCATGGACAGTCCTGGTCAGATGCCGCTGGTCATGGTCATTCAGCACCCGCGATTAGCCACTACGATGTCCACGGTGGGTGGTAATGTGTTCCATGAGGTATTCTTGGTACACACGTGACACCGTGCATCAAGGAATGCTGAATGTTCGCACAAGTTCGGAAATTCAATGTCCCATCCGACTGGCTCCCACTACTATGCCTCGTTCAAACTCCGATAATCCACATCGGCCAGCCATAATTCTACTGGCAGTTGTTCAAGCTGACTCACGAGATTACACCTCGCAAGTGATAAAAATATTGGCGTGCGTTGACGCCTTTATACGATGGCAGCGCCAATTAAAACTTTGCATGCATCTGGGTCTGGTACGATTCGTCCAACGACGATTGGTCCAATGCCGATTCGTCCAATGCCGATTCGTCCAATGGACAATTGGTCCAAAGGTACGATTTGTCCAATGGTACGATTTGTCCAATGGTACGATTGGTCCAATGCCGATTCGTCCAATGGACAATTGGTCCAAAGGTACGATTTGTCCAATGGTACGATTGGTCCAATGCCGATTTGTCCAATGGTACGATTGGTCCAATGCCGATTCGTCCAATGGACGATTGGTCCAATTCCGTCCTATCTGTCTGAAGTGCTACTCCTGTTATAAAATTCTCATCTGTTCTAATTCTATCTCCGATGTTATACGAAAGTACCGGTAGTCCAAAGAATGTAAAATAATGTTACATTTCATACGTAATATTGTGGTTACAGATTTTTTTTTTTTTTTGCTTTTTTTGGTATACTGTCCTTGCTGCCGTATGAAGTTACTGATGTACAAGCCGTTCAATCAACTTCAATGTTTCTCTTTTGCATGAAATAATAAAAAAATTCTAGTTTTCCGTTTCTGTTTGTAGAATGCAGTGGGGTTCCGCTAACTGCCCAATGGAAACAACTGGTCGGGGTTTGGACAGAGGCCTTTTCAACAGTTTTTATTCCAGCGATGTCATATTCATAACGTTTACATATCAAATCAAGTTAATAATATTGCGTTTTTATTTAAACACGAAATATTAATTCATAGGCCATAGGCCTAGGCCTTTTTAACAGTTTATATTCTACCGATGTCATATTCATAACATTTACATATTAAATTAAGTTAATAATATTGCGTTTTACTTAAGCACGAAAAATTAATTCATAGGCCCTTGGCCTAGGCCTTTTCAGCAGTTTTTATTCCAGCGATGTCATATTCATAACGTTTACATATCAAATCAAGTTAATAATATTGCGCTTTTATTTAAACACGAAATATTAATTCATAGGCCATAGGCCTAGGCCTTTTTAACAGTTTATATTCTACCGATGTCATATTCATAACATTTACATATTAAATTAAGTTAATAATATTGCGCTTTTACTTAAGCACGAAATATTAATTCATAGGCCTTTGGCCTAGGCCTTTTCAACAGTTTTTATTCCAGCGATGTCATATTCATAACGTTTACATATTAAATTTATATCAAGTTAATAATATTGCGCGTTTACTTAAACACGAAATATTAATTCATAGGCCCTAGGCCTAGGCTTTTTTAACAGTTTTAATTCTACCGATGTTAGATTTATAACGTTTACATATCAAAACAAATTAATAATATTGAGCTTTTACTTAGGCACGAAATATTAATTCATAGGCTCTAGGCCTAGGCCCTTTTAGGACTTTTTATTCTACCGATGTCATATTCATAACGTTTACATATAAAATCAAGTTAATAATATTGAGCTTTCACTTAAGCACAAAATATTAATTCATAGGCCTGCGGCCTAGGTGCCTTGCAAAGACCTCAGAAATGATACGATGAGTGCTTTTTATAAAGTTTTATGAAATGTTTACAAATACCAAATATCTAGGTTGTAACTTAAAATCTTCTAGAAAGGCCCGCGGCCTAGGTGCCTCGTAAAGACCTCAGAAATGATAGGATGAGTGCCTTTTATTAGGTTTTATAACATATTTACAAGTACCAAATATCTAGTTTGTAAATTAAAATCTTCTAAAAATGCCCGCTGCCTAGGTGCTTTGCAAACAGCTGAGAAATGCTCCATTGAGTGCCTTTTACCAGGTTTATGTAAAATGTTTACAATTCCTAAATATACGGAAATTGTCTTTAAAAGGATATAAAGAGGAGAATAATTTAAATTATTATTCCTTTCTGGAAAATAAAAAAGTTTACCGTTGGTAAGATACCATTAGATGAATCGGCGTTGGACCAATCGTACCATTGGACGAATCGGCAGTGGACCAATCGTACCATTGGACCAATCGGACATTGGACCAATCGGCCCTTTGGACGAATCGGAATTGGACCAATCGTCGTTGGACGAATCGTCCGGGACCGCATGCAGCTATTTTATGAATTTCAGCACTTTAGTGCAGAACTCTAACTTCTGACGAAAGATGGTTGAACGTACTGAAAAACTGAAAGATCTAACGGCTTATAAAATTTAAGTTACGCAGCATTTTCGATAAATGAGATAAATTAGCTCATAGAAACTTTCATACGTATAGTGGAAATGACATTTGCAGTTCTGTATCAGAGAATTCAGATGTATTTTACATGGCACTTTTCCTGTAATACACTGCTGGACAATTGCTAAGGACGGATCATAAACGGCTATATAGCGCATAAAAAAATAAGTGTGGTTGGATGCCAAGTGAAATAAAATAATGTCAGAATGCCAGGACATTACAAGAAAAACAATTTATTGTGCTCTGAAATCCAGAAGGCTTTGGAACGTGTTCAAGGGACAAACAGGCCATTTTGTGCAGAATACGTGAACGTGAAAAAAATGCAATTACCGTCCGCAGGCGTTCCGGCGTAAGATGTCAATACGGGATATGGCCACCATGGAGGGCGATGCAAGATTCCACACGTCGCGTCATGCTTTGCACAACATTATCAAGCAGCTGTTGGGGTAATTTATCCCATTCCTCTGTCAGTGCACGGATGAGGGTGTCCTTGTTTATTGGAGGGCGTTGGTGACCAGCAAGACTCCTCCCCAAAGCATCCCACACATTTTCAATGGCATTCAGATCTGGAGAACGTGCTGGCCATACGAGGCGTTGAATATACTCGCTCTCAAGACACTCCTGGACAGCGACTGTTCGTTGACATGTTGCGTTGTCGTCCATGAAAATGAATCTATCACCGACAGCACCACGGAACATGCGAACATGAGGTAGCAGAACATCATTAACGTATCGTTGGTCAGTCATATAGTCCCAGTTGGAAGCACATAGAGGGACGTACGGCCATTGATCATGATGCCAGCCCATACCATGACACTACATGTCGGATATCGGTCAATTTCCTGTATGTTTGCTGGACAATATGCAGTACCACTATCACGCCAGATCAGTTGTCGTCGACAATCAGACGATAGACTGTATCTACTCTCATCTGAGAAGAGGACAGCAGACCAGTCGTTATCAATCCAATTGCGATGTTGATGGCACCATTGCAAACGGGCGGTACGGTGACGTCTGCACAATGGGATGCACACAACAGGACGGCGGGCGTATAGTCCTCCTTCATGCAAACGTCTGGCGACAGTTTTTCGGGAGATCCGCTTGCCAGTAGCAGCCATAAACTGATTTGCTACTTCACTAGCTGTGCTGCGCCGGTGTTTTTTTGTTGATAGCACTATGTACCGATCTTCTGCAGGTGTCGTACTACGAACACGACCTCCCCCGTGACGTTTTGCTACACTATCCATTTGTTTGAAATGATTTCCAAAGCCTTGAAACAACACTGTGGCTGACGTCGAACTCCCTGGCAACATCTGTTATTTTTCGCCTTTCTTCAATCTTGCCAATAATACGGCCACGCGTAAAATCATCTAGGTGATGTCGGGGAGACATACTGAAAATTGCAAGTTCGTCAATTGATTCTTTCCCTTTCAACTTTGCGTTTGAACAACAACGGTCAATACGCGTCAAATCCTTTATATCTCTTATCAGCGCTATGACGTCACGAACAAGTTCGGCAATCCAAAATTTGCATACGCAGAACACGTCTTACTGTATCCCGCACTTATGCTGATTTCCACATCTTCCTGCCTTCCATTTTATGGTTGCTATCGTTGCTATTGTCATCCGTCCTTAGCAATTGTCCGGCAGTGTATTTTCTCCAACAGCTTCTACTAAAGAGTGTACTGAATGCCTAAACATTTTCTGGGTTTTCTCTCCTAGAATTCAGCGGAGCAAGTATTGCAAAAAATTTCCAGAAAATTGTGAAACTCCGGGAAACAAGAGCGAATTCTGCGACATTTATCCTGGGTACTGTGATGAAGAAATTGACTGGGAAACTTTCAAGGTTAGTATTTCTATTTTTGTTTCGCAAATCTGTTTATTTGCGCACACAAGGGGTAAATAATGAAAGGCAAACCTGAATTCGAGGTAATTGCCACTCGCGTTGTGCAAAAAAGCAGACTACGCAGTACATGTTCAGTGGGTAAGTTACCCCCCCCCCCAATATTGGATCCTACCGATATTTAATAAAATCGATTTTAGAAGGCAAAGTTTTGTTAGTATTTGAAATTGTACTTACGTCTCATGGCAACAATGAACGTGTTTTCTCCATGAAGCCGATGATGTCTCATTGCAATGAAAAACCAATACATGGACATACTGAAAGTTTCTGTGGTGGCGAGACAATGCTTAATTTGAGTTCCATGTCTTATTTCAGATAACTCTAAAGCCCGATAAAAAGCAAAGAGTTTTGATTAAAATATCAAGAATCGCATCAAAACCAAACCAACGCTGTAACATAAACCCAGAAACCCAAGAAGACTATTACAGGATTTCAATTTATGTATCACTAGCAGGGGTACCCGGTATTTCCCGGGTAAATATTCGTGGAATCTCCAAGTTCAGCGGGTGAAATTTCATGAATGAAAAACATATTCCTGTAAATTTCTAGTAAATTTAGTGGTTCTAAAATGAAAACTGTGGATTTTACGAAAATTTTGTGTGAGCACCCCTTGATCCCGGGATCTGGCCTCTTCTAAAAACCGTCTACGGTCTGAGTTAGAGTACCATGAGGTACCAAACTTGGTGGTTCTAAATTGAAAACTGTAGAAATTTTCTCGAACATTTTGTATGGGGGTCCCTTGACCTCCGCGGGCTCCGACCCCTACCCAAAACCGTGTATGGTCTAAGTTAGAGTACAATGAGATAATACAGCAAATTTGGTTGCTCTAAATTAAAAACTGTAGAACTTTTTACGAAAAATTTGTATGTGGCCCCTTGACTCTCTGCTCCTACCCCTTCCAAAAACTGTCTACGGTATAAGTCAGAGTATCATGAGATAATATACCAAATTTGGTGGTTGCAAATTAAATAGCCACCCCAGTGGCGCAGTGGTCAAGCGATGGCTTCTGATCATCCGTCCGAAAGGGGTCCGGGTTCGAATCCCGGTGAGGCATGGATGTTGTGTTTGTCTTACGGCACTGTCTCTCTCCCTTCCCTGGAACCAGTGACCCTAAATCAGGGACGGGCGACTGCTTATAGGCCATTGAGTTGCTCACGGCGGTTGTTAAAGGTTCAATAAAAAAATTTAAAAACTGTAGAACTTTTTACGAAAATTTTGTTTGGGGGCCCTTTTACTCCTCAGCCCTTTGACCCCCGGACTCCGACCCCCTCCCCAAACCATCTACTGTCTAAGTCAGGGTACCATGAGATAGTATACCAAATTTGGTGATTCTAAATTAAAAACTGTAGAAAATTTAACTAAAATAACGAAAATTTTGTATGGAGGCCCCCTGACCCTCCAGCTCCGACCCTTTCCCAAAACTTTCTACGGTCTAGGTCAGAGTATCATAAGATAATATACCAAATTTGGTGGTTGCAAATTGAAAACTGTAGAACTTTTTACGAAAATTTTGTATGGAGGCCCTTTGACTCCCCAGCCCTTTGACTCCCGGACTCCGACCCCTTCCTAAAAGCATCTACTGTCTAAGTCAGAGCACCATGAGATAGTATACCAAATTTCGTGGTTCTAAATTGAAAACTGTAGAAATTTTAACTGAAATATCGAAAATTTAGTATGGGGCTCTCCTCGACCCCCCCCCCCACCCCCGGCTCCAATCTCTTCCAAAACCCTTCTACGGTCTAAGTTAGAGCACCATGAGATAGTATACCAAAATTGGTGGTTCTAAGTTGAAAACTGTAGATTTGTATATCAGACAAACAAACATGCAAACATACAAATATACAAACTTTCAACTTTTATGTATATGAATTTTTAGACACGTTTATTAGCGCTTTGGAAAATAGATTTATTGCACACAAATCGGTCTGATCAGGATTACAGTCAGTTTTCCCAACAAATCCCATCTTTTTAAGATACTGATGGTTTTAAAACTTTAATTGAATTTTATACAGGTGACTTGATTGGCTCGCAAGAACTAATCGCACAATTGAAACTGTGATACCGTAAGATCGCCCGCAAAGAAAAGGAGCCTGGCCAAAAAAATGCGTTAAGTGCTTTTAAAGTGTGCTAGAGAGGGGTGTTACCCACTATAGAAACATTGTTTCACATACTAGGTACTCTACCAGTGAACAACTTCGAAAGTGAGCTTTCGGTTTCAACACTGCGTCTCTTAAAATCGTATTTACATAACACCATATCAGAACTGAAACTCAGTGTGTTAGCATTACTTCCCATTCTTCGAGAACACACAACGAAAGCTGAAAAAGTTTCAGATGAACTATAAAAAAAAAAAAAACCCCAAATGGCTGGAAATACGCCTCAAGTAATAATAAGTAAAATTAGCATAAGAGTTAAATCAAATCAAAAA
The DNA here is from genome assembly GCA_039090855.1 of Macrothele yani. Classification (NCBI taxonomy): domain Eukaryota; kingdom Metazoa; phylum Arthropoda; class Arachnida; order Araneae; family Macrothelidae; genus Macrothele; species Macrothele yani. Next base: position 114,714,502 of record CM076999.1, on the reverse strand, counting down.
CTTTTTGTCGAAATTGTCGTCAGCGATTGTTGGTCTTATCTACAGTATATACTGTCTACAGTATATACTGTAGATAAAAGTGAAAGTTTGTACATTTATTTGTTTGTATATTTGTTTGTTTGCCCACTGTACAAATCAACAGTTTTCAACTTAGAACCACAAAATTTTGTGTACTATAAGGATCCCTCACACAAAATTTTCGTAAAAAGTTTTACAGTTTTTAATTTAGAGCGACCAGATTTGGTCTCATGATACTCTAATTTAGACCGTACACGGTTTTTGGAAGGGGTCGGAGCCCTGGGAGGTCAAGGGGCCCCCATACAAAATTTTTGAGAAAATTTCTACAGTTTTCAATTTAGAACCACCAAATTCGGTATACTATCTCATAGTACTCTAACTTAGACCGTAGACAGTTTTTAGAAGGGGTTGGAGCCTGGGGTGAATGAGTCCCCACACAAAATTTTCATAAAATCTACAGTTCTCATTTTAGAATCACCAAATTTGGTATACTATATCATGGTACTTTGACCGTAGACGGTCTTCCAAAGGGATCAAGCTCCCATACAAAATTTTCAAAAAAAGTTCCATTTTCCAGTTTTACGCTAGCTTTCACCACCAACAGGCTGCTCCATCAGGCAGAAATATAATGTTATGTAAATAGAGTTCCAGATATTCAAAATTCTGAACGATCAACAAAAGGATGATCAATGCCAATGTTAAGTCAACGATCAACAAAAGGATGATCAATGCCAATGTTAAGTCAACGATCAACAAAAGGATGATCAATGCCAATGTTAAGTCAACGATCAACAAAAGGATGATCAATGCCAATGTTAAGTCAACGATCAACAAAAGGATGATCAATGCCAATGTTAAGTCAACGATCAACAAAAGGATGATCAATGCCAATGTTAAGTCAACGATCAACAAAAGGATGATCAATGCCAATGTTAAGTCAACGATCAACAAAAGGATGATCAATGCCAATGTTAAGTCAACGATCAACAAAAGGATGATCAATGCCAATGTTAAGTCAACGATCAACAAAAGGATGATCAATGCCAATGTTAAGTCAACGATCAACAAAAGGATGACCAATGCCAATGTTAAGTCAACGATCAACAAAAGGATGATCAATGCCAATGTTAAGTCAACGATCAACAAAAGGATGATCAATGCCAATGTTAAGTCAACGATCAACAAAAGGATGATCAATGCCAATGTTAAGTCAACGATCAACAAAAGGATGATCAATGCCAATGTTAAGTCAACGATCAACAAAAGGATGATCAATGCCAATGTTAAGTCAACGATCAACAAAAGGATGATCAATGCCAATGTTAAGTCAACGATAAACAAAAGGATGATCAATGCCAATGTTAAGTCAACGATCAACAAAAGGATGATCAATGCCAATGTTAAGTCAACGATAAACAAAAGGATGATCAATGCCAATGTTAAGTCAACGATAAACAAAAGGATGATCAATGCCAATGTTAAGTCAACGATAAACAAAAGGATGATCAATGCCAATGTTAAGTCAACGATAAACAAAAGGATGATCAATGCCAATGTTAAGTCAACGATAAACAAAAGGATGATCAATGCCAATGTTAAGTCAACGATAAACAAAAGGATGATCAATGCCAATGTTAAGTCAACGATAAACAAAAGGATGATCAATGCCAATGTCAAGTCGCATGCACGCGACGTGACATAAGTACATTGCATTTCAGTGACGTGGGATTCTCAGAAGCGCCCGCCAGATGTACAACAGTTCTATAGATGTCTACATCTCTACATTTTTGCTCCCAATGGAAAAACCAAAAATATTGTTTACCAAAAAGCAATAACCTAAACGAATTAAAATAAATTTACTGGAAAATTACAGAAAGGTATTTTTCATTCATAAAATTTCACCCGCTGAACTTGGTGATTCCACGAATATTTACCCATGAAATACCGTGTACCCCTGCTAGTTGTACAATAAAAAAAGTGCCATTATAGAAATAAAGAATGTTTGACTAGAAGGTACATTTTTATTTCGTTCTAGAATTACTTGTATCTTTTAAACATTTAACAGTAAATAGTGTAGTGTTCTTGTTTTTACAACTGATAAATAGCAAAACAAGTGTAGTGCTATTTATAGTAGTAGTGTAGTGTTTTAAACAGTTGTGTAGTAATAACAAAACAAGTTGTACTGCTATTTATAGTAGTAGTGTAGTGTTTTAAACAGTTGTGTAGTAATAGCAAAACAAGTTGTAGTGTGACACAGTAGTAGTGTAGAGTTCTTTCTTCTGGACTGCTGAATAGCAAAACAAGTGTAGTGCTATTTATAGTAGTCGTGTAGTGTTTTAAACAGTTGTGTAGTAATAGCAAAACAAGTTGTAGTGCAACACAGTAGTAGTGTAGAGTTCTTTCTTCTGGACTGATGAATAGCAAAACAAGTGTAGTGCTATTTATAGTAGTAGTGTACTGTTTTAAACAGTTGTGTAGTAATGGCAAAACAAGTTGTAGTGCAATACAGTAGTAGTGTAGAGTTCTTTCTTCTGGACTGATGAATAGCAAAACAAGTGTAGTGCTATTTATAGTAGTCGTGTAGTGTTTTAAACAGTTGTGTAGTAATAGCAAAACAAGTTGTAGTGCAACACAGTAGTAGTGTAGAGTTCTTTCTTCTGGACTGATGAATAGCAAAACAAGTGTAGTGCTATTTATAGTAGTCGTGTAGTGTTTTAGACAGTTGTGTAGTAATAACAAAACAAGTTGTAGTGCTATTTATAGTAGTAGTGTACTGTTTTGAACAGTTGTGTAGTAATGGCAAAACAAGTTGTAGTGCAACACAGTAGTAGTGTAGAGTTCTTTCTTCTGGACTGATAAATAGCAAAACATTAGTGGTCAACAATTATGTGGTGATAAGAATATAGGTTAAAATAATATTAATAGTGATTTACAGCAATATTTATTTGAATATTTTTGGGCGGAGGTTGCATACATTTTTAAAATACACTCATAACACATTGAGTTGTATAAAAAAATAAATTTCGTGACCCCCGGAAAAAAATTTCTGGGCACCACTGAGAATACGATTTTTATAATTTTAGTTTTCTAGCTATTGATTCGCAAATTTTCTTATTTATACAAGGTGTGTTGAGTTCGGTGAAAGCTGTCGTAACGCGTAATAGGAAATGTGAAAAGTGTTAACTTATATGCAGTCAACTACATGAGGGAACGTGTACGTAACTGCCGCAGAGCTGCGAGACAAGGTGTTGGCACATACGCGCGTGCTGGCAGCTTGTGTAAATGCACATTATTAACTGTCAAAACTGAAGCAAAGAAACAACATGAAATTGTTCTTTAAATTGAGAAAATCCGTATTGAAAGCATATGCAGTGTAAAAGAAGTGTTCGAGGATGAAGCAGTAAACAAAAAATGCGATTTCGAATGGTTCAAGAGTTTCTGCGAAAAAGAAACCCCAATGAAGACGCTCCCGGAATCGAAGGCCCGCGAACTCCAAAAATCACGAAAACTTTAAGAAGGTGCGTAAGCTTACAGCGAATTATCTTCGACTGACTGCGAATGACAACTAAGGAGTTGGATAATAATAATAAAACAATCTGTACGATTTTAAAAGGGGATTTCGGGGGCGAGATCTGTTCAAAATTCGTGCCACACCTCACAATGGATCAAAAAGAGAGAATAGTGTTACCCAATCTCTCACTGGCATCGATAAATTGTCAAATCGTGCGGGAATCTAAAACGCAATTCGCACTTAAGACGGAAATTTTCACTAAGGATCAAAAACAAAGAATAGCATTCCCGATCTCACACTCTCTCTTTCAGGCATCGACAAATTGACAAAGCGTGCGGAAATCTAACACGCAATTTGCACTTAGGACGGAAATTCTCACTAAGGATCAAAAACAAAGAATAGCATTCCCGATCTCACTCTCTCTTTCAGGCATCGACAAATTGACAAAGCGTGCGGAAATCTAACACGCAATTTGCACTTAGGACGGAAATTCTCACTAAGGATCAAAAACAAAGAATAGCATTCCCGATCTCACTCTCTCTTTCAGGCATCGAAAAATTGACAAAGCGTGCGGAAATCTAACACGCAATTTGCACTTACGACGGAAATTCTTACTAAGGATCAAAAACAAGGAATAGCATTCCCGATCTCACTCTCTCTTTCAGGCATCGACAAATTGACAAAGCGTGCGGAAATCTAACACACAATTTGCACTTAGGACGGAAATTCTCACTAAGGATCAAAAACAAAGAATAGCATTCCCGATCTCACTCTCTCTTTCAGGCATCGACAAATTGACAAAGCGTGCGGAAATCTAACACGCAATTTGCACTTAGGACGGAAATTCTCACTAAGGATCAAAAACAAAGAATAGCATTCCCGATCTCACTCTCTCTTTCAGGCATCGACAAATTGACAAAGCGTGCGGAAATCTAACACACAATTTGCACTTAGGACGGAAATTCTCACTAAGGATCAAAAACAAAGAATAGCATTCCCGATCTCACTCTCTCTTTCAGGCATCGACAAATTGACAAAGCGTGCGGAAATCTAACACACAATTTGCACTTAGGACGGAAATTCTCACTAAGGATCAAAAACAAAGAATAGCATTCCCGATCTCACTCTCTCTTTCAGGCATCGACAAATTGACAAAGCGTGCGGAAATCTAACACGCAATTTGCACTTAGGACGGAAATTCTCACTAAGGATCAAAAACAAAGAATAGCATTCCCGATCTCACTCTCTCTTTCAGGCATCGACAAATTGACAAAGCGTGCGGAAATCTAACACACAATTTGCACTTAGGACGGAAATTCTCACTAAGGATCAAAAACAAAGAATAGCATTCCCGATCTCACTCTCTCTTTCAGGCATCGACAAATTGACAAAGCGTGCGGAAATCTAACACACAATTTGCACTTAGGACGGAAATTCTCACTAAGGATCAAAAACAAAGAATAGCATTCCCGATCTCACTCTCTCTTTCAGGCATCGACAAATTGACAAAGCGTGCGGAAATCTAACACGCAATTTGCACTTAGGACGGAAATTCTCACTAAGGATCAAAAACAAGGAATAGCATTCCCGATCTCACTCTCTCTTTCAGGCATCGAAAAATTGACAAAGCGTGCGGAAATCTAACACACAATTTGCACTTACGACGGAAATTCTTACTAAGGATCAAAAACAAGGAATAGCATTCCCGATCTCACTCTCTCTTTCAGGCATCGACAAATTGACAAAGCGTGCGGAAATCTAACACGCAATTTGCACTTAGGACGGAAATTCTCACTAAGGATCAAAAACAAAGAATAGCATTCCCGATCTCACTCTCTCTTTCAGGCATCGACAAATTGACAAAGCGTGCGGAAATCTAACACACAATTTGCACTTAGGACGGAAATTCTCACTAAGGATCAAAAACAAAGAATAGCATTCCCGATCTCACTCTCTCTTTCAGGCATCGACAAATTGACAAAGCGTGCGGAAATCTAACACGCAATTTGCACTTAGGACGGAAATTCTCACTAAGGATCAAAAACAAAGAATAGCATTCCCGATCTCACTCTCTCTTTCAGGCATCGACAAATTGACAAAGCGTGCGGAAATCTAACACGCAATTTGCACTTAGGACGGAAATTCTCACTAAGGATCAAAAACAAAGAATAGCATTCCCGATCTCACTCTCTCTTTCAGGCATCGACAAATTGACAAAGCGTGCGGAAATCTAACACACAATTTGCACTTAGGACGGAAATTCTCACTAAGGATCAAAAACAAAGAATAGCATTCCCGATCTCACTCTCTCTTTCAGGCATCGACAAATTGACAAAGCGTGCGGAAATCTAACACGCAATTTGCACTTAGGACGGAAATTCTCACTAAGGATCAAAAACAAAGAATAGCATTCCCGATCTCACTCTCTCTTTCAGGCATCGACAAATTGACAAAGCGTGCGGAAATCTAACACACAATTTGCACTTAGGACGGAAATTCTCACTAAGGATCAAAAACAAAGAATAGCATTCCCGATCTCACTCTCTCTTTCAGGCATCGACAAATTGACAAAGCGTGCGGAAATCTAACACGCAATTTGCACTTAGGACGGAAATTCTCACTAAGGATCAAAAACAAAGAATAGCATTCCCGATCTCACTCTCTCTTTCAGGCATCGACAAATTGACAAAGCGTGCGGAAATCTAACACGCAATTTGCACTTAGGACGGAAATTCTCACTAAGGATCAAAAACAAAGAATAGCATTCCCGATCTCACTCTCTCTTTCAGGCATCGACAAATTGACAAAGCGTGCGGAAATCTAACACACAATTTGCACTTAGGACGGAAATTCTCACTAAGGATCAAAAACAAAGAATAGCATTCCCGATCTCACTCTCTCTTTCAGGCATCGAAAAATTGACAAAGCGTGCGGAAATCTAACACACAATTTGCACTTAGGACGGAAATTCTCACTAAGGATCAAAAACAAAGAATAGCATTCCCGATCTCACTCTCTCTTTCAGGCATCGACAAATTGACAAAGCGTGCGGAAATCTAACACGCAATTTGCACTTAGGACGGAAATTCTCACTAAGGATCAAAAACAAGGAATAGCATTCCCGATCTCACTCTCTCTTTCAGGCATCGACAAATTGACAAAGCGTGCGGAAATCTAACACACAATTTGCACTTACGACGGAAATTCTCACTAAGGATCAAAAACAAAGAATAGCATTCCCGATCTCACTCTCTCTTTCAGGCATCGACAAATTGACAAAGCGTGCGGAAATCTAACACACAATTTGCACTTAGGACGGAAATTCTCACTAAGGATCAAAAACAAAGAATAGCATTCCCGATCTCACTCTCTCTTTCAGGCATCGACAAATTGACAAAGCGTGCGGAAATCTAACACACAATTTGCACTTAGGACGGAAATTCTCACTAAGGATCAAAAACAAAGAATAGCATTCCCGATCTCACTCTCTCTTTCAGGCATCGACAAATTGACAAAGCGTGCGGAAATCTAACACGCAATTTGCACTTAGGACGGAAATTCTCACTAAGGATCAAAAACAAAGAATAGCATTCCCGATCTCACTCTCTCTTTCAGGCATCGACAAATTGACAAAGCGTGCGGAAATCTAACACACAATTTGCACTTACGACGGAAATTCTCACTAAGGATCAAAAACAAAGAATAGCATTCCCGATCTCACTCTCTCTTTCAGGCATCGACAAATTGACAAAGCGTGCGGAAATCTAACACACAATTTGCACTTAGGACGGAAATTCTCACTAAGGATCAAAAACAAAGAATAGCATTCCCGATCTCACTCTCTCTTTCAGGCATCGACAAATTGACAAAGCGTGCGGAAATCTAACACGCAATTTGCACTTAGGACGGAAATTCTCACTAAGGATCAAAAACAAAGAATAGCATTCCCGATCTCACTCTCTCTTTCAGGCATCGAAAAATTGACAAAGCGTGCGGAAATCTAACACACAATTTGCACTTACGACGGAAATTCTCACTAAGGATCAAAAACAAAGAATAGCATTCCCGATCTCACTCTCTCTTTCAGGCATCGACAAATTGACAAAGCGTGCGGAAATCTAACACACAATTTGCACTTACGACGGAAATTCTCACTAAGGATCAAAAACAAAGAATAGCATTCCCGATCTCACTCTCTCTTTCAGGCATCGACAAATTGACAAAGCGTGCGGAAATCTAACACACAATTTGCACTTAGGACGGAAATTCTCACTAAGGATCAAAAACAAAGAATAGCATTCCCGATCTCACTCTCTCTTTCAGGCATCGACAAATTGACAAAGCGTGCGGAAATCTAACACGCAATTTGCACTTAGGACGGAAATTCTCACTAAGGATCAAAAACAAAGAATAGCATTCCCGATCTCACTCTCTCTTTCAGGCATCGAAAAATTGACAAAGCGTGCGGAAATCTAACACGCAATTTGCACTTAGGACGGAAATTCTCACTAAGGATCAAAAACAAAGAATAGCATTCCCGATCTCACTCTCTCTTTCAGGCATCGACAAATTGACAAAGCGTGCGGAAATCTAACACGCAATTTGCACTTAGGACGGAAATTCTCACTAAGGATCAAAAACAAAGAATAGCATTCCCGATCTCACTCTCTCTTTCAGGCATCGACAAATTGACAAAGCGTGCGGAAATCTAACACACAATTTGCACTTAGGACGGAAATTCTCACTAAGGATCAAAAACAAAGAATAGCATTCCCGATCTCACTCTCTCTTTCAGGCATCGACAAATTGACAAAGCGTGCGGAAATCTAACACACAATTTGCACTTAGGACGGAAATTCTCACTAAGGATCAAAAACAAAGAATAGCATTCCCGATCTCACTCTCTCTTTCAGGCATCGACAAATTGACAAAGCGTGCGGAAATCTAACACACAATTTGCACTTAGGACGGAAATTCTCACTAAGGATCAAAAACAAAGAATAGCATTCCCGATCTCACTCTCTCTTTCAGGCATCGACAAATTGACAAAGCGTGCGGAAATCTAACACGCAATTTGCACTTAGGACGGAAATTCTCACTAAGGATCAAAAACAAAGAATAGCATTCCCGATCTCACTCTCTCTTTCAGGCATCGAAAAATTGACAAAGCGTGCGGAAATCTAACACGCAATTTGCACTTAGGACGGAAATTCTCACTAAGGATCAAAAACAAAGAATAGCATTCCCGATCTCACTCTCTCTTTCAGGCATCGACAAATTGACAAAGCGTGCGGAAATCTAACACACAATTTGCACTTACGACGGAAATTCTCACTAAGGATCAAAAACAAAGAATAGCATTCCCGATCTCACTCTCTCTTTCAGGCATCGACAAATTGACAAAGCGTGCGGAAATCTAACACACAATTTGCACTTAGGACGGAAATTCTCACTAAGGATCAAAAACAAAGAATAGCATTCCCGATCTCACTCTCTCTTTCAGGCATCGACAAATTGACAAAGCGTGCGGAAATCTAACACGCAATTTGCACTTAGGACGGAAATTCTCACTAAGGATCAAAAACAAAGAATAGCATTCCCGATCTCACTCTCTCTTTCAGGCATCGAAAAATTGACAAAGCGTGCGGAAATCTAACACGCAATTTGCACTTAGGACGGAAATTCTCACTAAGGATCAAAAACAAAGAATAGCATTCCCGATCTCACTCTCTCTTTCAGGCATCGACAAATTGACAAAGCGTGCGGAAATCTAACACGCATTTTGCTCTTATGACGGAAACCCTTTTTATTATATTTATTTTTTTAATTTGAGGTTTAACGACCACCCGTGAGCAACTCAATGGGCTTTAAGCAGTCGCCCGTCCCTAATTTAGGGCCACTGGTTCCAGGGAAGGGAGAGAGCCAGTGCCGTAAGACAAACACAACATCCATGCCTCACCGGGATTCGAACCTGGATCTCATCGCGGACGACTGATCAGAAGCCATCGCTTAGACCACTGCGACACTGATGATGCACAGAAACTCTTACTACGGATCAAAAACAACAAATAATATTCCGGATCTCTCTGTGGCATCGATAAATCGACAAAACGTGAGGAAATCTAAAACGCAATTTGCACTTTACGACGGAAGCTCTCACTATGGATCAAAACAAATGGATAATGTTCCCCATCTCTCTCTCTCTCTCTGGTGTTGCTAAATTGACAAATCGTGCGGAAATCTTGCACGCTATTTGCACTTACGACGGAAATTCTTAAAGCAGGAAAAGTAGTTGTCAGAAAATTCTTTCTTTGTTACAAAGAGTTTTTCATAGCTCACAAGAGACTTTATTTCTTTTCAAGCAGTAACTTACTTACAAAAGTATCTTCCATAAAGTAATTATTTTACTTAAGTATCTTCCATAAAGTAATTAATTTCGACAATTATTTCATAACTCTTTTTGCACGTCTTTTGGAAAACAAACATATGCCAAAAAGATCAAACTAATCATTTTGCCACTAAAATAGGTTACACAAAACGATTTAAAAAATATTAAAAAAAGCAAATAAATAAATTTAAAGTGAAACATAACAATAATGATGCAGTTAAAGCGGACTTTACTTTTGAAACTATGAGGGAAAAGAAAGCTTGCCATGTTTAAGGAAATACTTGAGAACACGTGGTCGCTGAAAGGACTTCGGAACCAGAAATCGCTGTGTTCTATGAATTTTTTCTGGAATATATTTTATAACGTGTTTTTTGTCACTAAATTATGTGCGTAGTGCTTCTGCTTAAATCTGATTGGGATATCTGTTCGGCTGTGCGTGTATCTGTTTGAGTGTAAATAGAAATTACCCTGCACATTCACATTATGTATTTACAAGCATTTAAATGAAATCCTTTCAGATACCGAAAAAGGAATTCCACGATTTTGAGGGAAACGCAACAACGCAAGACTTCAAAGAGCTCAGTCTGGAAGAGGGAACGTTTTTGGAAATTCAATCTTCTAAGGACAAGTAAGTCAAACCCCAAGTAGGTCAACTCCTGTGTTCTTTTTTTCTGGAACTGCCCTCCTTACCAGCTCCAGAAAACAAGAACACAGCCAACATTGAATGCAAATCTTTACCTCAATTGAAAACATTGGCGCAACCAGGAATTCCTGTTGGAGGAGGCTATATATATATATATATATAGGACGAATAGTGGCTTATCGCGACAGCGGTTTATCGTACCGCGACATCGGCGCCCGTGTGGGACGACATCCAGCCACAGTGAGGCGAGTGTGGATTCGGTGAGTGCAGGAGGGACGGACGGACCGACGTGAGCGATTGCCACAGTCGCGGCACACCACCGAACGAGAGGACCGGCATGTTGTGCGGCGGGCATTGACGGCTCGCACCGCGATATCACGAACGTTAGAGCAGGAGTTAGTGTGTGTTGCACAACAACCTGTGTCAGTACGTACCGTTCGACGTCGTCTGCAGGAGCGGGGACTTGTCGCACGGCGCCCATTGCTCCGATTACCATTGACGTTACACCACCGGCGAGTGCGGCGGCAGTGGGCCGTTTTACGTTGCATCTGGACTACGGAATGGCACGACATTGTCTTCTCCGACGAACCCCGCTTCTGCCGGCAACACCACGATGGTTGGATCCGCGTGTGGCGGCACCACGGCGAGGGACTGTATGAAGCTTGCATTATTCATCGCCATACCGGTCCGTCGCCTGGCGTTATGGTTTGGGACGCAATTTGATATGACACCCGCATCCCTCTGGTACGCATCGCCGGTATACTCAACAGCCACCGCACCATCTCCGACGTTTAGGAGCCTGTAGTCCTCCCTTACCTGCAGGACCTTCCAGTGGCCACGTTTCAACAGGACAATGCGCGCCCGCACGTGGCACGCATCGTGCAACAATTCTTCACAACCCACCAGATGTCACTGTAGCCGTGGCCCGCCTGTTCTCCCATATGTCGCCCATCGAACACGTCTGGTCGCTGATCGGCAACCGAATGGCCTGGCAAGCACCACCCGCGGCTACGCCTGTTGAACTGCGGCAGCGTGTGGAAGCAGCTTGGACCGACATACCGGAAGCCCACACCCAAAGCCTCTTTCGTTCGATGCCGCGGCGTGTAGCGGCCGTCATTGCCAGCCATGGGGGCCACACGAACTATTGATGTCTGCGTGTTCCGCAAGTCGCACGGGCCTGTAAGCTCAATCGTTTCATCTTTGTATCTGTTGTTATGTGTCCAGGAAATCTGGCTTTGCTACCTCGTGTCCTTCTTGGTGTTGCATTTTGGGTGGCCAGCAGTGTAGTATACGTACACAATGTGTGTGTGTATATATATATATATATAGTGTATGCCTGTAATTTCTGTACCATTGTAATGTACGTCACACTTAATCTCTTTTGGGCTTTTGTAATTTTTTGGACATGTAAAATAATATTTTTGAATGTTTAATATGTGACTTACGTCGCTTTTAATCTCTTTGGGGCTTTCGGAAGAAGTCACTATGCAATTTTTTGAGCATGTAAAATAATATTTTTAAATGTTTAATTTGTGATGTACGTCGCTCTTAATCTCTTTGGGGCTTTGGGAAGAAGACACTATGTAATAGAAGTCACTATGTCAGACACTATGTAATTTTTTTTAACAGGTAAAATAATATTTTTGAATGTTTAATTTGTGACGTACGTCGCTCTTAATCTCTTTGGGGCTTTGGGAAGAAGACACTATGTAATAGAAGTCCCTATGTCAGACACTATGAAATTTTTTTAACATGTAAAATAATATTATTGAATGTTTAATTTGTGACGTACGTCGCTCTTAATCTCTTTGGGGCTTTGGGAAGAAGACACTATGTAATTTTTTGAACATGCAAAATAATATCTTTGAATGTTTAATTTGTGGAGTACGTCGCTCTTAATCTCCTTGGAGGGGGCTTAAGACCCCAAAGCCCCCTCCGTGGATGCGCCAATGATTGAACACAACCGAAAGAGTCCAGAACACAGCCAAAGTTGAATGCAAACCAATACCTCAATTGAACACAGCCAACGTTGAATGCAACCCTTTACCTCAATGGCGTAGTACATTTTGTTAGTATTGGGTTCGAAAGAAAGTAATGTGCGATGACGTGATACCCGAAATCGAAGCACCGGACACGGCGCACATCGGCCACTGAGATTTCGCAGCACACCGGCATAACATCAGCAGGTATGGTGGTTTAAATCAGTTGCAGGTAGCCGTCAGAAGACGAAGAGTGTGAGCTCAAGACAACGTGGAAGTGGACAAGGAGCACATCCGCCATTGTATGCTGTATGAATTTCGTCGCAGTAGCACCCTCGTAAGTGCTGCAAGGAACATTACCAGTGTGTACTCCAATGACATCATCATCATCATCATTGTCAACCATTATGAATCCACTGCTGGACGAAGGTCTCCCCAAGTTTCCTCCACAACGGTCTGTCTTGTGCCAGTCTCCTCCATGTCACTCCCGCATACTTTCGAATTTCATCCACCCATCTTCCATGTGGTCTTCTTCTGGGTCTTTTCCTGTCCCTTGGAATCCAATCTAAAATTTCGGCTGTCCATCGATGTTCTGTTCTTCTGGCAGTATGTCCAGCCCATTGCCATTTCAGGGATTTAACTCTGATCATGATGTCTTCCACTCTTGTCATTTTTCGGATCCACGAGTTCCTCTTCTTATCTCTCCTGGTTACACCAAGCATGCACCTCTCCAGGCTTTTTTGAGTTGTCTGCAGCCTTTGCATGTCTCTTTTAGTTAAGGTCCACGTCTCTGCACCATACGTAAGCACTGGAAGGATGCATTGATCAAACACTTTTCTTTTAAGACATAATGGCATATTGCTCTTAAAAATTATGCCGTTTCTTCCAAAAGCTCTCCAGGCAAGTTTTGTACGCCGATTAATTTCTTCATCAATGTGACCCTCACTTGATATCTGCTGTCCAAGATAAACGTACGTGTCTGTTATCTCCAGCTTTTCTCCATCAAACGATAAATCTTCATTTCTTGTAAAAGCGTTGAACATCACTTTTGTCTTCTGAAAGTTCATTTTTAATCCCACTTCTTTACTCTTGTCAGCAAGTTCCTGGATCATAATCTGAAGCTCTGGTGGGGTAGTTGCGAAAATGACTACGTCATCAGCAAAACGAAGGTGGGTTAGATAATCTCCATTAATCTTTATTCCTTTGTTTTCCCAGTTCAGTGATTGAAAGACATTTTCCAATGTGGCATTAAAGAGCTTCGGAGATATGGTGTCACCTTGTCTCACTCCCTTTCCAATTTTTATGTGTGTTGTATTTTCAAACAACCGAATCTTTGCACTTGCATTTTCATAGATGTTATTAATAATATTAATGTATGCATCTTCAATGCCGCAGGATTTCAGAGCCAGTGTAACTGCTGATGGTTTCACCGAATCAAAGGCTTTTTTCATAATCGATATAAGCCATGCACAATGGAAGTTCATATTCCCTCGCTCTTTCAATTAGTTCTCTCAGTACGTGGATATGATCTGTTGTGCTGTAGCCACTCCTGAATCCAGCTTGTTCTCTCGGTTGAGCCACGTCCAGTGTTACCTTCAAGCGGTGTGAAAGAACTTTAGTGAAGATTTTATAAACCACTGATAGGAGGCTGATAGGTCTATAGTTCTTGAGATCCTCAATGTCACATTTTTTATGTAGCAGGATCATTGTAGCGTTGTTCCAATCCTCAGGAATCTTCCCTTCATTAAGGTATCGAGTGAAAATTTGGGCGAGTACTGTTTCGATTTCTCCACTTGCTTCTTGTATGATGTCTACAGTAATTCCATCTTCTCCTGAAGCTTTTCCCCATTTCATGTTCTTGATTGCATGTGTAACTTCTGCTGGGAGGACTGGAAGAACTCTGGTACTGATATCTTTCATGATGTCTGGAGTACATGTATCATCCCTTTCATAGAATTTGAAGTAGAAATCTTTCACTCTTGTCAAAATTTCGCCTCTTTTTCTTGTTACAGAACCATCTTCTTTTCTCAGTGCCATAATCTGTTTTCTTCCCTTACTGAGATGTCCCTTTGCTATCTTTAGGCTTTGGTTGTTTTCAATTGCTTTCCTTACTAGTTCACAGTTGAATTTCCTTAAGTCTTCAGTGATACGTTTTCGTACTGTCCTGCATAGCTCTATATATTCCACTTTGGAAGTCACATCTTCATTAGTTGTCCTCATCTCTCTTCTTTTTGCACCAACATTTTGGTTTTTCCTGATAATTTGTTCACATGCAACTTGTTCTTAGACCCAGCTAATTTTGTTGCTGTTTCCATAAGAGCTTTGGTTACTTTTCTGTTAACTTCCGAAATATCCACTTCTTCCGATGTTAGGCCTTCTAAAGCAGAGAATCTGTTCTTCAGTTCCAATTTGAAGGTATTGTGGTGTTTTTTAAGGTTGGTTATGTCAATACATTTTGTTTGTCTTATGAGCTTGCCACGTTCCAGTTTAGTGTTGAGGTGCATCTTACATGTCACCAATCTGTGGTCACTACCTGTGTTGAACTTGTTCATCACGCTGCAGTCTTGGATGACGAATTTTTTTGTTATACATTATAAAATCAATTTCACTTGTCGTCCCATTTGGATGTCTCCATGTCCATTTCCTGTGTGGCTTTTTCTTGAAAAAGGAGTCCAAGATGAAAAACCCTTCTGCCTCTGCAAACTCAACGAGAGTATTTCCACGCTGGTTTCTGTCGCCGTGACGGAATTTACCTACTGAAGTTTCATTCTGTTGCCGTTGCCCAATTTTTGCACTGAAATCTCCCATAATTATCTTCAAGTGCTGCTTGCCGTTATTATTTAGATGACGAATTTCCTCATAAAATTCTTCAATTTCTTCTTCAGCATGACTTGTGGTGGGTGCATAAGTTTGAATAATCTGAGCCTGGTATCTTCTCGAGAGTTTTATAACGAGTCGTGCAGCTCTGTCAGAGGAACTTTCAACTTCTACAACTTCATCCTTCAGTTTCTTGTTTATTATAAATCCAACACCACTAGTTCTGCCAGTATCTGTCCCACGATAGTAGAAGAGATGTCCACTTTTCAGTTCAGTGAGATCTCCTTTTCTCCTTACCTCACTTAGCTGGACGATGTCCCACTTGATCCTTTGTAGTTCCTCTTTCAATTCAAGAAGCCTTGAATCAGAAGATAGGGAGCGTCCATTATACGCAGCCAAGGCCAGCATCAGATGGCAGCCTAGTCCGGTCCTCCGGGGATTCTTAGCACCCTCTGCCTTCATGTCGCACTGGCCGCTGCCTTGGCCAGGTACATTCCAGCTGCCGGAGACTGAGGGCCAAGATTTAAGTTGTGGAGTCATTTTGGAGGGTTTGGCCATAACTCACCACGCTCGCCAAGCGGGTTGGTGAGTGTGGGATAGCATTTCCTCTAATCCCGATGGTATAGTTATACCGCTATTGGCGGTCGTCAGAGCCGCTTTAGTGGGAACAGGATGCACCACGAGAAGGCGGGGTTGACACTTGTCAAGGAGAGGCTGTGATGTTACCCATCACCTGACCTTACATCCCTCCAATGACATATCCCTTCGTTAGTGCTGTTGTCGGTTCGAACGGTTTCGAGAGGCAAATTTTTGACCTGTCAGACCGTCCCAAAGCTGGAAGACTTGCAACAGTGAATATGGACATGGCAACAGTGAATATGGACATGGCAACAGTGAATATGGACATGGCAACAATGAATACGGACATACTGATGACCTAAGTTGAGACCGACCACGCGTGACCGCGCGGAAGTTGGCCGAGCAGATGAGGACTACCCGCACAAGCATTATTACGCACTAGAGGTGGGTACAAAATCACGGCACGGTTAGTTTGTAACGTTACTGAAATGTCACTGTCACCGTTTGTGATCAGCGGCAAAAATCACCGTTCCAAAATCAGGAGAACACCTTGGTTCCTGAATTGTTCCAAATTAACGCTACTTTCGTGGTTCGACAGGTACGTTAAAAATCAAGCGTTCCCAAATCAAGTTAGTTTCGTTAACCGCTCCAAAATCACTGGATGTTAAATATAGATATTTCCAAGCTTTTACACTCAGTAATCTCACTTTTAAATCAAGCTATTTTTATCAACTGCTCCAAAATCACTGGTATTAAATATAGATATTTCTCAGATTTTCACTCAGTAACCTCACTTTTAAACCTATTTATCTGACGGTGTTTTTTTTAAGTGACATTTGTATATGCTATTTTGCACCCAAACCACCGTTCAATGAAGTTCTAGAGCACCAAGGTTTTTATTTTAGCACTGGAGCACAAAATTTCAGAAAAATGCAATTATTGGCTAAAAATATACCCGAATAAAAATCTTTTTTTGTGTTTAGGTGTGTCTACAGACTAACAGACCGAATAAATGAATTACAAATATCAATTAACTTATCTTCCACTTGAAAAATTTTCACATACGAGCTTGATTACTATCTGCTCTTGGAGTTAAAAAATTTCATATTTAATATTTCTCCGTTACTTACCTATGAAAAGAAACTAAAATACCTATGAGAACTAACTAAAATACCTATGAAAAGTAACTTAAGAATAAAAGTGCCTAATTAGTCTGTCAGTGGAAATCTCGGAAATAGCACGAACACGAATCCTCTTGAGAACTCAGAACGAGAACTGCGAAGCGAAGTGTCGACTGCCGAGTAACGATAAATGAAAGGTTCGATTGTGATTTCGCCACGTGACTAATTTGAGTATACAGGTACAGGTGTTCATTCTTGTCAGCGTGACTTGACACGATTACTTTTTTTGGAACGTCACGGTTGGAACGTTACCGAAAAGTCACAGTTAAGCCCATCCCTATTACGCACCTGCGTCAAATTGGGAAGTTGCACAAAAGGGGAATTCGGGTACTCAATCAACTCACAATTGAGCAGAGATCAAATCGCATGAACGCATATGCTCGCTTTCCTGTTTGCACGTGACCAAGTTGAACCGTTTTTGGACCGCATTGTGACAGGTGACGAGAAATGGGAGATGTATGACAATATAAACGCCCGGAAACAGTGGTTGAACCCAAAAGAAAAGCCCATGCCGACCCTCAAAACCGGATTACACCCATATAAGGTCATGCTGTCTGTTTGGTGAAATATGCAGGGTGTCGTGTTTTTTGATCTGCTGCCGGATAACACCGCTATCATCTCCGATGCATACTGCCGTCAGGACGATGATCTGCACGCAACGCTAACGTCGAAAAGACCAGCAATGCTGAAACACTGGGTCATCCTCCAACAGACGGATGGGGCGACACCTCAGACAGCACGAGTGACATGCCCCAAAATCGATGGGTACGAGATTTTGGACCAGAATAGAAATCTCAGTTCGCTCTGTGGAAACATCCAGAATCACCTCGCGAGAAAAATTACCGCCACCAGCAGTCGAAGATCAAGCTGATGATGATTATGGCCTATGACAAGATTGGAGTGATAGCAACAGACAGAATGTCCGAGGGGACCATTGTAACAGCGGAACACTACAGAAGGTTAAGCTGATGATGATTATGGCCTATGACAAGGTTGGGGTGAAAGCAACAGACAGAACGTCCGAGGGGACCATTGTAACAGCGGAATAGTACAGGAGGTTAAGCTGATAATGATTATGGCCTATGACAAGGTTAGAGTGACAGCAACAGACAGAGAGCCCGAAGTGACCATTGTAACAGCGGAATACTACAGAAGGTTAAGCTGATGATGATTATGGCCTATGACACGGTTGGAGTGATAGCAACAGACAGAATGTCCGAGGGGACCATTGTAACAGCGGAATACTACAGAAGCTTAAGCTGATGATGATTATGGCCTATGACACGGTTGGAGTGATAGCAACAGACAGAATGTCCGAGGGGACCATTGTAACAGCGGAATACTACAGAAGGTTAAGCTGATAATGATTATGGCCTATGACACGGTTGGAGTGATAGCAACAGACAGAATGTCCGAGGGGACCATTGTAACAGCGGAATACCACAGAAGCTTAAGCTGATGATGATTATAGCCTATGACAAGGTTGGAGTGATAGCAAGAGACAGAATGTCCGAAGGGACCATTGTAACAGCGGAATACTACAGAAGGTTAAGCTGATAATGATTACGGCCTATGACACGGTTGGAGTGATAGCAACAGACAGAATGTCCGAGGGGACCATTGTACCAGCGGAATACTACAGAAGCTTAAGCAGATGATGATTATGGCCTATGACAAGGTTGGAGTGATAGCAACAGACAGAATGTACGAGGGAACCACTGTAACAGGAAAATAACTACAGAACGTTAAGCAGATGATGATTATGGCCTATGACAAAGTTGGAGTGATAGCAACAGACAGAATGTCCGAGGGGACCATTTTAACAGCGGAATACTACAGAAGGTTAAGCTGATGATGATTATGGCCTATGACAAGGTTGGAGTGATAGCAACAGACAGAATGTCCGAGGGGACCATTGTAACAGCGGAATACTACAGAAGCTTAAGCTGATGATGATTATGGCCTATGACAAGGTTGGAGTGATAGCAACAGACAGAATGTCCGAGGGGACCATTGTAACTGCGGAATACTACAGAAGGTTAAGCTGATGATTATGGCCTATGACACGGTTGGAGTGATAGCAACAGACAGAATGTCCGACGGAACACTGCGACAGCGGATTACTATAGAAGGTTAAGCAGATGATGATTATGGCCTATGACAAGGTTGGAGTGATAGCAACAGACAGAGTGCCCGAAGGGACTATTGTAACAGCGGAATACTACAGAAGGTTAAGCTGATGATGATTATGGCCTATGACAAGTTTGGAGTGATAGCAACAGACAGAGTGCCCGAAGGGACTATTGTAACAGCGGAATACTACAGAAGGTTAAGCTGATGATGATTATGCCCTATGACAAGGTTGGAGTGATAGCAACAGACAGAATGTCCGAGGGGACCATTGTAACAGGGAAATAACTACAGAACGTTAAGCAGATGACGATTATGGCCTATGACAAGGTTGGAGTGATAGCGACAGACAGAATGTCCGAGGGGACCATTGTAACAGCGGAATACTGCAGAAGGTTAAGCTGATGATGATTATGGCCTATGACAAGGTTGGAGTGATAGCAACAGACAGAGTGCTCGAAAGGACCATTGTAACAACGGAATACTACAGAAGGTTAAGCTGATGATGATTATGGCCTATGACACGGTTGGAGTGATAGCAACAGACAGAGTGCTCGAAAGGACCATTGTAACAACGGAATACTACAGAAGGTTAAGCTGATGATGATTATGGCCTATGACAAGGTTGGAGTGATAGCAACAGACAGAATGTCCGAGGGGACCATTGTAACAGCGGAATTCTACAGAAGGTTAAGCTGATGATGATTATGGCCTATGACACGGTTGGAGTGATAGCAACAGACAGAGTGCCCGAGGGAACACTGCGACAGCGGAATACTGCAGAAGGTTAAGCTGATGATGATTATGGCCTATGACACGGTTGGAGTGATAGCAACAGACAGAGTGCCCGAGGGGACCATTGTAACAGCGGAATACTACAGAAGGTTAAGCTGATGATGATTATGGCCTATGACAAGGTTGGAGTGATAGCAACAGAGAGAATGTCCGAGGGGACCATTGTAACAGGGAAATAACTACAGAACGTTAAGGAGATGATGATTATGGCCTATGACAAGGTTGGAGTGATAGCAACAGACAGAATGTCCGAGGGGACCATTGTAACAGCGGAATACTACAGAAGGTTAAGCTGATGATGATTATGGCCTATGACACGGTTGGAGTGATAGCAACAGACAGAGTGCCCGAAGAGACCATTGTAACAGCGGAATACTATAGAAGGTTAAGCTGATGATGATTATGGCCTATGACAAGGTTGGAGTGATATCAACAGACAGAATGTCCGAAAGGACCATTGTAACAGCGGAATACTACAGAAGGTTAAGCTGATGATGACTATGGCCTATGACACGGTTGGAGTGATAGCAACAGACAGAGTACCCGAAAGGACCATTGTAACAGCGGAATACTACAGAAGCTTAAGCTGATGATGATTATGGCCTATGACAAGGTTGGAGTGATAGCAACAGACAGAATGTCCGAGGGGACCATTGTAACAGCGGAATACTACAGAAGCTTAAGCTGATGATGATTATGGCCTATGACACGGTTGGAGTGATAGCGACAGACAGAATGTCCGAAGGGACCATTGTAACAGCGGAATACTACAGAAGCTTAAGCTGATGATGATTATGGCCTATGACAAGGTTGGAGTGATAGCAACAGACAGAATGTCCGAGGGGACCATTGTAACAGCGGAATACTACAGAAGGTTAAGCAGATGATGATTATGGCCTATGACACGATTGGAGTGATAACAACAGACAGAGTGCCCGAGGGAACCGTTGTAACAGCGGAATACTACAGAAGGTTAAGCTGATGGTGATTATGGCCTATGACAAGGTTGGAGTGATAGCAACAGACAGAATGTCCGAGGGGACCATTGTAACAATGAAATAACTACAGAACGTTAAGCAGATGATGATTATGGCCTATGACAATGTTGGAGTGATAGCAACAGACAGAATGTCCGAGGGGACCATTGTAACAGGGAAATAACTACAGGACGTTAAGCAGATGATGATTATGGCCTATGACAAGGTTGGAGTGATAGCGACAGACAGAATGTGCGAGAGGACCATTGTAACAGTGGAATACTACAGAAGCTTAAGCTGATGATGATTATGGCCTATGACACGGTTGGAGTGATAGCAACAGACAGAATTTCCGAGGGGACCATTGTAACAGCGGAATACTACAGAAGGTTAAGCTGATGGTGATTATGGCCTATGACAAAGTTGGAGTGATAGCAACAGACAGAATGTCCGAGGGGACCATTGTAACAATGAAATAACTACAGAATGTTAAGCAGATGATGATTATGGCCTGTGACAAGGTTGGAGTGATAGCAACAGACAGAATGTCCGAGGGGACCATTGTAACAGGGAAATAACTACAGGACGTTAAGCAGATGATGATTATGGCCTATGACAAGGTTGGAGTGATAGCGACAGACAGAATGTCCGAGAGGACCATTGTAACAGCGGAATACTACAGAAGCTTAAGCTGATGATGATTATGGCCTATGACACGGTTGGAGTGATAGCAACAGACAGAGTGCCCGAGGAGACCACTGCAACAGCGGATTACTACAGAAGGTTAAGCAGATGATGATTATGGTCTATGACACGATTGGAGTGATAGCAACAGACAGAGTGCCCGAGGGAACCATTGTAACTGCGGAATACTACAGAAGGTTAAGCTGATGGTGATAATGGCCTATGACAAGGTTGGAGTGATAGCAACAGACAGAATTTCCGAGGGGACCATTGTAACAGCGGAATACTACAGAAGGTTAAGCTGATGTTGATTATGGCCTATGACAAGGTTGGAGTGATAGCAACAGACAGAATGTCCGAGGGGACCATTGTAACAGGGAAATAACTACAGAACGTTAAGCAGATGATGATTATGGCCTATGACAAGGTTGGAGTGATAGCAACAGACAGAATGTCCGAGGGGACCATTGTAACAGGGAAATAACTACAGAACGTTAAGCAGATGATGATTATGGCCTATGACAAGGTTGGAGTGATAGCAACAGACAGAATGTCCGAGGGGACCATTGTAACAGGGAAATAACTACAGAACGTTAAGCAGATGATGATTATGGCCTATGACAAGGTTGGAGTGATAGCAACAGACAGAATGTCCGAGGGGACCATTGTAACAGGGAAATAACTACAGAACGTTAAGCAGATGATGATTATGGCCTATGACAAGGTTGGAGTGATAGCAACAGACAGAATGTCCGAGGGGACCATTGTAACAGGGAAATAACTACAGAACGTTAAGCGGATGATGATTATGGCCTATGACAAGGTTAGAGTGATAGCAACAGACAGAATGTCCGAGGGGGACCATTGTAACAGCGGAATACTACAGAAGGTTAAGCTGATGATGATTATGGCCTATGACAAGGCTGGAGTGATAGCAACAGACAGAATGTCCGAGGGGACCATTGTAACAGCGGAATACTACAGAAGGTTAAGCAGATGATGATTATGGCCTATGACAAGGTTAGAGTGATAGCAACAGACAGAATGTCCGAGGGGACCATTGTAACAGGGAAATAACTACAGAACGTTAAGCGGATGATGATTATGGCCTATGACAAGGTTAGAGTGATAGCAACAGACAGAATGTCCGAGGGGGACCATTGTAACAGCGGAATCTACAGAAGGTTAAGCTGATGATGATTATGGCCTATGACAAGGCTGGAGTGATAGCAACAGACAGAATGTCCGAGGGGACCATTGTAACATGGAAATAACTACAGAACGTTAAGCAGATGATGATTATGGCCTATGACAAGGTTGGAGTGATAGCAACAGACAGAATGTACGAGGGAACCACTGTAACAGGAAAATAACTACAGAACGTTAAGCAGATGATGATTATGGCCTATGACAAAGTTGGAGTGATAGCAACAGACAGAATGTCCGAGGGGACCATTTTAACAGCGGAATACTACAGAAGGTTAAGCTGATGATGATTATGGCCTATGACAAGGTTGGAGTGATAGCAACAGACAGAATGTCCGAGGGGACCATTGTAACAGCGGAATACTACAGAAGCTTAAGCTGATGATGATTATGGCCTATGACAAGGTTGGAGTGATAGCAACAGACAGAATGTCCGAGGGGACCATTGTAACTGCGGAATACTACAGAAGGTTAAGCTGATGATTATGGCCTATGACACGGTTGGAGTGATAGCAACAGACAGAATGTCCGACGGAACACTGCGACAGCGGATTACTATAGAAGGTTAAGCAGATGATGATTATGGCCTATGACAAGGTTGGAGTGATAGCAACAGACAGAGTGCCCGAAGGGACTATTGTAACAGCGGAATACTACAGAAGGTTAAGCTGATGATGATTATGGCCTATGACAAGTTTGGAGTGATAGCAACAGACAGAGTGCCCGAAGGGACTATTGTAACAGCGGAATACTACAGAAGGTTAAGCTGATGATGATTATGCCCTATGACAAGGTTGGAGTGATAGCAACAGACAGAATGTCCGAGGGGACCATTGTAACAGGGAAATAACTACAGAACGTTAAGCAGATGACGATTATGGCCTATGACAAGGTTGGAGTGATAGCGACAGACAGAATGTCCGAGGGGACCATTGTAACAGCGGAATACTGCAGAAGGTTAAGCTGATGATGATTATGGCCTATGACAAGGTTGGAGTGATAGCAACAGACAGAGTGCTCGAAAGGACCATTGTAACAACGGAATACTACAGAAGGTTAAGCTCATGATGATTATGGCCTATGACACGGTTGGAGTGATAGCAACAGACAGAGTGCTCGAAAGGACCATTGTAACAACGGAATACTACAGAAGGTTAAGCTGATGATGATTATGGCCTATGACAAGGTTGGAGTGATAGCAACAGACAGAATGTCCGAGGGGACCATTGTAACAGCGGAATTCTACAGAAGGTTAAGCTGATGATGATTATGGCCTATGACACGGTTGGAGTGATAGCAACAGACAGAGTGCCCGAGGGAACACTGCGACAGCGGAATACTGCAGAAGGTTAAGCTGATGATGATTATGGCCTATGACACGGTTGGAGTGATAGCAACAGACAGAGTGCCCGAGGGGACCATTGTAACAGCGGAATACTACAGAAGGTTAAGCTGATGATGATTATGGCCTATGACAAGGTTGGAGTGATAGCAACAGAGAGAATGTCCGAGGGGACCATTGTAACAGGGAAATAACTACAGAACGTTAAGGAGATGATGATTATGGCCTATGACAAGGTTGGAGTGATAGCAACAGACAGAATGTCCGAGGGGACCATTGTAACAGCGGAATACTACAGAAGGTTAAGCTGATGATGATTATGGCCTATGACACGGTTGGAGTGATAGCAACAGACAGAGTGCCCGAAGAGACCATTGTAACAGCGGAATACTATAGAAGGTTAAGCTGATGATGATTATGGCCTATGACAAGGTTGGAGTGATATCAACAGACAGAATGTCCGAAAGGACCATTGTAACAGCGGAATACTACAGAAGGTTAAGCTGATGATGACTATGGCCTATGACACGGTTGGGAGTGATAGCAACAGACAGAGTACCCGAAAGGACCATTGTAACAGCGGAATACTACAGAAGCTTAAGCTGATGATGATTATGGCCTATGACAAGGTTGGAGTGATAGCAACAGACAGAATGTCCGAGGGGACCATTGTAACAGCGGAATACTACAGAAGCTTAAGCTGATGATGATTATGGCCTATGACACGGTTGGAGTGATAGCGACAGACAGAATGTCCGAAGGGACCATTGTAACAGCGGAATACTACAGAAGCTTAAGCTGATGATGATTATGGCCTATGACAAGGTTGGAGTGATAGCAACAGACAGAATGTCCGAGGGGACCATTGTAACAGCGGAATACTACAGAAGGTTAAGCAGATGATGATTATGGCCTATGACACGATTGGAGTGATAACAACAGACAGAGTGCCCGAGGGAACCGTTGTAACAGCGGAATACTACAGAAGGTTAAGCTGATGGTGATTATGGCCTATGACAAGGTTGGAGTGATAGCAACAGACAGAATGTCCGAGGGGACCATTGTAACAATGAAATAACTACAGAACGTTAAGCAGATGATGATTATGGCCTATGACAATGTTGGAGTGATAGCAACAGACAGAATGTCCGAGGGGACCATTGTAACAGGGAAATAACTACAGGACGTTAAGCAGATGATGATTATGGCCTATGACAAGGTTGGAGTGATAGCGACAGACAGAATGTGCGAGAGGACCATTGTAACAGTGGAATACTACAGAAGCTTAAGCTGATGATGATTATGGCCTATGACACGGTTGGAGTGATAGCAACAGACAGAATTTCCGAGGGGACCATTGTAACAGCGGAATACTACAGAAGGTTAAGCTGATGGTGATTATGGCCTATGACAAGGTTGGAGTGATAGCAACAGACAGAATGTCCGAGGGGACCATTGTAACAATGAAATAACTACAGAATGTTAAGCAGATGATGATTATGGCCTGTGACAAGGTTGGAGTGATAGCAACAGACAGAATGTCCGAGGGGACCATTGTAACAGGGAAATAACTACAGGACGTTAAGCAGATGATGATTATGGCCTATGACAAGGTTGGAGTGATAGCGACAGACAGAATGTCCGAGAGGACCATTGTAACAGCGGAATACTACAGAAGCTTAAGCTGATGATGATTATGGCCTATGACACGGTTGGAGTGATAGCAACAGACAGAGTGCCCGAGGAGACCACTGCAACAGCGGATTACTACAGAAGGTTAAGCAGATGATGATTATGGTCTATGACACGATTGGAGTGATAGCAACAGACAGAGTGCCCGAGGGAACCATTGTAACAGCGGAATACTACAGAAGGTTAAGCTGATGGTGATAATGGCCTATGACAAGGTTGGAGTGATAGCAACAGACAGAATTTCCGAGGGGACCATTGTAACAGCGGAATACTACAGAAGGTTAAGCTGATGTTGATTATGGCCTATGACAAGGTTGGAGTGATAGCAACAGACAGAATGTCCGAGGGGACCATTGTAACAGGGAAATAACTACAGAACGTTAAGCAGATGATGATTATGGCCTATGACAAGGTTGGAGTGATAGCAACAGACAGAATGTCCGAGGGGACCATTGTAACAGGGAAATAACTACAGAACGTTAAGCAGATGATGATTATGGCCTATGACAAGGTTGGAGTGATAGCAACAGACAGAATGTCCGAGGGGACCATTGTAACAGGGAAATAACTACAGAACGTTAAGCAGATGATGATTATGGCCTATGACAAGGTTGGAGTGATAGCAACAGACAGAATGTCCGAGGGGACCATTGTAACTGGGAAATAACTACAGAACGTTAAGCAGATGATGATTATGGCCTATGACAAGGTTGGAGTGATAGCAACAGACAGAATGTCCGAGGGGACTATTGTAACAGGGAAATAACTACAGAACGTTAAGCGGATGATGATTATGGCCTATGACAAGGTTAGAGTGATAGCAACAGACAGAATGTCCGAGGGGGACCATTGTAACAGCGGAATACTACAGAAGGTTAAGCTGATGATGATTATGGCCTATGACAAGGCTGGAGTGATAGCAACAGACAGAATGTCCGAGGGGACCATTGTAACAGCGGAATACTACAGAAGGTTAAGCAGATGATGATTATGGCCTATGACAAGGTTAGAGTGATAGCAACAGACAGAATGTCCGAGGGGACCATTGTAACAGGGAAATAACTACAGAACGTTAAGCGGATGATGATTATGGCCTATGACAAGGTTAGAGTGATAGCAACAGACAGAATGTCCGAGGGGGACCATTGTAACAGCGGAATACTACAGAAGGTTAAGCTGATGATGATTATGGCCTATGACAAGGCTGGAGTGATAGCAACAGACAGAATGTCCGAGGGGACCATTGTAACAGGGAAATAACTACAGAACGTTAAGCAGATGATGATTATGGCCTATGACAAGGTTGGAGTGATAGCGACAGTGAGAGTGCCCGGGGGGGGGGACCACTGTAACAGCGGAATAGTACAGAAGGTTTCTGAAAAATGTTTTGCGAACAAAGATTCACCGCAAGGCCTGACATGCTTGAAGGAAGTGTCGTCATTTTGCACGACAACACAAGGCTTCATGCTGCTCGTACAGTTAGAGACATTGTGGAAAAGTATGGATGATAATTGCTTCCCCACGTGCCATGCACTCCTGACATGAACCCACCAGACTATGACTTGCTCCCAAAACTGAAGAAGGAACTCCGCGGAAAACGATTCAGTATGATTTAGGATGTTTCTAATGAGGTGATCCAAGTAATCCGACGCCTCAATAATGGAGGTGTCTTGACTGGAATACAAGACTTGCCCAAACGTTATGCTGCTGTCATAAAGAAACATGGAGATTACTTCGAAGGCCTGTAAAAGTATGTTGAGGTGACCTGAGTAATCCATCACCTCAGCAATGGAGGTGTCCTGACTGGAATACAAGACCTGCCCAAACTTTGGGCCGCTGTCTTAAAGAAACATGGAGATTACCTCGAAGGCTTGTAAAAGTATGTTGAGGTGACCCGAGTAATCCGACGCCTCAACAATGGAGGTGTCCTGACTGGAATACAAGACTTGCCCAAACGTTGGGCCGCTGTCATAAAGAAACATGGAGATTACTTCGAAGGCCTATGAAGGTGTGTTGTGAAATAAATGTGTTTTTTAAGAGATAACCCGCAGTGTGCAAAACTTTTGAAATAACCATCGTAAATTTAGGACAGCGCTTTAATGTTGCTGACAGAAAAAAAATGCGTATGTTTCAAATATTGTGGTATCCGATTTCATTTAGTTTTAGTAAATGGTTGATTTTAAGCTTGTTTATGAGTTATTTGTTAAATGCATTTACTTTTAAATTAATAGTTCATATATATAATAGTGTTCTACGTCATATATTTTTCCTTCCACAGCGTGACTGCTACTGATACTCAAGGCCCGTTCTTGCTTTTTAAACATAAGAAGTTCGGTACTTTTTGTTATACGATTAACTCTCGAGTGAAGGAAAATTCGGATCCAAATAAAATTCTGGTTGTCCATGACGCAGTCGGAAGTAAGTATAAACATATCGAACTAAATCTTGCAGTCCCTATCCATGTTTCTGTTTGTTTTTTGCTTGTTTTTTCTCTCTTTCTTTACATCAATTAATTTTTTTCCTGTTTTTCTCCACCCAAGCCTTTCTTTTCTTTGGGCTTAGGCCTATTTTTCTCCTCCGTTTAAGTCTGCTGTAGCCACTCACAGTACCTTTCTTTTTTGGTGTCTGTGTTTTTTAATAAATTTTCTAATCAATACCATGTCCCTCTACAGTTTTACATCTTTCACCGGTTCAAGTTATTTGCCCCTTTTTTTTTTCTTTTTTAGCTCTCTCACACGCGGCCAATTTATTTGTCAGCTCTTCTTTTTCCATTTTTAGGTCTTCCTTTCGTTTATTTCTTAAACACTTTGTTATTCTGCCAGTTGTTAACTTTTTTTATAAATTAACTCTTTTGCTTTTTGTCAGTTTCAGTTCTTTTCTTTTGTTTTGGCAAAATTTATATATTTCCATTTTTGTTCTCGCTTCCAGTCATTTATTTCCCGAATTTTTCCAGCACATGTTACTTTTCTGTCCCACTTTTCAAAGTTTTAGTTCACTATTGTGAGATATCCACAGTGGCGCACCAAGGAATTCTTATTGGGGGGGGGGGGTGTATATACACTGGCGGAAAGTGAAAAAAGAACACCAAGAAGGAATTGGCGGACGATCATGAAATTTACATATGTTAATAGGGTTGAGTTTACATAGGTGTGATGTTAATTTCGGGACCAACCAGTGAGCGCTTATACCACAGCACGGCATAATATGCAAATTATCGTCGGTGGTATTTAAGGAGTACGGCAAAGTGAATGTAATCAGTCGTCGGCGTACGGACTCGTGCGAAGGCCCTGAAGAAGCTGCAATGCCTGGACATGGAAGACGTGTACGATTTCAGCAGTTATCGGACTTTGAGTGAGGTCGTCTAGTCGGACTCCGCGAGGCCGGGTGGTCGTATCGTCGTATTGCGGAGCGAATTGGACGGGAAGTATCGGTGGTGGTACGATGGTGGCGTAGATGGTCCGAGGAACATTCCCACACGAGAAGACGTGGAACCTGGAGTCACAGACGGACTGATGAGCGGACCGATCGACGTATAAGAAGAGCGGCGTTGTCAAGCAGAACATCCACTGCGACGCAAATCCGAGCTGCCGTTGCACTTGAGGTGACTGTGCGAACAATCCGCAACCGTCTACTGGATGCAGGACTACGTGCACGTGTGCCTCTGGCATGTGTACCTCTGACTCCAGCCCACCGTCGGGAACGGCTGCAGTGGTGTCGCCAACGTCTGCACTGGAGAACTCAATGGCGATCTGTCGTGTTCAGCGATGAAAACAGATCCTGCTTGGGAGCCTCCGATGGCCGTATGCGTGTTCACATACGCACAGGGGAGCGTCTCCACCCTTCTTGCATCCGCCAGCAACACACAGGGCCTACACCTGGTCTCCTGGTGTGGGGAGCGATCAGCTATCACTCCCGTACACAACTAGTGTTTGTACCGGGTACGTTAAACAGCACCTCCTACATCAACAACATCATCCAGCCCGTTGTTTTGCCATTTATATAAGGTCGGTCCATCATGGTGTTTTCCAGCAAGATGACGCACGCCCATACACGGCACGTGCAACGCAACATGCACTTCAGGGTGTGAGACAACTTCCATGGCCTGCACGTTCACCGGATTGCCCCCATTGAGCACGTGTGGGATTTTATGGGACAACGACTTATCCGGTCTCCACGGCCAGCCACGACCATCCCCGATTTACGCGTCCAGGTTGAGGATGCTTGGAACTCAATACCCCAAACTTACGTCCAACATCTGTACTACAGACTCCATGCCAGAATTGCATAGTGTGACGCAGTTCATGGCGGTTCAAACTCGAACAAACCATGTCACATGGAAATGTTATTTTTCAGTTTACCAGCAAATACAGCTGTATTTTGCCATAATGTTTTGATCACGTCATCTTCTGTATTCCGTTATTATGCTGTATAAATTTCGTTGGTATCAGACGCCTCCTTCTTGGTGTTCTTTTTTCACTTCCCGCCAGTGTATATATGCATAGTATACGTGCATAATGAGTGCATATATATATATATATATATGTAATGTACGCATATAGTTTTTATACGGTTGTGACGTACGTCGCTCTTAATCTCTTTGGGGCTTTGGGAAGAAGACACTAGTGTCTGAGGTAGTGTCTTCTATTACAGACACTATGTAATTTTTTGAACATGTGAAATAATATTTTAAATGTTTAATTTGTGACGTACGTCGTCCCTCTTAATCTCTTTGGGGCTTTGGGAAGAAGACATATAATGAATAAACTCTTTTACCAGCTAAGCTAATTATAATGCTTCTGCTACTGAATTATATGCTTGTACTAAGCTTCAAATAGTGAATTCAAATGGTTGTTGTTACTAGTTAATTAAGATCATGAATAAAGTCACCTGCTAGTAGTGTAGTAATAGTAATGAACAAACTTATAACTGGTAGTAATGTTGTAGCAGTAAGTAAGATGAATAAAGTCTTATGCTGGTTGTTACTAGTAATATTAATTGAAATAAACCTAACAGCCAGACAGAGGTCTGACAGTACTATGAACTGAGAAAGACGTACTTACGTAAAACCTTTTATTATGAACTTCTACTGGTATCATCACACACAGCTACTCAAATAACACGTAGCTCCTTGCACATGAACGGAGCTCTATACTCATAAACAAACGCTCTCTTTCACATAAACCAACACTCTCCGTACAACAACAAACGCTCTCCTTACAACAACAAACGCTCTCCGTACAACAACAAACGCTCTCCCTAGATATCGCTGAACGCGCCTATTTATACTGGCTACCACCACGTCATGACTTACACTCATTGCCAGATCTCATTCAGCGGGTGAAATAACATCTCGTTCAGTAAGAAGATAATTTACATAGTAAAATAAAATAACCAGAGATAGTAAAATCAAAAGGAAAGTGAATATAGAGTATACGTTACAGACACCATGTAATAGAAGGCACTATGTAATTTTTTGAACATGTAGAATAATATTTTTGAATGTTTAATTTGTGACGTACGTCGCTCTTAATCTCTTTGGGGCTTTGGGAAGAAGACACCATGTAACAGAAGACACTATCTCAGACACTATGTACTTTTTTGAACATGTAAAATAATATTTTTGAATGTTTCGTTTGTGACGTACGTCGCTCTTAATCTCTTTGGGGCTTTGGGAAGAAGACACCATGTAATAGAAGACACCATGTAATTTTTTGAACATGTAAAATAATATTTTTGAATGTTTAATTTGTAACGTACGTCGCTCTTAGTCTTTTGGGGCTTTGGGAAGAAGATATCATGTAATAGAAAACACTATGGAATTTTTTAAACATGTAAAATAATAATTTTAAATGTTTAATTTGTGACGTACGTCGCTCTTTATCTCTTTTGGGCTTTGGGAAGAAGACACTATGTAATAGAAGACAAGTGCTGTGTAATGTTTTGAACATGTGAAATATTTTTGAATGTTTAATTTGTGACATACGTCTCTTTTAATCTCCTTTGAAAGGGCTTAAGCCCCCCAAAGCCCTCCGTGGGTGCTTGCTAGGGCCGCCGAATTAAATGTCTGCTTAGGGCCGCCGAAGTAGTAAGACCGGCCCTGACATCAGTTAACCGTTGGAAGAAACTACGAGGAGCACGCGAGCATCCAAATTGGTACCTGAATAATCTGAATAATTAGAAGAAGGTTGTTTAGTCCGATGAATCCCATTTGCTGTTGCACCATGTGAACGGCCGGGTACGTGCGTGTCGTGTACTTGTGAAAGTGTTGCCACCAGGATACACAGTGCTACGTAAACAAGCTGGTATAGAAAATGTAATATGCATTGGGCAATGTTCTGCTGGGAAACCCTGAGTCCAGTCGTTCATGTGCAAGAAATTATGACATCTTCCACCTACATGAACATAATTACAGACCAGTTTCATCCTTTCATGCAACGGTATTCTCTTCTAGTAGTGCCTTCTTTCATCAGGATAATGCGCCATCCCATACTGCCCGGATTTTCCCATACTTATTCGCGGAAATCGAGGAAGGGTTCCAGGTATTGCCCCGACCTACAAATAGCCAGACATCAATTGAATAGAGCACGGGCGACAGAAGGTAGGGGACAAGATGGTCTGGGCCGTCCTTTGAATTGCATGGCCCCTTTCACTGGGGGCCTTTCTTCGAAAAATTACTGGTTCACATATGATTTATTGTTTTTCCAGGTAGATTTTCTGGAGACTACCATCACGCTTTTTAGTTTCTTGGAAAACGCTCCAGTTACAATTTAAAAAATTGATTTTGTACAAATGTGTTGAACAGTTAACTCAGCGTTGGGGTTTTCTCTTTGTGAAAGATCATTAAAGAATTCTTTAAGCCACTTAAAAA
This sequence comes from Macrothele yani, assembly GCA_039090855.1. Lineage (NCBI taxonomy): Eukaryota > Metazoa > Arthropoda > Arachnida > Araneae > Macrothelidae > Macrothele > Macrothele yani. The sequence continues at coordinate 114,681,692 of CM076999.1, read as the reverse complement.
CAATCACCAGGGCTGTTCTTTTTCTCCTTTTCTCCCAGTTTGTGTTTTATTTTCCTTCTTTTCCCCAAGTCTGAATGCGTTTTACTCGAGATAACAAAGCCCAGTTGCATCTGCCAAATAAATAACTGAACAATAAAAAACTTAAATTAAGCGATAATTATACAACTGTTTGTTGTACACAGGCCTTTATTGGAGATTTGTCACATAGAACAAAAATGAGCCTAGACGAATTTGTGTTATTTTTTTGCTTCGAGAACAACTATTGTCGAAATGAGGAAGAGAAGTTTATGGATCAGGGAAATAACAAGAGTTGATGGCATCGTGATCAAAGTGAAGACCCTCAAGGGGCAATACGCTGGACATGTTGCTAGAACTGACCACGTTGACCAACTGATTTTTAGATTAGATACCAAGAGGCAGGAAAGGACCCGCCGGAAGAAGACCACGTGGGAGATGGATGGATGAAATTTCCAGCGAATGTTGGAGTGATCCACTCTAGACAGAAAGTTGTGGAAGGCCGTCGACAGATGTTATTCGTGCCAGCACAAATTCATTATAAAACACACACTCCCTCTCGTGCGCGTTCAGAATTCGTTAAAAAAACTGCAATGAAGAAGTAACGAGTTGAAAACAATTTAATTAAAACTATTTACAAATGGTTAGACCTTTCGGCTTCAATCTGAAGCCATCCTCAGCTTAAGAGTGCATATTGAGTGCTAGTGTGTGAATTAAGTACTTCTTAAATGGGAGTACGGTGACGGTTATCTGAACCAAGTAGGAAGGTGTTGCCACCATTCATGTTAAAAAAAAATTCCTAAAGATAACCGTCACCGTACTCCCATTTAGGAAGTACTTAATCCACACACTAGCACTCAATACGCACTCTTGGGCTGAGGATGGTTTCGGGGTGAAGCCCAAAGATCTAACCATTTGTAAAATAGTTTTAATTAAGTTGTTTTTAACTCGTTACTTCTTCATTGCAGTTTTATTTTTAACGAGTTCTGATCGTGCATGAGAGGGAATGTGTGTTTCACAATGAAGTTGTGGAAGGCACTTGAGGAGACCATCCAGTAGTATACACTCAAGAAACGCATATGACATATTAAATCCGCTTATTTTTATGGTGTAATAAGCACAAAGATTCGCCAAGCTTTCGCACTCTACTAGGAGCCATTTTCAAGGTAATGGTAGACATAAAAATGCCTTTATAGATTATATGTCTACCATTGCCTTGAAAATACCTCCCAGTGGAGTGCGAAAGCTTGGGGAATCGCTGTGCTTATTACACCACAAAAATAAGCTTATTTAATACGCTATATAGGTTTCTTCAGTATTTAAAGTCAGGTGTAAATACACTGATAACGTTATTTTAAATGAAATGACGTCGTTATCCAATAGTGGATTGATAATGAATGATGATATGTGCGATTATACACCGAGTGGCCACTTTATTATGAACACCTGATAGTTTTAAGCAAATGAGCAGCACGCTGTTTCCTCCAGAGGGCGAGGCTAGTATAAAAAGAGAAGGCTTAGTACTTGCAACAGTAGTAGAAGAAATTTTTGGGTGACGAGATGGGTAAAAAATGCGATTTGACGGACTTTCAACGTGGGAGCTCGGAGCCGTGGAGCGAGTATCACCGAAACCGCCGCATACGTGAAATGTTCCAGAGCAGCTGTTGTTAAAGTGTTTAGAGACTGGACTCTAAGCCAAAAAACTGGGTCTCTACGTGCAACGTGTGGTCGTCATCGACTAGTGACTGCTCGGGCGGAATGGAGAGTGTCGAGAATGGTAACAGACAACAGAAGGGCAACAGTGCAGCAAATTACAGACCATCTAAATCAAGGATCTCCTCAAATGATCTCTGCACGCACTGTTCGCCGTACACTGCATCGGATGGGATATGGCAGCTGAAGGCCTGTTCGAACACCTTTGCTGTCTGCAGTTAACAAGAGAAAATATCTCCAGTTCGTACAGGAGCACAAGGATTGGGCAGTCGATAATTGAAAACAAATTATGTGGTCCGACGAATCACATTTTCAGTTGCACCATGCCGATGGCAGAGTGAGAATTTGGCGGAAACAGCACGAAAGCATGGACCCCAAATGCATTGCTACAACCCTTCAAGCTGGTGGAGGCAACGTTATGGTTTAGGGAATGTTTTCCTGGCATGCTTTGGGCCCTTTAATTCGTGTTGATCAACGTCTGACAGGCACATCATATCCGAACATCGTTGCGGACCAAGTGCATCCTGTCACGTGGATGGTTTATCCCAATGGTGATGGCTACTTCCAACAAGATAATGCGTCCTGCCATAATGCACGTATTGTATAGGATTGGTTTCAGGAACATGCCGGTGAGTTTACTTTGCTTAGGTGGCCCCCACAATCTCTAGATCTCAACCCCATTGAGAATTTGTGAGATGAAGTTGAACGAGCCATTAGACAGCTGATCCACAACCCTGCAATCTCACACTCTTGGAAAGTGCTATTCATCAAGCATGGTCTTAGATCCCACAAACCATTTATCAACATCTCGTGGAGTCCATGCCACGAAGAATCGACGCAGTATTAAAGGCAAAAGGTGACCCAACGAAGTACTTAGGGGGTGGTCATAATAAAGTGGCCACTCAGTTTATATACTCACGGACAATGAAATTAGCGCACCAAGAAGGAAGCATCGGATTGAACTGAACTTTTATGGACGTAATGATACAGATGAATGATACACACGATGGCAAAAACAGAGCTGCAGGACAATTACATAGAGATCTGTGGCACGCAGTCAGGTCATCTTCAAAAGCGCCTCGTACCGCCTTTGTACGGCGATACATGCTGCAATACGGTCCGGCATGGAGGCGAACAGACGCTTGATGTTGTCCTCTGGCGGACTGTCCACGTGTTGGACAGTGTGCTGTAAATTCCGGATAGTGCGGCAACCGGCGTTTCAACTGGTCCCACACATACCTGATAGGGAGCATGTCCGATCAGTAAGCGGGCATTTTCCTACTGGTACATCACACCTGGAATCCCGGCCAGGAATGGCAGCACATGGGGCCGTAGGATCTCATCCACATACTTCTGGCCCGTCAATGATCCACGTACCACTACTGGAGCTGATCGGGTACCGTAGGCTATGGTTTTCCCAAACCACAATGCCTGCAGTGGGAGAGGTGTGAGGTTGGGATTGTGCCGTGGACGAGGGGACCTGTACACCCGGATACAATGATCATCTGTCCCCAAAGCGAAGCGGCACTCTTCGGTAAACACCACACCTCGCCAGTCTGTGGCATTCCACGTCGCTCTGGCCTGGCACCACTGCAACACGGAGCCAACGATGTTCCGGTGTTAAGAGCAGCACACATAAGGGGCGCTGGGATCACAGATTCGCTTCCGCAATGCGTCGGGAAATGTCTCGTGGGTCGCTACATCTGCCTGTATAGTGGAGCTACATCTGCCTGTATAGTGGACCAGATCGCCGTGGAATCCGTTCGTGCCTGTCGCACGATTCGTCGATCCTTCCTACAGGTGGTCCCCCTGGTCCGCCCGGAGCCGCTCCGCCGTTTGGCAGTACCGTCACGTGTTCACCGCAGTCGGTAGGTATGGTTAGGACGATCCACGCGGCAGGCTATACGACGCGCCGACCACTCTGTGGTTTTCAGCCCGATGATCAGGCCTCTCTCGAAGTCCGTAATTTGCGTAAATCGACGTCTCTGGCGTCTACCCGGCATTCTTGCCAGACTGTACTCTTGCTTGCGTTAGCCGCTGCTTTTCGCTTTCACGGGGCATCGACTACACGACCGGTTTATGCGACTGCCGGTTCGTGCTTGTAGCGCCACCACAGGGTGCGCGGTGTTCCGTAATCGCACAAAATGCGGACCATTTGCACACCAGCACGCACTCTAGCTATTTGCAAAGCTTCGCGGTTGTAGCATGCTTTCTTCTAGGTGCGCAAATTTCCTTGTGCGTGAGTGTATATATATTTTCTATGGGTTTCTCTCTTTCTGCGCCACTTTTCGTCTTAATTTTTTACCGTTTAGCTATGGAACAAGTTGGACCCCTTCTGAAATTATTAAGTTCCACCGCCTGTGAAATGGAGTGTTTGTGGTTTGTGTTAGAACAGAATTCCGATCTACGGCGCTTCAACCACTTAACTTACAAGGTTCTGCTGTTAACGTGTTGGTACAGGATACCACAAAATCTTGTATCGTCCATGACGCGCCGGGTAGGGCTGTTTTGGCGGCAGTATCAACATTATATTGCGCAAGTGATCATAATGTTCTCGTTCTTTGCTGTATGTTTTTACCCTTTTCTTGCCTGAACTCTTTCTGCTTTTACTGAGAACTTTCGTCACGGTTCTCGCTTTATCTCAACATTATTTCTTATAATGCAGTTTTTGTGTTGTATTTTCTCTCTTGTCTCCTTCTCTTCGTCTTTGTTGATTTCATTTCCTATCTTTATCCGTTTCTGTTCTCGTTCTTTTATTTGCCACATCTTCAGTCTCTGTCTCTTGCTCTTTCTCTTACCCCATTCCCTAACTGACGTGGAATGCTTTTCTTTATTTCAGGACTAAGAGATCCCAGAATTGTAATTAAGTTTACATTCGATACTCGTGAGGTTTTCGTACCGGGAAGAAGCGTAGGTGCATGGTTCGCTCTTCACTCTCCCTTCGAAATAACAAATCCGTATTACCAAGGGAATTTTATCTACCCCGGCAAAAGGTACAGGGCTATTTTCCGCATGGTAAGCAAACATTTGTTATTTTACTTTTCACATACATATCTGAAAGTGCGTTCTTCGAAAGTTTCGTTTAGAAATGTATACATATGTGTGGGGAGCAGTAGTCGCGGTAAGTTTTGAAGAGTGAGTAAAAATACTTCTCACATACTCTCTTAAGAAGTATTTGTGATTCCTAGAAGTAACACTCCCGCCCCCTCATCTTTCGCAAACGACTGCCATTAAAATTTTCACTTCTAAAATGCTGTTTTTTTTTATTGTATTAAAAATATAGACGAGTCACAATTAAAAAATCTGTTCTTTAGACATGCAGTTGTTTTTAATATAGTCGAGTCACAATGAAAAAATCTTTTTTTTTAGACATGCAGTTGTTTTTTATATAGGCGAGTCACCATGAAAAAATCTGTTCTTTAAACATGCAGTTATTTTTAATATAGGCGAGTCACAATGCAAAAATCTGTTCTTTAGACATGCAATTTTTTTTTAATATAGTCGAGCCACAACGAAAAAATCTGTTCTTCAGACGTGCAGTTGTTTTTAATACAGGCGTGTCACAATGAAAAAATCTGTTCTTTAGACATGCAGTTGTTTTAATATAAGCGAGTCATCATGAAAAAATCTGTTTTTTAGACATGCAGTTGTTTTTAATTATAGGCGAGTCACAATGGAAAAATCTGTTCTTTAGACATGCAGTTGTTTTAATATATGCGAGTCACAATGAAAAAAACTGTTCTTTAGACATGCAGTTGTTTTAATATAGGCGAGTCACCATGAAAAAATCTGTTCTTTAGACATGCAGTTGTTTTTAATATAGAAAAAAACTGTTCTTTAGACATGCAGTTGTTTTTAATATAGAAAAAAACTGTTCTTTAGACATGCAGTTGTTTTCAATATAGGCGAGTCACAATGAAAAAACTGTTCTTTAGACACGCAGTTGTTTTTAATATAGGCGAGTCACAATGCAAAAATCTGTTCTTTAGACATGCAGTTGATTTTAATATAGTCCAGTCACAATGAAAAGTTATGTTTAGACATGCAGTTGTTTTTAATATAGGCGAGTCACAATAAAAAAATCTGTTCTTTAGATACGCAGTTGTTTTTAATATAGGCGAGTCACAATAAAAAAATTGTTCTTTAGACATGCAGTTGTTTTTAATATAGGCGATTCACAATGCAAAAATCTGTTCTTTAGACATGCAGTTGTTTAAAAAAAATAATTATGCGGTACACAGTCGAGTCACATTATTGTGACCACCTCCTACTGTTTACGCCAACAGCGTGTAGCCAATGAATGAAGGCACGTGTCGTGAGCTGGTTTGGAAGGTATACACTGAGTGGCCACATTATTATGACCACCTGACCGTTTTAAGCAAATGAGCCATGGCTGCACGCGGTTGCCGCCAGAGGGCGAGGCTAGTATAAAAAGGGAAAGCTTAGTGCTTGCGACAGTAGTAGAAGTGATTTTTGTGTGACATGATGGGTAAAAAATGCGATTTGACGGACTTTCAACGTGGGATGATTGTAGGAACTCGGAGCCACGGAGCGAGTATCACCGAAACCGCCGCATTCGTGAAATGTTCTAGAGCAGCTGTTGTTAAAGTGTTTAAAGACTAGACTGTCAGCCAAAAAAACTGGGTCTCTACGTGCAACGTGTGGTCGTCATCGACTAGTGACTGCTCGGGCGAAATGGAGAGTGTCCAGGCAGGTAACAGACAATAGAAGGGCAACAGTGCAGCAAATTACAGACTATCTTGATCAAGGATCCCTTCAAATGATCTCTGCACGCACTGTTTGCCGTACACTGCATCGGATGGGATATGGTACCCGAAGGCCTGTTCGAACACCTTTGCTGTCTGCAGTTAACAAGAGAAAACGTCTCCAGTTCGCACAGGAGCACAAAAATTGGACAGTCGATAATTGGAAACAAATTATGTGGTCCGATGAATCACGTTTTCAGTTTCATCATGCCGATGGCCGAGTGAGAATTTGGCGGAAACAGCACGAAAGAATGGACCCCAAATGCATTGCTATAACTCTTCAAGCTGGTGGAGGCAACGTCATGGTTTGGGGAATGTTTTCCTGACATGCTTTGGGCCCTTTAATTCGTGTTGATCAACGTCTGACTGGCACATCATATCTAAACATCGTTTCGGACCAAGTGCATCCTGTCATGTGGATGATTTATCCCAGTGGCGATGGCTACTTTCAAAAAGATAATGCGTCTTGCCATACTGCTCGTATTGTACAGGATTGGTTTCAGGAACATGCCAGTGAGTTTACTTTGCTTAGGTGGCCTCCACAATCTCCAGATCTCAACCCCATTGAGAATTTGTGAGATGAAGTTGAACGAGCCATCAGACAGCTGGATCCACAACTCTGCAATCTCACACTCCTGGAAAGTGCTATTCATCAAGCATGATTTCAAATTCTTCAAACCACCTATCAATATTTCGTGGCGTCCATGCCACGAAGAATCGACGCAGTATTAAAGGCAAAATGTGGTCCAACGAAGTACTGAGGAGGTGGTCATAATAAAGTGGCCACTCAGTGTATAAGGTGCGTTGTAGGCATTCATATCACTCGTGGGCCGCGAGTGGCCTAGTGGTAAGTGTTCGTGACTGCCATGGAGATAACCTCATGTTCGATCCTGGGTAGGTACGAACGTTCGAAACACTAAACACCCGCCGTGCGTCGGATAAACACTTTAAGCCGTCGGACCTCTGGTACTGCCCCCGGTAATAAATAAGGGCGTCTTCCTCCCCCATTCTACCTCGCTGCCGTGTCACTTTCCTATCGGGTACTCTAGCTGAAATCTCCTAGCTTTCTATTTCTAAGGGTTGTTTAAGACCTGGGGTCAGACAATCCCTTCCTAAAAATCCTCTACATATGATCTGATATGGTGATCATATCACTCGTTGGTGTCACGGATAAAAGAAGTGATTTATCAGATTTGCAAAAAGAGATGATTATCGGCTTTCGGGCAAAGGGTGACAGTACTTCTGAAACAGCGCAGTTTATGAACCCTTCTCGTGTTGCTGTGGTTAAAATGTATTGTGGTTGGAGAAATGACATCATCGCGAATAAGCGACGTGGAAACTGCAGAGCACCACGTGCCATTGATGTCAGAGGTAAACATCGGTCTCGAAGGTGCGTGGGGGCAGATCGACACGGTACAGTGGAGATACTCACTGGCCGAATGAGCCAGGGGGCTACCGGAAGTTCGTCTAAAACGGCAGTTCAGCGAACCCTGCTGCGCATGAGGCTCCAATGCAGAAGGATGGTCACTGCACCTATGCTAACGAATACTTCCGTGCAAAGACTTACATTTTGCATATAAGTATCGGTGGACCTCCGCTCGTTGGCAAATGACTGCGTTCTCGGATGAGTGTCGTTTTTAGCTTCATCGAACGGATAGACGTTAGCGTATAAGGCTAGAAACACAGGAGAACAAACACTCTTGAGCGATTGCTGGCAGAACACAAGTATGTGGTGGCAGCGTTATGGTCTGGAGAATGTTTTCGTGGCATTCCCTGAGTCCTCTCATACGTGTGGAAGGAACTATGGACCAAATTTGTTATGAATCCATCCCAACACATATACTCAATCCGGGTCGAATCCTTTTGTTGTCAAGAAACCCCAAAGTGTTTTTACCATCTTAAATAATCCTGAAGACGGTAAAAACATTGTGAGTTCCTCTCCTTGCGTCTGTGATTACTTCCTGAGCTATGTCATGAAAGACAGTAAAGCCAGCAAAACAGTTAAACAGACCAGGATATCGGGAAACAAAACTTCTTCCTTTCTTTACCATTGCGATAAAAAGAATGGGTTGATTTTGCTCGGGCCGGCTGTGTCTGAGAAAAATCCCAGGCCGGACCGGCCCGGCCTGCTGCTTTGTTCTGCAAACTAAAAGAAGCCCGACGCGGCCAGAGGGCCGCGGTGGACATGGCTCTTGCTGGCTGGTCGGCCGGGACCCGTGCAGAAATGTATTTCTCAGCCAAATTTGGTCCAAAGTTGTTCTCAGATGAGAAAAACAGGCCCGCGTTTCAGCTGCTAGTGAACTGCTTGCATGAGTGCCTCGAAAACGACGAACACTTTTAAAAAAACTTTCATAACTGCCGATGAATCGTGGGTTTATGGGTATGATGTCGAAATTAAGGCTCAGTCTTTAGAATGGAAAACACAACACTCTCCCTGACCCAAAAAAGCACGACAGAGCCTCAGCAAAGTCAAGACAATGATGAATGTTTTCTCAATCGTGAGGGAATTGCGCATCATGAATACGCTCCATCAACCCAGGTAATCAAAAAGGAGTACTACCGTCAAGTTTTGCGTCGTTTGAGAGACGCAGTTCGCCGCAAAAGACAAGCATTGCATGGGAGTGGCCACTGTACAATGACAACACCCCTGCCCATGCATCGCAACTTGTGCAGCAGTCTCTTGCTTCACAAGTCAAGACAGTGATGCCTGTTTTTGCAATCGTGAAGGAATTGCGCATCATGAATGCGCTCCATCAACTCAGGCAATCAAAAAGGAGTACTATCGTCAAGTTTTGCGTCGTTTGAGAGACGCAGTTCGCCGCAAAAGACAAGCATTGCATGGGAGTGGCCACTGTACAATGACAACACCCCTGCCCATGCATCGCAACTTGTGCAGCAGTCTCTTGCTTCACAAGTCAAGACAGTGATGCCTGTTTTCGCAATCGTGAAGGAATTGCGCATCATGAATGCGCTCCATCAACTCAGGCAATCAAAAAGGAGTACTACCGTCAAGTTTTGCGTCGTTTGAGAGACGCAGTTCGCCGCAAAAGACAAGCATTGCATGGGAGTGGCCACTGTACAATGACAACACCCCTGCCCATGCATCGCAACTTGTGCAGCAGTCTCTTGCTTCACAAGTCAAGACAATGGTGCCTGTTTTCGCAATCGTGAAGGAATTGCGCATCATGAATACGCTCCATCAACTCAGGCAATCAAAAAGGAGTACTACCGTCAAGTTTTGCGTCGTTTGAGAGACACAGTTCGTCGCAAAAGACAAGGATTGCATGGGAGTGGCCACTGTACAATGACAACACCCCTGCCCATGCATCGCAACTTGTGCAGCAGTCTCTTGCTTCACAAGTCAAGACACTGGTGCCTGTTTTCGCAATCGTGAGAGAATTGCGCATCATGAATACGCTCCATCAACTCAGGCAATCAAAAAGGAGTACTACCGTCAAGTTTTGCGTCGTTTGAGAGACGCAGTTCGCCGCAAAAGACAAGCATTGCATGGGAGTGGCAACTGTACAATGACAACACCCCTGGCCCATGCATCGCAACTTGTGCAGCAGTCTCTTGCTACACAAGTCAAGACAATGGTGCCTGTTTTCGCAATCGTGAAGGAATTGCGCATCATGAATACGCTCCATCAACTCAGGCAATCAAAAAGGAGTACTACCGTCAAGTTTTGCGTCGTTTGAGAGACGCAGTTCGCCGCAAAAGACAAGCATTGCATGGGAGTGGCCACTGTACAATGACAACACCCCTGCCCATGCATCGCAATTTGTGCAGCAGTCTCTTGCTTCACAAGTCAAGACAGTGATGCCTGTTTTCGCAATCGTGAAGGAATTGCGCATCATGAATACGCTCCATCAACTCAGGCAATCAAAAAGGAGTACTACCGTCAAGTTTTGCGTCGTTTGAGAGACACAGTTCGTCGCAAAAGACAAGGATTGCATGGGAGTGGCCACTGTACAATGACAACACCCCTGCCCATGCATCGCAACTTGTGCAGCAGTCTCTTGCTTCACAAGTCAAGACAATGATGCCTGTTTTCGCAATCGTGAAGGAATTGCGCATCATGAATACGCTCCATCAACTCAGGCAATCAAAAAGGAGTACTACCGTCAAGTTTTGCGTCGTTTGAGAGACGCAGTTCGCCGCAAAAGACAAGCATTGCATGGGAGTGGCCACTGTACAATGACAACACCCCTGCCCATGCATCGCAACTTGTGCAGCAGTCTCTTGCTTCAAAAGTCAAGACAATGGTGCCTGTTTTCGCAATCGTGAAGGAATTGCGCATCATGAATACGCTCCATCAACCCAGGTAATCAAAAAGGAGTACTACCGTCAAGTTTTGCGTCGTTTGAGAGACACAGTTCGTCGCAAAACACAACCATTGCATGGGACTGGCAACTGTACAATGGCAACACCCTGCGCATGCATCCCAACTTGTGCAGCATTCTCTTGCTTCACAAGTCAAGACAATGATGGCCGCACCGGTGGCGCAGTGGTCTAAGCGATGGCCTCTGATCATTCGTCCGAAAGGTGCCCGGGTTCGAATCCCAGTGAGGCATGGATGTTGTGTCTGTCTTACGGCACTGGCTCTCTCCCTTCCCTGGAACCAGTGACACTAAATTAGGAACGGGCGACTGCTTATAGCCCATTGAGTTGCTCATGGTGGTCGTTAAATCTCCAATAATAATAATAATAATAATAATATTAATAACAAGACAATGATGACTGTCTTCGCAATCGTGAGGGAATTGCGCAACATGAATACGCTCCATCAGGCCAGACAATCAAAAATTAGTACTACCGTCAAGTTTTGCGGCGTCGCTCTCTTCAGCATTTTTTCTCTTCCCCAAAATCAACTACCACTTAAAAAGGAAAAAATATTTCATGACATTCAGGAGATACAAAAGAATGGGACGGAGCAGCTGTTCGCTATTTCGGAAGATGACTTCGAAAAATACTTCCAGCAATGGAAAAACCGATGGGTGGCAATGGGAGGGGACTGCAAAGGGTGAGCTGGTTGTTGAAGTGCTGTCCGCGAAGGATGTAGTCCATGGACCGGAACAGTTAATAATCCGACGGGACAAGGTCCGGACTAATTGCTGCGTGTGGCATCAGTTCGATGCAATCAAGTTCCTGGAGTTTTCGCCGGATCGTTCGCGCTTTGCGAGGCCGAGCATTGTTCTGCTGTAGAAGAGCGTGCTTTCTGTTCACCAGTGCTGCTACTTCTCCTGCAGAACGGCATACATCCACTCCAGATGTTCAGAGTAGAGGTTGGCGTTAATGGTTCGATAGTGTGCAACAAATTCGTGATGGATTATTCCCTCGAATTTCCACCAGAACGAGAAAATTACCTTGTGCTCGAACCGCCCACGTTTGGCAACAGGTTAAGGAATCTGACCCGCGCTCAACTACTGTCGTTGTGTGTTAGGACTACGGAAATAGACGCACTTTTCATCTCACGTAACAATTCTATTGATGAAGGCTACATCGCACGGGTTTTCTAGGAGTTTCATGCACACTTCCACTCGGCAGTTTGCTTCAGCTGGCCTCAGATCGCGAGGGACAATGCGGCAGTTCCAGCAGACCTTACCGAGGTTCTGAAGGTGACGAGCCACGGTGGTCTGTGATATACCCAGCTCGCCTGATAATATCCGAGTGCTGGTTGTCGGATTTGCTTCTACGGCCTGGCGCACGGCCTCCAGAATCCATGGTTTGCGGCCTATCTCACCGTGGCTCATCGTCGAGGTTTCTGTCACCTGAGTGAAATTTCTTGAACCATCTGGTAGTGGTGCTGTGGTCCACGGAACCTTCCTCTTTCGCATGACAAATGTTTTGTTTTCCTTGAGCAACGTTATGTCATAGTTCAAACTCGTAAAGCAAACGTTCCCTGATTAGCCGGTTGTGGCTGTTCATCTTTTAGGCGTCCTAACCACAGCCAGAACGACGACATCCAATGCAGTTCACAGCAACGACTACCACTTTATATCTCTTTCGAATGGCCGCAGTGCGCGACTTGGACGAGTTTAAACACGTGACATACCCGCCGCAGCACATGCGTTTATGCATATATTGTAAAACTTTGGATTCACCGTCTGTACTTCGAAGGCGATTAAGTTTCAAATCCGTAAGTCTTGTATTTTGTTTTTATAAATCTTGCCTGGATACTTTTTTGTCACACCTTGTATGTGGTTCCGTAAAGTGTAAAGGCCCCAATTTTCAGGTAGGCCCAGGGAACCCCTCATTTCTAAGCGATAACTCTGGCCATTTCAAAATCATCATTTCACAGAATTTTTACCGAGCATTTGGGCATGAAACGAGTTTTTTCAACTTGGGTTACCCACTTCTTTCATGTGCAATCCAATGCAAGGCCGATCATGCCCAGTTCTGTCGTTTCTAATTTGGACAAAATGAATATTAAGTTGATGCCCCAAACTGCATAGAGTCCGGATTTCTCACCATGTGACTTATGATTGTTCCCCATTTTAAAAAAGACATTACGGAGATGACAATTTGAGACTGAACAACAACTTATTACACCTGCGTAGGGGTGCTTCAATGGCATTTCAAAAGATGAATTCTAGAAGACCTAAAAAAGTGGAACGTTGGAACACATGTATTCAATGCAATGGACAGTATTTCGAAAATGATGACCACTTCCTTGATAATTAAGGTACGCACATTTTACCGGGACGACAATTTGAGACTGATCAACAGCTTATTACAGCTGCGTAGGGGTGCTTCAACAGCATTTCAAAAGATGAATTCCAGAAAACCTAAAAAAAGTGAAAGGAACGTTGGGACACATGTATTCAATGCAATAGACAGTATTTCGAAAATGATGACTACTTCCTTGATAATTAAGGTACGCACATTTTACCGGGACGACAATTTGAGACTGATCAACAGCTTATTACAGCTGCGTAGGGGTGCTTCAACAGCATTTCAAAAGATGAATTCCACAAAACCTAAAAAAAGTGGAAGGAACGTTGGGACACATGTATTCAATGCAATAGACAGTATTTCGAAAATGATGACCACTTCCTTGATAATTAAGGTACGCACATTTTACCGGGATGACAATTTGAGACTGATCAACAGCTTATTACAGCTGCGTAGGGGTGCTTCAACAGCATTTCAAAAGATGAATTCCAGAAGACCTAAAAAAAAGTGGAAGGAACGTTGGGAAACATGTATTCAATGCAATGGACAGTATTTCGAAAACGATGACCACTTCCTTGATAATTACTGTACGCACATTTTACCGGGACGACAATTTGAGACTGATCAACAGCTTATTACAGCTGCGTAGGGGTGCTTCAACAGCATTTCAAAAGATGAATTCCACAAAACCTAAAAAAAGTGGAAGGAACGTTGGGACACATGTATTCAATGCAATAGACAGTATTTCGAAAATGATGACCACTTCCTTGATAATTAAGGTACGCCCATTTTACCGGGACGACAATTTGAGACTGATCAACAGCTTATTACAGCTGCGTAGAGGTGCTTCAACAGCATTTCAAAAGAGGAATTCCAGAAAACCTAAAGAAAGTGGAAGGAACGTTGGGAAACATATGTTCAATGCAATGGACAGTATTTCGAAAATGATGACCACTTCCTTGATAATTACTGTACGCACATTTTACCGGGACGACAATTTGAGACTGATCACCAGCTTATTACAGCTGCGTAGGGGTGCTTCAACAGCATTTCAAAAGATGAATTCCACAAAACCTAAAAAAGTGGAAGGAACGTTGGGACACATGTATCCAATGCAATAGACAGTATTTCGAAAATGATGACCACTTCCTTGATAATTAAGGTACGCACATTTTACCGGGACGACAATTTGAGACTGATCAACAGCTTATTACAGCTGCGTAGGGGTGCTTCAACAGCATTTCAAAAGATGAATTCCAGAAAACCTAAAAAAAGTGAAAGGAACGTTGGGACACATGTATTCAATGCAATAGACAGTATTTCGAAAATGATGACTATTTCCTTGATAATTAAGGTACGCACATTTTACCGGGACGACAATTTGAGACTGATCAACAGCTTATTACAGCTGCGTAGGGGTGCTTCAACAGCATTTCAAAAGATGAATTCCACAAAACCTAAAAAAAGTGGAAGGAACGTTGGGACACATGTATTCAATGCAATAGACAGTATTTCGAAAATGATGACCACTTCCTTGATAATTAAGGTACGCACATTTTACCGGGATGACAATTTGAGACTGATCAACAGCTTATTACAGCTGCGTAGGGGTGCTTCAACAGCATTTCAAAAGATGAATTCCAGAAGACCTAAAAAAAGTGGAAGGAACGTTGGGAAACATGTATTTAATGCAATGCAATGGACAGTATTTCGAAAACGATGACCACTTCCTTGATAATTACTGTACGCACATTTTACCGGGACGACAATTTGAGACTGATCAACAGCTTATTACAGCTGCGTAGGGGTGCTTCAACAGCATTTCAAAAGATGAATTCCACAAAACCTAAAAAAAGTGGAAGGAACGTTGGGACACATGTATTCAATGCAATAGACAGTATTTCGAAAATGATGACCACTTCCTTGATAATTAAGGTACGCACATTTTACCGGGACGACAATTTGAGACTGATCAACAGCTTATTACAGCTGCGTAGAGGTGCTTCAACAGCATTTCAAAAGATGAATTCCAGAAGACCTAAAAAAAGTGGAAGGAACGTTGGGAAACATGTATTCAATGCAATGGACAGTATTTCGAAAATGATGACCACTTCCTTGATAATTACTGTACGCACATTTTACCGGGACGACAATTTGAGACTGATCAACAGCTTATTACAGCTGCGTAGGGGTGCTTCAACAGCATTTCAAAAGATGAATTCCACAAAACCTAAAAAAGTGGAAGGAACGTTGGGACACATGTATTCAATGCAATAGACAGTATTTCGAAAATGATGACCACTTCCTTGATAATTAAGGTACGCACATTTTACCGGGACGACAATTTGAGACTGATCAACAGCTTATTACAGCTGCGTAGAGGTGCTTCAACAGCATTTCAAAAGATGAATTCCAGAAGACCTAAAAAAAGTGGAAGGAACGTTGGAACACATGTATTCAATGCAATGGACAGTATTTCGAAAATGATGACCACTTCCTTGATAATTACGGTACGCACATTTTACCGGGACGACAATTTGAGACTGATCAACAGCTTATTACAGCTGCGTAGAGGTGCTTCAACAGCATTTCAAAAGATAAGAATTCCAGAAAACCTAAAAAAAGTGGAAGGAACGTTGGAACACATGTATTCAATGCAATGGACAGTATTTCGAAAATGATGACCACTTCCTTGATAATTACGGTACGCACATTTTACCGGGACGACAATTTGAGACTGATCAACAGCTTATTACAGCTGCGTAGGGGTGCTTCAACAGCATTTCAAAAGATGAATTCCAGAAGACCTAAAAAAAGTGGAAGGAACGTTGGAACACATGTATTCAATGCAATGGACAGTATTTCGAAAATGATGACCACTTCCTTGATAATTACGGTACGCACATTTTACCGGGACGACAATTTGAGACTGATCAACAGCTTATTACAGCTGCGTAGGGGTGCTTCAACAGCATTTCAAAAGATGAATTCCAGAAGACCTAAAAAAGTGGAAGGAACGTTGGAACACATGTATTCAATGCAATGGACAGTATTTCGAAAATGATGACCACTTCCTTGATAATTACGGTACGCACATTTTACCGGGACGACAATTTGAGACTGATCAACAGCTTATTACAGCTGCGTAGGGGTGCTTCAACAGCATTTCAAAAGATGAATTCCAGAAGACCTAAAAAAAGTGGAAGGAACGTTGGGACACATGTATTCAATGCAATGGACAGTATTTCGAAAATGATGACCACTTCCTTGATAATTACGGTACGCACATTTTACCGGGACGACAATTTGAGACTGATCAACAGCTTATTACAGCTGCGTAGGGGTGCTTCAACAGCATTTCAAAAGATGAATTCCAGAAGACCTAAAAAAAGTGGAAGGAACGTTGGAACACATGTATTCAATGCAATGGACAGTATTTCGAAAATGATGACCACTTCCTTGATAATTACGGTACGCACATTTTACCGGGACGACAATTTGAGACTGATCAACAGCTTATTACAGCTGCGTAGAGGTGCTTCAACAGCATTTCAAAAGATGAATTCCAGAAGACCTAAAAAAAGTGGAAGGAACGTTGGAACACATGTATTCAATGCAATGGACAGTATTTCGAAAATGATGACCACTTCCTTGATAATTACGGTACGCACATTTTACCGGGACGACAATTTGAGACTGATCAACAGCTTATTACAGCTGCGTAGGGGTGCTTCAACAGCATTTCAAAAGATGAATTCCAGAAGACCTAAAAAAAGTGGAAGGAACGTTGGGACACATGTATTCAATGCAATGGACAGTATTTCGAAAATGATGACCACTTCCTTGATAATTAAGGTACGCACATTTTACCGGGACGACAATTTGAGACTGATCAACAGCTTATTACAGCTGCGTAGGGGTGCTTCAACAGCATTTCAAAAGATGAATTCCAGAAAACCTAAAAAAAGTGGAAGGAACGTTGGGACACATGTATTCAATGCAATGGACAGTATTTCGAAAATGATGACCACTTCCTTGATAATTAAGGTACGCACATTTTTCGGGGACTACAATTTGAGACTGATCAACAGCTTATTACAGCTGCGTAGGGGTGCTTCAACAGCATTTCAAAAGATGAATTCCAGAAGACCTAAAAAAGTGGAAGGAACGTTGGAACACATGTATTCAATGCAATGGACAGTATTTCGAAAATGATGACCACTTCCTTGATAATTACGGTACGCACATTTTACCGGGACGACAATTTGAGACTGATCAACAGCTTATTACAGCTGCGTAGGGGTGCTTCAACAGCATTTCAAAAGATGAATTCCAGAAGACCTAAAAAAAGTGGAAGGAACGTTGGAACACATGTATTCAATGCAATGGACAGTATTTCGAAAATGATGACCACTTCCTTGATAATTACGGTACGCACATTTTACCGGGACGACAATTTGAGACTGATCAACAGCTTATTACAGCTGCGTAGGGGTGCTTCAACAGCATTTCAAAAGATGAATTCCAGAAGACCTAAAAAAAGTGGAAGGAACGTTGGAACACATGTATTCAATGCAATGGACAGTATTTCGAAAATGATGACCACTTCCTTGATAATTACGGTACGCACATTTTACCGGGACGACAATTTGAGACTGATCAACAGCTTATTACAGCTGCGTAGGGGTGCTTCAACAGCATTTCAAAAGATGAATTCCAGAAGACCTAAAAAAGTGGAAGGAACGTTGGAACACATGTATTCAATGCAATGGACAGTATTTCGAAAATGATGACCACTTCCTTGATAATTACGGTACGCACATTTTACCGGGACGACAATTTGAGACTGATCAACAGCTTATTACAGCTGCGTAGGGGTGCTTCAACAGCATTTCAAAAGATGAATTCCAGAAGACCTAAAAAAAGTGGAAGGAACGTTGGAACACATGTATTCAATGCAATGGACAGTATTTCGAAAATGATGACCACTTCCTTGATAATTAAGGTACGCACATTTTACCGGGACGACAATTTGAGACTGATCAACAGCTTATTACAGCTGCGTAGGGGTGCTTCAACAGCATTTCAAAAGATGAATTCCAGAAGACCTAAAAAAAGTGGAAGGAACGTTGGGACACATGTATTCAATGCAATGGCCAGTATTTCGAAAAAGATGACCACTTCCTTGATAATTAAGGTACGCACATTTTTCGGGGACTGCAATTTGAGACTGATCAACAGCTTATTACAGCTGCGTAGGGGTGCTTCAACAGCATTTCAAAAGATGAATTCCAGAAAACCTAAAAAAAGTGGAAGGAACGTTGGGACACATGTATTCAATGCAATGGCCAGTATTTCGAAAATGATGACCACTACCTTGATAATTAAGGAATGCACATTTCACGGGGAGACAATTTGAGACTGATCAACAGCTTATTACAGCTGCGTAGGGGTGCTTCAACAGCATTTCAAAAGATGAATTCCAGAAGACCTAAAAAAAGTGGAAGGAACGTTGGAACACATGTATTCAATGCAATGGACAGTATTTCGAAAATGATGACCACTTCCTTGATAATTAAGGTACGCACATTTTTCGGGGACGACAATTTGAGACTGATCAACAGCTTATTACAGCTGCGTAGGGGTGCTTCAACAGCATTTCAAAAGATGAATTCCAGAAGACCTAAAAAAAGTGGAAGGAACGTTGGAACACATGTATTCAATGCAATGGACAGTATTTCGAAAATGATGACCACTTCCTTGATAATTACGGTACGCACATTTTACCGGGACGACAATTTGAGACTGATCAACAGCTTATTACAGCTGCGTAGGGGTGCTTCAACAGCATTTCAAAAGATGAATTCCAGAAGACCTAAAAAAAGTGGAAGGAACGTTGGAACACATGTATTCAATGCAATGGGCAGTATTTCGAAAATGATGACCACTTCCTTGATAATTACGGTACGCACATTTTACCGGGACGACAATTTGAGACTGATCAACAGCTTATTACAGCTGCGTAGGGGTGCTTCAACAGCATTTCAAAAGATGAATTCCAGAAGACCTAAAAAAAGTGGAAGGAACGTTGGAACACATGTATTCAATGCAATGGACAGTATTTCGAAAATGATGACCACTTCCTTGATAATTAAGGTACGCACATTTTACCGGGACGACAATTTGAGACTGATCAACAGCTTATTACAGCTGCGTAGGGGTGCTTCAACAGCATTTCAAAAGATGAATCCCAGAAGACCTAAAAAAAGTGGAAGGAACGTTGGAACACATGTATTCAATGCAATGGACAGTATTTCGAAAATGATGACCACTTGCTTGATAATTACGGTAGGCACATTTTACCGGGACGACAATTTGAGACTGATCAACAGCTTATTACAGCTGCGTAGGGGTGCTTCAGCAGCATTTCAAAAGATGAATCCCAGAAGACCTAAAAAAAGTGGAAGGAACGTTGGAACACATGTATTCAATGCAATGGACAGTATTTCGAAAATGATGACCACTTTCTTGATAATTACGGTACGCACATTTTACCGGGACGACAATTTGAGACTGATCAACAGCTTATTACAGCTGCGTAGGGGTGCTTCAACAGCATTTCAAAAGATGAATTCCAGAAGACCTAAAAAAAGTAGAAGGAACGTTGGGACACATGTATTCAATGCAATGGGCAGTATTTCGAAAAAGATGACCACTTCTTTGATAATTAAGGTACGCACATTTTTCGGGGACTACAATTTGAGACTGATCAACAGCTTATTACAGCTGCGTAGGGGTGCTTCAACAGCATTTCAAAAGATGAATTCCAGAAAACCTAAAAAAAGTGGAAGGAACGTTGGGACACATGTATTCAATGCAATGGCCAGTATTTCGAAAAAGATGACCACTTCCTTGGTAATTAAGGTACGCACATTTTTCGGGGACTGCAATTTGAGACTGATCAACAGCTTATTACAGCTGCGTAGGGGTGCTTCAACAGCATTTCAAAAGATGAATTCCAGAAAACCTAAAAAAAGTGGAAGGAACGTTGGGACACATGTATTCAATGCAATGGCCAGTATTTCGAAAATGATGACCACTACCTTGATAATTAAGGAATGCACATTTCACGGGGAGACAATTTAAGACTGATCAACAGCTTATTACAGCTGCGTAGGGGTGCTTCAACAGCATTTCAAAAGATGAATTCCAGAAGACCTATAAAAAGTGGAAGGAACGTTGGAACACATGTATTCAATGCAATGGGCAGTATTTCGAAAATGATGACCACTTCCTTGATAATTAAGGTACGCAAATTTTTCGGGGGACTACAATTTGAGACTGATCAACAGCTTATTACAGCTGCGTAGGGGTGCTTCAACAGCATTTCAAAAGATGAATTCCAGAAGACCTAAAAAAGTGGAAGGAACGTTGGAACACATGTATTCAATGCAATGGCCAGTATTTCGAAAATGATGACCACTACCTTGATAATTACGGTACGCACATTTTACCGGGAACGACAATTTGAGACTGATCAACAGCTTATTACAGCTGCGTAGGGGTGCTTCAACAGCATTTCAAAAGATGAATTCCAGAAGGCCTAAAAAAAGTGGAAGGAACGTTGGAACACATGTATTCAATGCAATGGGCAGTATTTCGAAAATGATGACCACTTCCTTGATAATTACGGTACGCACATTTTACCGGGACGACAATTTGAGACTGATCAACAGCTTATTACAGCTGCGTAGAGGTGCTTCAACAGCATTTCAAAAGATGAATTCCAGAAGACCTAAAAAAAGTGGAAGGAACGTTGGAACACATGTATTTAATGCAATGGACGGTATTTCGAAAATGATGACCACTTCCTTGATAATTACGGTACGCACATTTTACCGGGACGACTATTTGAGACTGATCAACAGCTTATTACAGCTGCGTAGGGGTGCTTCAAAAGCATTTCAAAAGATGAATCCCAGAAGACCTAAAAAAAGTGGAAGGAACGTTGGGACGCATGTATTCAATGCAATGGCCAGTATTTCGAAAAAGATGACCACTTCCTTGGTAATTAAGGTACGCACATTTTTCGGGGACTGCAATTTGAGACTGATCAACAGCTTATTACAGCTGCGTAGGGGTGCTTCAACAGCATTTCAAAAGATGAATTCCAGAAAACCTAAAAAAAGTGGAAGGAACGTTGGGACACATGTATTCAATGCAATGGCCAGTATTTCGAAAATGATGACCACTACCTTGATAATTAAGGAATGCACATTTCACGGGGAGACAATTTAAGACTGATCAACAGCTTATTACAGCTGCGTAGGGGTGCTTCAACAGCATTTCAAAAGATGAATTCCAGAAGACCTATAAAAAGTGGAAGGAACGTTGGAACACATGTATTCAATGCAATGGACAGTATTTCGAAAATGATGACCACTTCCTTGATAATTAAGGTACGCACATTTTTCGGGGACTACAATTTGAGACTGATCAACAGCTTATTACAGCTGCGTAGGGGTGCTTCAACAGCATTTCAAAAGATGAATTCCAGAAGACCTAAAAAAAGTGGAAGGAACGTTGGAACACATGTATTCAATGCAATGGCCAGTATTTCGAAAATGATGACCACTACCTTGATAATTACGGTACGCACATTTTACCGGGACGACAATTTGAGACTGATCAACAGCTTATTACAGCTGCGTAGGGGTGCTTCAACAGCATTTCAAAAGATGAATTCCAGAAGACCTAAAAAAAGTGGAAGGAACGTTGGAACACATGTATTCAATGCAATGGGCAGTATTTCGAAAATGATGACCACTTCCTTGATAATTACGGTACGCACATTTTACCGGGACGACAATTTGAGATTGATCAACAGCTTATTACAGCTGCGTAGAGGTGCTTCAACAGCATTTCAAAAGATGAATTCCAGAAGACCTAAAAAAAGTGGAAGGAACGTTGGAACACATGTATTTAATGCAATGGACGGTATTTCGAAAATGATGACCACTTCCTTGATAATTACGGTACGCACATTTTACCGGGACGACTATTTGAGACTGTTCAACAGCTTATTACAGCTGCGTAGGGGTGCTTCAAAAGCATTTCAAAAGATGAATCCCAGAAGACCTAAAAAAAGTGGAAGGAACGTTGGGACGCATGTATTCAATGCAATGGACAGTATTTCGAAAAAGATGGCCACTTCCTTGATAATTAAGGTACGCATATTTTTCGGGGACTACAATTTGAGACTGATCAACAGCTTATTACAGCTGCTTAGGGGTGCTTCAACAGCATTTCAAAAGATTCCAGAAAGCCTAAAAAAAGTGGAAGGAACGTTGGGACACATGTATTCAATGCAATGGCCAGTATTTCGAAAATGATGACCACTACCTTGATAATTAAGGAATGCACATTTCACGGGGAGACAATTTAAGACTGATCAATAACTAATTACAGCTGCGTAGTGGGTGCTTCAACAGCATTTCGAAAGATGAATTCCAGAAGACCTTAAAAAAGTGGGGTAAACGTTAGGACACCTGTATTCGACGCAATGGACAGTATTTCGAAAAAGATGACCACATCCTTGATAACTAAGGTAAGCATAATTAAAAAAAAAAAGGTTCTCTGTTGTTTTGGGCCAACCCTTGTATTTATTGTAATTCTATTTTGAAAATGGGATAAATCTTAGAAGATATTTCTTTTCTTCAGGAAAAGGAAAATCTGTTGCCGCATCCTTATAAAAGAAACTGCAGGGATTATGCCGACGATTGGGTGAAAAATGGAAGGAAAGGACCCAGAAGTCAAATGGTAAGATTCAAAACCAGAAAGAAGAAACATGGGGAACGGGGACGGGTTATAAAATAAATCTGTGGCAACGAAAAAATGCTGAAATGAGCAGAATCACCTTGACAGAAAGAAACACACTATGTTAACAAAAGTATTTGGATACTTCCACATATGAAAACGGGCGTTTGTTTTCCAGAACCGGTACTCACGCTAGGGGCGAGTTGGTGTTGTATGTAACGGGGAGCATCGGAAGCGCTTGGGCCAAATGGAGCTGAAATCACTGACTTTGAAAAGGCATGGGTATTTGGACACCACCTGAATAAGTCATCAGTGCGTAACATCGCTACCCTTCTGGATTCCCAAAATTCATCATCTGCTTCCCTCTGATATTTTCCGTCGATGAGAAGTAATAGATAGTGTTACTTCAGCTGAATCGTTGCGCGAAAAGTATAGCTTACCGCAAAAAGTAGAAAAAGCACACACGTCCTCCCCACAAACCTGGCCGGTGACCTCGCACATGCCACTGGAAAGCTATTTTCATCAAAACAGTCTGTCGGAAACTGTATTCTCATGGTTATCATGCTGAGTCAGCTGCGCATAAGCTGTACTTGACTGTCCTGATACAACAACTTCAATGAATGAACTGCAATCACTGCCAAGTAAACTGCAATCACTGCCAAGTAAACTGCAATCAGTGCCAGATGAACTTCAATCAATGCCAAATGAACTGTAATTAATGTCTGATGAACTGCAATCAATGCCAAGTGAACTGCACTCAATGCCTGAGGCACAGTAATCAATGTCTGATGAACTGCAATCAATACCAGATGGACTGCAATCAATGCCTGAGGAACTGCAATCAATGCCAGATGAACTACATTCATACCAAATAAACTACAATCACTGCCTAAGAAACTGCAATCAATGTCAGATGAACTGCGATCAATACCAGATAAACAGCAATCAATGCCTGAGGAACTGTAATCACTGCCTGAGGAACTGGAATTAATGCCAGATGAACTGCGATCAATGCCAGATAAATTGCAATCAGTGCTTGAGGAACTGTTATCAATGACAGATGAACTACAATCAATGCCAGATTAACTGCAATCAATGCCAGACGAATTCCACTCAATGCCAGATGAACTGTTTTTAATACCAGATGAACGCAATCAATGCCAGGTGAACTGTAATCAATGCTAGATGAACTGCAATCAACGCCTCATGAACGACAATCAATGCCACATGAACTGCAATCGATGTCACATGAATTGCGATCAATGCCAGATGAACTGTAACCATGCCATGTGAACTGCAATCGATGTCACATGGACTGCGATCAATGCCAGATGAACTGCAATCAATGCCACATGAACTGCAATCAATGCCACATGAGCTGCATTCAATGTCAGATGAACTGCAATCAATGCCAGATGAACTGTTTTCAATGCCAGGTGAACTGCAATCAATGCCACATGAACGGCAATCAATGCCAGGTGAACCGGAATTACTGACTATGAAAAATTTATGAAAATTCGGAAGTTAAAGATAACGGGAACTTTTAAAAATGAAAATTTCGTTAAAAGATGGATACTAACCGGCAACTTTGCTGCACATTATTTTCAGGAATTTTTCATGAATTCACACCACTTATTTTTTACAGTGTACTTTTCTGTGGTTATTAATATTTGCAAAGTTCTTAAACAGCTACTTTTCGATTTGGAACAATTCATTGCTTCAACTTAAAAACTCAGGAACAAGTGGTAAACAACTTTATTTAAGACATTAATCAAGCTATTCTTCCATGTAACGTAACCGCAGAAATTTGAAAATTTCATCTTCCTGAAACGGAAATCGAATCTGCTGACTCAGATAAGCATCAGTTGTTTGAATCTCAATTGTTAGTGCACCTGTTAGCATACTCGAGCGCAAATCGGAAGATGCGGGTTGATTCCCGTTCAAGAACGATTAAAATTTCAAATTTCTACTGTTACGTTACATGGCACAACAGCTTGACTTATGTCCGTATTAATTAGTCCATATGTTTTTTTTTTTTTTTTTTTTTTTTTTGAGATTTAACGACCACCGTGAGCAACTCAATGGGCTATAAGCAGTCGCCCGTCCCTAATTTAGAGTCACTGGTTCCAGGGAAGGGAGAGAGCCAGTGCCGTAAGACAAACACAACATCCATGCCTCACCGGGATTCGAACCCGGACCCCTTCCGACGAATGATCAGAGGCCAACGCCTTAGACCACTGCGCCACCGGGGCGGCCCATATGTTTCGAGCTTGAACTTTACGCGGGTGGCCTAGTGGTCCGCGTTCGTGACTGTCACGGAAAAACCTCAGCTTCGATCCCGGGGCGGACCGAACGTTCGAACCACTAAACATCCACCGTATGTCGGACGGGCACGTTAAGCACGTCAGACCCCGTGTACACTGAGAAAAAAAGTTTGTTTGAAACAACAACAACAACAAAAAAAAAATGCCGCCCGGTGGCGCAGTGGTCTAAGGCGCTGGCCTCTGATCATTCTTCCGTAAGGGGTCCGGGTTCGAATCCCGGTCAGGCATGGATGTTGTGTTTGTCTTACGGCACTGGCTCTCTCCCTTCCCTGGAACCAGTGACCCTAAATTAGGGACGGGCGACTGCTTATAGCCCATTGAGTTGCTCACGGTGGTCGTTCAACCTCCAATAAAAAAAAACAAAAAAAAAAAAAAAAAAAAAAAAAAAAACAAATTAGTTTTGTTGAGCTGTTTTGCCGATTTATTTTGTTGCTTTAGCCAAACTCCCATCGAAATTGTTTTGTTGACAGCACAAAATTATTTCGTTGGCTATATTTTGTTAATTCAACTATATGGAGGTGGCATCGACTTTACGCCAAAGCGCATGTGATTACTAGCTACTACATACGGGCACTACCAGACTACCACAGACCAGAAGAATCTCGTTTTGCGCTTAAGATTTCGTTTTGAAAAATTTGCACATGAGGTAAAATGATAAGAGCCCGGTGTCGCAGTGGTCTAAGCAATGGCTTCTGATCATTCGTCCGAAAAGGGGTCAGTTTCCGAATCCCGGGGAGGCATGGATGTTGTGTTTGCCTTAAGGCACTGGCTCTCTCCCTTCCCTGGAACCAGTGTCCCTGAATTAGGGATGGGCGACTGCTTATAGCCCAGTGAGTTGCTCACGCAGGTAGTTTTTTTTTTTTATTGGAGGTTTAACGACCACCGTGAGCAACTCAATGGGCTATAAGCAGTCGCTCGTCCCTATTTTAGGGTCACTGGTTCCAGGGAAGGGAAAGAGCCAGTGCCGTAAGACAAGCACAACATCCATGCCTCACCGGGATCCGAACCCGGAACCCTTACGGACGAATGGTCAGAGGCCATCGCTTAGACCACTGCGCCACCGGGGCGGGGCGGCTCACGCAGGTCGCTGAGGTGGACGTCAAGTAATTTTGCTTCCTATAATTCCAATGGAAAAACCATTGTACAAATTTCTTTCACAATTAGTGTGTTCCCAAGGATAAAAATTTGAACATCGATTAAAATAACTTCATATTATAACTTAGAATACTTAATATTTTCTAAAACATAACCATAATTATATTAAAAATCAATAACTTTTCCATTGGTGGTGTTGAAATCAGAAAAAAGATGGCGCGACCTGTACTTTGATGACGTCAGTAGACAAACAAATGTCGGATTGTATAAAAATACGACTATGTTTTAGAAAACATGAAGTATTCCAAGTTATAAAATAAAGCTATTTTAATCGATGTTCAAATTTTCATTCCTGGGAACGCATTAATTGTGAAGAAAATGTGTACATACAGATGTTTTTCCATTGGAAGTATAGGAAGCAAAATTACTTGACGTCCACCTTAAACCTCCAATCAAAAAAATATATAAAAATGATAGGAATTTTAATATATGTATAGAGCTGGATTTCATATATAAGCTATATATACAGGGTGTTTCAAAATTCGTGCGGCAACCAAAGATTGCATGGTGTACCCTGAAACTTTTTTTTTTTTTTTTTTTTTTGGTTGGAGGTTTAACGACCACCGTGAGCAACTCAATGGGCTATAAGCAGTCGCCCGTCCCTAATTTAGGGTCACTGGTTCCAGGGAAGGGAGAGAGCCAGTGCCGTAAGACAAACACAACATCCATGCCTCACCGGGATACGAACCCGGACCCCTTTCGGACGAATAATCAGAGGCCATCGTTTAGACCACTGCGCCACCGGGGCGGCATACCCTGAAACATACAGAACGTTAAAAAAAATATTACGATTCTTTTTTTTTTTTTTTTTTTTTTGTCTAACAAAATATTTTAATAATTTGTTTCATCAAAAAACTAAGGAAAACATGTAAAAATAAATCGGATTTAGAAACATGTTACTAAACTGAAGGTCTCAGGTTCGGATCTGCTCGGTGAAAAGTTTTTTCGCTGGCTCTGAAAAAAATTTAGTGTGACGTATCACCGTCCAAATTCATTTAAACACCACTAGAAAATAAATACCGCGCGTAAAAATATTGACGGTGAAAAAAATGGCGGATAGCCCCGAAAAAAAAAAAATGTCTGACACCCCGGGTCGAAGGGCACCGCCTAAAATGGCTCCAACGGCGAAGTGTTGCCATCAGAAAAAAGTTTAGGGACAAAGTGGGCCACCTACGTAAATTTACATTTTGTTTGAGCAAGAAATTAATGTGTCACGGTAACAATATGTTTGGTCGCAGCAATAAAATGTTTCATCACGATAACAATACATACTGTTGGATCAAACAAATTCCTCAAAATCGACCGAGGCATTTTGTTAAATGAACAAAACATTTTGTCATGATAGCAATAAATTTTGTAAAATCAACAATAATTTTTTTTTTGATTGGAGGTTTAACGACCACCGTGAGCAACTCAACGGGCTATAAGTAGTCGCCCGTCCCTAATTTAGGGTCACTGGTTCCTGGGAAGGGAGAGAGCCAGTGCCGTAAGACAAACACAACATCCATGCCTGACCGGGATTCGAACCCGGACCCCTTACGGACGAATGATCATAGGCCAACGCCTTAGACCACTGCGCCACCGGGGCGGCAACAATAATTTTCAGCAAAATAGATTTGTAAATTCAACAAACATTTTTGTTCACTGCATATCGCCAAAATGTTTTTAGTTGATTCAACAATTTTTTTGCTGAATTAATAAAACGTTTTTCTCAGTGTACTCCCCCCAGTAATAAATAAGGGCGTCTTCCTCCCCCTTTCTACTTTGCTTCCGTGTCATTTTCCTATCGGGCACTCTAGCCCAAATCTCCTAGCTTCCTATTTCTAAGGGTTGTTTAAGACCTGGGATCAGACACTCCCTTCCTAAAATCCTCTTCGTATGACGTGAACTTGAACTTTACTTAATGTTTGAAAAATGTTCATTGGCTTGTATTGCTGTTTAGTTTAAATTGCGAAAGAAATAACTAAATTGAATGTGATAACCAGACAATTTCTTTTCAATGCCAGATGTGCAAGGAATTGTGCGACATGGAGTATGCTCTACTGGCCTGTAACAACTGCACCGACAAATTCATCGACTACCCGAGAGAGGAGGATGCCTGCATTGTAGGTAAGAATGTTGAAAACTATCACATACACTGTAAATAAAATTTTGAAACTCACGGGTAACTTTCGTGAATTAACGAAGCATATTTCTGATACAACCTTCTCCGTGAAAAGACGGAAAGAAATCTGGACATCACAGATTTTTCGTAACACGGGAAAATTCTGAATTTTCAGAAACCTCTGCGCACTTCCTTTCGTATATTAACGAAAAATCTCCGTTCTCACTTTTTCGATATCCGTATGACGAGAAAATTACCGGTACTTTTTTTTTTTTTTTGAGTGGAGGTTTAACGACCACCGTGAGCAACTCAATGGGCTATAAGCAGTCGCCCGTCCCTAATTTAGGGTCACTGGTTCCAGGGAAGGGAGAGAGACAGTGCCGTAAGACAAACACAACATCCATGTCTGACCGGGATTCGAACCCGGACCCCTTTCGGACGAATGATCAGAGGCCATCGCTTAGACCACTGCGCCACCGGGGCGGCAAATTACTGGTAATAGGAGCGATTTGTGATAATACTGTAGGTTTGATTATCTTATAAGTTGCAATCGTCTGTTGAATTTTGAAGTTCTGCAGCGATATCGGATATTGTGGATAGCATATCACATGGAGTTTATTTATTGCAGCTCAGGATATTTCTTCTCCTATTTGGTGCACCAGCTAATTATTATTTTGGGTCGTTTCATAATTATTGGCCGATTCGGACACAAAGAAACAAACAGCAGTAACAGACCACGAAATACATTTTATTCCGAAAAATATCTGCCCTCGGCAGCAATACACTGTGCCCAACGTGTTTTCAGTGAGAAAAGTGCCATGGTGGCAGAGACTGGAATCACAGTGGTCCAAGAAATCGCTAACGGCATGAATCACAGCATCCTTGTTAGCGAGCCATTTGCCTCTGAAGAAGTGATCCAAATGGCGAAACATGTGAATGTCTGATGGGGCCCATCAGGTGAATTAACAGGGTGAGAGAGGACCTGGTAGCCCAAGGCGTTGAATTTTCGCATGCTTCCAATAGACACATGTGGTCGTGTGCCATCCTGAAGCAATATGGGACCCAAACGATTGACGAACGATGGTTATTCACAGCATAATTTCTGGTGACATTCGTCCAGCTGACGGCAGTACACGTCCGTTGTAATTGTTTGACCTCGCGACAAAAACTCGTAATGAACCAGTGTCGGCAGTCCACCGCACAAAGATCAGAATCTTTTGTGGGTGCAACTCGGGTTTGGACATGTGTTTGGGTGGTTCCTCTTTATTGAGCCACTGCGCTCTGTTCGCTTCCTGTCTTCATAAAGCAATCATTTTTCATCAACGGTAAGGATTCCATGCAGAAAAGGAGCGCTAGACTCACGTGTTTGGAGGGCAGTGCATGTTTCCAGACGCCGTATCTGCTGGTGTTCGGTGAGTTCGTACAGAACCCAGGTATCCAGTTCTTTAACTTTGCCCAAAGTTGACAGGTGTCTGGAAACTATCGCTGATGATACGATAAGTTCAACACTGAGCTCACATACTGTTGACTTTGGCTTTTCTTCCACTTTCCGCCTTTACTGTACCGTGTCACACACAACCAGACGAACGGCTCCTGGCTTATGCTCGATGGCAACGTCACCGGCACGGAACTTGGAAAAGAGCCTACACCGCCCCGGTGGCGCAGTGGTCTAAGGCGCTGGCCTCTGATCATTCGTCCGTAAAGGGTCCGGATTCGAATCCCGATGAGGCATGGCTGTTGTGTTTGTCTTACGGCACTGGCTCTCTCCCTTCCCTGGAACCAGTGACCCTAAATTAGGGAAGGGCGACTGTTTATAGCCCATTGAGTTGCTCACGGTGGTCGTTAAACCTCCAATCAAAAAAAAAAAAAAAAAAAGAGCCTACAGACAGTTCTGTCACTCGTCATGTCGACATCCCACGCTCAACTGTCGTTTGCGGCCGTTTCGGACACATTCCGGCCAAGTTTGAATTCGTGCAAAATCCCTAATCGCACGTCGGGTTGCTCCATCACGTCCCCAACTGCTGAGATATGTCTGACTACCGTTTCGTACACGTGGACTGAACCGATTCCCTTTGCAGGGGTGTTTGGTAGTTTCTACTACGAGGCGTCCCTTGTAACCGGCTATGGAAATTCGCCTTGCCGGCATCGGTCAATAATTATGCAACGACCCAATATATTGCGTTACTGTAAAAAATCGGGTACTTAACTTATTGAACATATGATTATACGATGTCTGTGTATCAGTCTTTGGACAACTTAAGACAAAAGCTATTATGGCTATCAAGAGTGAATTTTATATTTAGTTGTGTGTGTGTGTGTGTGTGTGTGTGTGTGTGTGTGTGTGTGTGTGTGTGTGTGAAATAATACTATAAAAAATTATATTTCATTTTTTTAAAGATAACTGAAAGTCATTCTCAGTTTAAAAAATCAAGTTGCAAAGCATTTTATTGCTTTGAAAAATCCCCATGAAAAATGCTTTAATTTGAGAAAAGTCCTCCTACAGAAAAAAAATATTACAAATCTATTCACAAAAATAATAAGCTCCAACAGAAAGCATACATACATACATACATATTACTAAGCTGTTCTCTGATATTCAGAGGTTGGCTCCACAAAGAAATACAAAGTACCAGATAACTTTTACTTACTGTTACCGTATCCAACTTCTCCATTGACAGCGATCTTGACATACAACTCGGGCTTCATTGCTATCCATCACACGCCGTACACAAGATCTATTAATACACACAATTGACGTGGATTAGGAACATCAAACAGAAGTCATGGCGTTTTCCACGTTTATAAGTGATTCACGAAAAAATTCTCATCGGCCGCCACCAGGAATCGAACCCAGGTCTTCCAGTTACGCGCTGGACATGCTACCACTGCACCACAGCGGCCTCGAATTCTTCAGACTCACATACGACTAACTGCCAAACCACGTGGCAGGTTGCTTCTTGGAGCCCCGCACAATGCTGGAGATTCACCAAAGACGGAAAGCAGCAACTGAACAAATATCCGATCTCGCTGCGGAACTTCAAAATTCAACAGATGATTGAAACTTATTTGTTCAGTTGCTGCTTTCCATCTTTGGTGAATCCCCAGCATTGTGCGGGGCTCCAAGAAGCAACCTGCCATGTGGTTTGGCAGTTAGTCGTATGTGAGTCTTCAGCATTCGAGGCCGCTGTGGTGCAGTGGTAGCATGTCTGGTGCGTGACTGGAAGACCCTGGGTTCGATTCCCGGTGGCGGCCGATGAAAATTTTTCCATGACTCACTTATAAACGTGGAAAGAGCGATGACTACTGTTTGAAGATCTTCTGTACTTCATACTCATAATCTTTTTCTCAGGCAGACACTCCTGAAGCTGATCCTCCCATGACTTCCTTGTTCTTCCTCTACCTTTCCTTCCTGCCACTTGGGCTGAAAAGATTCTCTTCGTAAGCATCTCATCACTCATTTTTTCAACATGGCCAAACCACCGAAGCATATTAGTCTCCACCTTGCTAACAACATTTTCTTTTCATTACACAACTGCAACATATCTTCATTCCTCTCACAATAGGAACGTGTCAGAACAGAAAACAAAATGACCAAATCACTCGCATTGATGATAAAAAACACAATTTCGTCGTCGCTAAATTCGTTTTACGATGTACTTGAGGCAGAATGCCGAGCCTTTGTAGCTCCGAGGTTAAAGGCGCAAGTTGTCTGTTCAGCCATCTGGAACATCGAGGGTTCGATGCTGACCTCACCGGAAGGATCATCCGGGGTAAGGGCTGAAAAGTACAGGTTCGTCGATTTTGCAGAATTTCAGTTTAAATACGGATAAACCTGAAATGGACTTTTCTGAAATAAACGGAATTTCTGTCGACGGAAAATCTGTGAAAATACGCAAGTTAAAATAAACGCGCACTTTCAAAAACGGAAATTTCTGAAAAAGACGGACACCTACCGGCAACTTTGATGCGCGTTACTTTCAGAAAGACGGACACCTACCGGCAACTTTGATGCGCGTTACTTTCAGAATGACGGACACTTACCGGCAACTTTGATGCACGTTACTTTCAGAATAACGGACACTTACCGGAAACTTTGATGCACGTTACTTTCAGAGAGACGGACACCTACCGGAAACTTTGATGCACGTTACTTTCAGAAAGACGGACACTTACCGTCAACTTTGATGCACGTTACTTTCAGAAAGACGGACACTTACCGTCAACTTTGATGCACGTTACTTTCAGAAAGACGGACACCTACCGGCAACTTTGATGCACGTTACTTTCAGAATAACGGACACTTACCGGCAACTTTGATGCACGTTACTTTCAGAAAGACGGACACCTACCGGCAACTTTGATGCACGTTACTTTCAGAAAGACGGACACCTACCGGAAACTTTAATGCACATCATTTTCAGGAATTTTCCCTGAATTCACACCACTTATTAGGAAAGAATAAAAAAAGCCTATTTGACATACTGCAAGCTTTCAGGAATACATAACAGCAAGTTGGAAAATACGCTATGTAAGAAAACAAAAATCTGAAGATTTGCTACATCAAAAAGAATCGCTTGTTGAAATGAAGCGAAAAACAAAGTCTGAATAAAAGGAGTCGTAAGTTATGCAAAGTAAGGGGGGAAATGGTGACATATAAAGAAGTTTAACGAAATTTCAAAAAACAGATGAAGCAAAATAGGGGAAATTGGAAAGAATACGTTTGTTAGAAAGAAATGAAAAAAACTAAGGTCTGAATAAAAGTAGTCATACGTTTGGCAAAGTAAGAGGGAAAATGTTGACATATTGAGAAGTTTAACTAAATTTCAAAAATAAAAGAAGAGAAATGTGGGAAATCGGGAAGAAAACATTTGTTAGAAAGAAATGAGAAAATAGTCTGAATAAAAGTAGTCGTAAGTTTGGAAAAGGAGGAAATAAAATGTTGTCATATTGAAAAGTTCAATGAAATTTCTAAACAGATTAAGTTAAATAGGGGAAATTGGGAAGAAAACGTTTGTTAGAATGACATGCGAAATAAAGTAAGAAAATATTGCTTCAATAGAATTTTAACTGGGAAGGATCTGTAGAGTTTGTGAACACACATGAAAAATTAGCATGAAGTCATTTCTGCTTCATTTCACAAAAACTTTGTTAAAGTCCAATAATTACTGCGAACAGGAACGAAATAGTTTCTAAAGAGGCATTTCCTCGTCTCATGACCTTGAATAAAATTGAAGGGAGGAAAAAGAAAAGTTCTCCAGAAAATGCATTAAATCTACGCGAAATAAAATCCCTCAAAACATACGAAAATATATATAAAACTACACGAAGAAATAGCGTAAAAGTAATTTAAAAAACAGAGGGAATACATAGTACACGAAAACATTACGACTGAAAAAATATTGAAGGAGCGAAAGATTTAGAATTAACATGTCTACATTTCCGCTTGATTTACTAAAATTTTGTCAAAGTCCAATAATTACTGCGAACAGGAATGAAATCGTTTTTAAAGAAGCATTTCCTCGTCTCATGGCCTGGAATAAAATTGAAGGGAGGAAAAAGAAAAGTTCCCCAGAAAATTTATTACATCTACGCGAAAAAACTCCCTCAAAACATACCAAAAATTTATATAAAACTACACGAAGAAATAGCGTAAAAGTAATAAAAAAAAAAAAAAAAAAAAAAAAAAAGAAGGAATACATAATACACGAAAATTATTTGACCACCCGACCATTTTTGAAACCAAATCATCGTGAGTTCGAACCCCGCTGAGGGCATCAGAGTTTATTCCTTTGGAAAAAAATTCCCTGGCGTCGTGACGTAAAAATTTCTTCCGGGGGAAAATGGCGTCGAAGAGTGGGGGAAAATTCCGCTTGAAAACCACCGGAATAAATTAAAAAAACTCCCAACGAACCCCACTCCGGAGTTGCCATCACTCAAAATCAAAGATCCATCGAAATAATAAAGTTCCAAGAAGGTCAGCAGCATCGCCGTAATATATATATATGTACACTGCTGGACAATTGCTAAGGACGGATCATAAACGGCTATATAGCGCATAAAAAATTAAGTGTGGTTGGATGCCAAGTGAAATAAAATAATGTCAGAATGCCAGGACATTACAAGAAAGACAATTTATTGTGCTCTGAAATCCAGAAGGCTTTGGAACGTGTTCAAGGATAAACAGGCCATTTTGTGCAGAATACGTAAACGTGAAAAAAATGCAATTACCGTCCGCAGGCGTTCCGGCGTAATATGTCAATACGGGATATGGCCACCATGGAGGGCGATGCAAGATTCCCCACGTCGTGTCATGCTTTGCACAACATTATCAAGCAGCTGTTGGGGTAATTTATCCCATTCCTCTGTCAGTGCACGGATGAGGGTGTCCTTGTTTATTGGAGGGCATTGGCGACCAGCAAGACTCCTCCCTAAAGCATCCCACACATTTTCAATGGGATTCAGATCTGGAGAACGTGCTGGTCATACGAGGTGTTGAATATCCTTGCTCTCAAGACACTCCTGGACAGCGACTGTTCGATGACATGTTCCGTTGTCGTCCATGAAAATGAATCTATCACCGACAGCAGCACGGAACATGCGAACATGAGGTAGCAGAACATCATTAATGTATCGTTGGCCAGTCATAGTCCCAGATGGAAGCACATAGAGGGACGTACGGCCATTGATCATGATACCAGCCCATACCATGACACCACATGTCGGATATCGGTCCCTTTCCTGTATGTTTGCTGGACAATATGCAGTACCACTATCACGCCAGATCAGTTGTCGTCGACAATCAGACGATAGAATGTATCTACTCTCATCTGAGAAGAGGACAGCAGACCAGTCGTTATCAGTCTAATTGCGATGTTGATGGCACCATTGCAAACGGGCGGTACGGTGACGTCTGCACAATGGGATGCACACAACAGGACGGCGGGCGTATAGTCCTCCTTCATGCAAATGTCTGGCGACAGTTTTTCGGGAGATCCGCTTGCCAGTAGCAGCCATAAACTGATTTGCTACCTCACTAGCTGTGCTGCGCCGGTGTCTTTTTGTTGATAGCACTATGTACCGATCTTCTGTAGGTGTCGTACTGCGAACACGACCTCCCCCGTGACGTTTGCTACACTCTTCATTTGTTTGAAATGATTTCCAAAGCCTTGAAACAACACTGTGGCTGACGTCGAACTCCCTAGCAACATCTGTTATTTTTCGCCCTTCTTCAATTTTGCCAATATTACGGCCACGCGTAAAGTCATGTAGGTGATGTCGGGAAGACATAGTGAAAATTGCAAGTTCGTCAATTGATTCTTTCCCTTTCAACTTTGCGTTTGAACAACAACGGTCAATACGCGTCAAATCCTTTATATCTCTTATCAGCGCTATGACGTCACGAACAAGTTCGGCAATCCAAAATTTGCATATGCAGAACACGTCTTACTCTATCCCGCACGTATGCTTATTTCCACATTTTGCTGCCTTCCATTTTATGGTTGCTATCGTTGCTATTATCATCCGACCTTAGCAATTGTCCGGCAGTGTATATATATATATTGGAAGGGAGAAAAACTAAGAATTATCATTTCCGCTTCATCTCTCCCAAAATTTGACAAAGTCCAATAAATCTCCCGAGAAAACAATAAAGTTCCATAAAGCACCACAAGGGGGCAGCATATCGAGTTGACATCTCCCTATGTCCACCCCCTTTTCCCACTCAGTCGTTGCCATTCCTCAAAGATCCATTGAAATAATAAAGTTCCAAAAAGCACCGCAAGTGCGTAGCACATCAGCATCGACCTAACACACTAGCGCCACCTACATCCTCACCCCTTCCACGCCCCCTCGTCGTCCTGTTGGTTGCATCATTTCACGCCCCCTCATCCTTCTGCTGGGTGCCCCAGGACACGCCCCGCATCCTGCTGCTAGAAGGATGCATCCATGATGATCATATGATCAAATGATCATATGTAGAGGATTTTAGGAAGGGAGTGCCTGACCCCAGGTCTTAAACAATCCTTAGAAACAGGAAACTATGAGATTTGGGCTAGAGTGCCCGATAGGAAAGTGACACGGAAACGAAGTAGAAAGGGGAGGAAGACGCCCTTATTTATTACCGGGGGCCAGTACCCGGGGTCCGACGGCTTAACGTGCCCATCCGACACACGGCGGATATTTAGTGGATCGAGCGTTCGTACCTGTCTGGGATCGAACCTGTGGTCCTTTCCGTGGCAGTCCCGAACGTTGCCCACTATGCCACCCGCGGCCCGAATGCATCCATGGGGGTTTCCCGGTCCTTTTATACTACTGATACATGTTCAAGCTGACCGAAAAAAGGAAAATCGCTTTGTGCAAGTTCCGATTTGTCAGGTGGATGTGGAATAACTTCAAACTTCAGGTTTTGAATTTTCTCAATTGTTACAACCGTTGTTGTGTGTGGGTGTGCGGGTGGGTGCGCGCGCGCGTGTGTGTGTGTGTGTGTGTGTGAGAGAGAGAGAGAGAGAGAGAGAGAGAGAGAGAGAGAGAGAGAGAGAGAAAGAGAGAGAGAGAGAGAGAGAGAAGCATTGTCTTGGTTCAAAATGAACAATTTTTGACAGCAATTATCTTCTTTTTTGTGAATTGAAAGTTTCGTTTTGTGTTTTAGCATTAGATGACTATATCAGTCACACCATTTACGGTAAACGGCAGGTCTTCTGGAATGAGAAAGTTTACAAGATGGACAGGGTCTTGAATTGGAAATGTTTAATGGAACCTTGAATAAGTTACGTCTGTCACATTTGTTTCAAACGATTCAACACTTATTAGTTATTACAATAGTAATATTTTCGTCCATACAATTATTTTCCACAAGATTCAACGCTTATTACCAAAGTATAGTTTTCTGTTCCGCGGTCAGTGACTAGGGGGAAATTTTGATGGATTCTTTTTAATCTGCTAAAGGCAAATAGCAAATCAAAATAAAACAAGATTTTATGTTCAAAAAACGAATGCCATTAATGTATTTCATCACCATTTTTCTGTTTTTCTAGATTGGAGTTATTGCGATGACAGTTTTCCTGCTGATAAATTGTTTGAATGCATGCCAGACTGTAGGGAAGATTGCGTGTGAGTATGATTAACTTTTGTTTTTAGTTGCTTTCTCTATATAAACCTGAGTTCATTCTCTTTCAGCGTTTTCAACTTCAACGTTATATCTTCTCTCTCGCAGAAAGAGGTTGGCAACACTTTTGAGGTCAGAGAGCATGATGTATGCATGTTGACAACTAAGAACTAAAGTCCATAAAGTAAGGATACATAGAGAAGACACTAGCTGTATTGAGCTGAAACTCATGACGTCATGCAGTCGACTGCAGCGCACCAATAACCTACAACAGAACTACCGTTGATTGACAGCTGGGCTTCCCAGGAATCACCGCGAACCACATGAGTCCATTTGAGCTTTGACCTCCCAGCACAGTGGAAGACGACGTATACGACATATACCTATCATTTTCCGGATTATCTTCGGCTTGCATCTTCCAGTTTCCTGTAGCATTCTAATAAGTGGCATTGTTCTTGCTTATTCCTCACTGATCGTTTACTTTTCCTTTGTAAAATCCATTACTTAGGTTTTTACGTGCTTTTGTTGCACATTTCGTTCACGCATACTTTGTCATTGTTTTATTTACAATACAGCTTTACTTCAATTCTGATTTGTATTCCATTGTCATCTGTTTCGATATCTATGTTTTTGGCTTCAATATCTATGGATATTTGTATTTCGTTATTGACATCTTTCCCATGCCTCACTTGGCTAAGATTGGGACAGCAGTTGAGGACAAAGGTAGTGGTGGCGCAGAGAAGCTGCTCCTCACCACCCCAGCACTGGGTTGGGGTTGCCATAGCAATCACTGCCGACGGGATGGAATCCCGTCAGTTTGATTCTGTTGTAGGTCGATGAGGGCGCCACGTTCTATGGGAGTAGTTTCCACGGGCTTCCATGTCTGTTTCCGCTCTATATATCCTTTACTTTATGCTAGAGTCATATTGGGTTGGTGCGAATAAAATGTCCTGCGCGAACGAGCAGTAGAGACAGGCCCCCTCCACAGCGGAATGGAACCACCCATGGGTATTGCGGGTAAAGTCTAAGCTGTTGACTCTTCCTGGACTTGCAGGGATATACGGAACTCTCTCGAAATTAAAGTAGTGAAGGCGTTGCGAGAGCAATCCCACCAAGATCCGGCAGTCCTTCACCCTGACAGGATCGGTCCAGAGACCATAAGAGATCAGCTGCCCCAACGGGATCTGCACTTCCAACCCCTTTACCATAGCCCGTATGTGGGACGTGCTAACGGGCGGGGGCTATAATTTTCCGTCTGGCTGAGAGATTTATTTGCCAGCGCGACTGTGTGTGAGGTCGAAGCCCTTTATTGTTTCCTGGATAAAGTACAAACTCGCATATATGCACTGGGGGTCCCGTGCAATGGGAAAACTCCTTTATTTTCACGAGCCCCCTCACATAGATAGAACGAAAATTATCTACAAAGTATTTACACCGCAGCATTTGGGCCTCGTGCTGCGGAAACGACCTTGGGCTGGGTCGCTTTTACACGACTTCTGTCTTCATCCATCTTGCATGATTTCTTCCTGCCTCGCGACGAAATCTTTGCCCAGCTCGGAAAGTTTCTGTCGCGCCTTGGGGAGCGCAAGCACAATCGAGAGGTACGTCACAGAGTTAGTAAAAATTGCTGGCACGTGTGTGAAGGACGTGAGTACAGGCGTGGTTTGTGTGGACGTAACATGGCTGGCAAAAAAAAAAACATGCTGACGTGGGATTTGAAAGTCATCTTCCTGTATGAATTTAAACTGGGACATTCTGCAGGAATTGCCGCTCGAAGCGTTAACAAAGCGTTTGGAGGGAACACAGCCAACAAACGAAACATTCGGCGATGGTTTGTGAAGTTTCCAAGCGGAGATACGGACCTGCAAAACGTGGTCACTGATCCGTTGCTGTTTCTGACGATGTTCTGTTACGTGTGATTGAAGCGGAACCCCGAAAAACATGTCGTGAGATAGCGGCACAGGTAAGTATACACCACACGATAGTTGTCCGGCGTCCGGCTGCCCTGGGTAAAGTAAAAAATCTGGATATGTGGCTGCCGCATGAGTTGACAACTGCCAACAAGACTTGGCGTTTGGAAATCTGCAATTCGCTACTTACCAATAATAAACAGGAGCCCCTACTGCATGGAATCGTAACCCACGACGAGAAGTGGATCCTTTATGATAATCGGAAACGATCTGCACAGTGGTTAAGCAAGGCACAGCCTGCTGGACGGCATCCTAAGCCACGCCCACACACTAAGAAGATGATGTTCCTTTCCTGGTGGTACACAGCCATGATAATACATCTGTGTTTTTAGGCAAGGGACCAAACCATCACTGCAGAACGTTATTATGCTGAATTACAGCAGATGCACTGGACATTGTACCAACCGGCTTTGGTCAACAGACATTGTGTTCTTGTGCTCCAGGACAGCGCCCACTCTGATGGCGCACAAAGGACGATGCTGACACTAAGTGCCTTGGGCTATGAAGCACTGCCTCGTCCTGCATATTTTCCGGACTTGTCTACGACAGACTATCATCTGTTTCGTCGCTTGGATCACTTCCTGTCCGAGAAACAGTTCACGACAGAAAACGAGGTTCAACATGCAGTTGATGGATTCTTCTGGTCCTAGCCACAAGACTTTTTTCGTTCCGGAATCATGGACTTGCCGGACAGATGTCATCTACGTGTCGATGCCGAGGGGGATTATTTTACCTAGGTAAGTTGTCCTACTCTTTCGTTCTCGCCGTCCATGTGTGCCGGTCCTTTGCCGGACATTTCCTTCACACCAACCCAATACAGTGTTGAAGCAGCAGCCAAAAACTGTGGTGGTGGAAGATGTGCTAAGCCGAAGCTCTGTTTATTTTAAGTTTGCGTATTGGAGTAATCAAGTTTTCTGCTTACTAACTCACATTAGTCAATGCTGAAAGATTAGAACTATGGGGATTTTATCCTCACGTAGTATTTTGGAATGTTCGAACAAAGTGCTCACACGATCAGTGGCGTACTCAGGAATTTCTGTTGGTGGGGGCTATATACACTGCTGGCCACCCAAAATGCAACAGCAAGAAGGAAGCATCCGATTGGCTTGAAATTAGCAGCATGCGTCGCCCGCGAAAGAATATACAAACGATTAGCATTGCAGGACATATGCAAATCATGCGCGCCCGGCACGCCACCGAGAAGCACTATAAGAAGGGTGCACAGGAGGCGGGGTGTAAGTAGTGGAAGTGTGTTGTGCTGCCGGACCTGTGCATGGGAAGCTTCTTGATGCCTCGTCGTAGAATACGGCAGTCATTCCAAAACGTTTCGGGGTTCGACAGAAGACAAATAGTGGCTTATCGCGACAGCGGTTTATCGTACCGAGACATCGGCGCCCGTGTGGGACAACATTCAGCCACATTGAGGCGAGTATGGATTCAGTGGGTGCAGGAGAGACGGACGGACCAACGTGAGCGATTGCAGCAGCCGCAGCACACCACCGAACCAGAGTACGGGCATGTTGCGCTGCGGGCATTGACGGCTCGCACCGCCACATCATCACGAACGTTAGCGCAGGAATTAGGGTGTGTTGCGATGTACCGTTCGACGTCGTCTGCAGGAGCGGGGATTTGTCACACGGCGCCCATTGCTCAGATTACCATTGACGTTACACCACCGGCGAGTGCGGCGGCAGTGGACCGTTGAACGCCGCACCTGGACTACGGAATGGCACGACATTGTGTTCTCCGACGAATCCCGCTTCTGCTTGCAACACCACGATGGTCGGATCCGCGTATGGCGGCACCGCGGCGAGAGACTGTATGACGCCTGCATTATGCATCGCCATACCGGTCCGTCCCCTGGCGTTATGGCTTGGGGCGCAATTGGATATGACACCCGCACCCCTCTGGTACGCATCGCCGGTACACTCAACAGCCACCGCTACATCTCAGACGTTTTGGAGCCTGTAGTCCTCCCCTACCTGCAGGAACTTCCAGTGGCCACGTTTCAACAGGACAATGCGCGCCCGCACGTGGCACGCATCGTGCAACAATTCTTCACGGCCCACCGGGTGTCACTGCTGCCGTGGCCCGCGTGTTCTCCCGATATGTCGCCCATCGAACACGTCTGGTCGCTGATCGCCAACCGAGTGGCCCGGCAAGCACCACCCGCGCCTACGCTTGATGAACTGTGACAACGTGTGGAAGCAGCCTGGACCGACATACCCCAAGCCCACATCCAAAGCCTCTTTCGTTCGATGCCGCGGCGTGTAGCGGCCGTTATTGCCCGCCATGGGGGGCCACACGAACTATTGATGTCTGCGTGTTCCGCAAGTCGCACGGGCCTGTAAGCTCAATCGTTTCATCTTCGTATCTGTTGTTATGTGTCCAGTAAATCTGGCTTTGCTATCTCGTGTCCTTCTTGGGTGTTGCATTTTGGGTGGCCAGCAGTGTAGTAAAGAACGTTAGTCACGTTACTTTTTGATACCGCTTCCTAATCGGCCACTGCATTGTTTCATACTTCTCAGAGAAGTGTGTTATTCTTCCAATGATTAAAACCCTTTGCATGTACAGAATTTTCCTTTCTCTACGTAACATAGAGAAAGGAATTTTTTTTCACCATTTACTTTGATGGATTTTATTATCACATTAAATAGCTATGATACGTATACAGAGTATTATAGTTCATTCGTATGAAAATTAGTAACAAGAAATTATAAACAATTATTATAATCAAAATAAAAATGAATATATTGAAAGCTAAGAACTATATGAAAACAATATTGATGCGGTATTTTGCCGAGCTAGGTTATGCATTCCAACTCTCGCCACCAATTTATGCGGTGTCGTGATCCCACCGCGGGCCACCAATTAATGCGTGTCCGAGCGGTTTTGTTTATTACGTGTGGCTCGGTGTTTGTACCGTCCGGGAGCTGGTTTGGTTAGGCGAGCACGACTGTTAGTCAGTCGGAATTTTGACACCGGAGCCTATAGAAAATAGAGAGTAAGAGTTAAACACTCAAGCATTTTTATTATTTTCGGAACCTTTTGGCCGATGTGTTGCCGCCGGCTTTACAGACAGGAGTTCGTCTCTTCTTCTCCTTAAAGAGTTAAAGTCTGCACTAGAGTATGAGAAACAGTCTTTCACCACTAGGCATACCAGAGTTCCTAAAGTTTGGGATCCGCAGATACAGTCTAACGTGTCTAATTCGAACGTTTTTAATTCAAATTCTTGGTTAGTTCGAATTTTTCATTTGGTCCCTTGAATTTTATATATCATCATCATCATCATCATTGTCAACCATTATCAATCCACTGCTGGACGAAGGTCTCCCCAAGTTTCCTCCACAACGGTCTGTCTTGTGCCAGTCTCCTCCATGTCACCCCTGCATACTTTCGAATTTCATCCACCCTTCTCCCATGTGGTCTTCTTCTGGGTCTTTCCCTGTCCCTTGGAATCCAATCTAAAATTTCGGCTGTCCATCGATGATCTGTCCTTCTGGCAGTATGTCCAGCCCATTGCCATTTCAGGGATTTAACTCT
The DNA here is from genome assembly GCA_039090855.1 of Macrothele yani. NCBI lineage: Eukaryota > Metazoa > Arthropoda > Arachnida > Araneae > Macrothelidae > Macrothele > Macrothele yani. Next base: position 114,638,508 of record CM076999.1, on the reverse strand, counting down.
GATCATGATGTCTTCCACTCTTGTCATTTTTCGGATCCACGAGTTCTTCTTCTTATCTCTCCTGGTTACACCAAGTATGCACCTCTCCATGCTACTTTGAGTTGTCTGCAGCCTTTGTATGTCTCTTTTAGTTAAGGTCCACGTCTCTGCACCATACGTAAGCACTGGAAGGATGCATTGATCAAACACTTTTCTTTTAAGACATAATGGCATACTGCTCTTGAAAATTATGCTGTTTCTTCCAAAAGCTCTCCAGGCAAGTTTTGTACGCCGATTAATTTCTTCATCAATGTGACCCTCACTTGATATCTGCTGTCCAAGATAAACGTACGTGTCTGTTATCTCCAGCTTTTCTCCATCAATCGATAAATCTTCATTTCTTGTAAAAGCATTGAACATCACTTTTGTCTTCTGAAAGTTCATTTTTAAATCCACTTCTTTACTCTTGTCAGCAAGTTCCTGGATCATACTCTGCAGCTCTGATGGGCTAGTTGCAAAAATGACTACGTCATCAGCAAAACGAAGGTGAGTTAGATAATCTCCATTAATCTTTATCCCCTTGTTTTCCCAGCTCAGTGACTGAAAAACACCCTCCAATGTGCCATTAAAGAGCTTCGGAGATATGGTGTCACCTTGTCTCACTCCCTTTCCAATTTTTATGTGTGTTGTATTTTCAAACAGCCTAATCTTTGCACTTGCATTTTCATAGATGTTATTAATAATATTAATGTATGCATCTTCAATACCGCAGGTTTTCAGAGCCATTGTAACTGCTGATGGTTTCACCGAATCAAAGGCTTTTTCATAATCGATAAAAGCCATGCACAATGGAAGTTCATATTCCCTCGCTCTTTCAATTAGTTCTCTCAGCACATGGATATGATCTATTGTGCTGTAGCCACTCCTGAATCCAGCTTGTTCTCTCGGTTGAGCCATGTCCAGTGTTACCTTCAAGCGGTGTGAAAGAACTTTAGTGAAGATTTTATAAACTACTGATAGGAGGCTGATAGGTCTGTAGTTTCCGAGATCCTCAATGTCACCTTTCTTATGTAGCAGGATCATTGTAGCGGTGTTCCAATCCTCAGGAATCTTTCCTTCATTAAGGCATCGAGTGAAAATTTGGGCGAGTACTGTTTCGATTTCTCCACTTGCTTCTTGTATGATGTCTACAGTAATTCCATCTTCTCCTGGAGCTTTTCCCCGCTTCATGTTCTTGATTGCATGTGCAACTTCTGCTGGAAGGACTGGAGGAACTCTGGTACTGGTATCTTTCATGATGTCTGGAGTGCATGTATCATCCCTTTCATATAATTTGGAGTAGAAATCTTTCACTCTTGTCAAAATTTCGCCTCTATTTCTTGTTACAGAACCATCTTCTTTTCTCAGTGCCATAATCTGTTTTCTTCCCTTACTGAGATGTCCCTTTGCAATCTTTAGGCTTTGGTTGTTTTCAATTGCTTTCCTCACTAGTTCACAGTTGAATTTTCCTTACGTCTTCAGTGATACTTTTTCGTACTGTCTTGCATAGCTCTATATACTCCACTTTGGAAGTCACATCTTCTTTAGTTGTCCTCATCACTCTTCTTTTTTGCATCAACATTTTGGTTTTTCCTGATAATTTGTTCACATGCAATTTGTTCTTAGACCCAGCTAATTTTGTTGCTTAATTCGAACTTATATATAAATAATGTTAAAAAACGCCCTTTAATTCGAACTTTTTTTTTGTTTGATTCAAAGAAAATCCCATTTTCGTAATCTCGTATTTTCAACAATTACCTTTTAAAATGGCTACTTACTCTTCTGGATGAAGCAAAAAGTTAAACCTGAAACTATAGCCAACTGCTTTGGAAAAGCAGGCTCCCAGCACTCCGATGATGAGTCTCAACTACATCAAGGTATTGGTGGCGAGGAGATCATAACCACTGTGGAGTACTGGGAAGACGTAGGCCGTGGTGTACCGTATGAGGCTTTTGTGAGCGTTGATGACAATTTAGCTGTTTGTGGTGAGCTCACAGATTATGAGATCTTGGCTCATGCTGTGAATAAGAAGACCTTCTGTGTATCTTCAGATGAAGAACTGGAACGAATTTCCTGAAGAGCGCCTTCCAAATTCAGTAGGGGCCTTGGTTCACCTCCAACAGTTAAGGAAGTTTGTTGAGGGACAGCAGAATGTAAGTGACTCTCTATTTCATTCACTCGATGTACTTGAGGAATTTACCCCTACCCATAACATAAATTCTAAGAAGCAGACCAAAATTTCCCGTTTTTTTTTACAAAAAAATTGTAAATTTACCCTACTGTACTTTTTTTTTTTTTTGCATGTTATGAATAAATATGTTGTTTTTTACAGTATGTGAATGTGCCCATATTCAAACTTGCCTAATTCGAATTTGTCGATAATTCGAATTATTTTTGTGGTCCCTTCAGCTTGGAATTATCCAAGTTTCATTGTATTTAGTCCGCCGAACTATGCAAAATAATAACAATAAAGAAAAAGTACTCGCATATAGCTTGCGGGGTATGGATAATCCAAGGTATAAGAATGGCTTGTCTCACCGAATCCGCAAATCGTCGTTAAATTGACGCTTTCACTACACACACCGACGCAGGTGACACGGAGAAGGCTTTCAGTAACCTTTCACCTATATGACATACGGGAGGATGGTCACTCCCTTCGTTTCGCTTTCCTCCATGAGCGAACCAACTTTCTTTTCGCGCGCCGTGACCCGGCGGAGGTGGATGGCTGCAGGATGGACGGGAATTAGCATTCTTTGACCCCGCAGAGGGATCCGTTCTCAGCTTGGCGTGTGCAGCGGCTGGCGGTGTCTCGGGGGTCAGCGACCTCCACTCCTCTTCGGCTGAGAGAAGAAACTCTTCCGTATCTGTACTCCTAGGCGGGATGAGGATTCCTTCATTTGGAGTGCCAGACGTCCATTCCTAATTTCTTGCTAGCACTTTGCTATGGATTCACTCCACGGCCGAGAGATTGGCTGGTGCTGTATATACTATGAGAGGCACTTCCGGCGAGCTAAGCACTCTGACGACGACTTATGACCCCTGCAAACAGATTGCATGGCTTCTTTATCCAGCGGTCGAATCGCTATTCCGGGCGGCCTCCTTCTGATTCCGCTGGCGCCCTCAAAAATTTCGGTGGTCTTACCACAGCCACATAGTACGCCTAGGCTTTTCTTTATTACCCGTACCCAAATCGTCTGACCACTGCGAAGCGTGCACCGTCGCTATTTCTTTCTCCGGGACGTCAGCCCCTTGCCCGTCTTACCACCGCGCACTGCAAAAACCAACTGAACTATATCTAGTCTGCCCCTTCTCGAAGGCAAACAAAAATTGCCACTTTCCGTTGTCAACATCTTCGCCTTGTTCTTTCTCTGTCAACCTCTTAGCCTTACTCTTCCCTTTTCGTACAGAGCGCTTATCGCCGGCTCTAGTCTGCCATCGTTACTGACCTCCGACCCACTAAATCCATAATTTGAGCGTCTCTTAAAAGCTTTTTGGGGTAAATCGCATAACAGAAGGCATATTTATGAGGATCTGGATGCTGATTTTCGCCGAACTGGGTGGTATCCTCGTTGCTAGGTGGGCTTTCCAGAGGCAACCTTACAATTTCTTTGTTTCCACCCAGCAAAAGCGAATTACCAGACTTCTCCAATTAAGCGTACTAATTTTTCAGGTTCATTTTGTAATAGGCCAAATATTTAATTAAAACATTTTCATAATTTAGTCATGCTCATAGAGCCAGTCCTCCCTTTTATAATTAATTAATTTAGAGCCCAAATTTTCGTATCAATATATAACAGTTTACATTAAATATCAAACAAAATTTTTTTCAATATTTACTTTTATGGATTTTATACTCACATTAAATAGATATGATACATATAGAAAGCATTACACAGGGTGATTCGTAAAGAAGTATACAGTTTCAACACACTATAAAACAAGAACAATGTAAGATATTTTCTGTTACCTGTAACAGAATTGTAGGGGAATGTTTCAAGTTTTTTAGAGACAGTCACAGATGTTCGATGTGTGCACCCTTAGTCACACGACACACATCTAGCCGGTGATCCATTTCCGCCCAAACGCGAGGTAAGATATCCGAATCAAGTGCAGTGATAGTGGCTGTGATTTTGCAACAGCTGCATTTTGTATGGAATCATTTTCAACTGCTTTCTCAAAATTCTCCAGACAGTGGGCTGTGAAATCTGCACTTCACGACTCACCCTCCGCGTTGATTTTCCCAGGCTTCGTTGAATGGCCGTGCAAACACTATCGACGACTTCTTCCGATACACGCGGTCGTCCAGGACTACTAATTTTGCACCAACATCCCGTAATTTCAAATTTTTTATGCCAATCCTAGATAGATTTTCTGGTTGGAGGTTTTTTCCCGAATAGTGATCGAAAATGCCGTTTCACAACAGTTACAGATTCCGTTTTGCTCAATTCAAGAACACAAAACGCCTTCTCCACTGCAGACGCTGCCATTTTGACTGACTAGTCATGTGACACGCGCGCTATCACCTACGTCACTTCCCTTAGTAGCAGGACACAAACTTTATGAGTACATCTACCTAACGGTTCGCAGTTGAGGTCCGTGTCTTCAACTGTTACTGTTTTACAGCATCTGGAAACTGTATACTTCTTTATGAATCACCCTGTAGTTCATTCGTATGAAAATTAGCAATATGAATTTATAAACATATAATATAATCAAAATAAAAAATGAGTGTATTGAAAGCTAAGAACTATATGAAAAAAATGCATAAGATGTATTTCAAAACATTTAAAGATTTTGTAAAACTTTGATTTATGTCATAGTAATGCACGTCCATGAATCGTGGAGAAAGTGAACTAACACATAAAAGTATTAAAACGCTCTTTAAAATTCATTTCTTCGTTTTACTTTAAGTAGCATTTAAAATCATTGTAATTTAATCCAAAAACTTAAACAGGAAAAAATATCGCATGCAAGCAATATCCTCTGAACTTTTTTTGTTCCAAGTAACAAAAACTCTACCAAAACAGAAAATTTCCACAGTATTCCATCCGTCCTGAGGACGAAATGAATTTCTCCAATGATCGAAACCCTTTGCATGTACAGAATTTTCCTTTCTCTATGTAACATTTCTCCTCCACATTCTGCTGTCTTTTTTAAAATGTAATTTGCCTGTTTGATAAGCAAATAATGTGCTTATAAGCAAGAGTCTGTTTCTTAGCAAGACTTTTTTTTTCTTTTTAGAAAGTATAAGTTTTTCTACAGAGTTGATGAAAGACCACTGGATGATCAGAAAGTAAGTATCATACGTAATTTATTGAATTCTGAGAACTGTGCAAAGTTGCAAGAATAAATTCAGTTATTTTATACATGAAGAGATTTTACTTATAATACATAGGTTAATCGAGAACGGTCCCCTATCATTTTATCCGTGTTCATTTCGTCCACGTTCACTTGGTCCAGTTCATTTCGTCTACGTTCACTTCGTCCACGTTTACTTGATCCAACTCATTTCGTCCAGGTTCATTTGGTCCAGTTCATTTTGTCCACGTTCACTTCGTCTAGTTTATTTCGTCCACGTTCACTTGATCCAATTCATTTCGTTCTCATTCACTTGATCAAGTTCACTTCGTGCACGTTCAGTTGGTCCAGTTCATTTCGTCCACGTTCACTTCGTCCAGTTTTTTTGTCCACTTTCACTTCGTCCAGTTCATTTCGTCCACGTTCATTTGGTCCAGTTCATTTCGTCCACTTTCACTTCGTCTAATTCATTTCGTCCAAGTTCACTCGATCCAATTCATTTGTCCACTTTCACTTCATCCAGTTCATTTCGTCCACGTTCACTAGATCCAATTCATTTCGTTCTCATTCACTTGATCAAGTTCACTTCGTGCACGTTCAGTTTGTCCAGTTCATTTCGTCCACGTTCTCTTGGTATAGTTCTTTTTGTCCACTTTCACTTCGCCCAGTTCATTTCGTCCACTTTCATTTGGTACAGTTCATTTCGTCCACGCTCACTTCACTTGGTCCTGTTCATTTCGTTTACGTTCACTTGGTCCAGCTCGTTTTGTCCACTTTCACTTCGTCCAGTTCATTTCGTCCACGTTCACTTGATCCAGCTCATTTCGTCCACGTTCATTTGGTCTAGTTCGTTTTGTCCACGTTCACTTCGTCCAGTTGATTTCGTCCACGTTCACTTGATCCAATTCATTTCGTTCTCATTCACTTGATCAAGTTCACTTCGTGCACGTTCAGTTGGTCCAGTTCATTTCGTCCACGTTCACTTCGTCCAGTTCTTTTTGTCCACTTTCACTTCGTCCAGTTCATTTCGTCCACGTTCATTTGGTCCAGTTCATTTCGTCCACTTTCACTTCGTCTACGTTTACTTGATCCAACTCATTTCGTCCAGGTTCATTTGGTCCAGTTCATTTTGTCCACGTTCACTTCGTCTAGTTTATTTCGTCCACGTTCACTTCATCCAATTCATTTCGTTCTCATTCACTTGATCAAGTTCACTTCGTGCACGTTCAGTTGGTCCAGTTCATTTCGTACACATTCACTTCGTCCAGTTCTTTTTGTCCACTTTCACTTCGTCCAGTTCATTTCGTCCACGTTCATTTGGTCCAGTTCAATTCGTCCACTTTCACTTCGTCTAATTCATTTCGTCCAAGTTCACTCGATCCAGTTCATTTGTCCACTTTCACTTCATCCAGTTCATTTCGTCCACGTTCACTAGATCCAATTCATTTCGTTCTCATTCACTTGATCAAGTTCACTTCGTGCACGTTCAGTTGGTCCAGTTCATTTCGTCCAAGTTCTCTTGGTATAGTTCTTTTTGTCACCTTTCACTTCGCCCAGTTCATTTCGTCCACTTTCACTTCGCCCAGTTCATTTCGTCCACTTTCACTTCGCCCAGTTCATTTCGTCCACTTTCACTTCGCCCAGTTCATTTCGTCCACTTTCATTTGGTACAGTTCATTTCGTCCACGCTCACTTGGTCCTGTTCATTTCGTTTACGTTCACTTGGTTCAGCTCGTTTTGTCCACTTTCACTTCGTCCAGTTCATTTCGTCCACGTTCACTTGATCCAGCTCATTTCGTCCACGTTCATTTGGTCCAGTTCGTTTTGTCCACGTTCACTTCGCCCAGTTGATTTCGTCCACGTTCACTTGATCCAATTCATTTCGTTCTCATTCACTTGATCAAGTTCACTTCGTGCACGTTCAGTTGGTCCAGTTCATTTCGTCCACGTTCACTTCGTCCAGTTCTTTTTGTCCACTTTCACTTCGTCCAGTTCATTTCGTCCACGTTCATTTGGTCCAGTTCATTTCGTCCACTTTCACTTCGTCTACGTTTACTTGATCCAACTCATTTCGTCCAGGTTCATTTGGTCCAGTTCATTTTGTCCACGTTCACTTCGTCTAGTTTATTTCGTCCACGTTCACTTGATCCAATTCATTTCGTTCTCATTCACTTGATCAAGTTCACTTCGTGCACGTTCAGTTGGTCCAGTTCATTTCGTCCAAGTTCACTTCGTCCAGTTCTTTTTGTCCACTTTCACTTCGTCCAGTTCATTTCGTCTACGTTCATTTGGTCCAGTTCAATTCGTCCACTTTCACTTCGTCTAATTCATTTCGTCCAAGTTCACTCGATCCAGTTCATTTGTCCACTTTCACTTCATCCAGTTCATTTCGTCCACGTTCACTAGATCCAATTCATTTCGTTCTCATTCACTTGATCAAGTTCACTTCGTGCACGTTCAGTTGGTCCAGTTCATTTCGTCCACGTTCTCTTGGTATAGTTCTTTTTGTCCACTTTCACTTCGCCCAGTTCATTTCGTCCACTTTCATTTGGTACAGTTCATTTCGTCCACGCTCACTTGGTCCTCTTCATTTCGTTTACGTTCACTTGGTCCAGCTCGTTTTGTCCACTTTCACTTCGTCCAGTTCATTTCGTCCACGTTCACTTGATCCAGCTCATTTCGTCCACGTTCATTTGGTCCAGTTCGTTTTGTCCACGTTCACTTCGTCCAGTTGATTTCGTCCACGTTCACTTGATCCAATTCATTTCGTTCTCATTCACTTGATCAAGTTCACTTCGTGCACGTTCAGTTGGTCCAGTTCATTTCGTCCACGTTCACTTCGTCCAGTTCTTTTTGTCCACTTTCACTTCGTCCAGTTCATTTCGTCCACGTTCATTTGGTCCAGTTCATTTCGTCCACTTTCACTTCGTCTACGTTTACTTGATCCAACTCATTTCGTCCAGGTTCATTTGGTCCAGTTCATTTTGTCCACGTTCACTTCGTCTAGTTTATTTCGTCCACGTTCACTTGATCCAATTCATTTCGTTCTCATTCACTTGATCAAGTTCACTTCGTCCACGTTCACTTCGTCCAGTTCTTTTTGTCCACTTTCACTTCGTCCAGTTCATTTCGTCCACGTTCATTTGGTCCAATTCAATTCGTCCACTTTCACTTCGTCTAATTCATTTCGTCCAAGTTCACTCGATCCAGTTCATTTGTCCACTTTCACTTCATCCAGTTCATTTCGTCCACGTTCACTAGATCCAATTCATTTCGTTCTCATTCACTTGATCAAGTTCACTTCGTGCACGTTCAGTTGGTCCAGTTCATTTCGTCCACGTTCTCTTGGTATAGTTCTTTTTGTCCACTTTCACTTCGTCCAGTTCATTTCGTCCACTTTCATTTGGTACAGTTCATTTCGTCCACGCTCACTTGGTCCTGTTCATTTCGTTTACGTTCACTTGGTCCAGCTCGTTTTGTCCACTTTCACTTCGTCCAGTTCATTTCGTCCACGTTCACTTGATCCAGCTCATTTCGTCCACGTTCATTTGGTCCAGTTCGTTTTGTCCACGTTCACTTCGTCCAGTTGATTTCGTCCACGTTCCCTTGATCCAATTCATTTCGTTCTCATTCACTTGATCAAGTTCACTTCATGCACGTTCAGTTGGTCCACTTTCACTTCGTCTAATTCATTTCGTCCACGTTCACTCGATCCAGTTCATTTGTCCACTTATACTTCATCCAGTTCATTTTGTCCACGTTCACTTGGTCCTGTTCATTTCGTCCACTTTCACTTCGTCCAGTTCATTTCGTCCACGTTCACTTGATCCAGCTTATTTCGTCCACGTTCATTTGGTCCAGTTCGTTTTGTCCACGTTCACTTCGTCCACTTGATTTCTTCCACGTTCACTTGATCCTATTCATTTCTTTCTCGTTCACTTGATCAAGTTCACTTCGTGCACGTTCAGTTGGTCCATTTCATTTCGTCCAGTTTAATTTTGTCCACGTTTACTTCGTCTAATTCATTTCGTCCACGTTCAGTTGATCCAGTTCATTTTTTCCACAGTTCACTTTATCCACCGTTCACTTTTTTTACTGTTCATTTAGCCCCTTGTCCATTTCGTCCACCGTTGACTTTGTCCGTCATTCACTCTTTCCTCATTCATTTCGTCCTCAGAGTGGATGGAATGCCGTGGAAATTTTCTGTTTTGATAAAAATTTTGTTAGGAGGCAGAAAAGAAAAATTCTGCGGACATTATATATACGTTAAGACCACACACCTGTGATGTTGAGATAGAATAAATTACCAACGTTTAATAAATTATTTATTAATTATCTACGTTTAATAAATTAATTTATTAATTATCAACGTTTAATAATTAAAATTTTTATCGGAAAATCCAGGTCCAGCCGTATTAATCCTTCTGTGCAACAACTAAGCTACCTGGACTCTATTACCTACCTGCCAAGTGTTTTCTATCAACTCAAGAACGCGCTCCGGCGGATAAACTTCGATGTTGGAATAAAGTCTCCGGCATCTTTATATACCATGCTTAAGAGAAATAGTGACAAGCCCCCTTCTTCTAAACGAGGCAGTTATTTATGCCATCCCACTACAATATCCGGACGTCTCCAAACGATACTTCATCGGAATGACAAAGCGTTCGTTCAGAATTAGACTCAACGAACATAAAAGAGACGCAAGGGGAGGAAAAGTAAAACGGCTTTGTCCAGAGAAGTCAAGTTCAAATCCGCTGATCCTACGTGGAATGATATAAAGAAAGTAGCTTCCTACTCCACGTTTAAATCTACTGCCATTCGCGAAACTTTAGAGATCATCACCAACAGTGAGGCTTTAAATGATGGCGTCTCTCTGGAATTGCCACGAGTGTGGTACCAGTTGGTCAAATAATGTTGCATTTTCTCCCACGGTACCACGTGCCCAACCAACATGAATTCTCGTTTCTTTGAATGAATAATCACATTCGCAACCATTCATTTATTGTCCAGTCAAGTTTATTGCCTTGTCTAGTCAAGTCAACAAAATGAACAGCGGAAAAAATGAACGATGGACAAAGTGAGCCGTGGACGAAATGAACGGTGGACAAAGTAAACAGGGGTCTTAATGGATATAGCTGACAGAGTGAATGGTGAACAAAGTGAAGAGCAGACTAAATAAACAGCGGACAAAATGAACGGCGGACAAAGTGAACAGTGGACTAAATTAACAGCTGACAGAGTGAATGGTGGGCAAAGTGAACAGGGGTCTTAATGAATATAGCGGACAGAGTGAATGGTGAACAAAGTGAACAGCGCACTAAATGTACAGCGGACAAAGTAAACGATGGACGAAATTAAGAGTGGAAAGAGTGAATGTGTGACAAAGTGAACAGTAGAGTAAATGAACAGCTGACAAAGTGAATGGGGGACAAAGTGAACAGCGGACTAAATGAACAGCGGACAAAATGAAAGGCCGACAAAGTGAACAGCAGACTAGATGAAAGGCGAAAAAATGAAAGCCCGACAAAGTGAACAGTGGACTAAATCAACAGCGGACAGAGTGAATTGTAGACAAAGTGAACATTGGACTGAATGAACAGCGAACAGAGTGAATGGTAGACAAAGTGAACAACGGACAGAGTAAATGGTGGACAAAGTGAATATCGGACTAAGTGAACAGAGGACAAAATGAATGGAAGAGAAAGTGAACAGTGGACTAAATGACAGCAGACAGAGTGAATGGTGGACAAAGTGAACAGCGGACAAAGTGAACGGTGGACAAAGTGAACAGGAAACTAAATGAACATCGGACAAAGTGAACGGTGGACATAGTGAACAGCGGACAAAGTGAACGGTGGACATAGTGAACAGCGGACAAAGTGAACGGTGGACAAATTGAACAGGAAACTAAATGAACAGCGGACAAAGTGAACGGTGGACATAGTAAACAGCGGACTAAATGAACAGCGGGCAGAGTGGTGAAAAAGTGAACCGTGGGCAAAATGAGCAGTGGACTAAATGACCAGCTGACAATGTCAATGGTGGACGAAGTGAAGAGTGGACTAAATGGCCAGCGGACAAAATGAACGGTGAACAAAGTAAACAGCGGACTAACAGCTGATAGAGTGAACGCTGGACAAAGCGAACAGCGGATTAAATGAAGAGCGGACAAAATGAACAGCAGACAGAGTGAACGGTGGACAAAGTGAACCTTAGATTAAATTAACAGCGAACAGATTGAATGGTGGACAAAGTGAACAGCGGACTAAATGAACAGCGGACAAAGTGAACGGTGGACAAAGTGGACAGTGGACTAAATGAACAGCGGACAAAGAGGACGGTGGACAAAGTGAACCTTGAATTAAATAAACAGCGAACAGACTGAATAGTGGATAAAGTGAACAGCGGACAAAGTGGACAGTGGATAAAGTGAACAGCGGACAAAGTGGACAGTGGACTAAATGAACAGCGGACAAAGAGAGCGGTGGACAAAGTGATCAGCGGACTAAATGAACAGCAGACAGAGTGAACGGTGGACAAAGTGAGCCTTGAATTAAATGAACAGCGGACAAAGTGGACAGTGGACTAAATGAACAGCGGACAAAGTGGACAATGGACTAAATGAACAGCGGACAAAGTGAACGGTGGACAAAGTGAACAGCGGACTAAATGAACAGCAGACAGAGTGAATGGTGGACAAGGTGAATGGTGGACAAAGTGAACAGTGGACTAAATAAACAGCAGACAGAGTGAATGGTGGACTAAATGAACAGCAGACAGAGTGAATGGTGGACTAAATGAACAGCAGACAGAGTGAATGGTGGACAAAGTGAACAGTGGAGTAAATGAACAGCGGAGTAAATGAACAACGGACAGAGTGAATTGTGGAAAAAGTGAACGGCGGACTAAATGAACAGCGGACAGAGTGAACGGTGGACAAAGTGAGCCTTGAATTAAATTAACAGCGGACTAAATGAACAGCGGACAAAGTGAACGGTGGACAAAGTGAACAGCGAACTAAATGAACAGCAGACAGAGTGAATGGTGGACAAAGTGAACAGTAGACTAAATGAACAGCAGACAGAGTTAATGGTGAACAAAGTGAACAGCGGACAGAGCGAAGGGTGGATTTAAAATTTTTCATACTGCTCCCTATTGCATGTAAGCCACAATTTTCCCAAAGGGCATACATCAATCATTTCGATAAAATTTGCCAGTAATCCAAACGCACACGAAATTCAGGGTTTAAAATTTTTACAGAACAAAGTGAACAGTGGACTGAATGAACAGGAAATTTTTAATATCCAGTACCGGGAACTGCAGGTAGGAAATAAACTATATCGACATGTCTTATTATACACTGAAGTGCCAAAAGTCATGTAATACGTACTTAATATCGTGTAGGATCTCCTCTAGACCGGTAGAGTGCAGCAAAACGACGTCCCTTCGATTCCACAAGAGGCCGTCAGACTTCCGGAGAGATGTTGATCCATGCCGTCTGTACTGCCGTCCACAGTTCCCTCGTATTATTAGGTTCAGGATCTTAGGTGCTAACGGACCTTTCCACCACGTCCCATAAATGCTCTGTTGGGTTCATGTCGGTCAAACGTGGTGGCTACGCCATCCGTCGGAACTGTCCAGAATGGTCCTCAAAACAATTTTGGACAACTTAGGCTCGATGACGTGCTGCATTGTCCTCCTGGAAAATCTCATCGTTGTTGGGGTACATGAAGTCAATGAAGGGCTGCAAATGGTCACCCAGCAGAACAACAAAGAGATTACCGGTTAATGACGTGTTTACGAGGACCAGAGGACACAAACCCTGCCACGTAAGGACACCACACACATGTTTGGAACCACCACCAGCTTGCCCAGTGCATTGTTGACAGCTTGGGTCTATGACGTCATGGGGTCTGCGCTACACCCGAACCCTACCATCAGTTTGTAACAACTGTTAGCGTAACTCATCGGACCACGCCAAATGTTGCCAGTCTTCCAGGGACCAATTACCGTGTTCACGAGCCCACGTGAGGTGCTGTGTCTGATGTCGTGGTGTTAACAAAAACACTCTGGTGGGTCTTCTGCTCCCATACCCCACGGACGATAAATTACGCTGCACTGACCTGATGGATGTGTCTCTGGTACCTCCTGCATTGAATGTGGATGTTATTTGATCCAATCACACTTGTCTGTTAACATGGACAATCCTGGTCAGACGCCGCTGGTCAAAGTCGTTTAGCACCCGTGGTCGGCTACTGCGCTGTCCATAGTGGGCGTTAAAGCCTTCCATGAGGTATTTTCGGAACACACATGACGCAGGGGATGACAGTCCACTTTTTGGCTAGATTAATTATCCTTGAGCCAGTGTCGCTTCTTTGCCAACATGGACAATCGTGGTCAGACGCCGCTAGTCACGGTCATTCAGCACCCGTGGTCGACCACTGCACTGTCCACGGTGGATAGCAATGCCTTCCGTGAGGTATTCTCGGTACACGCGTGACACCGTGGATCGAAGAAAGCTGAATGTTCGCACAATTTCGGAAATTAAACGTCCCATCCGTTTGGCTCTCACTACCATGCCTCATTCAAACTCCGATAATTCACGTCGACTCGCCATAATGCTTCTGGCGGTTCTTCAACCTCTCTCTGGAAATTGCACTTCGCAACTGATACAAATCGTGGCGTGCGTCGAATTCTTTATACGGCGGCAACGCCAGTTAAAAATTTGCATACTGCTATCTTATGACTTTTGGTACTAAAGTGTATTAGCATGACTTTTGAAAACTAAAACATGCACCCTCTATGTCCGTCTCCTTAGTACAGGGTGTGCCATATAAAAGAGGCCCCAGTATAATGAACGACAACAGTCAGGCAATGTTACTATACATGGTAAAGAATAGTAGAAATGACAGAAAACAGGAGTAATTTATCTGCGTTTACAACAATTGCTGAGAGTTGTGTTCTCCGACATCAAGACCTTCACACGACGGAGCATGTTGTTCGTAACGCGCCACAACTCATTGGCAGTAATCGGGGATATGGCATCCGTAATGTTCACTTTTAATTCATCAAGGGTGTGTGGATTAGTTGCGTACACTTTCCCTTTCAATGCTTCCCACAGATAAAAGTCACAGGTGGAGAGATCGGGTGATCTGGGTGGCCATAGTACCTTCGATTCAGTTCTGTCCTTCCCAAACACTTCATGCACACTTCACTTCAGTTTTAAGTTCTTGGAGCGCCATAACTTTGTACGGCCGAAAATGGAAATCCACCTTAATTATGCGACGGAATGTCGTGGCAGATATTCCCGTTGCAGACGATAATCGGCGAATCGACTTCCGAAGGCTTTGTAACATTATAGTGCACACATGCTTGAAATTGTCTTCAGTGCGAATTGTCTTGGGTTTGTTTCTTTTCCTGTCGCAAACCGTGCCGGTTTCACGAAATTTCCACACTAACTTCTGTACCACTGATTTCGCCGGTGCTGCACAATGTGGAAAAATTTTCTGTGAAAAACTCATTTAAAACCTTGTATGAGTTATTTCTGAAATATTGTTCCACAATAAAAATCCGCTGTTCCGTACTTAAAACCATTTCCGTTGCTTTGTTCTCTTTTCACTTACACTTATGACCGCATACCTACACTGCTTTGGTTGTGACTAACCACTCCGGAGAGTTCCTTTGCAGCTGTACACGCAGAAACCGGTTAGAAGTGGAACAAAGCGATTTTAACTGGAAACTCGCCAAGCAACTTTAACCCGCCTAACAATGTCTGCCCACGGGGCCTCTTTTATATGGCGCACCCGGTAGTATCGAATCTCTGTCTCTATGTTTTCGATTTGAAAAAATACCCATTGCTTTGGGGAGCCTAAACTGTCAGAAAAAAAATTTGGTCTTTTTCAGTTGCTTAACTTTGGCACAACATGGCGTAAGTGCAGATGTTATTGAATGAAAAAAAATTCTGTAGCATTGCTTCTGAAAATTCATTAAAAACTTTTCTTTTCATATCCTTGTTCAAGAAAACCAATTTTCGTATGCTTTTTACTTTAAACTAGACGAACCCCGTTGAAATCGACGGCAATTTTTTTTTTTTTTTTTTTTTTTTGACGATAATAAAGTGATATGAAACAACAAACGTGAACTTTCTTTGACTGACAAATTCATTCAACCACTTCAGTAAAGTCCAGGTTCGTGATATTTTTTTTTTTTTTTTGTGACTAAAGATTTAACGACCACCGTGAGCAACTCAGTGGGCTATAAGCAGTCCCCCATCCCTAATTTAGGGTCACTGGTTCCAGGGTAGGGAGAGAGCAAGTGGCGTAAGACAAACACAACATCTATGCCTCACCGGGATTCGAAACTCGTCGGTATTGACGAAGTTTTTTTTTTTTCTCCGGTAGACCAAACCCGTCGGAATCGACGATTAGTTTTTTTTTTTTTTTTTTTTTTTTTTTTTGAAAAAAATAAACTCATATGAAACTTTATTTACATCTTTACATAATGGGAAACGTCTTACCTACATGAATAAACTGGATCAAATGAATGTTAAACTGTATATATACATCACACAGTCCAATGGCACAATGTAATCAGGCCTTCGAGTGTTCACTGTTCCGATAAGAACTTTCAAACAAATTCGTGGTAGCGTTGTTTTGCACAACGGCTCGCTGAGAAGAGAGAATTCGGACTTGGGACTACCCGAGTCCCTCGATACTTTCGCCTTCAACAGCGCGCGAGTCAACCGCCGGCGATCGGATGTCAACCGCACGCTTCTCCCACAGACTTTACATGGGAATTTTGCCACCCCACAACGCCCGAACCGTTCCCCAATCTCAGTTTTCTCTTCGACTAACACATCTACATGGTAAGACTTTTATTTTGATACCTCAACCATATCTTTACGTTCAGCCGTTTTCTCACAACTGATCTTACAGTAAAAAACTTGTAGAATTAATATATAAGCTTAGATTATGCAAAGTTTTCCCATCAGGAAAAACTTTGCATGATTTGAGAAAAATCTTTTTTCCTGAGACAGCGTTTATGATTTAAAATACTTTCCATGCAATTTTAAATTTTCATGTCGCAATTTTGCTGCTAGAGAGCAAAAGTTTTCTTTGATATACACTGAAGAGCAATTGAATTACAGACAGCTGGCGTTATGCAAATGTGGTGCTGTGGGCGGCCCTGTAAAGGGAAACGACATGACGTATGCTGCGATCCGACAATATAAGAAGTGATGCGACGGGAATCAGTAAGAGTCGGACGGAGTATGGGTAAGACGAAGGATCTAAGCGCATTTGATCGTGGGCAAATTGTCGGGGCCCGACGAATGGGTCACTCCATCTCGGAAGTCATGCAGGCACTGGGATTTTCACGAGCCACTGTGTCACGGGTGCACCGTGAGTACATCGAAATCCGGTAAAACCATCCCTGCAAGGGCCAACTGCCGTGGACAACAGCGTGTGGATGAGTGGGGTCATCGTCGGTTAGCTCGTATTGTAACAGAGGATAGACTGGCCACAGTGCCAGAAATCACTCTGCAATTTGACGCTGGTGCACAAAAACGTGTAAGCAGCCACACCATCCAGAACCATCTCCTTGCTATGGGGTACAGAAGCCATCGTCACACGAGGGTACTGCCGCTGACCTCACATCACAGGGTACAAAGATTAGCATGGAAGCGGGAACATCGCCACTGGACCCTAGACATGTGGGAAAATGTTGCCTGGACTGATGGGTCGAGATTCACGTTGGTACATGCGGATGGCAGGATACGTGCGGTGCAAACCACATGAAGCGATGGGTCCTTTTTGCCAGCAGGGTACTCTTCAAGCTGGTGGGGGTGGCATTCTCGTCTGGGGACTGTTTACGTGGACTGAAATGGGACTCCTGGTATTTGTGACATCGTCCCTCACAGGTCAATGTTACCGGGATATCCTGGACGACCATTTGCTCCTCTTTGTGCGTCTTCAACATCCCACTGGGAACCTCATCCTGTAACAAGACAATGCACCGTGCCATCGCTCCCGAATTGTATCGTAATGGTTGGATGAACACTTCACCGACGTGACCTCGCTTCCTTGGCCAGCTAGATCACCTGACCTCAATCCCATCGAGCACGTCTGTGATGCCATCGAGAGAGATGACCAGCACCCTCCATCAAATCTTCGTGAACTGCGGGAGCTTGTTCAGGGGTCGTGGATCCGTATGGCTTCCCAACGCTTCCGCGGTGTTTTGTCGAGTCCATGCCGAGACGAATCGCCGACGTCATCAGGGCGAAATGTGGTGCTACACGTTACTAGGCAGGTATCTCTAATTCAATTGCTCTTCGGTGTATAATTGACGCCATTTCTACGATTTTAAAAACTTAACTGAAAAAAATTCCATGCCACTGGAGGGAAAATCACAGCGCCATTCTTGTGCCCCAAAGGTGTGAGGTCATGGCATCTGACCACTGTCCGAGATGGGCATAATCGTGATCTCAAATGAAGCACTGGTGGTCTGATGGCGAGAACCTCATGAAACGATGATGTCGAAAGTGTGGCTAGAACCTCATGAAGGGACTGCGACGCACTACAGAGGCAAAGCACGTGTCAAGACGACAACTCTGCCGTGGTATATTCCGTCCGTGTAGCTTAGTTGGGAGAGCAACTTACTCCGGAGTGAGACGATGCGAGTTCGATTCGCGTCACGGACAAACGTGTGTTTTCACAGCATGACAACGAGAGTGTGGCGAGAGTTTTATGAACCGAAAACGTCGAAAGTCTGGCGAGAACCTTATGAAGCAATGTTCTCGAGAGTGTGGTAAGAACCACATGAAGCGACGTAGCAACCACTTCCTAGAGCAATGAGGTCCAGAGTTTTACGAGAGCCACATGAAGCCGTGACGTCGAGAGTGTCTCGACAACCTCATAAATCTGAGGTCAAGAGTTTTACAAGAATCTTATGAAGAGGTGATGTCGAGAGTGTTTCGAAAATCTCATGAAACGATGACATCGAGAGTTCGACGATCAAATGATCGAAGGTTTAAGCCTCAAATGATTAAATGAAGGTTTAAATCTTAAATGATTAAATGAAGATTTAAGCCTTAAATGATTAAAAGAGGGTTTAAGCCTTAAATGGTTAAATGAAGGTTTAAGTCGTAAATGATGAAATTCAGGTTTAAGCCTTAAATGGTTAAATGTAGGTTTAAGTCGTAACTAATGAAATTCAGGTTTAAGCCTTAGATGATGAAGCATTAAATGATTCAATGAAGGTTTAAGATTTAAACGATTCAATGAAGGTTCAAGCTTTAAATGATTAAATGAAGGTTTAAGCCTTAAATGATTAAATGAAGGTTTAAGCCTTAAATGATGAAATGAAGGTTTACGTTTCAAATGATGAAATGAAGGTTTAAGTCGTAAATGATGAAACGAAGGTTTAAGTCGTAAATGATTAAATGAAGGTTTAAGCCTTAAATTATTAAATGAAGGTTTAAGCCTTAAATAAGGAAATGAAGGTTTAAGCCGTACATGATGAAATTCAGGTTTAAACCTTTAATGATGAAATGTATTGAAAGTTTAAGCCTTAAATAACGAAATGAAGCTTTAAGCTTTAAATGATGAAATGAAGGTTTAAGACTTAAATTATTAATTGGAGGTTTAAGTCTTAAATGAGGAAGTGAAGGTTTTAGTCGTAAATGATTAAATGAAAGTTTAAGCCTTAAATTATTAAATGAAGGTTTAAGCCTTAAATAAGGAAATGAAGGTTTAAGCCGTACATGATGAAATTCAGGTTTAAAATTTTAATGATGAAATGTATTGAAAGTTTAAGCCTTAAATAACGAAATGAAGCTTTAAGCTTTAAATGATGAAATGAAGGTTTAAGACTTAAATTATTAATTGGAGGTTTAAGTCTTAAATGATGAAGAGAAGGTTTAAGCCTTAAATGAAGTTAAGCTTTTAAACGATACAATCCTACAACTCGTAAAAGGTCTTAGTTTATAGAGGGCAGTTTTTCGTGATGGATTTCTATACTTTGAAGCTATTTGAGTGAGAATAAATGCTTACGATTTTACAAATGGCCTATAATTATAATAGTCTTTCTCGTAACTATGCAGGTCTCCAATTGCTGAAAGTTATGCATTATATTTTTATGTTATTAGCGCCGCTGGTATGCATATACTGTACACTTAATACGTAATGCTTAGGCCAGAAGTGGGGAACCTTTTCAACATGGAAGGCCGCATTCAAGAAACTTCAATTAGTGCTTCGAAATGTGCATTAATTTGTAAAAATCTCACTATATTCTAAAGTTAACTAGCCTTTTAATGACTTTGTTGTGACTGCTTTTGGTTGGAAAGCATTTGCATATTTGGTTGCAACATGGAGGTCTGCACTTTTAGCTGATCTTCTAGATGCGTTTGTGTCCTGGGCGTCTTGATTTGGGTTAGGTAGGAGAATGTAGATTCGAAGCAATAAGTGATTGAAAAGCAAGAAAGTACTTTTCGCTCATGTTGCCGAAGGCGTGATTATTCGATTGCGTTGTTCCATATTTCAATTGGATCTTTCTTAGCGTCAAATAAGGAGTTTAAAACGTCATCTTCTGAGAGCTCAATCAATTCCATCTGTAGTTCTTTAGGAGCCATAGAACAAAATCAAGAGCGTAGCAGGTGTCAAATTATGACTTATTAATGGCGTATCAGGTGTCAAATTAGCCCTTATGACTTATTAATGTTTCAATTGTGGGGTCAGTAGAAGAGCATTATTTTATTGAATCTTCTTTTATTCTTTGGTATTTTAAATATGGTCATTTTAAGATTAAAATAAAAGTAATAGGAGACGAAGAAAACATATTAATAAAGATAAAAGGATTTGTTCTGCAAAATTTGGATTCACTCAAAAGGCCGCACTTAAAAGGTGGACTTCTAGTGATTTTGCTTCCTATACTCCCAATGGGCAAACTTCTGTACATATTTTCTTCTCAATTAATGCGTTCGCAATGATGAAAATTTGAACAACGATTAAAATAACTTCATATTATAACTTGGAATGCTTAATATTTCCTAAAACATAACCATATTTATGCAGTCCAACATTTGTTTGCCTACTGACGTCATCAATGTAAAGGTCACGCAATCTTTTTTCTGGTGGGGGTCAGCGTCATTTTCATGTAAGACTTCCGTCCACAGGTAGTAGAGTTTAGGTCCCAGCCACCTACAGCGAGATCGCCTTTTGGGCAGGACACAGAAACGGAAGGAATGAGAGCAAGTCTAGCGACTTTGACAGAACAGTTTGTAGTGAGATTAGAGTACAGTAGATGGCGCCACCGTACAAGTACGATATTGCACATAGATGGGTGAGAGAATTTCAGGGAGGACATAGGAAAGGATACCCATTTAACCAGTGGGTCCAGCCTGGGGGCCGTCACTTTACGTGCTCGTCCGATGCACGGCGGATATTCAGCGATTGTTAGTAAATCACGCCATCTCTGAAAGATTAGCATAGGCTTGAACCTGGGGACCCAGCATCGATAGCCTGAAACACTAACCACTAAGCCATCCGCGGCTCCTTTTTCTGGTCTCAACACCACCAAAGGAAAAGTTATTGATTTTTAATATAATTATGGTTATGTTTTAGAAAATATTAAGTATTCCAAGTTATGAAATGAAGCTATTTTAATCGATGTTAAAATTTTCATCCTTGGGAACGCATTAATTGTGAAGAAAATGTGTACAGAAGTTTGCCCATTGGAAGTATAGGAAGCAAAATCACTAGACGTCCACCTTAATGGCCTAGAAGATCACAGGTTCTCCACTCCTGGGTTAGGCATTCAAAATCTGCAAGTGCGTTTATTTTAACACACTTCAATTTCTCATTTTTTTTTTTTTTCAGGGTTTTGATGAATACAAATTTGTGATCGACAAGTAAGTTGATAACGCACTTTTCTATTTTTACTACTCATTTGTATCTCCGGTTTTTTTTTGTTGTTGTTGTTGTTGTTTGTTTGCTAGTTTTAGCATGTATTTTTTATTTACGCTTTCCAACCGTACGTTGAAGAACCGTACATGCTCCAGGTTTGTCCGTCTCTCCTTCCGTCCGCGCGATAACTCCCGTAAAAATGGTTCGATTCTGATTAAATTTCAGTATGTGGTAGGGGACCACCTGTGGACGAACCCTATTTAAAATGGGCGAAATGGGATCAAAGGTCACGACATAGGAGTGGGATCTATTCTATTGCCCTTATGCGCCATAACTTGAATAAATATGGTTCGATTTCGATGAAATTTTAGTATGTGCTAGGGAACCACCTGGGGACAAAGCCTGGTGAAAATCGGCGAAGTGGTGTCAAAAGGTCAGGACATAGGAGCGGGATGCATTCCATTGTCGTTATGCGTCATAACTTGCGTAAAAATGATTCGATTTCGATGAAATTTTAGTATGTGGTAGAGAACCACCTGGGGACGAACCCAACTGAAAATGGGCGAAACGGGTTGAAAGGTCAGGACATAGGCGCGGGATCCATTTCACTGCCCTGATGCGTCATAACCTACGTAAAAATGCTTCAATTGAGACCAAACTTTATCATGTTGTTCCGGAAGTATACTGAACCAATTCTGTTGAATATAACCGAAATGGTGTCAAAGGTCAGGTCATAGGAGCGAGACTTATTCTACAGCCATTATCCTCATAACTTGAGTAATGATTTCTGGTATGTTGGAAAGCGTATCATAATCAATGCATTACATGATTTTACTAACTTGTTTTTATTATCTGGAGGTTTAACAGCCACTACGAGCAACTCTAAAGGCTACAAAAAATCTTCTTTTCCTTTGCGCCACTGGTTACAGGGAAAGGTACTAAATCAAGTCAGCGTGACGAAAGCACCACCAAAGCGCCATCGGGATTCGAACCAAAGTCTACTCTGACGAATGATCAACAGCCAGCGCTTTGACCAATGCGCTACGGGGCAGCGGTTGTTATGTGTGCGGTTTGTGCTATTATCGTAGCCATATGTATAAACTGTAAACTGACACATTATTAGATAATACACTCAAAACTCGTTTTAACGAAATACGATACAACGAAAAACGAGTTACAAAAAAAAAAAAAAAGTCCGGAACTTGTTTGGTTTAATGTACACTCACGGACAATGAAATTTGCGTACCTAGAAGAAGAACATGCTACAACCGCGAAACTTTGCAAATAGCTAGAGTGCGTGCTGGAATGCAAATGGTCCACATTAGGTGCGAGTGCGGATCACCGCACACCCCGTGGTGTTGCTGCAATCACAAACCGACAGCCATATAAACCGGCTTGTAGTCAATCCCTCATGAAAGCAGCGATAGAGCCGCGGATGGCTTAGTGGTTAGCGAGTCAAGCAATCATTGCAAGGTCCTCAGGTTCGAGCCTGGGCTGATCTTTCAGAGATGGTGTGATTTACAAACAATCGCTGAATATCCGCGGACGAGCACGTTAAGTGACGGCCCCCAGGCTGGACCCACTGGTTAAATGGGTATCCTTTCCTATGACCCCCCCCCCTGAAATTCTCTAACCCTTCTGTGTGCAACATCGTACTTGTACGGTGGCGCCATCTACTGTACTCTAATCTCACTACAAACTGTTCTGTCAAAAGTCGCTAGACTTGCTCTCATTCCTTCCGTTTCTGTGTCCTGCCCAAAAGGCGATCTCGCTGTAGGTGGCTGGGACCTAAACTCTACTCACTGTGGACGGAAGTCCTACAAGAAAATGACAAATACCACATACCCTCATGAAAGCGAAAAGCACCAGCCGACGCAAACAATATTACAAAGTGACAAGAATGCCGAGTAGACGCCAGAGACGTCTATTTACGCAACTTACGGACTTTGAGAGAGGCCGGATCATCGGGCCGAAACCCGCAGGGTGGTCATATCTCGCCCCGTGGATCGTTCTGACCATACCGTCCGACTGTGTTGGGAGAAGTGAACATGTGACGGCACTGTATAACGTAAAGTTCCTTTCGTACTGAAATCTTGTCGTTCTTACGTTATGTCTATATCATTAGGTATGGATACGATGGAACACTTCCTTAATTAAACCTTAACGGCCGGACGAAACATAAGACAAAGTCAACTTACGTTAATTGGTTTATTCCACCACTATATCATCAACACAACATCGTACTTCACATTTTACTTAACAAATCTGTATCCACCATACATCCAACACCCCACACGAGCAACTGTTTTATCGTAGTTTTTATCTCATACAGTCATACGTCGCGTTCACCCTGACCTCAACTGTGTTGCCAACAGTGTTCGTTAGAGAGAGAAGATGTCACGTTAAGTTGTGAAGTATAACTGAGAACGAACTCAAAATTTACATAGGGAAAGAAACTAAAAAGGAAAGTTAATTTAGAATATACGTCACAACTGCCACACGACGGAGCGGTTCTGGACGGACCAGGAGGACCACCACTGGAGAGGATCGACGGATCATGCGCCAGGAACGGTCCACTATACAGGCAGATGAAGCAGCTCTGATCATACGCCACGGGAACCCAGTACATTATACAAGCAGTTGAAGCAGCTCCTGTGTGCCCACGAACCGTTTCCCGATGCCTCGCGGAAGCGAATCTGCGATCCCAGCGCCCCTTACGTGTGTTGCCATTAACACCGGATCATCGCCGGCTCCGTGTTCAGTAGTGCCAGGTCAGAGCGACGTGGAACGCCACAGACTGGTGACGTGTGGTGTTTACCGATGAGTGCCGCTTCGTTTTTGGGGACAGATGATCATGGCGTCCGGGTGTGGAGGTCCCCTGATCAACGGCAAAATCTCAACCTCGGTTTGCAGCGCCACACCTTCCCCACTGCAAGCATTATGGTCTGGGGAGCCATTGCCTACGATAGCCGATCAGCTCTAGTAGTGGTACGTGGATCATTGACAGTCCAGCGTTGTGTGGATAAGATGCTACGGCCCCCATGTGCTCCCATTCCTGGCCGGGATTTCAGGTGAGCTATACCAGCAGAATGAAGCCCGCCCGCACACGGCTCGAGTTACACAGCACTGCCTACGTCATTTCCAGAAAGTTCCATGGCCTGCCCGCTCCCCGGACATGTCCCTTATCGAGCATGTGTGAGACCAGTTGAAACGCCGGCTCCCGCCGTGCCGCACTATCTGAGATTTGGAGCACAGCGTCCAACACGTGTGGGCCAGTCTGCCGCAGGACAAGGCGTCTGTTCGCCTCCACGCCGGACCGTATTGCAGCATGTATATCGCCACATGAGGCGGTACGATGCGCTATTGAAGATGACCAGACTGCGTGCCACAGATCACTCTGTAATTATCCTATAGCTCTGTTTTTGCCATCATGTGTATCATTCATCTGTACCATTACTTCCATAAAATTTCAGTTCAATTGGATGCTTGCTTTTTGGTGCGCAAATTTCGAGAGAGATATTTCCTATCTGAGGTTGAGAGACCCGAACCCTCAGCGCTCTGCGCCTTTTGTCAGGTGAAAACGAGAAATATTAGATGTTTGGGAACAGATTTCCCTGATAGAATAGTACGAAAGAAAAGTATGGAAATATTAGAGGAGAGGGAGTAGACGGTTACCCGTTAAGAAGTGAAGTTGTAAGCTGCCCTACATACTTACCTGTAACAACAAGCCATTTCAAGTGCTATTTCTCTCCGCAGAAAAATGCCCGGTACATCTGTGCCACAGAAGAGCACAGGGGGAAAGGAAGGAAAGGACACGGGAGAGGGGAACCTGGAAAAAAATCATCACACACAGAACATCTTTCCCAGAGAAGAATCGTCTTTGAACTCCGGGTAAGACAAAACTGGCCATTTGCTCAGTGTTGCTCGCCAGCCAATGAGAGAAAAGATTTTTCCCCATTGGTTTACAGAATTTTTTCACTGGTTTACTTTTGTTGATTCTTGACAGGCATGTCAGATTAACCATAGCTGAGGTGGTGTGATCACAAAGTTACACCGATCGAGGTTTCAGATGCAACATTTTGCTCGGCTCTTAAAAGGGCCTTTTTTTTTTTTTTTTTTGTTTTTTGTTTTTTGTTTTTTTATTTAAGGAAAAACAACAACAAATTTTAACATAAAAGGCAAGACCAACAATACCTTGTTTTTTTTTTGTTTTTTTTTTTTTTTAAGGGCAGAGATATTTAGTACAAAAAAGATAAATCTTTTATGCAACATTTTGCTCGGCCCTTAAAAAAGCCCTTTTTTTTTTTTTTTCTCTCATTTTAATTTAACTAGGTTTCTTCACATGGGTGAAGTATGTTTTCAAAACAGAGTACGGCTCTTAGAGGATCCCACCCCCCTTTTTTTTTTTTATTTAACGAGATTAATTCACATGTGTGAAGTAAATTTGCAATCAGAGTAAGGCCCTTAAAAGAGCCTTTTTTTTTTTTTTTTTTTTTATCAGAAATTCTTCATAGGTGAGAAATAACCTCTAAACCTAGTCCCAATTATTGTTATTTTTTTTGCTAGGGTAGCTGTGAATTGGGTTAAAAATTCTGTGAATTGGTTTACAGAATTTTTTCACAGGTTTACTTTTGTTGCTTCTTGACAGGCATGTCAGAGTAACCATAGCTTGGGGTGGTGTGATCACAAAATTACACCGATCGAGGTTTAAGATACTCGTTTAGAGTATGCAACATTTTGTCGGCCCTTAAAAGAGCCTTTTTTTTTTTTTGTTTTTTTTTGTTTTGTTTTTTAATCAGAGAAAAACAACAACAAATTTTAAAATAAAAGGCAAGACCAACAATACCTTGTTTTTTTTTTAGGGGCAGAGATATTTAGTACAAAAAAGATAAATCTTTTATGCAACATTTTGCTCGGCCCTTAAAAGAGCCTTTTTTTTTTTTTTTTTTTTTCTCATTTTTAATTTAACTAGGTTTCGTCACATGGGTGAAGTATGTTTTCAAAACAGAGTACGGCTCTTAGAGGAGCCCACCACTTCTTTGTTTTTTTGTTTTTTTTATTTAACGAGATTAATTCACATGTGTGAAGTAAATTTGCAAATCAGAGTAAGGCCCTTAAAAGAGCCTTTTTTTTTTTTTATCAGAAATTCTTCATAGGTGAGAAATAACCTCTAAACCTAGTCCCAATTATTGTTATTTTTTTTGCTAGGGTAGCTGTGAATTGGGTTCGTTTCTGGAACTTTATTTAAGATAGTTTTTGGCCTTTTATAACTGTCAGTTTCATTGACAGTATAGTTAATGGCCGCTCTGACCAGAGGATTAGGATGAATCTTAGCTTTTTCATAGTATCTGTAAGTTAAGTCATACATCGTGTAATGGATGGAATTAATATTTAGCATGCTTCGGATAGCATGGTTTGAAGTTCTTCCATCAAGTCCAACCATATATCGTAGGGTTTTATTTTGAAATGAGGTAATCTTATTTTTCTGCTGTTTGTTGCAGTTACCCCAGATAGGACAGGCATAAGTAATAACAGGGCTGATACAGGCTTTCCATATCAAAGTTTTGTTTTTCCTGCTAAGCCTTTTATTTTTTATTATTGGCTGGAGACTTCCTCTGATCTTAAGAGATTTGGACACAGTTTCTTTAATATGCTTGTTCCAGTTTAGGTTGTGGTCCATGAAAAGTCCTAAGTATTTAACATCATTTACCCAAGGTATTTTTTTCTATACATTTCTATTTCAAAGTCTGGATTGTGATTGCATTTAATCCTAGAAAATAGAATTGCTTGAGTTTTTTCGGTATTGATTTTAATTTTCCAATCTAAGAAATATTTCTCAAGTTTTTCAACATAATGTTGCAACATGAAAGTTGCTTGATTTTTATTTTTGGAAGTATAAGCGAGTGCAGTGTCATCAGCATAGAGAGCTGTAGTCAGATTCCTGTTATTATAGTTGGGAAAGTCTGACGTAAAGATAGAATACAGCGTTGGTGCGAGTACACTGCCTTGAGGTACACCAGCTTCGATTTTTTTTTAACGATTTTTTCCCATTGATTTTTACACAGAATGTTCTGTTAGTGAGGTATGATTTGATTATGTGTATAATCCAGGGTGGGAAATCATGTGCTATTAGCTTGTAGATAATTGCCTCACGTGGGCATTTATCGAATGCTTTTGCCACATCCAGAAATATGGCTGCTGTGTGTTCCTTTTTTATAATTCCTTCAGCACATTTTTCAGTTATTCTAGAGAGTTGGTGCACCGTGGAGTGTTTATCTCTAAAACCTCCTTGAGTAAATGGAATTACTGGGAATTCCTCACAGAATTGTTGCATTCTAATAAGAATTATTTTTTCAAAGATTTTTCCCATGGTTGGGAGCAACGAAATCGGTCTGTGATTTTCAGGAATTGCCGGGTTTTTGCCTGGCTTGGGTAAAAGTATTACCTCTGCTGGTGCGCAAATTTCATTGTCTGTGAGTGTATTTATATACAGAAGGCAAGTCGCAAGTCTTGCAATATTTGCATAAACGCATGTGCTGCGACGGTTATGTCACGTGTTTAAACTAGTTCGATTCGCACACTGCCGTCAGTCGAAAAGGATGTAAGGATGGTACTCGTTGCTGTGAACAGCATTGCACGCCGTCGTTCTGTCTGCGGTTGGGACGCCTAAAAGATGAACAGCCACAACCGGCTAATTAGGGAACTTTTGCTTTACGAGTTTGAACTCGGCCATAACGCTGCTCAAACAACAGGAAACATCTGTCATGCGAAAGGGGAAGGTTCCGTGGACCACAGCACCGCAACCAGATGGTTCAAGAAATTTCGCTCAGGGGACAGAAATCTCGACGCTCAGCCAAGGTCAGGTAGGTCGCGAACCGTGCATTCAGAGGCCGTGCGACAGGCCGTAGAGGCTAATCCGACAACTAGCACTCGGAGGTTATTAGGCGAGCTAAGAATATCACAGAGCACCGTGGTTCGTCAACTTCAGGACCTCGGCAAGGTCTAAGGAGCTGCTGCGTAGTGTTTCTGACGAACTGACGCCAGCTGAAGCAAACCGCCCAGTGGTTTGCTTCAGCTGGCGTCAGCAAACCGCCCAGTGTGCACGAAACTCCTAGAAAACCCGTGCGATGTAGGTTTCATCAAGGGAATTGTTAAGTGCGATGAAAAGTGGGTCTATTTCCGTAACCCTAACACACAACGGCAGTGGTTGAGCGCGGGTCAAATTCCTGAACCTGTTGCCAAAGGTGGGCGGTTCGAGTACATGCTAATGCTCTGATGCGTTTGGTGGGCTTAAATTAAAGCTCTGGTGTAGCTTTTGATTTCACTTTTCGTGTTGGAATTCCCTACAAACTGCACATTGAGAGAAACAGCAGAGCAATTACTAATGACCTCTAACAACAGCAGAGCAATTACTAATGACCTCTAACAACAGCAGAGCAATTACTAATGACCTCTAATAACAGCAAAGCAATTACTAATTATCTCTAACAACAGCAGAGCATTTACTAATGATCTCTAACAACAGCAGAGCAATTACTAATTACTTCTAACAACAGCAGAGCATTTACTAATTACCTCTAACAACAGCAGAGCAATTACTAATTACCTCTAACGACAGCAGAGCAACCACTAATGACCTCTAACGACAGCAGAGCAACCACTAATGACCTCTAACATCAGCAGAGCAATTACTAATGGCCACCCCGGTGGCGCAGTGGTCTAAGGCGCTGGCCTCTGATCATTCGTCCGTAAGGGGTCCGGGTTCGAATCCCGGTCAGGCATGGATGTTGTGTTTGTCTTACGGCACTGGCTCTCTCCCTTCCCTGGAACCAGTGACCCTAAATTAGGGACGGGCGACTGCTTATAGCCCGTTGAGTTGCTCACGGTGGTCGTTAAACCTCCAATCAAAAAAAAAAAAAAATTACTAATGACCTCTAACAACAGCAAAGCAATTACTAATTATCTCTAACAACAGCAGAGCATTTACTAATGATCTCTAACAACAGCAGAGCAATTATAACTAATGCGAATACAACAAACGTGGGTTAACAGCATCCACCGAGCGCTTTACATCGTGCACTGACGGGTATAGGAGAACTGGCCACCGCAGAATTGGCCACAAAAATTTTAAGAGGCCGTATAAAAATTACGTTTTGACCGCTTCATGCCCACGACCCTCAGAGGTTGGTTATCTGAGTCATATAAAGTTACCGTAATTTCGTCTTCTCTTAATTGCGATAATTAATGTAATTCTTTATAAAAAATGTTTATGATCTACATCTCAACAGAAGATTTCAGGGTTTTCAAACTACAAGTCTGCAAATTATCTGAGCGCATGTCCTGACTCGGGAAACCCGCGAGGGGAGGGGGGGTTAATACCAAAAGTGCAAAATATAAAGCAATTGTGTTCCGATCGGGAGATTTTCAGGCTACGTACAACTCGACACATGACGGCATGTGGCCACTCAGCAAACCTATCGGGAGAGCGTGAGGGGATATGCTAAAATTGTAAAATATAAAGAATTTCTCGTCCGATCGGGGGATTTTCAGCATTTACAAGCTACAACTCGACACTTATCTGAGGCCGTGTACCTTCTCAGGAAACCTGTCGGGGGGGGGGGATACAAAAAATAAAGAGTTTCTGGTCCAATCCGAAAAGTTTACAATCTATAACTGAACAAAATTTCTGCGGGCATCTGCTACTGCAGGAAACCTGTCTGTAAGAAAGCGAGGGAGGGGGGGGGGGGGGTTAACGCCAAAAATATAAAAAATACAGAATTTCTGGTCCGATCGGGAGTTTTCAGCGTTTACAGATTACAGCTCAGCGAATTCTCTCCCGGCATGTGCTGATGCAGTAAACCTGGGGGTGGGGTGGGGGTGGAGCAAGCCTTAAGTATAAAATATAAAAAAATTCTGCCCCGATCGGGAGGTTTGCAGCGTTTACAAATTACAACTCAACAAATCATATCTGTGGGCACGTGCAAAAACAAGAAACCTCTACGGAAGGGGGGCTTAGTACCGAAAATATAAAGAATTTGTAGCCCAGCCGGGAGATTTTCAGTGTTTACAAACTACAACTTAAATTATCTTTGGATACGTGCAAACTCAGGAAACCTGCTCGGGTGGGGGTGTTATGCCCCCGACAGACGGGTAGAATTAGAATTTGTAGAGTTGTAGTGTGTAAACACTAAAAATCTACTTCCGATTATGCTACGATTCTTTATATTTTGTATTTTTGGCATTAAGCGACCACCCCCACCCCCGGTTCTTCCCTCCCACAGACAAATTTCCTGCGGTAGCAGATGCGCACAGAAATTTTGTAGAGTTGCAGTTAGTGAAGTCTGAAAATCACTGGATCGGGCCAGAAATTATTTATGTTTTATATTTTTGGTATTAAGCCCCCCCCCCCCCGATAAGTTTCCTAAGGCAGCACATGCATTCAGAAAATTTTCCGAGCTGTAGCTTGTAAATGCTGAAAATCCCCCGATCGGAAGAGGAATACTTCATATTTTACACTTTTGGTACCCCCCCCGACAGGCTTGCTGAGTAGGTGCATGCCCTCAGATAATGTGTCGAGTTGTAGCTTGTAAATGCTGAAAATCTTTTGGTATTACCCCACCCCCACTCCACCCCGACAGGTTTGCTGAGTAGGCACATGTCCACATATAACTTTCAGCTTGTAAATGCTGAAAAACTCCCGATCGGGGGAAAAATTCATCAAATTTTACACATTACATTAGGTATCCCCCCCCCCCCTCCGGACAGGTTCGCTGAGTAGGCGCGTACAGATAATGTGTCGAGTTTTAGCTTGTAAAGGCTGAAAATATGCCGATCGGAGCGGCAATTCTTTATATTTCATATTATAGGTTTTAAGCCCCCCCCCTCGACAAGTTTCCTGGGTTTGCACATACCCGCAGAAAAATTGTTTAGCTGTAGTTTATAAACCTTGAAAAGTATCGTAAATAAGAAAATACGAAACTGCGGAAATTTTATGTGTGTCAGATAACCTGTTGTTAAGGCGGGATCCACAGCAAGGAAATTAGCCCTTTGGAATTATCTCGGGAGACATAGCCACGGAACAGCCCAGAACGCAATTTTTATACGGCCCCTTAAAATTTTTGTGGCCAGTTCTTCGCTTAGTCTTAGCCCCGAAAATCATGGAAATATCTAAATTTCTTACTGAAATTGAAATGAAAAAAAAAAAAAAATGAACAATAGTTGCTCAAGTAGTGGGGAATATAGCCACACGAAGTTTGTTTATGCAGAACAATTTTAAAAATAAAAAAAAATATGAACAATAGTTGCTCAAGTAGTGGGGAATATAGCCACACGAAGTTTGTTTATGCAGAACAATTTTAAAAATAAAAAAAAATATGAATAGTTGCTCAAGTAGTGGGGAATATAGCCACACGAAGTTTGTTTATGCAGAACAATTTTAAAAATAAAAAAAAATGTGAACAATAGTTGCTCAAGTAGTGGGGAATATAGCCACATGAAGTTTGTTTATGCAGAACAATTTTAAAAATAAAAAAAATATGAACAATAGTTGCTCAAGTAGTGGGGAATATAGCCACACGAAGTTTGTTTATGCAGAACAATTTTAAAAATAAAAAAAAATATGAACAATAGTTGCTCAAGTAGTGGGGAATATAGCCACACGAAGTTTGTTTATGCAGAACAATTTTAAAAATAAAAAAAAATATGAATAGTTGCTCAAGTAGTGTGGAATATAGCCACACGAAGTTTGTTTATGCAGAACAAATTTAAAAATAAAAAAAAAATATGAACAATAGTTGCTCAAGTATTGGGGAATATAGCCACACGAAGTTTGTTTAGGCAGAACAATTTTAAAAATAAAAAAAATATGAATAGTTGCTCAAGTAGTAGGGAACATAGCCACACGAAGTTTGCTTATGCAGAACAATTTTAAAAATAAAAAAAAATATGAAAAATAGTTGCTCAAGTAGTAGGCAATATAGCCACACGAAGTTTATTTATGCAGAACAATTTTAAAAATAAAAAAAAATATGAATAGTTGCTCAAGTAGTAGGGAACATAGCCACACGAAGTTTGCTTATGCAGAAAAATTTTAAAAATAAAAAAAAATATGAAAAATAGTTCCTCAAGTAGTAGGGAATATAGCCACACGAAGTTTATTTATGCAGAACAATTTTAAAAATAAAAAAAAAAAAATAGTTGCTCAAGTAGTAGGGAACATAGCCACACGAAGTTTGCTTATGCAGAACAATTTTAAAAATAAAAAAAAATATGAAAAATAGTTGCTCAAGTAGTAGGGAATATAGCCACACGAAGTTTATTTATGCAGAACAATTTTAAAAATAAAAAAAAATATGAATAGTTGCTCAAGTAGTAGGGAACATAGCCACACGAAGTTTGCTTATGCAGAACAATTTTAAAAATAAAAAAAAATATGAACAATAGTTGCTCAAGTAGTGGGGAATATAGCCACACGAAGTTTGTTTATGCAGAACAATTTTAGAAATAAAAAAAATATGAACAATAGTTGCTCAAGTAGTGGGTGAATATAGCCACACGAAGTTTGTTTATGCAGAACAATTTTATGGCACTGAAATTGCAATGTGTCCAGTTCTCCGTACTCGCGCACAAAGCGATGAGTCAGCCCTTGACCCTAAGGTAGGTGCGTTTTTTATCCTAAAAGTCATTTAAAGGTCAGAATCCCCCTCCCGCCTTAACAACAGTTGGGGTTTTTACATCAGAGAACCCCTTCAACTGGTTTGGTGATCCACAGTAAGGGAATTAGAGCTTTGTAGAAAGTGGTTGGGGAAGGGATTTCTTTCAGGTGAGAGACAACGCGGCACAATAGGAAGTTTGTACTTTGTAGACAAAATCCCTGTCAGTCGAGGGGATTAAAATCCCTAAACTTTCCTGTCCTCAGCTGTTGGACCCCTCAACTCTAAACTTAAAATAGCAACAAAACGAAAAAGTAATAATATTAAAATGCATGAAAATTGAAAGCAAAATGAAAGGGGACATTATTAAGGAGTTCGGCAGTCATGTATTCAGGCCTCTCCTCGGGGGGAGTTCATGGGTGAACACCTACCGAAGGAGTTCATCCATGAACACTTATAGCTGAATAATCGGAGAAATTCATTAAAAAAACTTAAGAAAATGAGGCAATACATTATAATAACAAGAAAGATGACACCAAATTTTCGGGTGTAATAAACACGTCTTTTGAATCCGTTCTGACGCAAATTACATTTTTCAAAGCTATTCAAAGGCAATGGAACCGTTAAGGAAAACAATAGTATCTGACGGAAGAAAGAAGTTTTTCAATCGGGTCTTTAATCCCTCAGATATTGGTGTAAACGGAATCTTGAGCTTACGAACTCTTAGAAACAGAGTTATCGACAAAAATAAGATGTGACTTTACGTCCCCTGGAGGGAAAACCATGCATTATTTTACGAAGAAAGTATTCTCAAAAGGTTTACCCATATAAGCGGTATCGGTCCAAGAAAAAAAATTTAGTCGAGTTTTCAGGAACCCAGATTTTGCTACAAATACATCAGAAGCAGATTTTAACACTTATTGGCCCCTGGTGGCCAAACCATTCTTTACAAAACATTAGAAATTATGTGAAAAATATTTTCCATCAGGTCTTGTATGCGATACACGAAGAATTTTTCAAATCGGAGTTTTAGGAGCAGAAAACACAATTACCTTTATGCGCCCTAGCGGAAAGTCTTAAATGATTTACGTGACATTTTTGAATTTATAGGAAAAACATTTCGCATCGGAAACACTATCCAACAACGAAGGAATTTTTCAAATTGGACTTTTAGAAGTAGAGATATTGACAAAAATAAGATATACATCTACGCCCCCTGGCGTAGAAACCATGAATTATTTCAAGAAGAAAATGTTCCTAAAAGGTTTGTCGACATCAGTAGTAACGGTCAGCAAACGACTTTTTTTCAATCGAGATTTTAGAAGCTCATATTTTGCTGCAAATACATCAGAAGTGGAAATTAAAACTTACGCCACCTGGTGGCCATACCATTTTTTTTACAAAAATTAGAAATTATGTGCAAAGGATTTCCCATCAGGAGCAGTAGGAATTTTTCCGGTGCAGTAGGAATTTTTGTATCCGGTGCAGTAGGAATTTTTCAAATCGGAGGTTTATAGCAGAGAAATAGTGGGAAACGCAAATTACCTTTACGCCCCCTAGCGGAAAGTCTATGAGTTACTTGAAAATTTTGAATTTTTAGAAAAAACATGTCACACTAGAAACACTATCCAACAAAGGAGGAATTTTTTAAATCGGACTCCCAGAAGTCGAGATATTGACAAAAATAAGATATACGTCTACGCCCCCTGGCGCAGAAACCATGCACTATTTTTTTTTTTTTTTGATTGGAGGTTTAACGACCACCGTGAGCAACTCAATGGGCTATAAGCAGTCGCCCGTCCCTAATTTAGGGTCACTGGTTCCAGGGAAGGGAGAGAGCCAGTGCCGTAAGACAAACACAACATCCATGCCTCACCGGGATTCGAACCCGGACCCCTTCGGACGAATGATCATAGGCCAACGCCTTAGACCACTGCGCCACCGGGGCGGCCATGCACTATTTTAAGAAGAAAATGTTTCTAAAAGGTTTGTCGACACGAGTAGTTCGGTCTACAAAGGACGTTTTTTCAATGTAGAATTTAGAAGCTCATACTCTGCTGCAAATACATCAGAAGCGGAAATTAAGGCTTACGCCCCCTGGTGGCCAAACCATTTTTTTTTTTTTTTTTTTACAAAAATTAGAAATTATGTGCAAACGATTTCCCATCAGGAGCTGTATCCGGTGCAGAAAAATTTTTCAAATCGGAGATTTAGAAGCAGTGATATGGGGAGAAACGCAATTTAGCTTTACGTCCCCTAGCGGAAAGTCTATGAATTACTTGAAAATTTTGAAATTATATGAAGCACATGTCACACTGGAAACTCTATCCAACAAAAAAGGAATTTTTCAAATCGAATCCCTGGAAGTAGAGATATTGACAAAAATAAGATATACATCTACGCCCCCTGGCGGAGAAATTGTGGGATATTTTAAGAAGAAAATATTCCGAAAAGGTTTATCGATGTGAGTGACATCAGTCCATGAAAGAATTTTTTCAATCGATATTTTACAAGCTCAAATTTTATGGCAAGTACATCAGAAATAGAGGCGAAATTTTGACAAGAGTGAAAGATTTCTACTCCAAATTATATGAAAGGGATGATACATGTACTCCAGACATCATGAAAGGTACCAGAGTTCTTCCAGTCCTCCCAGCAGAAATTGCTCATGCAATCAAGAACATGAAGCGGGGGAAAGCTCCAGGAGAAGATGGAATTACTGTAGACATCATACAAGAAGCAAGTGGAGAAATCGAAACAGTACTCGCCCAAATTTTCACTCGATGCCTTAATGAAGGAAAGATTCCTGAGGATTGGAACACCGCTACAATGATCTTGCTACATAAGAAAGGTGACATTGAGGATCTCGGAAACTACAGACCTATCAGCCTCCTATCAGTAGTTTATAAAATCTTCACTAAAGTTCTTTCACACCGCTTGAAGGTGACACTGGACATGGCTCAACCGAGAGAACAAGCTGGATTCAGGAGTGGCTACAGCACAATAGATCATATCCACGTACTGAGAGAACTAATTGAAAGAGCGAGGGAATATGAACTTCCATTGTGCATGGCTTTTATCGATTATGAAAAGGCCTTTGATTCGGTGAAACCATCAGCAGTTGCAATGGCTCTGAAATCCTGCGGTATTGAAGATGCATACATTAATATTATTAATAACATCTATGAAAATGCAAGTGCAAAGATTCGGCTGTTTGAAAATACAACACACATAAAAATTGGAAAAGGAGTGAGACAAGGTGACACCATATCTCCGAAGCTCTTTAATGCCACATTGGAAAATGTCTTTCAATCACTGAACTGGGAAAACAAAGGGATAAAGATTAATGGAGATTATCTAACCCACCTTCGTTTTGCTGATGACATAGTCATTTTTGCAACTACCCCATCAGAGCTGCAGAGTATGATCCAGGAACTTGCTGACAAGAGTAAAGAAGTGGGATTAAAAATTAACTTTCAGAAGACAAAAGTGATGTACAATGCTTTTACAAGAAATGAAGATTTATCGATTGATGGAGAAAAGCTGGAGATAACAGACACGTACGTTTATCTTGGACAGCAGATATCAAGTGAGGGTCACATTGGTGAAGAAATTAATCGGCGTACAAAACTTGCCTGGAGAGCTTCTGGAAGAAACAGCATAATTTTCAAGAGCAATATGCGATTATGTCTTAAAAGAAAAGTGTTTGATCAATGCATCCTTCCAGTGCTTACGTATGGTGCAGAGACGTGGACCTTAGCTAAAAGAGACATACAAAGGCTGCAGACAACTCAAAGTAGCATGGAGAGGTGCATGCTTGGTGTAACCAGGAGAGATAAGAAGAGGAACACGTGGATCCGAAAAATGACAAGAGTGGAAGACATCATGATCAGAGTTAAATCCCTGAAATGGCAATGGGCTGGACATACTGCCAGAAGGACAGACCATCGATGGACAGCCGAAATTTTAGATTGGATTCCAAGGGACAGGAAAAGACCCAGAAGAAGACCACATGGAAGATGGGTGGATGAAATTCGAAAGTATGCGGGAGTGACATGGAGGAGACTGGCACAAGACAGACCGTTGTGGAGGAAACTTGGGGAGACCTTCGTCCAGCAGTGGATTGATAATGGTTGACAATGATGATGATGATGACATCAGAAGCAAAAATTAACACTTACGCCCCTGGTGGCCAAAGTATTCTTTACCAAAAATATGAAATTATAAGCAAAAGATGTTCCATCATGAGGTGTATCCGCTGAGAAAAAAGATTTTTCAAAACGGAGTTTTAGGAGAAGAGTTATCGGAAAAAATGTAATTTACTTTTACGCCCCCTAGTGGAAAATCTATGCGTAATTTGAAAATGAAACTATATCTAAAACACTCTTCGACGTAAATGGAATCGAAAGATAAAAAAAAAATTTTTCGATCGGATGTTTAGAAGCAAATATGTGAATTTGCTGCTAAACATCCGAAACGTGCTGGAATGAAAACGTGAAAATTTCCACTTCTTTCAAGAAGATACGTTCCGCGAAATATGTCGCTGTCAAAGATGCTTTGTCCTGCTAGTTTAGAGATGCACGTGCAAAAAACATCCCTGTGAGAGGAAGCATTTTACAGCAGAAAGCACGGGCATTTGCATCAGCTTTAGGATACGAAAATTTCGAATTCAGCGAAGGATGGCTTGGAAAGTACAAAAAGAGACACGATATTGTGTTAAAAAAGCTAGTGGAGAAGCAGCAAGTGTTTTTAATAAGAAAACTTTAAAATTAAAGATAATACCAATATGTACGTAGAATATTTCCTGAAGCATATGATATGACAGTATTTTATTAAGATGTATAAAAGAAATAAATTCTTAATATAGGGGGATACAGTATGTACCTATGTACATATAAGTAAAAATATGAACAGTACGCAATTTCCGGGTACGGAGAACTGGCCACATTGCAATTTCAATGCCATAAAATTCTTCTGAAAAAACAAATATCGCGTGGCCTTATTTACCACTACCTAAGCAACTATTGTTCACAAAACATTTTGTTTTAATATTTCATTTTCAATAAAAAATTTAGGCATTTCCAAGATTTTCAGGCCAAAGACGAAGCAGAGAACTGGCCACCTGAGAACTGGCACAATAGGAGGTGATGGAAGTGGCCACACAAATTTTAATTTTTAAGTGGCCACAAACTATAAGGGGGTGATGGAAGTGGCCACATAAATTTTAAGGGGCCGCATACAAATTGCGTTCCTGACCGCTTCGGGGCCACGTCCACACAGGTTGGTTATCTGAGTCACATAAAGTTTCCGCAATTTCCTATTTTCTTAATTGCGATATTTAATGTAATTCCTTATAAAAAACAATTTATAATCTGCAACTCGACAAAAGAATTTCAGGGTATATAAACTACAACTCATCAAATTCTCCGCGGGCATTTGCAAACTCAGGAAACCTGTCCGTGGGGGGCGGGTTTATACCAAAAATATGAAATATAAAGAAATAATTTCTGGTCCGATTCGGAGGTTTTCAGCGTTTACTAATTGCAGCTCAACAAATTCTCTGCGGGCATGTACTTACGTATAAAGTCTGTCTGGGGGGGTAAAATGTCGGGGCCAATTGGGCTACAATTTTTTTATATCTTCGGTATTAGCCCCTTCCCTTTCCGACAGGTTTCTTGGGTTAGCATATGCCCGCTGAGAATTTCTTAAGCTGTGGCTTGTAAACGCCAAAAATCTCCCCATTGGGCTACAAATTCTTCATATTTTATATTTTCGGTATTAAGCCCCTTCCCCAGACAGTTTTTCCGTATCAGCATATGGCCGCAGAGAAATTTTTGAGCTTTAGTTTGTAAACCGTGAAATTCTGTTGTTGAATTGTAGATTA
Organism: Macrothele yani; assembly: GCA_039090855.1. Lineage (NCBI taxonomy): Eukaryota > Metazoa > Arthropoda > Arachnida > Araneae > Macrothelidae > Macrothele > Macrothele yani. Next base: position 114,599,758 of record CM076999.1, on the reverse strand, counting down.
TAAATCTTATTTCTGATTCATGATGTTACAACGTAATAGCATAAATATTGAAATAAATGAAAATTTTTAATAAAGAATTACATTTAATATCGCAATTAAGAACCACGAAATTACCGAAACTTTATGAGACTCAGATAACCAACTTCTGGAGATATTGCCACAGAACAATCAGGAACGCAATTTTTATACGGACCTTTAAAATTTTTGTGGACACTTCTCCGGTGGCCAGTTCTGCTACACTCGTTGGAGAATGGTGTACAAACGTGCAGTATGGAAAAGCATGAAAAACGAAGAAATGAAATACTTCCATAACTTTCGACGTCACTAGTCATAGTAACAAATAAATATCCACTAATGGATCTCAATACTATTTTGTACCTTTTAATCCTTAGTCGATGCTAAGCACATTATTGGTGTGTCAAGTTCACTTTGTTTGTGGATTCATTGACGATTCTCAACACATGTCGCGATTATTCCAACTACACTATCTACCAACAAGTAATTGTCGCTGTCGTTAGAGGTAATTAGTAACAGCAGAGCAATTACTAATTACCTCTAACGACAGCAGAGCAACCACTAATGACCTCTAACGACAGCAGAGCAACCACTAATGACCTCTAACATCAGCAGAGCAATTACTAATGGCCACCCCGGTGGCGCAGTGGTCTAAGGCGCTGGCCTCTGATCATTCGTCCGTAAGGGGTCCGGGTTCGAATCCCGGTCAGGCATGGATGTTGTGTTTGTCTTACGGCACTGGCTCTCTCCCTTCCCTGGAACCAGTGACCCTAAATTAGGGACGGGCGACTGCTTATAGCCCGTTGAGTTGCTCACGGTGGTCGTTAAACCTCCAATCAAAAAAAAAAAAATTACTAATGACCTCTAACAACAGCAAAGCAATTACTAATTATCTCTAACAACAGCAGAGCATTTACTAATGATCTCTAACAACAGCAGAGCAATTATAACTAATGCGAATACAACAAACGTGGGTTAACAGCATCCACCGAGCGCTTTACATCGTGCACTGACGGGTATAGGAGAACTGGCCACCGCAGAATTGGCCACAAAAATTTTAAGAGGCCGTATAAAAATTACGTTTTGACCGCTTCATGCCCACGACCCTCAGAGGTTGGTTATCTGAGTCATATAAAGTTACCGTAATTTCGTCTTCTCTTAATTGCGATAATTAATGTAATTCTTTATAAAAAATGTTTATGATCTACATCTCAACAGAAGATTTCAGGGTTTTCAAACTACAAGTCTGCAAATTATCTGAGCGCATGTCCTGACTCGGGAAACCCGCGAGGGGAGGGGGGGGTTAATACCAAAAGTGCAAAATATAAAGCAATTGTGTTCCGATCGGGAGATTTTCAGGCTACGTACAACTCGACACATGACGGCATGTGGCCACTCAGCAAACCTATCGGGAGAGCGTGAGGGGATATGCTAAAATTGTAAAATATAAAGAATTTCTCGTCCGATCGGGGGATTTTCAGCATTTACAAGCTACAACTCGACACTTATCTGAGGCCGTGTACCTTCTCAGGAAACCTGTCGGGGGGGGGGGGGGGGATACAAAAAATAAAGAGTTTCTGGTCCAATCCGAAAAGTTTACAATCTATAACTGAACAAAATTTCTGCGGGCATCTGCTACTGCAGGAAACCTGTCTGTAAGAAAGCGAGGGAGGGGGGGGGTTAACGCCAAAAATATAAAAAATACAGAATTTCTGGTCCGATCGGGAGTTTTCAGCGTTTACAGATTACAGCTCAGCGAATTCTCTCCCGGCATGTGCTGATGCAGTAAACCTGGGGGTGGGGTGGGGGTGGAGCAAGCCTTAAGTATAAAATATAAAAAAATTCTGCCCCGATCGGGAGGTTTGCAGCGTTTACAAATTACAACTCAACAAATCATATCTGTGGGCACGTGCAAAAACAAGAAACCTCTACGGAAGGGGGCTTAGTACCGAAAATATAAAGAATTTGTAGCCCAGCCGGGAGATTTTCAGTGTTTACAAACTACAACTTAAATTATCTTTGGATACGTGCAAACTCAGGAAACCTGCTCGGGTGGGGGTGTTATGCCCCCGACAGACGGGTAGAATTAGAATTTGTAGAGTTGTAGTGTGTAAACACTAAAAATCTACTTCCGATTATGCTACGATTCTTTATATTTTGTATTTTTGGCATTAAGCGACCACCCCCACCCCCGGTTCTTCCCTCCCACAGACAAATTTCCTGCGGTAGCAGATGCGCACAGAAATTTTGTAGAGTTGCAGTTAGTGAAGTCTGAAAATCACTGGATCGGGCCAGAAATTATTTATGTTTTATATTTTTGGTATTAAGCCCCCCCCGATAAGTTTCCTAAGGCAGCACATGCATTCAGAAAATTTTCCGAGCTGTAGCTTGTAAATGCTGAAAATCCCCCGATCGGAAGAGGAATACTTCATATTTTACACTTTTGGTACCCCCCCCCCCGACAGGCTTGCTGAGTAGGTGCATGCCCTCAGATAATGTGTCGAGTTGTAGCTTGTAAATGCTGAAAATCTTTTGGTATTACCCCACCCCCACTCCACCCCGACAGGTTTGCTGAGTAGGCACATGTCCACATATAACTTTCAGCTTGTAAATGCTGAAAAACTCCCGATCGGGGGAAAAATTCATCAAATTTTACACATTACATTAGGTATCCCCCCCCCCCTCCGGACAGGTTCGCTGAGTAGGCGCGTACAGATAATGTGTCGAGTTTTAGCTTGTAAAGGCTGAAAATATGCCGATCGGAGCGGCAATTCTTTATATTTCATATTATAGGTTTTAAGCCCCCCCCCCCTCGACAAGTTTCCTGGGTTTGCACATACCCGCAGAAAAATTGTTTAGCTGTAGTTTATAAACCTTGAAAAGTATCGTAAATAAGAAAATACGAAACTGCGGAAATTTTATGTGTGTCAGATAACCTGTTGTTAAGGCGGGATCCACAGCAAGGAAATTAGCCCTTTGGAATTATCTCGGGAGACATAGCCACGGAACAGCCCAGAACGCAATTTTTATACGGCCCCTTAAAATTTTTGTGGCCAGTTCTTCGCTTAGTCTTAGCCCCGAAAATCATGGAAATATCTAAATTTCTTACTGAAAATGAAATGAAAAAAAAAAAAATGAACAATAGTTGCTCAAGTAGTGGGGAATATAGCCACACGAAGTTTGTTTATGCAGAACAATTTTAAAAATAAAAAAAAATATGAACAATAGTTGCTCAAGTAGTGGGGAATATAGCCACACGAAGTTTGTTTATGCAGAACAATTTTAAAAATAAAAAAAATATGAACAATAGTTGCTCAAGTAGTGGGGAATATAGCCACACGAAGTTTGTTTATGCAGAACAATTTTAAAAATAAAAAAAAATATGAACAATAGTTGCTCAAGTAGTGGGGAATATAGCCACACGAAGTTTGTTTATGCAGAACAATTTTAAAAATAAAAAAAAATATGAACAATAGTTGCTCAAGTAGTGTGGAATATAGCCACACGAAGTTTGTTTATGCAGAACAAATTTAAAAATAAAAAAAAATATGAACAATAGTTGCTCAAGTATTGGGGAATATAGCCACACGAAGTTTGTTTAGGCAGAACAATTTTAAAAATAAAAAAAAATATGAACAATAGTTGCTCAAGTAGTAGGGAACATAGCCACACGAAGTTTGCTTATGCAGAACAATTTTAAAAATAAAAAAAAATATGAAAAATAGTTGCTCAAGTAGTAGGCAATATAGCCACACGAAGTTTATTTATGCAGAACAATTTTAAAAATAAAAAAAAATATGAATAGTTGCTCAAGTAGTAGGGAACATAGCCACACGAAGTTTGCTTATGCAGAAAAATTTTAAAAATAAAAAAAATATGAAAAATAGTTCCTCAAGTAGTAGGGAATATAGCCACACGAAGTTTATTTATGCAGAACAATTTTAAAAATAAAAAAAAATATGAAAAATAGTTGCTCAAGTAGTAGGGAACATAGCCACACGAAGTTTGCTTATGCAGAACAATTTTAAAAATAAAAAAAAATATGAAAAATAGTTGCTCAAGTAGTAGGGAATATAGCCACACGAAGTTTATTTATGCAGAACAATTTTAAAAATAAAAAAAAATATGAATAGTTGCTCAAGTAGTAGGGAACATAGCCACACGAAGTTTGCTTATGCAGAACAATTTTAAAAATAAAAAAAAATATGAACAATAGTTGCTCAAGTAGTGGGGAATATAGCCACACGAAGTTTGTTTATGCAGAACAATTTTAGAAATAAAAAAAATATGAACAATAGTTGCTCAAGTAGTGGGTGAATATAGCCACACGAAGTTTGTTTATGCAGAACAATTTTATGGCACTGAAATTGCAATGTGTCCAGTTCTCCGTACTCGCGCACAAAGCGATGAGTCAGCCCTTGACCCTAAGGTAGGTGCGTTTTCTATCCTAAAAGTCATTTAAAGGTCAGAATCCCCTCCCGCCTTAACAACAGTTGGGGTTTTTACATCAGAGAACCCCTTCAACTGGTTTGGTGATCCACAGTAAGGGAATTAGAGCTTTGTAGAAAGTGGTTGGGGAAGGGATTTCTTTCAGGTGAGAGACAACGCGGCACAATAGGAAGTTTGTACTTTGTAGACAAAATCCCTGTCAGTCGAGGGGATTAAAATCCCTAAACTTTCCTGTCCTCAGCTGTTGGACCCCTCAACTCTAAACTTAAAATAGCAACAAAACGAAAAAGTAATAATATTAAAATGCATGAAAATTGAAAGCAAAATGAAAGGGGACATTATTAAGGAGTTCGGCAGTCATGTATTCAGGCCTCTCCTCGGGGGGGGGGGGGGAGTTCATGGGTGAACACCTACCGAAGGAGTTCATCCATGAACACTTATAGCTGAATAATCGGAGAAATTCATTAAAAAAACTTAAGAAAATGAGGCAATACATTATAATAACAAGAAAGATGACACCAAATTTTCGGGTGTAATAAACACGTCTTTTGAATCCGTTCTGACGCAAATTACATTTTTCAAAGCTATTCAAAGGCAATGGAACCGTTAAGGAAAACAATAGTATCTGACGGAAGAAAGAAGTTTTTCAATCGGGTCTTTAATCCCTCAGATATTGGTGTAAACGGAATCTTGAGCTTACGAACTCTTAGAAACAGAGTTATCGACAAAAATAAGATGTGACTTTACGTCCCCTGGAGGGAAAACCATGCATTATTTTACGAAGAAAGTATTCTCAAAAGGTTTACCCATATAAGCGGTATCGGTCCAAGAAAAAAAATTTAGTCGAGTTTTCAGGAACCCAGATTTTGCTACAAATACATCAGAAGCAGATTTTAACACTTATGGCCCCTGGTGGCCAAACCATTCTTTACAAAACATTAGAAATTATGTGAAAAATATTTTCCATCAGGTCTTGTATGCGATACACGAAGAATTTTTCAAATCGGAGTTTTAGGAGCAGAAAACACAATTACCTTTATGCGCCCTAGCGGAAAGTCTTAAATGAATTACGTGACATTTTTGAATTTATAGGAAAAACATTTCGCATCGGAAACACTATCCAACAACGAAGGAATTTTTCAAATTGGACTTTTAGAAGTAGAGATATTGACAAAAATAAGATATACATCTACGCCCCCTGGCGTAGAAACCATGAATTATTTCAAGAAGAAAATGTTCCTAAAAGGTTTGTCGACATCAGTAGTAACGGTCAGCAAACGACTTTTTTTCAATCGAGATTTTAGAAGCTCATATTTTGCTGCAAATACATCAGAAGTGGAAATTAAAACTTACGCCACCTGGTGGCCATACCATTTTTTTTACAAAAATTAGAAATTATGTGCAAAGGATTTCCCATCAGGAGCAGTAGGAATTTTTCCGGTGCAGTAGGAATTTTTGTATCCGGTGCAGTAGGAATTTTTCAAATCGGAGGTTTATAGCAGAGAAATAGTGGGAAACGCAAATTACCTTTACGCCCCCTAGCGGAAAGTCTATGAGTTACTTGAAAATTTTGAATTTTTAGAAAAAACATGTCACACTAGAAACACTATCCAACAAAGGAGGAATTTTTTAAATCGGACTCCCAGAAGTCGAGATATTGACAAAAATAAGATATACGTCTACGCCCCCTGGCGCAGAAACCATGCACTATTTTTTTTTTTTTTGATTGGAGGTTTAACGACCACCGTGAGCAACTCAATGGGCTATAAGCAGTCGCCCGTCCCTAATTTAGGGTCACTGGTTCCAGGGAAGGGAGAGAGCCAGTGCCGTAAGACAAACACAACATCCATGCCTCACCGGGATTCGAACCCGGACCCCTTCGGACGAATGATCATAGGCCAACGCCTTAGACCACTGCGCCACCGGGGCGGCCATGCACTATTTTAAGAAGAAAATGTTTCTAAAAGGTTTGTCGACACGAGTAGTTCGGTCTACAAAGGACGTTTTTTTTCAATGTAGAATTTAGAAGCTCATACTCTGCTGCAAATACATCAGAAGCGGAAATTAAGGCTTACGCCCCCTGGTGGCCAAACCATTTTTTTTTTTTTTTTTTACAAAAATTAGAAATTATGTGCAAACGATTTCCCATCAGGAGCTGTATCCGGTGCAGAAAATTTTTTCAAATCGGAGATTTAGAAGCAGTGATATGGGGAGAAACGCAATTTAGCTTTACGTCCCCTAGCGGAAAGTCTATGAATTACTTGAAAATTTTGAAATTATATGAAGCACATGTCACACTGGAAACTCTATCCAACAAAAAAGGAATTTTTCAAATCGAATCCCTGGAAGTAGAGATATTGACAAAAATAAGATATACATCTACGCCCCCTGGCGGAGAAATTGTGGGATATTTTAAGAAGAAAATATTCCGAAAAGGTTTATCGATGTGAGTGACATCAGTCCATGAAAGAATTTTTTCAATCGATATTTTACAAGCTCAAATTTTATGGCAAGTACATCAGAAATAGAGGCGAAATTTTGACAAGAGTGAAAGATTTCTACTCCAAATTATATGAAAGGGATGATACATGTACTCCAGACATCATGAAAGGTACCAGAGTTCTTCCAGTCCTCCCAGCAGAAATTGCTCATGCAATCAAGAACATGAAGCGGGGGAAAGCTCCAGGAGAAGATGGAATTACTGTAGACATCATACAAGAAGCAAGTGGAGAAATCGAAACAGTACTCGCCCAAATTTTCACTCGATGCCTTAATGAAGGAAAGATTCCTGAGGATTGGAACACCGCTACAATGATCTTGCTACATAAGAAAGGTGACATTGAGGATCTCGGAAACTACAGACCTATCAGCCTCCTATCAGTAGTTTATAAAATCTTCACTAAAGTTCTTTCACACCGCTTGAAGGTGACACTGGACATGGCTCAACCGAGAGAACAAGCTGGATTCAGGAGTGGCTACAGCACAATAGATCATATCCACGTACTGAGAGAACTAATTGAAAGAGCGAGGGAATATGAACTTCCATTGTGCATGGCTTTTATCGATTATGAAAAGGCCTTTGATTCGGTGAAACCATCAGCAGTTGCAATGGCTCTGAAATCCTGCGGTATTGAAGATGCATACATTAATATTATTAATAACATCTATGAAAATGCAAGTGCAAAGATTCGGCTGTTTGAAAATACAACACACATAAAAATTGGAAAAGGAGTGAGACAAGGTGACACCATATCTCCGAAGCTCTTTAATGCCACATTGGAAAATGTCTTTCAATCACTGAACTGGGAAAACAAAGGGATAAAGATTAATGGAGATTATCTAACCCACCTTCGTTTTGCTGATGACATAGTCATTTTTGCAACTACCCCATCAGAGCTGCAGAGTATGATCCAGGAACTTGCTGACAAGAGTAAAGAAGTGGGATTAAAAATTAACTTTCAGAAGACAAAAGTGATGTACAATGCTTTTACAAGAAATGAAGATTTATCGATTGATGGAGAAAAGCTGGAGATAACAGACACGTACGTTTATCTTGGACAGCAGATATCAAGTGAGGGTCACATTGGTGAAGAAATTAATCGGCGTACAAAACTTGCCTGGAGAGCTTCTGGAAGAAACAGCATAATTTTCAAGAGCAATATGCGATTATGTCTTAAAAGAAAAGTGTTTGATCAATGCATCCTTCCAGTGCTTACGTATGGTGCAGAGACGTGGACCTTAGCTAAAAGAGACATACAAAGGCTGCAGACAACTCAAAGTAGCATGGAGAGGTGCATGCTTGGTGTAACCAGGAGAGATAAGAAGAGGAACACGTGGATCCGAAAAATGACAAGAGTGGAAGACATCATGATCAGAGTTAAATCCCTGAAATGGCAATGGGCTGGACATACTGCCAGAAGGACAGACCATCGATGGACAGCCGAAATTTTAGATTGGATTCCAAGGGACAGGAAAAGACCCAGAAGAAGACCACATGGAAGATGGGTGGATGAAATTCGAAAGTATGCGGGAGTGACATGGAGGAGACTGGCACAAGACAGACCGTTGTGGAGGAAACTTGGGGAGATCTTCGTCCAGCAGTGGATTGATAATGGTTGACAATGATGATGATGATGACATCAGAAGCAAAAATTAACACTTACGCCCCCTGGTGGCCAAAGTATTCTTTACCAAAAATATGAAATTATAAGCAAAAGATGTTCCATCATGAGGTGTATCCGCTGAGAAAAAGATTTTTCAAAACGGAGTTTTAGGAGAAGAGTTATCGGAAAAAATGTAATTTACTTTTACGCCCCCTAGTGGAAAATCTATGCGTAATTTGAAAATGAAACTATATCTAAAACACTCTTCGACGTAAATGGAATCGAAAGATAAAAAAAAATTTTCGATCGGATGTTTAGAAGCAAATATGTGAATTTGCTGCTAAACATCCGAAACGTGCTGGAATGAAAACGTGAAAATTTCCACTTCTTTCAAGAAGATACGTTCCGCGAAATATGTCGCTGTCAAAGATGCTTTGTCCTGCTAGTTTAGAGATGCACGTGCAAAAAACATCCCTGTGAGAGGAAGCATTTTACAGCAGAAAGCACGGGCATTTGCATCAGCTTTAGGATACGAAAATTTCGAATTCAGCGAAGGATGGCTTGGAAAGTACAAAAAGAGACACGATATTGTGTTAAAAAAAGCTAGTGGAGAAGCAGCAAGTGTTTTTAATAAGAAAACTTTAAAATTAAAGATAATACCAATATGTACGTAGAATATTTCCTGAAGCATATGATATGACAGTATTTTATTAAGATGTATAAAAGAAATAAATTCTTAATATAGGGGGGATACAGTATGTACCTATGTACATATAAGTAAAAATATGAACAGTACGCAATTTCCGGGTACGGAGAACTGGCCACATTGCAATTTCAATGCCATAAAATTCTTCTGAAAAAACAAATATCGCGTGGCCTTATTTACCACTACCTAAGCAACTATTGTTCACAAAACATTTTGTTTTAATATTTCATTTTCAATAAAAAATTTAGGCATTTCCAAGATTTTCAGGCCAAAGACGAAGCAGAGAACTGGCCACCTGAGAACTGGCACAATAGGAGGTGATGGAAGTGGCCACACAAATTTTAATTTTTAAGTGGCCACAAACTATAAGGGGTGATGGAAGTGGCCACATAAATTTTAAGGGGCCGCATACAAATTGCGTTCCTGACCGCTTCGGGGCCACGTCCACACAGGTTGGTTATCTGAGTCACATAAAGTTTCCGCAATTTCCTATTTTCTTAATTGCGATATTTAATGTAATTCCTTATAAAAAACAATTTATAATCTGCAACTCGACAAAAGAATTTCAGGGTATATAAACTACAACTCATCAAATTCTCCGCGGGCATTTGCAAACTCAGGAAACCTGTCCGTGGGGGGCGGGTTTATACCAAAAATATGAAATATAAAGAAATAATTTCTGGTCCGATTCGGAGGTTTTCAGCGTTTACTAATTGCAGCTCAACAAATTCTCTGCGGGCATGTACTTACGTATAAAGTCTGTCTGGGGGGGGGGGTAAAATGTCGGGGCCAATTGGGCTACAATTTTTTTATATCTTCGGTATTAGCCCCCTTCCCTTTCCGACAGGTTTCTTGGGTTAGCATATGCCCGCTGAGAATTTCTTAAGCTGTGGCTTGTAAACGCCAAAAATCTCCCCATTGGGCTACAAATTCTTCATATTTTATATTTTCGGTATTAAGCCCCTTCCCCAGACAGTTTTTCCGTATCAGCATATGGCCGCAGAGAAATTTTTGAGCTTTAGTTTGTAAACCGTGAAATTCTGTTGTTGAATTGTAGATTATAAATCTTATTTCTGATTCATGATGTTACAACGTAATAGCATAAATATTGAAATAAATGAAAATTTTTAATAAAGAATTACATTTAATATCGCAATTAAGAACCACGAAATTACCGAAACTTTATGAGACTCAGATAACCAACTTCTGGAGATATTGCCACAGAACAATCAGGAACGCAATTTTTATACGGACCTTTAAAATTTTTGTGGACACTTCTCCGGTGGCCAGTTCTGCTACACTCGTTGGAGAATGGTGTACAAACGTGCAGTATGGAAAAGCATGAAAAACGAAGAAATGAAATACTTCCATAACTTTCGACGTCACTAGTCATAGTAACAAATAAATATCCACTAATGGATCTCAATACTATTTTGTACCTTTTAATCCTTAGTCGATGCTAAGCACATTATTGGTGTGTCAAGTTCACTTTGTTTGTGGATTCATTGACGATTCTCAACACATGTCGCGATTATTCCAACTACACTATCTACCAACAAGTAATTGTCGCTGTCGTTAGAGGTAATTAGTAACAGCAGAGCAATTACTAATTACCTCTAACGACAGCAGAGCAACCACTAATGACCTCTAACGACAGCAGAGCAACCACTAATGACCTCTAACATCAGCAGAGCAATTACTAATGGCCACCCCGGTGGCGCAGTGGTCTAAGGCTCTGGCCTCTGATCATTCGTCCGTAAGGGGTCCGGGTTCGAATCCCGGTCAGGCATGGATGTTGTGTTTGTCTTACGGCACTGGCTCTCTCCCTTCCCTGGAACCAGTGACCCTAAATTAGGGACGGGCGACTGCTTATAGCCCGTTGAGTTGCTCACGGTGGTCGTTAAACCTCCAATCAAAAAAAAAAAAATTACTAATGACCTCTAACAACAGCAAAGCAATTACTAATTATCTCTAACAACAGCAGAGCATTTACTAATGATCTCTAACAACAGCAGAGCAATTATAACTAATGCGAATACAACAAACGTGGGTTAACAGCATCCACCGAGCGCTTTACATCGTGCACTGACGGGTATAGGAGAACTGGCCACCGCAGAATTGGCCACAAAAATTTTAAGAGGCCGTATAAAAATTACGTTTTGACCGCTTCATGCCCACGACCCTCAGAGGTTGGTTATCTGAGTCATATAAAGTTACCGTAATTTCGTCTTCTCTTAATTGCGATAATTAATGTAATTCTTTATAAAAAATGTTTATGATCTACATCTCAACAGAAGATTTCAGGGTTTTCAAACTACAAGTCTGCAAATTATCTGAGCGCATGTCCTGACTCGGGAAACCCGCGAGGGGAGGGGGGGTTAATACCAAAAGTGCAAAATATAAAGCAATTGTGTTCCGATCGGGAGATTTTCAGGCTACGTACAACTCGACACATGACGGCATGTGGCCACTCAGCAAACCTATCGGGAGAGCGTGAGGGGATATGCTAAAATTGTAAAATATAAAGAATTTCTCGTCCGATCGGGGGATTTTCAGCATTTACAAGCTACAACTCGACACTTATCTGAGGCCGTGTACCTTCTCAGGAAACCTGTCGGGGGGGGGGATACAAAAAATAAAGAGTTTCTGGTCCAATCCGAAAAGTTTACAATCTATAACTGAACAAAATTTCTGCGGGCATCTGCTACTGCAGGAAACCTGTCTATAAGAAAGCGAGGGAGGGGGGGGGGTTAACGCCAAAAATATAAAAAATACAGAATTTCTGGTCCGATCGGGAGTTTTCAGCGTTTACAGATTACAGCTCAGCGAATTCTCTCCCGGCATGTGCTGATGCAGTAAACCTGGGGGGTGGGGTGGGGGTGGGGCAAGCCTTAAGTATAAAATATAAAAAAATTCTGCCCCGATCGGGAGGTTTGCAGCGTTTACAAATTACAACTCAACAAATCATATCTGTGGGCACGTGCAAAAACAAGAAACCTCTACGGAAGGGGGCTTAGTACCGAAAATATAAAGAATTTGTAGCCCAGCCGGGAGATTTTCAGTGTTTACAAACTACAACTTAAATTATCTTTGGATACGTGCAAACTCAGGAAACCTGCTCGGGTGGGGGTGTTATGCCCCCGACAGACGGGTAGAATTAGAATTTGTAGAGTTGTAGTGTGTAAACACTAAAAATCTACTTCCGATTATGCTACGATTCTTTATATTTTGTATTTTTGGCATTAAGCGACCACCCCCACCCCCGGTTCTTCCCTCCCACAGACAAATTTCCTGCGGTAGCAGATGCGCACAGAAATTTTGTAGAGTTGCAGTTAGTGAAGTCTGAAAATCACTGGATCGGGCCAGAAATTATTTATGTTTTATATTTTTGGTATTAAGCCCCCCCCCGATAAGTTTCCTAAGGCAGCACATGCATTCAGAAAATTTTCCGAGCTGTAGCTTGTAAATGCTGAAAATCCCCGATCGGAAGAGGAATACTTCATATTTTACACTTTTGGTACCCCCCCCCCCCCGACAGGCTTGCTGAGTAGGTGCATGCCCTCAGATAATGTGTCGAGTTGTAGCTTGTAAATGCTGAAAATCTTTTGGTATTACCCCACCCCCACTCCACCCCGACAGGTTTGCTGAGTAGGCACATGTCCACATATAACTTTCAGCTTGTAAATGCTGAAAAACTCCCGATCGGGGAAAAAATTCATCAAATTTTACACATTACATTAGGTATCCCCCCTCCGGACAGGTTCGCTGAGTAGGCGCGTACAGATAATGTGTCGAGTTTTAGCTTGTAAAGGCTGAAAATATGCCGATCGGAGCGGCAATTCTTTATATTTCATATTATAGGTTTTAAGCCCCCCCCCCCCCCTCGACAAGTTTCCTGGGTTTGCACATACCCGCAGAAAAATTGTTTAGCTGTAGTTTATAAACCTTGAAAAGTATCGTAAATAAGAAAATACGAAACTGCGGAAATTTTATGTGTGTCAGATAACCTGTTGTTAAGGCGGGATCCACAGCAAGGAAATTAGCCCTTTGGAATTATCTCGGGAGACATAGCCACGGAACAGCCCAGAACGCAATTTTTATACGGCCCCTTAAAATTTTTGTGGCCAGTTTTTCGCTTAGTCTTAGCCCCGAAAATCATGGAAATATCTAAATTTCTTACTGAAAATGAAATGAAAAAAAAAAAATGAACAATAGTTGCTCAAGTAGTGGGGAATATAGCCACACGAAGTTTGTTTATGCAGAACAATTTTAAAAATAAAAAAAAATGTGAACAATAGTTGCTCAAGTAGTGGGGAATATAGCCACACGAAGTTTGTTTATGCAGAACAATTTTAAAAATAAAAAAAAATATGAACAATAGTTGCTCAAGTAGTGGGTGAATATAGCCACACGAAGTTTGTTTATGCAGAACAATTTTAAAAATAAAAAAAAATGTGAACAATAGTTGCTCAAGTAGTGGGGAATATAGCCACATGAAGTTTGTTTATGCAGAACAATTTTAAAAATAAAAAAATATGAACAATAGTTGCTCAAGTAGTGGGGAATATAGCCACACGAAGTTTGTTTATGCAGAACAATTTTAAAAATAAAAAAAAATATGAACAATAGTTGCTCAAGTAGTGGGGAATATAGCCACACGAAGTTTGTTTATGCAGAACAATTTTAAAAATAAAAAAAAATATGAATAGTTGCTCAAGTAGTGGGGAATATAGCCACACGAAGTTTGTTTATGCAGAACAAATTTAAAAATAAAAAAAAATATGAACAATAGTTGCTCAAGTAGTGGGGAATATAGCCACACGAAGTTTGTTTAGGCAGAACAATTTTAAAAATAAAAAAAAAATATGAATAGTTGCTCAAGTAGTAGGGAACATAGCCACACGAAGTTTGCTTATGCAGAACAATTTTAAAAATAAAAAAAAATATGAAAAATAGTTCCTCAAGTAGTAGGCAATATAGCCACACGAAGTTTATTTATGCAGAACAATTTTAAAAATAAAAAAAAAAATAGTTGCTCAAGTAGTAGGGAACATAGCCACACGAAGTTTGCTTATGCAGAACAATTTTAAAAATAAAAAAAAATATGAAAAATAGTTGCTCAAGTAGTAGGGAATATAGCCACACGAAGTTTATTTATGCAGAACAATTTTAAAAATAAAAAAAAAAATATGAATAGTTGCTCAAGTAGTAAGGAACATAGCCACACGAAGTTTGCTTATGCAGAACAATTTTAAAAATAAAAAAAAATATGAACAATAGTTGCTCAAGTAGTGGGGAATATAGCCACACGAAGTTTGTTTATGCAGAACAATTTTAGAAATAAAAAAAATATGAACAATAGTTGCTCAAGTAGTGGGTGAATATAGCCACACGAAGTTTGTTTATGCAGAACAATTTTATGGCACTGAAATTGCAATGTGTCCAGTTCTCCGTACTCGCGCACAAAGCGATGAGTCAGCCCTTGACCCTAAGGTAGGTGCGTTTTCTATCCTAAAAGTCATTTAAAGGTCAGAATCCCCCTCCCGCCTTAACAACAGTTGGGGTTTTTACATCAGAGAACCCCTTCAACTGGTTTGGTGATCCACAGTAAGGGAATTAGAGCTTTGTAGAAAGTGGTTGGGGAAGGGATTTCTTTCAGGTGAGAGACAACGCGGCACAATAGGAAGTTTGTACTTTGTAGACAAAATCCCTGTCAGTCGAGGGGATTAAAATCCCTAAACTTTCCTGTCCTCAGCTGTTGGACCCCTCAACTCTAAACTTAAAATAGCAACAAAACGAAAAAGTAATAATATTAAAATGCATGAAAATTGAAAGCAAAATGAAAGGGGACATTATTAAGGAGTTCGGCAGTCATGTATTCAGGCCTCTCCTCGGGGGGGGGGAGTTCATGGGTGAACACCTACGGAAGGAGTTCATCCATGAACACTTATAGCTGAATAATCGGAGAAATTCATTAAAAAAACTTAAGAAAATGAGGCAATACATTATAATAACAAGAAAGATGACACCAAATTTTCGGGTGTAATAAACACGTCTTTTGAATCCGTTCTGACGCAAATTACATTTTTCAAAGCTATTCAAAGGCAATGGAACCGTTAAGGAAAACAATAGTATCTGACGGAAGAAATAAGTTTTTCAATCGGGTCTTTAATCCCTCAGATATTGGTGTAAACGGAATCTTGAGCTTACGAACTCTTAGAAACAGAGTTATCGACAAAAATAAGATGTGACTTTACGTCCCCTGGAGGGAAAACCATGCATTATTTTACGAAGAAAGTATTCTCAAAAGGTTTACCCATATAAGCGGTATCGGTCCAAGAAAAAAAAATTTAGTCGAGTTTTCAGGAACCCAGATTTTGCTACAAATACATCAGAAGCAAATTTTAACACTTATGGCCCCTGGTGGCCAAACCATTCTTTACAAAACATTAGAAATTATGTGAAAAATATTTTCCATCAGGTCTTGTATGCGATACACGAAGAATTTTTCAAATCGGAGTTTTAGGAGCAGAAAACACAATTACCTTTATGCGCCCTAGCGGAAAGTCTTAAATGATTTACGTGACATTTTTGAATTTATAGGAAAAACATTTCGCATCGGAAACACTATCCAACAACGAAGGAATTTTTCAAATTGGACTTTTAGAAGTAGAGATATTGACAAAAATAAGATATACATCTACGCCCCCTGGCGTAGAAACCATGAATTATTTCAAGAAGAAAATGTTCCTAAAAGGTTTGTCGACATCAGTAGTAACGGTCAGCAAACGACTTTTTTCAATCGAGATTTTAGAAGCTCATATTTTGCTGCAAATACATCAGAAGTGGAAATTAAAACTTACGCCACCTGGTGGCCATACCATTTTTTACAAAAATTAGAAATTATGTGCAAAGGATTTCCCATCAGGAGCAGTAGGAATTTTTCCGGTGCGTGCAGCAGGAATTTTTGTATCCGGTGCAGTAGGAATTTTTCAAATCGGAGGTTTATAGCAGAGAAATAGTGGGAAACGCAAATTACCTTTACGCCCCCTAGCGGAAAGTCTATGAGTTACTTGAAAATTTTGAATTTTTAGAAAAAACATGTCACACTAGAAACACTATCCAACAAAGGAGGAATTTTTTAAATCGGACTCCCAGAAGTCGAGATATTGACAAAAATAAGATATACGTCTACGCCCCCTGGCGCAGAAACCATGCACTATTTTTTTTTTTTGATTGGAGGTTTAACGACCACCGTGA
Organism: Macrothele yani; assembly: GCA_039090855.1. Classification (NCBI taxonomy): domain Eukaryota; kingdom Metazoa; phylum Arthropoda; class Arachnida; order Araneae; family Macrothelidae; genus Macrothele; species Macrothele yani. Next base: position 114,583,225 of record CM076999.1, on the reverse strand, counting down.
GCAACTCAATGGGCTATAAGCAGTCGCCCGTCCCTAATTTAGGGTCACTGGTTCCAGGGAAGGGAGAGAGCCAGTGCCGTAAGACAAACACAACATCCATGCCTCACCGGGATTCGAACCCGGACCCCTTCGGACGAATGATCATAGGCCAACGCCTTAGACCACTGCGCCACCGGGGCGGCCATGCACTATTTTAAGAAGAAAATGTTTCTAAAAGGTTTGTCGACACGAGTAGTTCGGTCTACAAAGGACGTTTTTTTTCAATGTAGAATTTAGAAGCTCATACTCTGCTGCAAATACATCAGAAGCGGAAATTAAGGCTTACGCCCCCTGGTGGCCAAACCATTTTTTTTTTTTTTTTTTTTTACAAAAATTAGAAATTATGTGCAAACGATTTCCCATCAGGAGCTGTATCCGGTGCAGAAAGAATTTTTCAAATCGGAGATTTAGAAGCAGTGATATGGGGAGAAACGCAATTTAGCTTTACGTCCCCTAGCGGAAAGTCTATGAATTACTTGAAAATTTTGAAATTATATGAAGCACATGTCACACTGGAAACTCTATCCAACAAAAAAGGAATTTTTCAAATCGAATCCCTGGAAGTAGAGATATTGACAAAAATAAGATATACATCTACGCCCCCTGGCGGAAAAACTGTGGGATATTTTAAGAAGAAAATATTCCGAAAAGGTTTATCGATGTGAGTTGCATCAGTCCATGAAAGAATTTTTTCAATCGATATTTTACAAGCTCAGATTTTATGGCAAGTACATCAGAAATAGAGGCGAAATTTTGACAAGAGTGAAAGATTTCTACTCCAAATTATATGAAAGGGATGATACATGTACTCCAGACATCATGAAAGGTACCAGAGTTCTTCCAGTCCTCCCAGCAGAAGTTGCTCATGCAATCAAGAACATGAAGCGGGGAAAAGCTCCAGGAGAAGATGGAATTACTGTAGACATCATACAAGAAGCAAGTGGAGAAATTGAAACAGTACTCGCCCAAATTTTCACTCGATGCCTTAATGAAGGAAAGATTCCTGAGGATTGGAACAACGCTACAGTGATCTTGCTACATAAGAAAGGTGACATTGAGGATCTCAGAAACTACAGACCTATCAGCCTCCTATCAGTGGTTTATAAAATCTTCACTAAAGTTCTTTCACACCGCTTGAAGGTGACACTGGACATGGCTCAACCGAGAGAACAAGCTGGATTCAGGAGTGGCTACAGCACAATAGATCATATCCACGTACTGAGAGAACTAATTGAAAGAGCGAGGGAATATGAACTTCCATTGTGCATGGCTTTTATCGATTATGAAAAGGCCTTTGATTCGGTGAAACCATCAGCAGTTGCAATGGCTCTGAAATCCTGCGGTATTGAAGATGCATACATTAATATTATTAATAACATCTATGAAAATGCAAGTGCAAAGATTAGGCTGTTTGAAAATACAACACACATAAAAATTGGAAAAGGAGTGAGACAAGGTGACACCATATCTCCGAAGCTCTTTAATGCCACATTGGAAAATGTCTTTCAATCACTGAACTGGGAAAACAAAGGGATAAAGATTAATGGAGATTATCTAACCCACCTTCGTTTTGCTGATGACACAGTCATTTTTGCAACTACCCCATCAGAGCTGCAGAGTATGATCCAGGAACTTGCTGACAAGAGTAAAGAAGTGGGATTAAAAATGAACTTTCAGAAGACAAAAGTGATGTACAATGCTTTTACAAGAAATGAAGATTTATCGATTGATGGAGAAAAGCTGGAGATAACAGACACGTACGTTTATCTTGGACAGCAGATATCAAGTGAGGGTCACATTGGTGAAGAAATTAATCGGCGTACAAAACTTGCCTGGAGAGCTTTTGGAAGAAACAGCATAATTTTCAAGAGCAATATGCGATTATGTCTTAAAAGAAAAGTGTTTGATCAATGCATCCTTCCAGTGCTTACGTATGGTGCAGAGACGTGGACCTTAGCTAAAAGAGACATACAAAGGCTGCAGACAACTCAAAGTAGCATGGAGAGGTGCATGCTTGGTGTAATCAGGAGAGATAAGAAGAGGAACACGTGGATCCGAAAAATGACAAGAGTGGAAGACATCATGTTCAGAGTTAAATCCCTGAAATGGCAATGGGCTGGACATACTGCCAGAAGAACAGACCATCGATGGACAGCCGAAATTTTAGATTGGATTCCAAGGGACAGGAAAAGACCCAGAAGAAGACCACATGGGAGATGGGTGGATGAAATTCGAAAGTATGCGGGAGTGACATGGAGGAGACTGGCACAAGACAGACCGTTGTGGAGGAAACTTGGGGAGACCTTCGTCCAGCAGTGGATTGATAATGGTTGACAATGATGATGATGATGACATCAGAAGCAAAAATTAACACTTACGCCCCCGGGTGGCCAAAGTATTCTTTACCAAAAATATGAAATTATAAGCAAAAGATGTTCCATCATGAGGTGTATCCGCTGAGAAAAAAGATTTTTCAAAACGGAGTTTTAGGAGAAGAGTTATCGGAAAAAAATGTAATTTACTTTTACGCCCCCTAGCGGAAAATCTATGCGTAATTTGAAAATGAAACTATATCTAAAACACTCTTCGACGTAAATGGAATCGAAAGATAAAAAAAATTTTCGATCGGATGTTTAGAAGCAAATATGTGAATTTGCTGGTAAACATCCGAAACGTGCTGGAATGAAAACGTGAAAATTTCCACTTCTTTCAAGAAGATACGTTCCGCGAAATATGTCGCTGTCGAAGATGCTTTGTCCTGCTAGTTTAAAGATGCACGTGCAAAAAACATCCCTGTGAGAGGAAGCATTTTACAGCAGAAAGCACGGGCATTTGCATCAGCTTTAGGATACGAAAATTTCGAATTCAGCGAAGGATGGCTTGGAAAGTACAAAAAGAGACACGATATTGTGTCAAAAAAGCTAGTGGAGAAGCAGCAAGTGTTTTTAATAAGAAAACTTTAAAATTAAAGATAATACCAATATGTACGTAGAATATTTCCTGAAGCATATGATATGACAGTATGTAACGTACCAGGAGATGTGACGTACCTGCCAGAAGGACGCACACGACATAAAGGCAGATAGCAATTAGAATCAATGTCCGCGTAGCTTAATTGGTAGAGCAACTTATTCCGGAATGAGTGGACCCGGGTTCGAACCCCGGCGCGGATAAAAATGACGGAGAAATTCACTTCGTTATAATGGCGCCCGAACTATCCGGATGACCCGACCGTTCAAAATCTCGCTTTGGTGTGATGTTATTTCCACACCGCGAGATAGGAAAAATATGAGCAGCACTTCGAAAGAAAAAAAAAAGAAAAAGAAGGGGGAGATGATGTAACGTACCAGGAGATGTGACGTACCTGCCAGAAGGACGCACACGACATAAAGGCAGATAGCAATTAGAATCAATGTCCGCGTAGCTTAATTGGTAGAGCAACTTATTCCGGAATGAGTGGACCCGGGTTCGAACCCCGGCGCGGATAAAAATGACGGAGAAATTCACTTTGTTATAAGTATTTTATTAAGATGTATAAAAGAAATAAATTCTTAATATAGGGGGGATACAATATGTACCTATGTACATATAAGTAAAAATATGAACAGTACGCAATTTCCGGGTACGGAGAACTGGCCACATTGCAATTTCAATGCCATAAAATTCTTCTGAAAAAACAAATATCGCGTGGCCTTATTTACCACTACCTAAGCAACTATTGTTCACAAAACATTTTGTTTTAATATTTCATTTTCAATAAAAAATTTAGGCATTTCCAAGATTTTCAGACCAAAGACGAAGCAGAGAACTGGCCACCTGAGAACTGGCAGAATAGGAGGTGATGGAAGTGGCCACACAAATTTTAATTTATAAGTGGCCACAAACTATAAGGGGGTGATGGAAGTGGCCACATAAATTTTAAGGGGCCGCATACGAAATTGCGTTCCCGACCGCTTCGGGGCCACGTCCACACAGGTTGGTTATCTGAGTCACATAAAGTTTCCGCAATTTCCTATTTTCTTAATTGCGATATTTAATGTAATTCCTTATAAAAAAAATTTATAATCTGCAACTCGACAAAAGAATTTTAGGGTATATAAACTGACAACTCATCAAATTCTCTGCGGGCATTTGCAAACTCAGGAAACCTGTCCGTGGGGGGCGGGTTTATACCAAAAATATGAAATATAAAGAAATAATTTCTGGTCCGATTCGGAGGTTTTCAGCGTTTACTAATTGCAGCTCAACAAATTCTCTGCGGGCATGTACTAACGTAAAAAGTCTGTCCGGGTGTGTGTGGGGGGAGGGGGGTCAATGTCGGGGCCAATTGGGCTACATTTTTTTTTATATCTTCGGTATTAGCCCCCTTCCCCCCCCTTTCCGACAGGTTTCTTGGGTTAGCATATGCCCGCTGAGAATTTCTTAAGCTGTGGCTTGTAAACGCCAAAAATATCCCCATTGGGCTACAAATTCTTCATATTTTATATTTTCGGTATTAAGCCCCATCCGCAGACAGTTTTTCCATATCAGCATATGCCCGCAGAGAAATTGTTGAGCTTTAGTTTGTAAACCGTGAAATTCTGTTGTTGAATTGTAGATTATAAATCTTATTTCTGATTCATGATGTTACCACGTAATAGCATAAATATTGAAATAAATAACATTTTTTATAAATATAGAATTACATTAAATATCGCAACTAAGAAAACACGAAATTACCGAAACTTTATGAGACTCAGATAACCAACTTCTGGAGAATATGGCCATAGAACAATCAGGAAGTCAATTTTTATACGGACCTTTAAAATTTTTGTGGACACTTCTCCGGTGGCCAGTTTTGCTACACTCGTTGGAGAATGGTGTACAAACGTGCAGTATGGAAAAGTGTGAAAAACGAAGAACTGAAATACTTCCATAACTTTCGACGTCACTAGTGAAAGTAACAAATAAATATCCACTAATGGATCTAAATACTATTATGTACCTTTTAATCCTTAGTCGATGCGAAGCACATTATTGGTGTGTCAAGTTCACTTTGTTTGTGGATTCATTGACGATTCTCAACACATGTCGCGATTATTCCAACTACACTATCTACCAACAAGTAATTGGACACCCCTGCAATCGACGATATCTGAGGTCCTGATACACGTCACGGCCGCCGCCGTTAAATATCGTGTGGGAAACAACAACGCAACCAGTCGCATGCAAGATGCCACGCGGTTCGGAGCTCTCTGATTTCGAGAAAGGTGTAATCGTCAGGTATCACAGAAATGGCCGATCCATACGTAACATATCCAGCGAGTTGAAGTACCCAAAATCGACAGTGGCCTACGTAATTGGCAAGTGGAAGATGAGAGGCGACTGTCGGAATGTGCCCCGACTCGGCAGACCCACAAAACTGGGAGTTAGAGACCGACGGGTGCTGGCCAGAAAAATTCGGAAGAACCGCACCAAATTGATGGGCCACATTCGCGAGGAGTTTCAACAGGCATCCGGGAGTGTTTTTTTTATGAATACCATCCGTAAGGAAGCCCATCTGCTCTATTATTATGGACGTACTGCCGCCCACAAGCCTTTGATCACCAAGTCCAATAGCGCTGCACGGCTAACGTGGTGCGAAGAACGTCGACAGTGGACCGTTGAACAGTGAAAACAGGTTCTCTGGAGCGACGAATTAAGGTTCACCCTCTACCGTTCGGATGGCAGGGTCTGGGTTTGGCTTCTGCCTGGAGAACGCCTCCTTCCGGAATGTATTGGGCCAACTGCGAAGTTCGGCGGCGGTGGACTTATGCTATGGGGGTGTTTCTCCTGGTATGGCACGGGACCCTTGGTCGCAATTCCTGGTAGACTCAACGCAGAGACCTACTGCACCATTTTGGATGACCATGCGCTTCCTACGTTGTGGCAGTTTTACGGGGTGGACCCATGTTACATTCAGGATGACAATGCCACCTGTCATGTTGCGAGGTATACCATGGCTTGGTATGGTGACCATGGGGTTAATCGAATGGACTTGCCTGCGCAGAGCCCGGACCTTAACCCTATCGAGCACCTCTGGGACGAGTTGGAGCGTCGACTTAAGGGGTGCCCCTACCGTCTGAAATCGATGAAGGAACTGACCTGTCTTCTCCAAGCCGAGTGGAAGAAAATATCGCTAGTCGTCGTACAACACCTGGTTGAGAGTATGCCCCGGAGGGTCGCAGCTGTAATCGCCGCGCGTGGAGGCTCCACCAACTATTAAAGGTGAATAAACTTCGGTTTCCTTTGCTATCACAGGTGTCCAATTACTTGTTGATATATAGTGTATCATTCCATTGGGAGGTGAAACACTTGGTTTTTAATCTTTCTTTTATGTACATTATTGCATATACATTATTGCACTTTGGTTCCAACATCTTAATGTTAAAATCAGTTTATACATGTTGATAAAATATCCAATTCTATCGATGTTCACTTGTACGTGTTGCACCAGCAGTTAAATTTGAAGTTTAAAAATATTTCACCATTAAAATCAACAAAATATATAAAATCACGGCATGCTTGAGATCACCACCATTCCACCATCAAACCCCACCAAACTCTCGTTAAAGCTTTTCAACTCCTATAGAACCATCATCCGAACCTTCATCCGGTAAATGATGTTTCAGACCGACAATGTGAGCTAGATGATTCGACTACGGCGTGTCTCTACATCTCTCTACGAATCATCTCTCTACAATGTGAGCTAGATGATTCGACTACGGGGTGTCTTTACGTCTCTCTACGAATCATCTCTCTACAATGTGAGCTAGATGATTCGACTACGGGGTGTCTTTACGTCTCTCTACGAATCATCTCTCTACAATGTGAGCTAGATGATTCGACTACGGGGTGTCTCTACGTTTCTTTACGAATCATCTCTCTACAATGTGAGCTAGATTATTCGAATACGGGGTGGGGTGTCTCTACCAATCATCTCTCTACAGTGTGAGCTAGATGATTTTACTACGGGGAGTCTCTACGTCTTTCTACGAATCATCTCTCTACAATGTGAGCTAGATGATTCGACTACGGGGTGTCTTTACGTCTCTCTACGAATCATCTCTCTACAATGTGAGCTAGATGATTCGACTATGGGGTGTCTCTACGTCTTTCTACGAATCATCTCTCTACAATGTGAGCTAGATGATTCGACTACGGGGTGTCTCTACGTTTCTTTACGAATCATCTCTCTACAATGTGAGCTAGATATCTCGAATACGGGGTGTCTCTACGAATCATCTCTCTACAGTGTGAGCTAGATGATTTTACTACGGGGAGTCTCTACGTCTTTCTACGAATCATCTCTCTACAATGTGAGCTAGATGATTCGACTACGGGGAGTCTCTACGTCTTTCTACGAATCATCTCTCTACAATGTGAGCTAGATGATTCGACTACGGGGTGTCTTTACGTCTCTCTACGAATCATCTAGCGCACATTGTCGGTCTGAAACATCGTCTATCGGATGACGGTTCTGATGATGGCTTTATAGGAGTTGAAAACCTTTAACGAGAGTTTGGTGGGGTTTGATGGTGGAATAGTGGTGATCTCAAGCGCTGCGTGATTTTAAGCATTTTATTGGATTTTAATGGTGAAATATTTTTAAACGGTCCCGGACGATTCGTCCAACGACAATTGGTCCAATGCCGATTGGTCCAATGTCCGATTCGTCCAATGCCGATTCGTCCAATGGTACGATTGGTCCAATGCCAATTCGTCCAATGGTACGAATGGTCCAACGCCGATTCGTCCAATGTTTACCAACGGTAACCTTTTTTATTTTCCAGAAAGGAATAATAATTTAAATTATTCTCCTCTTTATATCCTTTTGAAAGACAATCTCCGTACATTTAGTAATTGTAAACATTTTACATAAACCTGGTAAAAGGCACTCAATGGAGCATTTCTCAGCTGTTTGCAAAGCACCTTGGCGAGGGCCATTTTAGAAGATTTTAAGTTACAACCTAGATATTTGGTATATGTCAATATGTTATAAAACCTAATAAAAGGCACTCATCCTATCATTTCTCAGGTCTTTACGAGGCACCTAGGCCCCGGGCCTTTTTAGAAGATTTTGAGTTACAACCTAGATATTTGGTATTTGTAAACATTCTATAAAACCTAATAAAAGGCACTCATCGTATCATTCCTCAGGTCTTTACGAGGCACCTAGGCCCCGGGTCTTTTTAGAAGATTTTAAGTTACAGCCTAGATATTTGGTATTTGTAAACATTTTATAAAACTTTATAAAAGGCACTCATCGTATCATTTCTGAGGTCTTTGCAAGGCACCTAGGCCGCAGGCCTATGAATTAATATTTTGTGCTTAAGTGAAAGCTCAATATTATTAACTTAATTTTATATGTAAACGTTATGAATATGACATCGGTAGAATAAAAAGTCCTAAAAGGGCCTAGGCCTAGAGCCTATGAATTAATATTTCGTGCCTAAGTAAAAGCTCAATATTATTAACTTGATTTGATATGTAAACGTTATAAATCTAACATCGGTAGAGTTAAAACTGTTAAAAAGCCTAGGCCTAGGGCCTATGAATTAATATTTCGTGTTTAAGTAAACGCGCAATATTATTAACTTGATATAAATTTAATATGTAAACGTTATGAATATGACATCGCTGGAATAAAAACTGTTGAAAAGGCCACTGTCCAAACCCCGACCAGTTGTTTCCATTGGGCAGTTGGCGGAAAACCCCACTGCATTCTACAAGCAGAAACGGAACACTAGTATTTTATATCATTTCATGCAAAAGAGAAACATTGAAGTTCATAGAACGGCTCGTACATCAGTAACTTCATACGGTAGCAAGGACAGTATAAAAAGAAAATGCGATTCCAAAAAAAAAAAAAGAAAAAAAAAGATTTCTGTAACCACAATATTAAGCATAAAATGTAACATTATTTTACATTCTTTGAACTACCGGTACTTTCGTATAACATCGGAGATAGAATCAGAACAGATGAGACTTTTATAGCACGAGTAGCACTTCGGACAGATAGGACGGAATTGGACCAATCGTCCATTGGACGAATAGTACCTTTGGACCAAATGTCCAATGGACGAATCGTCCCTTTGGACGAATCGGTATTGGACCAATCGGCATTGGTCCAATCGTCGTTGGACGAATCGTACCAGACCCATTTTTAAACTTCAAATTTAACTGCTGGTGCAACAAGTTCGAGTGAACATCGATAGAATGAGATATTTTATCAACATGTATATAGTGATTTTGACATTTAAGGTGTTGGAACCAAAGTGCAATAATGTATGTGCAATAATGTACATAAAAGAAAGATTAAAAACCAGGTGTTTCATGTCCCAATGGAATTATAGTTGGAATAATTGCGCCATGTGTTGAGAATCGTCAATGAATCCACAGACAAAGTGAATTGACACACCAATAATGTGCTTCGTATCGACTAAGGATTAAAAGGTACGTAATAGTACACTGAAGAGCAATTAAATTAGAGATACCTGTCTAGTAACGTGTAGCACCACCTTTCGCTCTGATGACGGCGGCGATTCGTCTCGGCATGGACTCGATAAGACATCGGAAGCGTTGGGAAGCCGTATGGATGCACGACCCCTGAACAAGCTCCCACAGTTCAGGAAGATTTGATGGATGCGGGTCAGAGCCTCGAATATCTCTCCCGATGGCATCTTAGAAGTGCTCGATGGGGTTGAGGTCAGGTGACCTAGCTGGCTAAGGAAGCCAGGTCACGTCGGTGGAGTGTTCATCCAACCATTCGGATATGATTCGGGAGCGATGGCACAGTGCATTGTCTTGTGGCAGGATGAGGTCCCCAGTGGGATGTTGAAGACGCACAAAGGGGAGCAAATGGTCGTCCAGGATATCCCGGTAACGTTGGCCTGTGAGGGACGATGTCACACGTACCAGGGGTCCCATTTTAGTCCCCGTAAACAGTCCCCAGACGAGAATGTCACCCCCACCAGCTTGAAGAGTACCCTGCTGGCAAGAAGGATCCATCGATTCAAATGGTTTGCGCCGTACTCGTATCCTGTCACCCGCATGTACCAACGTGAATCTCGACTCATCAATCCAGGCAACATTTTTCCACATGTCTAGGGTCCAGTGATGATGTTCCAGCGCCCATGATAATCTTTGCACCCTGTGATGTGCGGTCAGCAGCGGTACCATCGTGGGACGATGGCTCCTGTACCTCATAGCGAGGAGATAGTTCTGGATGATGTGGTTGCTTACACGTTTTTGTGCACCAGCGTTAAATTGCCGAGTGATTTCTTGCACTGTGGCCCGTCTATCCGCTGTTACAATGCGAGCTACCCGACGATGACCCCGCTCATCCACACGCTGTTGTCCACGGCAGTTGGCCCTTGCAGGGATGGTTTTACCGGATTTGATTTACTCTCGGTGTACTCGTGTCACAGTGGCTCGTGAAAATCCCAGTGCCTGCACGACTTCCAAGATGGAGTGACCCATTCGTCGGGCCCCTGACAATTTGCCCACAATCAAATGCGCTTAGATCCTGCGTCTTACCCATACTGCGTCCGACTCTTACTGATTCCCTTCGCATCACTCCTTCTATTGTCGGATCGCTGCATACGTCATGTCGTTTCCGTTTACAGGGCCGCCCACAGCGCCACATTTGCATAACGCCAGCTGTCTCAAATTAAATTGCTCTTCAGTTTATATGCAAACAGTCGATTCCTAAAAAACCGAAAAAAATTCAGAACGACCAAATTTGGTATACTATCTCATGTTAAACCATAGACGGAAAGGGTCGGGGCCCGGTGTCAAGAGGGCTCCATGCAAAATTTTCGTAAGATCTACAGTTTTCAATTTAGATCTACCAAATTTGGTATACTATCCCATGGTACCCTAATTTAGACCGTACACGGTGTTTGGAAGGGTCAGGGCCCGGGGTAAAGGGAGCCCCATACAAAATTTTCCCCAAAACTTCCATTTTTTACTTAAGAACTGCTGCACAATTCTGCACACCAATACCCTATCTGCATGCAGTCTAAGTTAGAGTACCATGAGATAGTATACCAAATTTGGTGGTTCTAAATTGAAAACTGTAGATTTTACGAACATTCTGTATGGGGCTGTCTTGACCCCGGACCGCGACCCCTTCCGTCTATGGTCTAAGTTGGTGTAAGAGTAAAATAAGGTATTATACAAAATTTGGTGGTTCTAAATCGAAAACTGTAGATTTTACGAAAATGTTGCTTGACCCCGGGTCCCGACCCCTTCCAAAAACCGTGTGCGGTCTAAGAGAGTACCATGAATAGTATACAAAATTTGGTGGTTCTGAACTTTTTTCGGTTTTTTAGGAATCCACTGTTTGCTTATATAGTGTCGACGAATTGAGTGTCGACGAAATGAGTTGTCGAGGAAGTGAACCAGACCATTAGAAAGGTAGTAAAAATCGAAGAATATTTATGGTAACTTTCACCTTTGGAGTAAATGATATAGGACAGAGATAGTGTTTTGAAAAGAAGAAATGATTATATGATAACAAAGAAAAACTTAATAATAACTTTACTTCGGCTGCACCCACACGAGAATTAGTTTGTGTTCTTACCTTTAATTGACGTGTTTAACGATTAAATTCTTTAATTACATAATTGTTGTAACGAATTTGCATGGAGTGCCATGTCGAAATTTACTTCAAAAAGGAACACGAAGATAACATTCTCAGTTTTGAAGGGTACAATAAACACCTCCATTTTTCATACCATTTCACGAGCGGAGCCTTTATTTCCCCCACCATTCCAGTGAAGGGATAAAGGTGAAACACAACGCCGTGTTTTTTTATACATCTGTATATACAAGGGGCACGTTATATTAGACGATCACAGCATAAAATTTTAACATAAACTTAGTTTCGTGTGAAGTAAGCTAAGCTGATGACACTATACCTGTACCGTCTAATTGCAGACTTCACAGGGATATGCTGAACTCTCTCACAGGGATGTGCTGAACTCTCTCACGGGGATATGCTGAACTATCTCACAGGGATATGCTGAACTCTCTCACAGGAATATGCTGAACTCTCTCACAGGGATGTGCTGAACTCTCTCACAGGAATATGCTGAACTCTCTCACAGGGATGTGCTGAACTCTCTCACAGGAATATGCTGAACTCTCTCACAGGAATATGCTGAACTCTCTCACAGGGATGTGCTGAACTCTCTCACGGGGATATGCTGAACTATCTCACAGGGATATGCTGAACTCTTTCACAGGAATATGCTGAACTCTCTCACAGGGATGTGCTGAACTTTCTCACAGGAATATGCTGAACCCTCTCACAGGGATGTGCTGAACTCTCTCACGGGGATATGCTGAACTATCTCACAGGGATATGCTGAACTCTCTCACAGGAATATGCTGAACTCTCTCACAGGGATGTGCTGAACTCTCTCACAGGAGATATGCTGAACTCTCTCACAGGGATGTGCTGAACTCTCTCACAGGAATATGCTGAACTCTCTCACAGGGATGTGCTGAACTCTCTCACGGGGATATGCTGAACTCTCTCACGGGAATATGCTGAACTCTCTCACAGGGATATGCTGAACTCTCTCACGGGGATATGCTGAACTCTCTCACAGGGATGTGCTGAACTCTCTCACAGGAATATGCTGAACTCTCTCACAGGGATGTGCTGAACTCTCTCACGGGGATATGCTGAACTCTCTCACGGGAATATGCTGAACTCTCTCACAGGGATGTGCTGAACTCTCTCACAGGAATATGCTGAACTCTCTCACAGGGATGTGCTGAACTCTCTCACAGGAATATGCTGAACTCTCTCACAGGGATGTGCTGAACTCTCTCACGGGGATATGCTGAACTCTCTCACGGGAATATGCTGAACTATCTCATAGGGATATGCTGAACTCTCTCACGGGGATATGCTGATCTATCTCACAGGGATGTCTGAACTCTCTCACGGGGATATGCTGAACTATCTCACAGGGATATGCTGAACTATCTTAGAGGGATATGCTGAACTCTCTCACAGAGATATGCTGAACTCTCTCACAGAGATATGCTGAACTATCACACAGGGATATGCTGAACTCTCTCACGGGGATATTCTGAACTCTCTCACAGGAATATGCTGAACTCTCTCACAGGGATGTGCTGAACTCTCTCACAGGAATATGCTGAACTCTCGCACAGGGATGTGCTGAACTCTCTCACAGGAATATGCTGAACTCTCTCACAGGGATGTGCTGAACTCTCTCACGGGGATATGCTGAACTATCTCACAGGGATATGCTGAACTCTCTCACAGGAATATGCTGAACTCTCTCACAGGGATGTGCTGAACTCTCTCACAGGAATATGCTGAACTCTCTCACAGAGATATGCTGAACTCTCTCACAGGGATATGCTGAACTTTCTCACGGGGATATGCTGAACTCTCTCACAGAGATATGCTGAACTCTCTCACAGGGATATGCTGAACTCTCTCACGGGGATATGCTGAACTATCTCACAGGGATATGCTGAACTCTCTCACAGGAATATGCTGAACTCTCTCACAGGGATATGCTGAACTCACTCACAGGTTGGAATTAATCAGATTCCTGGCGGCGCTGCGACAGCTAGCCCGTCAGTCGTCGGAAACCACAGTCTTTCACTCGGACAGATTCGGTCCAGGGACCTGTGGGTATCTGCCTCCCCCACGGGACCAGTACCTTGTACCCTTCAATCATAGTCCGTGTGTGTGATGTGTTATGGGCAGGGCAAACAAAATTTCGAAATTCTTTCTCATTACTTGGCTGAGAGATCAGACCGCCAACGCGAGTTTCTGGGACTAAAGTCCTTCAATTGGTATCTAATAAACAAGAAAATACATGCACATTTCTGACAAATATGGGTCTCATGCACCCCTCTCACAAATATTCAGCACAAAATCACATTACACACACAGATTTAATTACATGGTCCGCAGGACTAGGACCAGTGCTGGGGTGATGACTCCGGGCCAGAGTCATCAGAAACACCTGAGTCAAAAGACCAACAAACAAACACAATATTCGAGAGCGACGTACCTCTAGGGGTACCACAATCTGTCAACCGTAATTTACCCTACTTTTCCTTTGCTCAAGTTCCCTAATAAGACTAGGACATGTCTTACAGAAGCTGGAGTGGGCAACAGAAGCTGGAGTGGGCAACAGAAGCTGGAGTGGGCAACATCCAGCCCCAGTCGGAACTTAGCATTAGCAGCTGAGCAGTTGCTTCACTTCGGCGTGGCTGCACACTTGTGGTGCTGGTGCCCAACTACACCGCAATTGCCACACCTATCTTCAGACTCAGAACAGTTGCTCCGGAAATGACCGAAGCCATTGCACCGGAAGCACCTGACTTCGCGTAAGAACTCTTTCAGGCGGAGCACTGACCAACCCAAGTTCAGTGTCTTCCGCCTCATAAGGAGCTTGAAGGCCCAGACCTCCACATCTACCACCTGGTGAACCCGGCCTCCTTTACCCCTAGTGGGAAAACGGGCTGTGAGCCAGTTTTCGAGGTCGGTGTTCTTCCCTCGAATTCCTTCTTTGAACTCCTTACCCGAGAGTTCCCCGTCGACGCCATAAACGATCAAGCGAGGGAGTCTCTTTTATTGGGTTGTGGGAAGCGTGCATTCCTTGGTCATTGGATTGCATCTCAGCTCCTCTGCAAGGCGGTTGAGTTCCTCGGGAAGGGAGCACTTCACCGCAACCCTACCCTTCTTAATATTTCTCACACTTTTGACCCAGAGCTGCAGTTTGGCTGGGTTTAGTGCAGCTCTCAAGGTTCTCTTTACGTCCTCAGAGGACGTACTCTCGACTGTGTGATAGACCAGGAGAACGTGCCTCCGGTCTCCCTTTTTTTTGCTTACGTGGGGCAGGCAGAGGCTTTTTCACCATACTATCCCCCTTCCTAGCCGCATCGGCATAGGAAGCCGCTTTGGCGTCGGCCCATTGGCGCGACTCCAGAGTTGCGGACAGTCTACCACTTAGGACTGTTGTCTCTCGTGCTTGCTTGATGCAAGCTTTGCGGACCTCCCTCAACGCCGCGTCTATTTGTTCTCGACCTGAAGAGGTGACCCGGGAGTCCCTCGTAGCGGACTCCACCACTTCAATGAGAGCAAAGATATTGCTCAAGAAACTCTTTGGTGTAGACTCTTGGGGTGTCACTGGGTGCTGGTTGGCCTTCAGAGTTACCTCTTGGGGTGTCACTGGGTGCTGGTTGGCCTTCAGAGTTACCTCTTGGGGTGTTACTGGGTGCTGGTTGGCCTTCAGAGTTACTTCTTGGGGTGTCACTGGGTGCTTGTTGGCCTTCAGAGTTACCTCTTGGGGTGTCACTGATTGCTGGTTGGCCTTCAGAGTTACCTCTTGGGGTGTCACTGATTGCTGGTTGGCCTTCAGAGTTACCTCTTGGGGTGTCACTGGGTGCTGGTTGGCCTTCAGAGTTACCTCTTGGGGTGTCACTGGGTGCTGGTTGGCCTTCAGAGCTACCTCTTGGGGTGTCACTGGGTGCTGGTTGGCCTTCAGAGTTACCTCTTGGGGTGTTACTGGGTGCTGGTTGGCCTTCAGAGTTACCTCTTGGGGTGTCACTGGATGCTGGTTAGCCTTCAGAGTTGCGCTATGGAGGGCCAGCGGACGACCCCTGTGTATCCCGAGAAGGCTCGGGCTAGGGCGATGGATTCCCCTTGTCTGCCACAGATGAAGGTGGCAAAAAAGTGTCCACCCCACGTTTTGACCGGGTTGACCCGGTGGTGGTTGGGGTGACCCCAAAACAGCCGTAGTGGCCTCAGAAGGAACTTCGCGGTGGAGAGCCTTTGAAACGGACTTCGGGGGTTCCTGCGGGTTTGCTTCTTCCCGTTGGACTGGAAGGAAGGAGTGGGAGCCCCTTCAGAGCTATTTACAGGTCTAGGTAGCGTTGTGGTCTCTACCTTCAGAGTTTGAAGCTATACGGACGGGTTGGGGACTGTGAGGTCCCCGAACCCCTCAAGCGTTTGAGCTACATTGAACTTGTGGGCATCTGACATCTCTGTGAGAGAGGGAATCAGATTCACTAAGTGCCGAGTGGGCACCTGAGGTAGCTCCACGCCAGCCAAAACTCAGCTCAACGGGGGCGCGCGGGCTTTGGTCTGATCCGGAAGCAAAGAATCCAGGGATCAGGGGGACCAGCACGACGGTGACGTGCCCTCAATCCTGAGACGAATATCACTATGTGAGCAGTACTGGACTTTACCCTTAGAAGGGCATTTCCTTTCTAAGTCCAGTGACTGCACCGAAACGCTTTTTTCAACAAAAAATCAAGCGAGAGGAATGGTTAAGCCCCCCTGCGCTCCATACCGTCAATAGCAAAGTGCAATCAAAATTTCACACTCGCCAATCGCATAGTAACTTGCTCCCCAACCGTATCAGATCGGCCGGTCTCGTGCGAAGTAAGAACAATGATCATTTCTAATTATAACATCGTGAATCAGAATAATACATACATACATACATACATACATACATATCACTAAGCTGTTCTCTGAGATTCAGAGGTTAGCTCCAAAAAGAAATACAAACTTCCAGATATTTTTACTTATTGTTGTCGTATCAAACTTCTCCATTTACAGCGATCTTGACATATAACTCGTGCTTCACTGATATCCATTACACGCCGTACACAAGATCTTTTATACTTCATACTCATAATCTTTTTCACATGCAGACACTCCTGAATCTGATCCACCCATGTCTTCCTTGGCCTTCCTCTGCCTTTCCTTCCTGCCACTTGGGCTGAAAAGATTTTCTTAGTAAGCAATCACCCATTCTTTCAACATCACTCATTCTTTCAACATCACTCATTCTTTCAACATGGCCAAACCACCGAATCATATTGGTCTCCACCTTGCTAACAACATTTTGCTTCACATCACACAACTGCAATACATCTTCATTCCTCACACAATCAGATCGTGTCTTGCCACAAATCCCACGTAAGTAACGTATTTCTCCAGCACACAAACGACTCCTATGTTTCTTCTGCAGTACCCAGGTTTTACTGCCATACATCAGAGTAGGAACAATTACTGTTTCATACACAGCCATGCTGCACTCTCTAGAGAACCCATTATTCCTGTGAAAACCTCCCAGAGCAGCTATGACTTTCAAAGAAGAATTCACTCGCCTACTGATTTCACCATCCAACTTGTTCTCTCTGTCAAACATGCTTCCTAAATACACAAACTCACTCACCTGGTCAATCACAGTGCCATTTATACTTACATTACATTCAGTGCTACCAGTTCCTCTCTCAAACACCATAACTTTGGTTTTTCCTTTATTTATACTCAGTTTGAATTTCATGCAAACTTCGTGCATCCGAATCAACATACTCTGCAACTCACTTTTGCTCTCTGCCAACAGGACAGTGTCATCAGCATACAGCAATCTGCACACACGGATATCACCAAGACATAAACCACTATTATATATTTTGGCCTTACGCATGCATGCATCCATAAATATATTAAACAGCCATGGTGACATTACACAACCTCTGCACACACGGATATCACCAAGACATAAACCACTATTATCTATTTTGGCATCACGCATGCTTGCGTTCATAAATATATTAAACAGCCATGGTGACATTACACAACCTTGTCTAACTCCTGCACCAATGGAAAACCATTTTGATAAAACACCATTCACTCGTACACAAGCTCTACTACCAGCATACATGGCTTTTACACGATTAAGTAGATTCCCAGTAACAATATATTCCTTCAATACCTTCCACATAAGTGTCCTATTCACTCGGTCGTAAGCTTTCTCTAAATCTATGAAGGCAGTAAAAACTTTCTTCCCAACAGCCAGATACTTTTCAATCATCATGCGTAATGCAAAAATCTGGTTAGTGCAGCCTTTACCAGGCATAAAACCACTCTGAACATCCCACACTTTCAATGATGTAAGACCCCGTACTTTTTCAATAACAACCTTACCGAACACTTTCCCTGGCACACTCAGTAGGATAATACCACGATAGTTCTTGCATTCAGTTTGATCACCTTTTCCCTTATACAAGGGAACAATAATAGCATCCTTCCAATCCCGAGGGACCATTCCTAACTCCCAGCACAAGTGACAAATTTCAGTTAACCAGTCAATTATAGAGTCACCACCATATTTCAACATCTCTGCAGTTATGCCATCAACTCTTGGAGCCTTACCATTCTGAAGAGATTTTAGAGCTTTACACACTTCTTCTCTTGAGAACCCTCCTGTGCTTTCATCCCTCTTTGTGACATCATCTGCGTCTGTCTCAGAATCATTTTTGCTTTCCTGATCTAATAACTCACAGAAGTATTCACCCCATCTGTCACTTAACTCATTGGGCTCCCATATCATTTCCCCAATCTCAATCTTCACACAACTTACAACTTTGTTTCCCCTATTTTTCCTGAGTCTCATGTACTTCCAGAAGGACTTTCTATCTTTCCAAAAAGCCAGTTCATGCCTTTCCACTTTCTCCTTCCTATCTTTTGCCTTACTGTGGCGAACCAGCTAAGCAGCTTCACGGTTCTTACAGCGATATTCATCCACAGAGACTCTGCCTTGCAACATCCCCAAATAGGCTTCCTTCTTTTTCTTTACTGCCTCTTCAATCTCACTCTTCCACCAAGCATCACCTCTATTGTTACCCACTATTGTGGTGTCACAGACCTTTTTAGCAGCAGTGACAACACAGTTCTTAAAACATTCTCACTTCTTTTCTACATCCCTCTCACCAGACTTCAGATCCTTCAGTCGTTCTCTGAGTAAGTCAGAATACCGCTGATGATCTTCAAGGAGCCTATCAACCTTTATTCTTTCTATCCTGTGTCTCTTCCTATTCCTTTTCCTCCAACCAACATTAAGTTTTACTCGTGACACTACCAAGTAATGATCAGAACCAACATCCGCACCTCTCATCACACGGGTGTCAACAACTAAGTGTTTCAAACTCTGATCGTCGACAACAAAATCTATCACACTCCTTTGACCAAGAGTACGATTTTCCCAAGTATATGTGTGGATATACTTGTGGTTGAAAAATGTATTAGATACACACAAACCATTCTCAATGCAGAGTTCAATTAATCCTTCACCATTATCATTCACACAAGGATCATTAAACTTACCCAGAACATTGTCAGAAATTGCATTCTGCACACCTACTCTAGCATTGAAATCCCCTGCTATTATAACTTTTTCTTTAGCACCAAACTGGCTCAAAACAGCTTTTAGCTCATTCCAGAAATCTTCTTTCTTATCAGAAATTTCCGAGTCACAAGGAGCATACACTACAACAATTACAATTCTCTGAAGTTTCACTTTCAAACGAATCCAGAGAATTCTCTCACTTATGCAACTATAGTGAATCAAGTTGTTCTTCATCTTTTCACTTAAAATCACACATACACTGGCCTGTCCTCTCATATTATCCAATACTTCAGACCATACACTCACCGTGCCATTCACTTCTTCTACCCCAATTTCCTTCTTTTTGGTTTCACTTACACACAGCACATCCAGTCTATATTTATTCATCTCCTCAATCACCTCACTCATCTTTCAATTTATACCTCTAGTATTCCATACACTAGTCTTACATTCACTCAGCCGAGATCTCTTTCTCATACGCCGCTTAGAAAGTCCAGGTCGATTCCGTGGTGGACCGTCCTTCTCAAGTGTGGTAGGTCCACCATATCCCACACTTGAGTCATTCTTAATATTTCTTTTTGTCTTTTTAATCAGGTAAGTACATCAGTGTGGGGGATTAGCCCACAGCTGAGGGTTCCAGTTGATCATTCAACCTAAGGATTCTGGAACAAAACCCAGTGAGTTGGGGTCTTTTCGCCAATGTCACACAGAACTAGCTTCACAGAGGCCCTAGTTGCTGTTGTGTGTGCCATTGTTACCACGGAGCGCCCCGAGGAGGCAAACCCATCGCTCACTACGACCGCCCGCATAATAATAATCATTGATATAATTATCACATTGGAACATTGGCAACGACACAATTTAATTATATTTATAATACCTCACCGGGATTCGATTCCGGATACACCGGGATTCGATTCCGGATACATCTCGTACGAATGACAGAAGCCATGACTTAGACCACTGTGCCACCGGACGGCAACACCAGTGTTAATCTTCATTTCAGGATAAAAAATATATATACTTTTCCCATCCATTCATAATAAATATTTAATAAAAAGAAACATTTTTTTTTATTTCATTGCGATTCTGGGGCCCTAGGCCCGAGCCTTGCAGACCTAAGCGTAAATCAGGCCCTGGGTCTCTTCACTTTTGATGCACAGAATAAAACAATTTGAAAACTAAATTCAACTTTACCGGAAGAACGGCTACGCTCTTGGATTTCCGCTGGATTTCACCTCAAATATTTTCTATCTTGGAAAAGTGTTTCCTCTCTTTTCTACTCGTCTTGACACATGTTTTCACCGCTGTAGCACGTTACAACTTGCATTCCAAATTCGCAGTAGAAGTTATAATGAGTCAAAGCCTGAACAATTTACAATGTAAGAAATCATTGTGCATCGTGTAATAGCACAAATGAGATAAATTTATTAGATGTACTATAACGAAGTAAATTTCTCCGTCATTTTTATCCGCGCCAGGATTCGAACCCGGGTCCCCTCATTCCGGAATAGGTTGCTCTACCAATTGAGCTACGCGGACGTTTTATTCTGATTCCTATCTGCCTTTATGTCGTGTGCGTCCTTCTGGCAGGTACGTCACATCTCCTGGTACGTTACATCATCTCCCCTTCACTTTTTTTTTCGAAGTGCTGGAGAAGGGATTCTCTTATTTTTCCTATCTCGCGGTGTGGAAATAACTTCACACCCTAGCGAGATTTTGAACGGTCGGGTCATCCGGATAGTTCGGGCGCCATTATAACGAAGTAAATTTCTCCGTCATTTCTGTCCACGCCAGGATTCGAACCCGGGTCCCCTCATTCCGGAATAGGTTGCTCTACCAATTGAGCTACGCGGACGTTTTATTCTGATTCCTATCTGCCTTTATGTCGTGTGCGTCCTTCTGGCAGGTACGTCACATCTCCTGGTACGTTACATCATCTCCCCTTCACTTTTTTTTTTTTTTTTTTCGAAGTGCTGGAGAAGGGATTCTCTTATTTTTCCTATCTCGCGGTGTGGAAATAACTTCACACCCTAGCGAGATTTTGAACGGTCGGGTCATCCGGATAGTTCGGGCGCCATTATAACGAAGTAAATTTCTCCGTCATTTTTATCCGCGCCAGGATTCGAACCCGGATCCCCTCATTCCGGAATAAGTCACTCTACCAATTGAGCTACGCGGACGTTTTATTCTGAATCCTATCTGCCTTTATGTCGTGTGCGTCCTTCTGGCAGGTACGTCACATCTCCTGGTACGTTACATCATCTCCCCTTCACTTTTTTTTTCGAAGTGCTGGAGAAGGGATTCTCTTATTTTTCCTATCTCGCGGTGTGGAAATAACTTCACACCCTAGCGAGATTTTGAACGGTCGGGTCATCCGGATAGTTCGGGCGCCATTATAACGGAGTAAATTTCTCCGTCATTTCTGTCCACGCCAGGATTCGAACCCGGGACCCCTCATTCCGGAATAGGTTGCTCTACAAATTGAGCTACGCGGACGTTTTATTCTGATTCCTATCTGCCTTTATGTCGTGTGCGTCCTTCTGGCAGGTACGTCACATCTCCTGGTACGTTACATAATCTCCCCTTCACTTTTTTTTTTTTTTTTTTTCGAAGTGCTGGAGAAGGGATTCTCTTATTTTTCCTATCTCGCGGTGTGGAAATAACATCGCACCCTAGCGAGATTTTGAACGGTCGGGTCATCCGGATAGTTCGGGCGCCATTATAACGAAGTAAATTTCTCCGTCATTTCTGTCCACGCCAGGATTCGAACCCGGATCCCCTCATTCCGGAATAAGTTGCTCTACCAATTGAGCTACGCGGACGTTTTATTTTGATTCCTATCTGCCTTTATGTCGTGTGCGTCCTTCTGGCAGGTACGTCACATCTCCTGGTACGTTACATCATCTCCCCTTCACTTTTTTTTTCGAAGTGCTGGAGAAGGGATTCTCTTATTTTTCCTATCTCGCGGTGTGGAAATAACTTCACACCCTAGCGAGATTTTGAACGGTCGGGTCATCCGGATAGTTCGGGCGCCATTATAACGAAGTAAATTTCTCCGTCATTTCTGTCCACGCCAGGATTCGAACCCGGGTCCCCTCATTCCGGAATAGGTTGCTCTACCAATTGAGCTACGCGGACGTTTTATTCTGATTCCTATCTGCCTTTATGTCGTGTGCGTCCTTCTGGCAGGTACGTCACATCTCCTGGTACGTTACATCATCTCCCCTTCACTTTTTTTTCGAAGTGCTGGAGAAGGGATTCTCTTATTTTTCCTATCTCGCGGTGTGGAAATAACTTCACACCCTAGCGAGATTTTGAACGGTCGGGTCATCCGGATAGTTCGGGCGCCATTATAACGAAGTAAATTTCTCCGTCATTTTTATCCGCGCCAGGATTCGAACCCGGATCCCCTCATTCCGGAATAAGTCACTCTACCAATTGAGCTACGCGGACGTTTTATTCTGATTCCTATCTGCCTTTATGTCGTGTGCGTCCTTCTGGCAGGTACGTCACATCTCCTGGTACGTTACATCATCTCCCCTTCACTTTTTTTTCGAAGTGCTGGAGAAGGGATTCTCTTATTTTTCCTATCTCGCGGTGTGGAAATAACATCACACCCTAGCGAGATTTTGAACGGTCGGGTCATCCGGATAGTTCGGGCGCCATTATAACGAAGTAAATTTCTCCGTCATTTCTGTCCACGCCAGGATTCGAACCCGGATCCCCTCATTCCGGAATAAGTTGCTCTACCAATTGAGCTACGCGGACGTTTTATTCTGATTCCTATCTGCCTTTATGTCGTGTGCGTCCTTCTGGCAGGTACGTCACATCTCCTGGTACGTTACATCATCTCCCCTTCACTTTTTTTTTTTTTTTTTTTCGAAGTGCTGGAGAAGGGATTCTCTTATTTTTCCTATCTCGCGGTGTGGAAATAACTTCACACCCTAGCGAGATTTTGAACGGTCGGGTCATCCGGATAGTTCGGGCGCCATTATAACGAAGTAAATTTCTCCGTCATTTTTATCCGCGCCAGGATTCGAACCCGGATCCCCTCATTCCGGAATAAGTCACTCTACCAATTGAGCTACGCGGACGTTTTATTCTGATTCCTATCTGCCTTTATGTCGTGTGCGTCCTTCTGGCAGGTACGTCACATCTCCTGGTACGTTACATCATCTCCCCTTCACTTTTTTTTTTCGAAGTGCTGGAGAAGGGATTCTCTTATTTTTCCTATCTCGCGGTGTGGAAATAACATCACACCCTAGCGAGATTTTGAACGGTCGGGTCATCCGGATAGTTCGGGCGCCATTATAACGAAGTAAATTTCTCCGTCATTTTTATCCACGCCAGGATTCGAACCCGGATCCCCTCATTCCGGAATAAGTTGCTCTACCAATTGAGCTACGCGGACGTTTTATTCTGATTCCTATCTGCCTTTATGTCGTGTGCGTCCTTCTGGCAGGTACGTCACATCTCCTGGTACGTTACATCATCTCCCCTTCACTTTTTTTTTCGAAGTGCTGGAGAAGGGATTCTCTTATTTTTCCTATCTCGCGGTGTGGAAATAACTTCACACCCTAGCGAGATTTTGAACGGTCGGGTCATCCGGATAGTTCGGGCGCCATTATAACGAAGTAAATTTCTCCGTCATTTCTGTCCACGCCAGGATTCGAACCCGGATCCCCTCATTCCGGAATAAGTTGCTCTACCAATTGAGCTACGCGGACGTTTTATTTTGATTCCTATCTGCCTTTATGTCGTGTGCGTCCTTCTGGCAGGTACGTCACATCTCCTGGTACGTTACATCATCTCCCCTTCACTTTTTTTTTTTTTCGAAGTGCTGGAGAAGGGATTCTCTTATTTTTCCTATCTCGCGGTGTGGAAATAACATCACACCCTAGCGAGATTTTGAACGGTCGGGTCATCCGGATAGTTCGGGCGCCATTATAACGAAGTAAATTTCTCCGTCATTTCTGTCCACGCCAGGATTCGAACCCGGATCCCCTCATTCCGGAATAAGTTGCTCTACCAATTGAGCTACGCGGACGTTTTATTCTGATTCCTATCTGCCTTTATGTCGTGTGCGTCCTTCTGGCAGGTACGTCACATCTCCTGGTACGTTACATCATCTCCCCTTCACTTTTTGTTTTCGAAGTGCTGGAGAAGGGATTCTCTTATTTTTCCTATCTCGCGGTGTGGAAATAACATCACACCCTAGCGAGATTTTGAACGGTCGGGTCATCCGGACAGTTCGGGCGCCATTATAACGAAGTAAATTTCTCCGTCATTTCTGTCCACGCCAGGATTCGAACCCGGGTCCCCTCATTCCGGAATAAGTTGCTCTACCAATTGAGCTACGCGGACGTTTTATTCCGATTCCTCTCTGCCTTTATGTCGTGTGCGTCCTTCTGGCAGGTACGTCACATCTCCTGGTACGTTACAGTACAAATAAGTTTTAAAGCGTTTTTTGTGTGACATATACCGTTAATTTACATATCCAACATTCCCCCGCGTTGTTGTCATGGGACTATAAGATTTCCAGAGTATAAAATGTGACACAGAAGTTTGTCCAACAGTCAAACGCAGTTGCACATCGGTAGGTGAAAGATGGCAAGCGATACTGCATTTATCCGACACCGCATTCGTTACGAATTTCATCAAGGAAAAGGTTCTGCAAAAGCATGAGCATCGATCTGTTCTCTTCTGGAGGAGAATATTGTATCGATAAGCACGTGTCAGTTTTGGTTTAGACTGCTTAAAGCAGGGGATTTTGATGTTAGCGATCGAGAAAGTAGCGAAGCCCCGCAGAAGTTTGCACATGAGGAACTGCAAGCATTGTTGGACGAAGATTCGTCTCAAACGCCAAAAGAACTAGCTGAACAACTAGGGGTAACTCAACCCATTTCCAATCATTTACTCGCAATGGGAAAGATTCAGAAGGAAGGAAAATGGGTGCCACATGACCTGAGCCAGAGGAACAAGGATGAGCGTGTCATGAAGTGTTTGAATCTGTTGATTAAACAACGCAGAAAGTCTATCCTGTGAAAAATCGTTACGGGTGATGAAAAGTGGATATGGTACGACAATCCCCCAACGCAAACAACACTGGGTAGACCCTGGTGAAGCAGCGACTTCGACACCGAAACGCAATATTCACTCCAAGAAAGTTCTGCTGTGCATCTTGTGGGATATGAAAGGTGTGCTCTATTACGAACTATTGGAACAGGGTCAAAGTGTTACTGCTGATCGCTACAAGCAACAATTGCTGCGATTGAACCAGGAAATCTGTCGGAAACGTCCATGCTCAGGTAAAGGATTGCGTCCCGTGAAATTACTGCATGACAACGCTTGGCCGCATGTCGCGAAATCGGTCAAGGAAACGTTATTGACGCTTGGCTGGGAAGTTTTGGAGAACCCGGAGTTTAGTCCCGACATAGCCCCTTCAGACTATCATTTGTTCCGATCGGTGCAACATGGTTTGTCTGCTGTACGGTTCCGGACATGTGACGAAGTACAAAAAATGGGTTGACGATTTCATCGCGTCATACAACAAAGTATTCATGGCTGGAATCCGTCAGCTGCCCGACCGAAGGCGGGATGAGACAGATAATGACGGCGCATATTCTGATTCGTAAAGGTATTGTTGTATTCTCTCAAATTACATGTTGCGGTGTCTCAAAACGCTTTAAAACTTATTCGCACACCTAATAATTTCAGATGTTTATTTCTTTTCCAGTTCATACCACGTTAATTTCTATCTGTTCCGATTCAATGGATTTTATGTCTTTTCAGGAATTCTGCTATTCTGGAGCTTTATTTAGAGAATGCCGAAGTGGTGGTATTTAATCATCGCCCTCACTACAAAGTAAGTTAAAAAAATCATGACAGCAAAGTGTTACATTAAGACTTGTTTGCTTGCTAAAAGTATGTTCATTTATAAAACAGAAAAAAGGAACACTAAAATGCCGTACTACGCTTGAAGTTGTAACGTACCAGGAGATGTGACGTACCTGCCTGAAGGACGCACATGACATAAAGGCAGATAGGAATCAGAATACATGTCCGCGTAGCTTAATTGGTAGAGCAACTTATTCCGGAATGAGTGGACCCGGGTTCGAATCCTGGCGCGGATAAAAATGACGGAGAAATTCACTTCGTTATAATGGCGCCCGAACTATCCGGATGACCCGACCGTTCAAAATCTCGCATTGGTGTGATGTTATTTCCACACCGCGAGATAGGAAAAATGTGAGCAGCACTTCGAAAGAAAAATAAAAAATAAGGGGGAGATGATGTAACGTACCAGGAGATGTGACGTACCGGCCAGAAGGACGCACATGACATAAAGGCAGATAGGAATCAGAATACATGTCCGCGTAGCTTAATTGGTAGAGCAACTTATTCCGGAATGAGTGGACCCGGGTTCGAATCCTGGCGCGGATAAAAATGACAGAGAAATTCACTTCGTTATAATGGCGCCCGAACTATCCGGATGACCCGACCGTTCAAAATCTCGCATTGGTGTGATGTTATTTCCACACCGCGAGATA
Source organism: Macrothele yani (assembly GCA_039090855.1). NCBI lineage: Eukaryota > Metazoa > Arthropoda > Arachnida > Araneae > Macrothelidae > Macrothele > Macrothele yani. The sequence goes on along the minus strand of CM076999.1, from coordinate 114,556,407 downwards.
GGAAAAATGTGAGCAGCACTTCGAAAGAAAAATAAAAAATAAGGGGGAGATGATGTAACGTACCAGGAGATGTGACGTACCGGCCAGAAGGACGCACATGACATAAAGGCAGATAGGAATCAGAATACATGTCCGCGTAGCTTAATTGGTAGAGCAACTTATTCCGGAATGAGTGGACCCGGGTTCGAACCCCGGCGCGGATAAAAATGACGGAGAAATTTACTTCTTTATAATGGCGCCCGAACTATCCGGATGACCCGGCTGTTCAAAATCTCGCATTGGTGTGATGTTATTTCCACACCGCGAGATAGGAAAAATATGAGCAGCACTTTGAAAAAAAAAAAAAAAAATACGGGGGAGATGATGTAACGTACGAGGAGATGTGACGTACCTGCCAGCAGGACGCACACGACATAAAGGCAGATAGGAATCAGAACAAATGTCCGCGTAGCTTAATTGGTAGAGCAACTTATTCCGGAATGAGTGGACCCGGGTTCGAACCCCGGCGCGGATAAAAATGACGGAGAAATTCACTTCGTTATAAAGTGTTGTGTTACTATGCACAGGGTGATCACTAGAACGGTTCAAAAAATTTTAACATCGAAATGTTTTGCTGCTCTTAGACTTTTTTCCCCCTTTTGATGAGAAAATGTCTCAGGCAAAATTTCAAGGAAATCCGATAATATTTAGAATTGCCTCATCCTCAAGTTGAGATATCAAGATATCATAAAATTTTTTTTAAGGTAGCAATCTTAAAAGCACGATAATTAAAAACATTACGCAGGCTTCCGATGAAGTGAAGGACTTATTTAATTTATAAGTTAAAAGGTTAAAAATAAAGCCATAAGAACTTTCGGTCTTCCTAAAGACCATCATCAGATGGAAGTACTGAAGGAACATTTTTGGGTGGGGAGACATATAAGTAACTTACAGGCGTTACGTACAGAACACGTGATCATGTCATCAATCCAGATATGGTGATTTTAAATCGATATATGAATACATACAATCAAATGGTCAAATTATCAAAAACTTAACATACAAGACAAGTAGACGTAGAAAAAGAGTAAAAGAATGAAGTAAGGCAAATACGGAAAATAAGGAGGCAGTCTTACGCAACTTTCCTACAATAACCGGATAATATGTGTTTTTTTTTTTTTTTTTTTTTGTATGTATATTAAATATTTTCATTCTCCACAACTGGAGGGGAAAGTTTTAATAGTTGTGTCCAAGGTTTTGGTATATAGACTGGAGTATTGTCATTACAACATGAAGTTCCATTTTGAAGATGACAATCCGATTTTTGGCGTAAATGTGACAAGGATGGTAAGTCAGATAATATCCGAAAACTTGAAAATTTTCATCGTCCTGGAGCGGGACTCGAATCCGCGTCTCCCAGAAAACGCCTAGGTATGCTAACCACTACACCACCCAGGACGACCAAGTTTCAAGTTTCCGATCATATCTGACTTACCATCCTTGTCACATTTACGCCAAAAATCGGATTGTCATCTTCAAAATGTGTATTATATGGCGTAATCCCGTATTTCTTTCATGATTTATCTGCTTCTCCGGGCAATCACGGGATAGCATTATTAACCTCCAGATTCGCTAAACATGAATGCCGGTTGCTTCGACTAGCGAATCCTGTGGTGGTTAAATTCAAATTGATCGGAAACTTGAAACTTGGACGTTCTGGGTGGTGTAGTGGTTAGCATACCTAGGCGTTTTCTGGGAGACGCGGGTTCGAGTCCCGCTCAAGGACGATAAAAAAAAAAAAAAAATTTCAAGTTTTCGGATATTATCTGACTTACCATCCTTATCACATTTACGCCAAAAATCGGATTGTCATCTTCAAAATGTGTATTATATGGCGTAATCCCGTATTTCTTTCATGATTTATCTGCTTCTCCGGGCAATCACGGGATAGCATTATTAACCTCCAGATTCGCTAAACATGAATGCCGGTTGCTTCGACTAGCGAATCAATTTGAATTTGGTTAAATTCAAATTGATCGGAAACTTGAAACTTGGACGTTCTGGGTGGTGTAGTGGTTAGCATACCTAGGCGTTTTCTGGGAGACGCGGGTTCGAGTCCCGCTCAAGGACGATAAAAAAAAAAATATTTTTTTTTCAAGTTTTCGGATATTATCTGACTTACCATCCTTATCACATTTACGCCAAAAATCGGATTGTCATCTTCAAAATGTGTATTATATGGCGTAATCCCGTATTTCTTTCATGATTTATCTGCTTCTCCGGGCAATCACGGGATAGCATTATTAACCTCCAGATTCGCTAAACATGAATGCCGGTTGCTTCGACTAGCGAATCAATTTGAATTTGGTTAAATTCAAATTGATCGGAAACTTGAAACTTGGACGTTCTGGGTGGTGTAGTGGTTAGCATACCTAGGCGTTTTCTGGGAGACGCGGGTTCGAGTCCCGCTCAAGGACGACAAAAAAAAAATAATTTTTTTTCAAGTTTTCGGATATTATCTGACTTACCATCCTTGTCACATTTACGCCAAAAATCGGATTGTCATCTTCAAAATGTGTATTATATGGCGTAATCCCGTATTTCTTTCGTGATTTATCTGCTTCTCCGGGCAATCACGGGATAGCATTATTAACCTCCAGATTCGCTAAACATGAATGCCGGTTGCTTCGACTAGCGAATCCTGTGGTGGTTAAATTCAAATTGATCGGAAACTTGAAACTTGGACGTTCTGGGTGGTGTAGTGGTTAGCATACCTAGGCGTTTTCTGGGAGACGCGGGTTCGAGTCCCGCTCAAGGACGATAAAAAAAAAATAATTTTTTTCAAGTTTTCGGATATTATCTGACTTACCATCCTTATCACATTTACGCCAAAAATCGGATTGTCATCTTCAAAATGTGTATTATATGGCGTAATCCCGTATTTCTTTCGTGATGAAGTTCCATGTTCAGCAATTATCAAACTTTCAGTGAATAATAAGGAGGAGATAGTACGTGGTGTTGTAATGATCTTTGCCCCTTTCCAATTAGGATAATGTTGTCCCTCGTTCACTAGTCTTGCAAGGGCAGTATTTGATAGGCCATTCTTAACAGCATATTTATGAACTTTTGCGACTACAATATGAGACTACGCCCATTATAAGGAAAATAATGAACATGACACATTAATGCTAGAAGGCCTTTGATTCGGTGAAACCATCAGCAGTTACAGTGGCTTTGAAATCCTGCGGTATTGAAGATGGATACATTAATATTATTAATAACATCTATGAAAATGCAAGTGCAAAGATTCGGCTGTTTGAGAATACAGCACACATATTATAACGAAGTAAATTTCTCCGTCATTTTTGGTCTACGCCGGGATTCGAACCCGAGGCCGCTTATTCCGGAACAAGTCGCTCTACCAACTGAGCTACGCAGACGATTATTCTGATTCCTATCTGCCTTTATGTCGTGTGCGTCCTTCTGGCACGTACGTCACAATATAAATTGGAAAGGGATTGAGACAAGGTGACACCATATCTCCCAAGTTCTTTAATGCCATATTAGAAAATGTCTTTCAATCATTAAACTGGGAAAACAAAGGGATAAAGGTTAAGGGAGGTTATATAACTCACGTTCGTTTTGCTGATGACGTAGTCATTTTTTCAACTACCCCATCAGAGCTACAGAGTAGGATCCAGGAACTTGCTGACAAGAGTAAAGAAGTGGGATTAAAAATGAACTTTCAGAAGGCAAAAGTGATGTACAATGCTTTTACAAAAAATGAAGATTTATCGATTGATGGAGAAAAGCTGGAGATAACAGATACGTACGTTTATCTTAGACAGCATATATCAAATGAGGGTCACATTGATGAAGAAATTAATATGCGTAAAAAAACTTGCCTGGAGAGCTTTTGGAAGAAACAGCATAATTTTCAAGAGCAATATGCCATTATGTCTTAAAAGAAAAGTGTTTGATCAATGCATCCTTCCAGTGCTTACGTATGGTGCAGAGACGTGGACCTTAACTAAAAGAGACATACAATAGCTGCAGACAACTCAAAGAAGCATGGAGAGGTGCATGCTTGGTGTAACAAGGAGAGATAAGAAGAGGAACTCGTGGATCAGAAAAATGAGAAGAGTGGAAGACTTCATGATCAGAGTTAAATCCCTGAAATGGAAATGGGCTGGACATATTGCCGGAAGGACAGACCATCAATGGACAGCCGAAATTTTAGACTGGATTCCAAGGGACAGGAAAAGACCCAGAAGAAAACCACATCGGAGATGGGTGGATGAAATTCCAAAGTATGCGGGAGTATCATGGAGGAGATTGGCACAAGAGAGACCATTCTGGAAGAGGCTTGGAGAGACCTTCGTCCAGCTGTGGATTGATAATGGTTGACAATGATGATGAAGATGATGATGACTTTAACTGAACAAGATAAATCTCAAATTTATTTCTTAAGTAGGTTCACTTACGGTTCATTATATTGATTACACTATGCAACAATTTACAGAAAATCCCAGAGCTGGTTTCTCAGTCGTCTTGCTTCTCAGTCTTTGCGAAAAGTATGCTTTTCTTGGTATCCGGAGAGCGTTTCCGGTGGCGCTCTTCATCAGAGCCCATTTACGAGGGGGACTAGGGGGGCTGCAGCCCCAAGCTCCGCATTTTCAAGGGGCCGCAGAATTATGCAGGGTGTTTGAAGAATTAACAGAGTTCTACAGGTTCTCCATATTTTTATTATTATTATTATTATTTATTTATTTTTTTTATTTTTTTTGCAGATAACAGCAAAATCTATATGAAACTGTCTTGTGAAAAAGATATATTCTATTGCCTTCCGTTTTTTTTTCGGAGGAGTCCGCCAAAAATATAAATGTAGTAGACCCCAGTCCATCCTCAAACCTTGCAAAAGCATGTTTCGTACACATCAAAGAAATTTTAATACATTAAGAATTCGTTTGAATCATGATATTTAAATCATATCATTTTGCCCACGAATTTTATATAATTTCAACAAGCTGAACCCTAGGAGGGGGGGGATAAAGCAGATATGAACTGCTATCTATATTTCAGCAATGCATTTTTACATTATTTTGCTAACACTGATTTGTCCATGAAGAATCACGGGACATACACTTCAATATGGCGAGGATATTTTTTATGGCTTTCTCAGCATACCTTGCTAACACTAATTCGTCCATGAAGAATCATTGGACATACACTTCAATATGGCGAGGATATTTTTACGGCTTTCTCAGCATACCTTGCTAACACTGATTCGTCCATGAAGAATCATTGGACATACACTTCAATATCGCGAGGATATTTTTATGGCTTTCTCAGCATACCACGCTAACACTGATTCGTCCATGAAGAATCATTAGACATACACTTCAATATGGCGAGGATATTTTTATGACTTTCTCAGCATACCACGCTAACACTGATTCGTCCATGAAGAATCATTGGACATACACTTCAATATGGCGAGGATATTTTTATGGCTTTCTCAGCATACCTTGCTAACACTGATTCGTCCATGAAGAATCATTGGACATACACTTCAATATCGCGAGGATATTTTTATGGCTTTCTCAGCATACCTTACTAACACTGATTCGTCCATGAAGAATCATTGGACATACACTTCAATATCGCGAGGATATTTTTATGGCTTTCTCAGCATACCACGCTAACACTGATTCGTCCATGAAGAATCATTGGACATACACTTCAATATGGCGCGGATATTTTTATGGCTTTCTCAGCATACCTTGCTAAGACTGATTCGTCCATGAAGAATCATTGGACATACACTTCAATATCGCGAGGATATTTTTATGGCTTTCTCAGCATACCACGCTAAGACTGATTAGTCCATGAAGAATCATTGGACATACACTTCAATATGGCGAGGATATTTTTATGGCTTTCTCAGCATACCTTGCTAAGACTGATTCGTCCATGAAGAATCATTGGACATACACTTCAATATCGCGAGGATATCTTTATGGCTTTCTCAGCATACCACGCTAACACTGATTCGTCCATGAAGAATCATTGGACATACACTTCAATATGGCGAGGATATTTTTATGGCTTTCTCAGCATACCTTGCTAACACTGATTCGTCCATGAAGAATCATTGGACATACACTTCACTATGCCGTGGATATTTTTATGGCTTTCTCAGCATACCTTGCTAACACTGATTCGTCCATGAAGAATCATTGGACATACACTTCAATATCGCGAGGATATTTTTATGGCTTTCTCAGCATACCTTGCTAACACTGATTCGTCCATGAAGAATCATTGGACATACACTTCAATATCGCGAGGATATTTTTATGGCTTTCTCAGCATACCACGCTAACACTGATTCGTCCATGAAGAATCATTGGACATACACTTCAATATGGCGAGGATATTTTATGGCTTTCTCAGCATACCTTGCTAACACTGATTCGTCCATGAAGAATCATTGGACATACACTTCAATATCGCGAGGATATTTTTATGGCTTTCTCAGCATACCACGCTAACACTGATTCGTCCATGAAGAATCATTGGACATACACTTCAATATGGCGAGGATATTTTTATGGCTTTCTCAGCATACCTTGCTAAGACTGATTCGTCCATGAAGAATCATTGGACATACACTTCAATATCGCGAGGATATCTTTATGGCTTTCTCAGCATACCACGCTAACACTGATTCGTCCATGAAGAATCATTGGACATACACTTCAATATGGCGAGGATATTTTTATGGCTTTCTCAGCATACCTTGCTAACACTGATTCGTCCATGAAGAATCATTGGACATACACTTCACTATGCCGTGGATATTTTTATGGCTTTCTCAGCATACCTTGCTAACACTGATTCGTCCATGAAGAATCATTGGACATACACTTCAATATCGCGAGGATATTTTTATGGCTTTCTCAGCATACCTTGCTAACACTGATTCGTCCATGAAGAATCATTGGACATACACTTCAATATCGCGAGGATATTTTTATGGCTTTCTCAGCATACCTTGCTAAGACTGATTCGTCCATGAAGAATCATTGGACATACACTTCAATATCGCGAGGATATTTTTATGGCTTTCTCAGCATACCACGCTAAGACTGATTAGTCCGTGAAGAATCATTGGACATACACTTCAATATGGCGAGGATATTTTTATGGCTTTCTCAGCATACCTTGCGAAGACTGATTCGTCCATGAAGAATCATTGGACATACACTTCAATATCGCGAGGATATTTTTATGGCTTTTTTCAGCATACCACGCTAACACTGATTCGTCCATGAAGAATCATTGGACATACACTTCAATATGGCGAGGATATTTTTATGGCTTTCTCAGCATACCTTGCTAACACTGATTCGTCCATGAAGAATCATTGGACATACACTTCACTATGCCGTGGATATTTTTATGGCTTTCTCAGCATACCTTGCTAACACTGATTCGTCCATGAAGAATCATTGGACATACACTTCAAAATCGCGAGGATATTTTTATGGCTTTCTCAGCATACCTTGCTAACACTGATTCGTCCATGAAGAATCATTGGACATACACTTCAATATCGCGAGGATATTTTTATGGCTTTCTCAGCATACCACGCTAACACTGATTCGTCCATGAAGAATCATTGGACATACACTTCAATATGGCGAGGATATTTTTATGGCTTTCTCAGCATACCTTGCTAAGACTGATTCGTCCATGAAGAATCATTGGACATACACTTCAATATCGCGAGGATATTTTTATGGCTTTCTCAGCATACCACGCTAACACTGATTCGTCCATGAAGAATCATTGGACATACACTTCAATATGGCGAGGATATTTTTATGGCTTTCTCAGCATACCTTGCTAAGACTGATTCGTCCATGAAGAATCATTGGACATACACTTCGATATCGCGAGGATATTTTTATGGCTTTCTCAGCATACCACGCTAACACTGATTCGTCCATGAAGAATCATTGGACATACACTTCAATATGGCGAGGATATTTTTATGGCTTTCTCAGCATACCTTGCTAACACTGATTCGTCCATGAAGAATCATTGGACATACACTTCAATATCGCGAGGATATTTTTATGGCTTTCTCAGCATACCTTGCTAACACTGATTCGTCCATGAAGAACCTCCTTTCCAGAATGCTAACACTGATTCGTCAACGCAACCTCCTTTTCAGAATACTGTGGGCTGTACTCTTTGGCACATTAGCTTGTTGTGACAGCGCCGTCACGGACTTGTGTGGAATCCTTTGTATCCTGTCCTGGATATCCCGAACGGTCTCGTCTTCCGTGGATGGCCTACCCGAGCGGGGGGCATCCAGAACACTGCCAGTTTCCCGAAACTTCACTATGAGCTGATGTACCGCATTACTGTGGGACACATCTTCATCACGAAATTTCGTAGCGAACTGTTTTTGCACTTCGTCCGTGTAATTCTCGTCATGGCGAAATACATGTTGCACCAAAAACACCCTCTGTTCGACCGTCAATACCACTGGCCTTGTGCCGAGACGAATGCTCAATCGACACGTCTGCATCCGTCGACCAAGCGCTCGGGAATGACCTTCGCTTGGAATGACGCCTCGGGATGGGGAGACATAAAGGTTACCAGACACGGAGCATTTCCACGTGGCTAGTCACTTCTGAAATTCCATTAAAAGTTTCTTTATTATTACATTGCTGCAACTCGTATATTCAAGATCACCCACACTCAGCAGTTACTTCATAGTGACACACAAACCTGATTGACGTTTGCTCTAACATTCCTGGCTCGCATGGAGGTGAATGATTTATGGGCTTGGAAGATCTTGTAAAGTGACGAGGCCCATTTCCATTTTCTTAGCAGTGTTAACACTCAGAATTGGACTGTGGAAAACCCTTATTTTTGCCAAGAGATCCCGTTGCACTCACCGAAAGTTAAAGTGTGGTGTGATTTTGCAGCATCATTTATCATCGGGTGGTATTTTTTCGAAGAATATCATCCAACCGGACCAGTTACTTGAGCCATCAATGCCCACCTCTGCTGAAACTCAATGAGTCAAAGAATTGCATCAAGAATGAATAAAAAAACTGCATCAAAAGAATAAGTCGGGAATTGTGCCATTGACACCTCTGCTGAAACTCAATATCAAATAACTGCATCAAAAGAATGAGTCAAGAATTGTGCAATCAACACCTATACTGAAACTCAATGAGTCAAAGAATTGCATCAAAAGAATGAGTCAAAAAATTGCATCAAAAGAATGAGTCAATAATAGTGCCATCAACACCTCAGCTGAAACTCAATGAGTCGAAGAACTGCATCAAAAGAATGAATCAAAAATTGTGCCATCAACACCTCTGCTGAAACTCAATGAGTCAAAGAATTGCATCAAGAGAATGAGTCCAGAATTGTGCTATCAACACTTCTGCTGAAACTCAATGAGTCAAAGAATTGCATCAATAGAATGATTCAAGGAATTGTGCCTTCAACACCTCTGCTAAAACTCAATGAGTCAAATGCATCAAAAGAATGAGTCAAGAATTTTGCAATCGATACCTCTGGTGGAACTCAATAAGTCAAAGAATTGCATCAAATGAATGAGTCAGGAATTGTGCCATCAACACTTCTCCTGAAACTCAATGAGTCAAAGAATTACATCAACAATGAGTCAAAAAACTGCATCAAAAGAATCAGTCAAAAAATTGCATCAAAAGAATGAGTCAATAATAGTGCCATCAACACCTCTGCTGAAACTCAATGAGTCAAAGAATTGCATCAAAACAATCAGTCAAAAAATTGCATCAAAAGAATCAGTCAAAAAATTGCATCAAAAGAATGAGTCAAGAATTGTGCCATCAACACCTCTGCTGAAACTCAATGAGTCAAAGATCTGCATCAAAAGAATGAATCAAGAATTTTGCCATTAACACCTCTGCTGAAACTCAATGAGTCAAAGAATTGCATCAAGAGAATGAGTCCAGAATTGTGCTATCAACACTTCTGCTGAAACTCAATGAGTCAAAGAATTGTGTCAAAAGAATGAGTCAAGAATTGTGCAATCAATACCTCTGGTGGAACTTAAAGAGTTAAAGAATTGCATCAAAAGAATGAGTCAGGAATTGTGCCATCAATACCTCTGGTGGAACTTAAAGAGTTAAAGAATTGCATCAAAAGAATGAGTCAGGAATTGTGCCATCAACACCTCTGCTGAAACTCAATGAGTCAAAGAACTGCATCAAAAGAATGAATCAAGAATTTTGCCATCAACACCTCTGCTGAAACTCAATGAATCAAAGAACTGCATCAAGAGAATGAATCAAGAATTGTGTCATCAACACTTCTGCTGAAACTCAATGAGTCAAAGAATTGTATCAAAAGAATGAGTCAAGAATTGTGCCTTCAACACCTCTGCTAAAACTCAATGAGTCAAATGCATCAAGAGAATGAGTCCAGAATTGTGCCATCAACACTTATGCTGAAACTCAATTAGTCAAAGAATTGCATCAAAAGAATGAGTCAAGGAATTGTGCCTTCTACACCTCTGCTAAAACTCAATGAGTCAAATGCATCAAAAGAATGAGTCAAGAATTTTGCAATCAATACCTCTGGTGGAACTCAATAAGTCAAAGAATTGCATCAAATGAATGAGTCAGGGATTGTGCCATCAACACTTCTGCTGAAACTCAATGAGTCAAAGAATTGCATCAGCAATGAGTCAAAAAACTGCATCAAAAGAATCAGTCAAAAAACTGCATCAAAAGAATCAGTCAATAATAGTGCCATCAACACCTCTGCTGAAACTCAATGAGTCAAAGAATTGCATCAAAAGAATCAGTCAAAAAATTGCATCAAAAGAATGAGTCAAGAATTGTGCCATCAACACCTCTGCTGAAACTCAATGAGTCAAAGATCTGCATCCAAAGAATGAATCAAGAATTTTGCCATCAACACCTCTGCTGAAACTTAATGAGTCAAAGAATTGCATCAAGAGACTGAGTCCAGAATTGTGCCATCAACACTTCTGCTGAAACTCAATGAGTCAAATGCATCAAAAGAATGAGTCAAGAATTGTGCAATCAATACCTCTGGTGGAACTCAATGAGTCAAAGAATTGCATCAAAAGAATGAGTCAGGAATTATGCCATCAACACCTCTGCTGAAACTCAATGAGTCAAAGAATTGCATCAAGAGAATGAGTCCAGAATTGTGCCATCAACACTTCTGCTGAAACTCAATTAGTCAAATGCATCAAAAGAATGAGTCAAGAATTGTGCAATCAATACCTCTGCTGAAACTCAATTAGTCAAATGCATCAAAAGAATGAGTCAAGAATTGTGCAATCAATACCTCTGCTAAAACTCAATGAGCCAAATGCATCAAAAGAATAAGTCAAGAACTGTGCAATCAGTACCTCTGTTGGAACTCAATGAGTCAAAGAATTGCATCAAAAGAATGAGTCAGGAATTGTGCCATCAACACTTCCGCTGAAACGCAATGAGTCAGGAATTGTGCCATCAACACTTCCGCTGAAACGCAATGAGTCAAAGAATTGCATCAAAGAAGTCATATTTTAAATGCTGCTTCACATTTGAAATGTAAAATACCGGTTTTAGTCACTATAGCTGTCACATGTGACAGCTAAAGCAATATGTTAATGCCTTTATTATTTTATAGTTTGTGATTGTTCATACCAGAATTTTTATTATAAAAACACCGTGATAATTAGTTTTTCTTTCTTAACTCTCTCACTTAGGTAGTCGAAGTGTTCGGCTACATCGGAGGCTACATTGGAATGTGGCTGGGAATATCCTTGATAGCAGTCGTAGATTTCTTCGAGAATTTGTTCCTTATAGTGGCGTTTGCCTTCAAGAAACACGTGCTGAAGAATGCCATTGATTCAGGAAACTAAGGAAAGAGAAGTTTCTATGAAAAATCTTCGAGAATTTTCGGGCATATACCGGTGTTTGCCCTCAAGACACACATGCCAAAAAATACCACTAATTATGGAGTACGAACGCATTTAAAATTAATAAAGTTGTTTTCAGTTGTTCGTCTTCTTAAATGACTTAAAGCAAAGTTTCTTTCGTTTCTTAACTACATTAAAACTAATTCTGTGTTACAGAGGGTGAGGCGAAAATTTCGCAATATCTGGATCACTTTATGTCTTCATACGTACCTTTACGACGGAAGCTGACTAGCATTAAAAGTATAGGCCATCGTGTTACACCGTCTTTAGCCAGCTGTCTGCCTGTTCTTCGATTCTACAGAGGGCGAGTCGAAAGTTTTGCAATATTTGGATCACTTTATGTCTTCATACGTACCTTTACGACGAAAGCTGGCTAGCATTCAAAGTATAGGCCATCGTGTTACACCGTCTTTAGCCAGCTGTCTGCCAGTTCTTCGATTCTACAGAGGGCGAGTCGAAAGTTTTGCAATATTTGAATCACTTTATGTCTTCATACGTACCTTTACGACGAAAGCTGACTAGCATTCAAAGTACAGGCCATCGTGTTACACCGTCTTTAGCCAGCTGTCTGCCAGTTCTTCGATTCTACAGAGGGCGAGTCGAAAGTTTTGCAATATTTGGATATTGCAAATTTGGATATTGCAATATTTGGATATTGCAAATGATGACCTATACTTTATGTCTTCATACGTACCTTTACGACGAAAGCTGACTAGCATTCAAAGTATAGGCCATCGTGTTACACCGTCTTTAGCCAGCTGTCTGCCAGTTCTTCGATTCTACAGAGGGCGAGTCGAAAGTTTTGCAATATTTGGATCACTTTATGTCTTCATACGTACCTTTACGACGAAAGCTGACTAGCATCCAAAGTATAAGCCATCGTGTTATACCGTCTTTAGCCAAATGATGGCCTATACTTTATGTCTTCATACGTACCTTTACGACGAAAGCTGATTAGCATTCAAAGTATAGGCCATCGTATTACACCGTCTTTAGCCAGCTGTCTGCCAGTTCTTCGATTCTACAGAGGGCGAGTCGAAAGTTTGGCAATATTTGGATCACTTTATGTCTTCATACCTACCTTTACGACGAAAGCTGACTAGCATTCAAAGTATAGAACATCGTGTTACACCGTCTTTAGCCAAATGATGGCCTATACTTTATGTCTTCATACGTACCTTTACGACGAAAGCTGACTAGCATTCAAAGTATAGGCCATCGTGTTACACCGTCTTTAGCCAGCTGTCTGCCAGTTCTTCGATTCTACAGAGGGCGAGTCGAAAGTTTTGCAATATTTGGATCACTTTATGTCTTCATACGTACCTTTACGACGAAAGCTGATTAACATTCAAAGTATAGGCCATCGTATTACACCGTCTTTAGCCAGCTGTCTGCCAGTTCTTCGATTCTACAGAGGGCGAGTCGAAAGTTTGGCAATATTTGGATCACTTTGTGTCTTCATACGTACCTTTACGACGAAAGCTGACTAGCATTCAAAGTATAAGCCATCGTGTTATACCGTCTTTAGCCAAATGATGGCCTATACTTTATGTCTTCATACGTACCTTTACGACGAAAGCTGACTAGCATTCAAAGTATAGGCCATCGTGTTACACCGTCTTTAGCCATCTGTCTGCCAGTTCTTCGATTCTACAGAGGGCGAGTCGAAAGTTTTGCAATATTTGCAATACCTTTGGGACGAAAGCTGACTAGCATTCAAAGTATAGGCCATCGTGTTACACCGTCTTTAGCCATCTGTCTGCCAGTTCTTCGATTCTACAGAGGGCGAGTCGAAAGTTTTTCAATATTTGGATCACTTTATGTCTTCATACGTACCTTTACGACGAAAGCTGACTAGCATTCAAAGCATAGGCCATCGTGTTACACCGTCTTTAGCCAGCTGTCTGCCAGTTCTTCGATTCTACAGAGGGCGAGTCGAAAGTTTGGCAATATTTGGATCACTTTATGTCTTCATACCTACCTTTACGACGAAAGCTGACTAGCATTCAAAGTATAGGACATCGTGTTACACCGTCTTTAGCCAAATGATGGCCTATACTTTATGTCTTCATACGTACCTTTACGACGAAAGCTGACTAGCATTCAAAGTATAGGCCATCGTGTTACACCGTCTTTAGCCAGCTGTCTGCCAGTTCTTCGATTCTACAGAGGGCGAGTCGAAAGTTTTGCAATATTTGCAATACCTTTGGGACGAAAGCTGACTAGCATTCAAAGCATAGGCCATCGTGTTACACCGTCTTTAGCCAGCTGTCTGCCAGTTCTTCGATTCTACAGAGGGCGAGTCGAAAGTTTTGCGATATTTGCAATACCTTTGGGACGAAAGCTGACTAGCATTCAAAGCATAGGCCATCGTGTTACACCGTCTTCAGCCAGCTGTCTGCCAGTTCTTCGATTCTACAGAGGGCGAGTCGAAAGTTTTGCAATATTTGCAATACCTTTGGGACGAAAGCTGACTAGCATTCAAAGCATAGGCCATCGTGTTACACCGTCTTTAGCCAGCTGTCTGCCAGTTTTATGATTCTGCAGCATCACCAGTTCTTGTCCTTCTAGGCGAAGAACTCCTTCAGCCCAACTGCCACCTCCTCCTGGTTGTAAAAGTGCCACCCCCGAAGGAAGTGGGCCATGGACTGCAACAAGTAATAATCCGACCGGGCAAGATCCGGACTATATGATGGGTGTGGCATTAGTTCAATGCATTCAAGTTCCTCGAGTTTTCCCCAGGTCGTTCGAGCGGTACGAGGCCGAGCATTGTCCTGTTGTAGGAGATCGCGCTTTCTCTTCACCAGCGCCGGAAACTTCTCGAAAACGGCATACATCCCCTCCAGCTATTCAGAATAGAGGTTGACGTTGACAAATTCATAATGAATTATCGCCTCGAAATTCCACCAGACGCAGAGCATCACCTTGTGCTCGAAACGCCCACGTTCGGCAAGAGGTTCTGGAAGATGGCCTGCGCTCAACCACTGCCGTTGTGTGCTGGGATTGCGGAAATGGATCCACTTTCTCTTGATGAAACGTACATCGCGCGAGTTTCCTAGGAGTTCAGGAGTCTTGTCCTTCCAGGAGAAGAACTCCTTCGCCCCATCTGCAAGGAATTGCCGCCTGGAACGTTAACAAAGCGTTTGGAGGGAATACAGCCAACGAACGAACCATTCGGCCATGGTTTGTGAAGTTTCGAAGCGGAGATACGGACCTGCAAAACTAAGCACGTTGTCACTGACCTGTTGCTGTTTCTGACGATGTTCTGTTACGTGTAGTTGAAGCAGACCCCGAAGAAGGTGCCGTGAGATAGCCGCACAGGTAGATGTCCACCACACGACAGTTGTTCAGCGTCTGGTTGCACTGGGTAAGTTCAAAAGCTGGACATGTGGCTGCCCCATGAGTTGGTGGCTGCCCCCTGCACGTCGCTGCTTGCCAGGAATAAACAGGAATCTCTACTACATCGAATTGTCACCTGCGACGAGAAGTGTGTCCTTTATGATAATCGGAAACGCTCTGCCCAATGGTTAAGCAAGGCACAGCGTGCAGGATGACGTCCTAAGCCACATCTACACACCAAGAAGAGGATGCTCCTTGTCTGGTAGTCCACAGCCGGGATAATTCATCGGAGTTTCTTGGCAAGAGGCCAAACCATCACTGCAGAACGTTATTGTGCTGAATTACACCAGATGCACCGGAAATTGCTGCAGAAACAACCGGCTTTGGTCAACAGACACGGTGTTCTTCTGCTCCAGGACAGCGCCCGCCGTCATGTCGCACAACGAACGATGCTGACACTAAGTACCTTGGGCTGTGAAGCACTGCGTCATCCTTCCTATTACCCGGACTTGTCTCCGACAGACTATCATCTGTTTCGTCGCCTGAATCACATCCTGTCCGGGAAACAGTTCGCGACAGACATCGAGTTTCAAGTCAAAAGTCTTGTGGCTGGGACCTGAACAAGTCACAACGAGATGACTTCTTCGGGTCCTAGCCACAAGGCCTTTTTTCGTTCCGGGATCATGGCCTTGCCGGACAGATGGCAACTATATGTCAATGCAGAGGGGGATTATTTTGCTTAGGTAAGTTGTCCTACTTTTTCGTTCTCACCCTCCACGTGTGCTGGTCCTTTGCCGAATATTTCATTCGCACAAACAAAGCCTTCCAAAAATACCCATCACCCACTGGAAGTGAACTACTGTGTTTGTGAAAATTGCAAAACCAAGAAAGAACCATGCGAATCGGATAAAATATATACCACACATTACTGATATGACTGTACATAAGGGATTTAATTTTCAGAACAATACGATAATTTTCACCAGGAAAAAACAGTATAATGTAAAGCCTCCGCGAGCTGCAATAAGAGTTTCTATACGTCGTGGCATTGAATCGAAAAGGCGTTGGATGGGGTCCTGGGAAATTACTTGCCAGGCGGCATGTATGCGAGTCCACAGTTCATTGGTACTGACTGCTGGATGACTTTGATTGGGCAGTTGCAGAGTGACCACATCCCAGACGTGTTCAATAGGCAGCATGTTGGCGAACGTGCAGGCCTGAGATGAAGCGGTATCCGCTGTGCTACGAAGAGGGCTTGAATATTCCCGACAACATGTGGACGGGCATTATCCTGTTGGAATATAGCTCCGGGAGTGCTCTGAAGGGAGGGTATGACTTCTGCCTGTACAACTTCCCTGATGTAGCGGTCGCTGTTGAGATTGCCTTCAAGTCGTAGCAGCAGAGATCGCAAATGTTACCCAATGGCACCCCACACCATCACACTTGGCGTTCGACTCGTGTGGCGCCCAATAATGCATGCTGAAAGAAGAAGCTCACCACAATACCGTCTAATGTGCATGCGGCCATCACGGTAGTCCAAGTTGAATCGGGACTTATCCGAAAATACGGCATGTTGCCAATCAGCACGCCATTGTCTGTATTGAAAACCCCATTCCAGCCTGAGGCTTCCATTGTTCAGGGTCAAAGGAATCCGCCGCAAAGGGATGCGTGCAACGAGTCCCCTGTGCAGTAGACGACGTCGAACTGGGGAGGCAGACAATGCCACACCTGTTGCAGTGCTCCACTGTTGTGTTAACACTTACGAAGATGCGGAACGGTTCGTCACTGCTATGCGGATGGGGTGTCGGTAATCCCGCGGTGTTGTCAGATTTCTCGGTTCAGTGCCTGATTGTCGATGCACCTGGTTCTTCTCGGTCCACTGCCGGATTATCGATGCACCTAGTTCTCCGCGGTCCACTGGCGGATTATCGATGTACCTGATCCTTCTCGCTCCACTGGCGGATTATTGATGCACCTAGTTCTCCGCGGTCCACTGGCGGATTATCGATGCACCTGATCCTTCTCACTCCACTGGCGGATTATTGATGCACCTGGTTCTCCTCGGTCCCCTGTCGGATTATCGACGCACCTGGTTCTCCTCTGCCCACTGGCGGATTATCGATGAACCTGGTTCTCCTCGGTCAACTGCCGGATTATCGATGCATCTGGTTCTCCTCGGTCCACTGCCGGATTATCGATGCATCTGGTTCTCCTCGGTCCACTGCCGGATTATCTATGCACCTGGTTCTCCTCGGTCCACTGCCGGATTATCGATGCATCTGGTTCTCCTCGGTCAACTGCCGGATTATCGATGCATCTGGTTCTCCTCGGTCCACTGCCGGATTATCGATGCACCTAGTTCTCCGCGGTCCACTGGCGGATTATCGATGCACCTGATCCTTCTCGCTCCACTGGCGGATTATTGATGCACCTGGTTCTCCTCGGTCCACTGCCGGATTATCGATGCACCTAGTTCTCCGCGGTCCACTGGCGGATTATCGATGCACCTGATCCTTCTCGCTCCACTGGCGGATTATTGATGCACCTGGTTCTCCTCGGTCCCCTGTCGGATTATCGACGCACCTGGTTCTCCTCTGCCCACTGGCGGATGATCGATGAACCTGGTTCTCCTCGGTCAACTGCCGGATTATCGATGCATCTGGTTCTCCTCGGTCCACTGCCGGATTATCGATGCATCTGGTTCTCCTCGGTCCACTGCCGGATTATCTACGCACCTGGTTCTCCTTGGTCCACTGCCGGATTATCGATGCATCTGGTTCTCCTCGGTCAACTGCCGGATTATCGATGCATCTGGTTCTCCTCGGTCCACTGCCGGATTATCGATGCATCTGGTTCTCCTCGGTCCACTGCCGGATTATCTACGCACCTGGTTCTCCTTGGTCCACTGCCGGATTATCGATGCATCTGGTTCTCCTCGGTCAACTGCCGGATTATCGATGCATCTGGTTCTCCTCGGTCCACTGCCGGATTATCGATGCACCTGGTTCTCCTCTGTCCACTGCCGGATTATCGATGCACCCGGTTCTCCTCGGTCCACAGCCGGTTTATCGATGCACCTGGTTCTCCTCGGTCCACAGCCGGATTATCGATGCACCTGGTTCTCTTCGGTCCACTGGCGGATTATCGATGCACCTGGTTTTCCTCGGTCCACTGCCGGATTATCGATGCACCTGGTTCTCCTCGGTCCACTGCCGGATTATCGATGCACCTGGTTCTCCTCGGTCCACTGGCTGATTATCGATGCACCTGGTTCTCCTCGGTCCACTGGCTGATTATCGATGCACCTGGTTCTCCTCGGTCCACTGGCTGATTATCGATGCACCTGGTTCTCCTCGGTCCACTGCAGCCACGTGTGCGTCACTGTCGTGGCGTTACGTCCCGTCCGAGCCGCAATGTCGCGGTACGAAAATGCACCTTCCCCGAGACCAATGATTCTTCCCCGTTCAAACTCTGTCGTGTGGTGATATTGCGCCCTTCGTCGTCGCGGAGGCATTATTGAATCCTGGAGACCCTTTAACAACTCGTTGTCCGCGATGCACTACTGGTATGTATACTAAACAGCTCCTTTTTTTATACCTTTCACTCACCTTTCCAGAGGGCGCTGCGGTGCTCAGACATGCGCAGAGACTGCACTTTTAATCATTTGCATGTCCTACCCTGCTCTGCATATCCTGTAAGTTTCACTTGATTACCATCATTCCTTCAAGGTGCTGTAATTTTCACAAACAACGGATTATACAACATTCATTCTGATTAACTGATATTTTCCCGATTCCCCCCATTCTGAGGAATAAAGGTTCGTACGAGCAAAATCATCTGACATTACATTTAGTTTAATTATTTATTTATTTGCTTCCCTGCTCTAATGGCAGAAAGCCGCCCCGGTGGCGCAGTGGTCTAAGGCGCTGGCCTCTGATCATTCGTCCGTGAGGGGTCCGGGTTCGAATCCCGGTGAGACATGGATGTTGTGTTTGTCTTACGGCACTGGCTCTCTCCCTTCCCTGGAACTAGTGACCCTAAATTAGGGACGGGCGACTGCTTATAGCCCATTGAGTTGCTCACGGTGGTCGTTAAACCTCCAATCAAAAAAAAAAAAAATGGCAGAAAACTGCAAACAATGATTCTTCTGATAAATTTGCGTCCACTTCAATATTATACTGTACATATACAGGGTGATTGTAAACTCCTTCAACGAAACAAGATGGGTGATAGTATACATCAAGACGAACATTATTTGCAATGGAACCTAGGGCCGCATTCTACTCCTAGTGCCAGAAAAACAGCACGTTCGAAAAACGTCCAGCAGGAACACGGAGTTCCAACCAGTGCATGAGAAGCACAAGATGCAAATCAGGTGCTCTGAACACGTGCGTAGACGACGAGGAGCAAACATTTAGAAACGCAGCCGAACCCGTTCAGCGATATTACCGTGCGAACATCACGTGATAATGATTGTCTGGTGGGACCTTACCTTTTGCCAGAACGTCTGACAGGCGCAGCGTACGGTTTGTTCCTGAAGCAAGTGCTTCCCGGGCTGTTGCTGTATGTCCCGCTAACCACACGGAGGGACATATGGTTTATGAATGATGGGGCCCCAGTACACCATATCCTGGGCGGTGGCATGGACGCGGTGGACCTGTGGCTTGGCCCTCCACGCTCCCCGGAACTTAATCCACTGGAATTATTTTTCTGGGTGCACATGAAAGCATTGGTGTACGAGACACCTCTGGACTCCCTGGAAGAGCTCGTCGCGCGAACCGCTGTTGCTGCGGACAAGATCAACACCGTACCGGGAGCATAGGAGAGGGTGCGACAGTCCTTCATTCGCCGGTGTGGGCTGTGCAACGACGCCATTGGACGCCAGTTTGTTTGAGCAGCTCCTTTGAGGCTTTCTCTGATGCGATTGGAATTGTGCAACTCATCAATTACGTATGTTTCTTTGTTTTCACTGTTTAAGGCTAAACGTGGACATGTAACTTTACTCTTTTCTGGCACTAAGAAGTGGAATGCGGCCCTAGATTCCATTGCAAATATTGTTCATCTTGATGTCTGTTATCACCCCTCTTGTTTTGTTGAAGGAGTTTACAATCACCCTGTATGCATATTATTGTCAACCATTATCCATCCAGTGCTGGATAAACGTCTCCCCAAGTGTCCTCCACAACTATCTATCTTGAAATTCCCTCCTCTACGTTATTCCTCTATGTTTTCGAATTTCATCCATCCGTCTCCTCAGTGATTTTCTTCTGGGCCTGTTTCTGTCCCTTGGTATCCAATCCAAAATTTCCGTTGTCCATCGGTGGTCCGTTCTGGCAAGATCTTCAGCCCTTTGCCATTCCAGGGCTACTCCGATCATGATGCCTCTCACTTTTGTAATTTTCCTCATCCACGAGTTCTTCTTATCTTTCCTGGTTACACCAAGCATGCATCTCTTCGTGCTGCTTTTAGTTCTCTGCAGCCCTTGCATGTTTTTTTTAATTAAGGTCCACGTCTCTGTTCCATTTGTAAGAATTGTTGAAACACATAGCGGCATATTGCACTTGAAAATTGTACACCCTAAAGAAGTATACAGTTTCCAGATGCTGTAAAACAGTAACAGTTGAAGACACGGACCACAACTGCGAACCGTTAGGTAGATGCACTCATAAAGTTTGTGTCCCGCTACTGAGGAAAGGGACGTAGGCGAAATCGCGCGTGTCACGTGACTAGTCAGTCAAAACGGCAGCGTCTGCAGTGGAGAAGGCGTTTTGTGTTCTTGAATTGAGCAAAACGGAATCTGTAACTGTTGTGCAACGGCATTTTCGATCACGATTCGGAAAAGAACCTCCAACCAGAAAAATCTATCTGCGATCGGCATAAAAAATTTGAAACTACGGGCTGTTTGTGCAAACTTAAAAGTCCTGGACGACCGTGTGTAATCGGAAGAAGTCGTCGATAGTGTTTGCACCGCCATTCAACGAAGCCCGGGAAAATCAACGCGGAGGGAGAGTCGTGAAGTGCAGATTTCACAGCCCACAGTCCGCAGAGTTTTGAGAAAGAAGCTGAAAATGATCCCATACAAAGAGCAGATGTTGCAAAACCTCACTGACCTTGAAAAGACAAAGTGCTTTGAATTTTGTGCCGAAATGCAGCATCGTTTTGAAAATGACGATTTTGTCGATCACTTAGTTTTCACTGATGAAGCTACATTTCACGCTAGTGGTCAGGTAAACAAGCACAACGTTCACTTTTGGGGAACGGAGAATCACAGATTTACAGTGCAACACGTTCGAGATTCCCTTAATGTAAATGTGTTGTGTGCTGCGCCCAAAAAGAAAGTGTACGGCCCCTTCTTGTTTCACGAGAAAACTGTCACGGGAGTCTCTTTTCTGGATATGTTATGACTTTTGTTGATGCCACAGTTGCAGGACGACACTGACAACTTTATTCTCCAATTGGATGGTGCACCACCGCACTGGTTAGGTGACGTGCGAGATTATCTCGATGAACATCTTCCTCACCGATGGAATGGACGAGCCACGGACTACAACATGCCACTGACCCAATGGCCACCCAGAAATCCTGACTTAACACCTTGTGACTTTTTCCTGTATGGGGTACGTAAAGGACAAGGTATTCACCCCTCCCGCTCCTGTTGATCTAGCGGAGCTGAAACAGCGTATCATAGCCACTATCACTGCACTTGATTCAGATATCTTACCTCGCGTTTGGGCGGAAGTGGATTACCGGCTCGATGTGTGTTGTGTGACTAAGAGTGCACACATAGAACATATCTGACTGTCTCTAAAAAAACTTGAAACATTCCCCTACAATTCTTTTACAAGTAACATAAAATATCTTACATTGATCTTGTTTTATAGTGCGTTGAAACTGTATACTTCTTTATGAATCACCCTGTACTGTTTCTTCTAAAAGCTCTCCAGCCAAGTTTTATACGCCGCATAATTTTCTCATCAATGTGCCCTTTGCTTGATATCTGCTGTGCAAGGTAAATGTATAGGTATCGGTTACCTAGAGGTTTCCCCATCAATCGATAAATATTCCAAAGCATTGTACATCAGTTTTGTCTTCTGAGAGTTCATTTTTAATCGCACTTCTTTACTCTTATCAGCAAGTTTCTGGATCATACTCTTCAGTTCTGAAAAGGCAGTTCCAAAATTGATTACGTCACCAGCAAAATGAAGGCGAGTTAAATAACCTTCATCCCTTTGCTTTCAATCATTCAACTGGAAAAACAAGGAGATGGAAATAAATTAGGATTCTTTTGATTCACCTTCGTTTCGCTGATGACGTAATGATTTTCGCAGCTACCTCTTCAAATTTGCAGAGTATGATCCAGGAACTTGCTGGCAGGAGCAAAGCAGTGGTGTAGGGGCGGAAGGTCGTCCTCTAATTAGCATAAACTGCTGTCGTCCTTGCTGCCATGAGATTCAGATAATTACCCCACAGCACAATAAATGAGATTAGGTTCTTTTACAGATAAACTATCCACCAATAAATGTTGAGGATAGCCAGGCGCTCACTCTCTCAGCTTTCTTTGAATGTATCTGCTTTTCGAGAGAGGGGAGGATAGAATTGCATAGAATCACCAAGGCATACATTTTTCACTGGACGTAAGTGAAAACTTAAGTTTTGGCTTAAGTTTTGGCCACGATTGTTCGCTAGTCCGTGCTCATTTAGTTGCCGTAGACTCGGTACTTTAGAATGTTCATATTCAGCCCAGGGACCCTTACTCTGAAATCAACTTAATTCCTAATGCATTCCCTATAGCCTAACCGAGTGCTACTACAAGCCTGTATCGCTTCGTGCACGCCGATCTCCGTCACGCTTCTGACTACAAAGGTCTGGCGCCTTCCCTCGAGAACGTTGTCCTTCACGGGTTCATATCCCCAGGGCTCTAGAAATATCCCGAACCCTTGCACTTCCAAAAAGTTCCTCCTGCTTCTGCGAACACTCAAGCTCAACTCACTCTCTTCTTCGACGCAACTCCCCAAGGATCCATATTCCTCGCTTCTAACTGCGTCCCCACCCTTCCCTGACCCCCGAGCCATGACCTGACCCTCGGACATCTGCTCTACTTGGCTCTGAGTCGTTCCCCCCCTTACCTCGTTCCTGCTTTCCGCGTCTATTGCAACCCGAAGTCTCCCGGCTAGGAAAAATACCTGTGACCTTGTTGAATACATGGATTAACAAACCGCATACATTGGAATGCCGTTATAATAATACATTTACCAGACTGTCTGGCGTCTGTTATTTTCAGACCTTGTTTCGTGAGTATGACAAACATGCTTCAAGGTGTTTCCTTGGCGCCATCTAAAAGTTCTGCGTTTTCTCACGCCTAGACAAAGAAATCTAGCGTGCTCTGTGGCTGGGCTCATTTTCTTTGTTTTAAAAATACCATGCTTTTCTCCGCACACATACACTGAACAGCAATTGAATTAGAGATACTTGTCTAGTAACGTGTAGCACCACCTATCGTCCTGATGATGGCGGCGATCCGTCTCGGCATGGACTCGACAAGACACTGGAAGCGTTGGGAAGCCATACGGGTCCACGACCCCTGAACAAGCTCTCACAGTTCACAAAGATTTGATGGGGGGGGGGGGGTCAGAGCCTCGAACATCTCTCTCGATGGCATCCCAAACGTGCTCGATGGGATTGAGTCAGGTGACCTAGCTGGCCAAGGAAGTGAGGTCACGTCGGTGGAGTGTTCATCCAACCATTCGGATACAATTCGGGAGCGATGGTACGGTGCATTGTCTTGTTGCAGGATGAGGTCCCCAGTGGGATGTTGAAGACGCTCAAACGGGAGCAAATGGTCGTCCAGGATATCCCGGTAACGTTGACCTGTGAGGGATGATGTCGCACTTACCAGGGTCCTGTTTCAGTCCACGTAAACAGTCCCCAGACGAAAATGCCACCCCCACCAGCTTGAACAGTACCCTGCTGGCAAGAAGGATCCATCGCTTCATGTGGTTTGTGCCGTACTCGTATCCTGCCATCCGCTTGTACCAACGTGAATCTCGACCCATCAGTCTACGCAACATTTTTTCCTCATGTCTAGGGTCCAGTGGCGATGTTCCCGCGCCCATGCTAATCTTTGCACCCTGTAATGTGCGGTCAGCAGCGGTACCCTCGTGGGACGATGGCTTCTGTACCCCATAGCGAGGAGATGATTCTGGATGGTGTGGCTGCTTACACTTTTTTGTGCACCAGCGTTAAATTGCCGAGTGAATTCTTGCACTGTGGGCCGTCTATCCGCTGTTACAATGCGAGCTAGCAGACGATGACCCCGCTCATTCACACGCTGTTGTCCACGGCAGTTGGCCCTTGCTGGGATGGTTTTACCGAATTCGATGTACTCACGGTGCATCCGTGACACAGTGGCTCGTGAAAATCCCAGTGCCTGCACGACTTCCGAGATGGAGTGACATATTCGTCGGGCCCCGACGATTTGCCCACAATCAAATGCGCTTAGATCATTCGTCTTATACCCATACTACGTCCGACTCTTACTGATTCCCGTCGCGTCACTCCTTATATTGTCAGATCGCTGCATACATCACGTCGTTTCCGTTTACAGGGCCACATTTGCATAACGCCAGCTGTCTCTAATTCAATTGCTCTTCAATGTATACCATTGCGCAAAATAATGTTCCTCACTTAATACATGAATTTATTTCTATGAAATTATGTAACATAATGTCCATCACATAATTCAGGAATGAAGAAATACAGGTACAGCAAAATATATGTTATTCTTTCTCAAAGTATCTTCCCTCGGATGATATGCAACGGTTCCATCGTCCAGTCCAGTTTTCAAAGCATGTGGCGAAGGCATTTTGTGGAAGCTGCTTTAGGGACCCCTGTACAGCTTGAATAATGTCAGCATCTGTGTTGAATGTTGCGCCACGGAAATTCTCCTTCATAATTGGGAACAACCAGAAATCACACGGGGCGAGGTCAGGACTGTAGGCAGGCTGTGGCACGATTTCAATACTGCATTTCGTAAGAAACTGTTGAACACAAGCAGCCACATGTGGGATGGCGTTATTATGGTGCAGGGTCCACTTGCACACCAGTTCCGGTCGCTTAATCGATATGTGTCATCGTAGACGCTTCGAGACTGAAATGTAACACTCAGCATTGATAGTAATTTGTGGAGGAATGGCATGCTTGTAGACTACGCCTTTATGATCAAAGAAAGTTCTCATGACCACCTTCCAAGCTGATTTGGTTTGGTAGACTTTTTCGGAGGAGGCGAGCCTGTGTGTTTGCAGACACTCGTTGCACGTCTCGTGAGGGGGTCGAAATAGTGGACCCATGTTTCATCGGCAGTTATTGGTGTGCTTAGAAAGTATAGATCCTTTGCAATAATTTGTTTCCACTCATGACACACCTGAACTCTGGCAAACAATTGTTTTCTTGTCAGGTGATGAGGTACCCATGTAGAACACACACGATGCAGCAATATATCGCGTAGAATACGGAATACCGACTTTTTTAAAATATTATTTGGCGCCGCTATGTCTTCACACGTCATTCGTCGATCATATCGCGGGATTTCCCAAACAGTGTTAACAATACGCTCCGTAACAACATTTTCAGGTCGACCAGGCTTAGGAGCGAGTTCTGCCGACAAACGCCTTTTTTTAAATCATGCTGCCATCTAAAAATCATTGACTGACCCAAACATTTATCTTTGTAAGCCTTTTTTGGTAAAATCAACTGTTTCTGGAGCCGTTTTTTCCAAACGATAGCAAAATTTTATCGCACAACGAATTTCACTTCTTAACTCTGAATCATTCACATCCATACTTGTATGGCGAAATGCAGACTTACCTTAAACAACTGCGCAATAACAAAACCAGAATCGTCTGCCACGGCTAATAACTGTTGCCATTCATGCTTCCTTAATTCTGTTCGATTTCGATTAAATTTTTTACGGAGCCGTTTTTTTCCAAATGATAGCAAAATTTTATCGCACAACGAATTCCACTTCTTAACTCTAAATCATTCACATCCATACTTGTATGGCGAAATGCAGACTTACCTTAAACTACTGCGCAATAACAAAACCAGAATCGTCTGCCACGGCTAATAACTGTTGCCATTCATGCTTCCTTAATTCTGTTCGATTTCGATTAAATTTTTTACGGAGCCGTTTTTTCCAAATGATAGCAAAATTTTATCGCACAACGAATTCCACTTCTTAACTCTAAATCATTCACATCCATACTTGTATTGCGAAATGCAGACTTACCTTAAACTACTGCGCAATAACAAAACCAGAATCGTCTGCCACGGCTAATAACTGTTGCCATTCATGCTTCCTTAATTCTGTTCGATTTCGATTAAATTTTTTACGGAGCCGTTTTTTCCAAATGATAGCAAAATTTTATCGCACAACGAATTCCACTTCTTAACTCTAAATCATTCACATCCATACTTGTATTGCGAAATGCAGACTTACCTTAAACTACTGCGCAATAACAAAACCAGAATCGTCTGCCACGGCTAATAACTGTTGCCATTCATGCTTCCTTAATTCTGTTCGATTTCGATTAAATTTTTTACGGAGCCGTTTTTTCCAAATGATAGCAAAATTTTATCGCACAACGAATTCCACTTCTTAACTCTGAATCATTCACATCCATACTTGTATTGCGAAATGCAGACTTACCTTAAACTACTGCGCAATAACAAAACCAGAATCGTCTGCCACGGCTAATAACTGTTGCCATTCATGCTTCCTTAATTCTGTTCGATTTCGATTAAATTTTTTACGGAGCCGTTTTTTCCAAATGATAGCAAAATTTTATCGCACAACGAATTCCACTTCTTAACTCTAAATCATTCACATCCATACTTGTATGGCGAAATGCAGACTTACCTTAAACTACTGCGCAATAACAAAACCAGAATCGTCTGCCACGGCTAATAACTGTTGCCATTCATGCTTCCTTAATTCTGTTCGATTTCGATTAAATTTTTTACGGAGCCGTTTTTTCCAAATGATAGCAAAATTTTATCGCACAACGAATTCCACTTCTTAACTCTGAATCATTCACATCCATACTTGTATTGCGAAATGCAGACTTACCTTAAACTACTGCGCAATAACAAAACCAGAATCGTCTGCCACGGCTAATAACTGTTGCCATTCATGCTTCCTTAATTCTGTTCGATTTCGATTAAATTTTTTACGGAGCCGTTTTTTCCAAATGATAGCAAAATTGTATCGCACAACGAATTCCACTTCTTAACTCTGAATCATTCACATCCATACTTGTATTGCGAAATGCAGACTTACCTTAAACTACTGCGCAATAACAAAACCAGAATCGTCTGCCACGGCTAATAACTGTTGCCATTCATGCTTCCTTAATTCTGTTCGATTTCGATTAAATTTTTTACGGAGCCGTTTTTTCCAAATGATAGCAAAATTGTATCGCACAACGAATTCCACTTCTTAACTCTGAATCATTCACATCCATACTTGTATTGCGAAATGCAGACTTACCTTAAACAACTGCGCAATAACAAAACCAGAATCGTCTGCCACGGCTAATAACTGTTGCTATTGATGCCCTTCTTCCTCCGCCTTTTTGTTTAAATTATCCGCGAATCAAGGAAGGGAGAGAATGGCTACCATAAAGCACTTCATCAACTTTCAATAACTACTCCGGAATAATAAAGACAATAAATTTAATGAAGCAAAAGTATTGGAAAGAGTCCGGTTCCGGTGCCAATGTCCACTTCGAAGAACTTATTTCACATGCGACGTCCGTCACGAATTGTTCAATCAAAAATCAGTTTTCTTATGACAACTCTAATATCAGAGTCGTTCCGAGTCCACGCTTTCTCCCGAAGCACTCAGCTTTACACTAAAACAGGAACTTCGTTCCTCGGAGCCTAAACTCCCCACATCTATCTGCCTTCCAAGTTCACTTCTCACTGCTCTCTGCAAGAAGCACTGTCTCTTATCTCCCTCGCTTCGGAGGACCCCTCCTTTTCTCTGCCCCCCTACCACGAGGCGCTGACCTTTGACCTTGTCAGATTCCGGAGCAAACCTGACCTTTGCCCGCAAGCCAACTTGCTTCCTATCAGTAATGCAGCAGTTCCTGCTTCTTCGAACTGGCCCCCACTTATTGTCTTCGTTTCTGACGACCGCATGTTTGACATTTTTTCTAACGGACTTCTGCGCGTGGAAACCAGACTATACAGACAGAACAAAACATACAACAATACTGACTTTCACATAAAGGACGTATTCAGACCTCCCAGACAAGCTGGCGCCCTTCTACCATTGGGCATTGTCTGCGTTTGTGCAGGTATTCTCTTGGACCAGATTTTCTGTGTCCGGCAATGTACTACGAAACAATGTCTTTCCGCAGCTTTGGATTAGCTATATACCTAATGACGTCGTCAACGTACGCCAGGCATTTTGCATTGTACATGCACACAGTTAATGAAATAAAGTTATTTCTTGAGTAAAACAAACATTCTTCTCGGGCGACATTTCGTCGTCCCACTGCACGTGACATAGCCCCTTGTTTTTCTTGCTTTTATATACATAGATTAACACTTGATCATATCTTAATTGATATGCATCTCATTATTATTTTTCGCCCTTACAGCACAAAATATTAATTCATAGGCCTTTTTCACGGTTGTTAATTTGTCGACTCCATATTCACAACGTTTACTTATCAACACAAGTTAATTGCATTGCGCTTTTGCTTAGGCATTCAATATTAATTACTAGACTTTAGGCCTAGGGCCAATGAATTAATAATTAGTGTATGATTAAAAGCACAATATGATGCCGCCCCGGTGGCGCAGTGGTCTAAGGCGTTGGCCTCTGATCATTCGTCCGAAAGGGGTCCGGGTTCGAATCCCGGTGAGGCATGGATGTTGTGTTTGTCTTACGGCACTGGCTCTCTCCCTTCCCTGGAACCAGTGACCCTAAATTAGGGACGGGCGACTGCTTATAGCCCATTGAGTTGCTCACGGTGGTCGTTAAACCTCCAATCAATCACAATATGATTAACTTCAGTTCATGCATAAACGTTATGAATATACCATCGTTAAAATAAAAACTGTTAAAAAGGCCTAGGACTAGGGCCTGTAAAATAACATTTAGTGCTTAAGTAAAAGCACAATATTATTAACTTGAGTTGATACGTAATTGTTATGAATGTGACATGGTTAGAATAAAAACTGTTGAAAAGGCCTAGGGCCTGTGAAATAATATTTAGTGCTTAAGTAAAAACGCAATATTATTAACTTGAGTTGATACGTAATTGTTATGAATGTGACATGGTTAGAATAAAAACTGTTGAAAAGGGCCTTCGAATGAATATTTCGTGCTTAAATAAAAGCGGAATATTATTAACTTGAGTTGATACGTAATTGTTATGAATGTGACATGGTTAAAATAAAAACTGTTGAAAAGGCCTAGGCCTAGAGCCTGTGAAATAATATTTAGTGCTTAAGTAAAAGCGCAATATTATTAACTTGAGTTGCTACGTAATTGCTATGAATGTGACATAGTTAGAATAAAAACTGTCGAAAAGGCCTAGGCCTAGGGCCTACGAATGAATATTTCGTGCTTAAGTAAAAGCGGAATATTATTAACTTGAGTTGATACGTAATTGTTATGAATGTGACATGGTTAGAATAAAAACTGTTGAAAAGGCCTAGGCCTAGAGCCTGTGAAATAATATTTAGTGCTTAAGTAAAAGCGGAATATTATTAACGTGAGTTGATACGTAATTGTTATGAATGTGACATGGTTAGAATAAAAACTGTTGAAAAGGCCTAGGCCTAGGGTCTGTGAAATAATATTTAGTGCTTAAGTAAAAGCGCAATATTATTAACTTGAGTTGATACGTAATTGTTATGAATGTGACATGGTTAGAATAAAAACTGTTGAAAAGGCCTAGGCCTAGGGCCTGTGAAATAATGTTTCGTGCTTAAGTAAAATCGTAATATTATTAACTTGAGTTGATACGTAATTGTTATGAATGTGACATCGATCGAACAAAAACTGTTAAAAAGGCCTAGGCCTAGTGCCTGTGAAATAATACTTAGTGCTTAAGTAAAAGCGCAATATTATTACCTTGACTTGATACGTAAATGTTATGAATGTGCATCGGTAGAACAAAAACTGCTAAAAAGATCTAGGCCTAGGGCCTATGAATTAATATATTCAGTGCTCAAGTGAAAGCGCAATATTATTACTCTTAAGTTGATACGTAAACGTTATGAATATGGCATCGGTAGAAATAAAGACTGTCAAAAGGGCCTACTAATGAGGCATAGTAATTTAGTGCCTAATTAAGTAAAGAGAAATATTAATAACTCGACATGTTATGTAAATATTTAGTGCCTAAGTAAAAGTGAGGCGTTATAAAAAAAAACCCTCCTTGTCGTCCTTTTCCGAACATAGTATGAGTTCTGGTGTAATTGCTTTGTTTCGTTGAAACCTAAGAAATGTGCATGCAGTGGCGCCCATATGAGAACTTTTAGGGGGTAGGGGGGGGTGCTAAGAAAAATCCTTGCCTCCTTCAAGGCTGTCAAACATTTTAGTAAATGTGCAAGATACTAAAATACAACAAAAATAAATGATACAATCAAACATTGTCTTATTATTTTAAAAAATGCTTGAATTTTTTTTAATTTATCAAACATTTTGCTATACCAACGGCTGGAGGGGCTACCCCCCCCGGGCTATGTAATCAAGAATATGATCTAATCCATATTCATGATTATGTGCTATGTAATCGAAGACGACGAAATTTTCAAGTTTTCGGTATTATCCCGGTCATATTTACACCAAAAAAAAAAAAAAAAAAACGGACTGTCATCTTCAAAATTTGGACATCGTAATTATTTTGAAAATTCAATTGTAATTTGCGTTTGTCTTACTGGGAACGTTTTCTCCATTCAATTCCCCTCAGAGCGCCAAGAAACGGCAGTTTTTGTACGACCCCTAAAGATTTGTGCCAAGATGTCCATGGACAGCTTAAATTTTAGACTGGATTCCAAGGGACTGGAAAAGACTCAGAAGAAGACCACATGGGAGATGGATGGATGAAATTCGAAAGTATGCGAGGAGTAACATGGAGGAGACTGGTACAAGACAGACATTGTGGAAGGAACTTGGGGAGACCTTCGTCCAGCAGTGCATTGATAATGGTTGACAATGATGATGATTAAAAACTATGAACAAGAAACCTTCACACACGTAACTCACTCGAAGAAACTCCGTAGTGGATTTGTAAGAACTTTTAATAAAAGTCATACGACTTCACAATCCGTGAGATCTTTCGGGACACCTTGCTCCCATCTTCAATGTCTCATTTCGGTGCGTCCCCTATATATACACACTGAAGTTATAGCAACGACGCATTAGAGCCGCGGTTGGCTTAGTGTTAGCGAGTCAGACTATCGATGCAAGGTCCTCAGGTTCGAACCTGGGCTGATCTTTCAGAGATGGTGTGATTTACTAACAACCGCTGAATATCGGACGAGCACGTTAAGTGACGGCCCCCAGGCTGGACCCACTGGTTAAATGGGTATCCTTTCCTATGCTCCCCCCCCCCCACCCTTTGAAATTCTCTCACACCTCTATGTGCAACATCGTACTTGTACGGTGGCGCCATCTACTGTACTCTTATCTCACTACAAACTGTTCTGTCAAAGTCGCTAGACTTGCTTTCCTTCCGTTTCTGTGTCCTGCCCAAAAAGCGATCTCGCTGTAGGTGGCTGGGACCTAAAACTCTACTCACTGTGGACAGAAGTCCTACAAGAAAATGACAAATTCGCAGCAATGACGCATTTTCTCTGCAGACCAGTTCTGATGCGAGGTTTGTCGATTAGATGGTGACTTTTATTAAAAGTTCTTAAAAATCACTACGGAGTTTCTTCGAGTGAGTTACGCATGTGAAGGTTTCATGTACATAGTTTTTAGTTTTATCAGCATAGTTTTTAGTTTTATCAGCATAGTTTTTAGTTTTATCAGCTTCAGTTCATTTATTAATGATTATAATGGTGATGAAAGCTGTAAAATATCAAGAAACGACCACTTTCTTGTCAGCGTACAAGAAATCACAGTGCAAGGAGATACCTTTTCTAACAACGCTTCTCATTGGTCGAATGGGAGACGTCACATAAGGGATTGTATATGCGATTACCAAATAGTGTTCCACAATAGCAAAACATTATACATGACCCTCTGAATCCGCCATGGTATGAATTTAAAGAAATAATCGGTAGCCGGTGTTGAATAATTTTACTCTTCGTTAGAATTTTCTCTGCAGACCAGTTCTGATGCGAGGTTTATCGATTAGTTCATTAGATGGTGAGTAAAAAACTCA
Organism: Macrothele yani; assembly: GCA_039090855.1. NCBI lineage: Eukaryota > Metazoa > Arthropoda > Arachnida > Araneae > Macrothelidae > Macrothele > Macrothele yani. Next base: position 114,523,671 of record CM076999.1, on the reverse strand, counting down.
GTGAATTACAAAAATCTATCAGTAGACTGGACTCTGGAGTCAAAATCAATAGATCTATTGCTGATAAATCAGTAGAAAGGCCACTCTGCTGCTGACTCACTAACAGCTGTGTCTTCCTATCCACGTGGCCTGGTTTAGCCAATGGGTGGATATGAACTTCCTTCATGGATAGGAAGACAGCTGTGTCTTCCTATCCATGAAGGAAGTTCATATCCACCCATTGGCTAAACCAGGGGGGACGCCAGCATTCCAACTCGGGGGAACACTAAAGATCGTCCCCTATAGCAAATTGCTTCATCCAAGCAAGCCCCCAGTTGCTTGCTACTCAAGGTCAAAAGTTTTACTTTGTGAGGAGAGCAAGTACCGGCTTGGAGGCAGTGACCCTCACAGTTTTTAACAACGTGCTAGCCCTGTGTTAGAGGTAAGGCTTTACAATTAATAACTTGAATTTCTTGAAAATGAATACTTTGTTTACTGTTCCAGGTTATTAATCGTGAAAAAAGTGTATTAGATATAGCATACATAGTGCTGGCGCCGACTGCAGGCATGCTCGTTCGTAGCTAATTCAGAAATGAGATCATCAGTAACCAGCGTTGCATTCAGAGACGTTTTTTTATGCAATTACAAATTTCGAGCGGGATAAAACTTGTTGACTGATTATACACACATAATCACAATTTTGTTATTTACATTAAAAAATATATATATACAAATTTTAAATAGAGTAAAAAAATTGTCTTATGCTCTTATATCGCAAATGCAGATTCCAAGAAATCTACACATACAAGTGATCAAAAATGTAAAGACGTTATACCTTTGCGTTAATTCAGTAATGGACCACGGATTTCACCATGGGGTGGTGTAAAATATTAAGGATCCTAGTAAAATAGTGCTGTGCTGTGGAAAATATCCGCCTTCCCTTCAAAAAAGCATTAGGAATGTAAAAATGTCCTTGCCTTACTACAAGCGCGTTTCTGATTATTAAGGAATCATTACAGTGTTACCTGAAAACGTGTGGTGTAAACCATTTCCCTGTCACTTGGTTTCAGCCCCTTTAGATTAGCACGTGGTACATACAATAAAAAATAAACCTCACTAATTGTTTGGATGCCAGTTTGAGGTGCCTCAATTTTTTTTTTTTTTTAACAGAGTGTAAACTACCCATCTCCAGAAAAAAAAAACATTTTTGTGGGAATAATTTCTAATAATTTGTTATTGTTAAAAATTAGGTATCAAATATTTTGTTGTATGTGAAAGAACTAACGTCACGTTAGCTACACTAAGGCTTAATCGTATGCATGGAATGCCGGCATAGAAGACTGAAATAAAGCTGAATACCAGCTTGCAAAATATGATGATGTATTTCAATGCAAACATCTCTGCTCTGTGGAATTAGGTTTTTATTGCGGAACTAGTTCGAGTGTCGGTGCTTAAAAAAAGCCACTTCAGCGAGGACTGTTTAATGTTTTATTGAAGGATGATAGAAATTTCAAATTGAAGTCCATGTGAATGGTTTTTTTTTTTTCCTTTATTAGTATAATATTTTTCCTAATTTTTTTTAATTCATTTTTCCAAATATTCAGTTATAAACGAAAATGATTATACTAAATATAAAGGAATATCTCCCAAAAACCTACGGGAGGGGGTGGGGCTAAGCGGATGTAGGTAAAAATACCCCGAAAACTGAAAAGCGTAAAAAATGCCCCCGGAAGAAATACCCCTAGAACAAACGGTTCACTGTAAACTGCCACACAGGAACACTGATGTGTGGCAGTGTTCCAGTGTGGCAATTTACCGGCAACCCTGCCTCGCATCTTCAGCAACTTGGCTACAAAAGTTCAAGGAGGGGGGGGGGGTCTATATTGATAACTGAATTGGGAAATCCAAACGAATTTCGCGAAAATGTTCCATGTAAGCCAAGCGAGAATTGTACTTTAATTTGAAGAAATAAATCATTGCCGAGGATCCGAGGTACACTTGGTTGGGGGGTTCTACCCTGAACTTCCGTAATATTATATTCTGGGCTGCTGGAGTCTGCCAGTGTATCCAGGAAGTTCCCCTTGAAGTGTCCGCGAGGTCCATGAGCTTGGGGGGGGGGTTCCCCCAAAATGTTAAAATGGACGTTAAGCTGTAAACATTAGTATCATGCTTAATATAATGATTCTGTACACTACCACGAATTTTCAGGAATGTGGGGTAATCCTCCCCTAGTTTCTAAGAGATATTAAGAGTTAACATCGAGGATACACTGACCGACTCTAGAGGTCCAGAATATAAAATTACGGAAGTTGGGGTGGAGACCTCCAAACCAAGCACCTCGTATCCCTGTCACAGGCTTCACCAAATTTCTGGGGGAGGGGGAATTGCATACATAGTTTACCATTAAACACAACATGAAGCATAGAAATTGCGAGCAAATTCCTTACCTTGAAGACTTGTCTGCGCTCTTAGATACTTGCACCCCACCCTCCTGAAAATTCGTGGTCGTGTAGAGAATCATTATGTAAAGCATGCTTCTAATGTTTACAGCTCTACGTCCATTTCAACATTTTGGGGAACCCCCCCCCCCCAAAGCTCATGGACCTTGCGGGCGCTTCAAGGGGAACAGCCTGGATACACTGACAGACTCCAGCGGCCCAGAATCTAATATTACGGAAATTGGGGGTCGACCCCCTCAGTGTACCTCGGATCCTCGGCTATGTATTTCTTCAAATTAAAGTACAATTCCCGCTTGGCTTACATGGAACATTTTCGCGAAATTCGGTTGGAGTTCCCAATTCAGTTATCAATGTAGGCCCAGAAACGGCAATCTCTATACCCCCCCCCAAGCACCCCCGAAAAGAAGATGCCAGAATACATCACTGTCAGTAGCCACGTCTCCCACTCAAAACTGAATGGACTATAGGGAGACTAAGTATGATAAAGAGGCGTAATTCTGAACTGCCAGGCAGGAATTTTAGCAAAATGTTCCGTTCATGCCGATTTTATGCTGATTTTAACCAACGCTGATAATGATATTCCTAGTTTTCAGGTGCATACTCAATGCCGTACCGGAAAAACTTGAGCAGCCCCCCCCCAGCAAAGGAATATCTTCGAGGCCTTTTTGCGAAAGTCTATTAACTTTCAATTTCTGAAATTTTTAAATTCCATGTTGTTAACAAGATTTTATTGGCGTTTTAATAATTCAAATTCTTTGGAACCATTACAGGTATTTTTCGTAAAACCAAATTTATTGCACTTTATTGCGTAACACAACACTTTGTAGTTGAAATGAATGCCCTATTTTTATACAAAGTACTACAAAACAATTTATGCCGAAGTTAATCATATCATGGAAATTTTATTTTTAGATAACTAAGGCCAGCCTCTTTGAAATGCCTTACGACCACACACACACACACACACACACACGCATAGACGGAACGAGTTTAGGACATTTGGGCACCGGACATTTTGGCACAAATCTTTAGGGGCTGTTCAAAAATTGCCGCTTCTTAGCGCTCTGAGGGGAATTGAATGGAGAAAACCTTCCCAGTAAGACAAATGACAATTACAATTGAATTTAAAAAAAAAAATTACAATGCACAAATTTTGAAGATGATAATCCGGTTTTTTTTTGTGTACATATGAAAAGGATAATATCCGAAAACTTGAAAATTTCGTCGTCTTCGATTACATAGCACCAAGGCCGCCCATGGTGGTGGTGGTGGGAGTCTCGAGCCCCCCCCCTCCCCCTGCAGTTGGTATAACCAAATTTTGATAAATTTAAGACACTAAAATAGACGAAACCTTTTTTTGAAGCATTTTTAAAAATAATAAAATTTTAATAATTGATTGTATCAATTATTATTTTTTTATTTTAGTATCTTGCACATTTACTAAAATGTTAGACAGCCTTGAAGGAGGTAAGGATTTTTCTTAAACCCTCCCCCCCCCCCCCCTCCTTCCCCCTAGAAGTTCTAATATGGGCTCCACTGCATGCACATTTCTTAGGTTTCAACGAAACAAAGCAATTACACCAGAACTTATACTATGTTCGGAAAAGGACAACAAAGAGGGATTTTTTTTTATAACGCCTCACTTTTACTTAGGCATTAAATATTTATATAACATGTGAAGTTATTAATATTTCTGTTTTACTTAATTATGCACTAAATTTCTATGCCTCATTCGTAGGCCCTTTTGACAGCCTTTATTTCTACCGATGCCATATTCATAACGTTTGCGTATCAACTCAAGGTATTTGTATCGCGCTTTCACTTGAGCACTAAATATTAATTCATACGCCCTAGGCCTAGATCTTTTCAGTAGTTTTTGTTTTACCGATGTTATATTCATAACGTTTATGCATGAACTGAAGTTAATCAGATTGTGCTTTTAATCATACACTAATTATTAATTCATTGACCCTAGGCCTGAAGTCTAGTAATTCATATTGAATGCCTAAGTAAAAGCGCAATGCAATTAACTTGAGTTGATAAGTAAACGTTATGAACCCTGAAAAAAGCCTAGGCCTTGGGCCTAGAAATTAATATTTCGTGCCTAAGTAAACACCCAATATTATAACTTTATTTGATAGGTAATTGTCATGAATGTGACATCGATAGAACAAAAGCTGTTAAAAAGGCCTAGGCCCTGTGAGAAAATTTTAAGTGAAAAAGCAAAGGCAGGATATTATTAACTTGAGTTGATATGTAATTGTTATGAATGTGACATCGATCGAACACAAACTGTTAAAAAGGACCAGGCCTAGGGCCTGTGAAGTAATATTTAGTGCTTAAGTAAAAGCGCAATGTTATTACCTTGACTTTTTTTTTTTTTTTTTTTGAGGTTTAACGACCACCGTGAGCAACTCAATGGGCTATATTTAGGGTCACTGGTTCCAGGGAAGGGAGAGAGCCAGTGCCGTAAGACAAACACAACATCCATGCCTCACCGGGATTCGAACCCGGACCCCGTTCGGACGAATGATCAGAGGCCATCGCTGCGATACCGGGGCGGCTACCTTGACTTGATACGTAATTGTTATGAATGTGACATCGGTAGAACAAAAACTGTTTAAAAGTCCTTGGCCTAGGGCCTATGAATTAATATTTAGTGCTGAAGGAAAAGCGCAATGCTATTAACTTTATTTGATACGTAAACGTTATAAATATGACATCGGTAGAAAAATGACTGTCAAAAGGGCCTACAAATGAGGCATTGTAATTTAATGCCTAATTGAGTAAAAGAGAAATAATAATAACTTGGCATGTTTTGTAAATATTTAGTGCGTAAGTAAAAGTGTAGCATAATTAAAAAAATCCCTCCTTGTCGTCCTTTTCCAAACATAGTATGAATTCTGCTGTAATTGCTTTGTTTCGTTGAAGGTTTAAGAGATGTGGAATGTATTTTTTTTTTAATTCAAGAATGTAACCATATTCAAGTGTAATTGTCACTTGCCTTATGGTGAACATTTTCTCGGTCACACTCCTTACTATTGGGCCAAGAAACGGCAATTGTTATACGGCCCCTTAAACATTTGTGCCCAAAAGTCCGGGTGCCCAAATGTCCGGTGCCCATATGTGACAGAAAATCGTAAATATGTCTCAATTTCTTAATGATTATGAGATGTGAGTGAAAAAAATTTTGTTCACAGCACTTGCTCAAGTAGGGAGAAATATAGGAACACTATAATTGTTTACGCAGCGCAATTTCATTGCTCTAAAAGGGAATGTGCCAAAATGTCCGGGTGCCCAAATGTCCGAACCCCCGACGGAACACGTGCGCGGCAGTGTCTTAATGACTATTCTCGATTTATACGAGATTGGAGAACGTAAGTAAGCGAGTAAGTAACAATTAAGGATTGTGGCACCAAAAAAGGCAAAACTACTTAAATTATTTGCTCTTGAATATAAAAAACGCACACTTAAGTAATGAAACAATGTTTTTTGCACATCGCGAAATTTTTTTTTTTTTTGTTGATTCTGTTATTAAAAAAAATGACGCAGGTCTCTGTATTTTCGTTCTCGAAAGCACCTTTTTTAGTTCATTATATTCTGACAGATGCCTAGTTACGTGTAGACAAATGTAATAAATATACCACCTTATCTTCGTTGGCATAAAAATTTCATCCAGTGAATTGGTATATCTTGTTAATACAAATGCATATAATTGCTTTCCCATCATCCAGTTTTTATAAGCTGAAACCGCGAAAATGATTTATAAATATTTTATTTATTTATTGAAATAAAAATACTGAAGATTGCTTTTATTTTTAATACTTCATTCAAAGCTGCCGTTAAAAATTCCTGGGTATTTCTTTACCCAGTTTTATATGAAGTTTCCTCAAAAAAAAAAAATTGTAAAATTGCTGACGTTAGAGGTCTTGTTAGCCTTGATGCCCTCTCGCAATGATGGGCTTGCAGGGATTATCAGAACGCCCCTGTGCATACTTACCTAGTATTTATTCAGCGTATGTAATATGGGAACCATAAATATGAATCTATGACAAGTTACTTATTTCTTCGCAATTTTAGCTTGCTTACGTCCCGAGTCGTAGCTACCGGGAGGGCGGTTCACCCCCCCCGCCAGAATGGTCATTCAAGGGGTGTAAATTCATGTTGTGGGGATATAAAAAACAGAAACTGTAACTAAAAAAGGAAGTTACACTCTTCAATATTTTCTTTTTAAAGACTGGTTAATCTCATACAGTTAATCACGATACAGAGCAGTGTTCCCAGATATACTTTTACCTTAAATCAGTAAACCAGAGCTCAAAAAATCAGTAGAAATCAGTAGTCAGATTTTCCAGCTTGAAGTATGGATCCCCTTAAAAATATAATGTAGTATTGGGTGTAATCTCAATACAAAGGAACACTTCAATCTACTGGTGTATTTCAAATGATACCAGTAACTCCACAAACTGCTATTAAACACCAGAATAAAACTCAAACCAATACAATCCTGAGTCGCTTTTCTATAAAATATTACTGATGATGAGCTTTATAAAATAAAGCTCTCATCATTAAAATTTATATTGGTGTAAATAATCATGGCATTTTCTTTTTAATGTAGTCACAGTTGGATCAGTTCCACTATTGTCTTCCAAAAAAAAAAAAAAAAAGTACATACTTATTAAACGATACCCAGATGTTACCGAAGTATGTGAAATAAGTACAATATTAAAAAAAAAGTGTCTTTAACACAAATATTGTTCAATGAAAACCGCCACACAGGAAAACTGCCACACATTTTTCATGAAGGGGCCCGGGACAAATGGATGTTTCTTCGAAAAACACTTTGAATGTGTGGCAGTTTTCCAAGTTTCCGAATTACGTGTGGCAGTTTTCCAAGTTTCTGAATTACGTGTGGCAGTTTTCCAAGTTTCCGAATTACGTGTGGCAGTTTTCCAAGTTTTCGAATTACGTCGGCAGTTTTCCAAGTTTCCGAATTACGTCGGCAGTTTTCCAAGTTTCCGAATTACGTGTGGCAGTTTTCCAAGTTTTCGAATTACGTGTGGCAGTTTTCCAAGTTTCCGAATTACGTCGGCAGTTTTCCAAGTTTCCGAATTACGTCGGCAGTTTTCCAAGTTTCCGAATTACGTCGGCAGTTTTCCAAGTTTCCGAATTACGTGTGGCAGTTTTCCAAGTTTTCGAATTACGTGTGGCAGTTTTCCAAGTTTCCGAATTACGTCGGCAGTTTTCCAAGTTTCCGAATTACGTCGGCAGTTTTCCAAGTTTCCGAATTACGTGTGGCAGTTTTCCAAGGTGCCTAAAGACGGGAAGGAGCTCTTTTGTTTGTCTGGCTTTTCATGCCGGTTCATACGAGTTTAGGGCAACTGGCCAGTGGCCACAAAAGTTCGGGGGAGGGGGTATACAGATTGCCGTTTCTTGGCCTATATTGAGAACTGAATTGGGAATTCCAAACAAATTTCAAGAAAACGTTTTACGGAAGCCAAGCGAGAACTGACCTTTAATTTGAAGAAATAAATTGCCTTGACTTAGTAGGTTAGTACATTTCTCAAAACTACAGTGTTCAACGAAACAACGGAATTACAGCATGACTCATGCTGTGTTCAAAGAAGAACGATAAGGAGGGATTTTTTAATAACGCTGCACTTTTACTTAGGCAATAAATATTTACATAGCATGTCAAATTTGTAGTATTTCTCTTTTACTTAATTAATTCATAGGTCCAACACGTAGGCCTTTTTAACAGCTTTTTATCCGCCGACTTCATATTCATAACGTTTACGTATCAAATCAAGTTAATAGCATTGCGCTTTTACTTACGCACTAAATATTAATTCATAGGCCCTAGGCCTTTTAAACAGTTTCTTATTCTACCAATGTAATATTGACAGCGTTTACACGTCAGATCAAGTTAATAATAATGTGGTTTTACTTAGACGTTTTCCTAATATTCTATGCTTTAACAAACTAGGAAAAATCTTTGTATAACAGACCTAAGAATATTTCATGGCAACCAGTATGAATTAAAAGAAAAATGATTGATAGCAGGTGTTGAATAATTTTAGTTTTTATCGAGTGGTTAGTGGTTAGTGTTTCAGACTATCGATGCTGGGTCCCCAGGTTCTAGCCTGGGCTGATCTTTCAGAGATGGTGTGATTTACTAACAATCGCTGAATATCCGCCGTGCATCGGACGAGCACGTAAAGTGACGGCCCCCAGGCTGAACCCACTGGTTAAATGGGTATCCTTTCCTATGTCCTCCCTGAAATTCTCTCACCCATCTATGTGCAACATCGTACTTGTACGGTGGCGCCATCTACTGTACTCTAATCTCACTACAAACTGTTCGGTCAAAAGTCGCTAGACTTGCTCTCATTCCTTCCGTTTCTGTGTCCTACCCAAAAGGCGATCTCGCTGTAGGTGGCTGGGACCTAAACTCTACTCACTGTGGACGGAAGTAATACATGAAAATGACAAACTGCCTGTTCGAGGCCCAGAGCACGTTCTCCGAATGACCTTTAATTTTCGTCAGAATTTTCTCTTCAGACTAATTCTGAGGTGAGTCTTGTGCATTGGATCAGTAGATGGTGAGAACTGAAAGAATGCAAATATTCTTAGACAGCATATCCCTGAGTGAGTAGGTGATCTTAAACCAGAGAAAAATCAGTAGATTACGAAAATCTATCAGTAGAATAGAGTCAGAATCAGTAGAATGGCGATGGGTGAACATCTCATATCCGTGAAGAGAATTTTCCAAAATTCTATTCAGTTCAGCTTATTTAGCTGTTACATTAAAACCAAAAATACAAAGTAACAGCAGTGTAGGTATAAAGGGAGATCTAGGAAAAGACCAGAAAAGTATTGACAAAGCCCTGATCTTCCTGTACAAATATAGGCAAATCAGAGGCAGTGTTGCCAGGTCAGATGATAGAAAAATAGCAAGGTTTGCCATGAAAAATAGCAAAAACGTAACAACAGAGTTCCCATAAAAGCTTAAAAAATAGCATTTCAAGAAAAAAATTGCACTTCAAGAAACTTTCTCCATTTCTCATACTTTAGTCCTGCAGTTGTACAAAAACTTCGTATAGCATTCATTCAATTGTAAAACAGCCCATAACTCAACAGAGTACCACATTTTCCTAATATGAAAGCAGATTTCTTCTTTTAATGATTAAAATCAAGCATTCGCTGTAACGTTAAACTCTTCAATAATGTCATTAACATTATCACCATCCTTACAGTACAAGCAGTTATCATACATTGAGTTTTTAAATTTGTTGAGCATTTTGGTAGTAATCGGAAAATGTCTGCAACATTTTGCTTCAAAATTCAAATTGCACCTGACTCTCAGTAGAGCCGGGACAATTTCAACTGTCATGCATTTTTGAGTTGCATTTTTCAGCTAAATCATTTTGGAAAATATTCTTTCAACAATTCCATTGCTGATGGGGGTACAGAAAGTGCTGCAGCTAAAACAGTATCTGAAAGAATTGCAAATAGATTGCCTTTTATACAATTTTGGTTCTTCAGCCTCCCCCCATTCAATTGGGCTTGTTGGAATGTTACCTTTGAAGTGCTTAATCCAATTCATAGCCGTCCCGCGCCACGGTGGCGCCGTGGTCTAAGCGATGGCCTCCGATCATTCGCGTGAAAGGGGTTCCGGGTTGGAATCCCGGTGAGGCATAGATGTTGTGCTTGCCTTACGGCACTGGCTCTCTCCCTTCCCTGTGACCCAAAATCAGGGACAGGCGACTGCTTACAGCCCATTAAGTTGCTCACTTTGTCGTTAAACCTCCAATAAAAAAAAAAAAAATCATAAACAGCAAGTTCCTTTATTCTGCTTTCAATTTTGACATTTGAGTATTTTCGTGTTTAAAATGAAGAGGAATATCAATCACTAGACCTCTAGTTTGCAATAGTCGTAATCGTGGGTAACAGTTTGCTAGAAATTTCAAATAATCAAAATTATTTACAATCTTTTTGTGTAATTGCACCCAGTGACCCTTCGTAGTGCTCGACAGTGGCAACAGCTAGAGAACGGAAATAAACCAACCAACTTTGTAAGATGAATGATGGAATGTGAATACGTAAGTAGAAGGAAATCTGGCAATATCAAAAATCAAAGGAGGTAAAAAAAAAGAAAACTTTGTGTAGCCAAGTTACCAACAAAGTTCCAAAACACTGTTGTTATACAAGTTGGATTTAAAATAAAATACTAAATTTTCTGCAAAAAAAAAAAAAAAAAAAACCCGCAAAATTTCCCCGGAAAATAGAAAATAGCATTCAGAAAAATGTCATAGTACTGGAGCTAAATAAATAGCACGACCTGGTATCACTAGTCCTGAAAGCATGGCGCACAACATTCAAAGATAGTAATAGAAATTAGTGTTAGTAAAGTTGTTCCCTCTCCCTTTTTTTTTTCTCCACGCTCCTCCCAACCTTCCCCACTTTCCCACTACTTCACCCTTTATGTACCCACTTTCCCACTACTTCACCCTTTATGTACCCACTTTCCCACTACTTCACCCTTTATGTATCCACTTTCCCCACTACTTCACCCTTTATGTACCCACTTTCCCATTTTATCACTTTCACCTTTTCCCCTCTTCTTTTCTCCTCATCTCCCCATTTTATTTCACCTTAGTCCCCCCCTCTTTTTTTATAATCCTGATAGTCCCAAAATGTAAAGTGGTTTTTTTTTTTAAATACCTTGAAATTATTTATTACTGTAAGATCATGAGGTAAAGAATTCCAAAATTGAGGGCCAGTATAACTTAGAGACTGTTTAACATACGGAGTCCTGGAAGAAAATTTTCTCAATTGAGATCCACCTAGTATCATAGACGTAATGAAATTTCAAAAAATGTATGATATAAATCATTTTTTCTTTCTCCTGTGTACACATGACTTTTCTCAAATTATAATTACGTAATTGTCTTAAATGTTATACTTATTTGGGCCAACGTGTATATGTACATGTAAGTTTATTAGTGAAAAGTGATTCATATCAGAGTTATGTTTTAATCCCAACACTCTAATATATTTATTTTGTAATGTCTGAAGTTTCCTAAAATTAGAGTAAGTTGTTTGTTTCCAAGATAGAATGCAATAATTTAAATGTGATTGTACCAGAGAATAATATAAAAGTTTTAGTGTTGTAACTGATAAATTAGTAAGAATGCGACTAACTATCCCAATATTTGAAGATATACTTTATTCATTAAGAACTTCATATGGTTATTCCACTTTAAGTTAGATTCCAATTTTGTCCCTAGATATGCGAAATCAGTTACTATTTCTATTGTCTAAAAGTATAGAATTAAGAGGTGTTATATTTATTTGACGATTTGTAAATATTATTGCCTTAGTTATTTTTGTATTTGTCACAAGCTCATTTGAAGTCAACCAGGGAATCAGTGCTTCCACTTGTAGGGTAATTATTCTGTTTTGGGGTAATTTATGGTCTTCTTGGTGTAAAAATAAGTTTTATGGGGTTTTAGAGATATTTGAATCTTTTTCAGAACGTGGTTTTTTGGTTTTTGAAATTACTATGAACAGAACAGTTGGACCTTCCACTTTTAGGGTAATTACCCTGTTTCGGGGAAATTTATGGTCTTCTTGGTGTAAAAATAAGTTTTATGGGGTTTTTGGAAAATTTGAATCTTCTTCAGAACGTGGTTTTTTGGTTTTCGAAATTACTCTTAACCGAACAGTCGGACCTTCCACTTTTAGGGTAATTACCCTGTTTTGGGGTAATTTATGGTCTTCTTGGTGTAAAAATAAGTTTTATGGGGTTTTAGGGAAATTTGAATCTTTTTCAGATCGTGGTTTTTTGGTTTTCGAAATTACTCTTAACCGAACAGTTGGACCTTCCACTTTTAGGGTAATTACCCTGTTTTGGGGTAATTTATGGTCTTCTTGGTGTAAAAATAAGTTTTATGGGGTTTTAGGGAAATTTGAATCTTTTTCAGATCGTGGTTTTTTGGTTTTCGAAATTACTCTTAACCGAACAGTTGGACCTTCCACTTTTAGGATAATTACCCTGTTTTGGGGTAATTTATGGTCTTCTTGGTGTAAAAATAAGTTTTATGGGGTTTTAGGGAAATTCGAATCTTTTTCAGATCGTGGTTTTTTGGTTTTCGAAATTACTCTTAACCGAACAGTTGAACCTTCCACTTTTAGGGTAATTACCCTGCTTTGGGGTAATTTGTGGTCCTCTTGGGGTAAAATTTTATATGGTTTTAGGATGTTTTAGGGTAATCTGAATCATTTTCAGAATGTAGTTTTTTTTTTGGTGTTTGTAAGTACTCTTAACCGAACAGTTGGACAAAGTGAAACTTTGAGTTTGCATCTGACAATCACTGCGTCAAGGTTGGCGGAAGACCACCGCACAGGAAGACTGCCACACAGGAAAACTGCCACACGACTTTCATTAAGGGGCCGGGCACAAATTGCTGTTCCTTCGAGGAATACTTTGAATGTGTGGCAGTTTCCCAAAGTGCCTAACGATGGGAAAGAGCTCTTTTGTTTGTCACTAGCCATATAAGTTCCAGGGGGGGGTATAAAGATTGTCGTTTCCTGGCCTATATTGAGAATTGAATTGGGAACTCCAAACAAATTTCGAGAAAACGTTTTATGTAAGCCAAGAGAAAATTGCTGTGTTCAGGAAAGGACAATAAGGTGGGAATTTTTAATAACCCTGCACTTTTACTTAGGCGCTAAATATTTACATAATATGTCAAATTTGTAATATTTTTCATTTACTTAATTAATTCATAGGCCCTACACCTCAGCCTTTTTAACAGCTTTTAATCCGCCGACTTCATTTTCATAACGCTTACGTATCAAATCAAGTCAATAATAGCATTGCGCTTTTACTTAGGCACCAAATATTAAAGTCATAGGTAACAGGCATAGGCCTTTTTGACAGTAGTTATTCTACCAATGCCATATTCATAACGTTTACACAGCAAATCAAGTTAATATTATTGGGGTTTACTTAGGCACGAAATATTAATTCATAGGCCCTCGGCCTTTTTAGTAGTTTTTACTTTATCGATGCCATATTCACAACGTATATACACGAAATATTAATTCATAGGCCCTCGGCCTTTTTAGTAGTTTTTACTTTATCGATGCCATATTCACAACGTATATACACGAAATATTAATTCATAGGCCCTCGGCCTTTTTAGTAGTTTTTACTTTATCGATGCCATATTCACAACGTATATACATGAAATATTAATTCATAGGCCCTCGGCCTTTTTAGTAGCTTTTACTTTATCGATGCCATATTCACAACATATATACACGAAATATTAATTCATAGGCCCTCGGCCTTTTTAGTAGTTTTTACTTTATCGATGCCATATTCACAACGTTTATACACGAAATATTAATTCATATGCCCTCGGCCTTTTTAGTAGTTTTTACTTTATCGATGCCATATTCACAACGTATATACACGAAATATTAATTCATTGACCCTAGGCCTATGCCTTGTTAATAGTTTTTATTCTACCAATGCCATATTCACAACGTTTACACACCAAATTAAGTTAATAATATTGCGCTTTTATTTAGGTACAAAATATTTATTCACAGGCCCTAGGCCTAGGCCCCTTTACCAGTTTTTACTCCACCGATGTCATATTCACAACGTTTACACAGCAAATCAAGTTAATAAAATTACGCTTTTACTTGGGCACGAAATATTAATTCGTAGGCCCAGACTTAGGGCCTATGTACGAATATTCTGTGCTTAAGTAAAGGAGCAATGTTATTACATTTATTTTGTGTGTGTAAACGTTGTGAATATGGCATTGACAGAGTAAAAACTATTAACAAGACATAGGCCTAGGGCCAATAAATTAATATTTCGTGCCTAAATAAAAGCGCAATATTATTACATTTATTTGTTGTGTAAACGTTGTGAATATGGCATCGATAAAGTAAAAACTGCTAAAAAGGCCGAGGGCCTTAGAATTAATATTTCGTGCCTAAGTAAACCCCAATATATTACCTGGATTTGCTGTGTAAATGTTATGAATAGGGCATTGGTAGAATTAAAACCTGTCAAAAAGGCCTATGCCTGTTACCCATGACTTTAATATTTGGTGCCTAAGTAAAAGCGCAATGCTAGACTTGATTTGATACGTGAGCGTTATGAATATGAAGTCGGCGGATTAAAAGCTGTTAAAAAGGCCGAGGGGCCTATGAATTAATTAAGTAAATGAAAAATATTACAAATTTGACATGTTATGTAAGTATTTAGTGCCTAAGTAAAAATGCAGCGTTATTAAAAATTCCCACCTTATTGTCCTTTCCTGAACACAGTACAATTTTCGCTTGGCTGACATAAAACGTTTTCTCGAAATTTGTTTGGAGTTCCCAATTCAATTCTCAATGTAGGCCAGGAAACGACAATCTTTATACCCCCCCCCCTCGAACTTCTGTGGCCAGGTGCCCTAAGTATGAACCGACATGAAAATTCAGACAAAGAAAAGAGCTCCTTCCCATCGTTAGGCACCTTGGGGAACTGCCGCACATAATTCGTAATTCGGAAACTTTGAAAACTGCCACACATTCAAAGTGTTCCTCGGAGGAATAGCAATTTGTACGCTGCCCCTTAATGAAAAGCGTGTGGCAGTTTTCCTGTGAGGCAATCTTCCGGTGTGGCAGTTTTCCTGTGTGACATTCTTCCGGTGTGGCAGTTTTCCTGTGTGACAATCTTCCGGTGTGGCAGTTTTCCTGTGTGGCGGTTTGCAGTGAACCCTGCGTCAACCAGTGGTGCATCCCGATGTCTGTGAGACTCGGTTAGGTACCTGACTTGAGTAAGGCTGAGACTGTGATGAGAGTAGTAAGGTGCGTCTACTGTTTCTTTGCTTCCAAAGACGAGTTTTGTACAGTTATTATTCAGTATTGTAGCATAAGTAAGTATTTTATCTTTAGTTTTTTTTAACAGTTATTGTTCAGTATTGATGCGTTATTATTCAGTATTTTAATTTTAGTTTTTTCTTAACTAAAGGTAATTAAAGCTGACGATTTTTAGTAGGAAAGAAGTGCACTCCAGCATGTTGATGAGTAAATGTTCAGAGAGAAACAGTGGCGGATTTTATTATTCTGAATATGAATGTGAAAGAGTTGTGAACATCCATCAACTCCACCCAAAAGGAAATGTCTAGGTATTGCCAATGACCAGTTATCTCAGCAATTTAGGAGCAGCTAGTTGTAAGAAGCAAAATTGAAACTGTGGTTACAGAAATCTAGTAAGAGCGAATCTGAGCAAAAAAAAAAAAAAAAATCTTGCATATTGTAAAGTCTGTGAAACTACCTGTATCTAAAGAAAATGTAGAAAACTTAGTCACATTTTTTAATTTGAAAACAGCTTTAAAACAGGGTCATTGGCGCACCCCGGCTTTGGGGGCTTAAGAGCAACCAACGTAAGGCACAAATTAAGCATTCAAAAATATTATTTTACATGTTCAAAAAATTACATAGTGTCTTCTTGCCAAAGCCCCAAAGAGATTAAGAGCGACGTACGTCACAAATTAAACATTCAAAAATATTCTTTTACATGTTCAAAAAAGTACATAGTGTCTTCTTCCCAAAGCCCCAAAGAGATTGCGTACGTCACAGATTAAACATTCAAAAATATTATTTCACATGTTCAAAAAACTACATAGTGTCTACTACTGTATTACATGGTGTCTTCTTCCTAAAGCCCCAAAGAGATTAAGAGCGACGTACGCCACAAATTAAACATTCAAAAATATTATTTCACATGTTCAAAAAACTACATAGTGTCTCCTATTACATGGTGTCTTCTTCCTAAAGCCCCAAAGAGATTAAGAGCGACGTACGCCACAAATTAAACATTCAAAAATATTATTTCACATGTTCAAAAAACTACATAGTGTCTTCTTCCCAAAGCCCCAAAGAGATTAAGAGCGGCGTACGACACAAATTAAGCATTCAAAAATATTATTTCACATGTTCAAAAAACTACATAGTGTCTTCTTTCCAAAGCCCCAAAGAGATTAAGAGCGACTTACGACACAAATTAAGCATTCAAAAATATTATTTCACATATTCAAAAAACTACATAGTGTCTTCTATTACATAGTGTCTTCTTCCCAAAGCCCCAAAGAGATTAAGAGCGACGTACGCCACAAATTAAACATTCAAAAATATTATTTCACATGTTCAAAAAACTACATAGTGTCTTCTACTGTATTACATGGTGTCTTCTTCCCAAAGTCTCAAAGAGATTAAGAGCGACGTACGCCACAAATTAAACATTCAAAAATATTCTTTTACATGTTCAAAAAAGTACATAGTGTCTTCTTCCCAAAGCCCCAAAGAGATTGCGTACGTCACAGATTAAACATTCAAAAATATTATTTCACATGTTCAAAAAACTACATAGTGTCTACTACTGTATTACATGGTGTCTTCTTCCCAAAGCCCCAAAGAGATTAAGAGCGACGTACGCCACAAATTAAGCATTCAAAAATATTATTTCACATGTTCAAAAAACTACATAGTGTCTCCTATTACATGGTGTCTTCTTCCCAAAGCCCCAAAGAGATTAAGAGCGACGTACGCCACAAATTAAACATTCAAAGATATTATTTCACATGTTCAAAAAACTACATAGTGTCTCCTATTACATGGTGTCTTCTTCCCAAAGCCCCAGAGAGATTAAGAGCGACGTACGCCACAAATTAAACATTCAAAGATATTATTTCACATGTTCAAAAAACTACATAGTGTCTTCTATTACATGGTGTCTTCTTCCCAAAGCCCCAAAGAGATTAAGAGCGACGTACGACACAAATTAAGCATTCAAAAATATTATTTCACATGTTCAAAAAACTACATAGTGTCTTCTATTACATAGTGTCTTCTTCCCAAAGCCCCAAAGAGATTAAGAGCGACGTACGCCACAAATTAAACATTCAAAAATATTATTTCACATGTTCAAAAAACTACATAGTGTCTTCTATTACATGGTGTCTTCTTCCCAAAGCCCCAAAGAGATTAACAGCAACATACGTCCAACGTACGCTACACATTGTGTACATATACTATAGACACATATATAGCCCCTCCAACAGGAAATTCTGGGTGCTGCACTGAACAGGGTACCTATTTTGTTATTCGAATTTAAGGCAATTTGACTGCATTTAGGGTAATCTGGTAAGAAATCTGGGGTACTGAATTTTTGTGCTGTGGAAGCACTGCAGTGATGCAGACAGAAAACAATATGCCGATATGTCTGACCTCCATGACCTTTCCGAACATGTCGTTGGGATGAAGAACTAATTAATCCTTTTGCTCTGTCGCAGAATGTTCGCTGAGCGTTTTACCTAGAACGGAATTTTTCCAAGCCCTACTCCCAAAGCTTCTCGCTATTGTTACGTTCACTATCCGATACTCATGACTGCTGCTGTGGTTTGTTTTTTGTTCAGCATTTCTGTGAGGTGTTGTGTTGTCGGCGTTCACAAAGCGTTTATGATTCACTAGATATTTACAACTCGTGGTTCTTCGGTATTTTACTTAGTTTTTAAATTTTTAATAAAATAATGTCAAAAACGTCAAGTGCGATTTTTGAAAGATAGTAATACTTTCCTATAACAGCGGTGGGCGAGAAAGTAAAGACCACGTGTTATTTGAGTGGAACTCGAAGGGGTGTAATTTTGAACTCGAGTGGGCGTAATTTCAGTCTCGCCCTTCCAGAAAAGAAAAGCTTACTACGGTTCTGCTTACGTCGCTGCTTCTTTCTTCTTTTTTTTAAATTTTGCTGTCATAAGGCTGTTTACGAAATTTAGTTTATAATCTGATAAAGAATGTTTCTCTCTCTCTCTCATCTTTTAAACTACAATTAATTTATAAAAATGGTGTGTTTCTACTTCTCTCTTAGAAATTCGTTCAGAGGGCACTCAGTGCTTCTACACCATAAAAATTCAGTACCCTAGATTTCATCCCAGATTATCCTAGATGAAGTCAAATTACCCTAAATTCGAAAAATAATATACTCTGTTTTAAACCTGTTTTCAAATTAAAAACATAACTAAGTTTTGCAATATTTTTTCAGCCACAGTACATAGTTCACAGACTTTACGATAAGCCAGATTTTTTTTTTTGTAAATTCTCAGATTGGCTTTTACTAGTTTTCTGTAACCAGAGTTTCAAATCAGGTTCTAGCAACCAGCTGCTCCTCTAATAAATTACGGCGAGTGCTAGGTATTGGCAATACCTAGACATTCCTTTTTGGATGCGGTTGCATGGATGTTCACACCTCTTCCACATTCATATTCAAAAATAGCCACTGTTTCTCTTTCAACATTTACTCATCAACATGGTGGAGTGCACTTCACTGTTACTAAAAATCGTCAGCTTTAATCAACTTTAGTTACGAATGCTATAATACTGAATAATAACTGCCTGAAACTCGTCTTTGGAAACAAAGAAACAGTTGACACGGTTTACTACGTACGTTCACCACAGTCTTAGCCTTAATCAGGTCAGGTACCAAACCGTATGTCACAGTCATGGAGATGTACTACTTACTGGTTGACGCTGTAGTTGTCAGATACAAACACAAATTTTCACTTTGTCCAAATGTTCGGTTAAGGATACTTGCAAAAACCACATTCTGAAAAAATTCATATTACTCTAATATACTAAAACCTTAGAAAGATTTTTTTTGCCCCAAAAGGCTTTACAAATTACCCTAAAAGTGGAAGCACTGAGGGCACTCCCCATTTCCCAGAAGTACAAACACTAAATTTAACAACAACAACAACAAAAAAAAAATCATTTTATATAACAAAATTTCTGTGAATTCGAAAAATTCAGGTGCGTTTATCCAAGTTCCTTAAAATCTTAAACGGTTGCATCAGGCATAGGTTCCAACAGCTCAAATATATACTGGGGAGGGGGCGGGGGGCTCAAGGAACAGTTGGGTGGTTTTCAGCCCACCCGTAGCGTTGCGCCTGCAGAGCATAGTGCCCAGATTTCTGTGATGGCAAACTAAATTATCCTTCGGTAACTACAGTAAAACTTCGGTTTTACGTTTTATTAGAGGATTGCCTGGGCCGCATTAAGGCTTTGTGGGTCCCTAATCTAAGTCGCTTGAGTGGTCCCTAAATAACTGATGTTGGAGTATCACGAAGTTCAGTGAAATTTGAAACTTTACCAGTGTGCATTACAGAGTATCTACTGGTCACGAAGAAGTCACGAATTCAGGAAAGGCCATAAAAAAATCACGAATTTTGCTTTGGGGTCATGAATTTTTTCATTTTTTATAAAAAAAATTGTTCATTTTCTATTTACAATCAGAGTAATTTTCCATGCACACGAACCACAAAAGAAGTTAATGTGGTTCTTATCAAATGATCCAAATATTAAACAAGAAAGATGACACAGAATTTTCGGGTGTAATAAGCACGTCTTTTCAATCCGTTCTGACGCAAATTAAATTTCTCAAAGCTATTCAAAGTCAATGGAACCGGTATGGAAAACAATAGTATCTGACGGAAGAAAAACGTTTTTCAATCGGGTTTTTAATCCCTCAGATATTGCTGTAAACGGAATCACGAGCTTACGAACTCTTAGAAACAGAGATATCGACAAAAATAAGATGCGACTTTACGTCCCCTGGTGGGAAAACCATGCATTATTTTAGGAAGAAAGTATTCTAAAAAGTTTTTTCCATATGAGCGGTATCGGTCCAAGAAAAAAATAAATTTAGTAGAGTTTTCAGGAGCCCAGATTTTGCTGCAAATACATCAGAAGCAGAAATTAACACTTATGCCCCCTGGTGGCCAAACGATTCTTTACCAAACATTAGAAATTATGTGGAAATGTTTTTCTATCAGGTCTTGTATGCGATAGAGGAAATTTTTTCAAATCGCAGTTTTTGAAGCAGAAATAACGCAGAAAACACAATTTACCTTTGTGCCCCCTTACGCAGGGATGGAAAATGGTCAGTAAAAGTCAGTATTTTTCAGATTGGTCAGTTTTAGTCTGTATTTTTCAATTTTGGTCTGTAAAGTCAGTTTTATACCATGGCTTTTTTAAAAGAGATTTACGTGATATGAAAAAAAGTTTGTGGTCGGTAAAGTAATGTTTTATATGGCAGATGGATTGAAAAATTAGAAATGCCGTTGAGAAGGCATTTCTTATTTCTAAGGTTGTTAACAAAGTTATAACTTTGTTAACAACCTTGTGCACCACAGAGTTATTTTTGATTTCTATATTGGGAATGTTATCTAAGTGCAAAAATGTAAATTTCGGTTAACTTTCCTCGCCAGATGTATTATTTTGGTTTGGGGAAGAGTTGTGTGTGCGCATATATGCAAACAATGCTTCTACCCATCTTATATTTCCTATATTTTTCAGCCTTTGTACTGTATTTCCTGTAATTTTTCTTATTACTTTCTCATACATTAGTATGAGGAAGTATTGTAATCGTGCAAAAATTCGAATTCGAGATTTCAACGGAAATACATGTTTTGGGGTCCCCCGAATACGATTTCACTATTTTCGAAGTGGTTTCTGTGTGACAGTCTTTGTGTGTGTGTGTGTGTGTGTGTGTGTGTGTGTGTGTGTGTGTGTGTCTGTCTGTGTGTCTGTCGGTCTGTAGTTTGTGTCCACCATGACTACAGAATTACCTGATTAATTGTGAAGTTTTCTTTAACTAATCAGTGCTGATTTTTTTTTTTAATTTCTCTGAAAATAATAATACGGAGGTGAAATTTGGACATTGTAGTGTCGTGGTAGTTCACCACTGTGTAGGGCGGGGTGCGGCCCTATACCGGCACGAAAATCTGAACCTGGGAATACTGAGTAAATTTTGCTGTAGGAATTTAATAGACACCCTGCTTAAAAAAATTCTCTCTCTCTCGATCTCTCTCTCTCTCGATCTTTCGATCTCTCTCTCGCTCTCGATCTCTCTCTCGATCTGTCTCTCTCTCGCTCTCGATCTCTCTCTCTCCCTCGATCTCTCTCTCGATCTCTCTCTCTCTCTCTCGCTCTCTCTCTCTCTATATATAGGGGAATAGTTGTGTGTGCATATGTGTTTTTTCTTCACTTCATACTGTAATGAATAGTAATCCTTATTTTTTTTATTTGTTGTTTCAGATAATGCAGCTGTCTTTATAAAATCCTACGTTTTTTGATTAACTGGATTACTTAGACAAAAGTATGGGAAAATGTACTGTAAAATCAGAATGGTTCCAAAAAAAGGACAGCAATGATTTCATGGTTTCTGAATGGGGACAGGAAAAAAAGTGACAGTGAAGTTTTTTGTATGTTGTGCGCACAAACATTTTCAGTTTCTTGGGGCTTTAGTGCTATAGAGCAACATGCTTCTACTCGGAAGCACAGAGAACAATGTAAAGTGAAACTGAGTTCTTCACAACTACATTTGTCTTCAGCCCGTCCTGGATGTAGAAGTGATGGTGTAATTTCATCTCCCGGAGCTACACCATCAATTCAGCTTTATTCTGCTAGACAAGCTGCTTCAAGGGCAGAGTTAATCTGGTGTTTGAAAATGATTGGAGGGAACTTTGCTGTTCAGCCAGCTTGTGAAGATGTCAAAGAAACCTTTCAGGCAATGTTTCCTGGAAGTGTTTCTTCTGAGTAAGTTCACCATTTCAAGGACAAAGGCAAGATATTTAGTATGTGATGCTTTAGCTCCATATTTTAAAAAGCAGTTGGTGGATGATATTGGAGGAGCACATTTCTCTCTTTCTTTTGATGAAACTGTGAAATCAGCTTCAAAGAAAGAGCTTCAAACTGTAGTTTAAATACTGGTCTGATTCCAAACAAATGATTATGACATGACATCTACAGACTTTCTTCATTGGTAAAGCCACTGCTAGTGATATTTACTCCAAGTTAAATGAAGCCTTGGATAATGCCCAGCTTTCTCGTTCAAAGGTATTGATGCTAGGTTGTGATGGACCCAATGTTAACAAAACTGTGAATCGTCTTATGAATGATTCTCTGATCCTGTTAGGAAGAAAACAGTTCATTGATGTTGGCACATGTAACATACACATCATCCATAATGCATTCCAAAAAGGATTACAAGACTTTGGTGAAAATGCTTCGAACATGATCTTTGTTTCTCTATAATTTTTTTGATGGCCAAGCATCTCGTTGGGAAGATTTTGAAAAAAATACAATCAGATATGAAACTTCCGGGTCATCGGTTTATGAAACATGTTTCCTCTAGATGGCTGACTTTAGAACCAGCTGGAAAGAGACTTTTAGAACAATGGTCAGCTGTTGAAAAATACTTTCTTCAGTTCATACCCCAGCACAAAAGCAAGTTGATGAGTTCTTTAAAATACAAAAATATTGTTAAACTATTAAAAGACAAAACTACCAAGGCAGAAATTATTTTTGCTTGTTCAAGTGCTCATACATGTTCAAGATTCGCTGGTTTCCTTCAGAAGAGACATCCTTTAATGCATCTAATCTATAATGAGCTCACAAACCTCGTCAGAACACTCGTGAATCGATTTTGTGTGAGTGCTGCTCCATTGAATCTGGAAGCATTTTGTGATAAATATTACTTGCCATTGAAAAACATAGTGCTCGACACTAGAGAAAGTGATTATCTCAAGAAGCTAAGCACACAAGAAAGATGCTATATTTCCATGAAAGCTAGAAAGCACTATGTCTTTGGATAAACCTGTGTTGTGGTATCTTTGATGTTTGCATCCTGCAAAGAGGGTGAAAGAAGGATCATACAAAAACATAGTGAAATTAGCTGCAGTTCTTCCAATTGAGTACAGTGAACATGCACTAGTTGATGAATGGAAACTATTGACGTTAGAAGAAGAAAAATCAGGTAGTGACAAGAACCCAGTGGACGTTTACTGGAGTCAGTTTTTTGAGAAGACATATACCTCTGGAGATAAGAAATACCCTACTGTTACGAAAATTGTGAAGGCTGCACTTGTACTTTCGCATGGCAATGCGGATGTAGAAAGTGGATTCTCATTGTCGGGGAACATCTTGAATGAAGACACCGCAAATATGTGTGAAAGAACATTGGATGTTTATTTGACTGTAAGAGATGCTGTGGTGAATGTGTTTGAGGGGAAGGCTCACTTTGTAATTATCACTCAGGAAGTTCTTCAATTGGCACGCACAGCTCATGTCAGATACAAGCAGTACTGTGAAGATGTGAAGAGAGTGGCTGAGGAAAAACTGAGGAAACAAGAAGAACTGGAAAAAGAAAAATTGTTGCAAGCAAGTATGAAGAGTAAGTTTGAAAAAGAAAAAGTAAATATGGTGAACAGGCACTGATGAAAATGAAAGAGGGAGAAAAGATTGACTGTTGACAGATTACTGGATGATGCAAACAAGTGCTTAAAAGAAGCAATAAATAAAAAGGACTTGGTGGGAATTAGTGTGGCCCAAGCAATGTTGCGAATACTCTTCAGTATTTCTTCAGTTGCTGCTTACCATCTTTGGTGAATCCCCAGCATTGTGCGGGGCTCCAAGAAGCAACCTGCCAAATTGGCTTGGCAGTTAGCGTGTGTGAGTCTAGAGGAATTCGAGGCCGCTGTGGTGTAGCGGAAGCATATCCGGCTGGTAACTGGAAGACCCTGGGTTCGATTCCCGGTGGCGGCCAATGAGAATTTTTCCGTGACTCACTTATAAACGTGGAAAGAGCGAAGATCTTTGTTTGATGTTCCTGGTCCACGTTAAATGTCTGTATTAATTATTCATTCGCCTTCTAATTATTTCTTCAGTTGCTACTTACCATCTTTGGTGAATCCCCAGCATTGTGCGGGGCTCCAAGAAGCAACCTGCCAAATTGGCTTGGCAGTTAGCGTGTGTGAGTCTGGAGGAATTCGAGGCCACTGTGGTGTAGCGGAAGCATATCCGGCGCGTAACTGGAAGACCCTGGGTTCGACTCCCGGTGGCGGCCAATGAGAATTTTTCCGTGTGTCACTCATAAACGTGGAAAGAGCGAAGATCTTTTTTGATGTTCCTGGTCCACGTTAAATGTCTGTGTTGACTCTTCATTATCTCTTATCTGAAACATATAGTTGCGACCCATTGATCGCTCACGTCTTCCAGTAAAGCTCTTACGTTTTCTTTTCTTTTTTTTTTTTTCTGCGGGAGAAGCATTCTGTTAAGGGTAAGTATGCAATAAAGTATTTACTTACTTTAGGACTGATCATAAAACACCATGCACACACGAAGTCTGACACTGAACTGAGCGCCTGATGTAGGAAAGGGCCGCACGCTTCTCCCATAGACTTTACATGGGAACTTTGCCCCCTCTCCCCGCCACGCCCGAACCGTTGCCCCAATCTCAGTTTTCTCTTCTACTGGCACATCTACATGGTAAGGCTTTTATTTTGATACCTGAAATATATTTTTACGTTCAGCCGTTCTCTCACAATAGGTCTCACAGTAAAAAACCTTATGGAATGAAGATGTAGATGGCGCAACTCAATATGTGAATTCTAAATATTTTAATTAACAATAGTCAACGCAATGTTTTTTTACATCTTTACATAATGAGAAACGTCTTACGTACATCAATAAATTGGATCGAATGAATATTAAATTGTACATATACATCACACAGTCCAACGGCATAACGCAATCAGGTCTTCGAGAGTGTTCGCTGTTCCGATGAGAACTTTGATATGAATGCCTGCTAGCGTTGCTTTGTGCAACGGTTCGCTCAGAAAAGAGACTATGGACTATCTCAATCCCTCCATGCTATTGCCTTCAACAGGGCGCGAGTCAACCGCAGGTGATCGGATGTCAACCGCACGTTTCTTCCATAGACTTTACATGGGAACTTTGTCGCCCCACAACTCCCGAACCGTTGCCCCAATCTCATTTTTCTCTTTGACTGGCACATCTACATGGTAAGGCCTTTATTTTGATACCTCAACCATATCTTTATGTTTAGCCATTCTCTCAAAATAGGACTCGCAGTAAAAAACCTCACAGAATTAATATTCACTGAAGAGCAATTGAATTATAGACAGCTGGCGTTATGAAAATGTGGCGCTGTGGGCGGCCCTGTAAACGGAAACGACATGACGTATGCAGAGATCCGGCAATATAAGGAGTGATGCGACGGGAATCAGTAAGAGTCGGAGGCAGTATGGGTAAGACGAAGGATCTAAGCGCATTTAATCGTGGGCGAATTGTCGGGGCCCGACGAATGGGTCACTCCATCTCGGAAGTCGTGCAGACACTGGGATTTTCACGAGCCACTGTGTCACGGGAGCACCGTGAGTACATCGAATCCGGTAAAACCATCCCTGCAAGGGCCAACTGCCGTGGACAACAGCGTGTGAATGAGGGGGTCATCGTCGGCTAGCTCGCATTGTAACAGCGGATAGACGGGCCACAGTGCAAGAAATCACTCTGCAATTTAACGTTGGTGCACAAAAACGCGTAAGCAGCCACACCATCCAGAACCATCTCCTCGCTATGGAGTACAGAAGCCATCGTCCCACGAGGGTACCGCTGCTGACCGCGCATCACAGGGTGCAAAGATTAGCATGTGCACGGGAACATCGCCACTGGACCCTAGACATTTGGGAAAATGCTGCCTGGACTGATGAGTCGAGATTCACGTTGGTACATGCGGATGGCAGGATACGAGTATGGCGCAAACACATGAAGCGATGGATCCTTCTTGCCAGCAAGGAACTCTTTAAGCTGGTGGGGGTGGCATTCTCGTCTGGGGACTGTTTACGTGGACACCTGGTACGTGGGACATCGTTCCTCACAGGTCAACGTTACTGGGATATCCTGGACGACCATTTGCTCCCGTTTGTGCGTCTTCAACATCCCACTGGAGACCTCATCCTTCAACAAGACAATGCACCGTGCCATCGCTCCCGAATTGTATCCGAATGGTTGGATGAACACTCCACCGGCGTGACCTCGCTTCCTTGGCCAGCTAGGTCACCTGACCTCAATCCCATCGAGCACATCTGGGATACCATCGAGAGAGATGTTCAAGGCTCTGACCCCCCTCCATCAAATCTTCGTGAACTGTGGGAGCTTTTTCAGAGGTCGTGGATCCGTATGGATGGCTTCCTAACGCTTCCGGTGTCTTGTCGAGTCCATGCAGAGACGAATCGCCACCGTCATCAGGGCGAAAGGTGGTGCTACACGTTACTAGACAGGTATCTCTAATTCAGCTGCTCTTCAGTGTACAGATATGAAGTGCGAAATTTGGTTTCAAAGATGCAATGCCTGAAGGATTTCGCACAGTGAAAGAAAAGATGCGAAGTTTATTTTTTGTTTTACTAGTTTATATGTGCGTAATATATATAAATATTCGTAATATGCATTATATGCAGAGGCGGATTTATAGGCAGAGGTGGATTTATACGCAGAGGCGGATTTACAGAGGGTCAAAAGGGACAGTTGGCCCGGGCCTCCCAGTCGAAGGGGCCCCCTTTATTTGAAAAATGTAATAATTAAAAGATCACTTTATTTTACGAAAATAAAAAATAAATAAATTTTGACAATTTTTAACAATGACCTACTTTTTAATCCTAGTTACTAATGCAGTTATCAACACGAAATTTATTATTTAGCCCAGCTTTTTATGTAATCATGTAATCATTAGGCTTTGGAAAATATCGAGGAACCGAATGAGGCAGTTCCCATTGCACTTCTTTGATTTTGCTGTGTTGCTTCGCATCTCAGTTTATGTATGAGAAAATCCAGTAAAGGCCACTACACATTTTTGTTGCGCTAATAGAATAGTGATCCATATGTTTCAGCTATTATGCCATTTTAATACTCAGGTGAGGTGCCGTGCGAAGGTGAAGCTCAGCTACATATGTGACAAATTGAGCGACCAGATCCGCTGCTTGTGAGAGGTGGCCTCAAAATGGTTTCGGCTACCGGCCTACCTGCTAGAACGAGGAGAAATCGTTCGTGTATGTAGCGAGTCAAACGAAACAAATATTGTGTTTGCTTTCTGTATAAATGTAAATAAAAGTTATTGTTTTTGAAGAGAGGAGCGCCTGTGTTTATCTCCAAGGGCATCACACCAATACTTTTAATTGGTGGTAACGTGGCAGCTGTGTAGTAGATCGTAAATTAGTTCCTCTTGTTTACATTCTTTCGAAGTATAAGGGTCGTTTGAGAAGTAAGTGGACTTTAGTCATTAGGATTCAAGAAGTGGTTTTTATTTGACATATTCTCCATGGTTGTTGTGACAACAATCCCACAGATACACTAACCTGTCAATGCCATTTCTGTAGAACTCTACGGACAAGCTGTGAAGAAAATGCATTCTCCATGGTTGTTGTGACAGCAATCCCACAGATACACTAACCTGTCAATGCCATTTCTGTAGAACTCTACGGACAAGCTGTGAAGAAAATGCATTCTCCATGGTTGTTGTGACAGCAATCCCACAGATACACTAACCTGTCAATGCCATTTCTGTAGAACTCTACGGACAAGCTGTGAAGAAAATGCATTCTCCATGGTTGTTGTGACAGCAATCCCACAGATACACTAACCTGTCAATGCCATTTCTGTAGAACTCTACGGACAAGCTGTGAAGAAAATGCATTCTCCATGGTTGTTGTGACAGCAATCCCACAGATACACTAACCTGTCAATGCCATTTCTGTAGAACTCTACGGACAAGCTGTGCAGAAAATGTAGAATGTAGAACTCTGCGGAAAAGCTGTGAAGAAATGTAGAAAATGCAGAACTCTACGGACAAGCTGTGAAGAAATGTAGAAAATGCATTTTCCATGGCAAACGTGTAGAGCGTGCCCGTCTGACTGGAGCGACACGTCACGGCCACCGCCGTTAAATATCGTGTGGGAAACAACACTGTAGCTACAGACAAGCTGTGAAGAAATGTAGAAAATGCATTCTCCATGGTTGTTGTGACAACAATCCCACAGATACACTAACCTGTCAATGCCATTTCTGTAAAACTTTAGGGACAAGCTGTGAAGAAAATGCAAGCTGTGAAGAAATGCATCTACGGACAAGCTATGAAGAAAATGCATTTTACACTTCAATGTCTGACGCAAAGAAATGCATTTTGCACTTAAGCCTGTCAATGCCATTTCTGTAGAACTCTATGGACTGTCTGTGCAGACATGAAGAAATGCATTTTGCACTTCAACGTCCGACGCAATGAAGAGGGCCTTTCATTGAGCCCTCTTCATTGGGCCGTACACATGAAACTCACAGGGCGTTAAGTCGGGACTGTAGGAAGGGTGGGGTGGCACATCCCAGCCGAAACGTCAGATTGTTGTCAAGGTGTCAGCTTCGGTATGTGGCCTGGCATTGTCGTGTAAAAGGTGTCAGCTGCGTGTGCTCTTTTGCACCTCCGATAAACACTTTGGAACCGATGCGGCAGCAACTTTCCGATATCCCAGTTTCTCTGTGATAATGTGACGAACACGTTCCGTACTTATGTCCGTCGCCTCACTAATGAACCGCACAGTTGCTCGACGATTTCGTAACACAGTGTCATTCACTTTTGCACATGTTTCGTCATCTGTCACGTGATCGAACGGCCTGGACGTGGAAGTCCGCTGCACTGCTTCGTCTCCCTTCTCGGAATTCCTTGCACCAATTAAACACTGCCGTACGTTGCAGAGCTTCATCGCCATACACCACATTTAACAGACGAACAATCTCTGCTGGCTGCACACCTTCAGCACACAGGAACTGGATCACACACCGTTGCGCATGTCGAGAGGAAACCATCGCTGCACTAATTCACGTTTGAGCGTCTACCTGCGAACAAAACAGATGACAAACCATAAGCATGTCGCATGCGCAATAGAGAAGTGTATCATTAAACACAATCGGTTTTTCCTGAGTTCTACATATACCGAAATCACAGGCCCAGTCCACTTATTTATCAAACAACTTGTGTGGTCTTGCCATGTTGCTTTGGTGTTTGGTCACGCCATATTCTTGTCTCTTTACATTGGGTTGTCGGAAAACTCATGACGTATTTTGGCACCCGATGGTGGTTGGGCGGTTTTTGAAGTACTAGAGGAATGCGCAGCTCTGTTGTCGCTATGACATTCGACAGGTGCTAGTTCTAGCTGCAGTCTAAAAGGAATAGTGAGCGATTTATTTGATTTACGGAGATTTGACATCAAGTTGAAGATGGAAGACCAAACTGTGCATTTTCGCCATACTTTACTCTTTTACTTCCGTAAAGGGAAGAACGCTGGTCAAGCTTGTGAAAAGTTGCGTAAAGTATACGGTGATAACGCTCTACAAGAACGTCAGTGCCAGCGGTGGTTCGCAAAATTCCGTGCTGGTGATTTTGACCTCAACGATGCTCCTCGGTCCGGGAGGCCAACCGAGGTTGTTGACGACCAAATCAAAGCATTGATCGAGTCAAACCCACGTTACACGACACGAGAGATTGCAGACACATTGCACATCCACCATTCAAGCGTTCGCGACCAACTGAAGAAGTTGGGATACGTAAGCAAGCTCGATGTGTGTGTTCCTCGTGAAGTCAAAGAAGCTGAATTGACGGCGCGTAAAACATATGCGATATGCTCATTAAACGTGAGGAAAACCATCCTTTTTTAAAGCGACTGATAACTGGTGACGAAACATGGATTGTGTACAACAATGTGCTGCGCAAACGGTCTTGGTCCCGACGTGTTGCCTCGCCTCAAACGACATCCAAAGCAGACATTCATCAGCGGAAGGTTCTGGTCTCAGTGTGGTGGGATTTTAAAGGTGTCTTGTTTTTCGAGCTCTTACCACGGAACCAAGCAATCAATTCGAATGTGTACTGTCTGCAATTTGAGAGTTTGAACGAATCCATCATCCAGAAACGTCCAGAGCTCGTTCATCGCAAAGGTGTTGTGTTCCATCACGACAACGCGAGACCACGCACAAGTTTGATCACCCGCCAAAAATTATTGGAACTTGGGTGGGATGTGTTGCCACAACCAGCATACTCACCTGACCTTGCGCCGTCAGACTTCCACTTGTTTCGCTCTCGTCAACATTCCTTGCGTGGCATAACGTTCAATTCAGATGAGGCTGTAAATCTGCACCTTGTGCAGTTTTTCGATACGAAAGACAGGTCCTTCTATGAACGAGGCATTCTGCAGCTCACTGAAAGATGGCAAAATGTTATCGAACAAAACGGGCATTATATCATTGATTGATCTTTGTTCTTCCTATCAATAAATGACCTTTGCAAAACATGGCTAAAATACGTCATGACTTTTACGACAACCCAATACAAAAGTTATACACCTTTTTTTATTTCTGCGTCAACACGGAGATGGGCAATTCTAATTAATTCTTTGAAAGGAAATAGCACTTACGGTTAGGTCCCTGTCAGACACAAGCCCTAGTACATGGATACAACTACATTCAAAATGTCCTCAGAGATATTGAAAGTGACTTGGAGCAAACACCTGAAAGCAAGGCATGAAGCTCAGACATTGGCAGACAAAATTTACTGCCTTGAAACTGCTCTGATGGCCAAGGTTCGGAACTTAATTCTGGTGCAGTTCAACATTACAAATAAAGCTGTTCAATGAGTTGAAATTGACCTGAAGAAAGTGGTGGATCTAATTGATTCTCTGGAAAAGTTTCTGGAATCGCTTCGGGATAGGTATGAAGAGTTGGAACTAGATGCCAGGAACCTTTATGGCACCACAGACTACAAGGCAGCAACAGTCAGGTCAAGAAAGAGAAACCAGCGTTATGATGCTAATCCAACCTCTGTATCAGAGGAAGTTGTCTTTTCTTCAAGAGATAAATTCAGATGTGGAATTTTCAATATCATTTTAGATCAGTTGTCTGTTGCCTTAAAAGAACGCAGGGCAGCGTACCAATCAGTGCATAACAGGTTCAAAGTCATAGTCAACTTATGTAATCAACCTGATGCAGAGACAAGAACTGAAGCTGAAAAACTTATAACTGCTTACCTCCATGCTTTCAGTAATGTGTTCATAGAGGAAATTGTCCACGTTGCAGCTTTTACCAAGCTCAGGTCGTGTTTCACCCTCAACCGGTGGTTTCACTGCATGATGAAGGGCTTTGCGACACCTTCCCAAGTGTTAATCTAGCTCTTAGAATATATTTGAGCATGATGGCCACTACATGTTCAGGAGAGAGATCATTCAGCAAACTGGCACTGATTAAGAATCATTTGAGAACCTCGAAGACTCATGAAAAGACTAAGTGCTCTGTGCCTACTGAACGTAGAGAGCAGTGTTCTTAAGATGATAAGAGTTTGAGGAATTCATTAAAGATTTTTCAGATGTCAAGTGAAAAAAGAAAAAACTTTCTGTAAGTATTGGACAGATTGTTTCCCTGTATAATACACCTTCCTATGTAATGTATGTGTAACTTGTCAGTTCCAATTACAAGCACTACATTGGCTGTGATGTGCAAATTCGGTGATCATGATCATATGTAGAGGATTTTAGGAAGGGAGTGTCTGACCACAGGTCTTAAACAACCCTTAGAAATAGGAAGCTAGGAGATTCGGGCTAGAGTTCCTGATAGGAAAGTGACACGGAAGCGAGGTAGAAGACGCCCTTATTTACTACCGGGGGCCAGTACCTGTGGCCCGAGGGCTTAACGTGCCCACAATGCTCTTGTAGATCAGATCAGATCATATGTAGAGGATTTTAGGAAGGAAGTGTCTGACCCCAGGTCTTAAACAACCCTTAGAAATAGGAAGCTAGGAGATTTGGGCTAGAGTGCCCGATAGGAAAGTGACACGGAAGCGAGGTAGAAGACGCCCTTATTTACTACCGGGGGGCCAGTACCTGTGGCCCGAGGGCTTAACGTGCCCACAATGCTCTTGTAGATCAGATCAGATCATATGTAGAGGATTTTAGGAAGGGAGTGTCTGACCCCAGGTCTTAAACAACCCTTAGAAATAGGAAGCTAGGAGATTTGGGCTAGAGTGCCCGATAGGAAAGTGACACGGAAGCGAGGTAGAAGACGCCCTTATTTACTACCGGGGGGCCAGTACCTGTGGCCCGAGGGCTTAACGTGCCCACAATGCTCTTGTAGATCAGATCAGATCATATGTAGAGGATTTTAGGAAGGGAGTGTCTGACCCCAGGTCTTAAACAACCCTTAGAAATAGGAAGCTAGGAGATTTGGGCCAGAGTGCCCGATAGGAAAGTGACACGGAAGCGAGGTAGAAGACGCCCTTATTTACTACCGGGCGCCAGTACCTGTGGCCCGAGGGCTTAACGTGCCCACAATGCTCTTGTAGATCAGATCAGATCATATGTAGATGATTTTAGGAAGGGAGTGTCTGACCCCAGGTCTTAAACAACCCTTAGAAATAGGAAGCTAGGAGATTCGGGCTAGAGTTCCTGATAGGAAAGTGACACGGAAGCGAGGTAGAAGACGCCCTTATTTACTACCGGGGGGCCAGTACCTGTGGCCCGAGGGCTTAACGTGCCCACAATGCTCTTGTAGATCAGATCAGATCATATGTAGAGGATTTTAGGAAGGAAGTGTCTGACCCCAGGTCTTAAACAACCCTTAGAAATAGGAAGCTAGGAGATTTGGGCTAGAGTGCCCGATAGGAAAGTGACACGGAAGCGAGGTAGAAGACGCCCTTATTTACTACCGGGGGGCCAGTACCTGTGGCCCGAGGGCTTAACGTGCCCACAATGCTCTTGTAGATCAGATCAGATCATATGTAGAGGATTTTAGGAAGGGAGTGTCTGACCCCAGGTCTTAAACAACCCTTAGAAATAGGAAGCTAGGAGATTTGGGCTAGAGTGCCCGATAGGAAAGTGACACGGAAGCGAGGTAGAAGACGCCCTTATTTACTACCGGGGGGCCAGTACCTGTGGCCCGAGGGCTTAACGTGCCCACAATGCTCTTGTAGATCAGATCAGATCATATGTAGAGGATTTTAGGAAGGGAGTGTCTGACCCCAGGTCTTAAACAACCCTTAGAAATAGGAAGCTAGGAGATTTGGGCCAGAGTGCCCGATAGGAAAGTGACACGGAAGCGAGGTAGAAGACGCCCTTATTTACTACCGGGCGCCAGTACCTGTGGCCCGAGGGCTTAACGTGCCCACAATGCTCTTGTAGATCAGATCAGATCATATGTAGATGATTTTAGGAAGGGAGTGTCTGACCCCAGGTCTTAAACAACCCTTAGAAATAGGAAGCTAGGAGATTCGGGCTAGAGTTCCTGATAGGAAAGTGACACGGAAGCGAGGTAGAAGACGCCCTTATTTACTACCGGGGGGCCAGTACCTGTGGCCCGAGGGCTTAACGTGCCCACAATGCTCTTGTAGATCAGATCAGATCATATGTAGAGGATTTCAGGAAGGGAGTGTCTGACCCCAGGTCTTAAACAACCCTTAGAAATAGGAAGCTAGGAGATTCGGGCTAGAGTTCCTGATAGGAAAGTGACACGGAAGCGAGGTAGAAGACGCCCTTATTTACTACCGGGCGCCAGTACCTGTGGCCCGAGGGCTTAACGTGCCCACAATGCTCTTGTAGATCAGATCAGATCATATGTAGATGATTTTAGGAAGGGAGTGTCTGACCCCAGGTCTTAAACAACCCTTAGAAATAGGAAGCTAGGAGATTTGGGCTAGAGTGCCCGATAGGAAAGTGACACGGAAGCGAGGTAGAAGACGCCCTTATTTACTACCGGGCGCCAGTACCTGTGGCCCGAGGGCTTAACGTGCCCACAATGCTCTTGTAGATCAGATCAGATCATATGTAGATGATTTTAGGAAGGGAGTGTCTGACCCCAGGTCTTAAACAACCCTTAGAAATAGGAAGCTAGGAGATTCGGGCTAGAGTTCCTGATAGGAAAGTGACACGGAAGCGAGGTAGAAGACGCCCTTATTTACTACCGGGGGCCAGTACCTGTGGCCCGAGGGCTTAACGTGCCCACAATGCTCTTGTAGATCAGATCAGATCATATGTAGAGGATTTCAGGAAGGGAGTGTCTGACCCCAGGTCTTAAACAACCCTTAGAAATAGGAAGCTAGGAGATTCGGGCTAGAGTTCCTGATAGGAAAGTGACACGGAAGCGAGGTAGAAGACGCCCTTATTTACTACCGGGCGCCAGTACCTGTGGCCCGAGGGCTTAACGTGCCCACAATGCTCTTGTAGATCAGATCAGATCATATGTAGATGATTTTAGGAAGGGAGTGTCTGACCCCAGGTCTTAAACAACCCTTAGAAATAGGAAGCTAGGAGATTTGGGCTAGAGTGCCCGATAGGAAAGTGACACGGAAGCGAGGTAGAAGACGCCCTTATTTACTACCGGGCGCCAGTACCTGTGGCCCGAGGGCTTAACGTGCCCACAATGCTCTTGTAGATCAGATCAGATCATATGTAGATGATTTTAGGAAGGGAGTGTCTGACCCCAGGTCTTAAACAACCCTTAGAAATAGGAAGCTAGGAGATTCGGGCTAGAGTTCCTGATAGGAAAGTGACACGGAAGCGAGGTAGAAGACGCCCTTATTTACTACCGGGCGCCAGTACCTGTGGCCCGAGGGCTTAACGTGCCCACAATGCTCTTGTAGATCAGATCAGATCATATGTAGATGATTTTAGGAAGGGAGTGTCTGACCCCAGGTCTTAAACAACCCTTAGAAATAGGAAGCTAGGAGATTCGGGCTAGAGTTCCTGATAGGAAAGTGACACGGAAGCGAGGTAGAAGACGCCCTTATTTACTACCGGGGGGCCAGTACCTGTGGCCCGAGGGCTTAACGTGCC
Source organism: Macrothele yani (assembly GCA_039090855.1). Classification (NCBI taxonomy): domain Eukaryota; kingdom Metazoa; phylum Arthropoda; class Arachnida; order Araneae; family Macrothelidae; genus Macrothele; species Macrothele yani. The sequence goes on along the minus strand of CM076999.1, from coordinate 114,488,450 downwards.
CACAATGCTCTTGTAGATCAGATCAGATCATATGTAGATGATTTTAGGAAGGGAGTGTCTGACCCCAGGTCTTAAACAACCCTTAGAAATAGGAAGCTAGGAGATTTGGGCTAGAGTGCCCGATAGGAAAGTGACACGGAAGCGAGGTAGAAGACGCCCTTATTTACTACCGGGCGCCAGTACCTGTGGCCCGAGGGCTTAACGTGCCCACAATGCTCTTGTAGATCAGATCAGATCATATGTAGATGATTTTAGGAAGGGAGTGTCTGACCCCAGGTCTTAAACAACCCTTAGAAATAGGAAGCTAGGAGATTCGGGCTAGAGTTCCTGATAGGAAAGTGACACGGAAGCGAGGTAGAAGACGCCCTTATTTACTACCGTGGGGCCAGTACCTGTGGCCCGAGGGCTTAACGTGCCCACAATGCTCTTGTAGATCAGATCAGATCATATGTAGATGATTTTAGGAAGGGAGTGTCTGACCCCAGGTCTTAAACAACCCTTAGAAATAGGAAGCTAGGAGATTCGGGCTAGAGTTCCTGATAGGAAAGTGACACGGAAGCGAGGTAGAAGACGCCCTTATTTACTACCGGGGGGCCAGTACCTGTGGCCCGAGGGCTTAACGTGCCCACAATGCTCTTGTAGATCAGATCAGATCATATGTAGAGGATTTTAGGAAGGGAGTGTCTGACCCCAGGTCTTAAACAACCCTTAGAAATAGGAAGCTAGGAGATTTGGGCTAGAGTGCCCGATAGGAAAGTGACACGGAAGCGAGGTAGAAGACGCCCTTATTTACTACCGGGGGTCAGTAACTGTGGCCCGAGGGCTTAACGTGCCCACAATGCTCTTGTAGATCAGATCAGATCATATGTAGAGGATTTTAGGAAGGGAGTGTCTGACCCCAGGTCTTAAACAACCCTTAGAAATAGGAAGCTAGGAGATTTGGGCTAGAGTGCCCGATAGGAAAGTGACACGGAAGCGAGGTAGAAGACGCCCTTATTTACTACCGGGGGCCAGTACCTGTGGCCCGAGGGCTTAACGTGCCCACAATGCTCTTGTAGATCAGATCAGATCATATGTAGAGGATTTTAGGAAGGGAGTGTCTGACCCCAGGTCTTAAACAACCCTTAGAAATAGGAAGCTAGGAGATTCGGGCTAGAGTTCCTGATAGGAAAGTGACACGGAAGCGAGGTAGAAGACGCCCTTATTTACTACCGGGGGGCCAGTACCTGTGGCCCGAGGGCTTAACCTGCCCACAATGCTCTTGTAGATCAGATCAGATCATATGTAGAGGATTTTAGGAAGGTAGTGTCTGACCCCAGGTCTTAAACAACCCTTAGAAATAGGAAGCTAGGAGATTTGGGCTAGAGTGCCCGATAGGAAAGTGACACGGAAGCGAGGTAGAAGACGCCCTTATTTACTACCGGGGGGCCAGTACCTGTGGCCCGAGGGCTTAACGTGCCCACAATGCTCTTGTAGATCAGATCAGATCATATGTAGAGGATTTTAGGAAGGGAGTGTCTGACCCCAGGTCTTAAACAACCCTTAGAAATAGGAAGCTGGGAGATTTGGGCTAGAGTGCCCGATAGGAAAGTGACACGGAAGCGAGGTAGAAGACGCCCTTATTTACTACCGGGGGCCAGTACCTGTGGCCCGAGGGCTTAACGTGCCCGCAATGCTCTTGTAGATCAGATCAGATCATATGTAGAGGATTTTAGGAAGGGAGTGTCTGACCCCAGGTCTTAAACAACCCTTAGAAATAGGAAGCTGGGAGATTTGGGCTAGAGTGCCCGATAGGAAAGTGACACGGAAGCGAGGTAGAAGACGCCCTTATTTACTACCGGGGGCCAGTACCTGTGGCCAGAGGGCTTAACGTGCCCACAATGCTCTTGTAGATCAGATCAGATCATATGTAGAGGATTTTAGGAAGGGAGTGTCCGACCCCAGGTCTTAAACAACCCTTAGAAATAGGAAGCTAGGAGATTTGGGCTAGAGTGCCCGATAGGAAAGTGACACGGAAGCGAGGTAGAAGACGCCCTTATTTACTACCGGGGGCCAGTACCTGTGGCCCGAGGGCTTAACGTGCCCACAATGCTCTTGTAGATCAGATCAGATCATATGTAGAGGATTTTAGGAAGGGAGTGTCTGACCCCAGGTCTTAAACAACCCTTAGAAATAGGAAGCTGGGAGATTTGGGCTAGAGTGCCCGATAGGAAAGTGACACGGAAGCGAGGTAGAAGACGCCCTTATTTACTACCGGGGGCCAGTACCTGTGGCCCGAGGGCTTAACGTGCCCGCAATGCTCTTGTAGATCAGATCAGATCATATGTAGAGGATTTTAGGACAGGTGTGTCCGACCCCAGGTCTTAAACAACCCTTAGAAATAGGAAGCTAGGAGATTTGGGCTAGAGTGCCCGATAGGAAAGTGACACGGAAGCGAGGTAGAAGACGCCCTTATTTACTACCGGGGGGCCAGTACCTGTGGCCCGAGGGCTTAACGTGCCCACAATGCTCTTGTAGATCAGATCAGATCATATGTAGAGGATTTTAGGAAGGGAGTGTCTGACCCCAGGTCTTAAACAACCCTTAGAAATAGGAAGCTGGGAGATTTGGGCTAGAGTGCCCGATAGGAAAGTGACACGGAAGCGAGGTAGAAGACGCCCTTATTTACTACCGGGGGCCAGTACCTGTGGCCCGAGGGCTTAACGTGCCCGCAATGCTCTTGTAGATCAGATCAGATCATATGTAGAGGATTTTAGGAAGGGAGTGTCTGACCCCAGGTCTTAAACAACCCTTAGAAATAGGAAGCTGGGAGATTTGGGCTAGAGTGCCCGATAGGAAAGTGACACGGAAGCGAGGTAGAAGACGCCCTTATTTACTACCGGGGGCCAGTACCTGTGGCCAGAGGGCTTAACGTGCCCACAATGCTCTTGTAGATCAGATCAGATCATATGTAGAGGATTTTAGGAAGGGAGTGTCCGACCCCAGGTCTTAAACAACCCTTAGAAATAGGAAGCTAGGAGATTTGGGCTAGAGTGCCCGATAGGAAAGTGACACGGAAGCGAGGTAGAAGACGCCCTTATTTACTACCGGGGGGCCAGTACCTGTGGCCCGAGGGCTTAACGTGCCCACAATGCTCTTGTAGATCAGATCAGATCATATGTAGAGGATTTTAGGAAGGGAGTGTCTGACCCCAGGTCTTAAACAACCCTTAGAAATAGGAAGCTGGGAGATTTGGGCTAGAGTGCCCGATAGGAAAGTGACACGGAAGCGAGGTAGAAGACGCCCTTATTTACTACCGGGGGCCAGTACCTGTGGCCCGAGGGCTTAACGTGCCCGCAATGCTCTTGTAGATCAGATCAGATCATATGTAGAGGATTTTAGGACAGGTGTGTCCGACCCCAGGTCTTAAACAACCCTTAGAAATAGGAAGCTAGGAGATTTGGGCTAGAGTGCCCGATAGGAAAGTGACACGGAAGCGAGGTAGAAGACGCCCTTATTTACTACCGGGGGGCCAGTACCTGTGGCCCGAGGGCTTAACGTGCCCACAATGCTCTTGTAGATCAGATCAGATCATATGTAGAGGATTTTAGGAAGGGAGTGTCTGACCCCAGGTCTTAAACAACCCTTAGAAATAGGAAGCTGGGAGATTTGGGCTAGAGTGCCCGATAGGAAAGTGACACGGAAGCGAGGTAGAAGACGCCCTTATTTACTACCGGGGGCCAGTACCTGTGGCCCGAGGGCTTAACGTGCCCGCAATGCTCTTGTAGATCAGATCAGATCATATGTAGAGGATTTTAGGAAGGGAGTGTCTGACCCCAGGTCTTAAACAACCCTTAGAAATAGGAAGCTGGGAGATTTGGGCTAGAGTGCCCGATAGGAAAGTGACACGGAAGCGAGGTAGAAGACGCCCTTATTTACTACCGGGGGCCAGTACCTGTGGCCAGAGGGCTTAACGTGCCCACAATGCTCTTGTAGATCAGATCAGATCATATGTAGAGGATTTTAGGAAGGGAGTGTCCGACCCCAGGTCTTAAACAACCCTTAGAAATAGGAAGCTAGGAGATTTGGGCTAGAGTGCCCGATAGGAAAGTGACACGGAAGCGAGGTAGAAGACGCCCTTATTTACTACCGGGGGCCAGTACCTGTGGCCCGAGGGCTTAACGTGCCCACAATGCTCTTGTAGATCAGATCAGATCATATGTAGAGGATTTCAGGAAGGGAGTGACTGACCCCAGGTCTTAAACAACCCTTAGAAATAGGAAGCTAGGAGATTTGGGCTAGAGCGCCCGATAGGAAAGTGACATGGAAGCGAGGTAGAAGACGCCCTTATTTACTACCAGGGGGCAGTACCTGTGGCCCGAGGACTTAACGTGCCCACAATGCTCTTGTAGATCAGATCAGATCATATGTAGAGGATTTCAGGAAGGGAGTGACTGACCCCAGGTCTTAAACAACCCTTAGAAATAGGAAGCTAGGAGATTTGGGCTAGAGCGCCCGATAGGAAAGTGACATGGAAGCGAGGTAGAAGACGCCCTTATTTACTACCGGGGGCAGTACCTGTGGCCCGAGGACTTAACGTGCCCACAATGCTCTTGTAGATCAGATCAGATCATATGTAGAGGATTTTAGGAAGGGAGTGTCTGACCCCAGGTCTTAAACAACCCTTAGAAATAGGAAGCTGGGAGATTTGGGCTAGAGTGCCCGATAGGAAAGTGACACGGAAGCGAGGTAGAAGACGCCCTTATTTACTACCGGGGGCCAGTACCTGTGGCCCGAGGGCTTAACGTGCCCACAATGCTCTTGTAGATCAGATCAGATCATATGTAGAGGATTTTAGGAAGGGAGTGTCTGACCCCAGGTCTTAAACAACCCTTAGAAATAGGAAGCTGGGAGATTTGGGCTAGAGTGCCCGATAGGAAAGTGACACGGAAGCGAGGTAGAAGACGCCCTTATTTACTACCGGGGGGCCAGTACCTGTGGCCCGAGGGCTTAACGTGCCCACAATGCTCTTGTAGATCAGATCAGATCATATGTAGAGGATTTTAGGAAGGGAGTGTCTGACCCCAGGTCTTAAACAACCCTTAGAAATAGGAAGCTGGGAGATTTGGGCTAGAGTGCCCGATAGGAAAGTGACACGGAAGCGAGGTAGAAGACGCCCTTATTTACTACCGGGGGCCAGTACCTGTGGCCCGAGGGCTTAACGTGCCCACAATGCTCTTGTAGATCAGATCAGATCATATGTAGAGGATTTTAGGAAGGGAGTGTCTGACCCCAGGTCTTAAACAACCCTTAGAAATAGGAAGCTAGGAGATTTGGGCTAGAGTGCCCGATAGGAAAGTGACACGGAAGCGAGGTAGAAGACGCCCTTATTTACTACCGGGGGTCAGTAACTGTGGCCCGAGGGCTTAACGTGCCCACAATGCTCTTGTAGATCAGATCAGATCATATGTAGAGGATTTTAGGAAGGGAGTGTCTGACCCCAGGTCTTAAACAACCCTTAGAAATAGGAAGCTGGGAGATTTGGGCTAGAGTGCCCGATAGGAAAGTGACACGGAAGCGAGGTAGAAGACGCCCTTATTTACTACCGGGGGGCCAGTACCTGTGGCCCGAGGGCTTAACGTGCCCACAATGCTCTTGTAGATCAGATCAGATCATATGTAGAGGATTTTAGGAAGGGAGTGTCTGACCCCAGGTCTTAAACAACCCTTAGAAATAGGAAGCTAGGAGATTCGGGCTAGAGTTCCTGATAGGAAAGTGACACGGAAGCGAGGTAGAAGACGCCCTTATTTACTACCGGGGGGCCAGTACCTGTGGCCCGAGGGCTTAACGTGCCCACAATGCTCTTGTAGATCAGATCAGATCATATGTAGAGGATTTCAGGAAGGGAGTGTCTGACCCCAGGTCTTAAACAACCCTTAGAAATAGGAAGCTAGGAGATTTGGGCTAGAGTGCCCGATAGGAAAGTGACAGGGAAGTGAGGTAGAAAGGGGGAGGAAGACGCCCTTATTTATTACCGGGGGGCCAGTACCCGGGGTCCGACTACTTAACGTGCCCATCCGACGCACGGCGGATATTTAGCGGATCGAGCGTTCGTAACTGCCTAGGATCGAACCTGAGTTCCTTTCCGTGACAGTCACGTACGTTGCCCACTAGGCCACCCGCGGCCCACAAATTCGGTGAATTCTCCTTTCCGCTGTTTTTTTAATTTCCGAGTTCCAGGGGCCCACTGAAACTGAAGAGCCCCGCGGGGTCCCCAAGATCTAAATCCGCCCCTGATTTTATGTACTGTATATTGGCACTGAGCCGAGAGTTTTAGGGTTTCTTGTGTCACCTCACAATCACCCCTGACTATATCAAAGCTATAATTCACCACAGATTGTCGGTGAGTTGAAGGCTGCACGACTTAATGGCTGGGCCATGTCGAGAGAATGGGGAGTCCATTGGAGTCAAGCGGGCTTATTGTTTCACGCCATCTGGTAGGAGACCAAAAGGAAGACTCCCATTGAAGAAGAGGGGGAGTTGAGCAGAAGTGCGCTTGTGGCCAGGTACTCTGGAATGTTCAGCGAGCTGATGATGAAGAAGTGTGTGTGTGTGTGTGTGTGTGTGTGTGTGTGTGTGTGTGTGTGTGTGTGCCGTGTATTATTGTGTAGCAGCATGCCACCCGGGCCCTTGGTGATGGTGGGCCCCGTTAACCTCCACCTTAATCCGACTCTGCGGATTGCATTAAAAACCGTAGAGATGTAAGAAAAGTATAAACGAAATTTAAAAACTGTAAATATTATTGCAAAACAAATTTATGCTTTAAAAGTGAATAAGATGTTCTTCATAAATGATTTATTTAAAGTCGAATGGGCGGAGAAATAAAAGAAAAGCGGGATAATATATATTATTATTATATTTTATCGCTTTGTAAAAATTATAAAGCCTGTGAACTCAAGCTTTTCTTTTGGGGACTATGTATAAAAATCCTGGTTCTAGATTAAGTGAAATCCCCATAACCAGGATATGCTGGACAATCGCGACAACAGGGGCGATCGCCTTCACGGGGCGGCCCAGCAATGCAGAAAATAAAAACAATCAGTTTTGCGTTATTGGTAAAACTTTTTACTTATTATTCTCTTTTTTTTTTTTTTTTTTTTAAGTTTTGGGATCTCTTAAAAAATATTTTTTTGTTTCTAATCCACCCACTAACGCCTTTTCTCGTACAGACACTGAGATTTTGAGATTTCAAATGGCTTTTTTTTTTATTGGAGGTTTAACGACCACCGTGAGCAACTCAATGGGCTATAAGCAGTCGCCCGCCCCTAATTTAGGGTCACTGGTTCCAGGGAAGGGAGAGAGCCAGTGCCGTAAGGCAAACACAACATCCATGCCTGACGGGATTCGAACCCGGACCCCTTACGGACGAATGATCAGAGGCCTGCGCCTTAGACCACTGCGCCACCGGGGCGGCTTCAAATGGTTATCATAACCACATTAAACTTTTCCGCATTCATGAAATAGCCAACTAAATTTCATTATTTTTTGGCTTTATTTTTATATATTCAACAATTTGTGTGTAAATGAGATTAAAATTAGAAAAAAAAAAAAAAGAATAAGAACAATATCAGAGTTGGTTTTGGGACTAAATATAAAGGTAAATAGCTCAGTGATTTAAAAAACAGTAGTGGAAATTAAAAAAGAAAAAAATCAATTTTCGTATGTGAACACTTATTAAAAACACTGATTTAATTTTAACATGAAATTACAACCAAATGCCTGCATGATAACAAAGTGCTTAAAAAATATTCTATGCCAGTAAGTCAGAAATCAGAATTTTTTTTTTTTTAATTTTCTTTGTTTTCGAACTTGTTTCAAGAAGCTGAGGTACATCCAACGCATTTTCGGAAACGGCAATCGGTAAAGTCCCCCACCTTTTCAAATCAGGGACAGTGCACCAATCGCAGTTTACACAAAATATCGAATGTGGGGGAAATTTCCGGGGTTACTATTTCCATTTTCACGCAGTTATGAATATGACATTGGTAGAACAATATTAAAAATTTTAGGTCTAAGGCCCATGAATTAATATTTTGTGCCAAAGTGAAAACGCAGTGTTATTAACTAGATTTGATACGTAAACATTATGAATATAAAGTCGGCGGACTAAAAGCTGTTAAAAATGCCAATGAATTAATTAAGTTAATGAGAAATATTACTAACTTGACACGTTATGTAAATATTTAGTGCCTTAAGTAAATAAAAGAGCAGTGTTATTAAAAAATCCCACCTTATCGTCTTTCTCTGAACACAGAATGAGTCATGCTGTAATTCCGCTGTTTCGTCGAACACTGTAGTTTTAACAAAAAGTACTAAATCACGGCTATTTATTTCTTCAAAAATAAAATAAATTACAATTCACGATTGGCTTGCATAGAACGTTTTCTCGAAATTTGTTAGGAGTTCCCAATTCAGTTCTCAATGTAGGTCAAGAAACGGCAATTTTTACACCCCCACCCCACCCCACCCCTCGAACTTTTTTGGCCAGTTATTAAACTCGTATGAACCGACATGAAAATTCAGACAAAATTGCTCCTTCCCGTCGTTAGGCACCTCGTAAAACTGCCACACATTCATTCAACGTGTTCCTCTGAGAAACAGCAATTTGTGCCTGGCCCGTTAATGAAAAGCACGTGGCCGTTTTTTTTTTTTGTTTTTTTTTTTGTTCAGTGCCATAAGACTTATACAACATTCATGCCTTACCGGGATTCGAACCCGGACCCCTTTCGGACGAATAATCAGAAGCCATCGTTTAGACCACCCAAGTTGCTGAAAGACGAGTGGCAGTTTTCCTGTGTGTCTTTTAACTGGCAACCCCGAAGTGAAGATAACATTTTGATATCCTTGCCTTTTATTACAAACAGGAAAAACAGTTCCTGTTTGTAATAATTATGTTAAGCGCATAAAGATTAATCTTTGGAAATGTTTGTTTTGAAAAATAAAAAAACAAAACAATTTGTTGTTAAATCATAAAATTTTCTTCTCTACCAGGTGCATATTTTGTTCTCTATCAGGTGCATTAAGAAATGTACTAAATCACGGCTATTTATTTCTTCAAAAATAAAAATAAATTACAATTCACGATAAAATAAATTACTCCCACCATTGCCAGTTGAGGAGTTTGTTCTTCCGAACAAACTCAGTCGTCATCAAGCCGGAGAATACGAGTGGTATTTTATTTATTTATTTGTTACTAAATTCACAAAAGTGCGTAAATTCGTATCACACCACCAGATTTTTTTTTTTTTTTTTTTTGAAATGTATGTTTCCTCCGTCATTTGGAAATTCCAAATCCGTAAAAATCTTGAATTGAGGGTATTGAATAGGAAGGTAATGAACGGTAGGCGGTGCTATCGTTCGGGCAACAAATATTTAATTTGTAACCCAATATCTTCGGGAGGGTGGGGGCTTCCCTGCACTTACTTAGAAACACTACAGTATTGATTCGTTGAGTCCGTCGTATTAGCTTTTACAGTTTACACGTACAAAAAATTTAAACCGAGACTTCAAATGTTTCAAAATGGCCGGTAGCTGATGTGCTTTGGTTAACTTTTCTTGCATGTTATCACGTGCCAGATATTAATTATCCTTTGTGTCATTAGGGTCTTACGCAGGGCCTGATTTCTGCAAGTGCACGCGGTGCACATGCACATGGCCTCAGAATTTGGGGGGGGGGGGCCTCCAAACTACCTCCAAAAACCAAATATATTTTTAAGTCACTTCATGCCAAATTAATGAAAAAAGAGACTCTTTTGTTACCGATTATCTGGGACAATATTGCAACGAATCAACAAAGTGAGCACTTCCGTTATCTGGGCAATTTATCGTTAGTTTTACCATTATATGAGTCAATTATCGACTTCATCCTGAATTTCGTGAGAAAAAAAATCGAACTGTTCGAGAAAGAATCCAACCAGTTGTTAGGGAGAAAAATGGATTCTGAATCCTCAAGAAGGAAGAAAATACCCAAGAACCGACTTCTAGATGAAGCATCAACTCCAGACGTTGTTTTTAATAATCGAGATTCCTTAATCACTCAAACTTTTTAGGTAATATGTGACAATCTTGTTTCACAGTTGCAAACCAGAAGGAAGTCATATGAGAAATTGGACTCTAGATTTGGATTTGTCTACGAGAACGACATAAGACGGAAGCAGCTGAATTGTTGCAAAAATAGCATTCAAATGAACTTTCAGAAGACTTTGCTGAAGAGTTCCTTACGTTTCGAATCCTGACGAAACAATTAATTCACTGAGAGCACAGATCTCCTCACTTGCCTTGGGAAATTAAGGGACTTGAATTTAGTTCATATTTTTCCCATTGTTGACACATGCCTCAGGATTATTTAAAAAATACCAATTTCCAATTGTTCAAACGAACGCTCGTTAGAGGTTCTGAAAAGAACAAAGCATTAAAGTTTAAAAGAAGAGTCAATTGATGCTCTTCATATCATCATCATCATCATCATTGTCAACCATTATCAATCCACTGCTGGACGAAGGTCTCCCCAAGTTTCCTCCACAACGGTCTGTCTTGTGCCAGTCTCCTCCATGTCACTCCCGCATATTTACGAATTTCATCCACCCATCTCCCATGTGGTCTTTTTCTGGGTCTTTTCCTGTCCCTTGGAATCCAATCTAAAATTTCGGCTGTCCATCTATGGTCTGTCCTTCTGGCAGTATGTCCAGCCCATTGCCATTTCAGGGATTTAACTCTGATCATGATGTCTTCCACTCTCGTCATTTTTCGGATCCACGAGTTCCTCTTCTTATCTCTCCTGGTTACACCAAGTATGCACCTCTCCATGCTGCTTTGAGTTGTCTGCAGCCTTTGTATGTCTCTTTTAGTTAAGGTCCACGTCTCTGCACCATACGTAAGCACTGGAAGGATGCATTGATCAAACACTTTTCTTTTAAGACATAATGGCATATTGCTCTTGAAAATTATGCTGTTTCTTCCAAAAGCTCTCCAGGCAAGTTTTGTACGCCGATTAATTTCTTCATCAATGTGACCCTCACTTGATATCTGCTGTCCAAGATAAACATACGTATCTGTTATCTCCAGTTTTTCTCCATCAATCGATAAATCTTCATTTCTTGTAAAAGCATTGAACATCACTTTTGTCTTCTGAAAGTTCATTTTTAATCCCACTTCTTTACTCTTGTCAGCAAGTTCCTGGATCATACTCTGCAGCTCTGATGGGGTAGTTGCAAAAATGACTACGTCATCAGCAAAGCGAAGGTGGGTTAGATAATCTCCATTAATCTTTATTCCCTTGTTTTCCCAGCTCAGCGACTGAAAAACACCCTCCAATGTGGCATTAAAGAGCTTCGGAGATATGGTGTCACCTTGTCTCACTCCCTTTCCAATTATTATGTGTGTTGTATTTTCAAACAGCCGAATCTTTGCACTTGCATTTTCATAGATGTTATTAATAATATTAATGTATGCATCTTCAATACCGCAGGATTTCAGAGCCGTGGTAACTGCTGATGGTTTCACCGAATCAAAGGCTTTTTCATAATCGATAAAAGCTATGCACAATGGAAGTTCATATTCCCTCGCTCTTTCAATTAGTTCTCTCAGTACGTGGATATGATCTATTGTGCTGTAGCCACTCCTGAATCCAGCTTGTTCTCTCGGTTGAGCCATGTCCAGTGTTACCTTCAAGCGGTGTGAAAGAACTTTAGTGAAGATTTTATAAACCACTGATAGGAGGCTGATAGGTCTGTAGTTCCTGAGATCCTCAATGTCACCTTTTTTATGTAGCAGGATCATTGTAGCATTGTTCCAATCCTCAGGAATCTTCCCTTCATTAAGGCATCGAGTGAAAATTTGGGCGAGTACTGTTTCAATTTCTCCACTTGCTTCTTGTATGATGTCTATAGTAATATCATATACTGTCCATTAAAAGAGATGTAACAGCAGATTTAAGTTTTGACGATATGATTCTTGATTTTGCAGCCACAAAAGGTAGAAAAAAAGCCATGTTTTAATGTCCTGCTGCCAATTCAACTGTTAAAAATTATCAAGTATTTTTTAAATATTTTTATTCAAGCACTTTTAATGGTTTGTTTAAAAATGGGGTGTCACTTATAATCACGCTCCTGTAATAACATGTAGGTATGGTTTGTTTTTCCTGGAGATCTCATATGATGGGTTAAGCCTATATTCGGAGCAATGCGGTATATTATACATGAAAAGCATTTCAGCAGAAACATGTAGAATTTACTAAAACTATTTTTATTAATATTAGTTTTGTGAGAACAAGATTTGTGAATCAATATTCATAATTATGTAGGGTTTATTTTCACATAAATGAAAATACGGAAAAAGTTCAAATGACACTATTTTTTTTAAAAGACTGTTGTAATAATTTAATATTATTTAATATTAATAATTTAATATTATAAAGACTGTTGTAATAATTTATCCCACAATGTGTGTTGTCAGCTGTAACATTTTGTGAGGGATTACTTCTTACAGCTTAAACTACCATCGGTTCATCATTTCCATTAAATTTATGTAGACTAGAGGTTTTAAATTATATCTCTTAGAGGATAGTTATTTGTTTTGTAAATGATACTATAAAAAAAAAAAAAAAAAAGAATTCCAGAGTAATTAATATTACAGCTGTAAGCTTTGCGGATACGAAGAAGCACAAGTAGTGTGAATGCTCGTCTATTACGAGCCACATTGTCTATAAATTTGACTAGCATGTAGGATGTATTTTAATGTTTTACTACTAGAAAAATTGCTCGCAATTTTTTTAACAGTAAATATTCTTTTCAACTGTTGGCTGAAAATTTTAATCGAAGGGGCCCCATGCATAGGATGTGCACAGGACCTCCGCTGACCTAAATCAGGCCCTGGTCTTACGTACCCTTTTATGTCAGTATAGGAAAACTCCACATTTCGTTTTGCGCCATTAGGGAAATCCTACACTCTGACACAATCCGCAAGAGAAAGGTAATTGGTGTTCATCAAAGCGAAATGGAGTACATTCTCTCATGTAACTTGTTCTGGCAATGGTACCCATTTTACGATGTGCCTGCAACTTCTGCCTAAACAAAGCTGCTGTACGCAGATAAACTGAGTACCCAAGGGCAAAGGGTCATCTTCACTGAGGTCGATGTGAAAGCATTAACAGCGCTCCCCAATCAGGGGAGATGGCTTATCTTCTGTGAACATCCCCCAAATGTCCCCCTTTCAAAGCGATATTCCTTTCTTGGGACAAGCAGACTGGACACTTTTATCCAGCTGCAATCAGCAATGAAACAATCTCTCGTTCTTCTCCCACGCGTTCGTATTCTTTTCAGTTCCCAGGTTGAAGATTTCAGAAACAGCAGACTGCAGACATAATTAGACAGCATGTCCCTAAGTGTGTAGGTGGTCTTAAAACAGAAAAATATCAGTAGATTACAAAAATCTATCAGTAGATCGGAGTCAAAATCAACAGAATGGCAACACTGATGCAGACATAATTAGACAGCATGTCCCTGAGTGAGTAAGTGGTCTTAAAACAGAGAAAAATATGTAGATCCACTGATAAATCAGTAGAATGGCAACACTGATGCAGACATGATTAGACAGCATGTCCCTGAGTGAGTAAGTGGTCTTAAAACAGAGAAAAATCTGTAGATCCACTGACAAATCAGTAGAATGGCAACACTGATGCAGACATGATTAGACAGCATGTCCCTGAGTGTGTAGGTGGTTTTAAAACAGAAAAAAAAAAAAAATCAGTAGATTACAAAATTCTATCAGTAGACCGAAGTCAAAATCAGGAGAATGGCAACACTGATGCAGACATAACTAGACAGTATGTCCCTGAATGAGTAAGGTCTTAAAACAGAGAAAAATCAGTAGATCTACTGATAAATCAGTAGAATGGCAACACTGATGCAGACATGATTAGACAGCATGACCCTGAGTGTGTAGGTGGTTTTAAAACAGAAAAAAATCAGCAGATTACAAAATTAGTAGTAGACCAAAGTCAAAATCAGTAAAATGGCAACACTGATGCAGACATAATTAGACAGCATGTCCCTGAGTGAGTAAGTAGTCTTAAAACAGAGAAAAATCAGTAGATCCACTGATATATCAGTGGAATTGCAACACTGATGCAGACATGATTAGACAGCATGTCCCTCAGTGTGTTGGTGGATTTAAAACAGAAAAAAAATCAGTAGATTACAAAATTCTATCAGTAGACCGAAGTCAAAATCAGTAGAATGGCAACACTGATGTAGACATAATTAGACAGCATGCCCCTGATTGAGTAAGTGGTTTTAAAACAGAAAAAAATCAGTAGAATGGCAACGCGGATGCAGACATGATTAGACAGCATGTCCCTGAGTGTGTAGGTGGATTTAAAACAAAAAAAATCAGTAGATTACAAAATTCTATCAGTAGACCAAAGTCAAAATCAGTTGAATGGCAACACTGATGCAGACATAATTAGACAGCATGTCCCTGAGTGAGTAAGTGGTCATAAAACAGAGAAAAATCAGTAAATTTACTGATAAATCAGTAGAATGGCAACACTGATGCAGACATAATTAGACAGCATGTCCCTGGGTGTGTAGGTGGTTTTAAAACAGAAAAAAATCAGTAGATTACAAAATTCTATCACTAGACCGAAGTCAAAATCAGTAGAATGGCAACACTGATGCAGACATAATTAGACAGCATGCCCCTGAGTGAGTAAGTGGTTTTAAAACAGAGAAAAATCAGTAGAATGGCAACGCGGATGCAGACATGATTAGACAGCGTGTCCCTGAATGTCTAGGTGGTTTTAAAACAGAAAAAAAAATCAGTAGATTACAAGATTCTATCAGTAGACCGAAATCAAAATCAGTAGAATGGCAACACTGATGCAGACATAATTAGACAGCATGTCCCTGAGTGAGTAAGTGGTCATAAAACAGAGAAAAATCAGTAAATTTACTGATAAATCAGTAGAATTGCAACACTGATGCAGACATAATTAGACAGCATGTCCCTGGGTGTGTAGGTGGCTTTAAAACAGAAAAAAATCAGTAGATTACAAAATTATATCACTAGACCGAAGTCAAAATCAGTAGAATGGCAACACTGATGCAGACATAATTAGACAGCATGTCCCTGAGTGAGTAAGTGGTCTTAAAACAGAGAAAAATCAGTAGATCTACTGATAAATCAGTAGAATGGCAACACTGATGCAGACATGATTAGACAGCATGTCCCTGAGTGTGTAGGTGGATTTAAAACAGAAAAAAAAATCAGTAGGTTACAAAATTCTATCAGTAGACCGAAGTCTAAATCAGTTGAATGGCAACACTGATGCAGACATAATTAGACAGCATGTCCCTGAGTGAGTAAGTGGTCTTAAAACAGAGAAAGATATGTAGATCCACTGATAAATCAGTAGAATGGCAGCACGGATGCAGACATAATTAGACAGCATGTCCCTGAGTGAGTAAGTGGTCTTGAAACAGAGAAAAATCAGTAGATCTACTGATAAATCAGTAGAATGGCAACACTGATGCAGACATGATTAGACAGCATGTCCCTGAGTGTATAGGTGGTTTTAAAATGAAAAAAAAAAAATCAGCGAATTACAAAATTATCAGTAGACCGAAGTCAAAATCAGTAAAATGGCAACACTGATGCAGACATAATTATACAGCATGTCCCTGAGTGAGTAAGTGGTTTTAAAACAAAGAAAAATCAGTAGAATGGCAATACTGATGCAGACATGATTAGACAGCATGTCCCTGAGTGTGTAGGTTTTAATAAAACAGAAAAAAAAAATCAGTGGATTACAAAGTTTTATCAGTACCCCGAAGTCAAAATATTTAGAATAGCAACACTGATGCAGACATAATTAGACAGCATGTCCCTGAATGAGTAAGTGGTCTTAAAACAGAGTAAAATCAGTAGATCTACTGATAAATCAGTAGAATTGCAACACTGATGCAGACATGATTAGACAGCATGACCCTGAGTGTGTAGGTGGTTTTAAAACAGAAAAAAAATCAGCAGATTACAAAATTAGTAGTAGACCAAAGCCAAAATCAGTAAAATGGCAACACTGATGCAGACATAATTAGACAGCATGTCCCTGAGTGAGTAAGTAGTCTTAAAACAGAGAAAAATCAGTAGATCCACTGATATATCAGTGGAATTGCAACACTGATGCAGACATGATTAGACAGCATGTCCCTCAGTGTGTTGGTGGATTTAAAACAGAAAAAAAAATCAGTAGATTACAAAATTCTATCAGTAGACCGAAGTCAAAATCAGTAGAATGGCAACACTGATGTAGACATAATTAGACAGCATGCCCCTGATTGAGTAAGTGGTTTTAAAACAGAAAAAAATCAGTAGAATGGCAACGCGGATGCAGACATGATTAGACAGCATGTCCCTGAGTGTGTAGGTGGATTTAAAACAAAAAAAATCAGTAGATTACAAAATTCTATCAGTAGACCGAAGTCAAAATCAGTTGAATGGCAACACTGATGCAGACATAATTAGACAGCATGTCCCTGAGTGAGTAAGTGGTCATAAAACAGAGAAAAATCAGTAAATTTACTGATAAATCAGTAGAATGGCAACACTGATGCAGACATAATTAGACAGCATGTCCCTGGGTGTGTAGGTGGTTTTAAAACAGAAAAAAATCAGTAGATTACAAAATTCTATCACTAGACCGAAGTCAAAATCAGTAGAATGGCAACACTGATGCAGACATAATTAGACAGCATGCCCCTGAGTGAGTAAGTGGTTTTAAAACAGAGAAAAATCAGTAGAATGGCAACGCGGATGCAGACATGATTAGACAGCGTGTCCCTGAATGTCTAGGTGGTTTTAAAACAGAAAAAAAAAATCAGTAGATTACAAGATTCTATCAGTAGACCGAAGTCAAAATCAGTAGAATGGCAACACTGATGCAGACATAATTAGACAGCATGTCCCTGAGTGAGTAAGTGGTCATAAAACAGAGAAAAATCAGTAAATTTACTGATAAATCAGTAGAATTGCAACACTGATGCAGACATAATTAGACAGCATGTCCCTGGGTGTGTAGGTGGCTTTAAAACAGAAAAAAATCAGTAGATTACAAAATTATATCACTAGACCGAAGTCAAAATCAGTAGAATGGCAACACTGATGCAGACATAATTAGACAGCATGTCCCTGAGTGAGTAAGTGGTCTTAAAACAGAGAAAAATCAGTAGATCTACTGATAAATCAGTAGAATGGCAACACTGATGCAGACATGATTAGACAGCATGTCCCTGAGTGTGTAGGTGGATTTAAAACAGAAAAAAAAAATCAGTAGGTTACAAAATTCTATCAGTAGACCGAAGTCTAAATCAGTTGAATGGCAACACTGATGCAGACATAATTAGACAGCATGTCCCTGAGTGAGTAAGTGGTCTTAAAACAGAGAAAGATATGTAGATCCACTGATAAATCAGTAGAATGGCAGCACGGATGCAGACATAATTAGACAGCATGTCCCTGAGTGAGTAAGTGGTCTTGAAACAGAGAAAAATCAGTAGATCTACTGATAAATCAGTAGAATGGCAACACTGATGCAGACATGATTAGACAGCATGTCCCTGAGTGTATAGGTGGTTTTAAAATGAAAAAAAAAAAATCAGCGAATTACAAAATTATCAGTAGACCGAAGTCAAAATCAGTAAAATGGCAACACTGATGCAGACATAATTATACAGCATGTCCCTGAGTGAGTAAGTGGTTTTAAAACAAAGAAAAATCAGTAGAATGGCAATACTGATGCAGACATGATTAGACAGCATGTCCCTGAGTGTGTAGGTTTTAATAAAACAGAAAAAAAAAATCAGTGGATTACAAAGTTTTATCAGTACCCCGAAGTCAAAATATTTAGAATAGCAACACTGATGCAGACATAATTAGACAGCATGTCCCTGAATGAGTAAGTGGTCTTAAAACAGAGTAAAATCAGTAGATCTACTGATAAATCAGTAGAATTGCAACACTGATGCAGACATGATTAGACAGCATGACCCTGAGTGTGTAGGTGGTTTTAAAACAGAAAAAAATCAGCAGATTACAAAATTAGTAGTAGACCAAAGCCAAAATCAGTAAAATGGCAACACTGATGCAGACATAATTAGACAGCATGTCCCTGAGTGAGTAAGTAGTCTTAAAACAGAGAAAAATCAGTAGATCCACTGATATATCAGTGGAATTGCAACACTGATGCAGACATGATTAGACAGCATGTCCCTCAGTGTGTTGGTGGATTTAAAACAGAAAAAAATCAGTAGATTACAAAATTCTATCAGTAGACCGAAGTCAAAATCAGTAGAATGGCAACACTGATGTAGACATAATTAGACAGCATGCCCCTGATTGAGTAAGTGGTTTTAAAACAGAAAAAAATCAGTAGAATGGCAACGCGGATGCAGACATGATTAGACAGCATGTCCCTGAGTGTGTAGGTGGATTTAAAACAAAAAAAATCAGTAGATTACAAAATTCTATCAGTAGACCGAAGTCAAAATCAGTTGAATGGCAACACTGATGCAGACATAATTAGACAGCATGTCCCTGAGTGAGTAAGTGGTCATAAAACAGAGAAAAATCAGTAAATTTACTGATAAATCAGTAGAATGGCAACACTGATGCAGACATAATTAGACAGCATGTCCCTGGGTGTGTAGGTGGTTTTAAAACAGAAAAAAATCAGTAGATTACAAAATTCTATCACTAGACCGAAGTCAAAATCAGTAGAATGGCAACACTGATGCAGACATAATTAGACAGCATGCCCCTGAGTGAGTAAGTGGTTTTAAAACAGAGAAAAATCAGTAGAATGGCAACGCGGATGCAGACATGATTAGACAGCGTGTCCCTGAATGTCTAGGTGGTTTTAAAACAGAAAAAAAAAATCAGTAGATTACAAGATTCTATCAGTAGACCGAAGTCAAAATCAGTAGAATGGCAACACTGATGCAGACATAATTAGACAGTATGTCCCTGAGTGAGTAAGTGGTCATAAAACAGAGAAAAATCAGTAAATTTACTGATAAATCAGTAGAATTGCAACACTGATGCAGACATAATTAGACAGCATGTCCCTGGGTGTGTAGGTGGCTTTAAAACAGAAAAAAATCAGTAGATTACAAAATTATATCACTAGACCGAAGTCAAAATCAGTAGAATGGCAACACTGATGCAGACATAATTAGACAGCATGTCCCTGAGTGAGTAAGTGGTCTTAAAACAGAGAAAAATCAGTAGATCTACTGATAAATCAGTAGAATGGCAACACTGATGCAGACATGATTAGACAGCATGTCCCTGAGTGTGTAGGTGGATTTAAAACAGAAAAAAAAATCAGTAGGTTACAAAATTCTATCAGTAGACCGAAGTCTAAATCAGTTGAATGGCAACACTGATGCAGACATAATTAGACAGCATGTCCCTGAGTGAGTAAGTGGTCTTAAAACAGAGAAAGATATGTAGATCCACTGATAAATCAGTAGAATGGCAGCACGGATGCAGACATAATTAGACAGCATGTCCCTGAGTGAGTAAGTGGTCTTGAAACAGAGAAAAATCAGTAGATCTACTGATAAATCAGTAGAATGGCAACACTGATGCAGACATGATTAGACAGCATGTCCCTGAGTGTATAGGTGGTTTTAAAATGAAAAAAAAAAATCAGCGAATTACAAAATTATCAGTAGACCGAAGTCAAAATCAGTAAAATGGCAACACTGATGCAGACATAATTATACAGCATGTCCCTGAGTGAGTAAGTGGTTTTAAAACAAAGAAAAATCAGTAGAATGGCAATACTGATGCAGACATGATTAGACAGCATGTCCCTGAGTGTGTAGGTTTTAATAAAACAGAAAAAAAAAATCAGTGGATTACAAAGTTTTATCAGTACCCCGAAGTCAAAATATTTAGAATGGCAACACTGATGCAGACATAATTAGACAGCATGTCCCTGAATGAGTAAGTGGTCTTAAAACAGAGTAAAATCAGTAGATCTACTGATAAATCAGTAGAATTGCAACACTGATGCAGACATGATTAGACAGCATGACCCTGAGTGTGTAGGTGGTTTTAAAACAGAAAAAAATCAGCAGATTACAAAATTAGTAGTAGACCAAAGCCAAAATCAGTAAAATGGCAACACTGATGCAGACATAATTAGACAGCATGTCCCTGAGTGAGTAAGTAGTCTTAAAACAGAGAAAAATCAGTAGATCCACTGATATATCAGTGGAATTGCAACACTGATGCAGACATGATTAGACAGCATGTCCCTCAGTGTGTTGGTGGATTTAAAACAGAAAAAAATCAGTAGATTACAAAATTCTATCAGTAGACCGAAGTCAAAATCAGTAGAATGGCAACACTGATGTAGACATAATTAGACAGCATGCCCCTGATTGAGTAAGTGGTTTTAAAACAGAAAAAAATCAGTAGAATGGCAACGCGGATGCAGACATGATTAGACAGCATGTCCCTGAGTGTGTAGGTGGATTTATAACAAAAAAAAAATCAGTAGATTACGAAATTCTATCAGTAGACCGAAGTCAAAATCAGTTGAATGGCAACACTGATGCAGACATAATTAGACAGCATGTCCCTGAGTGAGTAAGTGGTCTTAAAACTGAGAAAAATCAGTAGAATGGCAACACGGTTGCAGATATAATTAGACAGCATGTCCCTGAGTGAGTAAGTGGTCTTGAAACAGAGAAAAATCAGTAGATCTACTGATAAATCAGTATAATGGCAACACTGATGCAGACATGATTAGACAGCATGTCCCTGAGTGTGTAGGTGGTTTTAAAACGAAAAAAAAAATCAGCGAATTACAAAATTATCAGTAGACCGAAGTCAAAATCAGTAAAATGGGAACACTGATGCAGACATAATTATACAGCATGTCCCTGAGTGAGTAAGTAGTTTTAAAACAAAGAAAAATCAATAGAATGGCAACACTGATGCAGACATGATTAGACATCATGTCCCTGAGTGTGTAGGTGGATTTAAAACAGAAAAAAAAAATCAGTTGATTACAAAGTTTTATCAGTACCCCGAAGTCAAAATAGGTAGAATGGCAACACTGATGCAGACATAATTAGACAGCATGTCCCTGAGTGAGTAAGTGGTCTTAAAACAGAGAAAAATTAGTAGATCTACTGATAAATCAGTAGAATGGCAACACTGATGCAGACATGATTAGACAGCATGTCCCTGAGTGTGTAGGTGGTTGTAAAACAGAAAAAAATCAGTAGATTACAAAATTCTATCAGTGGACCGAAGTCAAAATCATTAGAATGGCAACACTGATGCAGACATAATTAGACAGCATGTCTCTGAGTGTGTAGGTCGTCTTTGTCACTAAAAACTAATGATTTCCACTGTCGTACCTAACCCTTGGAAATATCTGCTTCAGAGTGACTTAACAAATATTGACATTAATTGATAAAAAATTATTTCACATAATCATGTATCGTATCACGGTGATTCACCACTGGTGCGCATGCTCTTTATGACAGCATATGTCATATCCTCCTTTTAGATGTATTGGTTGATGCATACGTTCATGCTGTTTTCTTCACTGCTGTTCAGAAACGTATTGCATCAGAAGGGAAAGCGGAATCAATGAACTATGTATCCCCCTTACCCCATTGTTTACGATAGTGTCCCAACGTCTGGATAGGTCTGCAATGTCATCCTTAAAAAAGCATGCAGGTTTTGCTGCCAAGAAATCATCAAGGAAATTCTGGAGATTTACATCATTGTTGAATGTTCTGCCACGGAGTACATTCGACAGAGATCAGAGCAGGCGATAGTCTAAATGGGAGACATCTGGGGAATAGGCCGGATGTAAAAGGATCTCTCATTTTATGTCTTGAACGGCCATTTTGGCCATGCTTGCACTGTGAGGGCGTGTGGTATCATGTTGGTGAAGGACACCATGGCGCCGGTGTGGCCTTTTCTGCTGAATTTCTCCCTCTACACTGCCGAGTTGCTCACAATAGAGTGTAGCATTGATGGTTCGATTCCTCGGCAGCATTTCTCAGTGAATAATACCTTAAATGTCCCACCAGACACCCAACATGATCTTCGCAGGATAAACGTCATGTTTTGGGCGTGGTGTGGGCGTTTTGCGTGGGCTTAACCATTTCCTCCGATGAATGAAATTCAGGTATAGGCACCACTTCTCATCTCAAGTAACAATATGTGACAAAAAATGTTTGTGTTGCTGAGAACATTCGCGATGACAAGCGAGCAAGGAACCACATATGGCAACACGCTGATTCTTGTTGTCCTCGGTGAGAGTGTGAGGCACCCAAGACCCCAATTTCTGGACCTTTCCCATATGTTCCATGTGTCGCACCACTGTGGCCTGATCACAGTCCATCTCAGTGGCCAAGAACCACATATGGCAACACGCTGATTCTTGTTGTCCTCGGTGAGAGTGTGAGGCACCCAAGACCCCAATTTCTGGACCTTTCCCATATGTTCCGTGTGTCGCACCACTGTGGCCTGATCACAGTCCACCTCAGTGGCCAAGAACCACATATGGCAACACGCTGATTCTTGTTGTCCTCGGTGAGAGTGTGAGGCACCCAAGACCCCAATTTCTGGACCTTTCCCGTATGTTCCAGGTGTCGAACCACTGTAACCTGATCACAGTCCATCTCAGTGGCCAATTCGCGCGTCGTTTGACGCAGATCCAAGTGAATGAGATGGTACAAACGATCCTCATCAATGTGAGGTGGATGACCTAAGCGTGGAGAGTAGTTGAGGTCAAAATTGCCACCTCGGAACCACTCAAACCAATTGCAGGCTGTCCTCCAGGAGCAATAGTATCCTCCCGATACACAGCACAAATTTGTCGAGTAGCCTCGGTGGCTGTGGATCCCTTGTTAAACTCGTAGAGGAGCAGATGTCGGAAATGTTCATTCCTCTCTACTTGACACTCCATAACTCCGGACCTGAAAACCAAAAGCCATTAGCCACAATCACACAACGCAATATGATTTAGGTACACGATATTATTGGCTACATTTTGATAAACAACTGGCCGCCTGCACCGTCACCACTGACCTGGGAAACACTCGTGAAATAAAACGGCATGAACTTATGCATCAAACCAATATTCAACCAACTGCTCGCATAATATGACTCACACCTGATGAAGAGTCCGATGCCGGACTCGAAAGTGTTTTGTACTTTTAACCTACATGTAAAGTTTTTAACTATATAAGTTGCATTTATATTATAGTACTTTCAACTTGTAATATCGTGTTGAGACGGCAATAATTAACCCGATCTATAATGGCAAACACGAAACATCCCTGGAGTTTCTACTACTTTTACTACCTGGAGTTTTACTACTTGATTCCAACGTCCACCCAAAAATTGTAGTTTGGCCTATGTTTTAGGCCAGAACAAGAGTCTGTAAAACTCATTCATTTAGCGAACATTTTATTGAGCGGAGGCTCTCTTTACGTTCGGTCACACACATTTCGTGCTCTTCAACTCTTCGCTTGTTTTGATGGACGAAGCTCGACCTGCTTTGTGTGAATGAGTTCCATGTGTTCGTGAATGTTGTATGCGGTAGACAATCTCGCATTATACATATCATAAATGAGGTAAATTTCTCCGTCATTTTGGTCCACCCCGGAGATGGAACCCGAGTCCTCTTATTCCGGAACAAGTCACTCTACCAATTGAGTTACGCGGACCTTTGTTCTGACTACTATCTGCCTTTATGTCGTCTGCGTCCTGCTGGCAGGTACGTCACATCTCCCCCCCGAAAGAGGGCCGGGGGCGTGGCCTACGGGTCAGCCGTGACCCATGAATCGTTGCAGGCAGCCATCCGCTGTAGAACGTGCACTTGAGAACTCTCAGTCAATCTGGTGTGTGGAATGCAACATCACACACAATTATTTTTTCGAAGCGCTGAAGAAGAGATTCTCTTATTTTCCTGTCTCGCGGTGTGGAAAGAACATCACACCATTGCGAGATCTTTAACGGCCGGGTTATCCGGGAAGTTCGTGCGCCATTATAACGAAGTAAATTTCTCCGTCATTTTTGGTCTACGCCGGGATTCGAACCCCGAGTCCGCTTATTCCGGAACAAGTCACTCTACCAATTGAGCTACGCGGACCTTTGTTCTGACTACTATCTGCCTTTATGTCGTGTGCGTTCTGCTGGCAGGTACGTCACATCTCCCCGAAAGAGGGCCGGGGGCATGGCCAACGGGTCAGCCGTGACCATGAATCGTTGCAGGCAGCCATCCGCTGTAGAACGTGCGCTGAGAACTCTCAGTCAATCTGGTGTGTGGAATGCAACATCACACACATTTATTTTTTCGAAGCGCTGAAGAAGAGATTCTCTTATTTTCCCTGTCTCGCGGTGTGGAAAGAACATCACACCATTGCGAGATCTTTAACGGCCGGGTCATCCGGGAAGTTCGTGCGCCATTATAACGAAGTAAATTTCTCCGTCATTTTGGTCCACGCCGGGGATCGAACCTGAGTCCTCTTATTCCGGAACAAGTCGCTCTACCGACTGAGCTCGTTCGTTCTCGCTGCTATCTGCCTTTATGTCGTGTGAGTCCTCCGGGGCAGGCACGTCACAATGTGTTTACCGCCTTACATTGCTTCAACTGTAAATCACCTACCCATCTTCGTGCTTCTCGCCCCGGCAAAGAAGCTCAGCATGTTATACCTTCATCTTCTGATCTTCCTACTTCTGGCTCTCCAACAGCCCAGTGCTCTCAGCTTGGATTTCACCTGTTTTAGGTGGTGCATTCCACGCTCCTACTTCCTCTTTGTGTTCTGACCCAACGGACGCCCTCACCGCCTGCTCATTTATTACCGACTGCTCTTCTATACTCGAGGCAAACTTAACCTGTCATTGGAAGGAAGGCTACAGAGTGTATACTTCCACTGCATAAAATAGTTCCGGTCTAAAAGCTCGTACTCCAGCTTCAACTGGCACTTAGAAATGACACAGATGTTCAATACGTTGTGTGTGTGTGCATTTAAAAAATTCAGATCTCAGTTTCAGCGGCATTTCTAAAAAATACAGATATTCGTGCTTTGGTGACGTCACTGATGGTTCTCTGTCACAGCATTCTTGTTTGGGTCAGAGTTAAGCTGTCAACCCAGGGATATTTATTGCTGTGTGGGGTGGGGGGTCATTAGTGGAAGGATGAGGCGAAAAAGTGTTTCCGAGGGCATTTCGCGTTTCTCCTGATTGTTGTTTTAAAACACTCTTCTGTCTTTTCGGTTTTTTCGAATGGCATCTGCCGGTCACTCGAGTGTATTTCAGTCGCATAAACCTTTGGGAAACCACTACGAAGCTCTGCTAAGGTGATCATTATGAATGTTTTCACTAAATTGATGGGAAAACATTCGCCGAATAAATCAAATGAATTAACAGTTCTTACGGCAGAACTCACTGGCGTTTCAAGTCGCACCATTGCGAGAATGAAGGTTGAATTTAGTACTGAAGTACCTCAGATCCATCGGCAATTTATTTCTTATAAAATTAAAATGCAATTCTAGCTTGGCTTACATAGAACGTTTTCTCGAAATTAGTTTGGAGTTCCCAATTCAGTTCTCAATATAGGCCAAGGAAACGGCCATCTTTTCCTTTTGAACTTTTGTGCGCAGTTGCCTTAAACGCGCATGAACCGGCATGAAAATTCAGACAAATGAAAGAGTTCCTTCCCCAACCACACATAATTCGGAAACTTGGAAAACTGCCACACATTGAAAGTGTTCCTCGGAGGAACAGCAATTTGTGCCCGGCCCATCAATGAAAAACATGTGGCAATTTTCCAATGTGTAGCAATTTTCCAAGTTGCTGAAAGATGTGTGGTAGTTTACAGTGAACCTTAAAAATATCATTTACCACAGAAAGACGGGCTCTTGTCCAGTACTTATGGCAACACGGGGTAGTTAAAGAAATGCAGACACATTTAACGGATGTCTGTTATAAAAAAAAAAAATCTAATCAAGGCAAAATTTTTGAAAGAACGAAATTTTACGCATAACTGATGACATGGTAAAATTACTTTTAATTAAATCCCGCAGTTGGTAATCTTCAAGCAATAAGTATAAATATATGAAATATATAAAAAAAATGGAAAAATATGTGAAAACAAAATTAGAGCCACTTAAGACTGCTTCCCGTGTTTAGCAAAGATAATTTCATTTAAAAGTAAGAAAGAAAGAAACGTTTACACGTTCTGTAACATCTCAAAAAAAAAAAAAAAAAGATAAGAGAGGGAGAAATAAACTGCTTGTCTACTGGTCTGCAAAGCGCGCGGCGGTGGGGAGGGTTAAAATAGAGGGGGTTTTGGTAAGGGATCACGGTGACAGCCAGCCCTGAGGGCTTGTGGGAGAAGTTTTCCGAGTGAAGGAGTTAATTACACACCATTAGTGCGGAGTAATACTGGGAGTGAAAAGGTCACCGTAGCTTTGGCCTCATTGCCAGGATAGCTTTGCCCCGAGTATAGATGTCACATCTTCAGCCCCCGTAACATCACTATGCTCGCCTCCAGTGAGTCCGACTTCCATTTAGATGTCTCCCAAACGGCCTATATCGTCTTCTTCTTCACCCGCGTCTGCTGATGATCATCCATTGCCTCCACCTCCAGACACTGTGCCTCCGGACATAGTGCCTTTGCCTGCTGTCCAGATCTCTGATACTCTCTGATACTCTCAGCTCTCTGTGTACCGTTTCAGTTTGTTCTCCTCCGCCAGCAACCTCCACGCCTTTACAGCACCTCGCCCCTGTTTCTGAAACTATGGAGGAAAGTTCCGACTCCTACTCCTCTGACAGTACGCCACACCCCAAGAATGTTTTCCGGACTCGCCCCACTTCGTCGTCTTTTGCAGCACATGCCAGACTACCTGATACTCCCGATGTTCCCCCAGATCCGTTTGCTCATTTTTCTACCTCTCAGCGTCGTCTTCTGGCTACCCTGTCCCGTCAAGAAGATGAAAGGGAGGGGACTGATAATATCCTCAGGCACCTTGAACTTCTTTCTGTTCCTAAAATCTACAGCAAGCCCTTTAGCTCTTTCACTGCCTATCAGGCTGCCAGTGAAGACTGAAGGGATGCTCTTTAGTTCTTTGAAATTGGACCTTCTGCCTTTCCAGATCACATTCGCCGGCCCTTGCTTCTCCAGTGTCTGTTCCAGCTTCAGAGTTCAACTCTTCCGTGCCATCATCAGTGTCCTCTGTTGCTCAACGCACAAATTCCGTACCTGTGGCGTCGACTCCCGGACGGTCTTCTCATGAAGCGTCTTCATCCGGCGCCCGTTCTTCACAGCGTGCCCGGAAGCGGCATGCTAAAAAGTGAGTTTTTCGTTACACTAGATGTGGCCATATTTTGAAATTTCACGTCCACATTAGTGGAGCTAGTTTCCCAATAATGCTCGTTATTTTCCATGAAATATGTGTTTGTACATTAACTCTATTCCTCTTTATGTTATGCACTTACCTGCTGACATTCCACTAATTGTGCCCCATGTGTTGTTGTTTCTTGTACACTGCCGGAAAGTGAAAAAAGAACACCAAGAAGGAATTGGCGGACGATCATGAAATTTACATATGTTAATGGGCTCGAGTTTACCTAGGTGTGATGTTATTTTCGGGACCAACCGGTGAGCGCTTACGCCACAGCACGGCATAATATGCAAATCATCGTCGGTGGTACTTAAGGAGTACGGCGAAGTAAATGTAATCAGTCGTCGGCGTACAGACACGTGCGAAGGCCCTGAAGAAGCTGCAATGCCTGGACATGGAAGACGTGTACGATTTCAGCAGTTATCGGACTTTGAGCGAGGTCGTCTAGTCGGACTCCGCGAGGCCGGGTGGTCGTATCGTCGTATTGCGGAGCGAATTGGACGGGAAGTATCGGTGGTGGTACGATGGTGGCGTAGATGGTCCGAGGAACATTCCCACACGAGAAGACGTGGAACCCGGAGTCACAGACGGACTGATGAGCGGACCGATCGACGCATAAGAAGAGCGGCGTTGTCAAGCAGAACATCCACTGCGACGCAAATCCGAGCTGCCGTTGCACCTGAGGTGACTGTGCGAACAATCCGCAACCGTCTACTGGATGCAGGACTACGTGCACGTGTTCCTCTGGCATGTGTACTTCTGACTCCATCCCACCGTCAGGAACGGCTGCAGTGGTGTCGCCAACGTCTGCACTGGAGAACGCAATGGCGATCTGTCGTATTCAGCGATGAAAGCAGATTCTGCTTGGGAGCCTGCGATAGCCGTATGCGTGTTCGCAGACGCACAGCGGAGCGTCTCCACCCTTCTTGCATCCGCCAGCGACACACAGGGCCTACACCTGGTCTGCTGGCGTGGGGAGCGATCAGCTATCACTCCCGTACACAACTAGTGTTTGTACCGGGTACGCTAAACAGCGCCTCCTACATCAACAACATCATTCAGCCCGTTGTTGTGCCATTTGTAAGGTCGGTTCATCGTGGTGCTTTCCAGCAAGATAACGCACGCCCACACACGGCACGTGCAAAGCAACATGCACTTCAGGGTGTGAGACAACTTCCATGGCCTGCACGTTCACCGGATTTGTCCCCCATTGAGCACGTGTGGGATTTTATGTGACAACGAATTATCCGGTCTCCACGGCCAGCCACGATCATCCCCGATTTACGCATCCAGGTTGAGGATGCTTGGAACTCAATACCCCAAACTTACATCCAACATCTGTACGACAGACTCCATGCCAGAATTGCACAGTGTGACGCAGTTCATGGCGGTTCAACCTCGTACTAACCCTGTTACATGGAAACGTTATTTTTCAGTTTACCAGCAAATACAGCTGTATTTTGCCATAATGTTTTAATCACGTTATCCTCTGTATTCCGTTGTTATGCTGTATAAATTTCGTTGGTATCAGACGTCTCCTTCTTGGTGTTCTTTTTTCACTTTCCGGCAGTGTATTTCAGCCTTGTTATATCTCTTGTACTGTTTCAATATATGCTCCGGACTTTTAGCCTTAGTTTCATGATGTATGTTTTTCCGCATGCTTTGTATATGTTCCTAATGTGTGCTCATGACTTGTTCTGTGTATATTCCTTGTTTTTCCTCTGTTCACTTTCCTATGTACTGTTAACAAGTTCGTTGCTGTCTTTGTAGCCTGTTGTTAGCATGTTCATATTAACTTTATAAATATTGCGTGGTTGAGTTGCTAAGTCTTGTGTGGTTGAAGATGATAGTAATTAACACGTAATAACCAAATGATAATAATTGTATGCAAATAATTCTTGCGAACCGTAAATATGTCTAAGAAACTTTTATTGTTCTCTTCATTTAATTTCCTGAAAAGGTTGTCCGTTAGCTGTGCTATGTTTCCTAACTCTCCCGCTTAAAACTCAAATTCCTTTTCTTCTTCTGTCCGGATTCCTTCATCTCACGCGCTGTCGAGAAATCCCCTATCCTGCCGGTCCACCGAAGACCTTCCCATCCTACCCTGGGGCAATTCCGTCGTCCTGCTATGTGCGACTGCTTGCTCTCGGAAGACCAGAGACCACTCTCCTCTCGCCTTTCTCCCTTGTCTCCAAAAATGCCCTTAAGCATATCCTAAAGTTCTCCGTGAGAAACAACCACTCCGCTCTCGGTAAATCTAAAGCCTTGCCATAGGGATGACCTCAGGTTCGATCCCAGGCATGTACGAACGTTCAAACCACTAAATACCTGCCGTGCGTCGGATGGGCACGTTAAGCCGTCGGACCCCGGGTACTAGCTCCCCAGTAATAAATAAGGGCGTCTTCCTCCCCTTTTCCACTTCGCTTCCGTGTCACTTTCATATCGGGCACTCTATCCCAAATCTCCTAGCTTCCTATTTCTAAGGGTTGTTCAAGATCTCGGGTCAGACACTCCCTTCCTAAAATCCTCTACATATGATCTGATCTGATCAAGCCTCAAAGTAAAATGTGAGGGGCTACGGCATTAGTCGGCAGCATTGAAATTGAAATCTGTAAAGCATCAAAAGAGGCGCGACAGAGTTAATCTCCCTTCAACAAACAATGTGCATATTCTAAGCTCAGACACATTGTCGTCTTAGCAAATTAACCGTGCACACGTGTCTAATGGAGAACTGACTCTGAGGAATTTCTCTCCCGCTTTGTGGAAACAAACGAAGGGGAGCACGAGATGGAATAAGAGTTGCGATATTGAGATTTTATATGAAATCCTACAGCCTAGTATAAAATCTCTGTAACAGTGCTTATTATTAGATGTCTATAAAGCGATTTTGAAATCTCTTTACGAGACTCGAGACAATTAGTTGTTCGGGCATAGGTACGAGATGACACACCCGATCACCGTGATATTTTGCATGCTATTGGGCATGGTCCATGGTCAGGTTTTGACGCCTTCCGATTCCCGAAATTCCGTGCTATTGAGGAATAAGCGTCCAAAAACTAGCATTTTTAGGAGTTTTTCCGAGTTTTAAGAAGGGGTCGTTTGTTACCTATCTCCAAAGGTCTTCAACCGATCGCGGTGACACTTGCCACAGAGGAAGGGAAGGCCATGGTGAGTGAAATGCGGTTGGTATCATGGTGATTGGTCGTGTATAAAAATAATGACTATTAAAAACTGACCAATTTTAATAAAAATTGAAGAAAATCCGGTGTCTAAACGAGACACGGGACAATTAGTTGTTCGGGCATAGCTACGACATGACACATCCGATCACCGTGATTTCTGTCATGCCATTGGGCATCGTCCATGGTTAGGCTTTGACGCCTTCCGATTACCGAAATTCCGTGTCATTGAGGAATTTCAATTAAAATTATTAAAATTGGTCAGTTTTTCAATGGTCATTATTCCTATAGGACAAGACACAATCACCATGATACCAACTCCATGTCACTAATCATCGATTTTTTCAATGATGTTATGAATTCGCTCTCTGCTTGACATATGTAGGGTTGTCGAGAGCAAAATGTAACTAGATGGCCTTTTACTTGAACCCAGGCCCTTAGCCAGACAAGCAAGCTGGGAGGGGCGGCTGATGACTGAGATCGGGCGAAGGATATAAAGTGGTCGGGCAAAAGATATAAAAAAGAACGGGCAATATACTGTTGTATGAGTCGCTAGGACGGGCAAAAAGGAACACAGGTCGGGCTCAGACCGGCCTGGCCTTTCCCTGGCTACAGCCCTACTTGAACCGTTTCAGGAAAGTGTGCTCACTAACATTAATTAAAAAAAATCGTTAGAATTGAAAAACGAAGAAATGGAAAGACTCCGTCTGTTAGCTCAACACTTGCTTAATCTATAATAATAAATGGAATTTTATGTATGTACACTGAAGTGCCAGAAAAACTAGTACAGACGAGCTAATGCAAAATACATATAGCAACGTCACCTATGCGCCTACTCGGTTGCGTCCGCCAGTGCGTATATAAAGCGATAGACATTCTTGCCAGCTGTCAGAGCTGTTTTCGGCATGAGAATGACAAGTAATAACGATTTAAACGATTTTCAACGCGGTGTCATAG
Source organism: Macrothele yani (assembly GCA_039090855.1). Lineage (NCBI taxonomy): Eukaryota > Metazoa > Arthropoda > Arachnida > Araneae > Macrothelidae > Macrothele > Macrothele yani. The sequence continues at coordinate 114,456,835 of CM076999.1, read as the reverse complement.
TTGGCGCTCGTGAGATGGGCCATAGTATTTCGGAGGTAGAAACGAAGTTCGGATTTTCACGGAAGACCATTGCAAGGGTGTACCGTGACTACAAGAATTCCGGCAAAACCTCCAACCCACGATACCAGTGTGGCCGCAAAAAGACATTGGGTGAACGTGACCATCGTCGGCTGTCAAGAATTGTTTCACGCGACACTCTCGCAATTATCATCGGAATTCAATGCTGTAGCCTGAACAAGCATCAACGTCCGGGCTGTGCAACGTACCTGGCACGACATGGGCTTTGGGAGCAAACACCGCTCTGGACACTTGATGACGCCAACACCGCGACTGGGCACTTGATCACGGCAACACCGTCACTGGACACTTGATGACTGGAATCAACTAGCCTATTCTGAGGAGTCGCGTTTCCACCTGTATCGGACAGATGGAAGGATTCGTATGTGGTGCAAACCCCATGAAGCCATGGATCCCGCATGTTAACAGGGAACTGTTCAGGCTGGTGAAGGGTCCGTAATGGTATGGGGAGTATTTAGCTGGACTTCACCGGGACCCTTGGTACGTCTACAAACGTCTGTGACCGGCCAACTCTATGTGCGCATCCTTTCTGACGAGGTACACCCGTTCATGTCCTGCATTCATGCTGATGGGTTGGGCCTGTTCCAACAGGACAATGCACCTCCACACAAGCGTCGGGACGCCACATTATGGTTAGAGGAGCATTCATCTCAGTTTGGGGTGTTGCCATTCCCACCCAAGTCCCCAGATCTGAATGTGATAGAACACAGTAAATAGTAACACTGTACTAGTGGTCCGATTTATTGGCGTAGAAAGTAGACACATTAGCGTTTCCAAGCTTTCGCACATCAACCAGATGGCTTTTTCAAGGAAGTTAGACAGAAACTGCTAACTTCCTTGAAAAAGCCATCAGGCAGTTTCTGTCTAACTTCCTTGAAAAAGCCATCTGGTTGATGTGCGAAAGCTTGGAAACGCTAATGTGTCTACTTTCTACGCCAATAAATCGGACCACTAGTACAGTGTTACTATTTACTACTTAATTGGTGTACTGTTCCTTGTTTTCAGCTTGTGATAGAACACATTTAGGATGCCACGCAACGCGCTATCGAACACAGGAATCCGAGACTTCGGAATACAGCCGAATTGTGGAACGCTATGCAGGAAGTATGGTGTGCATTGCCTACAGCATATTTCCAGAAGCTAGTGGAGTCCATGCCCCGTCGTATTTCTGCAGTCCTGCGCTCCCGTGGGGGACCTACCAAGTATTAGACGGGTGTACCAGTTTTTGCGGCACTTCAGTGTACGTGTGTGTGTCTGTCTTTCGCGATACAAAACGGAAAACATTGCTTCCGATATGAGTGTGTCTTTCCACTTTGTTTACATGCGCGCCTGATCACAACCAACGTGAAGGCGCAAAGAAAAGTAGTTCATGATACATTTTAGGAAAGAGCAATGCCCTCTGTTTGATTTGCTGTTTGATATTTCTTTTTTAAAAGTTTTTGTTGTTTTGGAAGTCATAAATTTTACACGTTCGTTTTTTTTTTTTGGAATTTGTTGTTATAGAGGCCTTAATGAGCTTAGGTTTTGTAATAGCTTCGCTGAAAATTTGCCAACTGCACCGGAGTTATCGTGGACCGCTGGCGGCTTGTCCTAGTGTAAAATTATAACTCAGTTTGCATCTCTCCCTGCTTTCCAGCTTATTTCGAGGATGAAAGATTCATTCAAAACGACCCTTCATGTTCTACCTTCAAGCAAGGATACCTTCCATTATAGGATTCAATTTACTGAAAAAGGACACGAGGTAAGCTGTATTATTTGCTTGTCCCCCCTTTTTTTTGTACAGGGTAAGTCAAAATGATGTTCCCGATTTAAATGATTTAGTATTCATGTTTATAGTAAAGCAGATAACAACTAGTACTGTTGAAAAGCTCATTTCATAAAATTTTGTTCAACTTATAAATATTCAATGTGCGCTTCACTCGTAACACTGAACACATCAAGTCGAAGATGAAGCTCCTGCCAAACTCTTAGTAGCATGTCGGTGCCAATTTTTATGAAGGCTGCTGTGATGCAGGGCTTGAGAGGAAAGGGCCAGTCCTTAGCGATTCAATCGTGGCATTGTCACGATTGAAGCGCTAAGGACTAATCGTGGTTAGCGCTTCAATTGCCAGGACAGCTGTTTGCCATTGCATTCGAGCCGTTTCTGCGTGTGGTGCATCGTGCGTTCCTTGCCGTACTTCCACCTCTGACCGCAAGCACAAGGCATTTCCGAATCACTTATTCGGCGTATGCAGACGATGCCACGTTCTGTATATACGTGACGATGTTCAGTTTGACATTTATAACAAAGTAAATTCCTCCGTCATTTTGGTCCACGCCGGGGATCGAACCCGCTTTCTCTTATTCCGGAACAAGTCACTCTACCAACTGAGCTACGCAGACGTTTGTTCTCGCTGCTATCTGTCTTTATGTCGTGTGCGTCCTGCGATGCAGGCACGTCACACATCCTTTCCGAATGTTGCCAGCTCTACTCGTCTTCCTTCTGCGCCAGCCTAGACACCACTAAGAGCACAGGTCACTGGTGTGGTGCGTGGACAAACCGGTCTGACACTTCATGGGGTGCATCCTGGGATTCTACTACACAGAAGTTCTTGGGTGTACATCTTGGTGTCCCCTTGGCAGCCAGGAATGCCACCTGGAATTCTCTTCGACCTATTCTGACTCGCACATCCACCTTCTGGAGAAATTCACAATTCTGTTCATCTTATGTTACTCGAGCAAGGATTGCTCGCACATATCTACTTTCGAAATGCATCTAAATCTGGTCAGTTCTCAAGTTCTCTCTCTACTACCTCAATGAGATCCCCCGGATTGTGTCGAAAGTCATTTGGACACATCATCACTGGGTTCAAGTTTCAAAGCTTTGTCGCCCAATTTCTACTGGAGGGATCTCGCTCATCGATGCTGTCCTGTACTACAGAGCTCACCGAGTAGTGTCTCTCCTCCGTATTTTCATCGCTCCGTCAAATCCAATTACTCTCCCCATGGATGTCATGGTTTCTCGTCGCAATCTAAGATTCACCTTTCTCACTCTCGTGATGATGGATCACTTTTCTCTTCTTCGCTCTCGTCTTTCTCCCATTTTTGCTGAAGCACTATCTTTTCTCCACACTCTGCCTCTTATCCGTGTTCCCCCCTCATCTATTGTCGAACTCTTAGCCCAACCGCTTTTCTATTGTTCTGTTATCCACCCTCCTAACACCCCGCTCTTCACCGAACTTTCATGGCTTCCTGCGGGAGTCGTGACTGTTCGGGACCTGCTCACCCCTGATCTCCTGTGGAAACCTTTCTTTGAACTTTTTCCTTTGCTTCCTAACACACCTGCTTCTCTTTCACTCCATTCGAACATCCGTTTCGCTGTTATAACACTATATCCTGACCTTGCTTCTCCCACCGGTCTGTCTTTCGTTTCTTCCGCCTACCTGCCCCTTCCCTTCTTTCTCACTTTTCCGGGCTATACTCTCCCACTTTCCTGTTTCTCTGTCTCTTCTCTCTATCGCTTTCTCCGTGTTCCATCATCATTAGTGCCACTACCGATACCAGATATCCCATCAGCAGCTTTACCGTGCGTCTGGTCGACAGTGTCTTCCTCGCTGTCCACACCGATGGAGCGGAATATCCATTGGTTGTTTTTACGTCGTCGCCTGCCGGTGCCTGTTATCCTGTATCGAATGTCACTCGCCACTTCTCCCACCTGTTGTTTTTGCTTCATGCCTGCAGATGTTCCTCGTGTATATCTTTACTGCCCGGTGGTGCTTCCGCTTCTTCATCTTGCTTTGACTGTGGTGCGACGTTTGTGTGTCCTCAACCTACCGTTTGGAGCGTACAGCACCTTGTACAGCTCTTTTCGGCCACCTACTCTATTACCAGCAACCAGCGCCTATGTATTCATCTTTGCACACTATCAACAGCTCCGATCCGCTCCAGTGACACCAACCCTATTCCAGGCGGAGGATGTTATGTGTCGTGTATTTTGCAACAAACTTTTGTCTCGTTTGCCCTCGCATATGCGTCCGCCTCCGCTGATAATCAGCTACGCCGTTTCCTCCGAGTTTGGTCACCACATCAATTTTGGCTTACCAATTCGTCAACTGATCTACAACTTCTTCTTTGAGATTTGAAGTCTACCTACGCCGCCCCGGTGGCGCAGTGGTCTAATGCGTTGGCCTCTGATCATTCGCCCGTAAGGGGTCCGGGTTCGAATCCCGGTCAGGCATGGATGTTGCGTTTGTCTTACGGCACTGGCTCTCTCCGTTCCCTGGAACCAGTGACCCTAAATTAGGGACGGGCGACTGCTTATAGCCCATTGAGTTGCTCACGGTGGTCGTTAAACCCCCAATCAAAAAAAAAGAAGTCTACCTACACTGCACTTCTGATTAACAATTTTCTAGCTGTCTGCACCCTTACTGGATAGACCCTTGTCTGTTACTGGGTTTCCACTTGTCGTATTGTTTTTGTTGTAGAGCCGTGCGTTGCTCTACTCACCTGTTATATGATGCATTTGTACATTCGTTTGTGATTTTGTGACTCCATTTGTGTACATATGTTGTACATACTTATTCTTTATTTATTTTTACATCCTTTGCACTTATTATCCCCATATCTACAGAATCTGTTGTTATACTAGTTCTATTTGTTTGCACCGTGTATTGTCTTTATACTTGTTGGAAATTTTTCTCATCGACTCTTATGCATTTGTGTCATTCCATGTCAAAAGTACTGGCAACTATATTTTTCGTAACCTTCTGTTCTTCAGTTTCACACCTTTGCATCTATATTTTGTACATAGCTTGCTTTAGTTTGCACATTTTGCATTCTATTTGTATTCTTGTTTGCTGCCATATTCGTCCATCTCAGTCTATTTGCACATAGCGATGTCTCCTTCACGTATTACTGTTGGTACCTTATCTGTATTAATTGCACGTTTGTAATGCTGTCTGTGACACCAGCTAAAAGGTAGATACCTTGTACCCTACTTGCGATTGTCATCAGCTTATCCTTCATGCACCTTTTTGTGTTAATGCTTATTCTGTCATGCACATGTTGTACATATTTTAATATTTCCTGATCCTCAGTACCGCCGCCCCGGTGGCGCAGTGGTCTAAGGCGCTGGCCTCTGATCATTCGTCCGTAAGGGGTCCGGGTTCGAATCCCGGTCAGGCATGGATGTTGTGTTTGTCTTACGGCACTGGCTCTCTCTCTTCCCTGGAACCAGTGATCCTAAATTAGGGACGGGCGACTGCTTATAGCCCATTGAGTTGCTCACGGTGGTCGTTAAACCTCCAACCAAAAAAAAAAAAAAAAAACCTCAGTACCAGTTGTACAATACCGCTCGCTGTTTTGCACTCTTATTTGAACGCTCTATGTTCCTGCCATACTTTTGTCGCTGTAGCTTTGTGCTACTGGACGCACATATGCTCTTCACTGTATTTACTCCATATTGTGTTTTACTGCACCCTGTTTGCAGTACTTACTGTTGAATTCACCTACGTTTGTAATCTACCTCCTATGCTGATTTTATTCTCATTGCATACACTGAAGAGCAATTGAATTAGAGACAGCTGCCGTTACGCAAATGTGGCGCTGTGGGCGGCCCTGTAAACGGAAACGCCATGACGTATGCAGCGGTCCGACAATATAAGGAGTGATGCGACGGGAATCAGTAAGAGTCGGACGCATTATGGGTAAGACGAAGGATCTAAGCGCATTTGATCGTGGGAAAATTCTCGGGGCCCGAAGAATGGGTCATTCCATCTCGGAAGTCGTGCAGGCATTGAGATTTTCACGAGCCACTGTGTCACGGGTGCACCGCGAGTACGTCGAATCCGGTAAAACCATCCCTGCAAGGGTCAACTGCCGTGGACAACAGCGTGTGGATGAGCGGGGTCATCGTCGGCTAGCTCGCATTGTAACAGCGGATAGACGGGCCACAGTGCAAGAAATCTCTCGGCAATTTAACGCTGGTGCACAAAAACGTGTAAGCAGCCACACCATCCAGAACCATCTCCTCGCTATGGGGTACAGAAGCCATCGTCCCACGAGGGAACCGCTGCTGACCGCACATCACAGGGTGCAAATATTAACATGGGCGCGGGAACATTGCCACTAGACCCTAGACATGTGGAAAAATGTTGCCTGGACTGATGAGTCGAGATTCACGTAGGTACATGCGATAGCAGGATACGAGTATGGCGCAAACCACAGGAAGCGATGGATCCTTCTTGCCAGCAGGGTACTCTTCAAGCTGGTTGGGCTAGCATTCTCGTCTTTAGACTGTTTACGTGGACTGAAATGGAACCCCTGTTACGTGTGACATCGTCTCTCACAGGTCAACGTTACCAGGATATCCTGGACGACCATTTGCTCCCGTTTGTGCGTCTTCAACATCCGACTGGGGAACTCGTCCTGCAACAAGACAATGCAGCTCCCGAATTGTATCTGAATGGCTGGATGAACACTCCACCGACGTGACCTCGCTTTCTTGGCCAGCTAGGTCACCTGACCTCAATCCCATCGAGCACATCTAGGATACCATCGAGAGAGATGTTCGAGGCTCTGACCCCCTCCATCAAATCTTCATGAACTGTGGGAGCTTGTTCAGGGGTCGTGGATCCGTATGGCTTCCCAACGCTTCCGGTGTCTTGTCGAGTCCATGTCGAGACGAATCGCCGCCGTCATCAGGCCGAAAGGTGGTGCTACACGTTACTAGACAGGTATCTCGAATTCAATTGCTCTTCAGTGTATATCACATTACTGTTTGTACATATGACATCAATTATGCTTCCTTTTGGCACTGTAAATACAGGCCTCCTGTAACCTTTTTCGTTGAATCCTCAATAAAAAACTTGAAAGCTTCACCCCCTGAGACACGCAGCCAAGCTTGATGACGTAGCTGCGCTGGCCCTTCGGAAGCCAAGAGCCACGGGAAGCTGTGCTCTACAGGAGCACCATAGGAAAGGCTCTAAAGGAGCTCCATAGGAAAGGCTCTAAAGGAGCACCATAGGAAAGGCTCTAAAGGAGCACCATAGGAAAGGCTCTACAGGAGCACCATAGGAAAGGCTCTAAAGGAGCTCCATAGAAAAGGCTCTAAAGGAGCACCATAGGAAAGGCTCTAAAGGAGCTCCATAGGAAAGGCTCTAAAGGAGCTCCATAGGAAAGGCTCTAAAGGAGCACCATAGGAAAGGCACTTTCACTCAATGTTATTACCCTATTTAACACATTACAGTGTGTCATCTATTGCAATGCGCACTCAAATATTAGAAATTCTCTTTTTCGAAAACAAAAGTTAAGGATTTTGGGTCCTAAAGTCAGAAAACGTTGATGTAATACTATAAATGCGAAAATTTTAAATTAACAATTTCTGTCGTGAATGCTTTTTCTTTAAAAAGTATTTTGCTTACTATAATAACTATATTTTTCTGATGTCCAAAACTCAGTGTATCTCCGCTCCCCCCTTTTTTTTTTTTTTTTTTTTTTTTTTTTGTTTAGTAATTCCCTAGAAAAGTTTAGTGGGTTTAAATATAAAACCTTTTTCTCTCTGTCACAAACATTAGTTGTTTAAACTTTTTAGTTGTTTAAACTTTTTAAGAGGCCGCCCCGGTGGCGCTGTGGTCTCTGATCATTCGTCCGAAGGGGTCTGGGTTCGAATCCCGGTGAGGCATGGGTGTTGTGTTTGTCTTACGGCACTGGCTCTCTCCCTTCCCTGGGACCAGTGACCCTAAATTAGGGACGGGCGACTGCTTATAGCCCATTGAGTTGCTCACGGTGGTCGTTAAACCTCCAATCAAAAAAAAAACTTTTAAGACACTGGAGGGAGTTACTGACTTCTTCAAACTCCGCAAAAGTAGTTCAAACACTCGTTTAAAATTATTTACTTACATTTTGCATCCATCATGATTTCTGAAAGTCACTGCGTTTAAAAAGTGGTGAACAAAATTTACTTCATGAAATGAAAGTATGTTCCTTACTACACAAACTGGAAAATGTTTTTTTCATTGTACAAAATGTAAAACTGTTTTCTTCATTGCCCAAATGAAAAAAAAAAAAAAGAACTTATGTTTTTCCTCACTGCGTTTGAATCAATCCAATTTTTTCTTCATTTTCTGCAGAGCTTTACTGCGCCGCACTAAATAGCGAATTTCTGTTCAGAAAACAAATTCGAAAAAATGTTCGTATTTTGCAAAACCGACAAATAGCATCTTTGTTCAAAGATAGAAAACGTTTTTCTAGATCATTTATGAGTTCCCTAATAACACCTTTCCCTTTTTCAGCAAGTCTTTTGTAAAAAAGACTTGCTTCAAATTTTGATACAGCTTATGTTACCGGTTTGTCCGTCCGTCCGTCTGTATCCACGATATCTCTGCAACTATTAGTCCGAAGCTTGAAATATGCGAAATTTGGAAGCTTGAAATATGCGAATAATGATCCTTCATTTGGGTTTTTTTTTACGATGTGCAATTTTGCCGCTAGAGGGCGTAAACGCAGATGATGTCGAATTCAAAAATACGTTTTATTCCACATATTTGCTTCTAAACATCCGATTGAATTTTTTTTTTATCTTTCGATTCCATTTATGTCGAAGAGTATTTTAGATATAGTTACTTTTTTCGAATTACGCATAGATTTTCCGCTAGGGGGCGTAAAAGTAAATTAGATTTTTCCCGATAATTCTTTTAAAACTCTGATTTGAGAATTTTTTTCTTTCTGCGGATACACCTCCTGATGGAAACTCATTTGCTTATAATTTCAAATTTTTGGTAAAGAATACTTTGGTCACCAGGGGGCGCAAGTGTTAATTTTTGCTTCTGATGTACTTGCCATAAAATCTGAGGTTCTAAAATATCTATTGAAAAAATTATTTCGTGGAATGATACCACTAACATCTCCATAAACCTTTTCAGAATATTTTCTTCTTAAAATATTCCACAGTTTCTCCGCCAGGGAGCGTAGATGTATATCTTATTTTCGTCAATATCTCTACTTCTAGGAGTCAGATTTGAAAAAATTCTTCTTTGTTGGATACTGTTTTCAGGGTGTCATATTTTTCATAAAATTTCAAAATTTTCAAGCAATTCATAGACTTTTCGCTAGAGGGCATAGAGGTAAATTGCGTTTCCCCCTATATCTCTGCTTCTAAATCTCCGATTTGAAAAATTCTTTCTGCACCGGACCACCCTGGGGCGTAATTCTTAATTTCTGCTTTTGGTGTATTGGCAGCAAAATATGAGCTTCTAAATTCTGGATTGAAGAAAACGTCGTTTGTGGACCGATACTACTGAGGTCGACAAACCTTTTAGAAACATTTTCTTCTTAAAATAATGCATGGTTTCTACGATAGCAGATCTCCGCCGAAGTTTTGTTCAGTTGCAATTTCTAAACGCTGAACAACAACTCTCTTAATGTTTTGGGGTAGGGTTATTTTCGCCAACACAGCGTTATCTTACTAGCGTCTTCAATTATTTACACCACCCCCTGATGAAATTCGTGGTGCATTACCGAATTAAAGTAAAGGTACAACATTTTTAATCACTTGTATGTGCAGATTTCTTGGAATTTGCATTTGTGAGCATAAGAAATTTTTTATACTCCATTTAAAATTTCCACATGTATTAATGTATGTATATAAATAAGAAAATTGTGATTATATGTACATAATGAGTCAACAATTTTCAGTCCCCTAAAAATTTGTAATTGCCCCCTCCGGAAAAAACTTTATGAATGCAACACTCTAAAAAACTTTATGAATGCAACACTGAACATGCATGCATAGGAACTAATGTTACGGCTGTAAAAACCGGCCTCAAGTCCTCTAGAATAGCTGGATATCTCGTTATCCATTTTTTATAAGCTAAGCAAAGTAAATGATAAAAATTTTGAAGACGAAAAGCCGTTTTTTTTTTTGGTGTAATTGTGACAAGGATGGTAAGTTAGATAATATCCGAAAATTTGAAATTTCGTCGTCCTCAAGACACTTATGGGTGGGAGCATGCTAGTGATTTCGCGAGAGTTGTTTCAGTTTTTGTGAAGTGTCAATGAATTAAAATCAGTGATATTATATCTTAAATTCGTGGCTTTGTTGGATTCAAACTGTTTTGATAAATTTTGTAAAAGCTTCCCTGAACATCTACTGTCAGAACTCTATGCTTCAAATTTTGATACAGCTTGATTAAAAAATGAACTGAAAGTGTTTTATTCACTTGATGAATACAAAAAGAAATCAGTTAGAGACATTAAGTGTTACATAAAGTTGAATAAATTGGACATAGTGTTTAGTGAGGTGTAAAAAATGACTTAATATTAAGCTTTCCATCAACAACTGCAACAGTCGAAAGAAGTTTTTCTGCATTAAAAAGAATCAAGATATTTCTTAGAGCCACACAAGGACATGCACATTCGAAAACGTAACTGTTTTTCCAGTAGAGAAAAACATTCTTTTTAAATATGAAGAAGTACTCGGCAGAAGCATTTTATGAAAACGTAACACTCAAGTTCACACAAAAGGAAAGAAGAATGGAGTTCATGTACCAATAAAGTATTCAAAATAAGAATGGAGTTCATGTACAAATAAAGTATTCAAAAGAAGAATGGAGTTCATGTACAAATAAAGTATTCAAAAGAAGAATGGAGTTCATATACAAATAAAGTATTCAAAAGAAGAATGGAGTTCATGTACAAATAAAGTATTCAAAGGAAGAATGGAGTTCATGAACAAAAAAAGTATTCAAAGGAAGAATGGAGTTCATGTACAGATAAAGTATTCAAAAGAAGAATGGAGTTGATGTACAAATAAAGTATTCAAAAGAAAAATGGAGTTGATGTACAAATAAAGTATTCAAAGGAAGAATGGAGTTCATGTGCAGATAAAGTATTCAAAAGAAGAATGGAGTTCATGTACAAATAAGTGTTAAAATCCTAATCCTCATAATCATTTGGTATCATGTTAGCAATGGCGTATACCTGAAATTTGGAAAAAAATTACTTTTATTACTTAAAAATTAAGCTTCTCAATTAAAAAAACAGTGGGGGGGGGTGAGATAGCCCATGTCTCGAACTCCAAGATACGCCAGTGGCTCCTATACGTCTGGCACTCGATCCTGGCCATCCCGAAACGCTAAATCATTCATCAAGTATCACATGCGGGTGATAATGTCATTGTTTAAGCAGTTTATTTTATTCTATGTTTAAATTTTGAAAATTTCTGGAACTGTTTGTATTTCTAATTTAGGGTTTACAGTTAGCTTTGCTTCCCGAAGAAGCCACCCGTAAGCTTGCTTGTACGCTCTAGTTTATACTCTACGCCATTAAAAACGGATTTCAACCATTTACTCTTATTGATTTAAACGTATTCTACCCGATTATAATTCATTCTGACTCTTTTCTGTATTGTTCATGTATTTAGTTTTTGCTGTGTTTATTGTCAGACCTCTTCACCTCTTTATTATTGCCATTTCATTTATTACGTTTTCATTAATCTCTGAATATTGCATTACAGTCAATGTTTTATCTTTTCAGCATGAAGCTCCTTCATACCCTGAATATATACCTCCGCACAAGATCCATGATGCCAAACATATTCTTTGTAATATATTCCATGATAAAACGCTACATCTTGATTTGTCCGAATATCCTCTCGTAAGTATGTTGCAGTTGTAAGACGTTATGTGTAATTCATCCCGACAGGGGTAAAAAATACGCAGTTTGTGAATAAATGTATTGAAAATTGTACTTCAAAAAGTAAGTTACACACTTCAACATATAGAAATTTAGTTAGCATCGTCTGAAGCTAAGAGTAGTGTATTTCAGGCTAGATATACCGGGCTCCCGGACTCACCCCTCCTCTCTTTACGGGCTTAGAGATTGTTTTCGTGACGTCACGCTAAGCGAATGTTGTAGGCAGTGGCTCCCCAGATCATATGCATCTGGTCTACTGTCGTAGACAGAGGCCCCCAGACCATAATACAGCTGATGGACTGTCGTAGGCAGTGGCTCCCCAGACCATAATGCAGATGATCGACTGTCGTAGGTAGTGGCTTCCTAGACCATAATGCAGCTGATCGCCTGTCGTAGGTAGTGGCTCGCCAGACCATAATGCAGCTGATCGACTGTCGTAGGCAGTGGCTCCCCAGACCATAATACAGCTGATCGACTGTCGTAGGCAGTGGCTCGCCAGACCATAATGCAGATGATCGACTGTCGTAGGCAGTGGCTCCCCAGACCATAATGCAGATGATCGACTGTCGTAGGCAGTGGCTCCCCAGACCATAATGCAGCTGATCGACTGTCGTAGGCAGTGGCTCCCCAGACCATAATGCAGATGATCGACTGTCGTAGGCAGTGGCTCCCCAGACCAAAATGCAGATGATCGACTGTCGTAGGCAGTGGCTCACCAGACCATAATGCAGCTGATACACTGTCGTAGGCAGTGGCCCATCAGACCATAATGCAGCTGATCGACTGTCGTAGGCAGTATCTCCCCAGACCATAATGCAGCTGATCGACTGTCGTAGGTAGTGGCTCGCCAGACCATAATGCAGCTGATCGACTGTCGTAGGCAGTGGCTCACCAGACCATAATGCAGCTGATAGACTGTCGTAGGCAGTGGCCCATCAGACCATAATGCAGCTGATCGACTGTCGTAGGCAGTGGCTCCCCAGACCATAATGCAGCTGATCAACTGTCGTAGGTAGTGGCTCGCCAGACCATAATGCAGCTGATCGACTGTCGCAGGCAGTGGCTCCCCAGACCATAATGCAGCTGATCGACTGTCGTAGGCAGTGGCTCCCCAGACCATAATGCAGCTGATCGACTGTCGTAGGCAGTGGCTCCCCAGACCATAATGCAGCTGATCGACTGTCGTAGGTAGTGGCTTCCCAGACCATAATGCAGCTGATCGCCTGTCGTAGGTAGTGGCTCGCCAGACCATAATGCAGCTGATCGACTGTCGTAGGCAGTGGCTCCCCAGACCATAATGCAGCTGATCGACTGTCGTAGGCAGTGGCTCCCCAGACCATAATGCAGCTGATCGACTGTCGTAGGCAGTGGCTCCCCAGACCATAATGCAGATGATCGACTGTCGTAGGCAGTGGCTCACCAGACCATAATGCAGCTGATCGACTGTCGTAGGCAGTGGCTCGCCAGACCATAATGCAGCTGATCGACTGTCGTAGGCAGTGGCTCCCCAGACCATAATGCAGCTGATCGACTGTCGTAGGCAGTGGCTCCCCAGACCATAATGCATATGATCGACTGTCGTAGGTAGTGGCTCCCCAGACCATAATGCAGCTGATCGACTGTCGTAGGCAGTGGCCCATCAGACCATAATGCAGCTGATCGACTATCGTAGGTAGTGGCTCCCCAGACCATAATGCAGCGGATCGACTGTCGTAGGCAGTGGCTCACCAGACCATAATGCAGCTGATCGACTGTCGTAGGCAGTGGCCCACCAGACCCTAATGCAACTGATAGAATGTCGTAGGCAGTGGCTCCCCAGACCCTAATGCAGATGATCGACTGTCGTAGGCAGTGGCTCCCCAGACCATAATGCAGCTGATCGACTGTCGTAGGCAGTGGCTTCCCAGACCATAATGCCTGCAGTGGGGGTGGTATGGCACTCGATAGCGAGTTTGGGATTGTGCCGTTGACCCGGGGACCTCCACACCCGGACACGATGATAATTTGTCCCCAAAACGAAGCGGCACTCATCGCTAAACACCACACATCGCCAATCTGTGGCGTTCCACGTCGCTCTGTCTTGGCATCACGGCACACGGAGCCGGCGATGTTCCGGTGTAAATAGCAGCACACGTAAGGGGCACTGGGATGGCAGATTCGCTTCCGCGAGGCGTCGGGAAATGTTTCGTGGGCACACAGGAGCTGCTACATCTGCGTGTATAGTGAATTGAGTCTCAACTGAATCCTTTCGTGCCTGGCGCATGCTCCGTCGATTCTCTCTGGGAGTGGCCCCGTGGTCCGTCCGGAGCCGCTCCGCCGTGTGGCAGTGCCGTCACGTGTCCACTGCTCCCAACACAGTTGGACGGTATGGTCAGAATGACCCACGTGGCAGGCTATACGGCCCGCTGATCACTCTGCGGTTTTCAGCCCGATGATCAAGACTCTCAAAGTTCGTAAGTTGCGTAAACCGAAGTCTCTGGCGTCTACCCGGCATCCTTGTCACTCTGTACTCTTGCTTGTTTCAGCCGGTGCTTTTCGCTTTCATGGGGCGTCAACTACACGCCGATTTATATGACTGCCGGTTTGTGCTTACAGCGTCACCACAGGGTGTGCTGTAAGCGAGTGTGCTGGATCATTTGCACACCAGCACACATTCTAGCTACATTCAATGTTAGGTGGCTGCAGCATGTTTTCTTCTAGGTGCGCAAATTTGATTGTCCGTGAGTGTATTATTAACTACTGTTCGGAATTCTGTAATTGTACATTATCAAAAATTCTTACTACTTTAGATTCACTTTTGCACTGTTGCGAATAAAGTCACATATGCACATTCTGAACGCTCGTAAAGACTGGAATTTACGTTTTTATTTGATCCACATTGTAACGTATCTTAAAAAGAAATTCATATTAAAGTGCAAACGTTTTCACGGGTCTTAGTGTTATACACTGCCGGACAATTGCTAAGGACAGATGACAATAGCAACGATAGCAACCAGAAAATGGAAGGCAGGAAAATGTGGAAATTAGCATTAGTGCCAGATACAGTAAGACGTGTTGTGCGTATGCAAATTTTGGATTGCCGAACTTGTTCGTGACGTCATAGCGCTGATCAGAGATATAAAGGATTTGACGCGTATTGGCCGTTGTTGTTCAAACGCAAAGTTGAAAGGGAAAGAATCAATTGACGAACTTGCAATTTTCAGTATGTCTTCCCGACATCACCTAGATGATTTTACGCGTGGCCGTATTATTGGCAAGATTGAAGAAGGGCGAAAAATAACAGATGTTGCCAGGGAGTTCGACGTCAACCACAGTGTTGTTTCAAGGCTTTGGAAATCATTTCAAACAAATGGAGAGTGTAGCAAGCGTCACGGGGAGGTCGAGTTCGCAGTACGATACCTGCAGAAGATCGGTACATAGTGCTATCAACAAAAAAGACACCGGCGCAGCACAGCTAGTGAGGTAGCAAATTAGTTCATGGCTGCTACTGGCAAGCGGATCTCCCGAAAAACTGTCGCCAGACGTTTGCATGAAGGAAGACTATACGCCCTCCGTCCTGTTGTGCGCATCCCATTGTCCAGACGTCACCGTACCGCCCGTTTGCAATGGTGCCATCAACATCGCAATTGGACTGATAACGACTGGTCTGCTGTCTTCTTCTCAGATGAGAGTAGATACAGTATATCGTCTGATTGTCGACGACAACTGATCTGGCGTGATAGTGGTACGGCATATTGTCCAGCAAACATACAGAAAAGGGACCTATATCCGACATGTAGTGTCATTATATAGGTTGGCATCATGATCAATGGCCGTACGTCCCTCTATGTGCTTCCAACTGGGACTATGACTGGCCAACGATACATTAATGATGTTCTGCTACCTCATGTTCGCATGTTCCGTGGTGCTGTCGGTGATAGATTCATTTTCATGGACGACAACGCAACATGTCATCGAACAGTCGCTGTCCAGGAGTGTCTTGAGAGCGAGGATATTCAACGCTTCGTATGGCCAGCACGTTCTCCAGATCTGAATCCCATTGAAAATGTGTGGGATGCTTTGGGGAGGAGTCTTGCTGGTCGCCAATGCCCTCTCCAATAAACAAGGACACCCTCATCCGTGCACTGACAGAGGAATGGGATAAATTACCCCAACAGCTGCTTGATAATGTTGTGCAAAGCATTACACGACGTGTGGAATCTTGCATCGCCCTCCATGGTGGCCATATCCCGTATTGACATCTTACGCCGGAACGCCTGCGGACGGTAATTGCATTTTTTTCACGTTTACGTATTCTGCACAAAATGGCCTGTTTGTTCCTTGAACACGTTCCAAAGCTTTCTGGATTTCAGAGCACAATAAATTGTCTTTCTTGTAACTTCCTGGCATTCTGACATTATTTTATTTCACTTGGCATCCAACCACACTTACTTTTTTATGCGCTATATAGCCGTTTATGATCCGTCCTTAGCAATTGTCCAGCAGTGTAGTAACGCTGATATTAGCGATAGTTGAGCACTTTTGCTGTCCAGTTATCTAAAACTTTTCGTTGTCTAAAGATTTCGGTATCTACTTGGTCCTTTCGCTTTTTCAAGAAGCGTATCCTGAAGTATATGGTTTAGTTGCAGGTGGTGCCGGCATCAGTGTGCTGCATTACGTTGGATAGCTACGTTCCTGTACACAAGGAGGAGGGTAGAGAAGCTATATGCAGACGTTTAAATGTACGACCAGCAAATCAAGATGGAGAAGTTGTAAGTAATTTAAAAATATATATTTTTTTCTTATTTGTTCAGACGTGTTGTAAATTAAAATGATGTTCCCGATTTCAATGCCTTACCACACCACCTGTAATGACTATTTTTAGTTGCGAGATGTATACTTTAGAAGGTAATCTCTCCAAGTTCCAGTGCCCCCTACCAGTTCCGCGGGTGGTTGATAGATGGCGCGATAAGTTCGGCAGAATAAATAAGTCGTTCAATGGCGGCACTCGGACAACACAAGTCGATTTTCATAGAAACAAGTCAGTTGTGACTGTTCAACTTCATTTTTGGACAAAATTTTGGGTAGAGCCACCCAGTGATGAGTCAATTCGTAATTCGTATTCACCATTTAAGACACGAGCTGCATTTGCAAGGGAAAACCGACTGGATGTCTGCCGATAGGAAACGACGTATATTCGGGTAAGTTACGTAAGGAACCCCTCAGAAATCCCTTTATCGAGCAGGTCGAGAACTTCGAAAACTGTATGGCGAGTTCAGAGGAAACGTTTGCACGTGTATCGCCTGCACTTGATTCAAAAGAGGAAGAGGGACGACAGCCACCTGCGAGCGTCTTTCTGTGAAAGATTTCTCACTCTAATGGAGGATGACGGTTTTTCTGAAAACTTAGTTTCTAGTGACGAGGCAACATTCCACATTTCAGGAAAGGTGAACACACATAACGTGAGAATTTGGGGCATTGAAAGTCCCCATGCAATCTTGCAGCACGAGCGCGCTTCTCCAAAAGTCAATGTCATCTGTGCAATTACTCATCGAAAGGTGTATGGGCCCTTCCTTGTTGAAGCCACTGTGACAGGAATTACCTATCTCGACATGCTCGAACAATGTCCTTTCCCACAGCTAGAAGAACACATTGGCGACTTCATTTTTCAACTCGATGGTGCTCCACCGCATTTCCATAACGCTGTTCGGGGCCACCTCAATGACAGGCTGCCAAAATGACGGATTGGCTGTTCAGCTTAGGGAATGAAGAACTGTTGCGTTGTTCACTAAGATCCCCAGATCTCACCCCGTGTGATTTTTTGATGGGATTTCATAAAGGATATCGTGTCTATGTACCACCACTTGCAATGATGCTGGTTGATTTGAAAGCTCGCATCACAGCAGCCATCACAGATGATATGTTGCTGAAAATCTGTGGACACCTGATCAATGTTTTCAGATTTTCATCAACATTATCCACGTTTTTCTTGAAAGAAAAAAAATAAAATAAATCGAGGGGTTAATGGTGATCAGTTCAGGAAAGGGTGACGATTCTTCCCTGGAGTGATTTGTTGTTAAACCTTTCGAAAACTTAGATTTCACCTCCCTTGGGTTCGATCTTTGGATCCAGAGAGAAAGTCAAGAAAAAGTTACAGAAATTCTATTTCTCATCGTTCTTTGTTTTTTTCTCTGCTTAATGTACAAAATGAGTGTTTTTACTTTGTTAAGGGATAGGGGAGTAGCAAAGGGTTACCATCCCTCCGATTCAGTATTTATCATCGCTCTGGGGCTAGCCTAGGAATTTTTGGTTAAGTTCCAAAGTTAAGCATATAAATTGTGAAATAAGGGTTAGTGATTGCTTTAAAAATTACTCAGCCTAGCAGGAGGGAAATGGCAGTGCACATAAGAAAAAAAAAGGAAGGGATGTAATATTTTGAGTGAAGAGTAGTGTAAATAATTTTTTTTCTTTCTTTTACCTTTGTTGTGTGAACAAAAATGTAGCATTTATATGACTCAGTATCACAGTTTAATGTCGCACCATGCCAAAGATAAGGTATTATAATAATAATGTTTCACTTAATGTGTTGGCGCCAAGTAGATTTACTATGGAAGCGAGAGAATAAACCTGGAGTATGCTCATTAAAAATAATTTATGAGAAAAAAAAAACGGAATTGTATTTCTTGCTTTGTTCAGTGTATGATATAACGTGTTAAAACATTTTGTAAGCCAGCTACAGTTTCCCTCCCTTAACAGATAGCGGTCAATGATCTTAGTTTCCCAAAAAAGGGCTGGAAGGCGGTAAATTCTTTCAATCCCTTTCAGAGGTTTTCTTTCCTCGAAAAAGACCACCAGGACTAACCAACATTCTTTTTCTCCCGAGGTCTGGCAAATCTCCCCAGCTGAAGGGTTTTGGCTGGAAGCAGCCAATGGGATTGCTGGCGTCCTTCTCCGCCGTTCCGATTGGTCGTTTTGACCCTCCAAAGTGAAAGAGGTTTCTGAGCGTCCATTTTGATTTTGGAGAGGCTCGCTCTCTGAAAAATTGACTACTAGAAGAAGGGAACAAAAAAAAAGTTGCTGGCAGTTGAGAAAGAAAGAATGAGGCAGATTGCCTTCGAAAAGCCGAGAGTGAGGTTAGGTGGCTACCCGCCTCACGGAAAGCTCCAATTTTCAACATAGGCTACCGACTTGAACCTGAAGCCCACATAGAAAAAACCCACTCATTATGATGCCTCTCCGAGAACAACAGCGATAAGTCCGGTTTTTGAAAACAGCTATCCCTAGCTGTGAGGAGAGCCCTGGGCGACTAGAAGCAGCCGACCCACCTATATGGCAGAGATGCAAAATGAATGGAGACCAGGTTATCCACTTCACTACGAGGAGTAATCTATAAGCCTCATAACAGTCTTCCCCTTTTTACCCTGCGGCATCAGAAAGAAAGAAAAACAAAAATGGAGGAGTGAGAAGTGATTGTCGACAACCCAAGATACTTACAGGTACAATTCCGAGAATTCTGAAGATTTTGAAATGAGCCACTTCAACTACGCTCTTCGAGTGGAATCAGTTTGAAGGACCCCCCCCCAAATCAGTCCATACAGGCCTGCCGAAAATGTTCTTACCAAGAGGAGTCCAGTAATTCAACTACGCGCGGTGAACGGAAGAGCCGGACAGTAAAAAACAGGTGAAAATAGTGAACCCCACCAACAAAGATCCTCGGGCTTAATTATGTAAGCTGTCTCTTATTAGATTTTTTTTTACCCTCATAATATGGTTAAAAGTTTTTTTTTTGGATAAGGGAGTATAAATTTGCTGAAAAATTTAAGAGCGAGGCACTATTGAAGGGGGGAGGCTGTAGCTGACCGTAAGAGTCTAACATTTAACTAGTGTTATAGTTTAATGAATAAAAAAAATCTTTAGATAAGAAACTAAAATATAATTAAAATCACTCATGATGTTTTGTAATGGCCTCAAAAATCCTGAAAATGGGAGAGGCATGTGAAACCAAGTCTAGAAAAACAGGCTAAAATGCATCAGCAGGAATTGCTATGACATAAGAAAAAGGTTGTGATCTCAAAACACTATCAGTACAATTTTGTTCTTCTATTATTATTTTTTTGATACCATATTGTTATTGTTTAAAAAAAATAAATATAGGCATTAGCATTTCAAAAACCTAATTTTGGTACGAACTGGCAATTCAGTTTTCTTAATGTCTCCTAAATTTCTGAGCAATGGCACTCATCACCCAACGCTCTGACGTTGGCTAGGAAGTCCCTTGGGTGTTGCTAAAATAATGTTAATGTCCTAACAATTAATAAAAAATAATAATTACTGTATAATTGTCAATCCTCATGCTTACAAACACGAGTTCCAAAAATACGGCCTCATTGAGTTGACACATATATTACACATGTACCAAAAACACAGTGTTATACACATGTGTAGTTATTCCTCGGGTACAAAAAACAAAATATTTCTTCAGTATTCACAGAAACACTATCACAGGTGAAAACTCAGGTGTGCTATAACAAATATGACATCTCAAAGTTTCTTTTTATAAATTTTATTTTTGGTTGTTTCAAAATGAATCTACCCATCTTCCAAAGTTAAATTTTAGTCTAAATTCAAAAATTTTCTTCAGGTTTACTTTTGGATATCCATTATAATCACCTTACATAACGTGACTGAGATTTCCGCCACAACACAGAAATTAACACCGACATACTACAATGAGTTTGGCATGAACTTTCCCGAAGCAGCAAAGTGGGGATACTAAACCAGAATCTGATGGATGTCATCGACACTCTTTAAGTCTACTAGTTGTTTAGTAGTCGAGAGCAGCAATTCGTTAAGTGGCAATGCCACTTAACGAATATTACGTTATCGACATTTTTGGGTCAAGTAGCAGAGATTCTGTAACAAAGTAAATTTTTCCGTCATTTTTGTCCACGCCGGGGCTCGAACCCATGCCCCCTCATTCCGGAATAAGTCGCTCTACCAACTGAGCTACGCGGACGTTCATTCTGACTGCTATCTGTCTTTATGTCGTGTGCGTCCTGCTGGCAGATACGTCACATCTCCCCCACCCCCTGAAAGAGGGCCGGGGGCATGGCCCACGGGTCAGCCGTGACCATGAATCGTTGCAGGCAGCCATCTGCTGTAGAACGTGCACTTGAGAACTCCCAGTCAATCTGGTGTGTGGAATGCAACATCACACATTTTTATTTTTCGAAGCGCTGGAGAAGGGATTCTCTAATTTTTCCTATCTCGCGGTGTGGAAAGAACATCACACCATGGCGAGATCTTGAACGGCCGGGTCATCCGGGAAGTTCGGGCGCCATTACAAGGAAGTAAATTTCTCCGTCATTTCTATCCGCGCCGGGGCTCGAACCCGGGTCCCCTCATTCCGGAATAAGTCACTCTACCAATTGAGCTACGCGGACGTTCATTCTGACCGCTATCTGCCTTTATGGCGTCTGCGTCCTGTTGGGCAGGCACGTCACAATTCTCAAAGTGGTGATTCCAGATAGAAATCTTTTATTTTTTTTTTTTTTTTATAGGTTGTTTAATGAACGCCGTGAGAAATTTTGTGGACAATAAGCAGTCGCCCATTCTAAAAGAGGGCCATTGGTTCCAGGGTAGAGAGATGGTCAATGCCTTAAGATAAACACATCGTTGTCCCACAGGATTCGAACCCGGACCCATGTCGCCCGAATATAGTCAGACGCGAGCGCTTAGACTTTTGCGCCACCGGAGCTGCCATAAAAATATTATGTCATCTACACTATATTGACAAAACTCACAGGACACCTAGAAGAGAAACACAACATAGCATTTATTGACATGCATTAGTACGGTGTCGGTCCTCCTCTGGCCTTAACGCATGCACTGACCCTTCGAGACATGCTTTCCACAAGGTTTTGGAACACAGCGATAGGTATGCGCTTCCATTCAGTACATAATGCTGCCGCTAACTGATGCTTAGCAGTAGGCCTTGGTTACAATATTTCTTATGCGGCGCTCGAATTCATCCCATAGGTGCTCTATGGGATTAAGATCAGGACTCTGTTCTGGCCAGTCCACACACGATACGGAATTATCGTCAAACCACGCCGTAACAATTTTTGCTTTATGGCTTGGTGCATTGGTATCAACAAGGATCGGTTCCATAGTATTGCCACAGAGTTACTAAGGAATAATTGTCCAGAATATCGAAATAGACGTGCTAGTTAACAGGTTTGTCCACGATAACCAATGAGCCGGGACCATACCACGAAAAACACATCCACACGAGAACACTGCCAGCTCCAAACTTGACCGTAGGAAAAGTGCATTGTGCTAAATAGCGTTCCCCGGACTGCCGCCATACCCACACACGGCCATCAGACTGGTGGATCGTGTATTTGAATACATCAGTCCATAAGACCCGTTTCCATTGATCTACGGTCCACCATAAATTTTCTTTACACCATGCCAAACGACGAGTATCATTCCGAGCTGAGATGAAAGGCTTATGAGCAGCCGCACGACCACGGTAACCTATGGAATGAAGTTCTCTGCGAATGGTACGTGTACATACCGGGGCCCCAGCGTTTTTACCCCCCTGTACACTGAGGTCGTGCGCAGTACTCTGTCGATTAGTTGTAGCGAATCTCCTGAGGCTTCGGCGTCCTCTATCACTAATTTTCTTTAGTCTGCCGGTACGTTTTGCTTCTTCAGGCACGCCATGTGTCAGTGCATCCAGAGCAGTTGACTTGGTTATGTTTAAACGCCTCTCGGTTTCTCTTATGGACAACCCACTAATATAACACACAACAATCTTTCCTTATTGAAAATCGGCTCTCTCCCGCCGCGACATTTTCACCCAACCTCACAGTGCGATATGATCGCGATCAGCTGCAGGCTTGTTTTTATACCGTTTGCAGCTCTACCGCGCATATTAGCAACGCAGCGTATCCGTTCATTTGCTTTTGAATATGTGCCCGGTGACTTTTGTGAATATAGTGTATATATATATACAGGGTGTGTTCCAAATTCGTGCGGAAAACAAAGAGGGGCCTTTTCACGACACACTGAGCCTTTTCTTGTGTAGGAGCCATGTCTTCAGAATCTGCACCAACAGCGCTCCAAGTGGCGGACTTGGGTACTAAATCTCACAGCCAGCAAAACTTTCAGACTGCACCAACTCACCTGCGAAAGAAAATCGAAATCAGTGAAATTAGTGGAAAGTTATACCATTCCGAAATCAGGGTAATCATTTTGGAACACACTGTATTTTCAGAAGTATACCAACACTCGTGCACCATTGCTTGGTGTACACTGGTAAACAAGAATCAGACAGATAGTGTGGAAGAAATATTCATCACATACCACGTGGAAATTCATCTGAATTATTAACACAGCAATCAGGCAGCTCCGAATTGCGTGTATTTTACTATTTCTCACGTAATACAGTCACGTTAGAAAACTTGAAAATTGCATCGCCTTGGAACGGGAATCGACAATCATAACACCGGCATTCGATTCCAGGACGATGCAAATTTCAAGTTTTCTGACGTAACTATATTGCGTGAGAAACAGTAGTAGTAGAAAAGGACGGATCCGAGCTTAAACCGCAGCCCATAGACTTAACATTAGGCTGCGGCCGGGCGGACGCAGCCAGCCGCAACCAGCCGCAGCCGGGTGGATGGAGGGGGCGTGGTCAGTAGCAGCCTCCAATTCCCCGCTGCAATTTTTCCCCTCCGACCGAAGGGTGTGCTTATCTCCGAAGATAGTAGTATTTATTGGACTTTGTCGAATTTTTGGAAATCAATGAAGGTTTATTCCTTTTTTTTTTTTAATTTAATGAAGGTTGTTTCTTTATTTTTTCCTGTCTCTCGACCCACCTCCTTAGGTTATTGTTATATAAAACGTTTTTTTCCTCGTAATTTGTTGATGTATTTTTTTTTAATTAATTTTCATGAATTCCTCATGTGTCTTTCCTAATGAAAATTATGTGGGGTAAGTATTAATTATTCATTTCTCTTTTTTTTCTCGAATAATACGGTCATGTCCTCATCTCAAGAAATGTTATTATGATATCTTATTTTTGCTCATAAATGTTTGATTTTGAGGGATGGCAACGCCCGAGTGGGAAAGGAGTTGGATATAGGGGGATGGCAACTCGATGTGTTGCCCCTAGCGGTGCTTCTTGGAACTTTCGATTGATCTTTGATTTTGAGGGATGGCAACGCCTGAGTGGGAAAGGGGTTGGATATAGGGGGATGGCAACTCGATGTGTTGCCCCCTAGTGGTGCTTCTTGGAACTTTCGATTGATCTTTGATTTTGAGGGATGGCAACGCCCGAGTGGGAAAGGGGTTGGATATAGGGGGATGTCAACTCGATGTACTACCCCTAGCGATGCTTCTTGGAACTTTCGATGGATCTTTGATTTTGGGGGATGGCAACGACCGAGTGGGGAAAGGGCACTGCGTAGGTGTTAGATATGATGATGCTTCTTGGAACTTTATTATTTCGATGGATCTTTGATTTTGATGGATGGCAACGACTGAGTGGGGTCCGTTGGGAATTTTTGCATTTATTCCTGTGGTTTGCAAGCAAGATTCCCCCCCCCTCTTCAATACTATTTTTCCCCCGGAGGAAATTTTTACGTAACGATGCTGGGGAATTTTCTTTCCAAGGGAATAAAAATGCTCCTAAGGTCTTAGCAAGGTTCTAACTCACGATGATTTGGTTTCCAAAAATAGTCAGGGGGTCAAATGGTTTTCGTGGACTACGTATTCCCTATATATATATTTTTAAATTACTTTTACGTTATTTCTTCATGTGTTTTTATATATTTTTTGTATGTTTTGAGGGAGTTTTTTCGTGTAGATGTAATGAATTTTCTGGGGAACTTTTCTTTTTCCTCCATTCAATTTTATTTCAGACCATGAGACGAGGAAATGCTTCTTTAGAAATTATTTCGTTCTTGTTCGCAGTAATTACTGGACATAGACTTCATGTTAATTCTGAGTCTTTCACCCCTACAATAATATTTTCTCGTAATTTTTTCGTATGTTCAAGAACTCTACAGATCTTTCCCAGTTAAAATTCTGCTCAAACAATATTTTCGGTCTTTATTTCCTTATAGCTTCCCAATTTCCGATATTTTTCTTCCTCTATCTTTGAAATTTCATTAAACTTCTCAATAGGTCAGGATTCTTTTTTTCTTGGACAAACTTATGAGGCCTTTTATTCAGACTATCTTTTTTTTTTCCATTTCATTTCAGCATGCGATTATTTTAGATGCAACAAATCGTCAGATTTTGGTTTCCTTATATAGCATATTTTCCAACTAGCTTAAAAATATTCCTCAAAGCTTGCATGTATGTCAAATATACATTTTTTTTATTCTTTCGTAGTTAGCCATACTTTTCGTGGACTGCCTCCACAGGAAAGCATTCAATGTCAAGACATACAATCTAAAACCTTTTTCTTTCGATAAAATTTGTATTCTTTGGGCTGAATATTAGTCCCGCGTGTTCCCTCATTAACCTAATCTCAGTCAGATGCTGAAGGATTTCCTTTTGCTTTTCAGCATATTGACATAAGATTAGTCACCCTTTCCCTTTGTTCGTTGTTGTGAATAGTTAGAAAGATTACAAAGTTTAAAGTAGTCTATGACTAAAAGGATGCTATTTACGGCCTAACGTGCTGCGGTATTGACTTTAGATAATTGTCCTTCTTGTTTCTTCTGGATCTTTGATTTTGAGGGATGGCAACGACTGAGTGGGGTCCGTTGGGAGTTTTTGCATTTATTCCTGTGGTTTGCAAGCAAGATCCCCCTCTTCAATACTATTTTTCCCCCGGAGGAAATTTTTACGTAACGATGCTGGGGAATTTTCTTTCCAAGGGAATAAAAATGCTCCTAAGGTCTTAGCAAGGTTCTAACTCACGATGATTTGGTTTCCAAAAATAGTCAGGGGGTCAAATGGTTTTCGTGGACTACGTATTCCCTATATATATATTTTTAAATTACTTTTACGTTATTTCTTCATGTGTTTTTATATATTTTTTGTATGTTTTGAGGGAGTTTTTTCGTGTAGATGTAATGAATTTTCTGGGAACTTTTCTTTTCCTCCATTCAATTTTATTTCAGACCATGAGACGAGGAAATGCTTCTTTAGAAATTATTTCGTTCTTGTTCGCAGTAATTACTGGACATAGACTTCATGTTAATTCTGAGTCTTTCACCCCTACAATAATATTTTCTCGTAATTTTTTCGTATGTTCAAGAACTCTACAGATCTTTCCCAGTTAAAATTCTGCTCAAACAATATTTTCGGTCTTTATTTCCTTATAGCTTCCCAATTTCCGATATGTTTCTTCCTCTATCTTTGAAATTTCATTAAACTTCTCAATAGGTCAGGATTCTTTTTTTCTTGGACAAACTTATGAGGCCTTTCATTCAGACTATCTTTTTTCATTTCATTTCAGCAAACGATTATTTTAGATGCAACAAATCGTCAGATTTTGGTTTCCTTATATAGCATATTTTCCAACTAGCTTAAAAATATTCCTCAAAGCTTGCATGTATGTCAAATATACATTTTTTTTATTCTTTCGTAGTTAGCCATACTTTTCGTGGACTGCCTCGACAGGAAAGCATTCAATGTCAAGACATACAATCTAAAACCTTTTTCTTTCGATAAAATTTGTATTCTTTGGGCTGAATATTTTCCTGTCTCGTCCGAAAAAACATTCATTCTAGAGGCAAAGCGACTAATTCCGTTCTTCCCATAAACATTATTTTTTTATTTATTTGATATTCAGAGTTGTATACATTTACTATCCAAAAAAGAGATATATTTAATGTAAAGGTATATTCTTCCAAGCTGGGGAAATATATGTATATCTTAGTTCATTTCCAGTTAAAGGAAATGCATCTTTATATTTCAATATGAAAAAGAAGCCCTATAAGTGAAAGCTCAACCTAAAGACGGATAGATTGTTCACACTCTCTCTACTCTATGACATTTCTTTACTGAATGAACCATGGCCTTTTTTTTCATGAACTGCTTTAAAATCTTCGTTCTCACTTTACTATTGTCAGATTCCATGTCCCTCCAGTTCTTTACTGAGAAACAGAAGCATTTATTCAATTTTAATTTATTAAGAGAGTAGAACTCTTTTAGGCTTTCGAAGTACTTTCAAGTCTTTCATTACGAAAATTTTCATTGTCATGAAAGAAGCCATAATCGAGATGATTTACTATCGTTTCAATGAAAGTGTTTACGCATTCATTGCTATGATGTCAGATTTCATTTTCTTATACTTCGAACAGAAATGAGTTTGAATCATTCGTCGAGAAAACATTTCTTTCATATATATATATATATATTTTTTTTTTGCCTCCGAATCAAACGAACTCAAAAAATAAGAGACGCACTTTAATATTTTTTTCCTCTTATGAGAGGAATACGGGAATATGATACCAAAATTAAAGAATAAAGAATATCGACTTTCCTCTCAACACCGTACATCTACGTTTTTTTTTATTTTTTTTATTTTCAATAAGCTATTTCTATATTTTTACAACTGAATAGAATTATTTATTGAAAAATTCTAAGTAAGACGAAAAATGGTTTTGTTGATTTCCTAAGAGGATGATTTTGGAAATTTTCGTTTTCTGGTAATTGTAAAAATCTCATAGAATAACATGGGAAAACTAGCATGCATAAAAGACTGTTTTGGATCGAGTAAATTGAAAGAATTTTACAAAGTTCATTTCAGAAAAGTACATTCCTTCCTAGTGTCAAAAACGAATCACTTCGTTTTTTCTAAGATATACTTTGGAATCTTATAAAAGTGCACAGGGTCAAAAACGATTTTGATGATTTTACTAAGATGACAGATTTCGGATTTCTTATGATAGAAAATACAGTGAATTTCCCATTGAATAACATGGGAAACTGCGAAATTTAAGAAGCACGTTTTCGTTCAAGTAAAATATTTTAAAAGTCTTTTTTCGAATCAGTTGAAAACAGACAGGGTGTGTTTCTGAACAGTTCATTATTTCTAAAATCAAAACGAATCACTTCGTTTATTTTTTTTCCTAATGTGCGTTTCTGAAAGAAGTAAAAATAGTTTAGGTAGAAAATTGGAAAGATATTTTTATGAATCCTAGACTATTTATTTACGTATAGCTAGAGGGGTCTTCAGTGAGAGCACTTATTCTCTTTTCAAACTAAGAGAATGAAGTGTAGTCAGTTTGAAAAAAAAATTCAAACTCCCTAAATTTAGCCTTTTGTCCTGGTTTCGACTCAATACTGTAAAGCATTGCTCTCAGACCAGTTGAATTCCTGGCCCTTAATGAAATACATTAAGCCTTTCCCTTAAAAATAAGCAATCTCTTCTTCAATACCAGATCCACAATAAATTTCTTTAAGAGTTATTCATTCACACTTTTACTTTTAAAAACTTGAAATTCATTATTATTTAACTCATTACAAAAATGGAACTCATTCATACAGAAAAATATAAATGAATAAAAATAAATAAAGCAGTCCTAAAATAGGACTGTTTTCTGGGTCCCCTTCATACAGCTGCTCCATGGTCGGTATAAGGAATTTTTTTTTACCTGCTAATATCTCAGCACATTGACTTCACAGTCTCTAGCAAGTTCTTTACAATTATGCTTTCCAAGAACGCTTTGGACCGGACATGGTCTCCAGTGACTGCAACAAAAGATTCTGCTAGAATCTTGGGGTTAAGCAATGCAACGGCATCATCGAAATACTTTTTGCCACTTGGATTCGGGGGTGGCATATGCACAGCTGTGGGCCGTGATGTTTGCGAATATGCGATTTGGGGTTGGTGGCACTCCATACAATAATATAAGTTATTGACATGTTCCTGAAGGCGATCCCTTACCATGTCAGCAAGCATGATGAAAAACTCTTCATCTGAGATGGAAGCAACAGGGGAAGAAGTCCTTGGATGGTGCAAAACAGCCTTTCTAAAGACAGGTCCAAATAGTAGTTGAGTAATGCTGTCCCATATTTTTCCACATTGATCAATAAGAGTTCCAAATTGTTGACAAGTCAGCTTTATCGGAACAGGATTCAATCGACGAAAACCATGAATTCTGGGGGAAAGCACTTCTAACGTGTAACTGCCAGAAGCATCTAAGAGGGAAGGACAGCAGGAAACAATAAGTTCACGATTAATCAAGATGTCACAATTCATGCCTTGAATCCAGTGTGATTTTCTCCATGAATTTTCGGAACGTTGAAGCTGACATTGTTATTCCATTCTTAGAAGGGTAGAAAGATTCCCCATCTTTCCTATAACTTCGAATATGAATTCGGACCGTGTTGTTAAAATCGCATACTTTTACAAACGTGTTTTCACCTAAATGAAAATGATGAGGTGCAAGATTTTTCATAGAAATTCTTGGGAGGATAACTTCTCCACACGATTTGGGCTTTAAAGGAACGGACTCACATACCTTCTTAGCGAGAGTAGCAGAAATTTCAGCACTTTGCTTCATCGTGGAAATGGAATCGGTAGCACTCAAAGCAACAGACAAAAATGAAGTGACTCGTTTGAAGACTAAAGACAAACTGAAGGAACAGCTCTTATTCTAAGTCAAAACTGAGAAGAGGTTGGAGTTCGTCACTTGTTTACTGCTTGAGAGGGAAAGAGCAGAGTCATGGGGTAAAGAACACTCGGTTATCTTCTTTCTAAAGGTCAAATTCAATCTAATGTTTGGAGCATTCTTTTGTCGAGGCAGACCATGACTCCAATACGAATTAGTTGGTGGCAGGATCTGTAGTAAAGTTCCAGATCTCAAAGATAAGGAAACTGGTTTAAACCCGTTTCGCTTGAAAACAAAAGTCTCTTTCCTGTCCGAGAGATACTGATGTAATACAAGACAAAGGATCTAATTCAGCTTCGTCATCACGGTGATAACCGATTTGGTTATCACCATTTCTTATAAAAGTGCATGGGGATCAAAAAACGATTTTGATGATTTTACTAAGATGACAGATTTCGGATTTCTTATGATAGAAAATACAGTGAATTTCCCATTGAATAACATGGGAAACTACGAAATTTAAGAAGCACGTTTTCGTTCAAGTAAAATATTTTAAAAGGTAATCAGTTGAAAACAGACAGGGTGTGTTTCTGAACAGATCGTTATTTCCTAAAATCAAAACGAGTCACTTCGTTTTTTCCTAACGTACGTTTCTGAAAGAAGTAAAAATAGTTTAGCTAGAAAATTGGAAAGAATTTTTTATGAATCCTAGACTGTTTATTTTTTATAACTAGAGGGGTCTTCAGTGAGAGCACTTATTCTCTTTACAAGCTAAGAGAATGAAGTGTAGTCAGTTTGAAAAATTTTCAAACTCCCCTAAATTTAGTCTTTTGTCCTGGTTTCGACTCAATACTGTAAAGCATTGCTCTCAGACCAGTTGAATTCCTGGCCCTTAATGAAATACATTAAGCCTTTCCCTTAAAAATAAGCAATCTCTTCTTCAATACCAGACCCCCAATAAATTTCTTTAAGAGTTATTAATTCATCCTTTTACTTTTAAAACTTGAAATTCATTATTATTTAACTCCTTATAAAAATGAAACACATTCACCCTTTTACTTTAAAAACTTGAAATAACTTCATACATAAATGAAACCCATTCACTTTTTTACTTTTAAAATTATAGAAAAATAGATGATACAGAACATAGGTTCACTTTCTCATTCACACTCATGCATACACAAAACAAAATTAAATAGTGCTATTTGAGCTGCATGGAGGAGCTAGTGAACCTATGTTCTGTATCATCTATTTTTCTATAATTTTAAAAATAAAAAAGTGAATGGGTTTCATTTTTGTATGAAGTTATTTTAAGTTTTTTAAAGTAAAAGGGTGAATGTGTTTCATTTTTATAAGGAGTTAAATAATAATGAATTTCAAGTTTTAAAAGTAAAAGGATGAATTAATAACTCTTAAAGAAATTTATTGGGGGTCTGGTATTGAAGAAGAGATTGCTTATTTTTAAGGGAAAGGCTTAATGTATTTCATTAAGGGCCAGGAATTCAACTGGTCTGAGAGCAATGCTTTACAGTATTGAGTCGAAACCAGGACAAAAGACTAAATTTAGGGGAGTTTGAAAATTTTTTTCAAACTGACTACACTTCATTCTCTTAGCTTGTAAAGAGAATAAGTGCTCTCACTGAAGACCCCTCTAGTTATAAAAAATAAACAGTCTAGGATTCATAAAAAATTCTTTCCAATTTTCTAGCTAAACTATTTTTACTTCTTTCAGAAACGTACGTTAGGAAAAAACGAAGTGACTCGTTTTGATTTTAGGAAATAATGATCTGTTCAGAAACACACCCTGTCTGTTTTCAACTGATTACCTTTTAAAATATTTTACTTGAACGAAAACGTGCTTCTTAAATTTCGTAGTTTCCCATGTTATTCAATGGGAAATTCACTGTATTTTCTATCATAAGAAATCCGAAATCTGTCATCTTAGTAAAATCATCAAAATCGTTTTTGATCCCCATGCACTTTTATAAGAAATGGTGATAACCAAATCGGTTATCACCGTGATGACGAAGCTGAATTAGATCCTTTGTCTTGTATTACATCAGTATCTCTCGGACAGGAAAGAGACTTTTGTTTTCAAGCGAAACGGGTTTAAACCAGTTTCCTTATCTTTGAGATCTGGAACTTTACTACAGATCCTGCCACCAACTAATTCGTATTGGAGTCATGGTCTGCCTCGACAAAAGAATGCTCCAAACATTAGATTGAATTTGACCTTTAGAAAGAAGATAACCGAGTGTTCTTTACCCCATGACTCTGCTCTTTCCCTCTCAAGCAGTAAACAAGTGACGAACTCCAACCTCTTCTCAGTTTTGACTTAGAATAAGAGCTGTTCCTTCAGTTTGTCTTTAGTCTTCAAACGAGTCACTTCATTTTTGTCTGTTGCTTTGAGTGCTACCGATTCCATTTCCACGATGAAGCAAAGTGCTGAAATTTCTGCTACTCTCGCTAAGAAGGTATGTGAGTCCGTTCCTTTAAAGCCCAAATCGTGTGGAGAAGTTATCCTCCCAAGAATTTCTATGAAAAATCTTGCACCTCATCATTTTCATTTAGGTGAAAACACGTTTGTAAAAGTATGCGATTTTAACAACACGGTCCGAGTTCATATTCGAAGTTATAGGAAAGATGGGGAATCTTTCTACCCTTCTAAGAATGGAATAACAATGTCAGCTTCAACGTTCTGAAAATTCATGGGAAAATCACACTGGATTCAAGGCATGAATTGTGACATCTTGATTAATCGTGAACTTATTGTTTCCTGCTGTCCTTCCCTCTTAGATGCTTCTGGCAGTTACACGTTAGAAGTGCTTTCTCCCAGAATTCATGGTTTTCGTCGATTGAATCCTGTTCCGATAAAGCTGACTTGTCAACAATTTGGAACTCTTATTGATCAATGTGGAAAAATATGGGACAGCATTACTCAACTACTATTTGGACCTGTCTTTAGAAAGGCTGTTTTGCACCATCCAAGGACTTCTTCCCCTGTTGCTTCCATCTCAGATGAAGAGTTTTTCATCATGCTTGCTGACATGGTAAGGGATCGCCTTCAGGAACATGTCAATAACTTATATTATTGTATGGAGTGCCACCAACCCCCAAATCGCATATTCGCAAACATCACGGCCCACAGCTGTGCATATGCCACCCCCGGAATCCAAGTGGCAAAAAGTATTTCGATGATGCCGTTGCATTGCTTAACCCCAAGATTCTAGCAGAATCTTTTGTTGCAGTCACTGGAGACCATGTCCCGTCCAAAGCGTTCTTGGAAAGCATAATTGTAAAGAACTTGCTAGAGACTGTGAAGTCAATGTGCTGAGATATTAGCAGGTAAAAAAAAAATTCCTTATACCGACCATGGAGCAGCTGTATGAAGGGGACTCAGAAAAACAGTCCTTTTTTAGGACTGCTTTATTTATTTTTATTCATTTATATTTTTTCTGTATGAATGAGTTTCATTTTTTGTAATGAGTTAAATAATAATGAATTTCAAGTTTTTAAAAGTAAAAGTGTGAATGAATAACTCTTAAAGAAATTTATTGTGGATCTGGTATTGAAGAAGAGATTGCTTATTTTTAAGGGAAAGGCTTAATGTATTTCATTAAGGGCCAGGAATTCAACTGGTCTGAGAGCAATGCTTTACAGTATTGAGTCGAAACCAGGACAAAAGGATAAATTTAGGGGAGTTTGAATTTTTTTTCAAACTGACTACACTTCATTCTCTTAGTTTGAAAAGAGAATAAGTGCTCTCACTGAAGACCCCTCTAGCTATACGTAAATAAATAGTCTAGGATTCATAAAAATATCTTTCCAATTTTCTACCTAAACTATTTTTACTTCTTTCAGAAACGCACATTAGGAAAAAAATAAACGAAGTGATTCGTTTTGATTTTAGGAAATAATGAACTGTTCAGAAACACACCCTGTCTGTTTTCAACTGATTCGAAAAAGACTTTTAAAATATTTTACTTGAACGAAAACGTGCTTCTTAAATTTCGCAGTTTCCCATGTTATTCAATGGGAAATTCACTGTATTTTCTATCATAAGAAATCCGAAATCTGTCATCTTAGTAAAATCATCAAAATCGTTTTTTGACCCTGTGCACTTTTATAAGATTCCAAAGTATATCTTAGAAAAAACGAAGTGATTCGTTTTTGACACTAGGAAGGAATGTACTTTTCTGAAATGAACTTTGTAAAATTCTTTCAATTTACTCGATCCAAAACAGTCTTTTATGCATGCTAGTTTTCCCATGTTATTCTATGAGATTTTTACAATTACCAGAAAACGAAAATTTCCAAAATCATCCTCTTAGGAAATCAACAAAACCATTTTTCGTCTTACTTAGAATTTTTCAATAAATAATTCTATTCAGTTGTAAAAATATAGAAATAGCTTATTGAAAATAAAAAATAAAAAAAAAACGTAGATGTACGGTGTTGAGAGGAAAGTCGATATTCTTTATTCTTTAATTTTGGTATCATATTCCCGTATTCCTCTCATAAGAGGAAAAAAAAATATTAAAGTGCGTCTCTTATTTTTTGAGTTCGTTTGATTCGGAGGCAAAAAAAATATATATATATATATATGAAAGAAATGTTTTCTCGACGAATGATTCAAACTCATTTCTGTTCGAAGTATAAGAAAATGAAATCTGACATCATAGCAATGAATGCGTAAACACTTTCATTGAAACGATAGTAAATCATCTCGATTATGGCTTCTTTCATGACAATGAAAATTTTCGTAATGAAAGACTTGAAAGTACTTCGAAAGCCTAAAAGAGTTCTACTCTCTTAATAAATTAAAATTGAATAAATGCTTCTGTTTCTCAGTAAAGAACTGGAGGGACATGGAATCTGACAATAGTAAAGTGAGAACGAAGATTTTAAAGCAGTTCATGAAAAAAAAGGCCATGGTTCATTCAGTAAAGAAATGTCATAGAGTAGAGAGAGTGTGAACAATCTATCCGTCTTTAGGTTGAGCTTTCACTTATAGGGCTTCTTTTTTCATATTGAAATATAAAGATGCATTTCCTTTAACTGGAAATGAACTAAGATATACATATATTTCCCCAGCTTGGAAGAATATACCTTTACATTAAATATATCGCTTTTTTGGATAGTAAATGTATACAACTCTGAATATCAAATAAATAAAAAAATAATGTTTATGGGAAGAACGGAATTAGTCGCTTTGCCTCTAGAATGAATGTTTTTTCGGACGAGACAGAAAAATATTCAGTCCAAAGAATGCAACTTTTATCGAAAGAAAAAGGTTTTAGATTGTATGTCTTGACATTGAATGCTTTCCTGTCGAGGCAGTCCACGAAAAGTATGGCTAACTACGAAAGAATAAAAAAATGTATATTTGACATACATGCAAGCTTTGAGGAATATTTTTAAGCTAGTTGGAAAATATGCTATATAAGGAAACCAACATCTGACGATTTGTTGCATCTAAAATAATCGTTTGCTGAAATGAAATGAAAAAAAAAGATAGTCTGAATAAAAGGCCTCATAAGTTTGTCCAAGAAAAAAGAATCCTGACCTATTGAGAAGTTTAATGAAATTTCAAAGATAGAGGAAGAAAAATATCGGAAATTGGGAAGCTATAAAGAAATAAAGACCGAAAATATTGTTTGAGCAGAATTTTAACTGGGAAAGATCTGTAGAGTTCTTGAACATACGAAAAAACTACGAGAAAATATTATTGTAGGGGTGAAAGACTCAGAATTAACATGAAGTCTATGTCCAGTAATTACTGCGAACAAGAACGAAATAATTTCTAAAGAAGCATTTCCTCGTCTCATGGTCTGAAATAAAATTGAATGGAGGAAAAAGAAAAGTTCCCCAGAAAATTCATTACATCTACACGAAAAAACTCCCTCAAAACATACAAAAAATATATAAAAACACATGAAGAAATAACGTAAAAGTAATTTAAAAATATATATATAGGGAATACGTAGTACACGAAAAACCATTTGACCCCCTGACTATTTTTGGAAACCAAATCATCGTGAGTTAGAACCTCGCTAAGACCTTAGGAGCATTTTTATTCCCTTGGAAAGAAAATTCCCCAGCATCGTTACGTAAAAATTTCCTCCGGGGGAAAAATAGTATTGAAGAGGGGGGGGGAATCTTGCTTGCAAACCACAGGAATAAATGCAAAAATTCCCAACGGACCCCACTCAGTCGTTGCCATCCCTCAAAATCAAAGATCCATCGAAATAATAAAGTTCCAAGAAGCATCATCATATCTAACACCTACGCAGTGCCCTTTCCCCACTCGGTCGTTGCCATCCCCCAAAATCAAAGATCCATCGAAAGTTCCAAGAAGCATCGCTAGGGGGTAGTACATCGAGTTGACATCCCCCCTATATCCAACCCCTTTCCCACTCGGGCGTTGCCATCCCTCAAAATCAAAGATCAATCGAAAGTTCCAAGAAGCACCACTAGTGGGCAACACATCGAGTTGCCATCCCCCTATATCCAACCCCTTTCCCACTCAGGCGTTGCCATCCCTCAAAATCAAAGATCAATCGAAAGTTCCAAGAAGCACCGCTAGGGGGCAACACATCGAGTTGCCATCCCCCTATATCCAACTCCTTTCCCACTCGGGCGTTGCCATCCCTCAAAATCAAACATTTATGAGCAAAAATAAGATATCATAATAACATTTCTTGAGATGAGGACATGACCGTATTATTCGAGAAAAAAAGAGAAATGAATAATTAATACTTACCCCACATAATTTTCATTAGGGTAGACACATGAGGAATTCATGAAAATTAATTAAAAAAAATACATCAACAAATTACGAGGAAAAAAACGTTTTATATAACAATAACCTAAGGAGGTGGGTCGAGAGACAGGAAAAAATAAAGAAACAACCTTCATTAAATTAAAAAAAAAAAAAAAGGAATAAACCTTCATTGATTTCCCCCCAAAATTCGACAAAGTCCAATAAATACTACTATCTTCGGAGATAAGCACACCCTTCGGTCGGAGGGAAAAAATTGCAGCGGGGAATTGGAGGCTGCTACTGACCACGCCCCCTCCATCCACCCGGCTGCGGCTGGTTGCGGCTGGCTGCGTCCGCCCGGCCGCAGCCTAATGTTAAGTCTATGGGCTGCGGTTTAAGCTCGGATCCGTCCTTTTCTACTACTAACAGTAAAATACTGTTATATTTATACCAGTAATTATACCTGTAATTATTCTTAATTAGGCTATACGGATTCAAGATGCTATTATTAGAAATGGCTTAATAACGATGAATTATACTTTAAACAAAGTGACCTTGAAATAACGGCATTCATGTTCTAGACACGGGTATGACTATTGTTCTTCTTATTTCGCACGAAATTAAGTTTAAGTTAGAATTTTATGTAGTGAACGTCTACTATAACCTGCCCTTATATGTATAGACATAGGAGAAAACATAGCCTTATATGTATAGACATACAAGAAAACATGGCCTTATATGTATAGACATGCAAGAAAACATGACCTTATATGTATAGACATACAAGAAAACATGCCCATATATGTATAGACATACAAGAAAACATGCCCATATATGTATAGACACATACAAGAAAACATGGCCTTATATGTATAGACATACAAGAAAACATGGCCTTATATGAATAGACATACAAGAAAACATGCCCCTATATGTATAGACATACAAGAAAACATGCCTTATATGTATAGACATACAAGAAAACATGGCCTTATATGAATAGACATACAAGAAAACACGGCCTTTAATGAAGAGACATACCAGAAAACACGGCCTTATATGTATAGACATACAAGAAAACACGGCCTTATATGTATAGACATACAAGAAAACACGGCCTTATATGTATAGACATACAAGAAAACACGGCCTTATATGTGTAGACATACAAGAAAAGATGCCCTTATATGTATAGACATACAAGAAAACACGGCGTTGTGTTTCACCTTTATCCCTGCACTGGAATGGTGGAGGAAAAAAAGGAGCGGATCGTGAAATGGTATGAAAAATGGATGTGTTAGTTGTATTCTTCTAAACTGAACATGCTATCTTCGTGTTTCTTTTTGAAGTAAATTTCGACATGGCACCCAACAGTTATGCAATTAAAGAATTTAATAGTTAAACGCATCAATTAATGGCAAGAACACAAATTAACTTTCGTGTGGGTGCAGCCGAACCAAGTTATTATTAAAAATTTTCTTTGTTGTCTGTAACGTTAAGTTCCTTTCGTACAGAAATCTTGTCGATCTTACGTTATGTCTATATCATTAGGTATGGATACGATGGAACACTTCCTTAATTAAACCTTAACGGCCAGACGAAACATAAGACAAAGTCAACTTACGTTAATTGGTTTATTCCACCACTATATCATCAACACAACATCGTACTTCACATTTTACTTAACAAATCTGTATCCACAACACATCCAACACCCCACACGAGCAACTGTTGTATCGTAGTTAATTGATTTATTCCACCACTATATCATCAGCACAACATCGCACTTCACATTTTACTTAACAAATCAGTATCCACCATACATCCAACATCCCACACGAGCAACTGTTGTATCGTTGTTAATTGATTTATTCCACCAATATATCATTAGCACAACATCGCACTTCACATTTTACTTAACAAATCAGTATCCACCATACATCCAACACCCCACACGAGCAACTGTTGTATCGTAGTTAATTGATTTATTCCACAAATATATCATTAGCACAACATCGCACTTCACATTTTACTTAACAAATCAGTATCCAACATACATCCAACACCCCACACGAGCAACCGTTGTATCGTAGTTAATTGATTTATTCCACCATTATATCATCAGCACAACATGGCACCTAACATTTTACTTAACAAATCAATATCCACCACACATCCAACACCCCACACGAGCAACTGTTGTATCGTAGTTAATTGATATATTCCACCACTATATTATCAGCACAACATCGCACTTCACATTTTACTTAACAAATCAATATCCACCATACATCCAACACCCCACACGAGCAACTGTTTTATCGTAGTTAATTGATTTATTCCACCACTATATCATCAGCACAACATCGCACTTCACATTTTACTTAACAAATCAGTATCCACCATACATCCAACACCCCACACGAGCAACTGTTGTATCGTAGTTAATTGATTTATTCCACCACTATATCATCAGCACAACATCGCACTTCACATTTTACTTAACAAATCAGTATCCACCACACATCCGACACCCCACACGAGCAACTGTTGTATCGTAGTTAATTGATTTATTCCACCACTATATCATCAGCACAACATCGCACTTGACATTTTACTTAACAAAACAGTATCCACCATACATCCAACACCCCACACGAGCAACTGTTGTATCGTAGTTAATTGATTTATTCCACCACTATATCATCAACACAACATCGAACTTCACATTTTACTTAACAAATCAGTATCCACCACACATCCAACACCCCACACGAGCAA
The DNA here is from genome assembly GCA_039090855.1 of Macrothele yani. Lineage (NCBI taxonomy): Eukaryota > Metazoa > Arthropoda > Arachnida > Araneae > Macrothelidae > Macrothele > Macrothele yani. Next base: position 114,417,982 of record CM076999.1, on the reverse strand, counting down.
CTGTTGTATCGTAGTTAATTGATTTACTCCACCATTATATCATCAACACATCATCGCTCTTCACATTTTACTTAACAAATCAGTATCCACCACACATCCAACACCCCACACGAGCAACTGTTGTATCGTAGTTAATTGCTTTATTCCACCACTATATCGTCAGCACAACATCGCACTTCACATTTTACTTAACAAATCAGTATCCACCATACATCCAACACCCCACACGAGCAACCGTTGTATCGTAGTTAATTGATTTATTCCACCACTATATCATCAGCACAACATCGCACTTCACATTTTACTTAACAAATCAGTATCCACCACAAATCCAACACCCCACACGAGCAACTGTTGTATCGTAGTTAATTGATTTATTCCACCACTATATCATCAACACAACATCGCACTTCACATTTTACTTAACAAATCAGTATCCACCACACATCCAACACCCCACACGAGCAACTGTTGTATCGTAGTTAATTGATTTATTCCACCACTATATCATCAGCACAACATCGCACTTCAAATTTTACTTAACAAATCAGTATCCACCATACATCCAACACCCCACACGAGCAACTGTTGTATCGTAGTTAATAGATTTATTCCACCAATATATCATTAGCACAACATCGCACTTCACATTTTACTTAACAAATCAGTATCCAACATACATCCAACACCCCACACGAGCAACCGTTGTATCGTAGTTAATTGATTTATTTCACCATTATATCATCAACACAACATGGCACCTAACATTTTATTTAAGAAATCAGTATCCACCACACATCCAACACCCCACACGAGCAACTGTTGTATCGTAGTTAATTGATATATTCCACCACTATATTATCAGCACAACATCGCACTTCACATTTTACTTAACAAATCAATATCCACCATACATCCAACACCCCACACAAGCAACTGTTGTATCGTAGTTAATTGATTTATTCCACCACTATATCATCAGCACGACATCGCACTTCACATTTTACTTAACAAATCAGTATCCACCATACATCCAACACCCCACACGAGCAACTGTTGTATCGCAGTTAATTGATTTATTGCACCACTATATCATCAGCACAACATCGCACTTCACATTTTACTTAACAAATCAGTATCCACCATACATCCAACACCCCACACTAGCAACTGTTGTATCGTAGTTAATTGATTTATTCTACCACTATATCATCAACACATCATCGCTCTTCACATTTTACTTAACAAATCAGTATCCACCACACATCCAACACCCCACACGAGCAACTGTTGTATCGTAGTTAATAGATTTATTCCACCAATATATCATTAGCACAACATCGCACTTCACATTTTACTTAACAAATCAGTATCCAACATACATCCAACACCCCACACGAGCAACCGTTGTATCCTAGTTAATTGATTTATTTCACCATTATATCATCAACACAACATGGCACCTAACATTTTATTTAAGAAATCAGTATCCACCACACATCCAACACCCCACACGAGCAACTGTTGTATCGTAGTTAATTGATATATTCCACCACTATATTATCAGCACAACATCGCACTTCACATTTTACTTAACAAATCAATATCCACCATACATCCAACACCCCACACAAGCAACTGTTGTATCGTAGTTAATTGATTTATTCCACCACTATATCATCAGCACAACATCGCACTTCACATTTTACTTAACAAATCAGTATCCACCATACATCCAACACCCCACACGAGTAACTGTTGTATCGCAGTTAATTGATTTATTCCACCTCTATATCATCAGCACAACATCGCACTTCACATTTTACTTAACAAATCAGTATCCACCATACATCCAACACCCCATACTAGCAACTGTTGTATCGTAGTTAATTGATTTATTCTACCACTATATCATCAACACATCATCGCTCTTCACATTTTACTTAACAAATCAGTATCCACCACACATCCAACACCCCACACGAGCAACCGTTGTATCGTAGTTAATTGCTTTATTCCACCACTATATCGTCAGCACAACATCGCACTTTACATTTTACTTAACAAATCAGTATCCACCATACATCCAACACCCCACACGAGCAACTGTTGTATCGTAGTTAATTGATTTATTCCACCACTATATCGTCAGCACAACATCGCACTTCACATTTTACTTAACAAATCAGTATCCACCATACATCCAACACCCCACACGAGCAACCGTTGTATCGTAGTTAATTGATTTATTCCACCACTATATCATCAGCACGACATCGCACTTCACATTTTACTTAACAAATCAGTATCCACCATACATCCAACACCCCACACGAGCAACTGTTGTATCGCAGTTAATTGATTTATTGCACCACTATATCATCAGCACAACATCGCACTTCACATTTTACTTAACAAATCAGTATCCACCATACATCCAACACCCCACACTAGCAACTGTTGTATCGTAGTTAATTGATTTATTCTACCACTATATCATCAACACATCATCGCTCTTCACATTTTACTTAACAAATCAGTATCCACCACACATCCAACACCCCACACGAGCAACTGTTGTATCGTAGTTAATAGATTTATTCCACCAATATATCATTAGCACAACATCGCACTTCACATTTTACTTAACAAATCAGTATCCAACATACATCCAACACCCCACACGAGCAACCGTTGTATCCTAGTTAATTGATTTATTTCACCATTATATCATCAACACAACATGGCACCTAACATTTTATTTAAGAAATCAGTATCCACCACACATCCAACACCCCACACGAGCAACTGTTGTATCGTAGTTAATTGATATATTCCACCACTATATTATCAGCACAACATCGCACTTCACATTTTACTTAACAAATCAATATCCACCATACATCCAACACCCCACACAAGCAACTGTTGTATCGTAGTTAATTGATTTATTCCACCACTATATCATCAGCACAACATCGCACTTCACATTTTACTTAACAAATCAGTATCCACCATACATCCAACACCCCACACGAGCAACTGTTGTATCGCAGTTAATTGATTTATTCCACCACTATATCATCAGCACAACATCGCACTTCACATTTTACTTAACAAATCAGTATCCACCATACATCCAACACCCCATACTAGCAACTGTTGTATCGTAGTTAATTGATTTATTCTACCACTATATCATCAACACATCATCGCTCTTCACATTTTACTTAACAAATCAGTATCCACCACACATCCAACACCCCACACGAGCAACCGTTGTATCGTAGTTAATTGCTTTATTCCACCACTATATCGTCAGCACAACATCGCACTTTACATTTTACTTAACAAATCAGTATCCACCATACATCCAACACCCCACACGAGCAACTGTTGTATCGTAGTTAATTGATTTATTCCACCACTATATCGTCAGCACAACATCGCACTTCACATTTTACTTAACAAATCAATATCCACCATACATCCAACACCCCACACGAGCAACTGTTGTATCGTAGTTAATTGCTTTATTCCACCACTATATCGTCAGCACAACATCGCACTTCACATTTTACTTAACAAATCAGTATCCACCATACATCCAACACCCCACACGAGCAACCGTTGTATCGTAGTTAATTGATTTATTCCACCACTATATCATCAGCACAACATCGCACTTCACATTTTACTTAACAAATCAGTATCCACCACAAATCCAACACCCCACACGAGCAACTGTTGTATCGTAGTTAATTGATTTATTCCAACACTATATCATCAACACAACATCGCACTTGACATTTTACTTAACAAATCAGTATCCACCACAAATCCAACATCCCACACGAGCAACTGTTGTATCGTAGTTAATTGCTTTATTCCACCACTATATCATCAGCACAACATCGCACTTCACATTTTACTTAACAAATCAGTATCCACCATACATCGAACACCCCACACGAGCAACCGTTGTATCGTAGTTAATTGATTTATTCCACCACTATATCATCAGCACAACATCGCACTTAACATTTTACTTAACAAATCAGTATCCACCACACATCCAACACCCCACACGAGCAACTGTTGTATCGTAGTTAATTGATTTATTCCACCACTATATCATCAGCACAACATCGCACTTCACATTTTACTTAACAAATCAGTATCCACCATACATCCAACACCCCACACGAGCAACCGTTGTATCGTAGTTAATTGATTTATTCCACCACTATATCATCAGCACAACATCGCACTTCACATTTTACTTAACAAATCAGTATCCACCACAAATCCAACACCCCAGACGAGCAACTGTTGTATTGTAGTTAATTGATTTATTCTACCACTATATCATCAGCACAGCATCGCACTTCACATTTTACTTAACAAATCAGTATCTACCATACATCCAACACCCCACACGAGCAACTGTTGTATCGTAGTTTTTATCTCATACAGTCATACGTCACGTTCACTCTGACCTCAATTGTGTGTCCAACAGTGTTCGTTTGAGAGAGAAGATGTCACGTTAAGTTGGGAAGTATAACTGAGAACAAACACAAAATTTACGTAGGGAAAGAAACTAAAAAGGAAAGTTAATTTAGAATATATGTCACATATCATATAATCATTTCTTCTTTCCAAAACAATATCTTTGTCCTATATCATTGACTCCAAAGGTGGAAGTTATACCATAAATATTCTTAAATTTTTATTACCTTTCTAATACTCGCGTAACTATGCATACTTGACTAAATTATTGGGGTTTTTACAACGTTCGAGAAAAGACCCAACGCACACACCACGTGTCCGTTCAGGGTAAAGATATTTACGCGGTACAATAGAGGAAGAAAAGAAAATGGCCTATCTAATACTCAATTTGCTGGCGGCTTGTGCGACCTCTTGGGGATAAAGACCTCCATTCGGGCAAATTTGCTGGAGACCAGACATTACATCCTCTTGGTCCGGCACATGGCTTTTTCCATGGCTAATCTAAGGCTACTTGCAGACTGTTCTCACGCAGGGCTCTAGATACAAGGGCTGGCTCATACGGCTGATTTAAGTTGTCCCCGGAAGTTGCGGCTGGTGACGTAGCTGGGATGCATCGCTGAGTATTAGGAATCGCGTTTGCTTTGCTCTGTGCAGGGAAATCTGTTGATAAATGCAACTACTGAGCTGCCGAATATGAAACAAAATGGTGAAATGATTTAAACAAACAAAAGGAGTCAAGCAGAATATATCATTGATTGTTTTCTCTTTTATGTATATGTGTATTACTTCCATCAAACGCGAAAATAATGTTTTTTTGTTAATAACAAAACCTCGTGTATTGTAACTTTTGTGAAACGTTTCGGATATTTAAGTGTCCATTTTATTCGACTTTTACCCTCTACAAGAGAGGTTACCTGTGCTTTTTGTAAGTATGTTTCGAAAGCATTTGTCATTTTTTTTTCCAATTTTTTGATTTTTCGTATTTTGTTTTTTTACCTTAATTTTCAGTTCTCTGATTTGTTTCAATAAAAGCCGGCGCGAACAATTTCATCTTCTGGCTTTGCTAGAAAAATTCTTTAAAATATCCTTTTTTTTTTCCCCCTGTTTTCAGAAAGTTTAGCTCTTTTTTCCGTTATTGACAATTTGTCATTTAAAAAAGTTACATTTTTTTGACATCACATTTCACGCAGAAAATTGTCTCTTCATCTGCTGCAGGTTGAATCGGGGCCACATTTATTCCAAAAGACTTTTTTGGAGACTAAGTTTTTTAAATCTATCAAAAGCATCATGCTATATTTTTCTCCTTCTTTCTCTTTCACCTCTTGCAGTGACATTTTCAACGTTTGATCTTGGTAAATTGACTGTTGGTGTGGCCGACGATTTCAATACCTTTTTCATTGGTTAACCAAGCAGGCGATTCAGCATATCGTCTTCGTACTTACTATTTAAAAAGTGCTCACTTCAAATCCTGGCATTTTTCTCATTAAAAGAATCTGCTCTGCAACTCCTGTTAACCCAGTTTTTTTGTAATTACTGGGTCGTTTCTTCGGAAACGGTGATTCCTGCAGGCATTTCAGCACGTAGCAACAGCGCAAGAAGCCATTGTACGAAAACGATGTACTAAAGAAATTAAATAAAAAAATTCGATGTCAGAAATACAACCTAACAAACAGCAGATAACTAATGTGAATGCAACAAACGTGGGTTAAACTGCATCCCCGTGACGTCACTGAGCGGCACAGGCGAGGACCACTTGGAGTCGCACTCTGCCCCAAGGAGTGGGGTTCTGGCAACGCACTAAACATACTTCTGTAACAATAGGGAATGTATTTTTACAAAGAAAACCAGCTAGAACGACCGTGGGATTTCACCCATGCTGTCTCACCACAAGGTGTTTCCTTTGTAGGTGTTTCCTTTGTAACACGTGCAATTTTTCTTATTTCTATTGTTGTTTCACCTAGATACACCACGTACATGTTGTGCAGAAATTTATCTAAGTAACGGCACAAGCTATTAAATTATTGATAATAAATACAAATGGCGAGAGTGATAGTGAAAATCTTCCAAATACGTGGAGACAATGTAAATAGACAACAAGTTTTCTTTAATTAACACGCAGCAACCGCAAAATTTCTTATCCGGACACCGCTGGGATCGAACCCCAAATCTCTCAATAATTAGCTGAGTGCGTTCGTCTTACGCTGTGGTTACCAATGATCTGGGATTCGATCTCAGCGGTGTCCGGATAGCAATTTTTCGGTTGTTGTGTGTTAATTAAAGAAAACGTGGAAAGAGCGCGGACTTTTTCTACTCACTAATTTCATCATCATATAATTGCATGCCAATTTCAGCATCATCATCTTAAAACTTGAAGTACACACTTTTGTCACTAAGCTGTTCTCTGATATTCAGAGGTCAGCTCTACAAAGAAATACAAACTGCCACATAATTTTTACTTATTGTTGCCGTATCAAACTTCTCCATTCACAGCGATCTTGACATACAACTCGGGCTTCATTCACATCCATTACACGCCGTGCACAAGATCTCCTATACTTCATACTCATAATCTTTTTCTCATACAGACACTCCTGAATCTGATCCTCTCGTGACTTCCTTGGCCTTCCTCTGCCTTTCCTTAATGCCACTTGGGCTAAAAATATTTTCTTAGTCAGCATATCATCGCTCATTCTCTCAACATGGCCAAACCACCGAAGCTTATTAGTCTCCATCTTTCTTACAAGATTTTGCTTCACATTACAGAACTGCAACACATCTTCATTCCTCACACAATCGTAACGTGTATTGCCACAAACCCCACGTAAGTAACGCATTTCTCCGGCACACAAACGACTCCTACGTTTCTTCTGTAGTAGCCAGGTTTCACAGCCGTACATCAAAGTAGGAACAATTACACTTTCATACACAGCCTGCGGGACTCTCTTGAGGACCCATCATTCCTGTGAAAACCTCCCAAAGCAGCCATGACTTTCACTCGCCTACCAATTTCACCATTCAATTTGTCCTTTCTGTCAAACATGCTTCCTAAGTACACAAACCCATTCACCTGGTCAATCACTGTGCCATTTAGACTTATATTACATCCAGTACTGCCAGTTCCACTCTCAGAAACCATAACTTTGTTTTTTCCCTTATTTATTATACTCAGTTTGAATCTCATGCACACTTCGTACTTCCGAGACTACATACTCTGCAACTCATTATCTCGCGAGTCCACGGTCCAATGACTTTTTGCTCATCATCTTTCATTTCTCCGATGCAAAGTTGGGAACAGATGGCCAGGGCTTCAAAAATATCTGTAAAATTACATGCCCAGCAGGAAGATAGTTGCATGCCTATCGGGGCATGTAACTTTTCAGATATTTTAAAAGCCCTAGCCATCTGTTCCCAACTTTGCATCGGAGGAATGAAAGCTGATGAACAAGAAGTCATTGGACCGTGGACTCTCGGGATGGGGCATTGGTGTGATTGTGTTCTGATTTCATTTTTAATTATTTATTTAACTACAATTTCATGCCACACCACAACAAAACAGAATTTACAAATTTTGAAGATGACAATCCGATTTTTGGCGTAAATGTGACAAGGATGGTAAGTCAGATAATATCCGAAAACCTGAAAATTTTCCTTGTCCTGGAGCGGGACACGAACCCGCGTCTCCCCAAAAAATTCTGTTTACTTTCATGAAAACAGAATTTAGTCCATACGCTCCTGGGACTACATCTACGATCATAGTAAACAACAAAAGTCCAAGAATACAGTAATCAGTGTTTCAGTAATCAGTAATCAGTGTTTCTTTTAAATAAGTAATAATTACAAAACACCAAAGCACTATAATCTTTTAGTTTTAAATAATTCAACAAAATCCTGTCAGAAAACAATGTACAGGACGATGTTTGTTATTAAACATCAGAACAAAAAAGCTCTAACTGACTTGTAAAGCTTACCTAGTCTTACCATAAATACTGTTACAAAGTATTCAATGAAATACAAAAGAAATGTAAAGATATTTTAATATACCTGTGATATGACGTAAGTAGTACACTTATGAATACATGACACCAATCACTTCTCAAAATGGATCCTTTTGCCTTTACATAGTCCTTCAGTCACTGTGGCCACTCATCAATAACTTTACGAAGGTTTTTCACAGGGAAAGCTGCACCGAAGAGCGTTTGAGACTGTCAATACTGGGGTGTCCCTTTCTGCATGCCATGTCCTCCAGTGTGGCCCACGACTTGTAGTCCAATGGGTTGAGGACTGGGCTGCTGGAAGGCCCAAACAGCTGAAGAAATGAAGTCTGGCAAATTCGTCTGAAGCCACTCCTGGGTTGACTTGGCCTTGTGGGCAGGTGCAAAATCCTGCTGATAGCTCCACTATCGGTTTGGGAAGAGGGTGTGACTCCCACCCTTTTCCAAAAACATTTGGACAACTGGCTCCAAAACCCTCTCCTGGTAGACTTTGGTGGATGTTTTCATTCCTCTCTCACAGAAATGGAGCTCCTTGGTACCCTCGTAGAAGACTTCCTCACCAAGCCATGACAGAAGCATGGCCCCTCATGATCCTTGGAGCTTTCTCATGAGCTTCTCGTGAGGTTGACGCATACACCCTCTCATTTTGGCGGCCTCTTCAATAGTGAACACTTCTTTTTCAGAGAAAATGATATGTCTGGGACGATTGTCTGCGTAACTCTGCAGCAAACGTTTCACTGTTAGCACCCTCCACTGCTTCAGCTGTGGTGTAAGGAAGTGCCCTGTACGCCATCGGTAAGCTCTCACCCTTAGGTCACTCTGCAGCACGCGTGACATTGACTTTCTTGAAATGTTAAGCTCACGGGACATCATTGATTGTTTTCCGACAGGATTTTGTCGAATGCTGGCTGCCACTGCTTTCATCAGGCAAGGAGACATCACGGTACGCAGCCCACTCTTTCTAGCGACGATCCTAGTCTCCAGGAACCTTTTTATCGTCCGGTAGACAAAAATTTCGCTGATTTCAGCATATTGGAAATCTCGGAAGCTGATTTTCCAAGTTTGTGCAGCGCTATTGCAGCAGCCCGATTCTCATAATCCCCCCCACTCCGCAGCAAGTACACTATCTACCAACAAGTAATTGGACACCCCTGCAATCCACGATATCTGCGATCCTGATACACGTCACGGCCGCCGCCGTTAAATATCGTGTGGGAAACAACAACGTAACCACTCGCATGCAAGATGCCACGCAGTTCGGAGCACTCTGATTTTGAGAAAGGTGTAATCGTCGGGTATCACAGAAATGGCCGATCCATACGTGACATATCCAGCGAGTTGAAGTACCCAAAATCGCCAGTGGCATACGTGATTGGCAAGTGGAAGATGAGAGGTGACTGTCGGAATGTGCCCCGACCCGGCAGACCCACAAAACTGGGAGTTAGAGACCGACGGGTGCTGGCCAGAGAAATTCGGAAGAACCGCACCAAATCGATGGGCCACATCCGCGAGGAGTTTCAACAGGCAACTGGGAGTGTTCTTTCAATGAATACCATCCGTAAGGAAGCCCGTCTGCTCGGTAATCATGGAGGGGCTGCCGCCCACAAAGCCTTTGATCACCAAGTCCAATAGCGCTGCTCGGTTAACGTGGTGCGAAGAACGTCGACAGTGGACCGTTGAACAGTGGAAACAGGTTCTCTGGAGCGACGAATCAAGGTTCACCCAGTACCGTTCAGATGGCAGGGTCTGAGTTTGGCGTCTTCCTGGAGAACGCCTCCAGTCGGAATGTATTTTGCCGACTGTGAAGTTCGGCGGCGGTGGAATTATGCTATGGGGGTGTTTCTCCTGGTATGGCACGGGACCCTTGGTCGCAATTCCTGGTAGACTCAACGCCGAGACCTACTGCACCATTTTGGATGACCATGCGCTTCCTACGTTGTGGCAGTTTTACGGGGTGGACCCATATTACTTTCAGGATGATAATGCCACCTGTCATGTTGCGAGGTCCACCATGGCTTGGTATGGTGACAATGGGGCTAATCGAATGGACTGGCCTGCGCAGAGGCCGGACCTTAACCCTATCGAGCACCACTGAGACGAGGTGGAGCGTCGACTTAAGGGGTGCCCCACCGTCCGAAATCGATGAAGGAACTGACCTGTCTTCTCCAAGCCGAGTGGAAGAAAATACCGCTAGCCGTCGTACAACGCCTGGTTGAGAGTATGCCCCGGAGGGTCGCAGCTGTAATCGCCGCTCGTGGAGTCTTCACCAACTATTGAAGGTGAATAAACTTCGTTTTCCTTTGCTATCACAGGTGTTCAATTAATTGTTGGCAAATAGTGTACTTCGCAAATTCACGTTAGCTCCTCTGTGCCTGAACGCACAATGATTCGCTAGCTCTTAGTGTACGTTTATGCTGCAGCCTCGCTGCTGACACATAGGTGCTCGCTCAGGCACCTCGGTGCTTACATGTAGCTGCGATGCTCGCCGTGGAGCATTTAATCTTCCGGCTGCTGACATCGGTTTTATTATTATAGGAATCACGACTGTGTATCTTATTGTCAAAAGGACTTTGCCAGTGTTATGGCAAGTTTTACAACCACTGCATATGGAGCCACCAACTAAAGAAGAATTCAAAGAAATTGCTCATATGTTTTACAAGAAATGGAGATTTCCTAAATGTCTAGATTCTATCAATGGAAAGCGCATCCGAATACTTCTCCTCGATTGTCAGGTCCCATGTTCTTTAATTATAGTAAAAGCTACTTTTCAATACTTCTGCAGGCCATCAGTGATGCACGCTGTAAATATTGAGGTAGGAGACTATGGAAAACAAAGTGATGGGGAACTTTTTGAAAGTCTGCCTTGTATGACAGAATGAAAAAGGGAGTGCTTAACATTCCTGATGATAACTTCCTACCAAGTACTGACATCGAAGTCCTCTTTGTGTTCATAGGAGATGAAGCCTATCCCTTACTGAGACACATGATGAAGCCTTATGCTAGGAAACTCTTAATCAATCCAAGGAGAAGTTAAAAAAAGTTCAAATCACAGGAAAATTCCACAAATAAAACTTGCTTCCATAAAAACACAGCACGATTTTCAAAGATACGAGAGAGATGACTGCGTAGTTTCACACTCGGTTGGGAAAGTGGGTCAATGGACGGGGGGGAGAGTGGCCTTGAAGGAATCAATCACAGCGTAAGTTTGAGGATGCCTGGCGATGGTCAAGGCTCGAAAAACAAACCAGTTTGATATCATCGCTGTGGCAATGATCGCAGCATCGCTGCTCTACGATAAATGAGCCTGTAAAGATTTATGGTTTTGTTTCATCATCGCCAAGCATCCATGTGCATAGCTGGGCGTTGTGCCAGCAGCGAGACTGCAGCATAAACGTACCCTTAGCTACTTCGTGCCTCCTGTCCGGTCGGTGATGTTGCACACGGGTTGCGCGCCATCTGTCGAACGTTTGAAACAGTATTTATGCTAGGAATGGGTATTACCGAAATAATACGTGAAGAACAGAAACGCAATTTTAATGCAATTATTGCTGCACGTGTTTGATTAACTCTATGATTTGAAGTGTACCATTGTATGTTTCTTTTGTTCTAACAAATGTTTTCCTTTTATTAGATTTTTAGTGTGTATATTGATCGCAAAGATGGAAATGTGCCCTATGTCATTGATGCCATATTCACTCGAACGAGCTATGGAGGAGTCATTGATATCGCATTAGTTCCTCCAGAGATATCCAGAAACGGTTGTTCGCTCAAAACTATCATACACAATACGGAGCTGATGGAGTATGAACAGGTACGGAATTCTGAGTTTATTTCACTTTAATATTAACAAAAAAATTGAGCTCCTTTTTTTTACGATTGGAGGTTTAACTACCAGCATGAGCAACTTCTTTTTTACGATTGGAGGTTTAACGACAAGCATGGGCAACTCCTTTTTTTACAATTGGAGGTTTAACGACCAGCATGAGCAACTCCTTTTTTTTACGATTGGAGGTTTAACGACAAGCATGAGTAACTCCTTTTTTTACGATTGGAGGTTTAACGACAAGCATGAGCAACTCCTTTTTTTACGATTGGAGTTTTAACGACAAGCATGAGCAACTCTTTTTTTACGATTGGAGGTTTAACGACCAGCATGAGCAACTACTTTTTTTTACGATTGGAGGTTTAACGACAAGCATGAGCAACTCCTTTTTTTACGATTGGAGGTTTAACGACAAGCATGAGCAACTCCTTTTTTTACGATTGGAGGTTTAACGACCAGCATGAGCAACTACTTTTTTATACGATTGGATGTTCAACGACAAGCATGAGCAACTCCTTTTTTTTACGATTTTAGGTTTAACGACAAGCATGAGCAACTCCTTTTTTTTTACGATTGGAGGTTTAACGACAAGCATGAGCAACTCCTTTTTTTTACGATTGGAGGTTTAACGACCAGCAAGAGCAACTCCTTTTTTTTTTACGATTGGAGGTTTAACGACCAGCATGAGCAAGCAGTCGTCCGAACCTAATTTAAGGACATTGGTTCCAGGGAAGGGAGAGAGGCAGTGCCGTAAGACAAACACAACATCCATACCGCAACTGGATTCGAAACCGGACCTCATCGTAGACGAATGATGAGAATCCATTGCTTAGGCCACTGCACCACCAGGGAGGGTAGCTATATTTCAACTACGGTGTATGACAGTCAACTGATACAACTTCCCATATCTTATGTTGATGCATAAGCTCATGCTGTCCTTTTTTTTTTTCACTGTACTACAGAAATGTATTACATCAAAAGGGAAAACCTAATCAGTCAACCATGTGTCCCCCCTTCCCATTATTTACGATGGTGTCTCAACGTCTGGATAGGTCTGCAATGCCATTCTTGAAAAAACGTGCAGGTTTTGCTGCGAAGAAATCATCAAGGAAATTCTGGAGATCAACATCATTGTTGAACGTTCTGCCACGGAGTGCATTCGACAGAGATCGGAACAGGTGATGGTCTGAAGATAGAAGTCATCAAGGAAATTCTGGAGATCAACATCATTGTTGAACGTTCTGCCACGGAGTGCATTCGACAGAGATCGGAACAGGTGATGGTCTGAAGATAGAAGTCATCAAGGAAATTCTGGAGATCAACATCATTGTTGAACTTTCTACCACGGAGTGCATTCGACAGAGATCGGAACACGTGATAGTCTGAAGATAGAAATCATCAAGGAAATTCTGGAGATCGACATCATTGTTGAACGTTCTGCCACGGAGTGCATTCGACAGAGATCGGAACACGTGATAGTCTGAAGAAATAAATCATCAAGGAAATTCTGCAGATCAACATCATTGCTGAACGTTCTGCCACGGAGTGCATTCGACAGAGATCGGAACAGGTGATAGTCTGAAGATGGAAATTCTGGAGATCAACATCATTGTTGAACGTTCTCCCACGGAGTGCATTCGACAGAGATCGGAACAGGTGATGGTCTGAAGATAGAAGTCATCAAGGAAATTCTGGAGATCAACATCATTGTTGAACTTTCTACCACGGAGTGCATTCGACAGAGATCGGAACACGTGATAGTCTGAAGAAATAAATCATCAAGGAAATTCTGCAGATCAACATCATTGCTGAACGTTCTGCCACGGAGTGCATTCGACAGAGATCGGAACAGGTGATAGTCTGAAGATGGAAATTCTGGAGATCAACATCATTGTTGAACGTTCTCCCACGGAGTGCATTCGACAGAGATCGGAACAGGTGATGGTCTGAAGATAGAAGTCATCAAGGAAATTCTGGAGATCAACATCATTGTTGAACTTTCTACCACGGAGTGCATTCGACAGAGATCGGAACACGTGATAGTCTGAAGATAGAAATCATCAAGGAAATTCTGGAGATCGACATCATTGTTGAACGTTCTGCCACGGAGTGCATTCGACAGAGATCGGAACACGTGATAGTCTGAAGAAATAAATCATCAAGGAAATTCTGCAGATCAACATCATTGCTGAACGTTCTGCCACGGAGTGCATTCGACAGAGATCGGAACAGGTGATAGTCTGAAGATGGAAATTCTGGAGATCAACATCATTGTTGAACGTTCTCCCACGGAGTGCATTCGACAGAGATCGGAGCAGGTGATGGTCTGAAGATAGAAGTCATCAAGGAAATTCTGGAGATCAACATCATTGTTGAACGTTCTGCCACGGAGTGCATTCGACAGAGATCGGAACACGTGATAGTCTGAAGAAATAAATCATCAAGGAAATTCTGGAGATCGACATCATTGTTGAACGTTCTGCCACGAAGTGCATTCGACAGAGCGATAGTCTGAAGGGGCGACAATATCTGGGGAATAGGCCGGATGTAGAAAGATCTCACAATTCATGTCCTGAATGACCATTTTGATCATGTTTGCACTTTGAGGGCGTGCGTTATCATGTTGTTTGAGAAGTACACCATGGCCCCGATGTGACCGTTTCTGCTGAATTGCTCCCTCCACAAGGCGGAGTTGCTCACAGAGTAACTTTGTTTGGCACACATATAGTTAAAATTATAACACTGAACTCACGGAGTTACAGGCTGCTTATCAAATATTGCATGTTGTTAGAATTTTAATTGTATTGTATGTATTTGGTATTTGAAATTGCATTATATGCCATTGAAGAAAATATAAACATTTTTTCTTGTATATATAGTTTTAACGAGTCATTCATATTCGGTATCAATAACGTGAGTAACAATAATTATATGCAAATACACAGTGTTTTATATAATATTTCATATACCACGTAGTATTACAATCGTTTGAACAACTGTATCTGTAAAGTAGTGAAAATTTCTTCCGTAATCGTATTTTTTTCTCTCTCGATGTTTCTTCTGCCCAGTATTGTTGTTAAATATTTTATTCCGTAAATATTTGTATTTCAGCTTGAAAATGCAGGAAAAGTTTCCGGAAACGGGAGTCGGACGGAGCGAGAACTTCGTCCGTAATCGTAATATTTCCCCCTCGATATATCATATCTATCATATATACGCTGCCTGGTAGAGAAAATGCCACACCATGAAGGAATGCTCGAAAACAGACCAAACTGAACACAAAGATAGCCAAGCAGATCTTGAACAAATGACATAATTGTCTCATACAGACTAGGTCACACTGGACGAATATACAGGATGATCAATAAGGAATGGGGTGTTACTGAGATTTTATACTAGGTTGTAAGATTTCATATGAAATCTCAATATTGCAACTTTTATTCCATCGCGTGCTCCACTTCTTTTGTTTCCACAAAGCGTCAGAGAAATTTTATAAAATCTCTATAACAGGGCCCCCTCTTTTGGCAATACAGCGTTGAATCTGACATGGATATGAGAGTTCTCGGTAACAGGGCCCCCTCTTTTCGGCAATACAGCGTTAAATCTGATATGGCATTGAGGCAATGAGAGTTCTCTGTAACCGGGCCCCCTCTTTTCGGCAATACAGCGTTGAATCTGACATGGCATCGAGACAATGAAAGTTCTCTGTAACAGGGCCCCCTCTTTTCGGCAATACAGCGTGGAATCTGACATGGCATCGAGGCAATGAAAGTTCTCTGTAACAGGGCCCCCTCATTTCGGCAATACAGCGTTGAATCTGACATGGCATCGAGGCAATGAAAGTGCTCTGTAACAGGGCCCCCTGAAAATTCTCTGTAGCAGGGAGCCCTCTTTTCGGCAATACAGCGTTGAATCTGACATGGCATCGAGGCAATGAAAGTTATCTGTAACAGAGCCCCCACTTTTCGGCAATACAGCGTTGAATCTGACATGGCATCGAGGCAATGAAAGTTCTCTGTAACAGAGCCCCCTCTTTTCGGCAATACAGCGTTGAATCTGACATGGCATCGAGGCAATGAAAGTTCTCTGTAACAGGGCCCCCTCTTTTCGGCAATACAGCGTTGAATCTGACATGGCATTGAGGCAATGAAAGTTCTCTGTAACAGGGCCCCCTGAAAATTCTCTGTAACAGGGAGCCCTCTTTTCGGCAATACAGCGTTGAATCTGACATGGCATCGAGGCAATGGAAGTTCTCTGTAAGAGGGCCCCCTCTTTTCGGCAATACAGCGTTGAATCTGACATGGCATCGAGGCAATGAAAGTTCTCTGTAACAGGGCCCCCTGAAAGTTCTCTGTAACAGGACCCCCTGAAAGTTCTCTGTAACAGGGCCCCCTCTTTTCGGCAATACAGCGTTGAATCTGAGATGGCATCGAGGCAATGAGAGTTCTCTGTATTAGGGGCCCCTCTTTTCGGCACTACAGCGTTGAATCTGACATGGCATCGAGGCAATGAAAGTTCTCTGTAACATGGCCCCCCTCTTTTCGGCAATACAGCGTTGAATCTGATATGGCATCGAGGCAATGGAAGTTCTCTGTAACAGGGTCCCTCTGAAAGTTCTCTGTAACAGGGCCCCCTCTTTTCGGCAATACAGCGTTGAATCTGAGATGGCATCGAGGCAATGGGAGTTCTCTGTATCAGGGGCCCCTCTTTTCGGCAATACAGCGTTGAATCTGACATGGCATCGAGGCAATGAAAGTTCCAATAGAGTCCTGGGTTATCGTGGACCATGTGGTGTTGATCCGAGTCCACAGTTCGTCTCCATTTTGCGGGGATGGGAGTGTATTCAATCGACGTCGAAACGAGTCCCACAGATGCTCGATGGACTGGAGGTCGGGGGGATCGTGCAGACCACGGAAGCATCCGCACACCGTGTAAAGCATTCAGGTTTGATCCGAGCGGTATGAGTGCGGGAGTTTTCCTGTTGAAAAACGGCGTTTGGGGTGACCTTTAGGTACTGTAGTGCCACGTGCTGCAACACCTCGTCAACATTGCGGCGTGCCGTCAGTCTGCCCGTAATAAGTACCAGAGGTTAGCGGTTGTTGGCGCTGATAGCGCCCCACACTATGTTACCACGTTGCCGGGCAGTATGGCTCCCCACAATAGCGGAGGAGTCCGCCCGTTGGCCACGTCGCCCCCAGACTCTCACACGGCGATCATCCGTGGTGAGACAGAATCACCATTCGTCGCTGAACACCAAACTTTTCCATTCGGTGCCCCGCGCATGTCTGGAGCGACGCCACGCCAAGTGGTGACGATGATGGCTTGCTCTTAAGGGTAGTCTTCGCAACGGACGGCTGGACAGCAAATCAGACGCAGCCAATCGGCGCAACACTGTCCTTGTCGATATCGGAGCATACATCTTCCCGTACAGTCCGCAAAATGTCGCCCTTTGGGGCTAGTGGGTCTGGTACGGCATCACGTCGTATGCGACGATCCGTGCGCTCGGACGTCCGTCTCCCTGCTCCGGTGCCCCTACGACGTTGCGCAGATTGTTCCTGGAAACACTGTCTCCAAATGCGACCAACGGTTGTGGCATAACCTTCCGCAATACGGCGCAGGGACCATCCGGGGTTACGAAGCAGGGCTCTATACTCGGGGCAAACTTAACCTGTCATTGGAAGGAAAGCTACAGAGTGTATACTTCCACTGCATAAAATAGTTCCGGTCTAAAAGCTCGTACTCCAGCTTCAACTGGCACTTAGAAAGGACACAGATGTTCAATACGTTGTGTGTGTGTGCATTTAAAAAATTCAGATCTCAGTTTCAGCGGCATTTCTAAAAAATACAGATATTCGTGCTTTGGTGACGTCACTGATGGTTCGCTGTCACAGCATTCTTGTTTGGGTCAGAGTTAAGCTGTCAACCCAGGGGATATTTATTGCTGTGGGGGTGGGGGTCATTAGTGGAAGGATGAGGGCGAAAAAAGTGTTTCCGAGGGCATTTCGCGTTTCTCCCCCTGGTTTCTCCTTCTTGATTGTTGTTATAAAACACTCTTCTGTCTTCAGTTTTTTCGAATGGCATCTGCCGGTCACTCGAGTGTATTTCAGCCGCATAAAGCTGGGAAACCACTACGAAGCTCTGCTAAGGTGATCGTCATGAATGTTTTCACTAAATTGATGGAAAAACATTCGCCGAATAAATCAAATGAATTAACAGTTCTTACGGCAGAACTCACTGGCGTTTCAAGTCGCACCATTGCGAGAATGAAGGTTGAATTTAGTACTGAAGTACCTCAGATCCATCGGCAATTTATTTCTTAAAATTAAAATGCAATTCTAGCTTGGCTTACATAGAACGTTTTCTCGAAATTAGTTTGGAGTTCCCAATTCAGTTCTCAATATAGGCCAAGAAACGGCCATCTTTTCCTTTTGAACTTTTGTGCGCAGTTGCCTTAAACGTGTATGAACCGGCATGAAAATTCAGACAAATGAAAGAGTTCCTTCCCCTGCCACACATAATTCGGAAACTTGGAAAACTGCCACACATTCAAAGTGTTCCTCGGAGGAACAGCAATTTGTGCCCGGCCCATCAATGAAAAACATGTGGCAATTTTCCAATGTGTGGCAATTTTCCAAGTTGCTGAAAGATGTGTGGCAGTTTACAGTGAACCCTGAAATATCATTTACCACAGAGACGGGCTCTTGTCCAGTACTTATGGCAACACGGGGTAGTCAAAAATGCATACACATTTAACGGATGTCTGTTATAAAAAAAAAATCTAATCAAGGCAAAATTTTTGAAAGAACGAAATTTTACGCATAACTGATGACATGGTAAAAATACTTTTAATTAAATCCCGCAGTTGGTAATCTTCAAGCAATAAGTATAAATGTATGAAATATATAAAAAAATGGAAAAATACGTGAAAACAAAATTAGGCCACTTAAGACTTCTTCCCGTGTTTAGCAAAGATAATTTCATTTTAAAAGTAAGAAAGAAAGAAACGTTACACGTTCTGTAACATCTCAAAAAAAAAAAAAAAAAAAGATAAGAGAGGGAGAAATAAACTGCTTGTCTACCGGTCTGCAAAGCGCGCGGCGGTGGTTAGGGGGTTAAAATAGAGGGGTTTGGTAAGGGATCACGGTGACAGACAGCCCGCCCTGAGGGCTTGTGGGAGAAGTTTTCCGAGTGAAGGTTAATTACACACCATTAGTGCGGAGTAATACTGGGAGTGAAAAGGTCACCGTAGCTTCGGCCTCATTGCCAGGATAGCTTTGCCCCGAGTATAGATACAAGGGTTGGCTCATACGGCAGATTTTAGTTGTCTCCGGAAGTCACGGCAGGTGACGTAGTTGGGATGCATCGCTGAATGTTAGGAAGCACGTTTGCTCTACTCTGTGCGGGGAACTCTAATGATAAATGCAACGACTGAGTTTTCGAATTTGAAACAAAACAGTGAAATGAATTAAAGAAACAAAAGGAGTGAAGCAGAATGTGTATCACTGTTTGTATCTCACTTTTACACATATATAAAATGAGAAACAAACAGGGATACACATTCCATCAAATGCGAAAATAATGCGTTTTCGTTAATAACAAAACAAGGAATCGAAGTTCACAAAATTGCCGCCACGGTGGCGCAGTGGTCTAAGGCGTTGGCCTCTGATCATTCGTCCGAAAGGGGTCCGGGTTCGAATCCCGGTGAGGCATGGATGTTGTGTTTGTCTTACGGCACTGGCTCTCTCCCTTCCCTGGAACCAGTGGCCCAAAATTAGGGACGGGCGACTGCTTATAGCCCATTGAGTTGCTCACGGTGGTCGTTAAACCTCCAATCAAAAAAAAAAAAAAAAAAAAAAAAAAAAAAAGAAGTTCACAAACTGTTTTTGCACGATAAAAAAGGGTAGTTAAAAGCTGATGATAAATTAAAAGACTTTACTAATTACAATTAAAGCATCTCAGTTAAAAAAAACATAAGACCTTTCGGGGCTACATCGGTCCCATCCTCAGATGTAACACAATCACACAATACATGAAGGAACAATGATAAAATACATCAAGAAATTAGTCACGTGATTAGGTGGCGTAGTTTGTATGCGCAGATGAACCGAGAAGAAAAAGGCTTAATTGATGTTATTTAAAAATGTTCAAGTTCAGAATAGAGTTGCTCCTGGCTGTCAATGCGAGTTTCCATGCAATAGGAATAATAGAAGGGTAATCATCATTGCAGCATGCAGACCCAATTCGTAAATAATTAAGCCTTCAGCAAACAGAGTGTTAGTCTTCGAAGTTAGGGTGGTCAGAATGCGTGTGACTGTGTATTTATATTGTTTCAATCTTGTCTGTAATGAGCGCATGGTACTAGGGTGTTCAAATGAAAAGGTACGAAACGTCATAAGAACGTAACCGTTAACATATTTGCCTATGCCGCTATGGGAGAACGTAGCGACACATCTAGGGATGCGATTGGAGTCGCCGGCGTGGATCGGAGCATGCGCGGGCGCCCGCATGCGCAGGAGAGAGCAGCGGCTCTTATAAAGAGCGCCGTCCAATTGACGCGGCAGTGCGTGTGCGGACAGGATGGCGTTCACATTGCAAAATTCGACGATTGAGGAGCAGCGAGGCGTTATCCGATTTCTGACAGCGGAAGCTGTTAAAGCGGCCACTATTCATCGCGGAGGGTGTGGTTCTGCTCCATGATAACGCGCGTCTACACATCTCCAGGGTCACACACGCGGAACTGGCCAAGTTCCAGTGGGAGCAGCTTGACCATCCGCCCTACAGCCCGGATATGTCGCCCTGCGATTTCCATGTGTTTGGTCCCCTGAAAAAACATCTGAAAGGGAAGTGCTTCCACTCGGACGACGAACTCAAGGACGCTGTGCAGGACTGGGTCTCGTCACGGCTACAGGAATTCTGGGAACAAGGAATCCTTCGGCTCGTTAATCAATGGGATCGTTGTGCTACGGCCTATGGTGTATACTTTGAATAAAGTCTTCATTTATACCCACAGTGTCGTTTCGTACCTTTTCATTTGAACATTCCTTGTAGATACCACATAGACAGTGTTATCAGGAGGTGAGCTCGTAGAAATTAGTGGAACACAGTAAACACCGTACCTTTGGTCTTTATCTTTGGGTGGTCTTTCCTTTCTGACCAATGAAAAAATGTTTTTAGTCCGAATGCCGAAGTCAATATTAAGAGGTCGGCAACAGTTTTTCAAAACATTAACCAAATCAGGTACATAATTCAAGGCTCCAACATATCTGATATTATTATGTTCCCTCCTAAGAGAGGACATAAATTGTCTCTTAACTTTGTTTAAAACACTGGTAATAATGGTACCGGGGAATCCGTGTGCTGAGGCAATATCAAGAATCCTAGGAATTTCAAGGTTTCTGAATTTTAATGTAGAAGACTGCGTAAATGCTCTTCGAAAAAGGAAATAAAACGATGCAAGCTTGTAGTTGAGGGGGTGGGCGGATTCCATTGGGGTAATAGTGGAAGTTGAAGTAGGTTTACAATAAAGTGAAAGTGAGATGTACTGTGAGAATGGGTTACGAACTAATCCAAAAATGGGAGGCTGAAACTAGATTGATAGTGAATTTGATAGTGGGGAATTCGGAAGATAATCGATCAGCAAATTGAGGAAGTTCGTCTTGGGTCGAGTCCCACAAGACTAGAACATCATCAACATAACGAAGGTAAAGGATAGGGTGAACTGGAGAATTATGTAGAACTTATTCTTCAAGGTATTGCATTGCAGCATGCCTAAGCCCACGGATTCCTCGGTACCATTATTACCGGTGTTTTAAACAAAGTTAAGAAACAGTTTATGTCCTCTCTTAGGAGGGAACATAATTATATCAGATATGTTGGAGCCTTGGATTATGTACCTGATTTGGTTAATGTTTTGAAAAACTGTTGCCGACCTCTTAATATTGACTTCGGCATTCGGACTAAAAACATTTTTTCATTGGTCAGAAATGAAAGACTACCCAAAGATAACGACCAAAGGTTCGGTGTTTACTGTGTTCTACTAATTTCTACGAGCTCACCTCCTGCTAACACTGTCTATGTGGGATCTACCATGCGTTCATTACAGATAAGATTGAAGGAACATAAATACACAGTCAAAATGCGTTCCCAAAATACTGCACTATCTCGACTTACTTCGAAAGGGTCTGATCAGCCTTGCTGGGACGAAACACGCATTCTGACCACCCTAACTTCGAAGCCTAATACTCTGTTTGCTGAAAGCTTAATTACTTACGAATTTGGGTCTGCATGCTGCAATGATGATTACCCTTCTACACTGGCGGAAAGTTAAAAAGGAACACCAAAAAGGAGACGTCTGATACCAACGAAATTTATACAGCATAATATCGGAATACAGAGGATAACGTGATCAAAACATTATGGCAAAATACAGCTGTATTTGCTGGTAAACTGAAAAATAACATTTCCATGTAACATGGTTATTACGAGGTTGAACCGCCATGAACTGCGTCACACTGTGCAATTCTGGCATGGAGTCTGTCGTACAGATGTTGGATGTAAGTTTGGGGAATTGAGTTCCAAGCATCCTCAACCTGGACGAGTAAATCGGGGATGGTCGTGGCTGGCCGTGGAGACCGGATAAGTCGTTGTCCCATAAAATCCCACACGTGCTCAATGGGGGACAAATCCGGTGAACGTGCAGGCCTTGGAAGTTGTCTCACACCCTGAAGTGCATGTTGCGTTGCACATGCCGTGTGTGGGCGTGCGTTATCTTGCTGGAAAACACCACGATGTACCGACCTTACAAATGGCACAACAACGGGCTGAATGATGTTGTTCATGTAGGAGGTGCTGTTTAACGTACCCGGTACAAACACTAGTTGTGTACGGGAGTGATAGATGATCGCTCCTCACACCAGGAGACCAGGTGTAGGTCCTGTGTGTTGCTGGCGGATGCAAGAAGGGTGGAGACGCTCCCCTGTGCGTCTGCGAACACGCATACGGCCATCGGAGGCTCCCAAGCAGAATCTGCTTTCATCGCTGAACACGACAGATCGCCATTGCGTTCTCCAGTGCAGACGTTGGCGACCCCACTGCAGACGTTCCTGACGGTGGGCTGGAGTCAGAGGTACACATGCCAGAGGCACACGTGCACGTAGTCCTGCATCCAGTAGACGGTTGCGGATTGTTCGCACAGTTACCTCAGGTGCAACGGCAGCTCGGATTTGCGTCGCAGTGGATGTTCTGCTTGACAACGCCGCTCTTCTTAAGCGTTGATAGGTCCGCTCATCAGTCCGTCTGTGACTCCCGGTTCCACGTCTTCTCGTGTGGGAATGTTCCTCGGACCATCTACGCCACCATCGTACCACCACCGATACTTCTCGTCCAATTCGCTCCGCAATACAACGATACGACCACCCGGCGTCGCGGAGTCCGAGTAGACGACCTCGCTCAAAGTCCGATAACTGCTGAAATCGTACACGTCTTCCATGTCCAGGCATTGCAGCTTCTTCAGGGTCTTCGCACATGTCCGTACGTCGACGACTGATTACATTCACTTCGCCGTACTCCTTAAATACCACCGACGATAATTTGCATATTATGCCGTGCTGTGGCGTAAGCGCTCACCGGTTGGTCCCGAAATTAACATCACACCTACGTAAACTCGACTCCATTAACATATGTTGTAACGTATACTCTATATTCACTTTCCTTTTGATTTTACTATCTCTGGTTATTTTATTTTACTATGTAAATTATCTTCTTACTGAACAAAATATTATTTCACCCGATGAATGAGATCTGGCAATGAGTGTAAGTCATGACGTGGTGGTAGCTAGTATATAGGCGCGTTCATCGATAGCAGAAGAGAGCGTTTAGTGTTGTACGGAGAGATTTTGTTGTTATAGGGAGATCGTTTGTTGTTATACTAGAGGAGAGAGTTTCGTTCTATGCCATTAGTTGGATTCTTCATTATTGTGAAACAAGTTGTGTGTGTGTGCTTTGGACGACCAAGAGTCGCATAATAAAAAAAGATTTGAGTAAGTACGTCTTTCTCAATTAATAGTTTTTGTCAGACCTCTGTCTGGCTGTTAGGTTTATATCGTTAGTTTATTACCATTAACAACCAGCGTTAAGACTTTATACATTCTAATTACTACACTACTAGCAGGAGACTTTATTCAAGTTCTTAATTAACTAGTAACAACAACCATTTGAATTCACTATTTGAAGCTCAGCAGGAAAGATTCATTATTATCATTAGCTAGCTGGTAGAAAGAGCTTATTCATTATAATTAGCTTAGCGGAAAGCAAAATAAAGCTAATTCATTATAATGTAAATTTCATGATCGTCCGCTAATTCCTTCTTGTTATTCTTTTTTCACTTTCCGCTAGTGTATTGTTCCTATTGCATGGAAACTCGCATTGACAGAGAGGAACAACTCCATTCTGAACTTGAACATTTTTAAATAACATCAATTAAGCCTTTTTCTTTTCGGTTCATCTGCGCATACAAACTACGCCACCTAATCACGTGACTATTTTCTTGATGTATATATATCATTGTTCCTTCATGTATTGTGTGATTGTGTTACATCTGAGGATGGGACCGATGCAGCCCCGAAAGGTCTTATGTTTTTTAACTGAGATGCTTTAATGGTACTTAGTAAAGTCTTTTAATTTATCATCAGCTTTTAACAACCCTTTTTTATCGTGCAAAAACAGTTTGTGAACTTCGATTCCTTGTCTTGCTCAGCACGAATGTTTTCGATCTCTTATGCTATCTACTGTTTTTAAACTAGTAACTTCATTGTGCTACGTTCCCTATTTTCACGCAATGGAACACTCCATCAAGATTTTTCGTCGCTTGCTCCTCAAACTGGAGTGAGGAGACTCATCTATCGTTTTTGTTGAACTGTAGAAGTTTACAAGTCATCCCTAAGTTCCTTAGAATTAAGTGCACCCCCACCTCGTTTCAGGATTCCAACATTCTGCATACAGCAGAATGGAAAAGACTTAACAATGAAATGCGGACAAAAACAGGTCTTATTGATTTTCTACAGAGTAAGTCGTATCTTGCCTACTCACACCTGGCTGCACGTGTACCTTATCATATTTTGGACAGACTTCTTATTTCTATATCAGCTACCTCTTACTCAACTTCTGAACACTTGCAGTCAACCCATATATAAAAAAACTTAGATATTTAGTTTCAGACGAACTCTTGACAAGACAGCCTTCTGGAAAACTCCGTTCAAAACCTTAACAGTCGTCCATTACTTCGGCATACCTTAATCTCAGTAGTGTCTCACTTAATCCACTTCAATCTTCTGCTTTAAACCGAGGTGCTAATTTTTTTCATCCAGTCACTCGCATCAATAAATTAATACAGACATTTAACGTTGATCAGGAATATCAAACAAAGATATTCGCTCTTTCCATGTTTATAGGTGTCACGGAAAAATTCTCATTGGCCGCCACCGGGTGTCGAACCCAGGGTCTTTCAGTTACGCGCCGGATATGATTCCGCTACACCACAGCGGCCTCGAATTCCTCCAGACTCACACACGCTAACTGCCAAGCCAAGTTGGCAGGTTGCTTCTTGGAGCCCCGCACAATGCTGAGGATACACCAAAGATAGTAAACAGCAACTGAAGAAATAATTAAATTCGAATGAATAATTAATACAGACATTTAACGTGGACCAGGAACATCAAACAAAGATCTTCGCTCTTTACACGTTTATAAGTGAGTCACGGAAAAATTCTCATTGGCCGCCACCGGGAGTCGAACCCAGGGTCTTTCAGTTACGCGCCGGATATGCTTCCGCTACACCACAGCGGCCTCGAATTCCTCCAGACTCACACACGCTAACTGCCAAGCCAATTTGGCAGGTTGCTTCTTGGAGCCCCGCACAATGCTGGGGATTCACCAAAGATAGTAAACAGCAACTGAAGAAATAATTAGAAGGCGAATGAATAATTAATACAGACATTTAACGTGGATCAGGAACATCAAACAAAGATCGTCGCTCTTTCCGCGTTTATAAGTGAGTCACGGTAAAATTCGCATTGGCCGCCACCGGGAGTCGAACCCAGGGTCTTACAGGTACGCGCCGCATATGCTTCCGCTACACCACAGCGGCCTCGAATTCCTCCAGACTCACACACGCTAACTGACAAGCCTAGTTGGCAGGTTGCTTCTTGGAGCCCCGCACAATGCTGGGGATTCACCAAAGATGGTAAGCAGCAACTGAAGAAAATAATAATTAGAAGGCGAATGAATAATTAATACAGACATTTAACGTGGACCAGGAACATCAAACAAAGATCTTCGCTCTTTCCACGTTTGTAAGTGAGTCACGGAAAAATTCTCATTGGCCGCCACCGGGAGTTGAACCCAGGGTCTCCAGATCTTTGTTTGACGCATCAATAAATTCCAATTAATTCCACAATCTGAAATTATTATTAAATCTCTTCCTTCTCCCATTCGGGACCATGCTAGATTTAACTCCGTTCATGCCTTAAAATCCTATAGCGTTAAAACCAATCAACAACATTTTGCCCTTTTCAAGGAGGAAAAAAAGAAATTAAATCTCCTTCGTTGTTACCCTAATGTATCCACAGTCTCTGCTGATAAATCTTCGCATATTGTTATTTTGAATAAAACTGATTATTTTTCTAAAATGTATGATGCACTTGTCGATATTCCTCATCTGGAAGTCCAAAATAACCCTGTTTGCAGCTATTATTTCAGCCCTAAGTAGGCTTCGACTATCAGGTTCACTTCCGCTTTGTATTTCTTCTTGTATCCACCCCCTTCTGGACATAGTGTCCCCAATCTCTTTAGTAAATTAAAATTACATAAACCTGGCCAACCTATTCGACCTTTGGTCTCAGGCCACTGTTACCCTATTCGTTCACTTGAGAAAGCTCTTTCCAAATTCCTTAAACCTCTTATTTCGGACTCGGTAATTCCAAATCTAGCACTGTTCAAGCCCTTTTCAGGATTAAACGTTTCAACTCATGTGGCGCCCCTGTTTTTATGGCGTCTCTGGATGTCGTTGCCTTTTTCCCTAATATTCCGGTGGCTACTGTTAACACCCTTATCGAGACCAAACTCCTTTCCCTTGGTCAGATACCCGTTCAGGAAGTTCATGCTGTCATGTGTGCTCTTCGACTAGTTTTCAATCGTTCTTTTTTTACCTTCAATAATCAAATCTATCGTCAACTAGAGGGTGCACCTATGGGCTCCCCTCTCTCCCCCATTCTTGCAGAGCTGCTTCTGCAATACCTTGAAGAAAAAGTTCTACATAATTCTTCAGTTTACCCTATCCTTTACCTTCGTTATGTTGATGATGTTCTAGTCTTTTGGGACTCGACCCAAGACGAACTTTATCACTTTGCTGATCGATTATCTTCCGAATTCTCCACTATCAAATTCACTATCGATCTAGAATCTACACTGCTGGCCAGCCAAAATGCAACACTAAGAAGGAAGCATCCGATTGGTCTGAAATTCGCAGCATGCGTCGCCCGCGAAAGGACATGCAAACGATTAGCATTATGCAAATCATGTGCGCTCGGCATGCCACCCAGAAGCACTATAAGAAGGGTGCACAGAAGGCGGGGGTGTAAGCAGTGGAAGTGTGTTGTGCTGCCGGACCTGTGCGTGGGGAGCTTCCTGATGCCTCGTCGCAGAATACGACAGTCATTCCAGCACGTTTCGGAGTTCGACAGAGGACGAATAGTGGCTTATCGGGACAGCGGTTTTTCGTACCGAGACATCGGCGCCCGTGTGGGACGACATCCAGCCACAGTGAGGCGAGTATGGATTCGGTGGGTGCAGGAGGAACGGACGGACTGACGTGAGCGATTGCCGCAGCCGCGGCACACCACCGAAAGAGAGGACCGGAATGTTGTGCGGCGGGCATCGACGGCTCGCACCGCCACATCACGAACGTTAGCGCAGGAATTAGGGTGTGTTGCGCAACAACCTTTGTCAGCACGTACCGTTCGACATCTTCTGCAGGAGCGGGGACTTGTCGCACGGCGCCCATTGCTCCGATTACCACTGACGCTACACCACCGGCGAGTGCGGCGGCAGTGGGCCGTTGAACGCCGCACCTGGACTACGGAATGGCACGACATTGTCTTCTTCGATGAATCCCGCTTCTTCCGGCAACACCACGATGGTCGGATCCGCGTGTGGTGGCACCGCGGGTAGAGACTGTATGACACCTGCATTATGCATCGCCATACCGGTCCGTCGCCTGGCGTTACGGTTTGGGGCGCAATTGGATATGACACCCGCACCCGTCTGGTACACATCGGCGGTACACTCAACAGTAACCGCACCATCTCCGACGTTTTGGAGCCTGTAGTCCTCCCTTACCTACAGGACCTGCCAGCGGCCACGTTTCAACAGGAAAATGCGCGCCTGCACGTGGCACGCATCGTGCAACAATTCGTCGCGACCCACCAGGTGTCACTGCTGCCGTGGCCCGCCTGTTCTCCCGATATGTCGCCCATCGAACACGTCTGGTCCCTGATCGGCAACCGAGTTGCCCGGCAAGCACCACCCGCGGCTACGCCTGATGAACTGTGGCAATGTGTGGAAGCAGCCTGGACCGACATACCCCAAGCCCACATCCAAAGCCTCTTTCGTTCGATGCCGCGGCGTGTAGCGGCCGTTATTGCCAGCCATGGGGGCCCCACGAACTATTGATGTCTGCGTGTTCCGCAAGTCGCACGGGCCTGTAAGCTCAAACGTTACATCTTTGTATTTGTTGTTATGTGTCCGGTAAATCTGGATTTGCTATCTCGTGTCCTTCTTGATGGTGCATTTTGGGTGGCCAGCATTGTAGATGGCATCCCCTGCAGGAAACAATACCTGAACCATTGGTTGGATTTTGTCGGACAAACTGGTTTCATACGCCCTGCCAGTCGTCCGTCCTTTCAAGGTGTTCAAAGGACTTCATGAAATCCATGATATGACCGCCCAGAGTATGACACTGACCACCGATCACCATGCTGCACTGTTGGGAGCAGGTAGTCTGGGTTGTACGCTTTTGACGGTGTTCTCCACACGTAAACACGTCTTGCGGTTGGTAATAGTGGGAATGTGGATTCATCCAACCACATTACACGCTTCCATACATTGACAGTCCACGTTGTATGCTCTTGGCGCCACTGCCGTTGCCGTTGTCCATTCACCCGGGTCACCAGGGATTTTGTAATAGCTGCTCTGCCATGAATATCTTGTTTATACAGCACCATGCGCCCTGTTTTCTATGACGCTGGGGTCTGGAGATGCAGATTCATTTCCGCATTAATTTAGTCGCCGTGGTCTGCTTATTACGGGTAACAATTATCTTCAGCGCTCTTCCGTCTCTATGAGTCAGGGTTGTTTTCCAGCCGCTCTTGTTTTTCGCAGACGAGGTTTTGCCACGAAAACGATATGCTGTCTTGACGGTAAACACGGTAACTCTCGATAACCCTACTACCCTGGATCCTGTATTTACGGAGGCACCAACTAGCCCGCCACGAACAATTAGTCCCCTTTCGAAGTCCGTTTGGTCGGTCATTTAGTCATCACTCTCAAAGATATTTTGCAACAAGACACTTTAAATACACTTAACAGGACCTAGAGGTTTTAAACAAAGCTCTTAGAACCAAAAAGTGGTGGACACCTTCGGTGTTGCAACGTACGCAGCTGCATTAAAAGTCACATCTTTGAGGGCGGTGTTCAAATTCAAATTATTCTGTGTAACCCCTGCATGTATATACTGTATACACTATATTGACAAAAGTCACCGGACACCTAGAAGAGAAACACAACACAGCAATTATTGACATATATTATTACGGTGTCGATCCACCTTTGGCCTTAATGCATGCACTGACCCTTCGAGACATGCTTTCGACAAGGTTTTGGAACACAGCGATAGGTATTCGCGTCCATTCAGCACATAATACTGCCGTTAATTGTTGCTTAGTAGTAGGTCTCGGTTCCAAACTTCTTATGCGGCGCTCTAATTCATTCCATAGGCGTTCTATGGGATTACGATCAGGGTTCTGTGCTGGCCAGTCTACACACGATAGTGAATTATCGCGAAACCACGTTGTCACAGTCCTCGCTTTATGGCTCGGTGCATTATCCTCCTGATACCAACAAAGCTCGTTTCCATAGTATTGCCACAGAGTTGGTAAGGCATAATTGTCCAGAATATCGAGGTAGACGTGCTGGTTAACATGTTTGTCCACGATAACCAATGGTCCGGGAACACACCACGAAAATCACCCCCACACGAGTACACTGCCAGCTCCAAACTTGACAGTAGGGACAGTACACTGCGGAAAATAGCGTTCCCCGGCTGGCACCATACCCACACACGGACATTGGACTGATGGATCGTGTATCTGGATTCTTCAGTCCATAGGACCCGTTTCCATTGGTCTACGGTCCACGATAAATGTTATTTACACCATGCTAAACGACGAGTAGTATTCCGAGTGGACATGAAAGGCTTATGAGCAGCCGCACGACCACGGTAACCTGTGGAATGAAGTTCTCTGCGAATGGTACATGTACATACTGAGGTTCCAGTATTGTTACTCACCCGTACATTGAGGTCTTGTGCAGTACTCCGTCGATTAGCTGTAACGACTCTCCTGAGGCTTCGACGACCTCTATCACTGAATTTCTTTGGTCTGCCGGTGCGTTTTGCTGCTTCAGGCACGCCATGTGTCTTCCACTTATTCAGCACATCCAAAACAGTTGACTTGGGTATGTTTAAACGCCTCTCAGCTTCGCTTATGGACAACTCACTAATATAACACCCAACAATCTTTCCTTTCTCAAAATCAGTTCCTTCCCGCCGCGACATTTTCACTCAACCTCACAGTGCGATATGTTCGCGGTCAGCTCCAGGCTTGTTAGCACGTCTTTTGTAAAAAAAGATCGTGCTTATGTTATCGGTTTGTCCATCCGTCTGTACCCACGATATCTCTGCAACTATTAGTCCGATTTGAAAAATTCTTTTTGCATTGGGAAGCTTGAAATATGCGAATGATGATCCTCCATTTCGTTTTTTTTTTTTTTTACGATGTGCAATTTTGCCGCTAGAGGGCGTAAATGCAGATGATGTCGAATTCAAAAATACGTTTTATTCCACATATTTGCTTCTAAACATCCGATTGAAAAAAATCTTTTATCTTTTGATTTCATTTATGTCGAAGAGTATTTTAGATAGAGTTACTTTTTCAAATTACGCATAGATTTTCTGCTAGGGGACGTAAAACTAAATTGCATTTTTCCCGATAACTCTTCTTCTAAAACTCCGATTTGAAAAAATTTCTTCAGCGGATACACCTCATAATGGGATATCTTTTGCATATAATTGCAAATTTTTGGTAAAGAATACTTTTGCCACCAGGGGGTGTAAGGGTTAATATTTGCTTCTGATGTATTTCCCATAAAATCTGAGCTTCTAAAATATCAATAGAAAAAATTCTTTCGCGGACTGATGTATCTCAAATCGAAAAACCTTTTCGGAACATTTTCTTCTTAAAATATTCCACAGTTTCTCCGCCAGGGGGCGTAGATGTATATCTTATTTTTGCCAATATCTCTACTTCTAGGAGTCCGATTTGAAAAATTCGTTCTTTGTTGGATAGTGTTTCTAGTGTGACATGTTTTTTCATATATTTTCAAAATTTCCAAGTAATTTATAGACTTTTCGCTAGGGGGCGTAAGGGTAAATTGCTTTTCCCCTATATCTCTGCTTCTAAATCTCCGATTTGAAAAATTCTTTCTGCACCGGATACAGCTCCTGATGGGAAATCGTCTGCACATAATTTCTAATTTTTGTAAAAAATGGTTTGGCCACCAGGTGGCGTAAGTCTTAATATCAGCTTCTGATGTATTTGCAGCAGAATATGAGCTTCTAAAATCCCGATTGAAAAAAAGTATTTTGTTGACCGATACTACTCGTGTCGACAAATCTTTTAGGAACATTTTATTTTTGAAATAATGCATGGTTTCTACGCCAGAGGGCGTAGATGTATATCTTATTTTTGTCAATATCTCTACTTCTAAGAGTCCGATTTGAAAAATTCCTTCTTTGTTGGATAGTGTTTCCGATGCGAAATGTTTTCCCTATAAATTCCAAATTTTCAAGTAAATCATAGACTTTCCGGTAGGGGGCACAGAGGTAAGTTGCGTTTTCTGCGTTATTTCTGCTTCTGAAACTCCGATTTGAAAAATTCTTCCTGTTTCGCATTAAAGACCTGATGGAAAATATTTTTCACATAATTTCTAATGTTTGGTAAAGAATGGTTTGGCTACCAAGGGTCATAAGTGCTAATTTCTGCTTCTGATGTATTTGTAGCAAAATCTGGGCTCCTGAAAACTTGACTAAATTTTTTATTTCTTGAACCGATACCGCGCATATGAATATACCTTTCGAGAATACTTTCTTCCTGAAATAATGCATGGTTTTCCCACCAAGGGACGTTAAGTCACATCTTATTTTTGTCGATAACTCTGTTTCTAAGAGTCAGATTTGAAAAATTATTTCTGTGTTGGAGAGCGATTTTGGTGTGAAAATTTTCTCATATAAATTCATGTTTTTCTTAACGCACAAGTATGCAACCAGAGGGCGTAAGCTCACGATTCCGTTTACAGCAATATCTGAGGGATTAAAGACCCGGTTGAAAAACTTCTTTCTTCCGTCAGATACTATTGTTTTCCATACCGGTTCCATTGACTTTGAATAGTTTGATAAATTTAATTTGCTTCAGAACGGATTTAAAAGACGTGCTTATTACACCCGATGATTCGGTGTCATCTTTCTTGTTTTTATACCGTTTGCAGCTGTACCGCGCATTTTAACAACGCAGCGGGTTCGTTCATTTGCTTTTGGAGGGGTGTCCGGTGATTTTTGTCAGTATAATGTATACTACAGTTCAAAGCAGATTTTTCCGGGTACGAAATTTTTGCCCCGTTTCCAACTGTGGTTGCAACAGCATAATGTGCCGGCATCAAGGAAGGGAAAGGTATCCGATTTTGTTTATATTTTTTCAATTACACTTTGATTGCACTTAATCCCTTGAAAAACACACAAATGTGGTTCGATTCTATTTCATTTATGAGTTTTGAGTAGACTGAGTAAATATATCGTTTTGGCTGTAATCAGATCATTTTGTCAATATTTTCGCAGAAAACAATAAATTTTCTCAGAAGGTTAGGAAGCCAAAACAGTTTGAAATAAGCAATATGTTTGTGGAAAATAAATGACTGTCATTGCTGGAGTGAGAACAGAGTTCATGCACTCAGCAGCAAACTTTGAAATGACCGTTCTCTTATAGTGTTTAACAAATTTGCAATTTCAAATATGCACTAGTATATGAATTAAGCTGTAATTCTAAGATCGGCATTTTTTTTTTCTATATTTTGAACAGGAAGAAAATGCTGAAGTTCAAGATATGTGTGCAATATGTATGGCTGAGATTCAAGGCGGTGAAAAGATAAGGTAAACTTATTTAATCAATGGATGCATTGATCTGTCTAATATCGAAACAGTTACTCTGCGTTTGCAATTTATTAATAAAAAAATTATGGAATCGTAGATCATTGGCGTACACTGAAGAGCAATTGAATTAGAGATACCAATCTAGTGACGTGTAGCACCACCTTTCGTCCTGATGACGGTGGCGATTCGTCTCGGCATGGACTCGACAAGACACCGGAAGCGTTGGGAAGCCATACGGATCCACGACCCCTGATGAGCTCCCGCAGTTCACGAAGATTTCATGGAAGGGGGTCAGAGCCTCGAACATCTCTCTCGATGTGCTCGATGGGATTGAGGTCAGGTGACCTAGCTGGCTAAGGAAGCGAGGTCACGTCGGTGGAGTGTTCATCCAACCATTCGGATACAATTCGGGAGCTGCATTGTCTTGTTGCAGGATGAAGTCCCCAGTGGGATGTTGAAGACGCACAAACGGGAGCAAATGGTCGTCCAGGATATCCCGGTAACGTTGACCTGTGAGGGACGATGTCACACGTACCAGGGGTTCCATTTCATTTCACGTAAACAGTCCCTAGACCAGAATGCCACCCCCACCAGCTTGAAGAGTACCCTGCTGGCAAGAAGGATCCATCGCTTCATATGGTTTGCGCAGTACTCGTATCCTGCCATCCGCATAAACCAACGTGAATCTCGAGTCATCAGTTCAGGCAACATTTTCCCACATGTCTAGGGTCCAGTGGCGATGTTCCCGCACCCATGCTAATCTTTGCACCCTGTGATGTGCGGTCAGCAGAGGTACCCTCGTGGGACGATGGCTTCTGTACCCCATAGCGAGGAGATGGTTCTGGATGGTGTGGCTGCTTGCACGTTTTTGTGCACCAGCGTTAAATTGTTGAGTGATTTCTTGCACTGTGGCCCCTCTATCCTCTATTACAATGCGAGCTAGCCGACGATGACCGTGCTCATCCACACGCTGTTGTCCACGGCAGTTGGCCCTTGCAGGGATGGTTTTACCGGATTCGATGTACTCACGGTGCACCCGTGACACAGTGGCTCGTGAAAATCCCAGTGCCTGCACGACTTCCGAGATGGTGTGACCCATTCGTCGGGCCTGGACAAGTTTTCCACGATCAAATGCGCTTAGATCCTTCGCCTTACCCATACTGCGTCCGACTCTTACTGATTCCCGTCGCATCACTCCTTATATTGTCGGATCGCTGCAAACATCATGTCGTTTCCGTTTACAGGGCCGCCCCACAGCGCCATATTTGCATAACGCCAGCTGCCTCTAATTCAATTGCTCTTCAGTGTATACAGGAGTTGGGCAAAATAATGTGAACATTATCATTATAGAGGTTAATGTCATTCGTGCAGGCAAAACTGAAAAAAGAACCGAAAAACAAAACCGAGCTCTGTCATTATCATTTTTGTATCTTTTCTTTTACATATTCACTAAGTTGTATACCAGTGTAAAAGAAGTTGTAATTAGCAAAGGTTCATAGGAGCTGTCGGGTAAATTAGTAACTTGCCAGACTTCCAGAGACGACGAATCGTGGAAGCCCGCTTACCTGCTGCGTCTGTAACCATAATAGACATCCTTTCCCCCACCCTTTTTTTTTTTTTTTTTTTTTTTTTAGGGACATACTGATAGCCCCGGCAACCCCCGTAGTATGCGGGGGCGTCGCGGCTCAGTTTTCAGCAAACATATTTTAGAACTTATTTTTCCAAAACTTCATGTTAAACTGGATAAAAAAATAGCCAGAAATTTTGGACTGCAGTTTTGAATGAAGTATCGGATTGATGCATAAGTAAATGCCGTTTTTTTCACCGCACTGTAGGAATGTATTACATCAAAAGGGAAAACGGAATCAAACAATTATGTGCCGACCCTCCCCCTTCCCCCCACGATGGTGTCCCAACGTCTGGGTAGGTCTGCAATGCCATTCTTGAAAAAAAAACGTGTAGGTTTTGCCGCGAAAGTTGAATGTTCTGCCACGGAGTGCATTCCCCAGAGATCGGAACAGGTCTGAAGGGGCGAGATCTGGGAAATAGGCCGGATGTGGAACGATCTCCCATTTCATTTCTTGAATGGTCATTTTGGTCGTGTTTGCACTCTGAGGGCGTGCGTTATGATGTTGAAGAAGGACACCATGGCCAAAGAATACCTAACGAGCAGAAGTTAAGGCTCAGCGAGACGTAACTAGCGCCGCCATATCTTCAGAGAAAAAATGCAGTGCACAGAAGCCAACATACAGGCTGATGCCGGAGCAGACTGCGCATGCGTATTTCTGTTGACTTCAATTCTTTGGGTAAAGAACAGTCAGCCGAGCTACTCACAGCACGTGATTGTTACCTTCTCGGTAGCATAATCACTTCGCAAATCGGATATGTTAGTTTTGTTGCGCCAATCGGGTTAGTTAAGACTTTTGTTTGTTCTTCAGAAACATTTTCAGTAATGCCAAATATTAGTGAATGTCTGCGTTTTGTACCGATCTTTAGGGATAACTATAATATTTGCTGAAATTTTATTTAAATACACTGCTGGCCACCCAAAATGCAACACCAAGAAGGAAGCATCCGATTGGCCTGAAATTCGCAGCATGCGTCGCCCACGAGAGGACATGCAAACCATTAGCATTGCAGGGCATATGCAAATCATGTGCGCCTGGCACGCCACCGCGAAGCACTATAAGAAGAGTGCACAGAAGGCGGGTTGTAATTAGCGGAAGTGTGTTGTACTGCCGGACCTGTCCGTGGGAAGCTTCCTGGTGCGTCGTCGCAGAATACGGCAGTCATTCCAGCACGTTACGGAGTTTGACAGAGGACGAATTGTGGCTTATCGCAACAGCAGTTTAACGAATCGGCGCCCGTGTGGGTCGACATCCAGCCACAGTGAGGCGAGCATGGATTCGGTGGGTGCAGGAGGGACCGATGTGAGTGATTGCTGCGTTCGCGGCACACCACCGAACGAGAGGACCGGCATGTTGTGCGGCGAGCATTGACGGCTCGCACCGACACATTGCAAACGTTAGCGCATAAATTAGGGTGTGTTGCGCATCAACCTGTGTCAGCACGTACCGTTCGACGTCGTCTGCAGGAGCGGGGACTTGTTGCACTGCGCCAATTGCTCCGATTACCATTGACGTTACACCACCGGCGAGTACGGCGGCAGTGGGTCGTTGAATGCCGCAGCTGGACTACGGAATGGCATGACATTGTCTTCTCCGACGAATCCCGCAACACCACGATGGTTGGATCCGCGTGTGGCGGCACCGCGGCGAGAGACTGTATGAGGCCTGCATTATACATTGCCATACCGGTCCGTCGCTTGGCGTTATGGTTTGGGGCGCAATTGGGTATGACATCCGCTCCCCTCTGGTACACATCGGCGGTACACTCAACAGTAACAGCACCATCTCCGACGTTTTGGAGCCTGTTGTCCTCCCTTACCTGCAGGACCTGCCAGCGGCCACGTTTCAACAGGACAATGCCCACCCGCATGTGGCACGCATCGTGCAACAATTCTTCACGGCCCACCAGGTGTCAGTGCTGCCGTGGCACGCCTGTTCTCCCGATATGTCGCCCATCGAACACGTCTGGTCGCTGATCTGCAACCGAGTGGCCCGGCAAGCACCACCCGTGATGAACTGTGGCAACGTGTGGAAGTAGCCTGGACCAACACACCCCAAGCCCACATCCAAAGCCTCTTTCGTTCGATCCCGCGGCGTGTCGCGGCCGTTATTGCCAGCAATGGCAGCCACACGAACAATTGATGTCTGCGTGTTCCGCAAGTTGCACGGGCCTGTAAGCTGAATCGTTTCATCTTTTTATCTGTTGTTATGTGTCCAGTAAATCTGGGTTTGCTATTTCGTGTCTTTCTTGGTGTTGCATTTTGGGTGGCCAGCAGTGTGGTAATACTAATTTTCTTACCAAAATAAGGGATGGGCGGGATAGCAGAAAACAACAACAACAAAAAACTGCTCTGAGCAAATAGTCATCAGATCGAAGGAAACCATCGTGCATCGAAGAAAAGCTTCACTGGCGTAGTCTCCCAAACGTGTTTTGCTCCTGTATGTTAACTTTCCCACAGAACATATTACCTCTTATGATGTGGTGGCGCTGTTGCCGCCTGTTTTACTTTATGAGAGTTGACCTTCTTTAAGCGTTAGATATTCTTTGCCATGGCGTCGATGTGGCCGTTTCTTCTGAATTGCTCCCTCCACACGGCGGAGTTGCCCACAATAGAATGTAGCGTTAATGGTCGGATTCCTCAACATGATTTCCCAGTGAATAATGCCTTCCATGTACCACCAGACACACAACATGATCTTCGCAGGATGAAAATCATGTTCTGGACGTGGTGTGGGCGTCTTGTTTGGGCTTAACCATTCCAAGATTTGTACGGTCCTTAAAAACTTCTTATTTCTAATTTCCATTTATAAGGCCCTGAAATGTCCTTATTTTTTTTAAACAAGTGCTTATTTTTTTCCCCCTGTCTTGTTTCTGCACTGCAGTAATGGGAATCTCAACCCAACCCCCAGTTTTTGTTTGTATGTCTGTAAATATGCTAACCCAGGAGCTTTCTTCTTGCTCATTGAAGGGAGGTAATCCCCTGGAATGTTCTTAGAAATGATCTCCCTTCAACAACACTTCCCCCCCACCCCACACACACACTTTTCCCATTGTCAGGGCAGATTTCAGTTGTCCCCGGAAGTTGCGGCTGGTGACGCAGCTGGGATGCATCGCTGAGTGTTAGGAATCGCGTTTGCTTTGCTCTGCACTGGGAACTCTGATGATAAAAATACAACTATTGAGCTGCCGAATATGAAACAAAATGGTGAAGTGATTTGAAGAAACAAAATATATCATTGATTGTTTCCTCTTTTATATGTGTATTACTTCCATCAAACGCGAAAATAATGCTTTTTTCTACTGATTAATGACTTCCTCTTATTACTTTCAGTAAGGCTTTTTTGTTAATAACAAAACCTTGGCTACTGTAATTTTTGTGAAACGTTTCGGATATGCAGGTGTCCATTTAATTCAACTTTTACCCTTTACAAGAGAAGTTACCTGTGTTTTTGTAAGTATGTTTCGAAAGCATTTGTCTTTTTTTTTTTCAATTTTTGATTTTTCGTATTTTTTTTTTTTTTTTTCTACCTTAATTTTCAGTTCTCTGATTTGTTTCAATAAAAGCCGGCGCGAACGATTTCATCTTCTGGCTCTGCTAGAAAACCTCCTTAAAATATCCTCTTCTTTTTTTTTTTTTTTTTTTTTTTTAAGAAAGTTTTGCTCGTTTTCCGTTATTGATAATTTGTCATTTATAAAATTTACTTTTTTTTTAACATATTACATTTAACACAGAAAACTGTCTCTTTATCTGATGCAGGTTGAATTGGGGCTACATTTTCTGCAAAAGACTTTTTTTTTTTTTAACGAAGATTTTTAAGTCTATCAAAAGCATCATGCAGTATTTTTCTCCTTCTTTGTCTTTCACCTCTTGCAGTGACATTTTCAACGTTTGATCTCGGTAAATTGACTGTTGCTAAAGCCGACGATTTCAATATCTTTTTCACTGGCTAACCAAGCAGGCGATTCATCATATCGTCTTCGTACTTACTATTTAAAAAGTGCTCACTGCAAATTCTGGCATATTTCAAATTAAACGAATCTGCTCAACACCTGTTAACCCAGTTTTTTGTAACTACTAGGTCCACGTAGCAAGAGCGCAAGAAGCCATTGTACGAAAACGATGTGCTAAAAAATTCGATGTCAGAAATACAACCTAATAAACAGCAGATAACTAATGCGAATGCAACAAACGTGGGCTAACAGCATCCACCGAGCGCGTTTCATCGCGCACTGACAAGTGACATGCATCCCCGTGACGTCACTGAGCTGAACAGGTGAGAAAACCACATCAACGACCAGAAAGACAAAGAGATGAGCCAGCCCTTGATATAGCCTGCATGACTTACCTTGTGTGACCTTACCAGTGGGATTAACATCTGTGTTGTGCCAGGGCTTGATGTTGTGCTGTGTGTCTTTTGTCGGAGGGTCAAAGGGGAAGGGGGTGTCTGTTTGACCTTACAATTTATGGTGTCTGGTAGTCTAATCCATCTAGTGTCTGCTGCTCTCAGGGCTTAGTAACAAGGGCTGGATCATCGCTTTTTGTTTCTGCTCGTTGAGGTGGTCCTCGGCTATGCCGCTGAGTGACGTCACGGGGATGCATGTCACTCGCAGTGCGCGACCTAAAGCGCTCGGTGGATACTGTTAGCCCACGTTTATTATTATTATTATTATTATTATTTTTTTATTGGAGGTTTAACGACCACCGTGAGCAACTCAATGGGCTATAAGCAGTCGCCCGTCCCTAATTTAGGGTCACTGGTTCCAGGGAAGGGAAAGAG
Organism: Macrothele yani; assembly: GCA_039090855.1. Taxonomy (NCBI): domain Eukaryota; kingdom Metazoa; phylum Arthropoda; class Arachnida; order Araneae; family Macrothelidae; genus Macrothele; species Macrothele yani. The sequence goes on along the minus strand of CM076999.1, from coordinate 114,377,719 downwards.
CCAGTGCCGTAAGACAAGCACAACATCCATGCCTCACCGGGATTCGAACCCGGACCCTGTTCGGGCGAATGATCAGAGGCCATCGCTTAGACCACTGCCCCACCGGTGCTGCCACACGTTTATTGCATTCGCATTAGTTATCTGCTGTTTATTTGGTTGTATTTCCGACATCGAATTTTTTTACTTAATTTCTTTAGTACATAATTTTTCACTGTTTCCCTCGAATCGACCCAGTAGTTAGAAAAGACTGGGTTAACAGGTGTTGCAGAGCAGATTCTTTTAATTTGAAAAATGCCAGGATTTGTAGTGAGCACTTTTTAAATAGTAAGTACGAAGACGATATGATGAATCGCCTGCTTGGTTAACCAATGAAAAAGATATTGAAATCGTCGGCTACACCAACAGTCAATTTGGTGAGATCAAAGGTTGAAAATTTCACTGCAAAGAGGTGAAAGACAAAGAAAGAGAAAAATATTGCATGAAGCTTTTGATAGATTTAAAGATCTTAGTTCCAAAAAAAGGTCTTTTGCAGAAAATGTGGCCCCAATTCAACCTGCATCAGATAAAGAGACAATTTTCTGTGTGAATTGTGATATGTTCGAAAAAAAGTAAATTTTTTGAATGACAAATTGTTAATAACGAAAAACAAGTTAAACTTTTTGAAAGCAGGAAAAAAAAAAAAAAAAAACGCTCTTTTAAAGAGTTTTTCTAGCAAAATCACATGATGGAATCGTTCGCCCCGGCTTTTTCTTAAACAAATCACAGAACTGAAAATTAAGGGAAAAAAATAAAATGCGAAAAATCAAAAATTGAAAAAAAAAAAATAACAAGTGTCTTCGAAACATACTTACAAAAACACAGGTAACCTCTTATGTAGAGGGTCAAAGTCGAATTAAACGAACACTTGAATATTCGAAATGTTTCACAAAAAATACAGTAGACGAGGTTTGAAGAGACAGTTTTCTGCGTGAAATGTGATATGTTAAAAAAAAAAAAATTTAAATGACGAATTGTCAATAAAAGAAAAAAGCTTAACTTTCTGAAAACATGTGTGACATGTTTTAGCGAGCCTGTGGTTCCCAGGCTCGTTTGGTTCGTTTCGTCCTTCACAAAGTACGGCCTTAAGGAAAATACCTTCAGTTCAGGAATCCATTTGCCAAGAAATCCGAATATTTATTCAAGGTATATATATATATATATAACTGTACATTATTTACATGCTTTATGGGTTATATCCCATACAACGAAAAAAAAAACCATTATGGTGTATCACCGTGACATCTCATTCTCCTAGCCTTCCAATCTCTAAATCCTCCTCGTCTCCCTTCCTCCGCGAACCCCCCAACGTTTTCGGGGGTTGCATTGTTGACACCTCGTAACGAATGTTCTTTAAGTTCCGCCTCCAAGCATGTAAGAAGGCGTACCGAATATCACCATGTATTTGACAACCAACGACTATCTTACGAGTTCGAGCAAAATGGCGTCGTTGAGGACCAATGTCCCCAAAATGTCCAGCAGTGAGTTTGCAAGGATAAATTGTTCGTTCTCATAAAAGATATCTTACACGGCTGTCACTTGAACACATACATATACACACGAAAAAGACACAAAAATCATATATAAGTATTTAAAGGGGCCTCTCGTTCGCAGAGATCCTCACACCCCCTTCCGGTTTAACATTACTCGACCAAGGTCGTGAAATGGAAACCACTTAAACCTAAAGGGTGTTGCTTTAGTCCCAGTACAATTTTAGAACTAAGAGCCAAAGCAATTTAAAATATTCAATGCACCTTACTGTGCTGTGTGTATTTCTGTTTATGTCCCATGGTCTAACTTCTTCATTTTTAAAAATAGTTATACGCAAATAACACTAAATTCCACTCAGACGACATTTTCAATTCACTTGGGCAGGAATTAATCCTTTCAAGAATCTGACATTACCAATAATAACTTCTTTTCCCGTTCTCCATCCATTGAGGCGTTACTCTTAGCATTAGACGTGGTAACTTTACATTACCAAAGTAACATACATATAGCATCAAACATTGCACCTATTAAGTATAACATTGTCACGAAAATAATAATACACAAGAAAATATGATTATCTCTTGGTAAACTTTTATCACTTACATTAATTACACACAATACTAATTCACACTGAACGTTTACTGAAATATCATTTACAATGGAACATTCTCTATTTTTTTTCAGTAACCTCTACGCATTCTCATGTCCGAGTCTAGAGAGAGCATCCGCATCAAGATTAGCCTTCCCAGACTTATGACGAACTGTCACATTGAAACGAGCTATTGCTAATGCCCATCTTTGCAATCTTGCATTTTTAGGAATGCCTTCTGTCAAGTACTTCAAAGGATTGTGATCACTATAGAGAGTAATCTGTCCTCCATAGGTCCACATCTCAAATTTCTCTAGAGCATAAATAGCTGCGTAAGCTTCTCTTTCGATGGTGCTCCACTTACTCTGTGCTTCTGTTAACTTTCGACTAATGAAAGTTATTGGGCGAACATTTCCCTTGTCATCCCTTTGTCCGAGGCAAGCTGCGATTCCAACTGAAGACGCGTCACAGCTTATCTCGAAGGGCTTACTCAAATCAGGAGTACTCAAATATGTAACCTTACATAAAGCGTCTCTCAATTCTATAAAGCACTTGTCAGCTTCTACTGACCATGGAATATTATTTGCCACATATTTCTTTGTTAAATCTGTAAGTGGTTTAGCCAATATAGAATAATTTGGAATATATTCCCTGTAATAATTAAACAATCCTAAAGCGGATCTCAAATCTCTTTTTGTCTTTGGTCGCTGCAAATTTTTAATCACTGATATCTTATCAGGATCAGGTCCATGTTTACCTGAGCCGACCACATGACCAAGGTACTTAACTTCTGATTTTGCAAAAGAGCACTTCTTTAAATTTCCTGCAAAATTTAGCTGTCGCAAAGTATTGAGTACTGCAGCTATATGATCCAAGTGCTGTTTCCATATTTCTGAGAAAATTATTATGTCATCTATATAACTCTCAGCATATTCTTGGTGAGGTCTAAGGGCAATATTAATAGCTTTCTGGAACGTTCCTGCTGCTCCTGATAATCCATAGGGCATGACAGTAAACTGATACTGGCCTTTCGGTGATACGAAGGAAGTTAACTCCTTACTCTCTTTTTTCATGGGAATTTCCCAGTAACCTTTCAAAATATCTAAGGTTGTCAGATATCCAGCAGCTCCAGCTTTATAGCGCAATTCTGTTGCATTCTGCATTGGAAATGGAACTATTTTACTCTCGGCGTTCAGCCCTCTGAATTCCACACATAATCTAATCGATGAATCTGCCTTAGACACACAAACTAATGGATATGCCACTTCTGCATTTGAAGGTTCAATTAGTCCCCTTTTTAACAAATCCTCTATTTGTTTTTCTACTTCGGATTTCAAAGCTTCTGGCACTTTATAGATTTTTGGCTGCTTCCTTTCTACTCCTGGCTTTAGCCGAATTACATGACTTCCAACCTTAGCACGTTTTATCTCTCCGTCAAACACTTCATGATATTTTAAAAGTACCTGCATCAATTCCTCTCGTTGTGATGCGTCTAAATGTGTCCACTTGTCCTTAACAGAAATCAAAGTTTCCTTTGCCTTTGGCCTTTCTCCTACAGGAACCGGTCGTATTTCGCCAAACTCCTCATCATTTTCATAAATAATTCCAACTGCATTTATTGGTTGAATATACTTCCTCAGTTTGTTTTGATGGAGATGCCTTTTGCTTCCATCTGGTAGTTTCACTAAGTATGAATGTTGTGATTTTCTATCTACAATTTCTCCAGGTCCCATCCATCTTGAACATAATTTGTTTGTAGAATCAGGGATCAGTACAATCACCTCATCCCCTACTTCAAAATTTCTCTCTGTGGACCGCAAATTGTGATAGTATGCATACTTCCTCTGTTGTTCCTCTGATTGGTCTTTAGCATATTTCTCTGCATTATTTAAATTTTCCTTCAGTCGCTCTAGGTATTCACTTATCGACTCTCCTACTCCTTGTGGTAAAATTAAGCCATCCTCCCAACAGGATTTTAAAATTGTCAGAGGCCCGGTTGGCATGCGTCCGTACATGAGCATGAACGGTGATACTCCTGTCGTGCTATTTGGTACCTCACGATAAGCCCATAAAAGAAAAGGCAACTGACGATGCCAAGCACGGCCTTCGGCTCGAATCGCATGATGCAGCATGTGTTTCATCACTTGATTAAATCGTTCTGCTAACCCATTAGCCTGGGCATAACCTGGTGTTATAAACCTTGGAGATGCTCCTAAATGCTTCAAAAATTCCTGGGTTAATTGTGACTTGAAATTAGTACCGTTATCCATCATAATTGCACTTGGTACACCGGTACGCATGAACACTTCTAAAAATGCTTCACAAGTAGCTTTTGCTGATAATGATTTTAAAGGTACCGCTTCTGGCCATCTACTATGCTGGTCCATCAAACATAACAAGTACTTATGTCCTTGTGAAGACATGGGTTCTATAGGTCCAACAATATCCGCATTTACGCATTGAAACGGCAACTCTGGCCTACCTATAGGCTCGATCGGTGCCCTATCACATACCCTTACACGTCTGCGTAATTGACAATCCTCACAAGCTTCACAAAATTTTTTCACATCTTTGGTCAATCCATCCCACCAAAACGACATCTTTATTCTATCCGCCGTCTTTTTCGCTGCTAAATGACCCCCAGGTAACGTTTGGTGAGCCAATTTCATTATTTCTAACCTTCGAGACTCAGGAATAACTAACTGGTTAAATTTCTGCCCATTTAAATTTCCCGTATTATACAACATTCCTGACTCAATCCAGTAGTTATTTTTATTCCGGTGTGCGTCAGTAAAATTCCCTTTCAAAGCCTCGCACTGTGTTTGCTGCCTCTTAAACTTCTGGCTCGAAGATTCCGGGTGTAAATTTTCACAGTCTCCACACAATGAATCTTCACTTCGTTCGGGATTGTTATCATCCATGGCCTTCACTTTCTTCCCTCTCTGGTCCAGGGCTAGAGAATCACTCCCTTGCTGTGCTCTGCTTGGGGATGCGCTAGTTTCTTCCCCCTTAGGAGTGGTAGACGGGTTGTCCTTGATCCTTAACGCTGGTAGAATGGAACCTTTCTCCCCTCCGGCTTCTAACACATTTGCCTGCCTCACTAATGCGCTAGGGTCTTCAAACACTCCTAAGTATGCCTTTCTCTGTTCACATAGAGTTTTATATACGTGTGGTGTAATTAAAGCTTCTTCGTTTAAATCATCCACCACTGCAGCATAAACTTGAACATGAGGTTGAATATCATTCGGTGACGTTAACAAGCTCAACGGAAGTGATACCAGCTTCGCTTCCACTGACGATCCAATAGCCGGACGCACAAATATTTTTCCTCCGGTCTCCAAATATCTATCCGGGACAAACTCTCTCCTTAAAACACAAATTTGTGCTCCTGAATCAATAATTCCTTTAAAGCAATTTCCTTCTATGCTTAAATTTACTTTAGGTAATTCTGACTCTGTTTTACCCGATGGAATTCCTTCCGATATCCATTCAGGCTCTGCCGGTATATTCAATTTTACACACACTTCATTCAATCCTTTTTCTTCCTTATTTTCACTTATTCTTTTATCTTGGGATCTCGATCGGTGAGTAACTTCGGAACCTGGATCCTGGGGACACCGTTTGCGTACATGACCCCTTGATCCACATCGAAAGCACTGAACTTTCTCCATGCTATTCGAAGCTCTCGTTTCCCATCTTTTATTTAAATTCCTGTTATCAAAAGATGCATGTGTCTGCACTCGACCTCCGCTTGCATTTCCTACCGTCTTATTCCTTTGAAACTCATTTCTATTTCTGTTATAATCAGGCTTCCCAAATCTTCCAATTTCTCGCACTTTCGTACTCGGCTTATTCCAGTTATCAAATTTCTGAGCTCCTCCCTTTGGCATAGCAGCAACAAAATTATCAATTTCACTAGCTAACTCGGTCGTTTTTAACCATTTCTCGGTCTCCTTTAGCAACACATGTGATTTAATGTGGCTTGGCAAAGCATCCTTTACTTGGTCTGCTACTAACAAATCTTTCAATTCTACCAAGGTCGTTATTTCCCTTGATTCCAAGTAAAATTCTAGTGCAACTTTGACTTTCATTATATGCTGTGTATAAGATTCTTCTGGCTTCTTTACACATTTTTCTAAATTTCTTTTATGTTGAAGAGGAGTGATTTTAAATTCCTTTAACAAGATTTCTTTAATGTCAACATAATTTTCCAATTTTTCCGCTCCCAATGTTGCAGCTAAATGACGTACATACCCCTGCAAATTTTGCAATATCACCTTCCCTTGATACTCATCAGGCACTTCATATAGCTTGAACATAGTTTCGGCATGGTAAAAGAAAAATGGCCACTCCTCTGCTCTAGAAGGAGGTTTCAACAAAACACCTTTCAACAAATTTACATATTTCAGAAATTCATTATTCTGTGAAACCATGGCTTCTGAATTACTTACCATATTCCCAATTCTCCTGTTACCCGATTGCGATGCTAACTCTAACTCCTTTAACCTTACCTCATGATCCATTTGCTTTGATCTTAATTCCAGTTCCTGTTTCTTTATAGCCATTTCAGCTTCCTTCTGAGACCTTTCCCATAAAAACCTTTCCCTCTCCAATTCCATTTCTAGCAACCTAGCTCTTGCTACCATCGTTTCAGCACCACCTGACATAATCGCTTCCTCACTACCAATTTCACGATCAGATACCTCCTCCTGTATCTCTGAATCTGTTGCTCTCCTAGTCTTCGGAGGCATGATTACAATCATCATCATCATCATTGTCAACCATTATCAATCCACTGCTGGACGAAGGTCTCCCCAAGTTTCTTCCACAACGGTCTGTCTTGTGCCAGTCTCCTCCATGTCACCCCTGCATACTTTCGAATTTCATCAACCCACCTCCCATGTGGTCTTCTTCTGGGTCTTTTCCTGTCCCTTGGAATCCAATCTAAAATTTCGGCTGTCCATCGATGATCTGTCCTTCTGGCAGTATGTCCAGCCCATTGCCATTTCAGGGATTTAACTCTGATCATGATGTCTTCCACTCTTGTCATTTTTCGGATCCACGAGTTCCTCTTCTTATCTCTCCTGGTTACACCAAGCATGCACCTCTCCATGCTACTTTGAGTTGTCTGCAGCCTTTGTATGTCTCTTTTAGTTAAGGTCCACGTCTCCGCACCATACGTAAGCACTGGAAGGATGCATTGATCAAACACTTTTCTTTTAAGACATAATGGCATATTGCTCTTGAAAATTATGCTGTTTCTTCCAAAAGCTCTCCAGGCAAGTTTTGTACGCCGATTAATTTCTTCATCAATGTGACCCTCACTTGATATCTGCTGTCCAAGATAAACGTACGTGTCTGTTATCTCCAGCTTTTCTCCATCAATCGATAAATCTTCATTTCTTGTAAAAGCATTGAACATCACTTTTGTCTTCTGAAAGTTCATTTTTAATCCCACTTCTTTACTCTTGTCAGCAAGTTCCTGGATCATACTCTGCAGCTCTGATGGGGTACAATATTTACTGTTATACCCTCTGTTAACAGGTAACTAAATAAAATTATCGATCTCCAGTACTAGCAAATGAACATAAAATCACTTGTGATGACACGTTACACTTATCGTAACATTTATCAGTTGCATCAAACAACCTTAAATAACATAATATGCAATTACGCACATTACTTCAATACCTTTTTCTTTAAACCATTTTCTTTATACCATTCTCATTACATCATTTTCCTTTACACCACTTTTCTTTACACCATTTTTCTTTAGATCATTTCTCTTTACAACTTTTTCCATTATACCTTTCTGTTTATACTATTTTTGTTTATACCATTTTCTTTACAGCATTTTCATTAATACCAGTTTCCAAAGAATTTTATTCTTTATTTAAACTTTCGCTTTATATTTAAACTAGAAGAATTCAGGCTGAATCTATTCTTCTTTTCCACAAATCCAAAATATTTCATTTCTGGCCTACACTTCATTTACATTAATACCACCACACAACTTCATTTACTACCACATAAACCATAAAACATCTTAAAGAGCACTGATACTGATTTAAATAAGATCAATTCATCCAAAATACTGGTATATCCAGGCTACACTTATTTTTCCTTTTCACCAATACCACATAAAAATCTTTCATCTCTAGCTTACACTTCACTTAAATTAATACCACAGAATAAATCGATATTCTGCCACAAAGAACATATTAACATATTAAAGAACACTGATGCTTATACAAGAAAAATAATTCATCCGAAACACTTGTTTCTCATTCTAAACGTTTACTCCTAACCACTAAGCAATATCCTACAATCTCCCTACTTTTTCCTATTCCTGAATATTTGTGTTCCCCCTTGTATGTTCTTTTTTTTTTTCTAAATGGCTCTATTTAAATTGGGACTAAAAGCAACTTACCCCATTATCCAACGTAAGCATTTCCACAGTCATCACACAATCCAGTTCTTGTCTCATCAACTAAACGGAATCACAGTCTCTGGCTCCCACTTTATATTTAGTCCAGCAACAGAGTGACACCTCATCCATGAATAATTCGTTCCTTACATGCGTCCATCAGTTCCTCCTTTCGGTCCATGCTTGGATTTGAGCTTTCTTTTATAGCCTAATTCTGGCGGTAATTGTTAGTACATCTAAAATCCGTCAGGTTTTTTTTTTCAGCGACCATGCCAATTCCTTTAATTTCAATTCCTTTAATTCCAGTGTCAAGTAAAGTTGATCCGATTCATTCAATTTTTTATTCCGGGCGATGGGCGAATACCGTTTCTATTCGTCCTTTGTTCGGGACGGATCCTGTCGGCTGCGCCAGTGTGACATGTTTTAGCGAGCCTGTTGTTCCCAGGCTCGTTTGGTTCGTTTCGTCCTTCACAAAGTACGGCCTTAAGGAAAATACCTTCAGTTCAGGAATCCATTTGCCAAGAAATCCGAATATTTATTCAAGGTATATATATATATATATAACTGTACATTATTTACATGCTTTATGGGTTATATCCCATACAACGAAAAAAAACCATTATGGTGTATCACCGTGACATCTCATTCTCCTCGCCTTCCAATCTCTAAATCCTCCTCGTCTCCCTTCCTCCGCGAACCCCCAACGTTTTCGGGGGTTGCATTGTTGACACCTCGTAACGAATGTTCTTTAAGTTCCGCCTCCAAGCATGTAAGAAGGCGTACCGAATATCACCATGTATTTGACAACCAACGACTATCTTACGAGTTCGAGCAAAATGGCGTCGTTGAGGACCAATGTCCCCAAAATGTCCAGCAGTGAGTTTGCAAGGATAAATTGTTCGTTCTCATAAAAGATATCTTACACGGCTGTCACTTGAACACATACATATACACACGAAAAAGACACAAAAATCATATATAAGTATTTAAAGGGGCCTCTCGTTCGCAGAGATCCTCACAACATGAAAAAAAAAAAAAGAAAAAAAAAAAAAGGATGTTTTAAAGAGCTTTTCTAGCAAAGCCAGAAGATTGAATCGTTCGTATCGGCTTTTATTGAAACAAATCAAAGAACTGAAAATTAAGGTAAAAAAAAACAAAAACAAAATACGGAAAATCAAAAATTGAAAAAAAAAAAATGACAAATGCTTTCGAAACATACTTACAAAAACACAGGTAACCTCTCTTGTAGAGGGTCAAAGTCGAATTAAACGAACACTTGAATATTCGAAATGTTTCACAAAAAATACAGTAGACGAGGTTTGAAGAGACAGTTTTCTGCGTGAAATGTGATATGTTCAGAAAAAAAAAATTAAATGACAAATTGTAAATAACGGAAAAACAGCTTAACTTTCTGAAAACACGAAAAAAAAAAAAAGGATATTTTAAAGAGCTTTTCTAGCAAAGCCAGAAGATGGAATCGTTCGAGTCGGCTTTTATTGAAACAAATCAAAGAACTGAAAATTAAGGTAAAAAAAAAAAAAAAAATACGGAAAATCAAAAATTGAAAAAAAAATGACAAATGCTTTCGAAACATACTTACAAAAACACAAGTAACATCTCTTGTGGATGGTCAAAGTCGAATTAAATGGACAGGGACGCGCCAAGCGGGAGTTCAACGGGTGCAAAGCACCCGGGCGCCAGATTCCGGGGACGGAAAGACCCACAATCAAGTTTTTCGGTTGAAAAATTAATATCAGTGACGTGGGAGAAGTTATGAAAATGTAATACTGTGAGAAATCGTAATGCTAAGTGGAACGTTTACTTTTTTAGTAAAAATAGCTCGTTTATAATTCAACAGAAAACGTCTTGAAATCAGAGAATAATGTTTACTGTTTTGTTCAGTAACAGATAACGCGGGCAAAGAGATTGAAAATTCTTTTTCTAATTTTTTTTTTAAATCTTGAAGATTTCAGCATTCATGAATGCGTGGCCAACGCTATGACAAATGGGGCCAATATGTAGGAAAAACACAATGGACTTCAAAAAGCATAATTTGTCGACTTAAGACCCTTACGCATTTTATGTACTTTGAGCGGCTCATACTTTAAATCTGGTCGTAAATGACGACGAAAAAATTTCCCTGCAGATTGTGAACATTTTCAGCATTGTTCAAGAGATATATGCTTACTTTTCTGAATTACCTTATCGTTGGCAAATTTTCAAGAAAGCTTCCAGCGTTGACCGTAAAACAGGGTGGGAAAATATTATAGGATCGATGCAATACGGGGAACGAGCACTGGGGTACAATTGCGATGTATTCCACGATGTTAGATATTTTGGTTAGAATAGTTAAAGAGACGCCCATCATGTTTAATATTACATGTATATATATCATCATCTATAACGAAGTAAATTTCTCCGTCATTTTTGTCCACGCCGGGAACTCGAATCCGGTCCCCTCACTCCGGAATAAGTCACTCCACCAATTGAGCTACGCGGACGTTTGTTCTGACTACTATCTGCCTTTATGTCGTATGCGTCCTGCTGGCAGGTACGTCACATCTCCCCCCCCACACACCGAAAGAAGAGGGCCGGGGGCATGGCCCACGGGTCAGCCGTGACCATGAATCGTCTCAGGCAGCCATCCGCTGTAGAACGTGCACTCCAGAATTCCCAGTCAATCTAGTTTGTGGAATGCAACATCACACATTTTTATTTTTCGAAGCGCCGGAGAAGGGATTCTCTGATTTTTTCTATCTCGCGGTGTGGAAAGAACATCACACCAATGCGAGAATTTGAACGGCCGGGTCATCCGGAAAGTTCGGGCGCCATTATAACGAAGTAAATTTCTCCGTCATTTTTGTCCACGCCGGGACTCCTCACTCCGGAATAAGTCACTCTACCAATTGAGCTACGCGGACGTTTGTTCTGACTACGATCTGCCTTTATGTCGTATGCGTCCTGCTGGCAGGTACATCACACATTCTCTTCAACCATTATCAATTTTCTGCTGAATGAAGGTCTTCCCAAGTTTCTTTCACAACGGTCTGTCTTGGACCAGTCTCCTCCCTCTCAATCCCGCATGCTTTTGAATTTCATCCACTTATCTCCCACGTGGCCTTCTTTTGGGTTTTTTCCTGTCTCTTGGAATCCAGTCTAAAATTTCGGTTGTCCATCGATGGTCCGTTCTCTTGGCAATATGTCCAATCCATTACCATTTCAGGGATTTTACTCAGATCATAATGTCTTCCACTCGTTATCATTTTCCTTACCCACGGGTTCCTCATCTTATCTTGCTTAGTTATACATACTGTGTGTGTTTGTGTGTGTGTGTGTCCATCGAGAAGCTGTAATATGTTTATCATCGTACATGACGAAACTTTTTTTACTGGTAATGCAGACTTTTGTGTAAATTGGCAGAGAGAGAGAGAGAGAGAGAGAGAGAGAGAGAGAGAGAGAGAGAGAGAGAGAGAGAGAGAGAGAGAGAGAGAGAGAGAGAGAGAGAGAAGCTGACTTCTTCAGTTATTCGTAGCGTCATCTGAACTAGAGTTTTACAGATTTTTTTCTTCACTTTTATATGAGACAGTAGTGTTTTATGAAAAATCTCAATTTACCGGAAATAGAAAAAAAAATGTTGCTGAAGATATTTATTTCATGTAAAAATGAATAAAAATTGAAAAATATTCTCCTACAAGGGGCGGCAAATCTGGGCTTGCACCCTGGCGGCAAATGCCCTTGGCGCGCCCCTGTAAATGGACACCTGCATATCCGAAACGTTTCACAAAAATTAGCGTAGCCGAAGTTTTGTTAACAAAAAGCATTATTTTCGCGTTTGATGGAAGTAATACACATGTATATGTTACCCCTAAAGCTCGAAAGCCGTTAAGGTGCACATTACCTAGCTAATCTGCAGATTAACTGATTTGCTCCGTTAACGTACGGAATCAAGAGTTTTCCGCATTTTACCTAGGTAATGTGCACATTAACCGCTTCCGTATCGTTAAAGTTCAAAAGTTTGTTTCTCTCATTTCCTTTCCCTACACCTTCCCCCTCTCCCTCCACTTTTAGTTTGGTTTCGTGTGATATGTTTGTTCACGTAATTTGTGGTGAAATAGATCCTAAAGAGAAAGGGTATGGTAAGAATGTATTGTGCAACATCTGTAAAAAGAGAGTATGGATAAGAAAATACAGCGTGATGAAGCCAAGAAAGGTTTAGGAAAACAAGCAAAGAAAATGTTAGCAGTTTCTAATGCAAAGCACCCAAATGTCGATGAAGCTGTCACTGTGAGAATTAAAGTACCCGAAGTAGACAGAGAAAAAACTGATGCCCGCTCGATTTTAGCTGTGGTTCTTAGTAAAACAGAGGATGGCTTTTATAAACTTGGTACTAAAACGGGTATTTTAAAACAATTGTATGCAAAATCTGAATTCAGTGTTTGCAAAGAGAGATTTTTAACGAAAGGTGTCCCTGGTGTAGAAATATCTTTACGTCAAACAGTAATAAAACAATCCCTTGGTACTGGACAGGGTTTCAGAAAATGTGACTGCAAATCTAAATGTACCACAAATAGGTGTGCTTGTCGCCAAAACCAATTGCTATGTAATTCAAAGTGTCACCAATCTTTAGATTGCACTAATAAGTAAGCACAATTTTATCATATGTTTTGCAAATTCATTTCCTTAATTATAATAATATTTTAAACCGTTTGATTCTTTCTATTACAGTTTTTTAATTGATTGATGATTGATTCTATCAACTAATTTGTAGATTGTTTGATTGTATTAACTTGATTCTTTATATATCGAAAAATAAATAAATAACATTATGTTAATTTAAGCGTACAGAAACGTTGCTGTTGTTCCAGCAAAGATCTTATTTTCACTTTAATGAGTGCCTAGTAGATAATGTGCAGATTATCTAGATAATTTGAAGATTACCTAGGTAATTTGTGCAATGAAACAATTTTCGGCACTTTAACGGATCACCCTAGTTAATCTGCACATTACCTACATAATCTGTAGAATAACTGATTTCTGCACTTTAGCGGTAACATATATAAAGCAGAGAAAACAATCAATGATATATTCTGCTTAACTCCTTTTGTTTCTTTAAATCATTTCACCATTTTGTTTCATATTCGGCAGCTCAGTAGTTGTATTTATCGTCAGAGTTCCCCGCACAGAGCGAAGAAAATGTGATTCCAAACACTGAGGGGTGCATCCCAGCTACGTCAAAAGCAGCAACTTCCGGGAACAACTGAAATCTGCCGTATGAGCCAGCCTTTGTATCAAGAACCCTGATGGTGTCAGTTGTCTCATGTGATCTGATCTATCTAGTATCTACTGCTCTACTCAACTCACCTTGCATTATTGTCGTTGTGTCTCCTGCCTGTCCTTTATTTTCCAGCGTGTATTTAGTTTTGTTCTTTGCAGGCAAAGTAGTTTATATTTGGGGCCAAAATGCCTGATAAATGGCTACTAGTGCTATTCAATCCCCTACGTATATATACATACACACTCCTGGTGATATTTCAATGCCTCAAAGTATGAATAGCTCCTAGGTCCATAGAGAGCCCTTACTTTTTTTTTCCACAGAAGAGGGTATGAACCCTGAAATATCTCCCTCTGATGCCTGAAATTCACGTACAGGTGTACCAGTGCTGTTTTCTGTCTTTCCTTATATTACCGAAATAGGTTTGAATCAGAAGATTGACAGGTTCCTTGAGCACTGTACACATCCAAAGAATACTAATAGATCATTTAACAGAACAGGGTTGACGTTTGATAAAATCCTTTATTGTCGTGATTTTGCTTAATTTAATTATTACTCCCGGTCATCTGTGAGTAGACCATCTCTCATGCTCTACAACTCCTCGCTATTCATTCATGGTTACCGCTCGTACGCGGAGACAACCTCCCTCTCCAAATTTACTCCTTCCCTTCAACGTCTCGCCACTTCGCTCTACTCACCTCAGACGCATTCTCCCCTAACACACGTCCTCATTCCTACCCTCAAAGTCTCGTTCACATATTGTCTTCCGCACTACTTCCAAAAAACCAGCCTGAAGCCTCTGTCCGAACACCTTCTTCTCATTTCCTCTCCATCTCCGTTCCTAATCACCTCCCCGAAGGACACGTCTTCCTTGAGAACGGAAGTCCTTCCTAATGAGTCGCTTTAAAACTCTAAAAACAAAGCCTTCTTCTGTAATAGGTATCCATACACGAAATCGTGTGTTTTGTCCACTCCAGGAAGTTCGCCGATAACTAATCGCTTCCGGTGACTTACTGGCTCTCTCAAATCGAACTCAAAAATCATATCCTTAAAAGTTTCCCAGGATTACTTTTAAAACATTCTAAAACTGCAAGGATACTTAATTATTTACATATTAATTAAAATTCAACAATTAAAATATAGTCAGTCTCCGGCAGCTGGAATGTACCTGGCCAAGGCAGCGGCCAGTGCGACATGAAGGCAGAGGCTGCTAAGAATCCCTGGAGGCCCGGACTAGGCTGCCATCTGATGCTGACCTTGGCTACGTATAATGGACGCTCCCTATCTTCTGATTCAAGGCTTCTTGAATTGGAAGAGGAAATACAAACGATCAAGTGGGACATCGTCGGGCTAAGTGAGGTAAGGAGAAAAGGAGAAGATCTCATTGAACTGAAAAGTGGACATCTCTTCTACTATCTTGGGACAGATACTGGCAGAACTAGTGGCGTTGGATTTATAATAAACAAGAAACTGAAGGATAAAGTTGTAGAAGTTGAAAGTTCCTCTGACAGAGCTGCACGACTCGTTATCCAACTCTCGAGAAGATACCAGGCTCAGATTATTCAAACATATGCGCCCACCACAAGTCATCCTGAAAAAAGAAATTGAAGAATTTTATGAGGAAATTCGTCATCTAAATAATAAAGGTAAGCAGCACTTGAAGATAATTATGGGCGATTTTAATGCAAAAATAGGGCAACGGCAACAGAATGAAACTTCAGTAGGTAAATTCGGTCACGGCAACAGAAACCATCGTGGAAATACTCTCGTTGAGTTTGCAGAGGCAGAAAGGTTTTTCATCTTGAACTCCTTTTTCAAGAAAAAGCCACACAGGAAATGGACATGGAGACATCCAAATGGGACGACAAGTGAAATTGATTTTATTATGTGTAACAAAAAATTCGTCATAGAAGACTATAGTGTGCTAAACAAGTTCAACAAAGGTAGTGACCATAGATTGGTGAGATGTAAGATGCACCTCAACACTGAACTCGAACGTGGCAAGCTCATAAGACAAACAAAATGTATTGACATAACCAACCTTAAAAGCACAATAATACCTTCAAGTTGGAACTGAAAAACAGATTCTGTGCTTTAGAAGGCCTAACATCGGAAGAAGTGGATATTTCTGGTTAACAGAAAAGTAACCAAAGCTCTTATGGAAACAGCAACAAAATTAGCAGGGTCTAAGAACAAGTTGCATGTGAACAAACTATCAGGAAAAACCAAAATGTTGATGCAAAAAAGAAGAGAGATGAGGACAACTAAAGAAGATGTGACTTCCAAAGTGGAATACATAGAGCTATGCAAGACAGTACGAAAAAGTGTCACTGAAGACGTAAGGAAATTCGAACTAGTGAGGAAAGCAATTGAAAACAACCAAAGCCTAAAGACAGCAAAGGGACATCTCAGTAAGGGAAGAAAACAGATTATGGCACTGAGAAAAGAAGATGGTTCTGTAACAAGAAATAGAGGCGAAATTTTGACAAGAGTGAAAGATTTCTACTCCAAATTATATGAAAGGGATGATACATGTACTCCAGACATCATGAAAGGTACCAGAGTTCTTCCAGTCCTCCCAGCAGAAGTTGCACATGCAATCAAGAACATGAAGTAGGGGAAAGCTACAGGAGAAGATGGAATTACTGTAGACATCATACAAGAAGCAAGTGGAGAAATCGAAACAGTACTCGCCCAAATTTTCACTCGATGCCTTAATGAAGGGAAAATTCCTGAGGAATGGAACAACGCTACAATGATCCTGCTACATAAAAAAGGTGACATTGAGGATCTCAGGAACTACAGACCTATCAGCCTCCTATCAGTGGTTTATAAAATCTTCAGTAAAGTTCTTTCACACCGTTTGAAGGTAACACTGGACATGGCTCAACCGAGAGAACAAGCTGGATTCAGGAGTGGCTACAGCACAATAGATCATATCCACGTACTGAGAGAACTAATTGAAAGAGCGAGGGAATATGAACTTCCATTGTGCATGGCTTTTATCGATTATGAAAAAGCCTTTGATTCGGTGAAACCATCAGCAGTTGCAATGGCTCTGAAATCCTGCGGTATTGAAGATGCATACATTAATATTATTAATAACATCTATGAAAATGCAAGTGCAAAGATTCGGCTGTTTGAAAATACAACACACATAAAATTTGGAAAGGGAGTGAGACAAGGTGACACCATATCTGCGATGCTCTTTAACGCTACATTGGAAAATGTCTTTGAATCACTGAACTGGAAAAACAAAGGGATAAAGATTCATGGAGATTATCTAACCCACCTTCGTTTTGCTGATGACATAGTCATTTTTTCAACTACCCCATCAGAGCTGCAGAGCATGATTCAGGAACTTGCTGACAAGAGTAAAGAAGTGGGATTAAAAATGAACTTTCAGAAGACAAAAGTGATGTTCAATGCTTTTACACGAAATGAAGAATTATCAATTGATGGAGAAAAGCTGGAGATAACAGACACGTACGTTTATCTTGGATAGCAGATATCAAGTGAGGGTCACATTGATGAAGAAATTAATCGGCGTACAAAACTTGCCTGGTGAGCTTTTAGAAGAGACAGCATAATTTTCAAGAGCAATATATATTTTTTTTTTAATTGGAGGTTTAACGACCACCGTGAGCAACTCAATGGGCTATAAGCAGTCGCCCGTCCCTAATTTAGGATCCCTGGTTCCAGGGAAGGGAGAGAGCCAGTGCCGTAAGACAAACACAACATCCATGCCTGACCGGGATTCGAACCCGGACCCCTTACGGACGGATGATCAGAGACCAACGCGTTAGACCACTGCGCCACCGGGGCGGCTCAAGAGCAATATGCCATTATGTCTTAAAAGAAAAGTGTTTGATCAATGCATCTTTTCAGTGCTTACGTATGGTGCAGAGACGTGGACCTTAACTAAAAGAGACATACAAAGACTGCAGACAACTCAAAGCAGCATGGAGAGGTGCATGCTTGGTGTAACCAGAAAAGATAAGAAGAGGAACTCGTGGATCCGAAAAATGACAAGAGTGGAAGACATCATGATCAGAGTTAAATCCCTGAAATGGCAATGGGCTGGACATACTGCCAGAAGGACAGACCATCGATGGACAGCCGAAATTTTAGATTGGATTCCAAGGGACAGGAAAAGACCCAGAAGAAGACCACATGGGAGATGGGTGGGTGAAATTCTAAAGTATGCGGGAGTGACATGGAGGAGACTGGCACAAGACAGACCGTTGTGGAGGAAACTTGGGGAGACCTTCGTCCAGCAGTGGATTGATAATGGTTGACAATGATGATGATGATGACATTACCTTACAGTTGATGAAATAAATATTCCGGTTCAATGACGGTATTATTAAATGTTATTTACAATTACCACTATTACCCAGGCACCACTTTTCATCTCCAGATACAATAGGTGACAGAAAGGGTTTGTGTTGCTGAGAACATTCGAGACAACGGGCGGACAAGTGTTCTCAGGAACACGAACCTGTTCTCCTCGATGCGAGTGTGAGGAACCCACAACCCCAATTTGTGGACCTTTTCCATACGTTCCAGGTGTAGCATCACTGTGGCCTGATCACAGTCCATCTCAAATCACATGTGGTTTGACGCGAATCCAAGGGGGTGAGATGATTCAAACGATCCCCATCAAAGTGAGATCGACAACCTGAGCGTTGAGGTCAAAATTGCCGCCTCGAAACCGCTCAAACCATTTGCGGGCTGTTCTCGGAGCAATAGCATGATCTCCATACACAACACAAATTTGTCGAGTAGCCTCGGCGACTGTGGATTCCTTGTTAAACTCGTAGAAGAGCAGATGTGAGAAATGTCCTTTCCTTTCTACTTGACACGCCGTACTCTCTGACCTGAAAACCAAGAAACCATTTGCTGCAATCACACAACGCAATATAATTTTGATACATGATAGTACTAACTACATTTCGATATACAACTGACCATCTGCACTGTCACTGTGTTTTGAACACCCTACATTTAATGTGTTTGTGCTGAGTACAAAAATAAATGCACATTGATAAAAAATCGAAAAAGAAACAATCGATTTCCTCAAATAGCTTACAGATTCCATGCTCACTTAATCGTCGACGCGGGGCGTTAGAAAACCGAATGGCGTTTAGTTTATCGAACTGTTAGTTATTTAGCGCTCTCAGATATTGACCTGGGAAGCACTCGTGAAGCAAAACGTCATAAACTTATGCATCAACACAATAGTAAAAATAAAAGCAATTTTTCCCCAGTAAACAAGTAAAATATCTAAAAAGCATTTTCGCGGTCTTCGTGTATAAAATTTGGATGACGGAAAAGTAGCCATTTTAGAGGACTTGTGGCCCTTTTTCATTTGGATAACGGAAAAGTAGCCATTTCAGAGGACTTGTGGCCCTTTTTCATTTGGATGATTGAAAAATAGCCATTTTAGAGGACTTGTGGCCCTTTTTCATTTGGATGACGTAAAAGTAGCCATTTTAGAGGACTTGTGGCCCTTTTTCATTTCGATGACGGAAAAGTAGCCATTTCAGAGGACTTGTGGCCCTTTTTCATTTGGATGATTGAAAAATAGCCATTTTAGAGGACTTGTGGCCCTTTTTCATTTGGATGCCGTAAAAGTAGCCATTTTAGAGGACTTGTGGCCCTTTTTCATTTGGATGACGGAAAAGTAGCCATTTCAGAGGACTTGTGGCCCTTTTTCATTTGGATGATTGAAAAATAGCCATTTTAGAGGACTTGTGGCCCTTTTTCATTTGGATGACGTAAAAGTAGCCATTTTAGAGGACTAGTGGCCCTTTTTCATTTGGATGACGTAAAAGTAGCCATTTTAGAGGACTTGTGGCCCTTTTTCATTTGGATGACGGAAAAGTAGCCATTTCAGAGGACTTGTGGCCCTTTTTCATTTGGATGATTGAAAAATAGCCATTTTAGAGGACTTGTGGCCCTTTTTCATTTGGATGACGTAAAAGTAGCCATTTTAGAGGACTTGTAGCCCATTTTCATTTGGATGACGTAAAAGTAGCCATTTTAGAGGACTTGTGGCCCTTTTTCATTTGGATGACGTAAAAGTAGCCATTTTGGAGGACTTGTGGCCCTTTTTCATTTGGATGACGTAAAAGTAGCCATTTTAGAGGACTTGTGGCTCTTTTTCATTTGGATGACGAAAAAGTAGCCATTTTAGAGGACTTGTGGCCCTTTTTCAGAAACACTGAAGTGCACAGTCGTATCAAAATAATACGAGCGCCACTCGGAATCACAGTGTACCCACCCAGGCGCGTCGCAGAAGGTCAACAACACGCATATATAAGGGGCCGACCTGGACAGATTACATGAGCTAGCCGCGGATGGGTTAGTGGTTAGTGTTTCAGACTGTCGATGCTGGGTCCCCAGGTTCAAGCCTGGGCCGATCTTTCAGAGATGGTGTGATTTACTAACAATCGCTGAATATCCGCCGTGCATCCGACGAGCACGCAAAGTGACGGCCCCCAGGCTGGACCCACTGGTAAAATGGGTATCCTTTCCTATGTCCCCCCTGAAATTCTCTCACCCATCTATGTGCAATATCGTACTTGTACGGTGGCGCCATCTACTGTACTCTAATCTCACTACAAACTGTTCTGTCAAAGTCGCTAGACTTGCTCTCATTCCTTCCGTTTCCTGCCCAAAAGGCGATCTCGCTGTAGGTGGCTGGGACCTAAACTCTACTCCCTGTGGACGGAAGTCCTACATAAAAAATGACAAATCCTGCATTCTTACTGTGTCTGACTGAATATAATATAATAGATTACATGAGCTCTATCGGCAGAGGTAGTGAGAACACCGAAACAACAGCTCCCCACTCACGAGTACTCCAGGAGTGCACACCAGCCCTAAGCGGATTAGAGAACACCAGTCCGCCGGTGAAGAAAGTGACGAAAGCATAGTGTACGACTGGGAGCAGTTGTGGGTTCAGCCAGGAATCAACGAAGAATTCCCCAACATACACAATAAGGAAACTGATGACAGGAAAACCCCACACATAGGTATGAATTACACCCAAGAGAAAAAATTCCAAATCCTAGGCGTCAGATCAACAATATGAACTGCTACTATAAAAATCGAGTTCCTCATGAAGCAAAAAAAAAAAAAAAAATCCGAACCACAAATCCATTTCTTAAATCCCTCTTTCTTCCAGAGACAAACCCATTCTACTCTCCCTTCCATTTGTGAACACTGATAATCCATTTATCCAAGTGAATAACCCGGCATTTTAAACGGAAGTTACTAGATGAGGCAGAATTTTTTTTTTAACATTTGATTAGCATATATCTCTTAATAGTAAAGCAAAAGGTGGAAAATTCAATAGTATTTTGTGTGAAGTATATATATGTATAAAATTTTCTCGAGTTCGGGTATTATTTTTCCATTCCGTATTTCAAGTATGTTTAAAGTCTGTGTGTGTTTAGTACATAGAAAGGTGTAAATGAAAGAAAAAAAAAAGGAGAAGGAAATTTCTTAAGTGGTTAACTAACGTTATGTTACATTAGAATATACCCTTCAGGAACACATGGTTATCTCTTGTGGAGGTGTATGCTAGAAAAATTCGTCAAATAAAAATTTAGTTGTGATATTGGCAAGAGTAATTTAAAATATTAATGTTTATAATTTTTAGGTGCAGCATGAAAGTAATGTTTAATTGGGTTGCGCGGGTCTATATTTGCTTGGGAAGGAAAGAATAGTGTAAATCTAGGTTATTAGATATACAACTATTCTGGAAAAAAAAAGAAATAATAATAATAATGAATGTAGATAAGGGTAAATGAAAATTTAACCACTGGGTAGTTGGCTTTGTTTGGATTGACGGATCACACTGCCGCGTCTAGTCTGGGTAATGACAGAGCAGTACACTGCGTAATCAGGGGAAGATAGAAGGTTATAAAAAAAAATTCAAAGAGTGAGTAAAGTCAGTGTGTTCCATGTGGTGGTGAACAAAAAGAACCACGTGTTGGTGAAAAAAAAACCACGGGTTGGTGAACAAAAAGAACCACGTGTTAGTGAACAAAAAGAACCATGTGGTGGTGAACAAAAAGAACCACCTGTTGGTGAACAAAAGAACCACGGGTTGGTGAACAAAAAGAACCATGTGGTGGTGAACAAAAAGAACCACGTGTTAGTGAACAAAAAGAACCATGTGGTGGTGAACAAAAAGAACCACGTGTTAGTGAACAAAAAGAACCACGTGTTAGTGAACAAAAAGAACCATGTGGTGGTGAACAAAAAGAACCACGTGTTGGTGAACAAAAGAACTATGCTTCCAACGGGAATTAACTAGCTACATTGACAGCAAAGACTTTGTTGTGCTGCGTTGTCAACAGGTAGTGAAAACGGTATGGCCGATGAGCGGTGTGGTGTTTAAAAGCACAAAGGACAGTGTCCATGAGGGCGCATGCCGAGATGAATAAAACACAGGTGAAATGCTTTTGCTGCTACTGTGCTCCAGGGTCAAAGAGACCTTGGTGAATAACCCATGTTATAGGTGACTGTGGACGAATAATACCTAGATAAACTTATCGTACAGAGCTAAGTGCTCTACAGCTAATTTCATTACCAGCATATAAAAAGCACAAATCAGGTGACAGTGCTCTCCAAATATTGCGAACTGCCAGTGATATTTGTTTGATGTTTGATAACTTTTTGTTTGTGAACTTTGGGTGAATCGCAGAACTGAACGTAAATCGAACAATTTCACCTTGTCTTACTTTCCACAAAAGAAAAAAAGTAAATCGAAAAAAAAAAATAATTGAAGAATCGGTGGACGTGGACAATAACAATAAAAAAAAATGAATATAAAAACAAACAAGCAAACGGAAAAGCGTTTGGCAGTTAAATGTGTTACTGATACTTGGTCAGCTACAGCTCAAAGTGGGCTAAACGACACGTGCATGTAAGCTTCAGATGCCAGCAGTATCACTGAATTGATAATTTTTAGATATGTATTGTGGGTGCAGGACCGTAACAGTTAATTAATTTTTGTGTTTGAAAAGTGTATTGTGTATATGTGTGATTATGAATATTTTATATAATTTCATTGATATATGTATATATAAGTGCACATGAGGAAAAAGACAGAGGGTTACTAAGTAAAGATGGAGTAGTCAATCCTTGCGTGAAGTCCCCCCCCAGCATTCATTTTTGCCCCCATAACGAATACACTTAGTAAGAGAGGAATGTTGGAAACAAAAATTATTTTAAATAAATTTAGTCCAACATGCACGTGCAAAAGTGGATAGCCCTCCAGGGGATATCGGGAGGCAATCCGAAGCCTTGAGGCGATACTTAGGCCCCCAGGGGATATCGAAAGGTTGCCTAGACCGACGTGACCGTTACCTCCGCGGATTAGGTGAACTCCCCAGAAGGTCACGTGACCTTGGCATCCGCGCCCAAGGTGAAATCCCAAAAAGGTAAGAGGAAGTTAGACTGGTCAAGACGAGAGTTCGGCAGTTGAGTTCTAGTGACAGCGAGAGACAGACATTTTGGGCAGTTAGTGCCGACATAAGACCGGAGAGATATGCCAAGCGTTGAAACCTGAGAACCATATGGAAATTCCAGATAAGCTATTTTTTCTTTTCCATGTTATTGCATGTACCTGCTTAACTTTATTCGTAACCTTACCTAGAGCACGTGGTGAGTGTAATGATCATGATCAAACAATGAAAACCCAGTTAGCTAGGTAAACCATTTAGCTTAGAAGAAAAGGATATGAAAGTAAAATAAATCACTAAGCATTGCACTTATATATACGCATGCAGAAATGAGCGAGAACTTGGTAGAGAGAAAAATCATAATAATTAGAAAAGTTTAGGTCAAAAGTATTGTTACGACTGCACCCACGCACTTGGTAACTTAGTGTTCCTAACGCTCAAGTATTAAGCCATTTTGATTACTTCCACATAAGATTCCTGTTTGTTTTCCGTATAACCACACAAGACATAAATTAAGGTATGTGTAAACTAAGATATGTGTTTATGTTTCTAATTTCTTTCACGAGCGGCACCTTTATTCCCCCACCATTCCAGTGACGGGATAAAGGTGAATCACAACGCAGTGCTTTATTATATGCCAGTACATATAAGGGGCACGTTTTTGTCCATATACGATCACTGTAGAACAAAAGTCCCATAGTTATAAAAAGGCACGATAAAGGAAATTTAATCGGTAAATGATCTGTAATTGATGCACCTATAATTTGTTCATACTAATAAATATAACATAGCGACAATTAACCCATTGTGTTTATACAATTAACGCATTGTATATAACATTGGTGACATTAACACGTGTTCCATTGTGAATAACATTAACACGTGTTCCATTGTGAATAACATTAACACGTGCTCCATTGTGAATAACATTAACACGTGTTTCATATTGAATATACCATTGGTACCGATTAACATTTGAATATAACTTTGGTGCATTAATACATTGTTTATAACATATGATTATAACATTAATACTTTTGGTTATAACAACTGCATCAAGGTGCCCATGATAACCCAGAACAATACCATCAGGTAAGTGTGCCTGATAACAATAGATCGAACCTGGTTACGCATGGATCTCCGGAGACTCGACGCTGCGTCAAGGCGCCCATGATAACCCAGACAGAACAATACCATCAGGTAAGTGTGCCTGATAACAATAGAGGGAACCTGGTTACGCATGGGTCTCCGGAGACTCGACGCTGCGTCAAGACGCCCATGATAACCCAGAACAATACCATCAGGTAAGTGTGCCTGATAACAGTTGAGTCAACCCGGTTACGCATGGTTCTCCGGAGACTGGACGCTAAGGCAATGCGCCCATGATAACCCAGAACAATACCGTCAGGTAAGTGTGCCTGATAACAGTAGAGTCAACCCGGTTACGCATGGTTCTCCGGAGACTGGACGCTAAGGCAAGGCGCCCATAATAACCCAGAACAATACGATCAGGTAAGTGTGCTTGATAACAATAGAGCGAACCCGGTTACGCATTGGTCTCCGGAGACTCGACGTTGCGTCAAGACGCCCATGATAACCCAGGACCATTGGCAACTCGTGACGGCTGCAGTTCGTATGGAACTACCGTCATTGGACAGTGGAAGAGTGGAAAGACGAATCGAGGTTTCTACTCCACAGAAGGAGGACTAACAAGAATTTTCCCCAAACAATTTTCAAGTTCGCCACCTATGGTAAGAATTCATCGGAGACGGAGAATACTGGGCGAGAGACGACAACGAATGAGACTGACTGTTGAGGACTAACACGAATTTTTCCCAATAATACGGAACTGCTGCGGTAAATGTGACAGCAGAACTCACTATCCACCTGGAAGATTCTTTTTACACAAAAGCAGTTTGCAGAGAACTTGAGAAAGCCAACATCATCCATGGAAGAGGTGCAGTTGTTAAATCTTTAATCACAGAAACCAACACTACATCCCACAAAAGCAGTCTGCAGAGAATTTGACAAAGCCAACATCCATGGAAGAGGTGCAGTTGTTAAATCTTTAATCACAGAAACCAACAGTACATCCCACAAAAGCAGTCTGCAGAGAACTTGACAAAACCAACATCCATGGAAGAGGTGCAGTTGTTAAATCTTTAGTCACAGAAACCAACAGTACATCCCACAAAAGCAGTCTGTAGAGAACTTGACAAAGCCAACATCCATGCAAGAGGTGCAATTGTTAAATCTTTAATCACAGAAACCAACAGTACATCCCACAAAAGCAGTCTGCAGAGAACTTGACAAAGCCAACATCCATGGAAGAGGTGCAGTTGTTAAATCTTTAATCACAAAAACCAACACTACATCCCACAAAAGCAGTCTGCAGAGAACTTGACAAAGCCAACATCCATGGAAGAGGTGCAGTTGTTAAATCTTTAATCACAGAAACCAACAGTACATCCCACAAAAGCAGTCTGCAGAGAACATGACAAAGCCGACATCCACGGAAGAGGTGCAGTTGTTAAATTTTTAATCACAGAAACCAACAGTACATCCCACAAAAGCAGTCTGCAGAGAACTTGACAAAGCCGACATCCACGGAAGAGGTGCAGTTGTTAAATCTTTAATCACAGAAACCAACACTACATCCCACAAAAGCAGTCTGCAGAGAACTTGACAAAGCCAACATCCATGGAAGAGGTGCAGTTGTTAAATCTTTAATCACAGAAACCAACAGTACATCCCACAAAAGCAGTCTGCAGAGAACTTGACAAAGCCAACATCCATGGAAGAGGTGCAGTTGTTAAATCTTTAATCACAAAAACCAACACTACATCCCACAAAAGCAGTCTGCAGAGAACTTGACAAAGCCAACATCCATGGAAGAGGTGCAGTTGTTAAATCTTTAATCACAGAAACCAACAGTACATCCCACAAAAGCAGTCTGCAGAGAACATGACAAAGCCGACATCCACGGAAGAGGTGCAGTTGTTAAATTTTTAATCACAGAAACCAACAGTACATCCCACAAAAGCAGTCTGCAGAGAACTTGACAAAGCCGACATCCACGGAAGAGGTGCAGTTGTTAAATCTTTAATCACAGAAACCAACACTACATCCCACAAAAGCAGTCTGCAGAGAACTTGACAAAGCCAACATCCATGGAAGAGGTGCAGTTGTTAAATCTTTAATCACAGAAACCAACAGTACATCCCACAAAAGCAGTCTGCAGAGAACTTGACAAAGCCAACATCCATGGAAGAGGTGCAGTTGTTAAATCTTTAATCACAAAAACCAACACTACATCCCACAAAAGCAGTCTGCAGAGAACTTGACAAAGCCGACATCCACGGAAGAGGTGCAGTTGTTAAATCTTTAATCACAGAAACCAACACTACATCCCACAAAAGCAGTCTGCAGAGAACTTGACAAAGCCGACATCCACGGAAGAGGTGCAGTTGTTAAATCTTTAATCACAGAAACCAACACTACATCCCACAAAAGCAGTCTGCAGAGAACTTGACAAAGCCAACATCCATGGAAGAGGTGCAGTTGTTAAATCTTTAATCACAGAAACCAACAGTACATCCCACAAAAGCAGTCTGCAGAGAACTTGATAAAGCCAACATCCATGGAAGAGGTGCAGTTGTTAAATCTTTAATCACAGAAACCAACAGTACATCCCACAAAAGCAGTCTGCAGAGAACTTGACAAAGCCAACATCCATGGAAGAGGTGCAGTTGTTAAATCTTTAATCACAGAAACCAACAGTACATCCCACAAAAGCAGTCTGCAGAGAACTTGACAAAGCCAACATCCATGGAAGAGGTGCAGTTGTTAAATCTTTAATCACAGAAACCAACACTACATCCCACAAAAGCAGTCTGCAGAGAACTTGACAAAGCCAACATCCATGGAAGAGGTGCAGTTGTTAAATCTTTAATCACAGAAACCAACACTACATCCCACAAAAGCAGTCTGCAGAGAACTTGACAAAGCCAACATCCATGGAAGAGGTGCAGTTGTTAAATCTTTAATCACAGAAACCAACACTACATCCCACAAAAGCAGTCTGCAGAGAACTTGACAAAGCCAATATCCATGGAAGAGGTGCAATTGCTAAGCCTTTAATCACAGAAACCAACATTGCATTGATTCATTATATTCGTGCCACGTAAGTCACCTAATGTAAAGTATTACTGCCTTTGCGCGATTGAAATTGTGATGCATAAATGCAATTTTAGATACAACTTCGACGATCGTTTTAAAGATTATATAATGAATTAGCTTTATTTCTTTTCGCTAAGCTAATTATTATGAATGATAGTAATTCTTACCAGCTAGCTAAGGATATACTAGCTCTAAGCTTCAAAATAATGAATTCCCAAAAGGTTGTTGTTACTTGTTAATTATGAACTTAAACAAAGTCTCAACGCTGGTTATTTATATTAAGTAATCAAAGTCATAAACCTAACAGCCAGACAGAGGTCTGACAAAAACTATGAATTGAGAAAAGACTGAACTTACTGAAAACTTGTTTATTTCCAAGACTCTTGGTCAACTAAGGCACTCATATATCTTGTACATAATAATGAATAAACTTTCCTCTTATAGTACACACACTCTCATAACAACACCTCGCAACGCCAACACATCAACCAACGCAACAACCTCTACAACCACCAACCAACACAACGCAACACTCTCAAGTCTCGATGAACGCGCCTATATACGAGCTACCACCACGTCATGACTTACACTCATTGCCAGATCTCATTCAGCGGGTGAAATAATATTTCGTTCAGTAGGAAGATAATTTACATAGTAAAATAAAATAACCAGAGATAGTAAAATCAAAAGGAAAGTGAATATAGAGTATACGTTACATCATCTCCCCTTAATTTTTTTTTTTTTTTTTTCTTTTTTTATGTCCGAAAAACCTATCAATTTTGGAGTGTAAGTCTTACATTTCGATGATTGACGTTTCTCGATCTTTTTTTTGATTTGTTGTTTGGTGGTAGCCGTATTTACATTATCAATCTTGGCATGACAATTTACGAATCTGTATTCGACTGTGAAATTTGTAGTGTAGAACAAACCAAACCTGCATCGGCATACTTTCCTTTTATTCTGCCTAGCAGGAATCACTTTTTTAATTTCAAATTACGTGCGCCTCATTCGTTGAAATACATAACAACTGTATCAGCAGCGAAGATTGCCTGAAGCTGCCTAACAGTAACAATTTTATTATTTTCATTTCAAATTACGTTTGCCTCATTCGTTGAAATACATAACAACTGTATCAGCAGCGAAGATTGCCTGAAGCTGCCTAACAGTAACAATTTTATTATTTTCATTTCAAATTACGTTCGCCTCATTCGTTGAAATACATAACAACTGTATCAGCAGCGAAGATTGCCTGAAGCTGCCTAACAGTAACAATTTTATTATTTTCATGTCAAATTACGTTCGCCTTAGTCGTTGAAATACATAACAACTGTATCAGCAGCGAAATTTACCTGGAGCTGCCTAACAATAACAATTTTATTATTTTACCCCTAAGCACATAGATATATACAAAAAAAAAGTGGATTAGTAGATGGACATAGAAGAAATATAAAAAAAACACACACATATATACACAAAAAAGAATGCATAGGCCCACACGAAAAAAAGAAATTCTGACACGCCAACTGGTCGTGCAGGAAAAACAACAAACTGAGAAAAGAACCTGTCCACGAGAACTTACTTATCTCGAGGACGCATAAAAAATTCTAGTGCGGTAACGTTTTCCAGGCCTAATGGGACTGGTGAAATCAGGTGGCTTGGACCTCTTCCGGGACGGTAATGGAACTGGAACATCGGTCTGCTGTCGGTCAGGAGTCTGGCGGTCTGGAAATCCCTGCGGCTGAGAAGAACGGTCAGAAGTCTGGCGGTCTGGAAATCCCTGCGGCTGAGAAGAACGGTCAGAAGTCTGGCGGTCCGGAATCCCTTGCGGCTGAGAAGAACGGTCAGAAGTCTGGCGGTCCGGAATCCCTTGCGGCTGAGAAGAACGGTCAGGAACATCAGAAGTCTGGCGGTCCGGAAATCCCTGCTGCGGCTGATAGGAACGGGCTCCCCCAGGCTTTGGATATGAAGTCCCTTGGTGCTGGGGCCCGTTGTGTCCTTCCAGTATCTTTTTGGACGGACGTGTCTCCGGCCACATCGCTTGCTTTCGTTTACGCCCACGGGGCATGATAGTAGTAGCAGGCATCGGCCCTGTTTGCCCTGAACGGAGGTTCCAGGGGCGAAACCCGGGTGGATGCAAAGATTTCTGCCTTCGTCGCTGTTGCGGCGAAGCAGATTGGGGAGACAAGTCACGTTTGCGCCCAGCTTTTGGTGGTGCTGGACGGTGTGGAATATGAAATGTTGGATTCATAACTGATAAATCAGAAATGTCCGACGCCTCTGAGTCGCTGCTGTAATTCAGCGGTCGTGCAGGGCGATGTTTAGATTTGCCTATAGGAATACTTTCCGATGAGGTATTCAAAGAAGAAGTATCCCGCGTTGGTGCAGAGTTAGCCGGAAACGGCGCAGCAATAGTCTTGGCAATGGTTGGAGGGAAAGGAACGATACTAGTATTCGACGAACTTGATTCGAGCCTTGGTCTCATGGGAGAATCAGGTTGCGGTTGTAGAAACTCGGCTGGAGGGGGAAGGGTGAAGGAAAAATCACTGGTGATTCTTCAAAAATGTTCGGTGGTTCGTCCACAATTTCTGGCGGTTGAACATAAGATATAGATTCTTGAGTCTGTGGAACAGAAGGTTGAGTAGGATTGATAATGAAATCGATATTCCGTTCGTGATACTTGCGACATTGATCAACATGTACATATTGAAAATTGTTGTTCGGTTTCTCCAGAACAATATTATTTTCAAAGACATTTGCCACCCGATATGGACCTTCGTAGCTGGGTGCAAATTTCTTCACTAAAGTATGCGAAACAGAAGACTGGAAGTGCGTTTCCACGAGAGTGAGATCTCCAACGACAAGATCTGGTTCCCTACGCCTAGAATTATAATATCGTGCTTGAGCCGCTTGTGCTCCTAGCATTGCAACACGAGCTTTTTCTGCCATAATGTGTACTGATTGCGGAGTTGGTCGCTGGTTTAATTCGTCGATAATCCCCGTTAAATTTTCAAAAGGGGTTTTAATTTTGCGACCCAGAAAAAGTTCTGCAGGAGTAAGTTTAGTAGACTCGTGGACAGACGAGCGGAGGGAGAACGCAAAAAGTTCTAAATGGTCATCCCATCTTTCATGGTGATCCATTACAAAAGTCGCAATCATTTTCACTAGCGTTCGGTTAACGCGTTCTGCAGGATTACTCTGGGGATGATATGGGGAAATGAATTTATGTTTAATGTGTAATCTCGCACACATTCTTTCAAAAATGTCAGAAATAAATTGAGGACCATTATCCGAAACTACTTTATTAGGTGCACCATATCTAGAAAATACTTCATTAACTAAGACATTACAAATAATCTCAGCCGTAGCGGCTTTAATGGGAAAAACTTCAACCCATTTAGAAAAATTATCAGTTAGTACTAAAACATAACGAGCTTTATTTTTAACAGATAATGGATAAGGTCCCAATAAATCTATGGAAATAATATCAAATACATGAGAACTTGAACTAGATTTCAAGTGACCGGCCGGTCTTACATTACGGTAATTATTAATCTGACACAAGTGACATGATTGAACGTATGCGAGCACACTTTGGTACATGCCAGGCCAATAGGCAACAACCCGCAATTTACAACGGGTCTTGCGAATACCTAAATGGCCTGCAAGAGGTTTGTCATGAAATTCATTTAACAGAGCCATTCTAAGGGTTCGCGGAATACATGGGCGAAACTCTGCCCTAGTAGTCCGAGACTTTGTATAATAAAGAAGACCCTCTATTACTTCAAAATGTTGTGACCTTCCAGCCAGAGAAGGATCACTTTGTGGGGGCGAACCCGCAAGCAAAAAATTGTAAATATCCCCAAAATCTGGATCATTTATTAATTCTGCCATTATCTGCTCTCTGGATGTTATATCAGCTATTAGAAGTAAATACTGACATCCAGGAGTAGTTTCGGTGGGGACCCCACTAATCGGAACGCGAGATAATGCGTCCGGTAATTGATTCTTATGACCTGGCTGAAATGAAATTTTGATATTGCTCTCTTGTAACTTCAGAGCCCACTTCATAAGTCTTTGAGATAGGTGCTTAGCAGAATTTAAATACTGAAGGGCAGAATGATCCGTAATTATGTTAACTGTCAATTCATTAAGATAACATTGAAATTTATTCAGTGCATACACAACAGCAAGACATTCACGTTCCGTAGCTGAATAATTGCGTTCAGCTTTGGCTAAAGTACGAGACGCAAAAGCTATTGGATGCCCAGCTTGTGACAAAACGCAACCAAGACCAACTCCGGATGCATCAGTATAAATATCAAATTCTTTAGTATGATCCGGGAAAGCCAACACCGGAGGCTGAGTCAATGCAGACTTCAGTGTTTCGAATGCAGCGTTAGCTTCAGGTGTCCAAATAAACTTCTTGTATTTACGCTTTAAAGCATACAACGGCTCACATATTGTAGCATAAGCGGGGACGAACTGCTGATACCAACCGGTCATTCCCAGAAAGCGGGATAGTTCTTTTGCTGTTTTAGGCCGAGGAAAGTCAACAATAGGCCTAATTTTTTCATTATCAGTAAATAAACCGTGGGGAGTAATTTTCAACCCCAGATATACAATCTCGTCCCGCGCTATCTGGCATTTACTAGGTTTTAACGTCAAGCCAGCATTGTATATGAGTTGGAACACCTGTTTGAGCAGAGAAAGGTGCTCGTCAAAAGTCTCTGATGTTATAATAATATCATCCAAATAGACATGCACATGGGGACCCAGGACAGGTCTGAGGACCGTGTCCATAAGCTTTTGGAAAGTAGCAGGTGCAGAAGCCAGTCCAAAAGGCATACGTAAATATTCATAGGCCCCAAAGGGAGTCACAAAGCCTGTTTTATCGACAGAGTCCGGATGTACTGCCACCTGCCAATATCCACTCGCCAAATCCAAAGTTGACATCCATTTGGTTGACGACAAGTCATTTAGAATATGTGACATGACAGGTAGGGGATAATTGATCGTTTTTGTGACTTGGTTGAGTTTGCGAAAATCTGTCACGAAACGAAATTCATTTGGTTGTTTCTTTGGAACCAAGAAGGCAGGAGCAGCCCAGGCGCTTGTTGATTCCCTGATTATGCCTTGCTTAATCATTTCCGCAATTTGACGTTGCATTTCCTGTTTTTTATGTGGAGCACAAGGGTAAGGTTTCGTCGCAATGGGTTTCGAACCATCAGTGTCAATAACATGATAAACCACCTGTGTGAAACCAGGTTGATCCGAAAATAAACCCGGGCTTTCCTGTAAAAGGAGAGAAAGCTGGTCTCGTTGCCCCTCATTCAATTGGTCACTCAACAATAAACTCGTAATATCTACAGGAACCGTCGGAATCATTTCGACAGGTTCCGGAAAGGAAATCACATGTTGTACAAAATTCAAAGTTATTTGAAACTTGTTAATAAAGTCTATACCCATGAGACATTTCACGGGTAGCTCGTCTATAAGCAGGAAAGAATGTGTAAACCGAGCTTTTCCCAGCCCTAAAGATAATGTGACAGTTCCTGCGATACTGAAGATTTCATTATTGGCACCTCGCAAATACTGCGTTGCAGGCTGAACGTGTATTGCAGAAAAAACGTCATTGCAAAACTTTGTATTTAGGGCTGATATCTCAGACCCAGTGTCGAACTTTGTCTCGACAATAACGTCTTCAAGTGTCAAGAATTCATCAGGCAACTGAGGAGTTTGAACAGTCACTAATACTGTTTTAGGGTCAGAATGTTTGGTATCAGGAAGAAGGACCGACCCTTCATCTTCTTCCTGTGGAAGTTTAAAGGAATTCTGGTGGTGTTATCATGTGGTCGGAAACCTCGACCCTGCCGGGTATCGGGAAAATTTTCACGATAAGGAAAATTGCGTGAACCCTGCGTCGGGAACTCCGCGTGTCTGTTGACATTTTCATATTCGTTACGTCTGCCCTCAGCACGGGCAGAAAAATTATTATTGTCCTGGGCATGAAAACGTTCCGAATGCTGCTGAGTGAAACGGGGTCGAGCATACTGTGCATTATGACGATATCCCGAAGCTTGCTCAGAAACTCGCTGTTGGTTCGCCACTCTTCTGTGTGGTGGAACGTATGAAGCTTGGGTGGGCACTTGTGTATGCTCGCGCTGAAAGTTTTGTCTATTATGCCGCTGAGGGTTTTCGGAATAAGCCTCGCGGGGTGCCCGAGCATGGTGAGTTGAAGCATGTTTGCCATGTCGCTCTTCATACGTGCGTATGAGGCGAAGGCATTCATGAATGGTGGTAGGGTGTCGAACCTCAAGAAAATCTTGTAAGAATGGGTCGAGATGCTGTACGAGGGTATCCAACATGTCAACATGATTGGCATGTGGATCCCATAGATTATATAGGCGTGTAGTTTCCAACGCAAATGCAACAGGGCTATCATTGGGACCTTGTTGTCGTGAAAAAGCTGTTGAGCAAGGCTAGCTCGACTGAGGCCGAAAGGAAAGACCTCCAAGAATTCTGCACGGAAATTCTCATAATGAGAATCCGGGTTCAACCCTCGCCACTGCCGATACCAGGTCTTGGCGGTATCCCTCAAGCAAGTCCCGGCAATTTGGACCTTGCAGTCTTCCGGAATATTATAGAGATCAAAATGATCTTCCAGATCTTCGAGGAACTTTAAAGACCCCTCCAAACCATTGAAATAAATTGTTCCTGCATGCGGCACGAAATGAGCAAGCATTCTGCTTCGCTGAGAGGATTGAACTCCCTCAGGTACGACCCGCGACTCAGAGTGATAAGAAGCTGGTGCATTACGAAATGGTGAAGAACGCTTGGGTATGTGTAGATCATTCATATCAAAGTCAGAGCCACAGGCTTCGTACAAATTGTCCAAACAAACACCATTACCCTCGAGACTTGCCGGACGGTGGAAATTCGAAGTTGTCTCAGGTAAGGAAGCCATGGGTAATAAACGTCAAGATCTCGTGTTCGAGAAAAGTTCGGGCGCCAATTATAATGAATTAGCTTTATTTCTTTTCGCTAAGCTAATTATTATGAATGATAGTAATTCTTACCAGCTAGCTAAGGATATACTAGCTCTAAGCTTCAAAATAATGAATTCCCAAAAGGTTGTTGTTACTTGTTAATTATGAACTTAAACAAAGTCTCAACGCTGGTTATTTATATTAAGTAATCAAAGTCATAAACCTAACAGCCAGACAGAGGTCTGACAAAAACTATGAATTGAGAAAAGACTGAACTTACTGAAAACTTGTTTATTTCCAAGACTCTTGGTCAACTAAGGCACTCATATATCTTGTACATAATAATGAATAAACTTTCCTCTTATAGTACACACACTCTCATAACAACACCTCGCAACGCCAACACATCAACCAACGCAACAACCTCTACAACCACCAACCAACACAACGCAACACTCTCAAGTCTCGATAAACGCGCCTATATACGAGCTACCACCACGTCATGACTTACACTCATTGCCAGATCTCATTCAGCGGGTGAAATAATATTTCGTTCAGTAGGAAGATAATTTACATAGTAAAATAAAATAACCAGAGATAGTAAAATCAAAAGGAAAGTGAATATAGAGTATACGTTACAATTATTTATTCTGAAGTTGGAAGTATAAGATCTTTCGGACCCGCTTTGGTGTCCATCCTCAGAGGCGTTAGAGTACTACAAATGTACTAGTAGAAGAGTAAATGAGTACAATATGTAAACAGGTTGAGGTGAAGAGACAACGTCACGTTTGTCATCCGTCATTGCGCATGCTTCGAGTAAGTTTATATTAGTTCTAGGATTGAGCGCTTTCAGTTCACCAGTGTCGGATACTTCTCCTGCGAAACGGCATACATCCGCTCCAGTTGGTTGGCGTTGATTGGCTGACCGTCTGGAACAAATTTGTAATGGATTATCCCCCAAAGTTCCATCAGACGCAGAACTTCACCTTCTGCTCGAAGCGCCCACGTTTGATAACAGGTTTAGGAAGAT
The DNA here is from genome assembly GCA_039090855.1 of Macrothele yani. Lineage (NCBI taxonomy): Eukaryota > Metazoa > Arthropoda > Arachnida > Araneae > Macrothelidae > Macrothele > Macrothele yani. The sequence goes on along the minus strand of CM076999.1, from coordinate 114,342,230 downwards.
GGCCCGGGCTCAACCACTGCCGTTGTGTTTTTCACACATGAGACTCTTCCGTGGATTCGCGGAAGTCCGTTTTTTTTTTTTTTTTTTTTTGTCATCATCATTTGGGTAATTCTCGAGATCGATGCAAAACTGAAGAGAAATTTTGGAGTATTAGTTGGGGGAGGGGGTCGTTCTTTGGTGCGAAGATGGTATTTCGTTTTTCAAAAGTTTCGAAAACGGAAGTTAAAAAGGGATTTCCTGTAATCGTTATTTCTTTTTCTCTCAATGTTTCTTCTGCGCAGTATTGTTGTTAAATATAATCTTTTTCCATAAATATTTGCATTTTGGAAGTGGAAGAAAAATTCCGAAAACTGAAGTTGGCGCGAAAATTTCCCTGTGATCTTCAGGCATGAGATTCTTCAGTGGATTCGAAGAATTCCGCCATTTCCTTCGTCATTTCGATGGTTCTGGAGATCGATGCAGAACTGAACAGAAATTTGCGAGGGATTGGTGGTAGTAGTGAAGCAATTAAAAGACGTTAAGAGAAAAAATAGCAAGTTAGAAGGATTAAGTATAGGTATCCATGATATATTTACGGTCGCCCAAGTAAGTGCCCTTACACAAAAAGAATCAGCGGATAAAACGGATACCTGAAGATGTATCGAAATTCATCGTAATCAGAGCTTTCTCTACAAAATCATATGATTTCTGGAGAGAGAAAATTGGCATCCCATTACCGTGTACAAAGCACTTTAAAAAAAATGGTGAGCAAAATTTACCTATAATCCAGACATTAAACACAATGTCCTTTTGTTGATGAAAAAATTCTGTGAAAGTTTTAAGTCGCTCTGAAAAGCTTTGTGTTTTCATCTTGAACGAAATTCACATTGACTCTAGGCTATGCCACGACACCAGAATAGACAAAATTCTGGGCCCTTTCAAGAAAGCCCAATTTGTCTTAATCCAAGGACTATTATTTCAATGGAAACAGCTAATATTCTTTGACTTTGACTGCTAAATGACGAAATTAGCACTTTTGTTCAATAATTCAAGATTTGGAATAGTGGGGTTGAATTAAAATCTGCAGCTTCTGACTTGGGATGAAATAAAAACTGCTGCTTCTGACTGACTCTGTTGTGGAGAGAACTTGAAATTTCCATGACAGGTCATTCTTCAATTTTTGCTCAGGGGTCAAAAACATGAGTATATATTTGCTGACAATAGACTTTTAGATCTTTAAATATGAAATACTCTGTTAAAGATTTCAAAACAAATCTTTCTCCTATTTTAATGTGTTTCAGTGACATTCGTTGGGTTCACTGGGGTATAAACATGGATTTTCTTCTTAATCCCATTCCAGTCTTGCTTTGCACGCTTACTGCAGGGTGCCCACGCGTCCTTAAAAACCTGGAAAGTCCTTGAATTTCAAAAAAAAAAAAAAAAAAGACGGCAGGACGCACACGACATAAAGGCAGATAGCAGCGACACGAACGTCCGCGTAGCTCAATTGGTAGAGCGACTCATTCCGGAATGAGGGGACCCGGGTTCGAGCCCCGGCATGCACAAAAATGACGGAGAAATTTACTTCGTTATACACCCCATTTTAAATCTCTTTTGCTGCAACAGATTAATGAAAACAAAAATTTTGTTGTTTTGTTTGATGAGAGTTTAAATAAAAACTCTCAACAAAAACAAATGGAGATCCATATAAGATTTTGGGACAAGAAAAAGTAACATCACGGTATCTGACTTCTGTGTTATTAAGTAACGCAAGTGCAAAATTTTTATTAGACAAACTCGAGCAATCTTTGAAGGATTTGCCTTTAAAAAATAGAGTTCAGTTTTCTATTGATGGGCCGAATATGAATTTAAAGCTTTCTTCTTTATTTCAAGATGATTTATCAGCCAATTCAAATGCATCTCTCTTAAACACCGGTACCTGTGGATTGCACATAGTGCATAATGCATTGAGACACGCTACCATTATGAGTGATTGGGAAATAGAAAAAATTCTTTCAAGCTTATACAGGTTATTTAAAGATTCACCGGCACAGCGTGAGGATTATTTAAATGTGGATAATGCTGTAAAAATGCCACTAAAGTTCTGTTCACACAGGTGGGTTGAAAATTCTCCTGTGTGTGAATTTGAAGTATGAAACTTTGGTAGCCCAGAAAATTGTAAATAATCCTTGCACAGTCTCCTTTAATACTGTCCAAAAATGGGTGAAGGATCCATTGGCACTTGCCAAATTATATTTTTTAAATTCTATTGCTAAGCAACTCAGTCCCTTTTTAAAAAAGTATCAGGCAGATAAGCCAATGCTGCCATTCATGGCTAAAGACTTAGAGAAAATGTTAAGGAATCTGATGAGTCGCTTTGTTAAGACGGATGTATTAGAACAAACAAAGACCATTACGGCACTTCTAAAAATTGATCCAACTGAAAATAAAAATTGTTCCACTTATAGGATGATTGATATTGGATTCCAGCCCAAAAAGGAGGTGAAGACTTTGCCATCAAATGTAAGTGAAAAGCAAATAATGGAATTTCGTATGAAATGCAGATCAATTTTGCAAAATCTTGTCAAAAAAAATTGCTCACTAAATGCCCACTGCAGTATGCTCTTGTGCAGCACATGGAGTGTTTAGATCCTAAATTAATGAGTGCTGAGAAGGAATCTTGCTTTAAAAGTTTCAAGATTATTCTAGAAATTCTCATGGATGCAAATCATCTGAAACCTGGTGTTGTTGGCACTATTATGCTGCAGTTAAAGGATTTTATAAGTAGTGTTGCAGCAGTAACTTCAGATTTTAAACTTTTTAAAAACAATTATGAGGAATTGAGAATAGATGTGTTATTTTATGAACCTTTATCCTCAAGTAAAAACTATGATCTGTTGTGGGAAATAACTAAAACGCTGCTGTTACTCTCACATAAACAGGCATCAGTGGAGAGAGGATTCTCCATTAATAAGGAACTAATAATTGACAATATGAAAGAAAACTCTATTGTTTCACAAAGAATAATATATGACCATCTAAGTAACGTTGGTGGCATGGAAAAGGTCGAGTTTTCAAAATTGCTTCTGAGTAATGTCAGATGTGCTAGGCAAAGATATGTAATAAATTTAGAAGAAAAAGCTCGGGACCAGGCTAATTCTGCTGTAGCCCAAAAGAGAAAATAAATACTGGATGAAATAGAAAGTATGAAAAAAAGAAAAACATGTGTTGAAAATGAAGTATTAGATTTATTAAAATCAGCTGATGACTTGGCAACAAAAGCAGAAGATACTCATAATTTTAACTGCATTGCTAAATCAAATAGCTTTAGAAAGACAGCTCAGGACAAACAATCATTGATAAAAGAAATAGATTCTGAAAATAAGAAAAAAAAATGGATTTAGTGAATAATTGTAAATATATTCACCCATTCGCTTAATATTTTTTTAATATACTTGTTAATTTTATTTTAACATTGATACATTTAATGTTGTGTTAAAAGTACTGACATTTGAGTAGAAAAAAATTATAATTATTTAAAGATTGATTACGGTATTTTCATTTGTTAAATATTTTCACCTGAAGAAAGTTTGTCATTCAGTAAAGAACTTTTTGCAAAATTTGAAGATGCATTGTTGCTAAGATTATGTTTTTTTTTTTTATATATATAATTGGCTACCAATTACAAATACTGATGTTAATTTCTTTGGTTCAGTTTTCTTATAATAACAGAAATACACCATGGTCTTGCTTTCGTACTGTGTCATATGTAATGTGTTTAAAACCATTTTAATGATAAACCCATAGGATATTTTTAATTTCTCTGTGGTGGAAGCCTAATTCAAGGGATTGTGAATCCATAATTTGTTTTCTAGTGCATGCCTAACTACTAATAACTGAAACTGTCTATCGTAAAAACTTGAAGATAAATCGAAAGTAAAAGAAACATTTGAATTATGGTAATGTGTGTCGTTTCTCACATTTAGTGATAAAATAGGACTGCTTCATATTATACAAAAATATTGCCCACTAAAGAAAAGATCATTCAGTCTCCTCACCCCATGCCTGTGTTTCCAAGATGTTTAAAGTATCTGTTTTCATTCTTGGTATTTAATTCAATGTGTAAAAAACTGGTTACTCCACAGAAGTATTTGAAAAATGACATGCATCCAAAATCCATCAATTATGTTGAGACTTGTGAATATGAAGGCTTCTTAATGGGAAAGTGAAGAAAGGATTTTATTTCTGAATAACATGTAAGTTTTCAAATTTTGCTGTGTTCAAATTTCAATATGAAACTGAGTTAATATGTTATTAAATTCTTTTCTATTTTTTTAATTCATTAAATTTAAATATTTCTTTTATTAATGGTAAAAAGGTAAATGTTATATAAAGTTTGATATAAATAATTAGATGAAAATTTGGTATTAGCATAAATCTAAAAATCGTACAAAAGTGACTTAATGTGTTATGCATACCTGTAGATAATTGTAAAATAGATATTAAGTGTTTTATTGTTATGATAACTTTGTGTCTGAGAAATTGCGAGTTTTGAACATACAGAAAGAATTAATGCGATGCATATAGATGTTTTATGAAGACAATGAGTATCATAATACAACACACATAATTCTTGACATATATATACACTGGCGAAAAGTGAAAAAAGAACACCAAGAAGGAATTGGCGGACGATCATGAAATTTACATATGTTAATGGGCTCGAGTTTACCTAGGTGTGATGTTATTTTCGGGACCAACCGGTGAGCGCTTACGCCACAGCACGGCATAATATGCAAATTATCGTCGGTGGTATTTAAGGAGTACGGCGAAGTGAATGTAATCAGTCGTCGGCGTACGGACACGTGCGAAGACCCTGAAGAAGCTGCAATGCCTGGACATGGAAGACGTGTACGATTTCAACAGTTATCGGACTTTGAGCGAGGTCGTCTAGTCGGACTCCGCGAGGCCGGGTGGTCGTATCGTCGTATTGCGGAGCGAATTGGACGAGAAGTATCGGCGGTGGTACGATGGTGGCGTAGATGGTCCGAGGAACATTCCCACACCAGAAGACGTGGAACCGGGAGTCACAGACGGACTGATGAGCGGACCAATCGACGCATAAGAAGAGCGGCGTTGTGTAGCAGAACATCCAATGCGACGCAAATCCGAGCTACCGTTGCACCTGAGGTGGCTGTGCGAACAATCCGCAACCGTCTACTGGATGCCGGACTACACGCCCGTGTGCCACTTACTCCAGCCCACCCACAGGAACGCCTGCAGTGGTGTCGCCAACGTCTGCACTGGAGAACACAAAGATGATCTGTCGTGTTCAACGATGAAAGCAGATTCTGCTTGGGAGCCTCCGATGGCCGTATGCGTGTTCGCAGACGCACAGGGGAGCGTCTCCACCTTTCTTGCATCCGCCAGCGACACACAGAACCCACACCTGGTCTCCTGGTGTGGGGAGCGATCAGGTATCACTCCCGTACACAACTAGTGTTTGTACCGGGTACGTTAAACAGCACCTCCTACATCAACAACATCATTCAGCCCGTTGTTGTGCCATTTGTAAGGTCGGTCCATCGTGATGTTTTCCAGTAAGATAACGCACGCCCACACACGGCACGTGCAACGCAACATGCACTTCAGGGTGTGAGACAAGTTCCACGGCCTGCACGTTCACCGGATTTGTCCCCCATTGAGCGCGTGTGGGATTTTATGGGACAATGACTTATCCCGGCCAGCCACGACCATCCCCGATTTACGCGTCCAGGTTGGGGATGCTTGGAACTCAATACTCCAAACTTACATTAAACATCTGTACGACAGACTCCATGCCAGAATTGCACAGTGTGACGCAGTTCATGGCGGTTCAACCTCGTACTAACCATGTTACATGGAAATGTTATTTTTCAGTTTACCAGCAAATACAGCTGTATTTTGCCATAATGTTTTGATCACGTTATCCTCTGTATTCCGTTATTATGCTGTATAAATTTCGTTGGTATCCGACGTCTCTTTCTTGGTGTTCTTCTTTCACTTTCCGCCAGTGTATATTCGTTGCGGCTTAGGACATTGAAAAATTCATCCTTGAATTTTTTCCGGAAGGTCCTTGAATGTCCTTGAATTTTTTTCCTGAAAAATAGTGGGCACTCTAGCTTAGATATTGCAGGGGATTCCTCTCTCGCGAACAGCGATGGCACCTCGGCTGGCACCGCAGCTACGTCACAGTCTTTCTCTTCGGGAATCTAGCTGCGCCTCGCTGAGAACTGTTACGGAGATTTTATACGGGGTTTTAGGATTTCATACAAAATCTCAAAATCCAACATTTTCCCATCTCGTGCTTCCATTCCTTTGTCTCCACAAAGCGTGAGGGTCTCAGAGTCAGTTCCCCATTAGACACCGGATGCACGGTTATTTACTAAGACGACGTTCTGTCTAAGATTAGAATATGCACATTGTTTGTTGAATGGAGATTAACTCTACGCGCCTCTTTTGATGCTTTTCAGGTTTCAGTTTCAATCAGGCCGACGAATGACTAGCCCCTCACATTTTAATTTGAGGCTTTTCAGGTTTCAATTTCAATGAGGCCGACGTATGACTAGCCCCTCACATTTGACTTTGAGGCTTTTCAGGTTTCAATTTCAATGAGGCCGACGAATGACTAGGCCCTCACATTTGACTTTGAGGCTTTTCAGGTTTCAATTTCAATGAGGCCGACGAATGATTAACCCCTCACATTTTACTTTGATTCTTAAGGTGGACGTCAAGTAATTTTGCTTCCTATGTTTCCAATGGAAAAACTTTTGTACACATTTTATTCACAATTAATGCGTTCTCAAGGATGAAAATTTGAACATCGATTAAAATAGCTTCATTTTATAACTTGGAATACTTAATATTTTCTAAAACATAACCATAATTATATTAAAAAACAATAACTTTTCCTTTGGTGGTGTTGAAACCAGAAAAAAGATGGCGCGACCTGTACTTTTCTGACGTCAGTAGAGAAACAAATGTTGGATTGCATAATTATGGTCATGTTTTAGAAACTATTAAGTATTCCAAGTTATAAAATGAAACTATTTTAATCGATGTTCAAATTTTCATCCTTGGGAACGCATTAATTGTCCAGAAAAAAGATGGCGCGACCTGTACTTTGATAACTTCAGTAGACAAACAAATATTGGATTGCATAATTATGGTTATGTTTTAAAAATATTAAGTATTCCAAGTTATGGAATGAAGCTATTTTAATCGATGTTCAAATTTTCATCCTTGGGAATGCATTAATTGTCCAGAAAAAAGATGGCGCGACCTGCACTTTTATGATGTCAGTAGAGAAACAAATGTTGGATTGCATAATTATGGTCATGTTTTAGAAACTATTAAGTATTCCAAGTTATAAAATGAAGATATTTTAATCGATGTTTAAATTTCCATCCTTGGGAACGCGTTAATTGTCCAGAAAACAGATGGCACGACCTGTACTTTGATGACGTCAGTAGAGAAACAAATGTTGGATTGCATAATTATGGTCATGTTTTAGAAACTATTAAGTATTCCAAGTTATAAAATGAAGATATTTTAATCGATGTTCAAATTTCCATTCTTAGGAATGCATTAATTGTCCAGAAAAAAGATGGCGCAACCTGTACTTTGATGACGTCAGTAGAGAAACAAATGTTGGATTGCATAATTAAGGTTATGTTTTAGAAACTATTAAGTATTCCAAGTTATGAAATGAAGCTCTTTTAATCGATGTTCAAATTTTCATCCTTGGGAACGCATTAATTGTGAAGAAAATATGTACAGAAGTTTTTCCATTGGACGTATAGGAAGCAAAATTACTTGACGTCCACCTTAAGATTTACCAAAAGCGGTGTGGGTCTTTCTCTCGGGGAACATTAGGATATGCTTAAGGGCATTTCTTGGAGACAAGAGAGGGAGGCGAGAAGGCAGTTGTCTCTAGGTTTAAGAAGCGAGCGGTCACGACGAGGTGATTGCCCATGGGTAGGTCTTAAGTGGACCGCCAGGTCAGGGGATTTCACGAGAGCGGGAGTGATGATCGAAAGCGGGAGAGTTAGGAAACAGCAAAGCTAACGGACAACCTTTGCATGCGATTAAAAGAAGAAAAGAATAAAAGTTTCTTAGACATATTTTCGAATCGCAAGAATTATTTGCATACTATTTTACTATCATCTTGAACTATATAAGACTTAGCAACTGAACGACGCAATGTTTATGAAGTTAACAACAAGAACAAAGATAAGAACGAGCTTGTAAACAGAACCAGCCATTGTATCAATAGCCCTGGTTCGCTCTACTGTTATTGGGGACACGTACCTGGATGCTCCATCGTTCGCCGCTGGTCGATTACCCTTTACCGGTCTACGGAGGCGACGTTCTCCTCTGGGGTCGATTGGAGCTCTGCAGTTATGACGTCAGAAGGTACTCGGTGTGCCCTTCTCTTTGCATTCTAACTACAGCACCTCAAGAACAGCCCAAGAAGTCTGCTGTTTCTGAGATGCTTTCATCCTTGGCTCGGTGGCCGATCATCATTCCTTTTAGCACGTTCATCAAATCACTACTTCTGCTCAATGTGCTCCCGTAACGCACTATGGCTCATCTGTCCTGGCCGGCCGCTTATATCTCCGTGTGGTCGACCTTGTCACGTGCACTCAGTGACGCGCGTGGGCGAGTACACTGTGATTCCGGGGTGGTGCATTATTTTGATACGACGGTGTACTACTTTTTATTGAAAACTAAATCACTGAGTGAAAGAAAATGGATTTCAGCTGATTGATCACCGCATCCGTCACTGGACGCAGTGATTGATTTTAGCTGGAATCTGTGAAATGAAAGCCTAGAACAGGCGCCTTGCCGAAAACTTGGAAATCGGAGCTGGGCTGACTTTTCAAATTAACCCTTTAAAGGGGTTGATGTAACTAAACTGAATGGAACCAAATTTTATCGCGCGGAAGGAGCAGAGATGTTTACACAGTGAACAGGTTTTGCGAATGCTACCGCAAAACAATTCCTTTCTCCCTCTCATCTCAGCACTACCGACCATAAACCTGCCATTTTTGTGTAGCGCTCGCTTCTGATTTTCTGTTATATGTTCCATGGCCCAAGGCAGGACGGGAAAAGAGAAGTCCCACCGTCACGGACATCATGCCACTGGCTAAAAACAAGTGACTCAAACATTTTCTTTCTCTTGCGTTAGGTTCGCCGTCATGGCAACAGCCCGTTTAGCACGTAATCAGTCAGAAAGATTAGTATACTCCGTCTCCTTAAAGACCATTTTCAACGACGCAGTTAAGGGGAAAGCTACGCTTTCTGATGTGCATGTTCACTCGTTCCAGCCACGTTGACCCACTTCTTAGACAATTTCTATTCTTAAATGACCACACTGAATACAAAGCTAAGGGGAAAGCAACGCTTTCTGATGCGCAGATTCACTTGTTCCAAGCCAGCGTTGGCCCACTTCTTAGACAACTTCTATTCCTTTATGACCACACTGAGTACAAAGCTGAGGGGAAAGCAACGCTTTCTGATGCGCAGGTTCACTTGTTCCAGCCACGTTGGCCCACTTCTTACACAACTTCTATTCTTAAATGACCACTCTGAATACAAAGCTAAGGCGAAAGCAACACTTTCTGCTGCGCAGGTTCACTTGTTCCAGCCGCGTTGGCCCACTTCTTAGACAACTAATTTCCAGCCGCGTTGGCCCACTTCTTAGACAACTAATGTATTACTAAATGACCACTCTCAATAACAAAGCTAAAGGGGAAATAATTCTTTCTGATGCACAGGTTCACTCGTTCAACCAAGTTGGCCCACTTCTTAGACGACCTATGTATTCCTAAATGACCACTCTCAATAACAAAGCTAAGGGGCGAAGCAATGCTTTTTGATGCGCAGGTTCACTCTTTCCAGCCGCGTTGTCCCATTTCTTAGACAACGAATATATTCCTATACGACCACTTTGAATAACAAAGTAAGGGGGAAGTGATGCTTTCTGATGCGCAGGTTCACTCTTTCCAGCCGCTTTCGTCCACTTCTTAGACAGCGAATATATTCTTACATGACCACTTTGAATAATAAAGCTTAGGGGAAAGCAACGGTTTTTGATGCTCAGATTCACTCGCTCCAAGTTCGGCAATTCGTCCAAGCCGGTTAAAGAATTCGTCCAAGCCGGTTAAAGAATTCGTCCAAGCCGGTTAAAGAATTCGTCCAAGCCGGTTAAAGAATTCGTCCAAGCCGGTTAAAGAATTCGTCCAAGCCGGTTAAAGAATTCGTCCACGCCGGTTAAATAATTCGTCCAAGCCGGTTAAAGAATTCGTCCAAGCCGGTTAAAGAATTCGTCCAAGCCGGTTAAAGAATTCCTCTAAGCCGGTTAAAGAATTCGTCCAAGCCGGTTAAATAATTCGTCCAAGCCGGTTAAATAATTCGTCCAAGCCGGTTAAATAATTCCTCTAAGCCGGTTAAAGAATTCGTCCAAGCCGGTTAAATAATTCGTCCAAGCCGGTTAAATAATTCGTCCAAGCCGGTTAAAGAATTCGTCCAAGCCGGTTAAAGAATTCGTCCAAGCCGGTTAAAGAATTCGTCCAAGCCGGTTAAATAATTCGTCCAAGCCGGTTAAAGAATTCGTCTAAGCCGGTTAAAGAATTCGTCCAAGCCGGTTAAATAATTCGTCCAAGCCGGTTAAAGAATTCGTCCAAGCCGGTTAAAGAATTCGTCCAAGCCGGTTAAAGAATTCGTCCAAGCCGGTTAAAGAATTCGTCCAAGCCGGATAAAGAATTAGTCCAAGCCGGTTAAAGAATTCGTCCAAGCCGGTTAAAGAATTTGTCCAAGCCGGTTAAAGAATTCGTCCAAGCCGGATAAAGAATTTGTCCAAGCCGGTTAAAGAATTCGTACAAGCCGGTTGAAGAATTCGTACAAGCCGGTTAAAGAATTCGTACAAGCCGGTTAAAGAATTCGTCCAAGCCGGTTGAAGAATTCGTACAAGCCGGTTAAAGAATTCGTACAAGCCGGTTAAAGAATTCGTACAAGCCGGTTAAAGAATTCGTACAAGCTGGTTAAAGAATTCGTACAAGCCGGTTAAAGAATTCGTCCAAGCCGGTTAAAGAATTCGTACAAGCCGGTTAAAGAATTCGTACAAGCCGTTTAAAGAATTCGTCCAAGCCGGTTAAAGAAGTAACGCCCGTGCAGATGTGTTGTGTTGAGAGACAGATGGCATCGTATCGCGTGACCATCAATGCAACAAGAGGTAAAAAACAATCACGTGATTGTTCACAATGATTATAAGACCAAATTTCTTCAAAGCATTGCATCATTTTATAGTTACTTTACGGGAGCAACTTGAAACATACAAGGTCTGTCCGGAAAGTAATGAAACTGATTCAATAACAGCCGTTTAATTAAAGTTATACTTGCATAACATTAAAATTCCTCGAAATAACATCCTTGAACGTCAATACACCGCTGCCAGCGGTTCTGACACGCCGCGTAGCTTGTCTGGAAGTCTGGAACAGGGATCGCTTTCAAAGCACTCGTCGCGGCAGTTTGCACGTTTGTAATAGTCCCAAAATGGTGTCCTTTCAGGCTGGATTTGAGCCGGAGAAACAAAAAGAAGTCAGTCCGGGCTGTAGGGAGGTTGGGGCAGCGTTGCCACGTTGTGTTTCACCAGAAACTCTCTCACTCTCAGCGACGCATGGCTCGGCGCATTATCGTGGTGAAGAACCCAAGTGTAGGTGATCTCCGGGCGGACGCGCACAACTCTGTTCTTCAGCCGTTGAACACTTCCACGTAAAATGCAGCGTTGACCGTTTGTCCGGGTGGTACGAACTCCTTTATGGACAACACCTTTACAGTCAAAGAAGACAGTGAGCATCGATTTCATCTTCGACTTGCACATTCGAGCCTTCTTTGGTCGAGGAGACTCGGGAGTGTGCCACTCTGAGCTCTGTCTTTTCGTCTACGGATCATACTCAAACACCCACGTTTCATCACCTGTTATCACGTTCTCCAAAAAAAAAACAAAAAAAAACCAGGTTCACTCCTCGCGCGGTCCACAAGCTCACGAGAAATCGACACACGGTTGTTCCCATGTTCATCGGTCAAAACCTTAGCAACCAATTTGGCGCAAACTTTCCGCATCTGCAATTCTTGCGTGATGATTTAATGCACAATGGATTTCGCGAGTCCCACGTGCTCTTCTACCAATTTAACTCTCAGGCGTCGGTCAGAGTGTTAGATGAAACCGCTTTCACCTTTTGCACATTGTCCGAAGTGTGAGCAGTTGAAGGGCACCCTGGGCGTGGCTCATCCTCGACGTTCTCTCTTCCCTCTGTGAACCTTTTGTGCCACCGAAACACTTGTGCTTTCGATAAGGCATCCTTCCCGTAGGCTTTCTGTATCGTAGCAAGCGTCTCGGTCGCGGATTGTTCAAATTTAACACAAATCTTTACCGCGTATTGCTGTTCGACACTCCTCTGCATTTTGACCGTTACGCGACGCTCACACAGCTGTCCACTTCGCAGGCGATCCTCACTATGTAAAAGCTCAGAGCCAACTGACGAGACATCGATCGTTTACCTAACATACCCCGCCACCCGTCACGCCCGGAGACTCCGCCCTCCGGCCCTTCTGATTGGCCCAGGAAAAGTGGTCTCATTACTTTCCGGACGAACCTTGTATTTTGCATGCAATGATTCTTTTTATTATATAAATGCGTCAAATATTGTAATAGTAGTGCGTGCAATTTCTGTGCTATTATTTTGCTTACATGCTATTTGTAAGAGTGCCTAATACGATGTTCAGTTCAACATACTTTTAATTCTATGAATATTTACTTTTGTTCTATGATTTCAGAAAACTGCCATGCAGCCATTTTTTTCACGCAATGTGTGTTCAACCGTGGTTTCTGACAAGTAAAAGATGCCCTTGTTGTCGAACAGCTGTCACAAATGTAAGTATCTTCGCAGTTATATCAGTTAAATATAGATATGTTCCCAAAATTTGATATGCATACAATATATTCTATACAATGTTTTTGGTTAATGTTTATTAAAGACTGGATTTGAACGAAATGGGAAATTTCATTACCTAGTTCATTACACGGTACCACATGTTCTGACACGTGGTACCCAACCACGTGTCGGAACAAGTTGACTCGACTCGTGGGTACCAAACCACTTGTCTGTAAAACGAATGAGCTTTTTTTTCCTCCTACATAATTTTCAAATCCATGTTGTGCTAATTTATTAGGTGTACAAATACACTGGTGTGCAAAAATTAAGGACGAAGAGGAGAAATCACCATAACAGCGGAACGAGCAAGCAGAACGGACCGAAAGACCACTCAGGAGATAGACTAGTGTCCGGTAAGGTACGGCATGCGCATATATGCAGCATGGCGTGGGGGGGGTCGCAAGGGTATAAAGCACACGAGCGGTGTACGCTCAGCAATTCGGGGAAAGCTATTGCACGGTGTACATCGGTTTGAACGACGTCGATTTGCTGCCACCGTGTGATATGGCCAACAGGCAATCCAGTAGACGACATCTGGATGACTTTACCCGAGGTCGCGTCATTGCGACGTTGGAAGAAGGTCGAAGTGTGACTAATGTGGCCGATTAGTTCGGGATCGCTCACAGCATCGTTTCACGAACTTGAAGAGCATTTCAAACGACAGGAACAGCTGTCCGAGAGTTTAACAGTGGTCATCCACGAGCAACCACGGTGGCGGACGACCGGTATATTGTCTTACAGGTGACAAGAGGCAGACAGCGAGAGAAATCGTAAGGCACATGCAACAAACAACTGGATGTCCGTTTTCGGGTTTTACCGTGACCAGGAGGCTGCCATAGGTGGTCTATTTGCATGACGACCAGTATGGTGTGTGCCATCAACGTCTGCTCATCGGAGACGGCGGTTTCTGTGTTGCCGAGAACACAAGAACTGGACACATCAGCAATGGGGTACAGTTCTCTTTACGGATAAGAGCTGATTTAGTCTGACGAGCGATTCTAGACGTATACACATCTGGAGAGAGCAGGTAACATGCAATCTCACCTCCAGCATCATCGAAAGGGACCGGTTTGGAAGTGGCGGAGTTCTCGTTTGGGGCGGTATCGTGCTTGGTAGCCGTACTGACCTCCACATCTTCCAAGGAGGTTCAGTCACTGGTGTCCGCTATTGTAGCGAGGTTCTCCTGCCTTACGTGCGTCTGTTTAGAGGTGCTGTGGGTCCTGAGTTCCTCTTCATGGACGACAACGCTACACCTCATCGTACAGTGGCTGTTGGAGAGTGAAGATATTCAACGCATGGATTGGCCCGCAAGGTCCCCGGTCCTAATTCCAATCGAACACGTGTGGGACCTTCTCATGAGACGCTTGGCAGCACGTCACCAACCGCCAGCAACGATTGGCGCTACAAGAAGAATGGGCCGTGATGCCTCAACAGCTCCTTGACAACTTCGTCCTCAGCATGGACAGACGTTGTAAATCCTGCAACGTAGTCAGAGGTGATCATATCCCCTACTAGAGACTGGATTTTTCTTGGCAGCCGCCTGTCACATGGACGTTTGTGTCTTTTATCCAGTTGTGCTCGAAGCTACCTTTTCAATAAAGTGCCTTTGTATCCTTTGGATTCCTTGTTTGGACGGTTTTGCTCACTTGTCCCATATTCTTACATCTTGGGGATCTTATGGTATGATTTGAGTCGATGTGGAGCACTTCTGCACGACGTTACATTCGAAAAACCGTCCTGTCCTTACTTTTTGCACTCCAGTGTAAGTTGTAAAGCGTTTTAAGACAACACAACATGTAATTTGAGAGAAAGCAACGATACCTTTACGAATCGAAATATGCGCCGTCATTATCTATCACCTTCCGCCATCAGTCGGACAGCTGATGGTTTCCAGCCATGAAGAATACTTCGTCGTGTGACGCGATGAAGTCGTCAACCCATTTTTGCACTTCATCACATGTCCGGAACCGTACAGCAAATAAACCATGTTGCATTGATCGGAACAAATAATTGTCTGAAGGGGCTATGTCGGGACTTAACGCCGGGTGCTCCAAAACTTTCCAGCCAAACGTCAATAACGTTTCCTTGACCAATTTCGCGACATGCGGCCTAGCGTTGTCGTGCAGTAATTTCACGGGACGCAATCCTTTGCCTGTGAATGGACGTTTCCGACAGATTTCTTGGTTCAGCCGCAGCAATTGTTGCTTGTAGCGATCAGCAGCAGTAACAGTTTGACCCTGTTCCAATAGTTCATAATAGAGCACACCCTTCATATCCCACCAGATGCACAGCAGAACTTTCTTGAAGTGAATATTACGTTTCGGTGTCGAAGTAGTTACTTCACCGAAGTCTACCCAGTGTTTTTTGCGTTTGGGTTTGTCCTACCATATCCACATTTCATCACCCGTAATGATTTTTTACAGGAAAGCCTTTCTGTGTTGTTTATTCAACAGATTCAAAAACTTCGTGACACGCTCATCTTTGTTCCTCTGGCTCAGGTCATGTGGCACTCATTTCCCTTCCTTCTGAATCTTTCCCACGGTAATCGCCGTCGTTGGAGGTGCAACGGATTGCATGCTCGAACGGTAATCGCCGTCGTTGGCGGTGCAACGGATTGCATGCTCGAACGGTAATCGCCGTCGTTGGTGATGTAACGGATAGCATGCTCGAACGGTAATCACCGTCGTTGGTGGTGCAACGGATACCATGCTCGAACGGTAATCGCCGTCGTTGGTGGTGCAACGGATAGCATGCTCGAACGGTAATCGCCGTCGTTTGTGGTGCAACGGATAGCATGCTCGAACGGTAATCGCCGTCGTTTGTGGTGCAACGGATTGCATGCTCGAACGGTAATCGCCGTCGTTGGTGGTGCAACGGATACCATGCTCGAACGGTAATCGCCGTCGTTGGTGGTGCAACGGATAGCATGCTCGAACGGTAATCGCCGTCGTTTGTGGTGCAACGGATAGCATGCTCGAACGCTAATCGCCGTCGTTTGTGGTGCAACGGATAGCATGCTCGAACGGTAATCGCCGTCGTTTGTGGTGCAACGGATTGCATGCTCGAACGGTAATCGCCGTCGTTGGTGGTGCAACGGATTGCATGCTCGAACGGGAATCGTCGTCCTTGGTGGTGCAACGGATTGCATGCTCGAACGGGAACCGCCGTCGTTGGGGGTGCAACGGATTGCATGCTCGAACGGTAATCGCCGTCGTTGGGGGTGCAACGGATAGCATGCTCGAACGGTAATCGCCGTCGTTTGTGGTGCAACGGATAGCATGCTCGAACGCTAATCGCCGTCGTTTGTGGTGCAACGGATAGCATGCTCGAACGGTAATCGCCGTCGTTTGTGGTGCAACGGATAGCATGCTCGAACGGTAATCGCCGTCGTTTGTGGTGCAACGGATTGCATGCTCGAACGGTAATCGCCGTCGTTGGTGGTGCAACGGATTGCATGCTCGAACGGGAATCGTCGTCCTTGGTGGTGCAACGGATTGCATGCTCGAACGGGAACCGCCGTCGTTGGGGGTGCAACGGATTGCATGCTCGAACGGTAATCGCCGTCGTTGGTGGGTGCAACGGATAGCATGCTCGAACGGTAATCGCCGTAGTTGGTGGTGCAACGGATTGCATACTCGAACGGTAATCCCCGTAGTTGGTGGTGCAACGGATTGCATGCTCGAACGGTAATCGCCGTCGTTGGTGGTGCAACGGATTGTATGCTCGAACGGGAATCGCCGTCGTTGGGGGTGCAACGGATTGCATGCTCGAACGGTAGTCGCCGTCTTTGGTGGTGCAACGGATTGCATGCTGGAACGGTAATCGCCGTCGTTGGGGGTGCAACGGATTGCATGCTTGAACGGTAATCGCCGTCGTTGGTGGTGCAACGGATTGCATACTCGAACGGTAATCCCAGTAGTTTGTGGTGCAACGGATTGCATGCTCGAACGGTAATCGCCGTCGTTGGTGGTGCAACGGATTGTATGCTCGAACGGGAATCGCCGTCGTTGGGGGTGCAACGGATTGCATGCTCGAACGGTAGTCGCCGTCTTTGGTGGTGCAACGGATTGCATGCTGGAACGGTAATCGCCGTCGTTGGGGGTGCAACGGATTGCATGCTTGAACGGTAATCGCCGTCGTTGGTGGTGCAACGGATTGCATGCAGGAACGGTAATCGCCGTCGTTGATGGTGCAACGGATAGCATGCTCGAACGGTAATCGCCGTAGTTGGTGGTGCAACGGATTGCATGCTGGAACGGTAATCGCCGTCGTTGATGGTGCAACGGATAGCATGCTCGAACGGTAATCGCCGTAGTTGGTGGTGCAACGGATTGCATACTCGAACGGTAATCCCCGTAGTTTGTGGTGCAACGGATTGCATGCTCGAACGGTAATCGCCGTCGTTGGTGGTGCAACGGATTGTATGCTCGAACGGGAATCGCCGTCGTTGGGGGTGCAACGGATTGCATGCTCGAACGGTAGTCGCCGTCTTTGGTGGTGCAACGGATTGCATGCTGGAACGGTAATCGCCGTCGTTGGGGGTGCAACGGATTGCATGCTTGAACGGTAATCGCCGTCGTTGGTGGTGCAACGGATTGCATGCTCGAACGGTAATCGCCGTAGTTAATGGTGCAACGGATTGCATGCTCGAACGGTAATCGCCGTAGTTGGTGGTGCAACGGATTGCATGCTCGAACGGTAATCCCCGTCGTTGGGGGTGCAACGGATTGCATGCTTGAACGGTAATCGCCGTCGTTGGTGGTGCAACGGATTGCATGCTCGAACGGTAATCGCCGTAGTTGGTGGTGCAACGGATTGCATGCTCGAACGGTAATCGCCGTAGTTGGTGGTGCAACGGATTGCATGCTCGAACGGTAATCCCCGTCGTTGGGGGTGCAACGGATAGCATGCTCGAACGGTAATCGCCGTAGTTGGTGGTGCAACGGATTGCATGCTCGAACGGTAATCCCCGTCGTTGGGGGTGCAACGGATAGCATGCTCGAACGGTAATCGCCGTCGTTGGTGGTGCAACGGATTGCATGCTCGAACGGTAATCGCCGTAGTTGGGGGTGCAACGGATTGCATGCTCGAACGGTAATCGCCGTCGTTGGTGGTGCAACGGATTGCATGCTCGAACGGTAATCGCCGTAGTTGGGGGTGCAACGGATTGCATGCTTGAACGGTAATCGCCGTCGTTGGTGGTGCAACGGATTTCATGCTCGAACGGTAATCGCCGTAGTTGGTGGTGCAACGGATTGCATGCTCGAACGGTAATCCCCGTCGTTGGGGGTGCAACGGATAGCATGCTCGAACGGTAATCGCCGTCGTTGGTGGTGCAACGGATTGCATGCTCGAACGGTAATCGCCGTAGTTGGTGTTGCAACGGATTGCATGCTCGAACGGTAATCGCCGTAGTTGGTGGTGCAACGGATTGCATGCTCGAACGGTAATCCCCGTAGTTGGGGGTGCAACGGATTGCATGCTTGAACGGTAATCGCCGTCGTTGGTGGTGCAACGGATTGCATGCTCGAACGGTAATCGCCGTAGTTGGTGGTGCAACGGATTGCATGCTCGAACGGTAATCCCCGTCGTTGGGGGTGCAACGGATAGCATGCTCGAACGGTAATCGCCGTCGTTGGTGGTGCAACGGATTGCATGCTCGAACGGTAATCGGAGTAGTTGGTGGTGCAACGGATTGCATGCTCGAACGGTAATCGCCGTAGTTGGTGGTGCAACGGATTGCATGCTCGAACGGTAATCCCCGTCGTTGGGGGTGCAACGGATTGCATGCTTGAACGGTAATCGCCGTCGTTGGTGGTGCAACGGATAGCATGCTCGAACGGTAATCGCCGTCGTTGGGGGTGCAACGGATAGCATGCTCGAACGGTAATCCCCGTCGTTGGGGGTGCAACGGATAGCATGCTGGAACGGTAATCGCCGTCGTTGATGGTGCAACGGATAGCATGCTGGAACGGTAATCGCCGTCGTTGGTGATTCAACGGATAGCATGCTGAAACGGTAATCGCCGTCGTTGGTGGTGCAACGGATTGCATGCTGAAACGGTAATCGCCGTCGTTGGTGGTGCAACGGATAGCATGCTCGAACGGGAATCGCCGTCGTTGGTGATTCAACGGATAGCATGCTGAAACGGTAATCGCCGTCGTTGGTGGTGCAACGGATAGCATGCTCGAACGGTAATCGCCGTCGTTGGTATTACAACGGTAATCGGGAGATGCACTTCTTTTGCTCTTCCTCTACTGTTCACCTCTTAAGTTTAATTGCTATGGACCCATTGCTTTAAAATCAAATGAATTAATAATCAACATTAATAAAACTAAGGCAATGATTTTCTCTAATTCGCTATCTCCTTTAACACTAAATGTACAAATATCCTTTAATAATAAGAGAATTTTTATTGTCCCTTCATTCAATTACCTGAGAAATATAATAAATTTTGATCTGAAATGGAATAATCATGTTGGTTTTCTTTTGATTAAGTTATCTAGAAACATTGGAATAGTATTCTAACTGATCTTTCAACCAAAACATTAATCTCATCGTATTACACATTATTTCAAACTCATATTAATTATTGCATAGTATCTTGGGAACAAACCACAGAATATAATATTAATAAATTAAATTTTTTACAAAGTAAATATATTAGACTAATTGATCTCAAATCACAGCCTGATACTCGACTTTTAATAAATAAATAAAAAAAAGTATCTCCTAATAGATACACTGAAGAGCAATTTAATTAGAGATACCTGTCTAGTAACGTGTAGCACCACCTTTCGCCCTGATGACGGCGGCGATTCGTCTCGGCATGGACTCGACAAGACACCGCAAGCGTTGGGAAGCCATACGGATCCACGACCAATCAACAAGCTCCCACAGTTAACGAAGATTTGATGGAGGGGGTCAGAGCCTCGAACATATCTCTCGATGGCATCCCAGATGTGCTCGATGGGATTGAGGTCAGGTGACATAGTTTTCCAAGGAAGCGAGGACACGTCGGTGGAATGTTCATCTAACCCTTCGGATACAATTCGGGAGCCATGGCAGGGTGCATTGTCTTGTTGCAGGATGAGGTCCCCAGTGGGATGTTGAAGACGCACAAACGGGAGCAAATGGTCGTCCAAGATATCCCGGTAACGTTGACCTGTGAGGGACGATGTCACATGTACCAGGGGTCCCATTTCAGTCCACGTAAACAGTCCCCAGACGAGAATGCCACCCCCACCAGCTTGAAGAGTACCCTGCTACAGTGCCTAGAAGAATTAGTGTGTCGTGCTCGCAGAAAAACTTGCTGCCCGCAATCATGAAAGCGGTAGATGGCGCTGCCATCGGATGGCACGTCGTTTTTCAGGGAGGAAGGACGACGAAAACGCACATCTTTCTATGACACACACCCAGCTCGTGAGTATTATGTGTACTCCTTGAACGATATTTTATAAGCAGATAACTTAAGTATATACGAAATAATCGACACACCTCTTCAACCCCCCCCCCCAAAAAAAAAAAAAAGAACGAACGGGGTGCTCCAGATTCATTAATAAGGGTACCGTAGTTTAAGTTAACCTTTGCATTGTGCTAACGTCAACATTAATGTTAGATATTTCGGAAGTTTTAGAGTCATTCATGGGTTACATTATGCAAAAACACTGGAGACCAATATGCAGTTTACAATCACTGAAACATCAACCTTACAGTATAAAGTAAAAATAAAAAAAAAAAGAAAATGTTTTGCCCCTCAAAACCTTACCGGAAAAAAAAGGGGGAAATATTTTCCTAATGAGACATCGGCTTTATAATTTGCATTCCAATAATGTCTTAAAATTCAGTAACCTAAAAACTTTACAAATTATTTAATAATGTACTTCATTTTTCAGCAATGAGTGACTAAATTTCTTGGTAAGAACATGGGATCAAAATAAATATTGAAATTTTCCATTTAGTTGGCTTTGAAAAGAAGCCTTTTAATGAGTTGAAAATAGAATACAAAAAATGCGATTACTATTTTTTAAATTGGTCTATTTTCTAATAATATACTAACTGTAATCCATTTATAAAAATCATTCCTAAAATAACTTTGCCTGTGATACGATAAACAAAAGGAATCATACTGGACAGAAGTAAATATACAAAAACTGAATGTATATGATGACATTCTTTTAAAGAAAAATAATTATAACATTTTTCCTTACTTTTCTTCACCTTATAATAATTATGTGATTAAATTTGCTATTGAAATGGGTTTCCAGTGAAGAGAGGAAAATTCTTTTGCACCTTAAGTAAAAAGTTTAATAAGGTAAAAATTAAGAAGTGGGTGTTCATGGAGTCGGTCTAAATGGGATAATTCTATGCAGTTCCTGTAAACTATTTTTACCCTTAAAATAAGGAAATTATTAATGTAGCATACACACAGGCGTAACGTGTGGAAGGCACAGCAGGGCATGCCCCCCCCCCCCCCTTAAAAATTGGAAAAACTAATTAGTCGTTCGCCTTTTAAATGTCTTTTAAATTTGGGAAAATAGTAGGTATGGCGTCAGGCTTGAGTAATGGGTTGTCTCGGCATGTTAGAACTTCCTTACCATGAATAGTGGAACGATAATGCATCTCCATGAATTTAGATTCAAAGTGCAAGGCACATACAACACAACTTTCATCAAGTTTCTTATCAGCTCTGGGAATTGCCTTATCCCATTTGCTCAACATATCAGGAATTTTGGGGACAGCAAAGAGTGATATTTTATTTTTGCAGGATTTATAGCCAGTATTACATCCTGGCACAAAACAGCTGCTTTGCCTTTTCCGTTTTCTATGTTTTTTTTATTATTTGCTAATGCAGAATTTCCCAGTCCTTTCATAGCTGACATTATTTCCCTATGATCTTATAACTGTTGCAGTCGATTTCAGTACTGCATTTAAGTTTAACCACACAGTAGGTTTAACGCGTGACAGCCAATACTTGATCAACTTCTACATCTTCACGAATAAAAAGTTACTAATTTCGGAAATAAATTTCGTTATAAACAATCCACAGTTGAATAAAACTATCACACTAACACCCGAATAAGCCTATTGCGTTTTAGTGATCAACTGTTGAATTACCTAGTGTATTACTGTTATGATCGAGCTACAACGAATTAGCAAAGATACTGCCAAAAAGATTTCCCTCCACTAACCTTTGTTTAGTGAAAATTTGAAGTTTCGTAAGTCAGCAAATCCTTGGCAAACAAACTTCCCACCATTGAATAGCATGAAGCCGATGAAGCATCCTAACGTAACTTCCGATGCCAGCGCCCTCTGTCATTTCATGACGATTGGTCACAAAACCGTGAGGGACATCTTATGGAGCATGTCACACTAATTCTTCTAGGCACTGTAACATTGCTGGCAAGAAGGATCTATCGCTTCATGTGGTTTCGCCGTACTCGTATCCTGCCAACCGCATGTACCAACGTGAATCTCGACTCATTAGTCCAGGCAACATTTTCCCACATGTCTAGGGTCCAGTGGCGATGTTTCCGCGCCCATGCTAATCTTTGCACCCTGTGATGTGCGGTCAGCAGCGGTACCCTCGTGGGACTATGGCTTCTGTACCCCATAGCGAGGAGATGGTTCTGGATGGTGTGGCTGCTTACACGTTTTTGTGCACCAGCGTGAAATTGCCGAGTGATTTCTTGCACTGTGGCCCGTCTATCCGCTGTTACAATGCGAGCTAGCCGACGATGACCCAGCTCATCCACACGCTGTTGTCCACGGCAGTTGGTCCTTGCAGGGATGGTTTTACCGGATTCGATGTACTCACGGTGCACCCGTGAACAGTGGCTCGTGAAAATCCCAGTGCCTGCACGACTTCCGAGATGGAGTGACCCATTCGTCGGGCACCGACAATTTTCCCACTATCAAATGCGCTTAGATCCTTCGTCTTACCCATACTGCGTCCGACTCTTATTGCTTCCCGTCGCATCACTCCTTATATTGTCGGATCGCTGCATACATCATGTCGTTTCCGTTTACAGTGCCGCCAACAGCGCCAGATTTGAATAACACCAGCTGTCTTTAATTCAATTGCTCTTCAGTGTATAATATATTAAGTATTACTCAGCTAATTGATAATGGGGAACAGTACACCAATTAAGTATTAAATAGTAACACTGTACTAGTGATCCGATTTATTGGCGTAGGAAATAGACATAAAAGCATTTCCAAGCTTTCGCACATCAACCAGATGGCTTTTTCAAGGCAGGTAGACAGTACTTCTTACGCTATAATGAATAAGCTTTATTTGCTTTCCGCTAAGCTAATTACAATGAATAAGCTCTTTCTACCAGCTAACTAAGCTAAGCTAATGATAATAATGAAGCTTTCCTACTGAGCTAAGTATAATGATTCTACTACTGAATGATATGCTTGTACTAAGCTTTAAATAGTGAATTCAAATGGTTGTTGTTACTAGTTAATTAAGAACATGAATAAAGTCTCCTGCTAGTAGTGTAGTAATACTATTGAACAAACTTATAACTGGTAGTAATATTGTAGTAGTAATTAGAATGAATAAAGTCTTAACGCTGGTTGTTAATAGTACTAAACTAATGACATAAACCTAACAGCCAGACAGAGGTCTGACAAACACTATGAATTGAGAAAGACGTACTTACGACAAAAGCTCTTTTATTATGTAACTCTTGATCATCCAAAGCACACACACTACTCGTTTCACAATAATGAAGAATCAAACTAATCACATAGAACGAAACTCTCTCCTTCACAACAACAACGCTCCTCTAGTATAACAACAAACGATCTCCCTATAACAACAAAAGCTCTCTCTTTGGCTATCGTTGAACGCGCCTATATATACTGGCTGCCACCACGTCATGACTTACACTCATTGCCAGATCTCATTCAGCGGGAGAAATAACATCTCGTTCAGTAAGAAGATAATTTACATAGAAAAATAAAATAACCAGAGATAGTAAAATCAAAAGGAAAGTGAATATAGAGTATACGTTACAACGCCAATAAATCGGATCACTAGTACAGTGTTACTATTTATTACTCAGCTATATTATTTTAATCTTGGTCAAATTATGTTCAAGCGAATTAAATATAATTTACATTCAGATCTTATATTACTTGAACATTCTTATGAAACAAGGAATAAATTACAATTAAAACCTATGTTTTCAAAAACGGAATCAATGAAACTTACTTTAAATTACAGACGTCCTCAAAACTGGAATTCTTTACTTAGTCACTTGACTAATTTGAATAATTTTAGTTTATTTAAAAAAAAAAAAATAGGTGAAACTCCTGATTGTCTGACTTCATGTGTCTATTTGTTGTTTCATTTCTTTTTCTTTCTCGGAGAGTAGCGGGCCTTGTCAGTTCATTTTTGGCCCTTTCCTTTGTCTCCTATCTTCTTACAGTACATGATCGCCATTTATGAATTGCCAAATTTTTTCTTACTGGTTTTTCCCTCTTAGAACATGTAACAACAAAAAAATAAATAAATGAAATGAAAAATGTGTCGATGTGTTTTCAATCTAGGACTGTATATAATTCTGAAGTTCTATTTTTATGGTACCGTATGTAATACATTTTGTATGTATTTTCATTTTCAGATGTAATTTTTGTTTCTGTGATTTCAGGAAACACAATACGATCACTCGCGATAGTGAGGAAATTGTCGAATTCATAGTAATGACACCATACAACAGAGAAACTACAACATGGAAGATGTCAGTGTCCAGTGAAGGCGGCTTCATGTACAAAATCATACTGTAGAAAAAATGATCACAACATTTACATGTAAATATGAAAAATGATTGGCACCAAGGATATCTCAGTGCTGTAAAAATAAAACTTTCTATTACGGATTAAATTCGTTTTTAAACAGACAAAGAGAAACAGCACTAAATGTTAAGAAGAAGAAAAAAATTAACATGTAACAACAAAAATAAATAAATGACATGAAATGAAAAATGTGTCGATGTTTCATCAGTCTAGGACGGTATATAATTTTGAAGTTCTATTTTTATTGTACCGTATGTAATACATTTTGTATGTATTTTCATTTTCAGATGTAATTTTGTTTCTGTGATTTCAGGAAACACAATACGATCATTCGTGATAGTGAGGAAATAATTGTCGAATTCATAGTAATGACACCATACAACACAGAAGCTACAACATCGAAGATGTCAGTGTCCAGTGAAAGCGGCTTCATGTAAAAAATCATACTGTAGAAAAAATGATCACAACATTTGCATGTGAAAAATGATTGACACCAAGGATATGTCAGTGCTGTAAAAATATAGAACTTTCTATTACGGATTAAATTCATTTTTAAACAGACAAAGGGAAACCACTAAAATGTTGAGAAAAAAAAAATAATTTCCTGTGCTGTGTGCGCATGCGAAGAAAGTATTCGTCTAGTACACTGAAGTATCAAATTATAAGGAACTCCGTTGCTGCATCAAGGAACTGCGCAGTACAACACCGCTATTGAGAGAATTTAAATGTATTAGATGTGCAACTTAATTCTCGGCCACAGGCACGACACGTTGACAGCAAATTGAATACGTACCTAATCAGGGAAATAATCCCCGTCGTGTTGGATACATCTGAGCCATCGGTCAGGGAGCTGCCGAATGCCACTGAGGAAAAAAGAGGGCTGTTTCGAGTTGATAAAGTCATCAATACTTGTGTGGACCTCCTCGACAGAAGTGAAGTGCGTATCACTCAGGTGATGTTGCAGGGAGCGAAAGAGGTGATAATCCGATGGGGCGAAGTCTGGAGAATACACCGGGGGAACGAAATCTCCCATCCCAGGTCGGTTATTGTGTTTAAAGTCGTTTTCGCGGTATGAGGACGCCCGTTATCCTGAAGCAACAGGACCGACCTTCTGCCCTTGCCAGTGTATGGCCTTTTCGCCTCCATTGCGTCACTCACACGAATGAGTTGCTGACAATAACGCTCAGCATTGACCGTTTCACCAGGTTTGAGCAACTCATAGTGTACGACACCGCGCTGATCCCACCATATGCACAGCAACAACTTCCTGGCATGGATATTCCGTTTGGCGGTACTGGTGGTAGGCTGACCTGGATAAACCCACGATTTGCGCCACTTAGGATTATCGTAGATGACCCACTTCTCATCACAGGTCAAAATCTTGTGGAGAAAATCCTCTTGAATCTGGAGAGCAAGGACACAGCAACATCGTAGCGCCTAGACTTGTTCGCAGCTGTGAGTTGATGGGGCACCCAACGGCCCTTCTTGTGAATCCGTCCAAAACCCTTGCAAAGCGAGGGCTTTGCAATGGCTTGCCGTGATACTCCGAGTTCCTAGGTGAGCTCTGACTGTGTGCGACAGGGATTCGCGTCCAACAGTTGTTCCAGTTCCTCATCGTCCATTTTCTGTGGCTGTCCCGGACGTTCTGCATCACGGCGATGAAATTTCCCTGCTTAAGCCGCTGGAACCACTTCTTACGCGTACTGTAGGGCACAGTAGCCTCTCTCAAAGCAGCATAGATCATTTGCTGGGCTTCCGCGGCACTCTTTTTCAGCTGAAACGCGAACAGGAGGCAATGCCTCAAATGTTGCTTCTCGAACGACATTGCTTTCACCGTCAACTTTCGTCTTTTCTGTCACTACAGCTGTGAGAGGTTAGGGTTGCCTGGAAAGCTGTTGGATGGCACTGCAATCAGCCATTATCGCACACAGCTATTTGCATTTGCCGACGTTCTATGATCGCTTGTTGTTAGGGGCCGAGAGTTAAGTTGCACACCTAATACATAATGGGCTATAAACACCAGACTTTTTTTCGTACACTACTCATCCCTACAACGAACTGAAAATCTCGCATGCATTCGACACTGGAGCACCAAACCTAAACACTTTCTGATTGGAAACCGGCCGCTTGGTCCTGTTTCCAGTCTAAACGCATTAAGGATGGTATCGTGTCTTCAGGCCACTAGGACCTGTTTCCCTTCCGAAAGTATTAGGAATGGAACCATTTCTCTGCCACTTGGACTTGTTTCTAGTCCGAAAGGATTAGGAATGATATTGTGTATTCAGGTCAATTGATCCTGTTTCCAGTCCGAAAGTGTTAAGGACTGTTTTGTGTCTTCCGGTCACTTGGTCCTGTTTCCAGTCCGAAACTGTTACGGTGGTATTGTGTTTGCAGGCCTGTTGGTAGTGTATCTTGTCCAAAAGGCTTACAGCTGGTATTCTGTGTTCAGGTCACTTGGACCTCCTTCCAGCCTGTGTCTCAGGTCCCTTGGCCCTGTTTCCAGTTCGAAAGTGTTAGGAATGGTATTGCGTCTTCAGGGCACTTGGTCATCACCCCATTATAACTTACAGGCCGGAGCCATCGTTATACTTCATCGAGCCTTAATGTGTGGCGCTGCTGTAGCGCGTGACGTCGTAGCAGGGGTCCTAACAAGCCGGACTAGCGTGTCTTAAGATTTCAAAAGACACAGCTCACAGTGTTTCTGGTATGCGTGAACCAACGTTAAAGAAGTTTTATAATAAATTGCAAGTCAAACCGTGGATTACTTCAAATATATTAATCTAAAGTTCATAAATGGTAAGTTCTTTTCCTGTTTTAATTCATAGGCTTCGAACACAATTCATGCATTCGTTTCGTAACACGTGGAGAATTTTAACACGTGTAGAATCTTAACACGTGAACACATTCATGTATTCGTTTCTTAACAGGTTTATATAACACGTGAACACATTCATGTATTCGTTTCATAACACGTGGATAATTTTAACACGTGTAGAATCTTAACACGTGAACACATTCATGTATTCGTTTCTTAACAGGTTTATATAACACGTGAACACATTCATGTATTCGTTTCATAACACGTGGATAATTTTAACACGTGTAGAATCTTAACACGTGAACACATTCATGTATTCGTTTCTTAACAGGTTTATATAACACGTGAACACATTCATGCATTCGTTTCATAACACGTGGATAATTTTAACACGTGTAGAATCTTAACACGTGAACACTTTCATGTATTCGTTTCTTAACAGGTTTATATAACACGTGAACACATTCATGTATTCGTTTCTTAACAGGTTTATATAACACGTGAACACATTCACGTATTCGTTTCTTAACAGGTGTATATAACACGTGAACACATTCATGTATTCGTTTCTTAACAGGTTATATATCATCAACTGCATTTTGTACTAGGAGGAGTAAATAATTTGTTACATTTTCGAATATAAAGCCTAGATGGGCTTTATTAGACCATTGAGATATTTATTAGTGCTCACACAAGTTTGTTTTAAACATTTTTATTGTTTTATTTGATACTTATATAAGGTTAAGCAGCTATAACTTCGGAAAAGTGTTTGATATTCCATACCTATAACCAACCGACCAACGAATCCTTGCCATTGGGTTGTTTGTTCTTGTGAAGTGTTTTACTGTTTTTTGTATCGGTTTCTTTTTAAGTGTTGGAGTTATTTTTATGTTTGTAGTCTTTTCTATATGGTATTTATCACCCCATTCACCATTTGTTAAGCTTCAGGATCATTTCTATTCCTTCATTAAGCGATTACATTATTTACCTTCTGCATTATTTACATCAGGCTCTTCTCCTCCCTGCTCCCCTCCAGGAGGTTTTTTTGGGGGTTGTTGAGATTTTTTTTTTTTTTGATGAAAAATGTAATGTGTGATCTCTTTCACCTTTTAGAAATACTTATCGTTAAAGTTCTAGAGCACCAAGATTTTTATTTAAGACCAGCACTTACTATTGCAGAAAAAAAAAATGCCATTTTTGGCTATGATACGTGTTGCACCCAAAGTTTACTTTGGGTGCAACACGTTTTGAATTTAATTAACTCACTTTGAATTTTGTTGCTGCTAGTTTCCAAATGGCAAGAGTAAGAGACCAAATTTTGTATTTGCTAGTTCATTCTGTACCTTCAAATTTCTCTGAATGATGAAACTTTTCATTTCTAAGCAATTTAATTAGAGAGTCATAAACCAATATTTCTATTCACTGTCGGATTAATACTTTTAAGATTGAGCCAGTGCTTTCTGATTAGCCTTTCTCCAAATTATGGATTTCTTCTATTATCAATATGTTGAGGGCAACAGATTAAAGGCTAGTTCACATATCTACACTCTGTGGAAAAGCCATACAAACTGTCAATTTTATTGTGCCTTCCTGGTAGAGATAACATTGGGGTGTGACATTTTCTCCCCAGCAATGTATGTATGATATACACTGGTCACACAGAGTTAGGGATATTGCATGAAGTGAAGAATGTATGTATCTGACTCAAATAACATACATTGAAATAATAGTGAGGCTACGTAACACAAACGATAAAGAGTTGTAACGTATACTCTATATTCACTTTCCTTTTGATTTTACTATCTCTGGTTATTTTATTTTACTATGTAAATTATCTTCTTACTGAACGAAATATTATTTCACCCGATGAATGAGATCTGGCAATGAGTGTAAGTCATGACGTGGTGGTAGCCAGTATATATAGGCGCGTTCATCGATAGCGGAGGAGAGCGTTTGTTATTGTACGGAGAGCGTTTGTTATTGTACGGAGAGCGTTTGTTATAAGGAGAGCTTTTGTTGTCATACTAGAGGAGCTACGTGTTATTTGAGTAGCGGTGTGTGTTGATACCAGTTGAAGTTGATAATAAAAAGATTTGAGTAAGTACGTCTTTCTCAATTAATAGTTTTTGTCAGACCTCTGTCTGGCTGTTAGGTTTATTTCAATTAATATTACTATTAACAACCAGCGTTAAGACTTTATACATTCTAATTACTACACTACTAGCAGGAGACTATATTCATGTTCTTAATTAAGTAGTAACAACAGCAATTTGAATTCACTATTTGAAGCTCAGTAGGAAAGCTTCATTATTATCATTAGCTAGCTGGTAGAAAGAGCTTATTCATTATAATTAGCTTAGCGTAAAGCAAAATAAAGCTAATTCATTATAGAGTGTGTTTACAAAAAACAATTTAACGTGCAATTTCTGCACACAACAAAGTAGTACTGCAATATAGACAAAATTGTACATTCAGAGAATGTCCATACCTCTGGATTTCAGTATCCAGTATCACCACCTCTGTCGAAGAACATCTTGACACCTACGAGTGATACCTTATTGGCGAGTGTCTGGAGCAGCTTGTCCCATATTATAGACAACATGTTACAGAGGTCTGCCAGTGGAATACATGCTCATTTAAGTGATGTTTTGGACATCATAAAATAGGCAGATAGTATGAGCGGCTGTGTGTCAAGAAGAAATCCCCCTACATATCATGCGTTAGCACACATGATATGTATATGTGTGTACCTATCTGTGCCCTTCTGGCTGTCAAATAAATAACACAGATGGAAAAATTTGAATGCCATGAAGACAGCTCCTTCAATAGTTTTTTTTTTTTTTGTGTGAAATTTTCACTCTCAGTAAATTGCTTTTAACTGCAGCTTGTGCACATTTTGGCTTTTCACTTTACTACCAACTTGTTTTTCAGTGCTTACATCCCATTTATTAATTTTCAAGAGCAATATGCCATTATGTCTTAAAAGAAAAGTGTTTGATCAATGCATCCTTCCAGTGCTTACGTATGGTGCAGAGACGTGGACCTTAACTAAAAGAGACATACAAAGGCTGCTGACAACCCAAAGCAGCATGGAGAGGTGCATGCTTGGTGTAACCAGGAGAGATAAGAAGAGGAACACGTGGATCCGAAAAATGACAAGAGTGGAAGACATCATGATCAGAGTTAAATCCCTGAAATGGCAATGGGCTGGACATACTGCCAGAAGAACAGACCATCGATGGACAGCCGAAATTTTAGATTGGATTCCAAGGGACAGGAAAAGACCCAGAAGAAGACCACATGAAAGATGGGTGGATGAAATTCGAAAGTATGCTGGAGTGACATGGAGGAGACTGGCACAAGACAGACCGTTGTGGAGGAAACTTGGGGAGACCTTCGTCCAGCAGTGGATTGATAATGGTTGACAATGATGATGATGATGATAAGATCTGTATATAAAGATAAATTAAAATTTGGTGGAATATCTTATATTTTTATGAGCTTCATTTTGGAAGTTCTCAGGGAAAATTTTGAAAGTTCTTAAGGCAAATGTTATGCATGAATTTGTATTAACAAATAATTGGGCATTCAAAACAATTGAATTATCTAAAAAAATTACATAACAGCTTGCTTTTTTTTTTTTATTTTATTTTACTCGGATTTGGTCATGCATGGCACTAGTTAGGGATGTTACGCAAAACACGGGTGAATGGGAATCAAGTACAACTTTCTGTAGCTCTAAAACTTGACCTTATATCTCTCGGTTCAGTATCTCTTCTAGTAGATCCTCTCCCTCTGCAGGGTGCAACTGGATAACCCAGTGAAAGTCAACTAACTTGGTGAAGTAAATATTGGTGGAATTAAAGGATTAAACCGTGCTTGAAATTATAGAATAAGCAACGTTTATTCACAGTTAAACATTTTACATTAAGATCTGTAGTTCTGCTGAGCGTTTGGCTTGGCTTCATCAGGACAAAGGGTACATAAACATTGAAATCATTGTGGCACCATCAGCTTCCTGACAGTCGTGGATTTTGGTGAGTTGTTTCCATGCTATTGAAAGATATGGAGCTTCCTTACAGTCGTGGATTTTGGTGAGTTGTTTCCATGCTATTGAAAGATATGGAGCTTCCTGACAGTCGTGGATTTTGGTGAGTTGTTTCCATGCTATTGAAAGATATGGAGCTTCCTGACAGTCGTGGATTTTGGTGAGTTGTTTCCATGCTATTGAAAGATATGGAGCTTCCTGACAGTCGTGGATTTTGGTGAGTTGTTTCCATGCTATTGAAAGATATGGAGCTTCCTGACAGTCGTGGATTTTGGTGAGTTGTTTCCATGCTATTGAAAGATATGGAGCTTCCTGACAGTCGTGGATTTTGGTGAGTTGTTTCCATGCTATTGAAAGATATGGAGCTTCCTGACAGTCGTGGATTTTGGTGAGTTGTTTCCATGCTATTGAAAGATATGGAGCTTCCTGACAGTCGTGGATTTTGGTGAGTTGTTTCCATGCTATTGCCATGTCATTGACAAGTCATGAAGAAAAGTCAACAAGAAGTCGGTGCTTTCAATACGTACATATATCGTGCTATACATATATGCTGAACTGAGGATTCCTTTTAGACAGAGCTCAATTTTCTTAAAGGAATTGAATGCAATACACAGAGAATATAGTCCTTCTGTTGCGGCAAAACTGTTCAAAAATTTAGGAAATTCTCAAAAGTTATAATTTCAGTTATTTTCAAATCTGTAAACAAGGTGAATATGTACGGATCAAAAGACTATGCTAAAGACACAAATTCCTAGAGAATTTGTTAGATCCCTTGGGAATGTGGACTTAATGAAATCATCGCTGTCATTTCACTGGAAGTGATAAACCATTCCTGTAATCGAAATTATAAACTGTCGTCATAGTTTCACTTAAAGTTATAGTGTTGTCATAGTTCACCAAATCATTCTTGCACTTGTGAACAAATCATTCTTGTACTTGAAAGATTAGTTTGAGGGTCCATAACGAAGTACCACCGTCGTTTCAAAAGATGTCAATCGACAAATTTAAGGAATCAGATTTTTCTTTCATTACGAGCTTACGACTACGAAATATTGAGTAATGAAATAATTCCTTTAGTGAAAATGTATTTTCATATCAGACAGTAACTAGAAATTTATTTGCGATCCATGTTCACTAACATACATAAAAAAAAAAAAAATAGGTTAAGAAGACAAACTGAATTTTTCCTGCGTGTTTTTAAATTAGTACCAAAAGCTCAATAAAACACTTTAACATGCATACAGTGGATTGCTGCTTGATCCCCTGATTGCTCAGAACTATTAAAAGCAATAGCATAAAATTCTGCGCAAATGTTTTGTCATTACTAAATCTATTGAAAAGATTGTTTTTTCCTTATTTTATGATTCTGGGTTCAAAATACATTTCATGAAGGATTGGAAAAGTTTATCTCTATACAAAGATTGAAACCCACCCCCACATTTGGAAGCACACGTTCTAGTAGTTATCGGATAATATGAGATATATTAGTTCCAATTATTATAGCTGTACTTGTGAAGAAAAGGTGCCGGAAGTCTGGAAACGAGTTTAGGACATTTGGGCACCCGAACATTTGGGCACCCGGACATTTGGGCGCAAGTCTTGAGAAGCCGTACAAAAATTGCCGGGGTTTTTTTTTTTCGCTGTGAGGAGAATTGAATGGAGAAAACGTTTCCAGTAAGGCAAACGACAATTATAATTGAATTTAAAGAAATATTACAGTGCACAAATTCTGAAGATGACAATACGTTTTTTTTGGGTGTAAATATGACAAGCATAGTATTCGAAAACTTGACAATTTCGTCGTCCTGGATCGGGATTACATAGCTCATAATCATGAATATGGATTACATCATATTCATGATTACATAGCACCAAGGGTGCCCATGGGGGAGAAGCCCCCCCCCCACACACCCCGTTAATATAGCCAAATTTTTGATAAATTTAAGACATTATGTGACGTACCTGCCAGCAGGACGCACACGACATAAAGGCAGATAGGAATCAGAACAAATGTCTGCGTAGCTCAGTTGGTAGAGCGACTTGTTCTGGAATAAGCGGCCTCGGGTTCGAATCCCGGCGTGGACCAAAAATGACGGAGAAATTTACTTCGTTATAATGGCGCCCGAACTATCCGGATGACCCGACCGTTCAAAATCTCGCAATGGTGTGATGTTCTTTCCACACCGCGAGATAGGCAAAATCAGAGAATTCCTTCTCCAGCGCTTCGAAAAATAAAAATGTGTGATGTTGCATTCCACACAGCAGATTGACTGGGAGTTCTCAAGTGCACGTTCTACAGTGGATGGCTGCCTGCAACGATATATGGTCACGGCTGACCCGTGGGCCATGGTCACGGCCCTCTTTCGCGGGGGGGGGATGTGACGTACCTGCCAGCAGGACGCACACGACATAAAGGCAGATAGGAATCAGAACAAATGTCTGCGTAGCTCCGTTGGTAGAGCGACTTGTTCCGGAATAAGCGGCCTTGGGTTCGAATCCCGGCGTAGACCAAAAATGACGGAGAAATTTACTTCGCTATAATTAAAATAGACGAAACCTTTTTTAAATGTTTGACAGTTTTGAAGGAGGTATGGATTTTTCTAAGCCTTCCACCCCCCCCGACAGGTTTGCTCAGCAGGTTCATCACCCTGTGATAATGTCTCCAGTTGTAGTTTGTAAATGATGAAACTCTCCCGTAGGTTTGCTGAGTAGGCACGTGCCCTCAAATAATCTCTCCAGTTGCAGCTTGTGAAAGCTAAAAATCCCCCGATTGGACGATAAAATTTTCAAATTCTATAGTTTTGGTATTAACCCCCCCCCCCCCCCCACGTTTTCAGAGTAGGCACGTGCGCTCAGATAATATGTCGAGTTGTAGCTTGTAAATGCTGAAAATCTCCCGATCGGACGAGAAAATTTTCATATTTTACACTTTTAGTATTACCCCCCCCCCCTGACAGGTTTGCTGTGTAGGCACGTGCCCGTAAATATTTAGTGCCTAAGTAAATTACGGCGAACATTTTCTCGGTCAAACTCTTACTATTGGGCCAAGAAACGGCAATTGTTATACGGCCCCTTAAATATTTGTGCCCAAATGTCCGCCCCATCTTTCAGACAGAAAATCGTAAATATGTCTCAATTTCTTAATGATTATGAGATATAAGTGAAAAAAATTTTGTGCACAGCACTTGCTCAAGTAGGGAGAAATATAGGAACACTATAATTTTTAACGCAGCGCGATTTCATTGCTTTAAAAGGGAATGTGCTCAAATGTCCGGACCCCTCTGGAAACAGATAAGTGATAAGTTTAGATGAATGAATAAAAAACTGATCTCTCATTTTAAGCAGACGTTTTCCAAAAAATGAAAAAAATACTAGTACATATTTCTACTTGTATCTTAAAAGTGTTGTTTGTTTAGAACATAGTTTCCACAATATGTGGATTCATGCCCGTCCAGGTATTTTTTTCTCTCTTAAAAATGACAATATCCAGGGCTTGAAAATACAATGCCCTACAAGCCCGGGGCATGTAAATCATTGGCCTGGGCAGGTAAATAAAAAATCTAGTTGCCCAGCGTGGGCAACTAGATTTTAAAATAAAAACGTTTGTAATAGAATTTTTTATTACACAAGAAAAAAGACAGCCATCTCATGTAGTGTTTCATTTCATTGTTAATTACCGAAAGTTCTATAATTGTTACGAAGTGCCAAGAAAAGAGCAACATCACATCTTTAATTATATTATGCTCTACGACCAGAAATTGAAACCATATGTTGTTTTGCTCCCCAAGCTGTTTATGTTCAGCGACGGGATGAATGCCTTAGGCCTACAAAAGATTTCCACTTACCCGTGAGTTCTGGGTCATTTTAAAATTTACCCGCTTGATTGTAGTAAGCCATATTATTAGGAGGTCCTCGTCAGTAGGGAATTTGAAAATTCCGACAATTTTCACAGGCCGCCCCGGTGGCGCAGTGGTCTAAGGCGCTGGCCTCTGATCATTCGTCCGTAAGGGGTCCGGGTTCGAATCCCGGTGAGGCATGGATGTTGTGTTTGTCTTACGGCACTGGCTCTCTCCCTTCCCTGGAACCAGTGACCCTAAATTAGGGACGGGCGACTGCTTATAGTCCATTGAGTTGCTCACGGTGGTCGTTAAACCTCCAATCAAGAACAAGAACAAGAAGAACAATTTTCAGAGAAAAATAAGCAAATAATAACACGTGGTGCATAATATAACACGTGGTGCATAATATAACACATGGTGCATAATATAATACGTGGTCCATCCATATAACAAGTGGTCGATCGTCATAATTACCGCGACAGTGGTGTACACTGCATCTAAATGGCATAATGAATTTTCTTCTGAAGCTGTTTGTCCTAAAAATATTTCTGAGAACAAAGAAAGGAAAACTTAGTTGAAAACCAACGACAGCCACGCACATTGACAATGAAGCTTATACACAATGCAGCGAGGGAGCAAGCTCGACCGTTCAACTACCCACTTCGCCGAGGAAATTAAAGGAACATGTCGGGAATAATGAGGGGAAATCTGAATTTTGGCCAGTTGTTAGAACACTATAAGAGATGTATTTTCCCAAAATTCTATGCGTCTCTCCCTTGTACTTTCCCCCTGTGCCCCCCCCCCCGAACTTCTCATTCGCAGACTATAACCAATGGTCGTAACGACGTACTTTTTTTTTAGTTCTAATCCTCATATTGCGCACTACAAAATTGTTCCTTTTTACATTTACAATTTCCAATATATACAGAGTTACTCGTCAAAAGGAGTGTCACTTTCTTCATTAAAAGTAGGTGAGTTGTGTAGCATGATAGGCTTTCAGTGCAATATTGTCCAGATTTCCGAAATCCACAATAATTTCCACAAGCTGATTTACAGCTACAGGGCAAGAGGCGTAGAGGTTCATCCGGGGCAAAAGGTATTGAGCTAGGAATAGGC
Source organism: Macrothele yani (assembly GCA_039090855.1). Lineage (NCBI taxonomy): Eukaryota > Metazoa > Arthropoda > Arachnida > Araneae > Macrothelidae > Macrothele > Macrothele yani. The sequence goes on along the minus strand of CM076999.1, from coordinate 114,305,585 downwards.
CTCAGTACTTTCTTCTTTCCTCAGTTTTCTTCCAGGTATTCTAACTTCCATCCCTAATCAGTTGCCAGAAGTTTATTTCCTAGGCATGATCAACACCGTCACCATGGCAAAAGCTGTGACAGCGAACCCCGGTAAAAATTCACGACAAATGTCAGCCAAGATGGTGTCTTCCCAATCCATTTTTGTTCGTCACCTGCACAAGTTTGTTTTCTCCTCCAGATGCCATCGAATGGTTCCCCATGACACCCCAGAAGGCGAAACAAAGTGTTTCTGTCTGTCAAAGATTGCTGTCAAATCCACAGGGCGATAGGTTTTGTTTTGGCGTCCTATTGCCACAGGCGATGAAAGGTGTATAATCCTACGTTGTTATCCTACCACTGGGCACCAATGGCTGAGGACACAGCTGGAAGCACAGCTAATGGCACAAAGAGGGAACCACGAGTGGAAAGTTATGCTCTGCATTTGGTGGAATTCTGAGGGTCTGAGGATACCCTACACAGGGAACTTGTGCCAGATATTCTGAGGATCCAGTGGCACGTGATTAGGGCGGGAACTGAGGATCCCCTACACAGGGAGCTGAGGATCTTGAATAACCTGCACCTATGCTAACGAAGGTGCATCGGCGGAAAACTTACATTTGCTGGATGATTTCATCGGCGGAAAACTTACATTTGCAGGATGATTTTATCTGCAGATATTCTGAGGATCCTGTGGCACGTTATTAGGGCGGGAACTGAGGATCCCCTACACAGGGAACTTGTGCCAGATATTCTGAGGATCCCCTACACAGGGAACTTGTGCCAGATATTCTGAGGATCCCCTACACAGGGAACTTGTGCCAGATATTCTCAGGATCCCCTACACAGGGAACTTGTGTCAGATATTCTGAGGATCACCTACACAGGGAACTTGGGCCAGATATTCTCAGGATCCCCTACACAGGGAACTGAGGATCAGGGAACTGAGGATCACCTACACAGGGAACTTGGGCCAGATATTCTCAGGATCCCCTACACAGGGAACTGAGGATCAGGGAACTGTGGATCCCCTACACAGGGAACTTGTGCCAGAAATTCTGAGGATCCCCTACACAGGGAACTTGTGCCAGATATCCTGAGGATCCCCTACACAGGGAACTGAGGATCCCCTACACAGGCAACTTGTGCCAGATATTCTCAGGATCCCCTACACAGGGAACTTGTGTCAGATATTCTGAGGATCACCTACACAGGGAACTTGGGCCAGATATTCTCAGGATCCCCTACACAGGGAACTGAGGATCACCTACACAGGGAACTTGGGCCAGATATTCTCAGGATCCCCTACACAGGGAACTGAGGATCAGGGAACTGTGGATCCCCTACACAGGGAACTTGTGGCAGAAATTCTGAGGATCCCCTACACAGGGAACTTGTGCCAGATATCCTGAGGATCCCCTACACAGGCAACTTGTGCCAGATATTCTGAGGATCCCCTACACAGGGAACTGAGGATCCCCTACATAGGGAACTTGTGCCAAATATTCTGAGGATCCCCTACACAGGGAACTGAGGATCCCCTACACAGGGAACTAAGGATCCCCTACACAGGGAACTTGTGCCAGATATTCAGGCTCCGGACGAAATCTCTGTACGAAACAACCGCCGCTACCCAGCACTCATCAACAGAAAGCGGCCGTGGATAATACCCCCAAGACACACCTACAGAATGGTCCGCCTGAAACTATAGGAATTGGAAGGTGTTGTGATACTACCCCCATCTTCCATACAGCTCTGACTTGACCCCATCCAAATGCCACCTGTTTAGCTCTGTGGACTATTTCCTACGAGAAAGGCACTTCACATCATTGGTGGATGTGGAATCTGACATCAGATAGTTTTTCTGTCCTCGAAACCTGCCTAGTGGGAGCGCGGCTCTGGTGGAACGTTGGCAAAAAAAAAAAACTGTAGGAAACAACGCCCTGTACTTTACAGAATGAGTGTGAGAATGTATGGCTATCCTGCGCCGCTTTCAACTTTTTAGCTGCAAATGGGACGAACTTTTGACTCACCTTTGCATTTCTTCTCTATATAGACCTTGCTTGATGTCTGCTGTTCAGGGTAAAAGTAGGTATCGGTCACATCCTGATTTGCCCCATCAACTTCCTAATCTTCAGCTTTTGTAAAAGCATTGTACATGATTTTTCGAATGTAAGTTCATTTTACAGAACTACCTTCTTTGCTCTTGTCAGCAAGTTCCTGGATCATGCACTCTAGCTCTGAAGGGGTACTCTCAAAAATGCCTATGTCGTCAGCAAAGACAAACATAACATCCATGCCTCAGGGGGATTCCAATCATGACCAATTTGTACGAATGGTCGTGAGCCAGCTCTTAGACCACATTGCCACCGTCCCGAATTTAGGGCCACTGGCTGCCGGGAAGGGAGAGAGCCAGTGTCTTAAGACAAACATAACATCCATGCCTCAGGGGTTCCGATCATGACCAATTTGTACGAACGGTCGTAAGCCAGCTCTTAGACCACTGCGCAACCGCAGCAGCCGTTAATACTTGGAACAATTCGTATTGTGTATTACAGTATTATTTTTATACAATTATTATTAACATTGCTCTTGCTGTTACATACTTTACGAATAAAATAACTCAGGAGAGAATAAATTGACTTATGGATGCTAATTCAAGTTTATTTACATCTTAAAGAGGGAATAAATTGTGGAAAAACTTGTACACAGAGTATTGAAAGTTGAAGAAATATTCTTCTCATAATATGTGGAAATCATACGTCATGATAATTAATACAGCAATCGGACATCGCCGAATTGACTGTGATTACTGTTTCACACGTGAATTAAATCACATCAGAAAACTTAGAAGATTTAATCGCCGTGGAGCGGGGAACTAAGCCGCATCTCCCGATTACCGTTCGAGCGCGCTATCCGTTGCACCACCCTCGACGAAGAATATTTATATGCTCTTAACACACAGATTCTTGCGAATTCGTCGTCGTGGGTGGTGCAACGGATAGCGCGCTCGAACGGTAATCGGGAGAAACGTCTTCGTTTCCCGCTCCACTGCGATGAAATCTTCTCAAGTTTTCTGATGGGATTTAATTCTCGTGTGAAACAGTAATCACAGTCAATTCGGCGATGTCCGATTGCTGTATTAATTATCATGACGTATTTTCCACGTATTATCATGACCTTGATACACAGAGAATTTATACAGGAACTGTACACTAACATATTTATTCTCCTTCTGACCTTCCGCCATCTTCATGCGAAATATCGGGATGGCTCAAAATACTATCTCTGCAAACGGGGCAGATCAGATTTATCTTAAACCATTCTTCAACACAGGTACTATGGAAGATGTGGGAGCAGTGAAGGCGCCTGAAAAACAAAAAGCAAACGCATTTACTAATTAAAGGCAACTTTTCATGTATCGAACAAAATAAAATGCACTGGGTATAATTTTTAAAACAAACTTTCAATTCCGTTTACACATAAAATCTATGTAATAGGCTACGTCTGTCACTAACGCTCTGACGTCATGCAGTACTTGCAACGCCATCTGCTTTTATCCGGTGGCGGAAATCGGAAATAATCTCACCGCTATCGCACGATACGTAAAATCAAGGAGAAATACCGGAAGGTAAAATATAGTTAGTAAGACAAGCGACTTCATCTGTGGCAACATGCACGTGCTCGAATAACTGTCTGCGACGTTTGTTGTGTTACGTAGGTGTTATGTCGTGTTTTATTCCATTTTCTTCGCATTGCAGAGTAATTTCATAAAAAGAAATAAGCGGTTTTTGTTTTCATAAAAAGGAAACCTATATATGTAATAGGCTACGTCTGTCACTAACGCTCTGACGTCATGCAGTACTTGCAGCGCCATCTGCTTTTATCCCGTGGACGGAATCGGAAATAAGCTCACCGCTATCGCACGATACGTAAAATCAAGGAGAAATACCGGAAGGTAAAATATAGTTAGTAAGACAAGCGACTTCCTCTGTGGCAGCATGCACGTGCTCGAATAACTGTCTGCGACGTTTGTTCTGTTACGTAGGTGTTATGTCGTGTTTTATTTCATTTTCTTCGCATTGCAGAGTAATTTCATAAAAAGAAATAAGCGGTTTTTGTTTTCATAAAAAGGAAACTTATATATGTAATAGGCTACGTCTGTCACTAACGCTCTGGCGTCATGCAGTACTTGCAGCGCCATCTGCTTTTATCCGGTGGACGGAACTCGGAAATAAGCTCACCGCTATCGCACGATACATAAAATCAAGGAGAAATACCGGAAGGTAAAATATAGTTAGTAAGACAAGCGACTTCATCTGTGGTAGCATGCACGTGCTCGAATAACTGTCTGCGAAGTTTGTTCTGTTACGTAGGTGTTATGTCAAGTTTTATTCCATTTTCTTTGCATAGCAGAGTAATTTCATAAAAAGAAATAAGCGGTGTTTGTTTTCATAAAAAGGAAACTTATATATGTAATAGGCTACGTCTGTCACTAACGCTCTGGCGTCATGCAGTACTTGCAGCGCCATCTGCTTTTACCCGGTGGCGGAAATCGGAAATAAGCTCACCGCTATCGCACGATACGTAAAATCAAGGAGAAATACCGGAAGGTAAAATATAGTTAGTAAGACAAGCGACTTCATCTGTGGCAGCATACACGTGCTCGAATAACTGTCTGCGAAGTTTGTTCTGCTACGTAGGTGTTATGTCGTATTTTATTCCATTTTCTTCGCATTGCAGAGCAATTTCATAAAAAGAAATAAATGGTTTTTTTTTCATAAAAAGGAAACCTATATATGTAATAGGCTACGTCTGTCACTAACGCTCTGACGTCATGCGGTACTTGGAGCGCCATCTGCTTTCATCCGGTGTACGAAATCGGAAATAAGCTCACCGCTATCGCACGATACGTAAAATCAAGGAGAAATAGCGTAAGATAAAATAAAGTTAGTAAGACAAACGACTTCATCTGTGGCAACATGCACGTGCTCGAATAACTGTCTGCGACGTTTGTTCTGTTACGTAGGTGTTATGTCGTGTTTGATTCCGTTTTCTTCGCATTGCAGAGTAATTTCTTGAAAAGGGAATCAGCGTAATTTTATTTTAAAAAAAAAAGGAAATACGTTCACAGGTTTTTCATCCGTGCATGTTATCGGCTATGAGCCAGTTCTCACATAAACATCGTTACATTGTAGAATACAGACACAGGGGGAAAAAAAGTCGCCCGTAATAAAAGAAAATAATAGTAATTAAAGTTATATCGTTGACCTTAACTCAGGCCCCTCCCTAAGCATTAGGCAAGTCAGCCGACGCCTGAGGGCGGCACAAAATATTTAAAGAAAATGATCGGATTAATTTCTGTTGTATTTCGGAATTCAGGAAGATCAGAATTTAAAAAGTTTGCATGGCTTGCAGTCAAGATCTGATGCGTGCTCTGTCTTGAGAAGTATTCGCAATTTTAAATTTATATGTTTCATTATTATCATTAAAAATATGGAGAAATTATCATTCAAATTATGGAGAAATAAATAATATCATTAAAATAATTATCATTAAAATATGACAATTATTTCATAGAAAAATATAATAATTATATATGATAATATTATATATTAATATATTATATATTAATATCATCATCATCATCATCATTGTCAACCATTATCAATCCACTGCTGGACGAAGGTCTCCCCAAGTTTTCTCCACAACGGTCTGTCTTGTGCCAGTCTCCTCCATGTCACCCCTGCATATTTTCGAATTTCATCCACCCATCTCCCATGTGGTCTTCTTCTGGGTCTTTTCCTCTCCCTTGGAATCCAATCTAAAATTTCGGCTGTCCATCGATGATCTGTCCTTCTGGCAGTATGTCCAGCCCATTGCCATTTCAGGGATTTAACTCTGATCACGATGTCTTCCACTCTTGTCATTTTTCGGATCCACGAGTTCCTCTTCTTATCTCTCCTGGTTACACCAAGCATGCACCTCTCCATGCTGCTTTGAGTTGTCTGCAGCCTTTGTATGTCTCTTTTAGTTAAGGTCCACGTCTCTGCACCATACGTAAGCACTGGAAGGATGCATTGATCAAACACTTTTCTTTTAAGACATAATGGCATATTGCTCTTGAAAATTATGCTGTTTCTTCCAAAAGCTCTCCAGGCAAGTTTTGTACGCTGATTAATTTCTTCATCAATGTGACCCTCACTTGATATCTGCTGTCCAAGATAAACGTACGTGTCTGTTATCTCCAGCTTTTCTCCATCAATTGATAAATCTTCATTTCTTGTAAAAGCATTGAACATCACTTTTGTCTTCTGAAAGTTCATTTTTAATCCCACTTCTTTACTCTTGTCAGCAAGTTCCTGGATCATACTCTGCAGCTCTGATGGGGTAGTTGCAAAAATGACTACGTCATCAGCAAAACGAAGGTGGGTTAGATAATCTCCATTAATCTTTATCCCCTTGTTTTCCCAGCTCAGCGACTGAAAAACACCCTCCAATGTGGCATTAAAGAGCTTCGGAGATATGGTGTCACCTTGTCTCACTCCCTTTCCAATTTTTACGTGTGTTGTATTTTCAAACAGCCTAATCTTTGCACTTGCATTTTCATAGATGTTATTAATAATATTAATGTGTGCATCTTCAATACCGCAGGTTTTCAGAGCCATTGTAACTGCTGATGGTTTCACCGAATCAAAGGCTTTTTCATAATCGATAAAAGCCATGCACAATGGAAGTTCATATTCCCTCGCTCTTTCAATTAGTTCTCTCAGTACGTGGATATGATCTATTATGCTGTAGCCACTCCTGAATCCAGCTTGTTCTCTCGGTTGAGCCATGTCCAGTGTTACCTTCAAGCGGTGTGAAAAAACTTTAGTGAAGATTTTATAAACTACTGATAGGAGGCTGATAGGTCTGTAGTTTCCGAGATCCTCAATGTCACCTTTCTTATGTAGCAGGATCATTGTAGCGGTGTTCCAATCCTCAGGAATCTTTCCTTCATTAAGGCATCGAGTGAAAATTTGGGCGAGTACTGTTTCGATTTCTCCACTTGCTTCTTGTATGATGTCTACAGTAATTCCATCTTCTCCTGGAGCTTTTCCTCGCTTCATGTTCTTGATTGCATGTGCAACTTCTGCTGGAAGGACTGGAGGAACTCTGGTACTGGTATCTTTCATGATGTCTGGAGTGCATATATCATCGCTTTCATATAATTTGGAGTAGAAATCTTTCACTCTTGTCAAAATTTCGCCTCTATTTCTTGTTACAGAACCATTTTCTTTTCTCAGTGCCATAATCTGTTTTCTTCCCTTACTGAGATGTCCCTTTGCTATCTTTAGGCTTTGGTTGTTTTCAATTGCTTTCCTCACTAGTTCACAGTTGAATTTCCTTACGTCTTCAGTGATACTTTTTCTTACTGTCTTGCATAGCTCTATATATTCCACTTTGGAAGTCACATCTTCTTTAGTTGTCCTCATCTCTCTTCTTTTTGCATCAACATTTTGGTTTTTCCTGATAATTTGTTCACATGCAACTTGTTCTTAGACCCAGCTAATTTTGTTGCTGTTTCCATAAGAGCTTTGGTTACTTTTCTGTTAACTTCAGAGATGTCCACTTCTTCCGATGTTAGGCCTTCTAAAGCAGAGAACCTGTTCTTCAGTTCTAACTTGAAGGTATTATGGTGTTTTTTAAGGTTGGTTATGTCAATAGATTTTGTTTGCCTTATGAGCTTGCCACGTTCAAGTTTAGTGTTGAGGTGCATCTTACATCTCATCAATCTATGGTCACTACCTGTGTTGAACTTGTTTAGCACACTGCAGTCTTCTATGACGAATTTTTTGTTACACATAATAAAATCAATTTCACTTGTCGTCCCATTTGGATGTCTCCATGTCCATTTCCTGTATGGCTTTTTCTTGAAGAAGGAGTTCAAGATGAAAAACCCTTCTACCTCTGCAAACTCAACGAGAGTATTTCCACGCTGGTTTCTGTTGCCATGACCGAATTTACCTACTGAAGTTTCATTCTGTTGCCGTTGCCCTATTTTTGCATTGAAATCTCCCATAATTATTTTCAAGTGCTGCTTACCTTTATTATTTAGATGACAAATTTCCTCATAAAATTCTTCAATTTCTTCTTCAGGATGACTTGTGGTGGGTGCATAAGTTTGAATAATCTGAGCCTGGTATCTTCTCGAGAGTTGGATAACGAGTAGTGCAGCTCTGTCAGAGGAACTTTCAACTTCTACAACTTTATCCTTCAGTTTCTTGTTTATTATAAATCCATCACCACTAGTTCTGCCAGTGTCTGTCCCACGATAGTAGAAGAGATGTCCACTTTTCAGTTCGATGAGATCTTCTCCTTTTCTCCTTACCTCACTTAGCCCCACGATGTCCCACTTGATCCTTTGTAGTTCCTCTTCCAATTCAAGGAGCCTTGAATCAGAAGATAGGGAGCGTCCGTTATACGTAGCCAAGGTCAGCATCAGATGGCAGCCTAGTCCGGTCCTCCGGGGATTCTTAGCACCCTCTGCCTTCATGTCGCACTGGCCGCTGCCTTGGCCAGGTACATTCAAGCTGCCGGAGACTGAGGGCCAAGATTTAAGTTGTGGAATCATTTTGGAGGGGTTTGGCCGTAACTCACCACGCTGGCCAAGCGGGTTGGTGAGTGTGGGATAGAATTTCCTCTAATCCCGATGGTATAGTTATACCGCTATGGGCGGTCGTCAGAGCCCCTTTAGTGGGAACAGGATGCACCACGAGAAGGCGGGGTTGACATTTGTCAAGGAGAGGCTGTGATGTTACGCATCACCTGACCTTACATCCCATATTAATATATTATATATAATATATGATTATAATTTATATAATAATAATAATAATATTATAATTATTATATAATAATGATTTAAGAATAACTTACACTGAAGAGCAATTGAATTAGAGACAGCTGGTGTTATGCAAATATGGCGCTGTGTCGGATAGCTGCATATACGACATGACGTATGCAGTGATACGACAATATAAGGAGTGATGCGACGAGAATCAGTAAAAGACGGACGCAGTATGGGTAAGACGAAGGATCTAAGCGCATCTGATCGTGGGCAAATTGTCGGGGCCCGACGAATGGGTCACTCCATCTCGGAAGTCGTGCGGATACTGGGATTTTCACGAATCACTGTGTCACGGGTGCACCGTGATTACATCGAATCCGGTAAAACCATCCCTGCAAGGGCCAACTGCCGTGGACAACAGCGTGTGGATGAGCGGGGTCATCGTCGGCTAGCTCGCATTGTAACAGCGGATAGACGGGCCACAGTGCAAGAAATCACTCGGCAATTTAACGCTGGTGCTCAAAAACGCGTAATCAGCCACACCATCGAGAACCATCTCCTCGCTATGGGGCACAGAAGCCATCGTCCCACGAGGGTACCGCTCCTGACCGCACATGACAGGGTGTAAAGATTAGCATGGGCGCGAGAGCATCGCCACTGGACCCTAAATAAAATGTTGCCTGGACTGATGAGTCGAGATTCACGTTGGTACATGCGGACGGTGTTAAAACCTAGGTGTTAAAACCTTCTTCTAGGTGTTAAAACCTTCTTCTAGGTGTTAAAACCTTCTTCTCCTAGGTGTCAAAACCTTCTTCTCCTAGGTGTTAGAACCTTCTTCTCGTAGGTGTTAAAACCTTCCTTCTCCTAGGTGTTAAAACCTTCTTCTCGTAGGTGTTAAACCCTTCTCCTAGGTGTTAAAACCTTTCTCTCCTAGGTGTTAAAACCTTCTTCTCCTAGGTGTCAAAACCTTCATCTCCTACGTGTTAAAACCTTCTTCTAGATGTTAAAACCTTCATCTCCTAGGTGTTAAAACCTTCTTCTAGATGTTAAAACCTTCATCTCCTAGGTGTTAAAACCTTCTTCTAGATGTTAAAACCTTCTTCTCCTAGGTGTTAAACCTTCTTCTCCTAGGTGTTAAAACCTCCTAGGTGTTAAAACCTCCATCTCCTAGGTGTTAAAACCTTCTTCTAGATGTTAAAACCTTCTTCTCCTAGGTGTTAAACCTTCTTTTCCTAGGTGCTAAAACCTTCATCTCCTAGGTGTTAAAACCTTCTTCTAGATGTTAAAACCTTCTTCTCCTAGGTGTTAAACCTTCTTCTCCTAGGTGTTAAAACCTTCATCTCCTAGGTGTTAAAACCTTCTCTTAGGTGTTAAAATCTTCTCTTAGGTGTTAAAATCTTCTTCTCCTAGGTGTTAAAACCTTCTTCTAGGTGTTAAAACCTTCTTCTAGGTGTTAAAACTTTCTTCTTTTAGGTGTTAAAACTTTCTTCTCCTAGGTGTTAGAACCTTCTTCTCCTAGGTGTTAAAACTTTCTTCTAGGTGTTAGAACCTTCTTTTTGTAGGTGTTAAAACCTTCTTCTCGTAGGTGTTAAAACCTTCTTCTTTTAGGTGTTAAAACCTTCTCCTAGGTGTTAAAGCCTTCTTCTCCTAGGTGTTCACATTATTATGTCCAACCTCTGTAGGTAGTATCGTAACGATGGCTACGAATCTATAATTCAATGGGTGTAGGTACGAATTCACATGAAAACAAGTTTTGTTTCTTCGCATAGATATGAATCTTTATGAAAACTATGTATGGATATGCATTCTTATGAAAGCAAGTACTATTTCTTCGCAATTTAATTTTAGCTAACTTAGGTCGTGTTCTTTTGCTTTTTGTTCTTTTGATTTTTTGCTTTCATAATGCTGTTTCTGAATTTTAGTTTGTAACCTCTCTCTCTCATTTAATTTCTAATGAAATATTTCTCTAGAAAATATCATTCCTGAAATAATATTAAAAAAAAACCTCCTTAGCAGGTAAGAATCGATCAGGGATTCTTGCTAACCTAACCTCTGTGGCAAGCACTTCCCAGACAATTATATATAAAAAAACTGTTCTTATGTACTTGTATATCCAATCCACGAAAATCGTTAAATTACCCATAATCAGTTTATGCAGAAATAATACTAAAAAGGTCATTTCTCCCATTATTTTCATGTTAGAAAATTCGATTTAAACTTCCTTTCTCTGAAAAGAACCGAAATAAGAATAAATGTTTGGATTGTGAGTTCCGGAAAAAGTCACCTTCCTTAAATCGTGCAACACCATTTTGAAACAATCTCTTTTTTTTTTACTGCTGTACTATATCATATCAGCATTGTTTGGTGAAAAGAATTTTCCATGAAAGACCACAAAAACGTGTTTTCCCTTTTTCGACAGTTTTCGTCATATTTTTAAAACTAAACATGTTTATTTATTTATTTATTTTGTTAAAATAGAAAAAAGATTAAATGATATTTTTACCTCGCGTCTGTCCCATCTTCAATGTCTACTAGGCAAACTGTGCAGCGAAGGCGATCTTCCTCTTCATCCGAGGCATTGATCTTAAGTGAAAAATTATTGATAATTTTTTTTTTTAAATTGGCATACATATAATGCAGTTTTCTTCTATGCACATTTTTCGTTAGTTTCAAATGGTCAAAATATCAAAAAACATTAATTATGGAGTTTCGTCTTTTCTCTGCCATCTTGTGCTGCAGGTAAAGGTGGCCTTTACATGTTTTTGAATAACAAAACTTTTAGTATCAAATAATAAATAAGAATGATATAATCAGAATACGGTTTGTCTATATATAATGTAATAAATACAATATGGGATGTAAGGTCATATGATGTGAAGCATGCCATAGCCTCTCCTTCACAAATGTTAACACCGCCTTCTCGTGGTGCATCCTATTCCCACTAAAGGGGCTCTGACGACAGCCAATAGCGGTACAACTATGCCATCGGGATTAAAGGAAATGCTATCCCACACTCACTAACCCGCTTGCCCGGCGTAGTGAGTTGTGGCCATACCCAGAAAATGATTTCCACAACTTAAAACTTGGCCCTCAGTCTCCGGTAGCTGGAATGTACCTGGCCAAGGCAGCCTCCAGTGCGACATGAAGGCAGAGGGTGCTAAAGGTTTAAATATGCATTTATTAAACACTCGGAGTACAGAATGAGAATGTGAGTCATGAAATGATTATGCACAGATGAGCGCTAGAGCAAGTAGGCAAAAAAAGCTGTATACACTTCCTGAGGGTAAGATAGAGGGGAAATTAAACAGGTTAATTAACGATGTGTCAACAAAAGGATAGAGTATTCATAATAGTTCAAACTGTAAAGTAAACTCTCAGGCCATCAATCTGGAACCAGCTGAGGTATGGTCTCCAGAGTTTGTAGAAGTTGGGAAGAGTTTCTGTATTGACAGCGTGTTCATGCGCTAACTGTAGGCGGAAACTTTAGTCGAGCTGTGAAGTGATGGACAAACTTCTCGCTTGCCTCTGTAAGAGTAGGTACAGTGGAGTTTTCCTGATGTGTCAGTTAATGGGAGTAAATTACTATTTTTACAAGCGTGAAAATATAAACACACACTGATGGATGAGGAGAAGCAGGAAGAATATCTTGAAGTAGGGTAAAATATGAGACAGCACTCAGATTTCCTGAGCAAAGATGGTGTGCAATACGGAACATGAGATTTAACACTGGACAAAACCAATAGACATGTTCAAAAAGAATCACAGGAGGACCGGACTAGGCTGCCATCTGATGCTAACCTTGGCTACGTTCAACAGGCGATCTCTATCTTCTGAAGATTCCTTGGATTGGAGGAGGAACTACTAAGTATCAAGTGGGACATCGTCAGTATAAGTGAGGTAATGAGAAAAGAAGATGTCACTGAACTAAAAAGGGAACGTCTCTTCTGCTATTGCGGGACAGATACTGGCAGAACTAGTAGTGTTGGATTTGTAATGAACCAGAAACTGAAGGAAATAGTTCTAGAAGTTGAAAGTTCCCCCGACAGAGCTGCGCGACTCGTTTTCCAACTCTCGAGATGATACCAGGCCCAGATTATTGAAGCTTATGCACCCACCACAAGTCGCCCTGAAGAAGAAATTAAAAATTTTTACGGGGAAATTCGGAATCTAAATAACAAAGGCAAACAGCACTTAAAGATCATTATTGGGGATTTCAATACAAAAGTAGGGCAACAGCAACAGAACGAAACTTCAGTAAGTAAATTCGGTCACGGCAACAGAAACCAGCGTGGAAATACAGTCATTGTCATAAAAATCCGCGCACCAAGGAAAAACCGTGCGATTAACGCGAAACTCGGCGAATGGCTACGGGGTGGGCAGACATGCAAATGGTTAAAGTTTCGTGCGATTCCGCATGCCCGCGCGTCCAGGAACGGCGCTGCAATCGCAATCCTTGGGAGCTTATAAGGCGCCGCTCAGGGGACTCCACATGCACAGAGAAGAGAGGTACAGAGTGTGCACTCTAGAAGATCGTAAAGGAAATTCTCCACTTTGTCCGATGGCAACAGCATAATGTTAAACTCACATAGACGTTGGCGGCCCCACGGCCTGTTAATGAGAACTAAAAGTGACGTCACAACTACGCTCCTCCCACTTGTTTACAAATGTCTCTCTCGACTTTCCTTCCCTGCGAGAGCCGCCATTTTCCTTTTTTCCCGAGTTGGTTAGGTTCACTGTAGCGTGATTGACCGAGGAATTTTGCGGTAGGTGTAACGGAATTAGGCGTATATTCTTAATCGTAAGAACAGCACTTTGCAGTCGGGAATTATACTGAGAAATAAAGTACTAACTCTGACTTAAAAGAAACTAATAAATCTGTAGCAGCTTTCGTTCTCAAAATGCAGACCTTCGTCAACGCAACATACTACTGCCGGAATTTGAAAATGAACAACGGAAAAATATCAAAGCAATGGCAAATAAAAAGTAACAAACTGACATAATTGTATCACGAATCAAACATCTGTAAACATCTGCCCGAAGGATCAAATGGAATTACGAAAAACAAAATACAGTAAGGGCTCTACTCTGATATAAATTTTACTTTTATCGATTTTTAACAGTTAAAAAATAGACAAAGATTTCCTACATATAAAAGATGAAATAATTATCCGCCGAAAATAACTTCTACGAAATAACGAAAAACGTTGTTATAATCACAGAATCACACAGTGGTAACGGTAGTAATAACAAGCAAAGTAACCAATTTCGAATTATGAGCGTTACAGTAGGGACGTTACGTCAGAGAGCACGTGGGGTTTAGTTCCATAAAGCGCCGACGGTGCTCTGCTATCGTTCTTTTTCCCCGCCCACCAATTTCCATAACTCTGGCTTGTGCACGCTCTGTCTCTCCATTCTCTGTGTCCACATGCGTGCCGAAGTGCACGGTAAGAGTCAGGTGAGATCCCTGAGCGATCGGCCGCCGTTGATGTCAGTACGGGCAACTGACGGAGTTTGAACGAGGCCGTATCGTCGGGATGAGAGAGGCAGGGTGGCCGGCGCACCGAATCGGCCACCATTTGGGACAGTCAGACAGTACGGTGCGATCGTGTTAGGTGCAATGGTCACGAGAAGACACCCAGAGACGGCAGACTGGCTTTGGACAACCCGTACACACCACCAGAAGAGACGACCGGGGGGGGGGGAGTCTGGGCTGCGTCTGGCTCGGAGCTGTCCTTCAAGTAACCGATTTGTAACAGTTCGTTGTGTCACTGTGGTGGCAACTGCAGCTCGAATTGCTGCCGCAGACGCAGTACCATGCGCCACGGCCATGCGCCGTACACTGCGGTCTTCCCTCTCAGTAGTGCCACGTGGCCGGCCGGAATCCAGTCTTCTTGAGGCAGTACCTTCCCTTGACCACCGCTGCCAACAATCATGCACAGTGGCTACATTCCTGCCAAGTCGTTCTGCAATATTGCGGAAAGAAAAGTCACCTTCTCGTAGCCCTATTATACGACCTCGTTCAAACACCGTGAGCTGTTGATAATGGCTTCTTCGTCTTTTTAAAGACATTCTTGACTAACATCAACACACTACGTCGAATCTCAACGATAACTAACGCTCACGAACGTTACAGCGCGTATTTACAGCAAACCTGCTTTGCATGTTCCGAGGGGCGTTTCTAGCGCCACATGTATGCGCCGGGCGCGAAATTTACATAGACGTCATCTTACAGATGTACTCTCACCGCCTACCAACTCTTGGTGTTGGGATTTTTTTCCCCTCAGTGTATATGAAATGGATGATACATGTACTCCAAATATTAGGAAAGATAATAGTACCACAGTTCCTCCACTCCTCCCAGCAGAAAGCAATCAAGAATATGAAACGGGGAAGAGCTCCAGGAGGAGATTGAATTACAGTAGACGTTATACAAGAAACAAGTGGAGAAATTGAAACTACACTCGCCCAAATTTTTACTAGAAGTCTCAATAATGGGATGAGTCAATGCTACACTGATCCTACTTCATAAACAAGAAAGATGACACCGAATTTCCGGGTGTAAGAAGCACGTGTTTTTAATCCGTTCTGACGCAAATTAAATTTATCAACGATATTCAAAGACAATGGAACCGGTATGGAAAACAATAGTATCTGACGGAAGAAAGACGTTTTTCAATCGGGTTTTTAATCCCTCAGATATTGCTGTAAACGGAATCGTGAGCTTACGCCTTCTGTTTGCGGACTTGTGCGTTGAGAAAAAC
Organism: Macrothele yani; assembly: GCA_039090855.1. Lineage (NCBI taxonomy): Eukaryota > Metazoa > Arthropoda > Arachnida > Araneae > Macrothelidae > Macrothele > Macrothele yani. The sequence continues at coordinate 114,289,974 of CM076999.1, read as the reverse complement.
TTGAATTTATATGAGAAACATTTCGCACCGGAAACGCTCTCCAACACAGAAATAGTTTTCAAATCGGACTCTTAGAAACAGATATATTGACAAAACTAAGATGTGACTTTACGTCCCCTGGTGGGAAAACCATGCATTATTTTAGAAAGAAAGTATTCTCAAAAGGTTTTTCGATATGAGCGGTATTGGTCCAAGAAAAAAATTAATCGAGTTTTCAGGAGCATAGATTTTGCTACAAATATATCGAAGCAGAAATTAACACTTATGCCACTGGTGGCCAAACCATTCTTCACCAAACATTAAAAATTATGTGAAAAATATTTTCCATCAGGTCTTATAAGCGATACAGGAAGAAATTTTCAAATCGGAGTTTTAAGAGCAGAAATAACGCAGAAAACGCAATTCACCTTTGTGCCCCCTAGCGGAATGTCTATGATTTACTCGAAAATTATGAATTTATAGGAAAAACATTTCGCATCGGAAACACTATCCAACAAAGAAGGAATTTTTCAAATCATACTCCTAGTAGTAGAGATATTGACAAAAATAAGATATACATCTACGCCTCCTGGCGTAGAAACCATGCATTATTTCAAGAAGAAAATGTTCCTAAAAAGTTTGTCGACATGAGTAGTATCGGTCTACAAACGACGTTTTTTTCAATCGAGAATTTAGAAGCTCATATTTTGCTGCAAATACATCAGAAGCGGAAATTAAGATTGATTTACGCCCCCTGGTGGCCAAATCAATTTTTTTTTACAAAAATTAGAAATTGTGTGCAAACGATTCCCCATCAGGAGGTGTATCCGATGCAGAAATATGTTTTCAAATCGGAGATTTAGAAGCAGAGATATAGGGGGAAATACAATTTACCGCTACGCCTCCTAGCGGAAAGTCTATGAATTACTTGAAAATTTTGGAATTATATGAAAAACGTGTCACACTGAAAACACTATCCAACAAAGAACATTTTTTTCAAATCGGACTCCTAGAAGTAGAGATATTGACAAAAATAAGATATACATCTACGCCCCCTGGCGGAGAAACTGTGGAATATTTTAAGAGGAAAGTATTCGAAAAAGGTTTATCGATGTGAGTGGCATCAGTCTACGAAAGAATTTTTTCAATCGATATTTTAGCTCAGATATTATGCAAATACATAAGAAGCAAAAATTTACACTTACGCCCCCTGGTGGCTAAATTATTCTTTACCAAAAATTTGAAATTATATGCTAAAGATTTTCCATCAGGAGGTGTATCCTCTGAAGAAAAATAAAAAATTAAAATCGGAGTTTTAGAAGAAGAGTTGTAGGGGGAAATGTAATTTGCTTTCACGCCCCCTAGCGGAAAATCTATGCGTAATTTGAAAAAGTAACTATATCTAAAATACTCTTCGACATAAATGGAATCGAAAGATAAAATAATTTTTCAATCGGTTGTTTAGAAGCATATGTGTGGGATAAAACGTATTTTTGAATTCGACATCATTTGCCTTTACGCCCTCTAGCGGCGAAATTGTACTACGTAAAGAAAAACGAAATGAAGGATCATCATTCGCATATTTCAGGCTTTCCAATTCAAAAAGAATTTTTTAAATCGGACTAATAGTTGCAGAGATATCGTGGGTACAGACGGACGGACAACCCGGTAAAATAAGCACGATCGTTTTTTACAAAAGACGTGCTAAAGAAAGTGACATTGAGGATCTCAGGAACTACAGGCCCATCACCTCCCATCAGTGGTTTACAAAATCTTCACGAAGGTTCTTTCATATTGCTTGAAGGTAACACTGGGCATGGCACAACCGAGAGGACATGCTGGATTCAGGAGTGGCTACAGCACTACAGATCCTATTGTTACGTGGGCCCTTTATTTTGGGGGCCCCTGGGATACGAATCCCTCTTTTAAAAAAACAAGAAATGGTCGGAGGAATAGCTCCGAGCCTTGGATCTCTGAGAGAGAACAAGGGACTAGCACTGACAAGCTCAGGACTTAGGACAACACAGGCACATTTAATTATTTACAACTATTTACAAATTATCTACAGATTATTTACACCGCTAATTTAGATCTGGGAGCGAAGAGGACGAGAACGCGCCCCAGTAAACGTAATAGCAGTTCACAAGTTCAGATCTACGCTACTTAAAGGGCAATCCACTATGTTTAAGCACAGTTCTGTTAGTTTCCAACGAAAGTAATAAGATGTACAGTACTTTAGGTATTCCTCATGGGTTTTGGTAATCCACATGTTTAGAAACTAGCTAGCAATAATCAGCCTTGAGATGGCGCACGCACGCACGCACACGCACTGCTTCCGTAGATGTACGCACAAACACGCTTACGAGGCGGTCAGCTGCAGGTTCCCGCGACAAGACACGGGTCAGGCCCCGAACAGGACAGACAAAATCGCTGCAGGATCTAGAGGGAGCTTTCTTTTCTCTTTCCGTCTTTCTTACTTTTTTCCAGAAGGATCGCTTGGCATCAACGCATTCTGTTCTTAGTGGGCTCGAAGAGATTCGTCTCCTAAATTCGTTTCTTACACCGAACAGACCTTCTTCGGCAGATCCCAGTTGCACACTGCTGTTGACTTCTCTTCTCCGGTGACCCCTTGACCCCAGACGCTCTTTCGAGGGCGACAGTGATTTCCCTCAGTAGCACACATTCCTCCTTTTCGCCTGCTGTAAACAAAAATAGCTCAATATCCTTTTGATGAGGAGCAGCGCGACTTACAGAGGCACAATTGGGGAGTTTCAGCTCTAAGCGATCCCAACAAACGCAAAACGGATCTTCTAAAGCTCAGCGCGAATATCCTATCCAATTCGACTTCATAACAATGTCCATTTACTAAGAGAACTAACCGAAAGAGCGAGGGAAAATGAACTCTCTTTATGAAAGTTTTCACTGATTGTGAAAAGGCCTTTGATTCAGTGAGACCATCAGCAGTAACAATGGCTTTGAAATCCTGCGGTATTGAAAATGTTCACTGAAGAGCAATCGAATTAGAGATACCTGTCTAGTAACGTGTAGCACCAACTTTTGCCCTGATGATGGCGGCGATTCGTCTCGGCATGGACACGACAAGACACCGGAAGCGTTGGGAAGCCATACGGATCCACAACCCCCGAACAAGCTCCCACAGTTCACGAAGATTTGATTAAGGGGGTCAGAGCCTTGAATATATCTCTCTCGACGGCATCCCAGATGTGCTCGATGGGATTGAGGACAGGTGACCTAGCTGGCCAAGTAAGTGAGGTCACGTCGGTGGAGTGTTCATCCAACCTTTCGGATACAATTCGGGAACTGCATTGTCTTGTTGCAGGATGAGGTCTCTAGTGGGATGTTGAAGACGCACAAACGGGAGCAAAGTGTCGTCCAGGATATCCCGCTACCGCTGACCTGTGAGGGACGATGTCACACCTACCAGGGGTCCCATTTCAGTCCACGTAAACAGTCCCCAGACGAGAATGCCACCCCTACCAACTTGAAGAGTGCCCTGCTGACAAGAAGGATCCATCGCTTCATGTGGTCTGCGCCGTACTCGTATCCTGTCATCCGCATGTACCAACGTGAATCTCGACTCATCAGTCCAGGCAACAATTTTCCATATGTCTAGGGTACAGTGGCGATGTTCCCGCGCCCATGCTAATCTTTGCACCCTGTGATGTGCGGTCAGCAGCGGTACCCTCGTGGGAAGATGGCTTCTGTACCCCACAGCGAGGACATGGTTCTGGATGGTGTGGCTGCTTACACGTTTTTGCGCACCAGCGTTAAATTGCCAAGTGATTTCTTGCACTGTGGCCCGTCTATCTGCTGTTACAATGCGAGCTAACCGACGATGATCCCGCTCATCCACACGCTGTTGTCCACGGCAGTTGGCCCTTGCAGAGATGGCTTTACCGGATTCGATGTACTCACGGTGCACCCGTGACACAGTGGCTCGTGAAAATCCCAGTGCCTGCACGACTTCCGAGATGGAGTGACCCATTCGTCGGGCCCCGACAATTTACCCACGATCAAATGCGCTTAGATCCTTCGTCTTACCCATACCGGGTCCGAGTCTTACAGATTCTCGTCGCATCACTCCTTATATTGTCGGATCGCTGCATACGTCATGTCGTTTCCGTTTACAGGGCCGGCCACAGCGTCAGATTTGCATAACGCCAACTGTCTCTAATTCAATTGATCTTCAGTGTATACATTATTATTATTAGAGACATCTATGAAAATACAAACGCAACGGTTCGGCTATTGGAGGATACAGCACAAATAAAAATTGCAAAGGGAGTGAGACGAGGTGACACCACATCTCCCAAATTATTTAATGCCACATTGTAAAATGTCTTCCAATCACTGAACTCGGAAAACCAAGGGATGAAGATCAATGGAGACCATTTAACTCACCTTCGTTTTGCTGATGACATAGACATTTTTTCAACTACCACTTGAGAGCTGCAGAGGAACTTGCTGACAAGAGTGAAGAAGTGGAATTAAAAATGAACTTTCGGAAGATAAATGTGGTATATAATGCCCTTACAAGAAATGAAGGCTTTTGATTGATGGGGAAAAGCCGGATATAACCGATACCGAAATTTGCTTTGGACAGAAGATATCAAGTGAGGGTCACGTTGATGAAGAAATTAATCAGAGTATAAAACTTTTAAGAGCAATATGTTCTTATGCACTGAGGGAAAGTGTAAAAAGAACACCAAGAAGGAAACGTCTGATACCAACGAAATTTATACAGCATAATATGGGAATATAGAGAATAACGTGATCAAAACATTATGGCAAAATACAGCTGTATTTGCTGGTAAACTGAAAAATAACATTTCCATGTAACATGGTTAGTACGAGGTTGAACCGCCATGAACTGCGTCACACTGTGCAATTCTGACATGGAGTCTGTCGTACAGATGTTGGATGTAAGTTTGGGGTATTGAGTTCCAAGCATCCTCAACCTGGACGCGTAAATCGGGAATGGTCGCGGCTGGCCGTGGAGACCGGATAAGTCGTTGTCCCATAAAATCCCACACGTGCTCAATGGGGGACAAATCCGGTGAACGTGCAGGCCATGGAAGTTGTCTCACACCCTAAAGTGCATGTTGCGCTGCACGTGCCGTGTGTGGGCGTGCGTTATCTTGCTGGAAAACACCACGATGGACCGACCTTACAAATGGCACAACAACGGGCTGAATGATGTTGTTGATGAAGGAGGTGCTGTTTAACGTACCCGGTACAAACACTAGTTGTGTATGGGAGTGATAGCTGATCGCTCCCCACACCAGGAGACCAGGTGTAGGCCCTGTGTGTCGCTGGCGGATGCAAAAAGGGTGGAGACGCTCACCTGTGCGTCTGCGAACACGCATACGGCCATCGGAGGCTCCCAAGCAGAATCTGCTTTCATCGCTGAACACGACAGATCGCCATTGCGTTCTCCAGTGCAGACGTTAGCGACACCACTGCAGCCGTTCCTGACGGTGGGCTGGAGTCAGAGGTACACATGCCAGAGGCACACGTGCACGTAGTCCTGCATCCAGTAGACGGTTGCGGATTGTTCGCACACTCACCTCAGTTGCAACGGCAGCTCGGATTTGCGTCGCAGTGGATGTTCTGCTTGACAACGCCGCTCTTCTTATGCGTCGATCGGTCCGCTCATCAGTCCGTTTGTGACTCCCGGTTCCACGTTTTCTCGGGTGGGAATGTTCCTCGGACCATCTACGCCACCATCGTACCACCACCGATACTTCCCGTCCAATTCGCTTCGCAATACGACGATACGACCACCCGGCCTCGCGGAGTCCGATAACTGCTGAAATCGTACAAGTCTTCCATGTTCAGGCATTGCAGCTTCTCCAGGGTCTTCGCACGTGTCCGTACGCCGACGACTGATTACATTCACTTCGCCGAATTCCTTAAATACCGCCAACGAGAATTTGCATATTATGCCGTGCTGTGGCGTAAGCGCTCACCTGTTGGTCCCGAAATTAACATCACACCTACGTAAACTCGAATCCATTAACATATGTAAATTTCATGAACGTCCGCCAATTCCTTCTGGGTGTTCTTTTTTCACTTTCCGCCAATGTATCTTAAAAGAAAGATGTTTGATTAATGCATCCATCCAGTGAGGCTTACAAAGACTGTTGACAACTGAAATCATCTATGTATTTAAAACACAAGGCCGTTATTTCTACAATCTCCCAGCGCCATCCATTGGAGCGATTTTCATTATTTTTTATTTAAATGAAAGCTACTGACCCACAGATTTGTCATCGCTAAATTTTATTGTTCATAAGTATTTTTTTTTTTTTTTTACCGTGGCATTTTCTTCGTTCAACCCGCAGTTCGTTATTCTGGCGTTCGTTCTTGCTTCAGTACTTGAAGCGCCATCTGCCTTTCTGCGGTGGTCAGACTTGGAGCTAAGCCCTCAGCTATCAACTACGTAGTTGTTATTATCCGAATCGGTTCAGTAGTTTTCGAGATTAATAAAAAAAAAATCCGTATATTATCGTGAACAACTTTCTTTTAGCCGCCCCGGTGGCGCAGTAATCTAAAGCGCTGGCCTCTGATCATTCGTCCGTAAGGGGTCCGGGTTCGAATCCCGGTCAGGCATGGATGTTGTGTTTGTCTTACGGCACTGGCTCTCTCCCTTCCCTGCAACCAGTGACCCTAAATTAGGGACGGGCGACTCCTTATAGCCCATTGAGTTGCTCACGGTGGTCGTTAAACCTCCAATCAAAAAAAAAAAAAAAAAACTTTCTTTTAAGTCGGGTGTGATCTCGTTGTAGTAAACAAAGCGGAAAGATACACGGGAAACCGGGGACTACTTGAAAGAGATCTGATTTGGTAGTACAGCCATAAATAATATAAAATAATAATAATAATAAAAAAACAGCATGTGTCCACCGGAAAGAAAACAGCTTCCTAACGGTGAAGGAATTATCCAGATCGGTTCAGTAGTTCTCGAGATTACCTAAAACACAAAGTTTCTCTTTATATACACAGTCGAGTCACATTATTGTGATCACCTCCTGCTTTTGACGTCAACAGCGCGTAGCCAATAAAAGAAGATTCGTGTCGTGAGCTGGCTTCAGTTGAGGGTATAAAAGGCGTACTGTAGACATTCTGAAAAAAAGGCCGCTGGTGGCCTAGTGGGCAACGTTCGTGACTGTCACGGAAAGGACCTCAGGTTCGATCCCAAGCAGGTACGAACGCTCGATCCACTAAATATCCGCCGTGCGTCGGATGGGCGCGTTAAGCCGTCGGACCCCGGGCACTGGCCCCCGGTAATAAATAAGCGTGTCTTCCTCCCCCTTTCTACTTCGCTTTCGTGTCACTTTCCTATCGGGCACTCTATCCCAAATCTCCTAGCTTTCTATTTCTAAGGGTTGTTTAAGAGCTGGGGTCAGACACTTCCTTCCTAAAATCATCTACATATGATCTGATCTGAAAACATATCACTCGTTGCTGTCATGGATAAAAGGAGCGATTTATCAGATTTGCAAAAAGGAATGATTATCGGCTTTCGGGCCAAGTGTGGCGGTATTTCTGAAACAGCGCAGTTTGTGAACTGTTCGCGTACTGCTGTGGTTAAAGTGTACCGTGACTGGCGAAATGACACCATTGCGAATACGCGAGGTGGAAACTGCGGAGCACCACGTGCCACTGATGTGAGAGGTGAACGTCGGCTTCGAAGGTGCGTGAGGGCCGATCGACACACTACATTGGAGCAACTCACTGGGCGAATGAACCAGTGGGCTATCGGAAGTGCGTCTAAAGCGACAATTCAAGGAACCCTGCTGAGTCTGGAGCTTCGATGCAGACGGATGGTCCCTTCAACTATACTAACGAAGGTGCATCGACAGAAAAGGCTCATATTTTCCCGGCAGTATCGGAATTAGACCTCCGTTGATTGGCAAAGGATTGTCTTCTCTTATGAGTTACGTCTTCTGCTTCATCGAACTGATGGACATTGGCGTATCAGCCGAGAAACATCGGAGAACAAACATTCTTCAACCATTGCTGGAAGAACACAAGCTAGTGGGGCTGCGTCATGGTCTGGGGAACGTTTTCGTGGCAACTCTGGGTGAACTCATACCTGTGGAAGACACTATGGATCGATTTCGTTTTGAATCCATCCTTGCAGACCACGTGCATCCATACATGCTGATTGTCTTCCCTGGAGCGGATGAGATCTTCCAGCACGACAATGCTACGTGTCACACAGCTAGATCCCAGAGTTGTTGGAAGAGCACGATAAAAATCTCAAAGTACTTCCCTGGTCCCCTAATTCTCCAGATGTAAACCCAATTGAGCATCTGTGGGAGCACCTCGATCGAGTTGTACGCTCTACGGATCCTTCGCCACGCACCCTCCAGCAGCTGTTAGACGCACTGCAGTCAACATGGCTCCACATACCAGTGAACACCTTCCAGTATACCTTATTGAGTCACTCCCAGCCCGTCTAGCTGCTGTCCGCGCTGCACACGACTGTTACTCTGGATAATAGCTAGTGGTCACAATAATGTGACTCGACCGAGTAAATATATACACTCATTGTAAAAAATAGTTGCATCCAGAAGGAAGCAACAGACACGAATGAAACTTGGTCGGTAGGTTTGATATCGTGAGACATGCAAATGGTTCAAGTATCACGCACGGGCACACTTGTGACGCAAGCAAGGACGGATCGTAGCGCTGTACCTGACCGGCTATATAAGGTCGTTTCGCTGCGCGCGCTGGCCATTCTGACTTGTGCTGCTTGTATACTTCTCAAGGGAAGTATGCCTCGGAGAAAAGTTCGGAAGCAATTCAAGCAGTTGCAGGAGTTCGAGAGGGGCTGTATCTTCGGTCTTAGGGAAGCGGGGTGGTCTTATCGCCGTATTGTGCGCCATGCTGGTCATGCGGATATCACCATACCACGCTGTTGGCGACAGTGGATAGCACAAGGTACACAGCAGCGACAGGAAGGGTCCGGGAGACCTAGACAAACCACGGAGAGAGAGAGAGGACCGACAGTTTATCCGACATGCGCGGAGTGACCCAACAGCCACGATTTCGGACATTCAGCCAGCAGTAGTGCTCTCCATGCATCGTCTGATTAGTGCCAGCACCATTAGAAGACGGCTGCACGACGTAGCACTACACGCACGCACACCGTTACGACGACTGCCCTTAACACCGTTGCATCGTCGCCAAAAAATGCAATGGTGTCGTGCCAGACTGTCAAGGGGCCACTCAGAATGGCAGCGGATGACCTTCAGTGACGAATCCCGCTTTTGTCTTGGAGAAGACGACCAACAAATCTGTGTGTGGAAGCACCGTGGTCAGCGCCAAGATGAACGGTTTGTTGTAGAGCGTCACACGTCCAGAAGACCTGGTGTCATGGTGTGGGGTGCAATTGCCTACGATGCCAGATTACCTTTGCTGTTCATTAAAGGCACTTTGACAGCCCACGTTACGTTAAAGAGGTTCCACAACCAGTGGCCCTACGTTTTCTGAACGTTCACTCCGGATCGGTTTTCCAACAGGACAACGCTCGTCCGCATACTGCTGCTGTCTCGAGAGCTTGCCTTCAAGGCACTGACACTCTGCCATGGCCAGCCGCATCGCCAGAGCTATCGCCGATTGAAAATGTGTGGGATGTTATTGGACGCGCTGTCCATCTACAGGAACTGCGTAAGAAGATTCAAGCTGCATGGGATGGCTTATCGCAGGACTCCATTAGGAACCTGTTCAACTCCTTGCCCAGACGTCTGGCTTGCTGTGTGAGCAAGCATGGCGGCTCGACGCCATACTGAGAGACACTACTTATTGGCGTGCAGCTCAATAAATATTGGCCATAACAGTCTCAATGTTTAATCATTTATTGCTCTTACTAAGTTTTACCTTCCTTCCGAATAGCATTGCAATCCGACACGTCCTTCTGGGTGCAACTACATATATATATACAGAACATGAAAGCGAGTTCCAAACAACAGAATATGGCTCTTCAAAGAGTGAACTACTGTACTCATGTGTACATGTATAAAACCAAGGGAACTATCCAAAAACATTAATCATTCTAAAAACCTTCTCTGAATTTTACCTGTTGGTATTGGTATTTCACTGTTTTCTTCTCAATTATTTGGGAAACATCTTGGTCATTTTCTCGTTCTTCGGTGAGCGTTTCAAGCGGAGTCGTTATTTCTGTTACTTCAACCTGGATCTACAAAGCAACGAAAAAACAACGTTAATATTGTAGAAACGCGCAACCACAACAATCTCTCTACTCTAAAAAAGTAATATTTCAGAGATAATTGTCCAGGCAATATCGCAGAGATAATTAGCATTTATGATTAGCCAGGCAATATCACAGAAATGATTGGCATTTATGATTAGCCAGGCAATATCGCAGAAATGATTAGAATTTATGATTAGCCAGGCAATATCGCAGAAATGATTAGCATGTATGATTAGCCAGGCAATATGGCAGAAATGATTAGCCTGACGATATCGCAGAAATGATTAGTATTTATAATTAGTCAGGCAATATCGCAGAAATGATTAGCATTTGTGACTAGCCAGGCAATATCGCAGAAATGATTGGCATTTATGATTAGCCAGGCAACATCGCAGAAACGATTAGCATTTATGATTAGCCAGGTAATATCGCAGAAATGATTGGCATTTATGATTAGCCAGGCAACATCGCAGAAATGATTAGCATTTATGATTAGCCAGGCAATATCGCAGAAATGATTAGCATTTATGATTAGCCAGGCAATATGGCCGAAATGATTGGCATTTATGATTAGCCAGGCAACATCGCAGAAATGATTAGCATTTATGATTAGCCAGGTAATATCGCAGAAACGATTAGCATTTATGATTAGCCAGGCAATATCGCAGAAATGATAAGCGTTTATGACTAGAAGGCAATATTGCAGAAATTATTAGCATTTATGATTAGCCAGGCAATACGGAGAAATTATTAGCCAGACAATATCGCAGAAATGATTAGTATTCATAACTAGCCAGGCAATATCGCAGAAATGATCAGAATTTATGATTAGCCAGGCAAAATCGCAGAAATGATTAGCATTTATGATTAGCCAGGCAATATCGCAGAAATGATTGGCATTTATGATTAGCCAGGCAATATCGTAGAAATGATTGGCATTTATGATCAGCCAGCCAATATCGCAGAAATGATTGGCATTTATGATTAGCCAGGCAATATCGTAGAAATGATTGGCATTTATGATCAGCCAGGCAATGTCGCAGAAATGATAAGCGTTTATACTAGAGGGCAATATCGCAGAAATGATTAGCATTTATGATTAGCCAGGCAATATCGCAGAAATGATTAGCAATTATGATTAGCCAAGCAATATCGCAGAAATGATTAGCATTTATGATTAGCCAGGCAATATCGTAGAAATGATTGGCATTTATGATCAGCCAGCCAATATCGCAGAAATGATTGGCATTTATGATTAGCCAGGCAATATCGTAGAAATGATTGGCATTTATGATCAGCCAGGCAATGTCGCAGAAATGATAAGCGTTTATACTAGAGGGCAATATCGCAGAAATGATTAGCATTTATAATTAGCCAGGCAATATCGCAGAAATGATTAGCATTTGGGATTAGCCAGGCAATATCGCAGAAATGATAAGCGTTTATACTAGAGCGCAATTTCGCAAAAATGATTAGCATTTATGATTTGCCAGGCGATATCGGAGAAATGATTAGCCAGGCAATATCGCAGAAATGATTAGCCAGGCAATATCGCAGAAATTATTAGCATTTATAATTAGCCAGGCAATATCGCAGAAATGATAAGCGTTTATACTAGTGGGCAATATCGCAGAAATGATTAGCACTTATGATTTGCCAGGCAATATCGGAGAAGTGATTAGACAGACAATATCGCAGAAATGATCAGAATTTATGATTAGCCAGGCAATATCGCAGAAATGATTAGCATTTATGATTAGCCAGGCAATATCGCAGAATTGATTAGCATTTATAATTTGCCAACCAATATCGCAGAAATGATTAGCATTTATGATTTTCTAGGCAATATCGGAGAAATGATTAGCCAGACAATATCGCAGAAATGATCAGAATTTATGATTAGCCAGGCAACATCGCAGAAATGATTAGCATTTATGATTAGCCAGGCAATATCGCAGAAATGATAAGCGTTTATACTAGAGCGCAATTTCGCAGGAATGATTAGCATTTATGATTTGCCAGGCGATATATCGGAGAAATGATTAGCCAGGCAATATCGCAGAAATGATTAGCATTTATAATTAGCCAGGCAATGTCGCAGAAATGATAAGCGTTTATACTAGAGAGCAATATCGCAGAAGTGATTAGCCAGACAATATCGCAGAAGTGATTAGCCAGACAATATCGCAGAAATGATCAGAATTTATGATTAGCCAGGCAAAATCGCAAAAATGATTAGCATTTGGGATTAGCCAGGCAATATGGCAGAAATGATTAGCATTTATTATTAGCCAGGCAATATCGCACAAATGATAAGCATTTATGACTAGAAGGCAAAATCGCAGAAATGATTAGCATTTATGGTTAGCCAGGCAGTATCTCAGGAATGATTAGCATTTGGGATTAGCCAGGCAATATCGCAGAAATGATTAGCATTTATGATTAGCCAGGCAATATCGCAGAAATGATAAGCGTTTATACTAGAGCGCAATTTCGCAGGAATGATTAGCATTTATGATTTGCCAGGCGATATCGGAGAAATGATTAGCCAGGCAATATCGCAGAAATGATTAGCATTTATAATTAGCCAGGCAATGTCGCAGAAATGATAAGAGTTTATACTAGAGGGCAATATCGCAGAAATGATTAGCATTTATGATTTGCCAGGCAATATCGCAGAAGTGATTAGCCAGACAATATCGCAGAAATGATCAGAATTGATGATTAGCCAGGCAAAATCGCAGAAATGATTAGCATTTGGGATTAGCCAGGCAATATGGCAGAAATGATTAGCATTTATTACTAGCCAGGCAATATCGCACAAATGATAAGCATTTATGACTAGAAGGCAAAATCGCAGAAATGATTAGCATTTATGGTTAGCCAGGCAGTATCTCAGAAATGATTAGCATTTGGGATTAGCCAGGCAATATCGCAGAAATGATTAGCATTTATGATTAACCAGGCAATATCGCAGAAATGATAAGCGTTTATACTAGAGCGCATTTTCGCAGGAATGATTAGCATTTATGATTTGCCAGGCGATATCGGAGAAATGATTAGCCAGGCAATATCGCAGAAATGATTAGCATTTATAATTAGCCAGGCAATGTCGCAGAAATGATAAGCGTTTATACTAGAGGGCAATATCGCAGAAATGATTAGCATTTATGATTTGCCAGGCAATATCGCAGAAGTGATTAGCCAGACAATATCGCAGAAATGATCAGAATTTATGATTAGCCAGGCAAAATCGCAAAAATGATTAGCATTTGGGATTAGCCAGGCAATATGGAAGAAATGATTAGCATTTATTATTAGCCAGGCAATATCGCACAAATGATAAGCATTTATGACTAGAAGGCAAAATCGCAGAAATGATTAGCATTTATGGTTAGCCAGGCAGTATCTCAGAAATGATTAGCATTTGGGATTAGCCAGGCAATATCGCAGAAATGATTAGCATTTATGATTAGCCAGGCAATATCGCAGAAATGATAAGCGTTTATACTAGAGCGCAATTTCGCAGGAATGATTAGCATTTATGATTTGCCAGGCGATATCGGAGAAATGATTAGCCAGGCAATATCGCAGAAATGATTAGCATTTATAATTAGCCAGGCAATGTCGCAGAAATGATAAGCGTTTATACTAGAGGGCAATATCGCAGAAATGATTAGCATTTATGATTTGCCAGACAATATCGCAGAAGTGATTAGCCAGACAATATCGCAGAAGTGATTAGCCAGACAATATCGCAGAAATGATCAGAATTTATGATTAGCCAGGCAAAATCGCAGAAATGATTAGCATTTGGGATTAGCCAGGCAATATGGCAGAAATGATTAGCATTTATTATTAGCCAGGCAATATCGCACAGATGATAAGCATTTATGACTAGAAGGCAAAATCGCAGAAATGATTAGCATTTATGGTTAGCCAGGCAGTATCTCAGAAATGATTAGCATTTGGGATTAGCCAGGCAATATCGCAGAAATGATTAGCATTTATGATTAACTAGGCAATATCGCAGAAATGATAAGCGTTTATACTAGAGCGCAATTTCGCAGGAATGATTAGCATTTATGATTTGCCAGGCGATATCGGAGAAATGATTAGCCAGGCAATATCGCAGAAATGATTAGCATTTATAATTAGCCAGGCAATGTCGCAGAAATGATAAGCGTTTATACTAGAGGGAAATATCGCAGAAATGATTAGCATTTATGATTTGCCAGGCAATATCGCAGAAGTGATTAGCCAGACAATATCGCAGAAATGATCAGAATTGATGATTAGCCAGGCAAAATCGCAGAAATGATTAGCATTTGGGATTAGCCAGGCAATATCGCAGAAATGATAAGCATTTATGACTAGAAGGCAAAATCGCAGAAATGATTAGCATTTATGGTTAGCCAGGCAGTATCTCAGAAATGATTAGCATTTATGATTTGTATATGGTGCATCGGACGAGCACGTTAAGTGACTGCCCCTAGGCTGGACCCACTGGTTAAATGGGTATCCTTTCCTATGTCCCCTCTGAAATTCTCTCACCCCTCTATTTTGCAATATCGTACTTGTACGGTGGTGCCATCTACTGTACTCTAATCTCACTACAAACTGTTCTGTCAAAGTCGCTAGACTTGCTCTCATTCCTTCCGTTTCTGTGTCCTGCCCAAAAGGCGATCTCGCTGTAGGTGGCTGGGACCTAAACTCTACTCCCTGTGGACGGAAGTCCTACAAGAAAATGACAAATACTCTACAAGCTGTTAAGCTTCTTGGGGCACCTGAAGATGAATGTCGAAAATTCTAAATTTTTTTATATATGAATTATTATTTGCGTTTTCCAACCCCATGCTAGTTAATATTTTTTTTAATAATGGCAATAATTTTTTTTTCATAAATGATGCAAAAACGACTTTCAAATTTCAACCCCCGTGGGGCACCTGAAGATGGAGTACTAGAGACTTCAAATCTTGGCGTGATACACATGTTGGGTGCTTTTAAATTTCCCAACCCCAGCTGATATGAATTTCCAAAAAAACATTTTTTCACTTCACCCTGTCCTACATTTGACGTCAACGGAGCGTAGCCAATGAAAAAAGGCACGTGTCGTGAGCTGGCTTGGAGGGTATACAAAGTGTGCTGTAGGCATTTCAAAAACATATCACTCGTTGCTATCTCTCCTTGACAAACGTCAACCAAAACTTCTCATGGTGCATCCTGTTCCCGCTAAAGAGGCTCTGACGATCGTCCATAGCGGTATAACTATACCATCGGGATTAGAGGAAATGCTATCCCACACTCACCAACCCGCTTGGCCAGCATGGTGAGTTATGGCCAACCTCCTCCAAAATGACTCCACAACTTAAATCTTGGCCCTCGGTGTATGGCAGCTGGAATGTACCTGGCCAAAGCAACGGCCAGTGCGCATTGCAGGCAGAGTGTGCTAAGAATCACCGGAGGACCGGACTAGGTTGCCATCTGATGTTGACCTTGGCTACTTTCAATGGATGCTCCCTATCTCTGATTCAAGGCTCCGTGAATTGGAAGAGGAACTACAAAGAATCGAGTGGGGCATCGTTGGGCTAAGTGAGGAAAGGAGAAGATCTCATTGAATTGAAAAGTGGACATCTCTTCTACTATCATGGAACAGAAACTGGCCGAACTAGTGGTGTTGGATTTACAATAAACAAAAGACTAGAGGACAATGTTCTAGATGTTAAAAGTTCCTCGGACAGGGCTGCGCGACTCGTTATCCAACTCTCAAAAAGATACCAGGCTCAGATTATTCAAGCTTATGCACCCATCATAACTCATCCTGAAGAAGAAATTGAAGAATTTTATGAGGAAATTCGTCATGTACATAATAAAGGCAAGCAGCACTTCAAGATCATTATGGGATATTTCAAGACAAAAGTAGGGCAACGGCAACAGAATGAAACTTTAGTAGGTAAGTTAGTTCATGGCAACAGAAACCAGCGTGGAAATACTCTCGTACAGTTTGCAGAGGCCGAAGGGGTTTTCTTCATAAACTCATTTTTCAAGAAGAAGCCGCAAGGAAATGGACATGAATTTCTCCTAATACATTGACAAGTGAAATTGATTTTATTATTGTGTGACAATAAATTTGTCATGAAAGACTGCAGTGTGCTGAATAAGTTCAACACAAGAAGTGAACATAGAATGGTAAGATGTAACATGCACCTCAACGCTTAACTCGAGGGTGGCAAGCTCATGAAACAAAGTGTATTGACATGACCAACCTTAAAAAACATCATAATACCTTCAAACTGGAACTGAGGAACAGATTCTATGCTCTAGAAGGTCTAACGTCGGAAGAAGTCAACATCTCTGAAGTTAACAGAAAACTAACCACAGCTCTTATGGAAACAGCAACAAAATTAGCTGGTACTAAGAACAAGTTGCATATGAACAAATTATCAGGAAAACCCAAAATTCTGACGTAAAAAATGAGAGAGATGAGGACAACTAAAGGAGATGTGACTTCCAAAGAGGAATATACAGAGCTATGCAAGACAGTACGAAAAAATATCACTGAAGACGTAAGGAAATACAACTGTGAACTAGTGAGGAAAGCAATTAAAAACAACCAAAGCCTGAAGAGAGCAAAGAGACATCTCAGTAAGGGAAGAAAGCAGATTATGGCACTGAGAAAAGAAGTTGGTTCTGTAACAAGAAATAGAGGCGAAATTTTGACAAGAGTGAAAGATTTCTACTCCAAATTATATAAAAGAGGTGATACATGTACTCCAGACATCCAGAGTTCTTCCAGTTCTCCAACAGAAGTTGCATATGCAATCAAGAACATGACACGAGGAAAAGCTCCAGGGAAAAATGGAATTACCGTAGACATCATACAAGAAGCAAGAGGAGAAATTGAAACAGTACTCGCACAAGTTTTCAGTCGATGCCTTAATGAAGGGAAGATTCCCGAGGATTGGAACAATGCTACAGTGATCCTGCTACAAAAAAAAGGTGACATTGAGGATCTCAGAAACTACAGACCTATCAGCCTCCTAGCAGTGGTTTATAAAATCTTCACTAAAGTTCTTTTACACCGCTTGAAGGTCACACTGAACATGGCTCAACAAGAGGACAAGCTGGATTCAGGAGTAGCTACAGCACTATAGATCATATCCACGTACTGAGAGAACTAATTGAAAGAGCGAGGGAATATGAACTTCCATCGTGCATAGCTTTTATCGATTACGAAAAGGCCATTGATTCGGTGAAACCATGAGCAGTTACAATGGCTTTGAAATCCTGCGGTATTGAAGATGCATACATTAATATTATTAATAACATCTATAAAAATGCAAGTGCAAAGATTCAGCTATTTGAGAATACAGCACACATAAAGATTGGAAAAGGAGTAAGGCAAGGTGACACTGTATCTCCCAAACAATTTTATGCCACATTGGAAAAATGTCTTTCAATCACTTAACTGGGAAAACAAAGGGATAAAGATTAAGGAGATTATCTAACCAACCTTCGTTTTGCTGATGACGTAGTCATTTTTGCAACTATCCCATCAGAGCTGCAGAGTATGATCCAGGAACTTGCCGACAAGAGCAAAGAAGTGGGATTAAAAATGAACTTTTAGAAGACAAACGTGATGTACAATGCTTTTACAAGAAAATGAATGTTTATGGATTGATGGCAAAAAGCTGGAAATAACCAATACCTACATTTATGTGGGACAGCACATATCAAGTGAAGGTCACATTGATGAAGAAATTAATCGGCGTATAAAACTTGCTTGGAGAGCTTTTGGAAGAAACAGCATAATTTTTAAGAGCAATATGCCATTATGTCTTAAAAAAAAAAGGTTTGATCAACGCATCCTTCCAGTGCTTACGTATGGTGCAGAGACGTGGACCTTAACTAAAAGAGACATACAAAGGCTGCAGACAACTCAAAGCAGCATGGAGAGGTGCATGCTTGGTGTAACCAGGAAAGATAAGAAGAGGAACTCGTGGATCCGAAAAATGACAAGAGTGGAAGACATCATGATCAGAGTTAAATCCCTGAAATTGCAATGGTATTGGTATTGGTAACTGTGGGTACCATAGTGGTACCCAGTTTATTGCTATAACGAAATACAGACACAGGAGATTCATTAAAAGCTGCAGTACAGAAAACAACAGTGCGGAAAGTAAGTATATCCACGATGCAGCACAACGTTACACAGAAAGGAAATGAATATGCACACGAACAATGAAAGACCGAACGGCATGTCAAACACTATAACACATGTGCACAAATGCATGAAATGTACTATGCTATCATAAATCAACCGAACGGAACTGAAATGTGGTTAGCGAGCAAAACAACATGGAGTACCTCAACAACTATACAAAAATAACAAAGGTAACAAACGTACCACTATAATAAACCGCGATAGAGGAAAGCACTAACACAGCAAAAACTCACAATTATAGGTAATTTAAAAACAGGCACAAATTCAGGAAACAACAGATAAGATAATGATGAGATAATGAGGAGATCACACAAGTAACGAGACCGATTAGTTGTGAAAACACAGCAAAAACACGCAATTATCGCAAATTTAAAATACATTACTTGTGAAACACAGCCAAACACACAAATAAAGCAAATTTACAATACATGACTTGTGAATCACAGTAAAAACACACATGGAAAACATCAGAATCAACATGCACTAAGTCTGCAAAACCAGGGAATCTGCAAACGGGTTCGCAAATCCTCTAGCATTGAGAGAACAAAAAGTAATCGGTGTGAGGAAGAGAGCTAAAGGTCATCGGTAAAAGGATAGAAGGTATCACATATATGCTTCTCAACGAGCTCATTCAAGGAGGCGAGACGGCGCGTGTAACGTCTCAAAAAGTCTGATACCGTGGATCGGTGGCACACAGAGATTTAAAAAGTGACACATAAGCTTCGAATTGCGTTACCGCTGCATGCAGGTCCAGATCAGGTGAGTGAAGGAATTCTTCAGAACCAACAATCGTACGTGCAGGTTGAAAAAGACGTAAAAGTTGCTGTCTGGTAAGTGGGCCAGGAACTGGAGGAAACATATCAACTGCCTGTAGAACCTCAGCATCAGAGAGAGGATTGACATTACCTGAGCGGAGAAGCATACTGTTTGAAGAAACATCAGGTGGAGAAACACCGAAACCGGAAACCTGGGGAATACTAGATGAATCCTCAGAATGTGGCACAGAAAGTTGTTTTAACTTTTTCTGTTTTACAGCGCCTTTGGAAGTTCCAGTCCGCTTCGAAGAAGTAGCTGAGGCGGATGTATCCATTAGCGGATCAGGCTCACCTCCCAAGTCAGGAGACGAGGAAACGAACGTCGCCGAAGAAGCAGTACGTAGCTGAGCTGCCTTACTTGAGACTGGTACAACAGCCGAGGCTTCAGAAAGATGTTGCAACAAGGGTATGGTAGACAAGGTTGTAAATGGAGATCCGATATCCGAGAGGCTAGGAGAAGAGATAGACGGCCGATCCGCCAAACCACCACTCAACACACCCGGATCGGAACACTCCGCTGTAGACACATCTGTAGTCGAAGACAACTCTGTCAATCTTGAAGGTGGATGCACAATCGTACGAGTCGGGAGAAGAGGAAAGGCAGCATTGTCCGTGACGGAAATGTTCGTCTGACGGAGAAACGAAGAATTCGCGTCAGGCAAACTACCGGTAGTGGGGATAGTAGAAAGACCAACGTGGTCAGCAGTGGGATGCGAACTTGATGAACGTCCACGTCGAACGCGGTCACAGGAGGCAGTGGTGTGATTTTGTGTTAAACAGTGTGTACAATAGTGAGCAGTGAAAATCTTGAAACTGTACGTTCGTGCGCCAATTTCAACGGTAGCTTCTGTAGGGCAATCCGCCAAGGCTTTCTCGGTGGGAAAGACGACCAATAACTGACGGCGAGGTCCTGTAGCATGTGAAAATCGAGTTCCGCGGGGAGCGTCAGAAAGGCGACGGACCTTGCCAACAATTTTACAAACATGACTGACAAGGAGAGGAAGGGCAGTATCCGGCACTTCGTGTGGAACAGGATAGAACGTGATGTTCACCGGTCTCTTGGAAAGAGGCGACGGGATGAGATGGTTTGTCCCAATCGAAAGTCCGTTAGCTAGAAAAAAGTCAGCATCCTCCTTGTGATTGAACTGTACCGAAATACCCCGAGGAGTACGGGAAATTCCTGCAATGGACGCAGACGACACATGTACAGAGAGGGCTTCTATGTAGCGTGGCAATGGAGTATTTGGTAAAGCATGAAAGAGCACACCTCTATCCAGGAGGTTATGGAACTCACGGCCAATCTGCGAATTGTCATCAATCGTTACCTTCACCTTGTGGTTGGATACCTGAATAATAGGTGTTGCTGGCAAAAGACCATCTGGTTGAGAGGTATCGGACGTAGAAGTAGCGCCTCGTTGCACTTTAGAGGCAAATGACATCCTCGGAAGAGAAGTCTGTTCGGATCCGGCAGGCACAGAAGGCTGTGAGGGAAGAGAAGCACAGGCCGAAGGCAAGGCAGTAGAATCAGTAGTTCCCAGGGAGGGCACCGAGACAAATGCAGGAGCTGAAGAAGAAAGCGCAGCCAAGTCCAGTGAAGGCACCGGTGCAGGAGTACTAGAAAGCTGGGAAGGCATCAGAGCAGACACATCTGAGGACGAGAGTATGTTAACTTCCATGGACGTGGGAAGTGTGACGTGACGTACATCCGCCACGCCCATAGATGATAACGAAATACCGGAAGCCGCCATGTTGGCAGCTTCCAAACGTAAACAAACGAGCAAACGATAAGAAAACGGATGAATATGAACTAATATGAGGATGAGAACGCTTGAAAAGTAGCTCAAAACGTACACAGTACCTTTAGACAGCCGGGCCACGCAACAGGTGAGTGAGGGACAAGGTATTCCACACTAAAACGCATGAAATATTGGAGCCACCAACACTACGTCTATCACGAACGAGCAATGGGCTGGACATACTGACAGAAGGACAGACCATCGATGGACAGCCGAAATTTTAGACTGGAATTCAAGGGACAGGAAAAGACCCAGAAGAAGACCACATGGGAGATGGGTGGATGAAATTCGAAAGTACGCGGGAGTAACATGGAGGAGACTGACACAAGACAGACCGTTGTGGAAGAAACTTGGGGAGACCTTCATCCATCAGTGGATTGACAATGGTTGACAATGATGATGATATACACTGAAGTGCCAGAAAAACTGGTACAGACGAGCTTATGCAAAATACATAGCAACGTCACCTATGCGCGTATTCGATTGCGTCCGCCAGTGCGTATATAAAGCGATAGACATTCTTGCCAGCTGTCAGAGCTGTTTTCGGCTTGAGAATGACGGGTAATAACGATTTAAGCGAATTTCAACGCGGTGTCATAGTTAGCGCTCGTGAGATGGGCCATATATGCGCCTCGCTTAGACACGGCAACACCGCCACAGGACACTTGATGACCGAAAACAAGTAGCCTGGTCTGACGAGTCGCGTTTCCAACTGTATCGGGCAGATGGAAGGAATCGTGTGTGGCGCAAACCCCATCAAGCCATGGATCCCGCCTGTCAACAGGGAACTGTACCGTCTGGTGAGGGGACCGTAATGGTATCGGGTGTGTTTCTCTGGACTTCACTGGAACCCCTGGTACTTCTACAAACGTCTGTGACCTGCCAATGCTATGTAAGCATCCTTTCTGACGAGGTACGCTCGTTCATGTTCTGCATTCATGCTGATGGGTTGGGCCTGTTCTAACAGGACAATGCACCTCCACACAAGTGACGGGACGCCACATTATGATTAGAGGAGCATTCATCTGATTTTGGGGTGTTGCCATTCCCACCCAAGTCACCAGATCTGAACGTGATAGAACACATTTGAGATGCCACGCAACGCGCTATCGAACACAGGAATCCGAGACCTCGGAATACACCCGAATTGTGGAACGCTCTGCAGGAAGTATGGTGTGCATTGCCTACAGCATATTTCCAGAAGCTAGTGGAGTCCATGCCTCGTCGTATTTCTGCAGTCTGCGCTCCCGTGGGGGACCTACTAAATTTTAGACTGGTGTATCAGTTTTTCTGGCACTTCAGTGTATATATATGTATATATATATAAACTACAGGTATTCATGTTCATTTGCTTTTAAAAATATATGTCCAATTAAAAGGTAGATCTGTGAAAAAAACTAAGAAAACGAACCGTTGGATAATCACGCGGATTCAGTGATTGCGGCCAAACGGGTACAAACTGCACCACCTGGAAAAGAGAGCAAAATCTTTTTAAACGCATAAAAATAATCATAGAAGTAAATAAAGAATAAAAACAGAGATTTACATATCGCACAAAAAAATTATCTGAGTTAGCTTTACATTAAGGACATCGCCGTTTTATATATTCAGTGCACTAAAAAAATTATCTGAGTTAGCTTTACATTAAGGACATCGCCGTTTTATATATTCAGTGCACTAAAAAAATTATCTGAGTTAGCTTTACATTAAGGACATCGCCGTTTTATATATTCAGTGCACTAAAAAAATTATCTGAGTTAGCTTTACATTAAGGACATCGCCGTTTTATATATTCAGTGCACTAAAAAAATTATCTGAGTTAGCTTTACATTAAGGACATCGCCGTTTTATATATTCAGTGCACTAAAAAAATTATCTGAGTTAGCTTTACATTAAGGACATCGCCGTTTTATATATTCAGTGCACTAAAAAAATTATCTGAGTTAGCTTTACATTAAGGACATCGCCGTTTTATATATTCAGTGCACTAAAAAAATTATCTGAGTTAGCTTTACATTAAGGACATCGCCGTTTTATATATTCAGTGCACTAAAAAAATTATCTGAGTTAGCTTTACATTAAGGACATCGCCGTTTTATATATTCAGTGCACTAAAAAAATTATCTGAGTTAGCTTTACATTAAGGACATCGCCGTTTTATATATTCAGTGCACTAAAAAATTATCTGAGTTAGCTTTACATTAAGGACATCGCCGTTTTATATATTCAGTGCACTAAAAAAATTATCTGAGTTAGCTTTACATTAAGGACATCGCCGTTTTATATATTCAGTGCACTAAAAAAATTATCTGAGTTAGCTTTACATTAAGGACATCGCCGTTTTATATATTCAGTGCACTAAAAAAATTATCTGAGTTAGCTTTACATTAAGGACATCGCCGTTTTATATATTCAGTGCACTAAAAAAATTATCTGAGTTAGCTTTACATTAAGGACATCGCCGTTTTATATATTCAGTGCACTAAAAAAATTATCTGAGTTAGCTTTACATTAAGGACATCGCCGTTTTATATATTCAGTGCACTAAAAAAATTATCTGAGTTAGCTTTACATTAAGGACATCGCCGTTTTATATATTCAGTGCACTAAAAAAATTATCTGAGTTAGCTTTACATTAAGGACATCGCCGTTTTATATATTCAGTGCACTAAAAAAATTATCTGAGTTAGCTTTACATTAAGGACATCGCCGTTTTATATATTCAGTGCACTAAAAAAATTATCTGAGTTAGCTTTACATTAAGGACATCGCCGTTTTATATATTCAGTGCACTAAAAAAATTATCTGAGTTAGCTTTACATTAAGGACATCGCCGTTTTATATATTCAGTGCACTAAAAAAATTATCTGAGTTAGCTTTACATTAAGGACATCGCCGTTTTATATATTCAGTGCACTAAAAAAATTATCTGAGTTAGCTTTACATTAAGGACATCGCCGTTTTATATATTCAGTGCACTAAAAAAATTATCTGAGTTAGCTTTACATTAAGGACATCGCCGTTTTATATATTCAGTGCACTAAAAAAAGTACCACGCGATTTCAACGTCACGTGCGTCTACAATATATTGTGCGCACCTATTTTCTGTATGTAATGTCCCACACGTGGTCTGATACCTTGACGTGGTGTGTGGGCTCAGCTGCGAAATCGAGATCGTTCCTTTACGGGTGAGTGGTAGATTATTTGCATGAAGCAAGTAATACTACATAACCTCCGTGTAATGTTTTTGTTGCTGGTGGAATTTCTTTTCGCCACCATTGGTGTTCGAGGCAGCGTCTCTGGAATTTGTGTACTGTGTCGGTTAGCTGGTCATCGCACCGACTTGGAACTACGCAATAAGGTTTCTGCTTCCTGTGGATTAGGTAAATATGAGTTTTGCTGTCTATGCTACTTACGTAGGGCTACTATCTAAGGCGTAAGATACCAAGTAAGTAGTACTTTTGCTATCCTCCTCTGTACTTTTGTAAAATTCTACATTCTTTTTCGCTTGTTAAGGTTGTCTTGAGGCGTAAATCTTCAATGCTAGAGTTGGCATGCAGAATGCAATTTCTGACAATGATCTGGGTAAGTTTAATGATCTTTGTATGAATGATAATGGTGAAAGATTAATTGATCTATACATTGAGAATGGTTTGTGCGTTGTGACGTGCCTGCCCAGCAGGACGCACACGACATAATGGCAGATAGCAGCGAGAACGAACGTCTGCGTAGCTCAGTTGGTAGAGCGACTTAGTTCCGGAATAAGTGAACTCGGGTTCGATCCCCGGCGTGGACCGAAAATCACGGAGAAATTTACTTCGTTATAATGGCACCCGAACTCCCCGGATGACCCGGCCGCTCAAGATATCGCAATGGTGGGATGTTCTTTCCACACCGCGAGATAAGAAACATAAGAGAATCCCTTTTCCAGCGCTTCAAAAAATAAATGTGCGTGACGTTGCATTCCGCACACCAGATTGACTGGGAGTTCTCAAGTGCACGTTCTACAGCGGATGGCTGCCTGCAACGATGCATGGGCAGGACGCCCACGACATAAAGGCAGATAGCAGCAACAACGAACATCTGCGTAGCTCAGTTGGTACAGCGACGTGTTCCGGAATAAGTGGACTCGGGTTCGATCCCCGGCGTGGACCAAAAATCACGGAGAAATTTACTTCGTTATAGCGTATCTAATACGTTTTTCAACCACAAGTACTGTATGTCCACAGATATACTTGGGAAAATGTACTCTTAGTCAAAAGAGTGTGAGAGATTTTGTTGTCTATAATCAGCGTCTGAAACACTTAGTTGTTGACACTCGTGTGATGAGACGTGCGGATGTTGTTTCTGATCGTTACTTGGTAGTGTCACGAGTGAAACTGACTGTTTGTTGGAGGAAAAGGAATAGAAAGAAGCCCAGGATGGAAAGAATAAAGGTTGAAAAGCTACGTGAAAATCATCAGCGTTATTCTGACGTACTCAGAGGACGACTGAAGGAGCTGATGCCTTTAGAGAGGGATGTGGAAAAGAAATGGGAATGTTTTAAGAACTGTGTTGTCACTGGTGCTGAAGAGGTCTGTGGCACCACAAAGTGTGTAACAATAGAGGTGGTGCTTGGTGGAATAGAGAGATTAAAGAGACTAAAGAGAAAGAAGGAAGCCTATTTGGGGATGTTGCAAAGTAGTGTTTCTGTGGATGAATATCTCTGTAAGTAGCGTGAAGCAGCTAAGCTGGTTCGCCAGAGTAAGGCATAAGATAGAAAGAAGAAGCTGAAAAAGCATGAACTGGATTTTTGGAAAGATGGGAAGACTTTCTGAAAGTACAAGAGACTGGGGAAAAATAGAGGAAACAAAGTTGCAAGTTGTGTGAAGAATATGATCGGGAAAATGATATGGGAACCCAATGAGTTAAGTGAAAGATGGAATGAATGCTTCTATGAGTTATTAGATCAGGAAAGCAAAGATGATTCTGAGGCAGAAGCAGATAATATCACAGTGAAAGATGGAAGCACAGGAAGGATCTCGAGAGATGAGGTGTGTAAAGTTCTAAAATCTCTCCAGAAAGGTAAGGCTCCGGGAGTTGATGGCATAACTGCCGAGATGTTGAAATATGGTGGTGACTCTGTAATTAACTGGTTAACTGAAATTTGTCAGTTGTGCTGAGAGTTAGGATTGGTCCCCCGGGATTGGAAGAATGCTGTCATTGTCCCCTTGTATAAGGGAAAAGGCGATCACGCTGACTGCAAAAACTATCGTGGTATTAACCTACTGAGTGTACGAGGAAAAGTGTTTGGTAAGGTTGTTATTGAAAAAGTACGGGGTCTTACTTCAGAGAAAGTGTGTGATGCTCAGACTGGTTTTATGCGTGGTAAAATGCTGCACTAACCAAATTTTTGCATTACGCATGATGATTGAAAAGTATCTGGCTGTTGGTAAGAAAGTTCTTACTGCCTTCATAGATTTAGAGAAAGCTTACGACCGAGTCAATAGGACATTTTTGTGGAAGGTATTGAATGAATATGGTGTTACTGGGAATCTACTTAATAGTATAAAAGTCATGTATGCTGGCAATAGAGCTTGGGTATGAGTGAATGGTGTTTTATAGAATTGTTTTGTTTTTTATTCGAGGTTTAACGACCACCATGAGCAACATCAATGCCTCACCAGAGTTTTTTTTATTGGAGGTTTAACGACCACCGTGAGCTTCAACAATTTTTATTTGGAGCAAACATGGACAGGAAGATACAGATGGCCTGTGCTTAACAGTTACCAAAAGATAAACAATTAGATGACCTATTTACAATGACAATGAGATATTTACATTATGTGGATGCACTATATACAATGTAAGCAAATTCATAACACTGACAATACTGGACTGAAGGGTTGACTTACTCTATGTACATCATATGTTCTCAATGTGCATCAGCATAGTGCCATCTCTAACAGGTGAACACCAGTACAAGGTATAACTATAAATTTTACAGTGCAAAAACAAACATGTATATTTTGAGCAATCTTGAGAAAAAAGAAGAAAAGAGCAGAAGGTTTATACTTTTCAGTATCTGAAAGATAAGCGAATAAATGATCTATCCACAATGATGGTGTGAACTCTATACAAATTGAATGCAATATCTCTCTTGTGAAACGCTGTCAAATTACAAAAATAACTATTACTTAGGCTTAAACAAGTGCCTCAATCACAGTGCTATAGATTAACTTGTAATGAACAACAACATATGTACACAACATGCAACGGCATAGGGAAGACACTAATCAGGAGTTACAATTCCATGGTACAACTGTAAGTTTCACAGTGCAAAGAGTAAAGTATATTAGTACAAACAGAACTTGCGTTTTACAGAAAATTTATACTTCGGGTACAATACAAATAATGAAAATATGAAACTGACTCTTTGTACAGCAAATATGCAACACAGCGCAGAATATTATCTAATAGACTTATTATTTCCTGTTAGGCGCATGTGACATGAGAAAAACCACACTGTGTAATATTAACATATAATTGAAATACTATCAAAGCGTTTGCTCCGCACCATGAGCATAAAACTTAAGACATGTAATCGTGACCCAACACGCGAAATGTGCCAAACATAAATTTTACAGTGCAATTAGGAAAGTACATTAGTATATACAAAACTGAGCTTTTGGCATAGCAACTATACTTCAGGTACAGTACAAATAACCGAATGATGAACAATTACCCCCTGCACTACAAAAGTGCTAAACCTTGCAGAACATGGTGTAATCGACTGATCATATCCCTTTATGTACATGTAACATGATCAAAAACCACACTGTGCAAAATCAATAATACAATTTAAACACTATCAAACAGTTGCTGAGCACCGTGAGCAAAAACCATATATTATAAAGCCCGGCAGACATAAGGAAAGTGCCGAAAAAACCCCCAAAAAACTTTAAACTTATTCTAAGTGCCTGTGGTATAACAAGAAACTCACCTACAGGACCTTGTTGGTGAGAAACATGCAGTAACAGTAAGAAGCAATGATGACAAGGGCACCTAAGAACACGATAATCACAAAACTATACTTCAATTAGTCCAAACAATTTCACAGAAGTCAGAACAAAAGTCTAAGGTCTTCTGATGGACCAGAAAACCATTGACGAAAAGGTGACCACACTGACATAAAGTGTGGGATTCGATTCGCTGCCTTAGCAACAGTGAAAGCAAGCCTCAAGCGTGAAGTCAGTCTGTTCCGGAACTGACTGCACATCGCAGCTCCCGCCTGAAAGATGGTAGGCTGTATAGGGGTAGAACGTAGCTGTTGATAGTAGCAAAAAATCACATGTTTTGCTAATATGAATACATAAGCACATGACTCTGATATAGGAATAGGCGGAGTGAGCAACTCAATGGGCTATAAGCAGTCGCCCGTCCCTAATTTAGGGCCACTGGTTCCAGGGAAGGGAGAGAGCCAGTGCCGTAAGACAAGCACAACATCCGGGATTCGAACCAGGAAGCGTCTCGGACGAATGGTCATAAGCCAGCTCTTAGAACACTGCACCACCAGGGCGACAAATTGGTTTTCTATTGGTGCAGGAGTCAGACAAGGTTGTGTAATGTCACCATGCCTTTTTAATATATTTATGGATGAGTTCATGCGTGATGCCAAAATAGATAATACATGTTTATGTTTTGGTGATATCCGTGAGTGCAGATTGCTGATGCTGATGACACAGTCCTGTTAGCAGAGAGCAAAAGTGAGTTGCAAAATATGTTGCCCCAGATGTACGAAGTTTGCCTGAAATTCAAACTGAGTTAAAGTAAGGGAAAAACCAAAGTTATGGTTTCTGAGAGTGGAACTGGTAGTACTGAATGTAACATAAGTTTAAATGGAACGGTGACTGCACAGGTGTATGAGTTTGTACATTTAGGAAGCATGTTTGACAGAGAGAACAAATTGGATGGTGAAATTAGTAGGCGAGTGAATTCTTCACTGAAAGTCATGGCTGCTTTGGGAGGTCTTCACAAGAATGATGGGTTCTCTAGAGAGTCCCGCATGGCCGTGCATGAAAGTGTAATTGTTCTGACTCTGATGTATGGCAGTGAAACCTGGGTACTACAGAAAAAACCAACATAGAAGCAGTTTGTGAGCTGGAGAAATGAGTTACTTACAGAGAGATTTGGGGGAAGAAACATTCTGATTGTGTGAGGAATGAAGATGTGTTGCAGTTGTGTAATATGAAGCAAAATGTTGTTGGCAAGGTGGAGACTAATATGCTTCGGTGGTTTGGCCATGTTGAAAGAATGAGTGATGAGATGCTTACTAAGAAAATCTTGTTAGCTCAAGTGGCAGGAAGGAAAGGCAGAGGAAGACCAAGGAAGTCATGGGAGGATCAGATTCAGGAGTGTCTGGATGAGAAAAAGATTATGGGTATAAAGTATAGAAGATCTTGTGTACGGCATGTCATGGATGCGAGTGAATCCCGAATTGTATGTCAAGATCGCTGTAAATGGAGAAGTTTGATACGGCAACAGTATGTTCAAATTATCTGGTAGTTTGTATTTCTTTGGAGTGGAAGCTGCCCTCTCGAGATCCGTAGTTTTTGTCCAGTTTGCTTGGTCAAAGTGCCCATTGCTCCCGACTTCTGTGTTCTAAGCCCATTGCTCCTGACTTCTGTGTTTCCTCGAGTTGATCATAGTGCTTATTGAATCCTGGTGAGGCATGGATGTTGTGTTTATCTTATGGCACTGTGTCAGTCCCTTTCGAGGAATCAGTGACCCTAAATTAGGGAAGGGTGACTGCTTATAGCCCATCGCTTTGCTCATGGTGGTTGCTGAATTTTGGTGGGGCATCGATGCTGTGTTTGTTTTACGGTTCTTTTTTTTTTTTTGATTGGAGGTTTAACGACCACCGTGAGCAACTCAATGGGCTATAAGCAGTCGCCCGTCCCTAATTTAGGGTCACTGGTTCCAGGGAAGGGAGAGAGCCAGTGCCGTAAGACAAACACAACATCCATGCCTCACCGGGATTCGAACCCGGACCCCTTACGGACGAATGATCAGAGGCCAACGCCTTAGACCACTGCGCCACCGGGGCGGCTTTTACGGTTCTGACTCTTTTCCTTCCCTGGAATCAGTGACACTAAATTAATGATGGCGACTGCTATAGCCCATTGCGCCGCCCCGGTGGCGCAGAGGTCTAAGCGATGGCCTCTGATCATTCGTCCGAACGCGGTCCGGGTTCGAATCCCGGTGACGCATGGATGTTGTGTTTGTCTTACGGCACTGGCTCTTTCTCTTCCCTGGAACCAGTGACCCTAAATTAGGGACGGGCGACTGCTTATAGCCCATTGAGTTGCTCACTGTGGTCGGTAAACCTCCAATCAAAAAAAAAATAAAAAAAAATAGCCCATTGCGTTGCTCATGGCGACTCTTATATCCTGGAGAGGCCTTGGTGTTGCGCTTGTCTTATGGTGCTGCCTCTCTTCCTTTCCTGGAATCTGTGATCCTAAATTAGGGACGAGCGACTGTTTATAGCCCATCTGGTTGCTCATGTTGGTCGTTAAACCTCTAAACGACCGGCATTTTGCCGGCTGGTACAGAAATTTTACCGCGCGCGTTTGTTTGTCGTATCCGTTTGTATATGTTCTTGAACATCGTAACACTTTATCGAGCACTTTGCTCGTTGTTGTTTTACGGACTTTTTCTTTTGCATTGGACACCAGTGTATTTCAAATGTAGGAGGCTTTTCGAGATGAAAATGAAAGGACAGAAAGTAAGGTTCGTAAACGCAGCTTATAGTAATTCATCATAAAAGGTGCTTGTATGGTGTATAAAACGATTGCTCTTAGCAAGACTTTGTCATACCCATCAAACATCTTTGCTTCTTCGGATAATTATAACGACAGAAATTTCGGGGGAAAAAAAGTAATTAAAACGTGAAGACTGTGTGCATGTAATATACACCGGTGTTCCAAATTAAGAAAATTTGCACATTTTGTCGATTTTCACAAAAAGTACGGAACCAGAGGTTCAAATTATGCCGCCGAATAAGAATGCAAATTCGCAGTGTCGAATACGCAAGCGTACACGTGCGTGTGGGCGGAGCTATGACAGCGGAGGGCATGAAAAGCACACGTGGCTTTTCCCGTAATTAGTTCGCTCGTACCCCCTCGACGACATTCCTTGTGTTTCTTGCAGGAGTTGGTTCCATTTCATTAGCAATCAGGTAAAATGAGTTGCCGCGAACATATTGATGACGGAATGAGGTGGAGAATCGTCGGTAGATTGGAGGCTGGGCCATCGCAAGTGCAGGATGCTACAGAGCTCAATGTAAAGCCCAGTGTCGTCTGCAATTTGTGGAAACAGTTTAAGAACACCGGATCCATATCGAGAAGGCATGGACAAGGTCGTCCAAGAGCCACGATGGCCAATTAAGATCATTATTTGGCCCCTTCAGCAAGGCGCCACAGGACTGCTACAGCTGCACAGCTATTTCGTGAGATGCGTGACGCCACGGGAACCCGGGTTTAAAGGGTTAATGTCACCCGAAGGTTTCATGAGAGGATTTTTGCCAGAAGAAGATGCTGTTTGCATCCCGCTCACATCAGCACACAAGAGAGCGCGTTTAGCACAGTGCAGACACCATCAGACGACTCCCAATCAGCCCGGACACTGATTCTCGACGTATCTCCATTTGGAGAGAACCTGCGACCAGATACCTTACGTCCAACATCCCAGAAAGGGACCGCATGGCAGCGGAGGTGTCATGGTCTGCGCAGGCATCATGTTGGACGGCCGCACACCTCTCCATGTGTTTGACAGAGGCTCCCTGACTGCTAAGAGGTATAGGGGTGAGATCTTACCGCCCTATGTTTGACTTTTCAGGGGCGCAGCTGGCCCTCGGTTCCTTTTTATGGACGACAACGCTCGTCCACATAGGGCTCACCTGGTCGACGATTGACTTGAAAGTGAGGATATTCGCCGGATGGATTGGCCAGCCTGATCGCTAGACGTAAACCCTATCGAACATGTCTGGGACGCTCTTGGGTGGGCAATTGCAGCTCGTCATCCCCTCCGAGAACCATCCAGGAGATGAAAACTGCGTTGCTGCAGGAGTGGGGCAGACTGCCACAAGGACTCATCAACTGCCTCGTTTCCAGTATGACTTCGCGCTGTAAGAGCTGTATGACTGTGAGAGGGGACCATACCCCATATTAGAGTCATTTTATGTTCGATCTGGCATCGTGTATTTTGGACATTCCTGCGCTGATGAGCCTTAATGACGATCATGATTGCTTACCATGACTGTTGTATGGTATATTTTTTTCTTTTATATAACTGTGTATGCATATAAAATTTCATTAAAATGTGTCCATTAGTTTTTCAGAAATTCGACAAAATGTGCAAATTCTCTTAATTTTGAACATCAGTGTATTTGAGTGGTACGAAAAAAAATGTTGAAATGAACTATACGCGCAGAGGAAATGACAAATACTTCTAATTCTTGAAGTGCTCTAAATATATAACTTTGTGTTCATAAATATAAAACTTTCTTCATGAACAATAAATATGAACTCCGTAAAAGAAAAGATCAGAAATATTACATACCCCACCGTCATACATTTCTATGCGATACACAATCGATCCAGATCTATCCATTAGTACTTCGGGAATTTCATTTAGCTATAAATGGACAGGAACAGAAAATATTTATGAGTAAAACAACAACAGCCAGAATTTTTAAATTTACTTACTCTTCAGCAAAATACATAAGACACAATAAACATAAATTGCTCAGGAGAAATAACCACGGTATACACCTCGAGAACATCTACGGAGCACTTTCAGGAACTAAAGTTGGAACTGCCATTCACATACCTCGAGAGTTTCGTTCAATATTGTAACCTCTGTACACAAAAATTGAAAGAACTATTAACATAGTCTTATAGGCGTTAGAATTTATACGGCGTATTTGAAATAAAAGAAAAATACGTTTTTCTTCGTCTCTTATGGGCACGACAGCAATTATAAGGGTCTCCAAAATCAAACTGAGACTGTCTATTTTTGCCATTAGGATTTATAGTTTGGAATATGTGAACATACAGGAAGTAAGAGTGGTACTTGGTCTACATACCCGCTACGCATAGTCGCCTTTTCGGTACAAGCAAGTGTCCTAACTCGGTACGAGATTGTGGATACCCTGAGCGAAGAACATCCGTGGTTGGCTGTGGGACCAATCTTCAACAGCGTGGTTGACTGTGGAACCTGAGTGAAGAGCGTCGTGGTTGGCTGTGGAACCTGAGCGAAAAACGTTCGTGGTTGGCTGTGGAACCTGAGCGAAGAACGTTCGTGGTTGACTGTGGAACCAGTCTTCAACGGCGTGGTGTGCTGTGGAACCTGAGCGAAGAACGTCCGTGGTTGGCTGTGGAACCAGTCTTCAACGGCGTGGTGTGCTGTGGAACCTGAGCGAAGAACGTCCGTGGTTGGCTGTGGAACCAGTCTTCAACGGCGTGGTGTGCTGTGGAACCTGAGCGAAGAACGTCCGTGGTTGGCTGTGGAACCAGTCTTCAACGGCGTGGTGTGCTGTGGAACCTGAGCGAAGAACGTCCGTGGTTGGCTGTGGAACCAGTCTTCAACGGCGTGGTGTGCTGTGGAACCTGAGCGAAGAACGTCCGTGGTTGGCTGTGGAACCAGTCTTTAACGGCGTCCCGGACCTCAGCGTCGTTAGCGAACCGACGACTCTTGAAGCTGGCCCATACTTTGAAGTTTTCATCCTGCCTTCTAACTACTCTCGGACATTTCTAGCTGTGTGAGAAGTGGCATTCTCGTGCTGGAAGATCCAATGCACCCCAGGGAAGACATTCAACATGCATGGGTGTACATGGTCTGCAAGGCTGGATTCATAACGAATTTAGTCCATAGTTCCTTCCACAGGTATGACTGGAACCACAAAATGCCACAGAACCATTCTCCAGACCATAACGCTACCCCCCACCAGCTTGCGCTCTGCCAGCAATGGTTCAAGAGTGTTTGTTCTCCGATGTTTCTCGCCTTATACGCCAAGGTCCATCCGTTCGATGAGGCAGAAAATGTGACTCATCGGAGAAGGCAATCCTTTGTCAATCAGCGGAAGTCAGATTCCGATATTTCCGTGGAAATGTAAGCATTTTCTGTCGATGCACCTTCGTCAGTATAGATGCAATGGCCATCCATCTGCACCGCAGCCGAACTTCCATATAGTTGAATTAATAAAATGTAGCCAACAAAATAATTCTGTTTTGCCAACAAAACAATTCCGATGGAGTTTCACTAAAGCAACAAAATAAATCTACAAAACAGCTCAATAAATTTATTTTGTTGTTTCAAACAAACTTTCTTTCTGAGTGTACGCAGCAGGGTTCGCTGAATTGTCGTTTTAGACACACTTCCAGTAGCCCTCTGTCTCATTCGGCCAGTGAGTTGCTCCACTGTAGCGTATCGATCGGACCTCACACATCTTCGCAACCAACGTTCACCTTTCACATCAGTGACGCGTGCTGATCCGCAGTTTCCATGTCGCTTATTCGCAATGTTGCCATTTTCCCAATCACGATAAACTTTAACCATAGCAGCAGGCGAACAGTTAGCAAACTGCCTTGTTTCAGAAATACTTGCATCCTTGGCCCGAAAGCCGATGATCATCCCTTTTTGCAAATCTGATAAGCCGCTCCTTTGATCCATGACAGCAACAAGCGATATGTTTTCAGAATGCCAAAAAAAGAAAGATCCTTAATAGTCCACTATTAGGCTTTGCAATGCCTAAGGGCCCTGAATATAACAAAATTCGGAAAACATAACTGAGCAATTATTACAAATATCTAAAAAATATAGGAAAATTCGGATTCGGATATGCGAATAAAAAACTGGAATATCAACTAGGAGAAAAAGAAAGGAATATAGAACATATGGCAGCTGTCATCCATAGCTTCATCAGGGGCCTGTACATATCGCATCTCACACTTCTGTATAAACAAGAAAGTGCGGGTTTCTGCATTATTCAGTTTGCAAGGAAAACCTAAGTAAAAAACTTTAATAACAGAACAAAAAACAAAGGCATTCCCACTGCAACCAAGCCACCCACGAAGTTGTTTATCTACCCTAAAAATGCAAAGAACTAGATGTCACCCTCCAAAAAAAAAAAACATTAATAAAGGAGGCTAAAACATAAGAATTATAATAAAAAAAAAGCCCTGTTGCAAACTGAATAATCGTAGCCCAACTTACACTGCTAATAGAACCACATACCATGGACTGTTGTATTATTAATACCTGCAAATACCATTAAAAGAAACAAATATAAACATACACTTTATAGTAATAACCCCAATAAGCACATCCTTTTGTAAAATAAAAGAAGAGAGCAGCTTTAATTAGTTTAACTATTTAAAAATTATTGCAGAAAATGAGTTCTAATTTCATTAAGCAAGAGCAAGCCTAAGTTGCACGTGCGCAAATCCAAACTGAAAACCTGGTCTCCAAATAAAGTGCGATCTGAGATCTCCCAAAGAAACAAAAAAGAAAACCACAGTTTCTATACACCTAACCTTTGTAAGATAAATGGAAAACCTCAAAATAAATAAAGAAAGAAAAAAGAATTAATAAAAGGAAAAAAACTTACACCAAAATGGGAACGCAACCTTGAACTCCAACTCTAACATGTCTACTTACTTGCCTGAAGACACTTAAAAAAAGTAACTGCAGATGTGTCGTTCGCAAACGCGAATCAGCACACTGAGAAATAAAAATTTGTTTGAAACAACAAAACAGTTTTGTTGAGATGTTTTATAGATTTATTTTGTTGCTTTAGTCGAACTCTTTCGGATTTGTTTTGTTGGCAACACAAAATTATTTCGTTGGCTATATTTTGTTAATTCAACTACAGTAAATGGAGGTGGCATCAACTTTACGTCAAAGCGCACGTGCTTACTAGCTACGCCATACGTGTAATACCAGACTACCACAGACCAGAAGAATCTCGTTTTGCGCTTAACATTTGGTTTTGAATTATGGCTGACTGCGAATTTTTATTTGCGATCCGTTCCTCATAGCAAAAAAAAAAAAAATGCCCTTGAGGTAATGATAAGAGTTGTAATTTATGTATAGAGCTTAATTTCATGTATAGGCAACATATACAGGGTGTTTCAAAATTTGGGCGACAACCAAAAATTACCCTGGAACATACAGAACGTTAAGAAAAATACTACGATATTGATTTTTTTTTTTTTTTTTTTGTCTAACCAAAAATGTCAATAATTTGTTTCATCAAAAACACTAAGGAAAACATTTAAAAAGAAATCGGACTTAGAAACATGTTACACACGCACCAAACTAATGTCAATACATCGTTATGTCAAGTATAAATCGTTCGTGAACATTCCAAAGGATAATAAACCGATCTTCAAATGCTGAATTCGCAGTTAACAACTTACTCGTAAGAACAGGTATATCCGTGTGGATAGCACGCCTCGTTCCTAAACTGAAAGTCTCAGGTTCGAATCCGCGCGGTGAGAGATTTGTCGCTTGCTCTGAAAAAATTTCGTAATGACATAACACCGTCAGAATTCATTTAAACACCACTAGAAAATAAATACGGCGGTGGAGAAAATGGCGGACACCCAGGATTGAAGGGCCTAAAATAACTGCACCGAGAAAATGTTGCCATTTTAAAAAAAGTTTAAGTACAAAGTAGCCCAGCTACAAATTCTAAATTTTGTTCGAGCAAGAAATTACTGTATCGATAACAATATGTTTGGCTGCAGCAAAACGTTTTATCACGATGACAATACATATTGTTGGATCAAAGAAATTCCTAAAAATCGACCTGGGCAGTTTGTTAAATGAAGAAAACGTTTTGTCAAGATAATAAATTTTGTGGAATCAACAATAAATTTCAGCAAAGTACTTTTGTAAAAGAAGGTCTTTCGAGATAAAAATGAGAGGACCGAAAGTAAGGTTCGTAAAAGCAGCTTTTAGTAATTCATCATAAAAGGGCTTGTATGTTGTATAAAACGATTGCTTTTAGCATGATTTTGTCATACCCATCAAACATCTTTCCTTTTTCGGATAATTCTAACGATAGAAATTTCGAAAGAAAAACATTAATTAAAACGTGCAGACTGTGTGCATGTAGTATACACTGGTGTTCAAAATTAAGAGAATTTGCGCAGTTTGTCGATTTTCACCAAAAAGGACGGAACCAAAATTACAAATTATGCCGCCGCATAAGAATGCAAATTTGCGGTGTCGAATACGTAAGCGTGCACGTGCGTGTAGGCGGGGCTGTGGCAGCGAAGAGCATGAAAAGCACACGCGGCTTTTTCCGCGATTAGTTCGCTCGAACTCCTCGGCGGCATTCGTTGTGTTTCTTAGAGGAGTTTGTTCAATTTCATAAGCAATCAGGTAAAATGAGTTGCCACGAACATATTGATGACGGGATGAGGTGGAGAATCGTCGGTAGATTGGAGGCAGAGCCATCGCAAGTGCACGTTGCTACAGAGCTCAATGTAACGCCCAGTGTCGTCTGCAATTTGTGGAAGCAGTTTAAGAACACCGGATCCATATCGAGAAGGCCTGGGCAAGGTCGTCCAAGAGCCACGACGTACATTTAATATCGTTATTTGGAAATTTCAGTAAGGCGCCACAGGACTGCTACAGCTGCACAGCTATCGCGTAAGCTAGCATGTCGCCACTGGAACCTGAGTTTCAAGGGTTACTGTTTCCCGAAGTCTTCATGGGAGAGGGATTTTTGTCAGAAGAGCCGATGTCTGCGTCCCGCTCACTTCAGCACACAAGAGAGCTCGTTTAGCATATTGCAGACGACATCAGCCTTGGACCAGTCTTCAGTGGGGTAACGTTCTCTTCACAGTCGACTCGTAATTCAGCCCGGAGACTGATTCTCGACGTATCTATATGTGGAGATAACCTGGGACCCGATACCTTTCCTCCAACATCCGAGAAAGGTACCGCTATAACAGCGGAGGTGTCATGGTCTGGGCAGGCATCATGTTGAACGGCCACACACCTCTTCATGTGTTTGACAGAGGCTCCCTGACTGCTGAGAGGTGTAAGGACGAGATCTTACAGCCCTATTTTCGACTTTTCAGGGGCGCAGTTGGCCCTCGGTTCCTTTTTATGGACGAAAACGCTCGTCCACATACGGCTTACCTGGTCGAAGACTAACTTGAAAGTGAGGATATTCGCCGGATGGATTGGCCAGCCGGATCGCCAGACCAAAACCCTATCGAATATGTGTGCGACGCTCTTGGGAGGGCAATTGCAGCTCTTCATCCCCTCCGAGAACCATCCAGCAGCTGAAAACTGCGTTGCTGCAGGAGTGGGACCGCCTGCCATAGGGACTCATCAACTGCCTCGTTTCCAGTATGACTTCGCGCTGTAAGAGCTGTATGACTGTGAGAGGGGACCATACCCCATATTAGAGTCATTTTATGTTCGATCTGGCATCGTGGATTTTGGACATTCCTGCGCTGATGAGCCTTACTGACGATCATGATTGCTTACCATGACTGTTGTATGGTATAATTTTTTCTCATATATAACTGTGTATGCATATAAAATTTCATTAAAATGTGTCCATTAGTTTTTCAGAAATTCGACAAAATGTGCAAATTCTCTTAATTTTGAACATTAGTGTATTTGAGTGGTAGCAAAGAAATGTTGAAATGAACTATATAGGCATAGGAATTGACAAATATTTATAATTCTTGAAGTGCTCTAAATATATAGCTTTGTGTTCATAAATATAAAACTTTCTTCATGAACAATATAAATGATTTCAGTAGAAGAAAAGATCAGAAATATTACATACTCCCCCTTCATAAAATTCTATACGATAAGTAATCGGTCCAGATGGATCCATATCTACTTCGGGAATTTGATTTACCTATAAATGGAGAGGAACAGAAAATATTTATGAATAAAACAACAATAACCAGAAATTTTTAATTTATTTATTCTTCAGCAAAATTTAGATGACACAGTAAACATAAATTGCTCAGCAGAAATAACCACGGTATACACCTCGAGAACATTTACGAAGCACTTTCAGGAACTGAAGGTGGAACTGCAATTCACATGTCTCGAGAGTTCCGTCCAATATCGTAACCTCTGTACACAAAAAGAGAAAGAACTATTAACATAGTCTGATAGGCGTTAAAATTTATATCGCGTATTTGTAAAAAAAAATTATATTTTCCTTCGTCTCTTACGGGCACGACAGCAATTATAAGGGTATCCCAAATTAAACTGAGACAGTCGATTTTTTCCCATTAGGATTTATAATTTGGAATACGTGAACATACAGGAAGTAAGAGTGATACAGGGGCTACATACCCGCTACACATAGTCGCCTTTTTCATTCAAGCAAGTGTCCCAACTAGGTACGAGATCGTGGATACCCAGAGCGAAGAACGTCCGTGGTTGGCTACACATAGTCGCCTTTTCGGTTCAAGCAAGTGTCCCAACTCGGTACGAGATCGTGGATACCCAGAGCGAAGAACGTCCGTGGTTGGCTACACATAGACGCCTTTTCGGTTCAAGCAAGTGTCCCAACTCGGTACGAGATCGTGGATACATAAAGCGAAGAACGTGCGTGGTTGGCTACACATATTCGCCTTTTCGGTTCAAGCAAGTTTCCCAACTTGGTACGAGATCGTGGATACCCAGAGCGAAGAACGTCCGTGGTTGGCTACACATAGACGCCTTTTCGGTTCAAGCAAGTGTCCCAACTCGGTACGAGATCGTGGATACCCAGAGCGAAGAACGTCCGTGGTTGGCTACACATAGTCGCCTCTTCGGTTCAAGCAAGTGTCCCAACTCGGTACGAGGTCGTGGATACCCAGAGCGAAGAACGTCCGTGGTTGGCTACACATAGTCGCCTCTTCGGTTCAAGCAAGTGTTCCAACTCGGTACGCGGTCGTGGATACCCAGAGCGAAGAACGTCCGTGGTTGGCTACACATAGACGCCTTTTCGGTTCAAGCAAGTGTCCCAACTAGGTACGAGATCGTGGATACCCAGAGCGAAGAACGTCCGTGGTTGGCTACACATAGTCGCCTCTTCGGTTCAAGCAAGTGTCCCAACTCGGTACGAGGTCGTGGATACCCAGAGCGAAGAACGTCCGTGGTTGGCTACACATAGTCGCCTCTTCGGTTCAAGCAAGTGTTCCAACTCGGTACGCGGTCGTGGATACCCAGAGCGAAGAACGTCCGTGGTTGGCTACACATAGACGCCTTTTCGGTTCAAGCAAGTGTCCCAACTCGGTACGAGATCGTGGATACCCAGAGCGAAGAACGTCCGTGGTTGGCTACACATAGTCGCCTCTTCGGTTCAAGCAAGTGTTCCAACTCGGTACGCGGTCGTGGATACCCAGAGCGAAGAACGTCCGTGGTTGGCTACACATAGTCGCCTCTTCGGTTCAAGCAAATGTTCCAACTCGGTACGCGGTCGTGGATACCCAGAGCGAAGAACGTCCGTGGTTGGCTACACATAGTCGCCTCTTCGGTTCAAGCAAGTGTCCCAACTCGGTACGAGGTCGTGGATACCCAGAGCGAAGAACGTCCGTGGTTGGCTACACATAGTCGCCTCTTCGGTTCAAGCAAGTGTCCCAACTCGGTACGAGATCGTGGATACCCAGAGCGAAGAACGTCCGTGGTTGGCTACACATAGTCGCCTCTTCGGTTCAAGCAAGTGTCCCAACTCGGTACGAGGTCGTGGATACCCAGAGCGAAGAACGTCCGTGGTTGGCTACACATAGTCGCCTCTTCGGTTCAAGCAAGTGTTCCAACTCGGTACGCGGTCGTGGATACCCAGAGCGAAGAACGTCCGTGGTTGGCTACACATAGACGCCTTTTAGGTTCAAGCAAGTGTCCCAACTAGGTACGAGATCGTGGATACCCAGAGCGAAGAACGTCCGTGGTTGGCTACACATAGTCGCCTCTTCGGTTCAAGCAAGTGTTCCAACTCGGTACGCGGTCGTGGATACCCAGAGCGAAGAACGTCCGTGGTTGGCTACACATAGTCGCCTCTTCGGTTCAAGCAAGTGTTCCAACTCGGTACGCGGTCGTGGATACCCAGAGCGAAGAACGTCCGTGGTTGGCTACACATAGTCGCCTCTTCGGTTCAAGCAAGTGTCCCAACTCGGTACGAGGTCGTGGATACCCAGAGCGAAGAACGTCCGTGGTTGGCTACACATAGTCGCCTCTTCGGTTCAAGCAAGTGTCCCAACTCGGTACGAGATCGTGGATACCCAGAGCGAAGAACGTCCGTGGTTGGCTACACATAGTCGCCTCTTCGGTTCAAGCAAGTGTCCCAACTCGGTACGAGGTCGTGGATACCCAGAGCGAAGAACGTCCGTGGTTGGCTACACATAGTCGCCTCTTCGGTTCAAGCAAGTGTTCCAACTCGGTACGCGGTCGTGGATACCCAGAGCGAAGAACGTCCGTGGTTGGCTACACATAGACGCCTTTTCGGTTCAAGCAAGTGTCCCAACTCGGTACGAGATCGTGGATACCCAGAGCGAAGAACGTCCGTGGTTGGCTACACATAGTCGCCTCTTCGGTTCAAGCAAGTGTTCCAACTCGGTACGCGGTCGTGGATACCCAGAGCGAAGAACGTCCGTGGTTGGCTACACATAGTCGCCTCTT
The DNA here is from genome assembly GCA_039090855.1 of Macrothele yani. Taxonomy (NCBI): domain Eukaryota; kingdom Metazoa; phylum Arthropoda; class Arachnida; order Araneae; family Macrothelidae; genus Macrothele; species Macrothele yani. Next base: position 114,248,229 of record CM076999.1, on the reverse strand, counting down.
CGGTTCAAGCAAGTGTTCCAACTCGGTACGCGGTCGTGGATACCCAGAGCGAAGAACGTCCGTGGTTGGCTACACATAGTCGCCTCTTCGGTTCAAGCAAGTGTCCCAACTAGGTACGAGATCGTGGATACCCAGAGCGAAGAACGTCCGTGGTTGGCTACACATAGTCGCCTCTTCGGTTCAAGCAAGTGTTCCAACTCGGTACGCGGTCGTGGATACCCAGAGCGAAGAACGTCCGTGGTTGGCTACACATAGACGCCTTTTCGGTTCAAGCAAGTGTCCCAACTCGGTACGAGATCGTGGATACCCAGAGCGAAGAACGTCCGTGGTTGGCTACACATAGTCGCCTCTTCGGTTCAAGCAAGTGTTCCAACTCGGTACGCGGTCGTGGATACCCAGAGCGAAGAACGTCCGTGGTCGCCTCTTCGGTTCAAGCAAATGTCCCAACTAGGTACGAGATCGTGGATACCCAGAGCGAAGAACGTCCGTGGTTGGCTACACATAGTCGCCTCTTCGGTTCAAGCAAGTGTTCCAACTCGGTACGCGGTCGTGGATACCCAGAGCGAAGAACGTCCGTGGTTGGCTACACATAGTCGCCTCTTCGGTTCAAGCAAGTGTCCCAACTAGGTACGAGATCGTGGATACCCAGAGCGAAGAACGTCCGTGGTTGGCTACACATAGTCGCCTCTTCGGTTCAAGCAAGTGTTCCAACTCGGTACGCGGTCGTGGATACCCAGAGCGAAGAACGTCCGTGGTTGGCTACACATAGACGCCTTTTCGGTTCAAGCAAGTGTCCCAACTCGGTACGAGATCGTGGATACCCAAAGCGAAGAACGTGCGTGGTTGGCTACACATAGTCGCCTTTTCGGTTCAAGCAAGTTTCCCAACTCGGTACGAGATCGTGGATACCCAGAGCGAAGAACGTCCGTGGTTGGCTACACATAGTCGCCTTTTCGGTTCAAGCAAGTTTCCCAACTCGGTACGAGATCGTGGATACCCAGAGCGAAGAACGTCCGGGGTTGGCTACACATAGTCGCCTTTTCGGTCCAAGCAAGTGTCCCAGTTCGGTACGAGATCGTGGATACCCAGAGCGAAGAACGTCCCTGGGTTGGCTACACATAGTCGTCTTTTCGGTTCAAGCAAGTGTCCCAACTCGGTACGAGGTCGTGGATACCCAAAGCGAAGAACGTGCGTGGTTGGCTACACATAGTCGCCTTTTCGGTTCAAACAAGTTTCCCAACTCGGTACGAGATCGTGGATACCCAGAGCGAAGAACGTCCGGGGTTGGCTACACATAGTCGCCTTTTCGGTTCAAGCAAGTGTCCCAGCTCGGTACGAGGTCGTGGATACCCAGAGCAAAGAACGTCCGTGGTTGGCTACACATAGCCGCCTTTTCGGTTCAAGCAAGTGTCCCAACTCGGTACGAAGTCGTGGATACCCAGAGCAAAGAAAGTCCGTGGTTGGCTACACATAGTCGCGTTTTCGGTTCAAGCAAGTGTCCCAACTCGGTACGAGGTCGTGGATACCCAGAGCAAAGAACGTCAGTGGTTGGCTACACATAGTCGCCTTTTCGGTTCAAGCAAGTGTCCCAACTCGGTACGAGATCGTAGATACCCAGAGCGAAGAACGTCCGTGGTTGGCTACACATAGACGCCTTTTCGGTTCAAGCAAGTGCCCCAACTCGGTACGAGGTCGTGGATACTCAAACGAAGAACGTCCGTGGTTAGCTACACATAGTCGCCTTTTCGGTTCAAGCAAGTGTCCCAACTCGGAACGAGATTGTGGAAACCCTGAGCGAAGAACATCCGTGGTTGGCTGTGGAACCAGTCTATAATGGCGTCCCGGACCTCAGCGTCGTTAGCGAACCGACGGCCCTTGAAACTGGACCAAAGATGTGGTAGTCGCAGGGCGACAGATCGGGGTAATAGGTTTGGGGGGGGGTCGAGGACATCCCAGCGGAAGCTCCGTAGCAAATTTTGGCACACTGTCCTCACATGCGGGCGTGCTTTGTCGTGCGGCAGAATAACCCCATTTAACAACATACCGTGTCGCTTACGCTTGATGGCTGTTTTGAGGTCGCGTAACGTATCGCAGGATGTGGTTTTCTTGACCGTGCTGCCTGCGTCCAGCCAATCCAACAGCCATAGGCCCTTCTCTTCGAAGAAAACCGTGAGCATCACTTTTCGAGCTCTTAAGGAGGTGCGTTTCAGCTCGGTACGAAATTGTAGAAACCCTGAGTGAAGAACGTCTGTTGTTTTGGAGTGGAGAGTTGTGATGCCGTCATTCCATACTCATCCGTTTTGTGGTCGAATCGAAGTGTTGGCACCAAGTTCCATCTGCGGCTACAACCTTGGAAAGAAACTGGCCCCCATCTGCGTGGTAAATATGCAGATGCTCCAGGCAAGCACCCGTTCGCCGAGTCTCCTGCTCCTTCTGGAGATGCTTGGGGATCCATTGTGAGCAAACCTTGCTGCAATTGGCAATGGAGAATGGTGACAACAGTTCCCTCACTTACGGACAATGTTGCCGCAAGCTCGTGGCTGGTGATTTGGCGATTCTCCTTCATAAGATTGTCCACGACAGCAATCGATGACATGATGATGGCCACGTATTCTTTCCCTCGTCTGGGTATGTCGTCTGTGTTCACACGTCAATTACGAAATTCTCTACACCAGCGGAACATTGTACACCGTGACTGACACTCATTCCCATACACATTCTTCATACGACGATAAATTTCAGCGTCACCATCACCTTGTGCCGTCAGAAATTGCATAACTGCCCGTTTGGCCTGTTTGAACGAATCTATGTCACGACCCTATGTAGTCAACTTGTAACCGCACGTGCAAACAGCACACTGACACACGGGCCGATAAAAGCGTGCTTCCTAACATTGCACAACATTTACTTGCGTAAATGCATGGCTCTGTGTAATTACACAACGACGCAAATAAACGACTCTAACTTTCATTTGTGGGACCCTTACACACGGTCGAGTCACATTATTCTGACCACCAGCTAATATCCAGAGTAACGCAGTGTGCAGCGCAGACAGCAGCTAGACGGGCTGGGAGTGACTCAGTAAGGTGCTGGACGGTGTTGTTCACAGGTTTGTGGAGCTATCGTGACTGCAATGCATCTGACAGCTGCTGCTGGAGGGTGCGTGGTGGAGGATCCGTAGAGCGAACAACACGAATGGAGGTTGTCCCACAGATGCCTAATTGGGTTTATATCTGGCGAATTACGGGTCCAGGGAAGTACTTTGAAGTCTTCACCGGCTCTTCTAACCACTCTCGGACATTTCTAGCTGTGTGACAAGTCGCGTTGTCGTGCTGGATGATCCCATCCGCCCCAGGGAAGACATTCAGCAAATATGGGTGTACATGGTCTGTAAGGATGGATTCATAACGAATTCAGTCCATAGTGCCTTCCACAAGTATGAGTGGAACCACAGAATGCAACGAAAGCATTCCCCATACCATAACGCTACCCCCGCCAGCTTGCGTTCTGCCAGCAGTGTTTGTTCTCCGATTTTTCTCGCCTTGTATACGTCCATCCGTTCGATGAGGCAGAAAATACGACTCATCGGAGAAGGCAATTTTTTGTCAATCAGCGAAAGTCCGATTCCGATATTTCCGTGCAAATGTAAGCATTTTCTGTTGATGCACCTTCGTCAGTATAGATGCAACGGCCATCAATCTGCACCGGGTGCTCATACACTAAGAAAAACGTTTTGTTAATTTAGTAAAAAAATTGTTGAATCAACCAAACATTTTTGTCGATATACAGTCAACAAAAATGTTTGTTGAACTTAAAAATTTATTTTGTTGAACATTATTGTTGGTTCTACAAAATTTATTATTATCATGACAAAACGTTTTTTTTTCATTTAACAAAATTATTTTGTTATTTTTGGAGAATTTCTATGATCTAACGACATGTATTGTTATCGTGATAAAACGTTTTGTTGCTGGAACCAAACACATTGTTATCGTGATACAGTGATTTCTTGCTCCAAACTTTTTTCCGATGGCAACACTGTGCCGGTGCAATTACTGTATTTCAGGCTGTGCCCTTAAACTCTGGGTGTCCCTCATTCTTAATATCATTCAGACGTATTTACTTTATAGTGGTGTTTAAATGAATTTGTAATGTCACGAGGAAAGTTTTTCAGAGCCAACGAAAAATCTCTGAAAGAGCGGATTCGAACCTGAAACCTTTAACGTAGAAAATAGGCATGTTAACCACTCAGCTATACCTGCCCTTGCAATATCGTTCTTATCTACGAATTCAGCATTTGAAGGTGGATTTATTACCTTCTGGAATGTTCATGGAAGTTTTACACTTGACAAAACGATGTATTGACACTCTTTTCGTGCGTGAGTAACATGTTTCTAAATCCGATTTCTTTTTAAATGTTTTCCTTAGTTTTTTGATGAAACAAGTTATTGACATTTTTGGATAGGCAAAAAGAAAAATTTGTGGGAGATGCAATTTAGATGTTCCCCTTATGTGACAGGTTTTCTGAAAGTTTTATAAAATATAAATATAATAGCTTCAGTTAACGTTCATTTATATTCATTTGGTTTTCTGAAAAGTTTTTTCAATTGGTCTTCTGAAAGTTTATACAGGTTATATATATATATATATATATATAACCTGTAAAAATTTTTCAGGTATCATCATCATCATCATTGTCAACCATTATCAATCCACTGCTGGACGAAGGTCTCCCCAAGTTCCCTCCACAACGGTCTGTCTTGTGCCAGTCTCCTCCATGTCACTCCCGCATACTTTCGAATTTCATCCACCCATCTTCCATGTGGTCTTCTTCTGGGTCTTTTCCTGTCCCTTGGAATCCAATCTAAAATTTCGGCTGTCCATCGATGGTCTGTTCTTCTGGCAGTATGTCCAGCCCATTGCCATTTCAGGGATTTAACTCCGATCATGATGTCTTCCACTCTTGTCATTTTTCGGATCCAAGTGTTCCTCTTCTTATCTCTCCTCGTTACACCAAGCATGCACCTCTCCATGCTGCTTTGAGTTGTCTGCAGCCTTTGTATGTCTCTTTTAGCTAAGGTCCACGTCTCTGCACCATACGTAAGCACTGGAAGGATGCATTGATCAAACACTTTTCTTTTAAGACATAATATATATATATATAATTTTTTTATATATATAAATATACTATATATTTTATATATGAAATTTTTATATATATGATATATATAAAATTTTAATATATAAAATATATAATATATTTATATATATAAAATTGTATATATATAATATATTATACATAATAAAAAAATATTATTTATAATAAATTATATACATATATAAAAATTTATATATATATATAAATAAATATGAAAGACACGGCGGATATTTAGTGGATCGAGCGTTCGTACCTGCCTATGATCGAACCTGAGGTCCTTTCCATGGCAGTCACGAACGTTGCCCACTAGGCCACCCGCGGCCCTAGGATAGAGCTTGATTTCATGTATAGGCTTATATATACAGGGTGTTTCAAAACTCGTGCGGCAACCAAAGATCGCAACGTTATAGTACCCTGGAACATTTAGAACGTTAAGAAATATATTACGATATTAAATTTTTTTTTGTCTAACCAAAAATGTCAATAATTTGTTTCATCAAAAAAACTAAGGAAAACATTTAAAAAGAAATCGGATTTAGAAACATGTTACACACAACCAAAATAGTGTCAATACATCGCTATGTCAAGTATAAATAGTCCGTGAACATTCCAGAAGGTAATAAATCAATCTTCAAATGCTGAGTTCGCAGATAAGAACTTACTCGTAAAAAAATGTATATCCCAGGGGTTTGCACACCTACTTCCTAAACTGAAAGTCTCAGGTTTGAATCCGCGCGGTGAGAGATTTGTCGCTTGCTCTGAAAAATTTCCTCGTGCTGTAACACATTCCAAATTCATTTAAACACCACTAGAATATAAATACGGCGATGGAGGAAACCCAGGGTCGAAAGGCGTCGCCTAATCAACTGCACCGGTAAAATGTTGCCATCGTAAAAAAAGTTTAGGGACATAGTGGTCCAGATACAAACTCTAAATTTTGTTGGAGCAAGAAATTACTGTCACGATAAAAATATGTTTGGTTGCAGCAATAAAACGTTTTATCACGATAACAATACATATTGTTGGATCAAAGAAAATCCTAAATATCGACCTGGGCATTTTGTTAAATGCAGAAAACGTTTTGTCATGATAACAATAAATTTTATAGAATCAACAATAATTTTCAGCAAAGTACTTTTGTAAAAGGAGGTCTTTTGAGATGAAAATGAAAGGACAGAAAGTAAGGTTCGTGAACGCAACTTATAGTAATTCATCATAAAAGGGTTTGTATGGTGTATAAAACGATTGCTCTTAGCTAGATTTTGTCATACCCATCAAACATCTTTGCTTTTTCGGATAATTCTAAAGACAGAAATTTCGGAAGAAAAAAAAAGTAATTAAAACGTGAAGACTGTGTGCATGTAATATACACTGGTGTTCAAAATTAGGAGAATTTGCACATTTTGTCGATTTTCACAAAAAGTACGGAACCAAAGCTACAAATTATGCCGCCGAATAAGAAACCAAATTTGAGCCGCGGATGACTTAGTGGTTAGCGAGTCAGCCTATCGATGCAAGGTCCTCAGGTTCGAACCTGGGCTGATCTTTCACAGATGGTGTGATTTACTAACAATCGCTGAATATCCGCCGTGCATCGGACGAGCACGTAAAGTAACGGCCCCCAGGCTGCTACCACTGGTTAAATGGGTATCCTTTCCTATGCCCCCCTGAAATTCTCTCACCCCTCCGTGTGCATCATCGTACTTGTATGGTGGCGCCATCGACCGTACTCTAATCTCACTTCAAACTGTTCTGTCGAAGTCTCTAGATTTGCTCTCATTCCTTCCGTTTCTGTGTCCTGCCCAAAAGGCGATCTCGCTGTAGGTGATTGGGACCTAAACTCTACTCACTGTGGACGTAAGTCCTACAAGAAAAAAAAAAGGGGGGGGAAAGAAAGTAAATTTGCAGTGTCGAATACGTAAGTGTGGGCGGAGCTGTGAGAGAGGAGGGCATGAAAACCACACGTGGCTTTTTCCGCGATAAGTTCGCTGCAACTCCTCGGCGACATTCGTTGGATTTCTTGTAGGAGTTGGTTCAATTACACAAGCAATCAGGTGAAATGACTTGCCACGAACGTATTGATGACGGAATGAGGTAAAGACTCGTCCGTAGATTGGAGACAAGGCCATCGGAAGTGCAATTTGGTATACAGAACTCAATGTAACACCCAGTGTCGTCTGCAATTTCTGGAAACAGTTTAGGGACACCGGATCGATATCGAGAATGACTAGGAAAGGTCGTCTAAGAGGCACGACGGCCAATTAAGAACGTTATTTGGAACTTTCAGCGAGGCGCCACAGGACTGCTACAGCTGCACAGCTACCTCGTGAGCTGCATGTCGCCACTGCAACCCGAGTTTCAACGGTTACTGTTTCCCGAAGGCTTCATGAGAGAGGGATTTTTGCCAGAAGATCCGCTGTTTGCGTCCTGCTCACTTCAGCACAAAAAAGAGCGCGTTTAGCACCGTGCAGACAACTTCAGCCTTGGACGAGATTTCAGTGGGGGTAACGTTTTCTTCACAGACGAGTCGCAATTCAGTCCGGACACTGATTCTCGACGTATCTTCATTTCGAGAGAACCTGGGACCCGATACCTTTCCTCCAACATCCGAGAAAGGTACCGCTATAACAGTGGAGGTGTCATGGTCTGGGCAGGCATCATGTTGGACGGCCGCACACCTCTCCAAGTGTTTGACAGAGGCTCCCTGACTGCTGAGAGGTATAGGGATGAGTTCGACTCTTCAGGGGCGCAGTTGGCCCTATATTCCTTTTTATGGACGACAACGCTCGTCCACATAGGGCTCACCTGGTCAACGATTAACTTGAAAGGGAGGATATCGCCGGACGGAATGGCCAGACAGATCGCCAGACCTAAACCCTATCGAACATATCTCCGACGCTCTTGGGAGGGCAATTGCAGCTCGCCATCCCCTCCGAGAACCATCCAGCAGCTAAAAACTGCGTTTCTGCAGGAGTGGGACCGACTGCCACAGGGACTCATCAACTGCCTCGTTTGCAGTATGACGTCGCGCTGTGAAAGCTGTATGACTGTGAGAGGGAACCATACTCTTTATTAGAGACATTTTATGTTCAATCTTGCAACGTGGATTTTGAACATTCCGGCGCTGATGAGCCTTACTGACGATCATGAGTGCTTACCATGACTGTTGTATGTTATAATTTTTTCTCTTATATAACTGTGAATGCATATAAAATTTCATTAAAATGTGTCCATTAGTTTTTCAGAAATTCGACAAAATGTGCAAATTCTCTTAATTATGAACATCAGTGTATTTGAGTGGTATGAAAGAAATGTTGAAATGAACTATATACGCATAGGAATTGACAAATATTTCTAATTTTTGAAGTGCTCTAAATATATAACTTTGTGTTCATAAATATAAAACTTTCTTTCTGAACAATATAAATAAATTCAGTAAAAGAAAAGATCAGAAATATTGCATACCTCCCCGTCAAGCATATCTACACGATAAATAATCGGTCCAGATCGATCTATTCCAACTTCGCGAATTTGATATAGCTATAAATGGAGAGGAAAAGAAAATATTTATGAGTAAAACAACAATACTCAGATATTTTGAATTTATTTATTCTTCAGCAAAATATAGAAGACACAATAAATATTAATTGCTCAGCAGAAATAACCACGGTATACACCTCGAGAACATTTACGAAGCACTTTCAGGAACTGAAGGTGGAACTGCCATTCACATATCTCGAGAGTTTCGTTCAATATTGTAACCTCTGTACACAAAAAGAGAAAGAACTATTAACATAGTCTGATAGGCGTTAGAATTTATACGGCGTATTTGAAAAAAAAAAATGTTTTTCTTCGTCTCTTATGGGCACGACAGCAATTATAATGGTCTCCAAAATCAAACTGAGACTGTCTATTTTTTGCCATTAGGATTTATAGTTTGGAGTATGTGAACATACAGGAAGTAAGAGTGGTACTTGGTCTACATTCCCGCTATACACATAGTCGCCTTTTCGGTTCAAGCAAGTGTCCCAACTCGGTACGAGATCGTGGATACCCAGAGCGAAGAACGTCCGTGGTTGGCTACACATAGTCGCCTCTTCGGTTCAAGCAAGTGTCCCAACTCGGTACGAGATCGTGGATACCCAGAGCGAAGAACGTCCGTGGTTGGCTACACATAGTCGCCTCTTCGGTTCAAGCAAGTGTCCCAACTCGGTACGAGATCGTGGATACCCAGAGCGAAGAACGTCCGTGGTTGGCTACACATAGTCGCCTCTTCGGTTCAAGCAAGTGTCCCAACTCGGTACGAGATCGTGGATACCCAGAGCGAAGAACGTCCGTGGTTGGCTACACATAGTCGCCTCTTCGGTTCAAGCAAGTGTCCCAACTCGGTACGAGATCGTGGATACCCAGAGCGAAGAACGTCCGTGGTTGGCTACACATAGTCGCCTCTTCGGTTCAAGCAAGTGTCCCAACTCGGTACGAGATCGTGGATACCCAGAGCGAAGAACGTCCGTGGTTGGCTACACATAGTCGCCTCTTCGGTTCAAGCAAGTGTCCCAACTCGGTACGAGATCGTGGATACCCAGAGCGAAGAACGTCCGTGGTTGGCTACACATAGTCGCCTCTTCGGTTCAAGCAAGTGTCCCAACTCGGTACGAGATCGTGGATACCCAGAGCGAAGAACGTCCGTGGTTGGCTACACATAGTCGCCTCTTCGGTTCAAGCAAGTGTCCCAACTCGGTACGAGATCGTGGATACCCAGAGCGAAGAACGTCCGTGGTTGGTTGTGGAACCAGTCTTCAATGGCGTCCCAAACTTCAGCGTCGTTAGCGAACCGACGGCCCGCGAAGCTGGCCCAAAGATGTGGTAGTCGCAGGGCAAACAGATCGGGGTAATATGAAAAGGGATGGGGGTAGGTGTCGAGAACATCCCAGCAGAAGCTCCGTAGCAAATATTGGCACACTGTTCCCACATGCGGGCGTGCTTTGTCTTGCAGCAAAATAACCAAATTTGACAACATACCGGGTCGCTTACTCTTGGTGGCTGTTTGAAGGTTGCGTAACGTATCGCAGTATGTGGTTTTCTTGACCGCGCTGCCTGCGTCCAGCCAATTCAACAACAATGGGCTATTCTCATAGAAGAAAACCGTGAGCATCACTTTTCGAGCTCTTAAGGAGGTGCGTTCCTGCTCGGTACGAAATTTTAGATACCCTGAGTGTAGATCGCCTGTTGTTTGGGAGTGGAGAGTTGTGATGTCGTCATTCCATACTCACCCGTTTTGTGGTCGAATTGAAGTGGTGGCAGCATGTTCCATCTGCGGCCACAACCTTGGAAAGAAACTTTCTCCCATCTGCGTAGTAACGATGCAGATGCTCGAGGAAAGAACCATTCGCCGAGTCTCCTGCTCCTTCTGGAGATGCTTGGGGACCCATTGAGCGAAAACCTTGCTGTACCCCAATCGGCGATGGAGAATTGTGACAACAGTTCCCTTATTCACGGACAATGTTGCCGCAAGCTTGCGGGGGTGATTTGGCGATTTTCTTTCACAAGGATGTCCACGGCAGCCATCGATGACATGATGATGGCCACGTTTGTTTGCCCAGGTCTCGGCATGTCGTCTGCGTTCACACGTCCTTTACGAAATTTACTACACCAGCGGAACATTGTACACCGTGACTGACACTCCTTCGCATACACGTTCTTCATACGACGATAAATTTCAGCTTCACCAACACCTTCTGCCGTCAGAAATTGCATAACTGCACCCGCTTGGACTGTTTCAACGAATCTATGTCACGACCATACGTAGTTAACTCTCCACCGCACGTGCTAATAGCACACTGACACACGGGACGATAAAAGCGTGCTTCCTGACATGGCCCAACATTTACTGGTGCAAATGCATGGCTCTGTGTAATTATACAACGACGCAATTACACAATTCTAACTTTCATTTGTGCGGCCCTTATACACGGTCGAGTCACATTATTCGGACCACCAGCTAATATCCAGAGTAACCGCAGTGTGCAGCGCAGACAGCAGCTAGACAGACTGGGAGTGACTCAATAAGGTGCTGGAAGGTGTTCACAGGTTTGTGGAGCCATGCTGACTGCTGTGCATCTGACAGCTACTGGAGAGTGCGTGGTGAAGGATCCGTAGAGCGAACAACACGACGGAGGCGTTCCCACAGATGCCGAATTGGGTTTAAATCTGGAGAATTAGGAGGACTGGGAATTACTTTGAAGTCTTCACCGTACTCTTCTAACCACTCTCGGACATTTCTAGCTGTGTGACACGTCGCATTGTCGTGCTGAAAGATCCCATCCGCCCCAGGGAAGACATTCAGCATATATGAGTGTACATGGTCTGCAAGGATGGATTCATAACGAATTCAGTCCATAGTGCCTTCCACAGGTATGAGTGGAACCACAGAATGTCACAAAAACATTCCCCAGACCATAACGCCGCCCCCACCAGCTTGCGCTCTGCCAGCAATGGTTCAAGAGTGTTTGTTCTCCGATGTTTCTCGCCTTATACGCCAAGGTCCATCCGTTCGATGAGGCAAAAAATGTGACTGCTCGGAGAAGGCAATCCTTTGTCAATAAGAGGAGGTCCGATTCCGATATTTCCGTGCAAATGTAAGCATTTTCTATCGATGCACCTTCGTCAGTATAGATGTAATGACCATCCATGTACCCGTACGTAATAGGGTTCGCTGAACTGTCGTGTTTTAGACACACTTCCAGTATCCACCTGGTTCATTCGGCCAGTGAGTTGCTCCACTGTAGCGTGCCGATCGGACTTCACACACCTTTGCAACCGACGTTCACCTTTCACATCAGTGACATGTGGTGCTCCTCAGTTTCCACGTCGCTTATTCGCGATGTTGCCATTTTTCCAATCACGATAAACTTTAACCATAGTAGCACGCGAACAGTTCGTAAACTGCGCTGTTTCAGAAATACTTCCATCGTTTTCCCGAAAGCCGATGATCATCCCATTTTGTGAATCTGATAAATCGCTCCTTTTATCCATGACAGCAACGAGCAATATGTTTTCAGAATACCTCAAAAAAAAAAAAAAGATCCTTAATAGTCCACTGTTCGGCTTCGAAATGCCTAAGCGCCCTGCACATAATAAAATTCGAAAATCATAACTGAACAATTATTGCAAATATGTAAATAATATAGGAAAATTCGGATATGCGAATAAAAAACTGGAATATCAACTAGGAGAAAAAGAAAGGATTATAGAACATATGGCAGCTGTCATCCATAGCTTCATCAGGGGCCTGTACATATCGCATCTCACACTTCTGTATAAACAAGAAAGTGCGGGTTTCTGCATTATTCAGTTTGCAAGGAAAACCTAAGTAAAAAACTTTAATAACAGAACAAAAAACAAAGGCATTCCCACTGCAACCAAGCCACCCACGGAGTTGTTTATCTACCCTAAAAATGCAAAGAACTAGACGCCCCTTCCAAAAAAACATTATTAAAGAGGCTAAAACATAAGAACTATAATAAAAAAAAGCCCTGTTGCAAACTGAGTAATCGTAGCCCAACTTACACTGCTAATAGAATCGCATACCATGGACTGTTGAAATATCAATACCTGCAAATATCATTAAAAGAAACAAATATAAACATACACTTCATAGTAATAACCCCAATAAGCACATCCTTTTGTAAAATAAAAGAAGAGAACAGCTTTAATTAGTTTAACTATTTAAAAATTACTGCAAAAAATGAGTTCTAATTTCATTAAGCAAGAGCAAGCCTAAGTTGCACGTGCGCAAATCCAAACTGAAAACCTGGTCTCCAAATAAAGTGCGATCTGAGACCTCCCAAAGAAACACGAAACCATAGTTTTTATACCCCTAACCACTGTAAGAAAAAGGGAAAACCTCAAAATAAATAAAGAATAGAAAAAAGAATTAATAAAAGGAAAAAAGCTTACCCCAAAATGGGAACAAAACCTGGAACTCCAACATGTCTGCTTACTTGGCTGAAAACACTCAAAAAAAGTAACTAGAGATGTGTCGTTCGCGAACGCGAATCAGCACACTGAGAAAAAAAGTTTGTTTGAAAGAACAAAATAGTTTTGTTGAGATGTTTTATCGATTTATTTTGTTGCTTTAGCCAAACTCTATGGAAATTGTTTTGTCGGCAACACAAAATAATTTTGTTGGCTATATTTTGTTAATTCAACTACAGTATGTGGAGGGGCATCGAATTTACGTCAAAGCGCATGTGGTTACTAGCTAATTCATACGGGCACAACCAGACTACCACTGACCAGAAGAATTTCGTTTTGTGCTTAAGATTTCGTTTTGTGCTTAAGATTTCGTTTTGTGCTTAAGATTTCGTTTTGAATTATAGCTGACTGCGAATTTTTATTTGCGATCCGTTCCTGATAGCAAAAAAAAAAAAAAAAATTGTACATGAGGTAATGATAAGAGTTGTAATTTATGTATAGAGCTTGATTTTATGTATAGGCAACATATACAGGGAGTTTCAAAATTCGTGTGACAGCCAAAGATTGCATGGTGATAGTACCCTGGAACATATAGAACGTTAAGGAAAATATTACGATTTTTTTTTTTTTTTTTTGTCTAACCAAAAGTGTCAATAATTTGTTTCATCAAAAATCTAAGGAAAACATTTAAAAGGAAATCGGACTTAGAAACATGTTACACACGCACCAAAATAGTGTCAATACATCGTTATGTTAAGTATAAATCGTCCGTGAAATTTTTAGAGGGTCTTCAAATGCTGAATTCGCAGATAAGAACTTACTCGTAAGAATAGGTACATCCGTGTGGATAGCACGCCTCGTTCCTAAACTGAAAGTCTCAGGTTCGAATCTGCGCGGCGAGAGATTTGTCGGTTGCTCTACAAAAATTTACTCGTGACGTTACACCGTCCAAATTCCTTTAAACACCACAAGAAAATAAATACGGCGGAGGAGAAAATGGCGGACACGCAGGGTCGAAGAGCATCGCCTAAAACAACTGCTCCGGCAAAATGTTGCCATTGCCAAAAACGTTTAGGGACAAAGTGGCCCAGCTACAAACTCTAAATTTTGTTGGAGCAAGAAATTACTATCACGATATCAATATGTTTGGTTGCAGCAACAAAACGTTTTATCGCGATAACAATACATATCGTTGGATCAAAGGAATTCCTAAAAATCGACCTAGGGATTTTGTTAAATGAAAAAAACGTTTTGTCATGATAACAATACCATATTTTTGGATCAAAGAAATTCCTAAAAATCGACCTAGGGATTTTGTTAAATGCAAAAAACGTTTTGTTATGATAACAATACCATATTGTTGGATCAAAGAAATTCCTAAAAATCGACCTAGGGATTTTGTTAAATGCAAAAAACGTTTTTTCACGATAACAATACCATATTGTTGGATTAAAGAAATTCCTAAAAATCGACCTAGGGATTTTGTTAAATGCAAAAAACGTTTTATCACGATAACAATACCATATTGTTGGATCAAAGAAATTCCTAAAAATCGACCTAGGGATTTTGTTAAATGCAAAAAACGTTTTGTCATGATAACAATACCATATTGTTGGATCAAAGAAATTCCTAAAAATCGACCTAGGGATTTTGTTAAATGCAAAAAACGTTTTGTTATGATAACAATACCATATTGTTGGATCAAAGAAATTCCTAAAAATCGACCTAGGGATTTTGTTAAATGCAAAAAACGTTTTTTCACGATAACAATACCATATTGTTGGATTAAAGAAATTCCTAAAAATCGACCTAGGGATTTTGTTAAATGCAAAAAACGTTTTATCACGATAACAATACCATATTGTTGGATCAAAGAAATTCCTAAAAATCGACCTAGGGATTTTGTTAAATGCAAAAAACGTTTTGTCATGATAACAATACCATATTGTTGGATCAAAGAAATTCCTAAAAATCGACCTAGGGATTTTGTTAAATGCAAAAAACGTTTTGTCATGATAACAATACCATATTGTTGGATCAAAGAAATTCCTAAAAATCGACCTAGGGATTTTGTTAAATGCAAAAAACGTTTTGTCATGATAACAATACCATATTGTTGGATTAAAGAAATTCCTAAAAATCGACCTAGGGATTTTGTTAAATGCAAAAAACGTTTTGTCATGATAACAATACCATATTGTTGGATTAAAGAAATTCCTAAAAATCGACCTAGGGATTTTGTTAAATGCTAAAAACGTTTTGTCATGATAACAATAAATTTTGTGTAATCAACAATAATTTTCAGCAAAGCACTTTTTGTAAAACGAGGTCTTTCCAGATGAAAATCAAAGAATAGAAAGTAAGGTTCGTAAATGCAGCTTATAGTAATTCATCATAAAAGGGCTTGTATGTTGTATAAAACGATTGCTTTTAGCATGATTTTGTCATACCCATCAAACATCTTTCCTTTTTCGGATAATTCTAACGACAGATATTTCGGAAAAAAAAGTAATTAAAACGTGAAGACTATGGCCATGTAATATACACTGTATAACGAAGTAAATTTCTCCGTCATTTTTATCCGCGCCGGGGTTCGAACCCGGGTCCACTCATTCCGGAATAAGTTGCTCTACCAATTAAGCTACGCGGACATTTTATTCTGATTCCTATCTGCCGTGTGCGTCCTTCTGGCAGGTACGTCACATCTCCTGGTACGTTACAACTGGTGTTCAAAATTAAGAGAATTTGCACATTTTGTCGATTTTCACAAACAGTACGGAACCAAAGGTACAAATTATGCCGCCGAATAAGAATGCAAAATTTCAGTGTCAAATAGTAAGCGTGCACGTGCTTGTAGGCGGAGCTGTGACAGCGGAGGGCATGAAAAGCACACGTGGCTTTTTCCGCGAATAGTTCGCTCGTACTCTTCGGCGACATTCGTTGTGTTTCTTGTAGGAGTTGGTTCAATTTCATAAGCAATCAGATAAAATGATTTGCCACGAACGTATTGATGACGGAACGAGGTGGAGAATCGTCCGTCATCAATACAGTTTGGTACAGAGCTCAATGTAACGCACAGTGTCGTCTGCAATTTGTGGAAGCAGTTTAAGAACACCGGATCCATATCGAGAAGGCCTGGGAAAGGTCGTCCAAGAGCCACGACGGCCAATTAAGATCGTTATTTGGCACTTTCAGCGGGGCACCGCAAGACTACTACAGCTGCACAGTTATCTCGTGAGCTGCATGTCGCCACTGCAACCCGAGTTTCAAGGGTTACTGTTTCCCGAAGGCTTCATGAGAGAAGGATTTTTGCCAGAACATCCGCTGTTTGCGTCCTGCTCAGTTTAGCGCACAACAGAGCGCGTTTAGCATGGTGCAGACAGCATCAGCCTTGGATAAGATTTCAGTGGAGGTAACGTGTTCTTCACAGACGAGTCGCAATTCCGCCCGGACGCTGATTCTCGATGTATCTTCACTTGGAACTAACCTGGGACCCGATACCTTTCCTCTAACATCCGAGAAAGGTACCGCTATAACAGCCGAGGTGTCATGGTCTGGGCAGGCATCATGTTGGACGGCCGCACAGCTCTCCATGTGTTTGACAGAGGCTCCCTGACTGCTGAGAGGTGTAGGTATGAGTTCGACTCTTCAAGGGCGCAGTTGGCACTATGCTCCTTTTTATGGACGACAACGCTCGTCCACATAGGGCTCACCTGGTCGACGATTAACTTGAAAGTGAGGATATTCGCCGGATGCAATGGCCAGACAGATCGCCAAACCAAAACCCTATCTAACATGTCTGGAACGCTCTTGGGAGGGCGATTGCTGCTCGCCATCCCCTCCGAGAACAATCCAGGAGCTTAAAAGTACGTTGCTGCAGGAGTGGGACCGACTGCCACAAGGACTCATCAACTGCCTCGTTTCCAGTATGACGTTGCGCAGTGACAGCTGTATGTCTATGAGAGAGAACCATACCCCATATTAGAGTCATTTTATGTTCGATCTTGCAACGTGGATTTTGGACATCCCTGCGCTGATGAGCCTTACTGACGATCATGAGTGCTTACCATGACTGTTGTATGGTATATTTTTTTCTCTTATATAACTGGATATCCATATCACATTTTATTAAAATGTGTTCATTAGTTTTTCAGAAATTCGACAAAATGTGGATATTATCTTAATTTTGAACATCAGTGTATTTGAGTGGTACGAAAAAAATGTTGAACTGAACTATATAGGCATAGGAATTGACAAATATTTATAATTCTTGAAGTGCTCTAAATATATAACTTTGTGTTCATAAATATAAAATTTTCTTTCTGAACAATATAAATGAATTCAGTAGAAGAAAAGATCAAAAATATTACATACCCCCCAGTCATACATATCTACACGATAAGTAACCTGTCCAGATGGATCCATTCCTACTTCGGGAATTTGATTTACCTATAAATGGAGAGGAACAGAAAATATGAATAAAACAACATAAACCAGAAAATTTTAATTTATTTATTCTTCAGCAAAATATAGAAGACACAATAAACATAAATTGCTCAGCAGAAATAACCACGGCATACACCTCGAGAACATTTACGAAGCACTTTCAGGAACTGAAGGTGCAACTGCCATTCACATGTCTCGAGAGTTTCGTTCAATATTGTAACCTCTGTACACAAAAAGAGAAAGAACTGTTAACATAGTCTGATAGGCATTAGAATTTATATGGCGTATTTGGAAAAAAAATAATAATTATATTTTCCTTCGTCTCTTATGGGCACGACAGCAATTATAAGGGTCTCGCAAATGAAACTGTCGATTTTTTTGCCATAAGAGTTTATAGGTTGGAATATGTGAACATACAGGAAGTAAGAG
The DNA here is from genome assembly GCA_039090855.1 of Macrothele yani. Classification (NCBI taxonomy): domain Eukaryota; kingdom Metazoa; phylum Arthropoda; class Arachnida; order Araneae; family Macrothelidae; genus Macrothele; species Macrothele yani. The sequence goes on along the minus strand of CM076999.1, from coordinate 114,230,219 downwards.
TGGTACTTGGTCTACATTCCCGCTATACACATAGTCGCCTTTTCGGTTCAAGCAAGTGTCCCAACTCGGTACGAGATTGTGGATACCCTGAGCGAAGAACGTCCGTGGTTGGCTGTAACCTGTCTTCAACGGCGTGGTTGACTGTGGAACCTGAGTGAAGAACGTCGTGGTTGGCTGTGGAACCTGAGCGAAAAACGTTCGTGGTTGGCTGTGGAACCAGTCTTCAACGGCGTGGTGTGGAACCTGAGCGAAGAACGTCCGTGGTTGGCTGTGGAACCAGTCTTCAACGGCGTGGTTGGCTGTGGAACCTGAGCGAAGAACGTCGTGGTTGGCTGTGGAACCTGAGCGAAGAACGTTCGTGGTTGGCTGTAGAACCAGTCTTCAACGGCGTGGTTGGCTGTGGAACCTGAGCGAAAAACGTTCGTGGTTGGCTGTGGAACCAGTCTTCAACGGCGTGGTGTGGAACCTGAGCGAAGAACGTCCGTGGTTGGCTGTGGAACCAGTCTTCAACGGCGTGGTTGGCTGTGGAACCTGAGCGAAGAACGTTCGTGGTTGGCTGTAGAACCAGTCTTCAACGGCGTGGTTGGCTGTGGAACCTGAGCGAAGACCGTCCGTGGTTGGCTAGATAATCATTTATTCCATTTATTTTGCTTTTTTAGGCACGACATCATTATATACAATACACAGATACTGTGTGAATTCCAACTCAATTTTCTTATAAAAGTAATAAAAACATGTAAAATTTATTTTAAGGTTTTTTTTTACCAATTTTAAAAATGCCAACAATTTTTTCTTCAAATGATTTCTGAGTTTAAATAGGAGTTTAGAAGGTAGAGGATATGGCATCAGCCGCACGCCCAGCATTTTTCATGGTCTCTACTTCGTATCAGCTGTGTATGCCCAGTATGCCCAACTTGGGCTGCTTCTGTACTTTTCTATGGGTAAATCGTTGACTTTGAAGAGGTTTTAGAGGAACTTGTGCAGCATGTACAATCAGGAAAAAATGAGACCTAAATATACATACAGGCACATAACTAAAAATTTGCAAAAAAGTTACAGAAACACTGTTAAGCAATTTCTAAAAACATGAAACAAAATTATGCTTCGTCTACAGGAAGTGCATATTTTGTATTAACCAATCACGGCATTGCTAAAGCTGTGGGAACCTTCTTGACCTTCAGGGACTGCTGCAGAGAGTAAGAGACGGCCGCTATCAACCTGTGATCCAGCACAGGCCTTCAGTAAGTGACGTCACGCCACTGAACCCTCCCCACCCGGAGGGCGCAAGAAACCAGATGATCAGATTTGGCTTCACCAACGGCTGCTAATGCCATCTCCTCTTCTTTCTAACCTCCTTGGTCCCCGACTGACCAAAGATAGGGTGGGTCAGCTGGCTGTGCAGCACATTTCCGCCTTTATCCCCATGACCTTGAATAAGTTCTCGTCTGCGAATGTAGGGCTAGACTTTTGTACTTTGTGAGAACCCAGACAAACCGAAGAATTTTCTTTTATAAAGGAGGCAGTTTTAAATGCTCTTAAACAACGGTATTGTCTTTCGCGTCAAATTTGATGAGCACGAGCAAACACTAATTATTTTTTTTGAGGCACAATAAACAGTCTGAGGGGTAAATATCTATACACACTTTCTATATATAGTAAACAGGGAATGAATAACAAAAAAACTTGAAGAATTGATAACGAAAAACAAAATGTATGCACACATGCGTACGTGTATTTCTCCCACGAAATACTAGCAAAAACATAAGGGTTTCGAGGAACCCACAACAAAATCATTGGGGGTTACAAAAGTGTCTGGAACCCACGAAGTCGGCCCCTTACTCACGGACAATGTTGCCGCAGGTTCGCGGGTGGTGATTTGGCGATTCTCCTTCACAAGGCTGTCCACGGCAGCAATCGATGACATGATGATGGCCACTTGTGCTTCCCCACGTCTCGGTATGTCGTCTGTGTTCACACGTCCCTTACGAAATTCACTACACCAGCGGAACATTGTACACCGTAACTGACACTCATTCCCACACACATTCTTCATACGACGATAAATTTCAGCTTCACCAACACCTTCTGCCGTCAGAAATTGCATGACTGCCCCCCGGGCCTGTTTAAACGAATCTCTGTCACGACCGTATGTAGTTAACTTGCAACCGCACGTGCAAACAGGACACTGACACACGGGACGATAAAAGTGTGCTTCCTGAGATTGCACAACAATTACTGGTGCAAATGCATGGCTCTGTGTAATTATACAACGACGCAATTACACAATTCTAACTTTCACTTGTGTGACCCTTACACACGATCTAGTCACATTATTGTGACCACCAGCTAATATCCAGAGTAACCGCAGCATGCAGCGCAGCCAGCAGCTAGACGGACTGGGAGTGACTCAACGAGGTGCTGCAAGGTGTTCACAGGTTTGTGGAGCCATGCTGACTGCAGTACACCTGACAGCTACTTGGAGGATCCGTAGAACGAACAATACGATGAAGGTGTTCCCACAGATGGCCCAATTGGGTTTAAATCTGGGAAATTAGGGGGCCAGGGAAGTCTTCATCGTGCTCTTCTAACCACTCTCGAACATTTCTAGCTGTGTGACACGTCGCATTGTCTTGCTGAAAGATCCCATCCGCACCAGGGAAGACATTCAGCATGTATGGGTGTACATGGTCTGCAAGGACGGATTCATAACGAATTCAGTCCATAGTGCCTTCCGCAGGTAGGAGTGGAACCACAGAATGCCACAAAAACATTCCCCAGACCATAACGCTGCCTCCGCATGCTTGCGCTCTGCCAGCAATGGTTCAAGAGTGTCTGTTCTCCGATGTTTCTCACCTCATATGCAAAGCTCCATCCGTTCGGTGAGGCAGAAAATGTGACTCATCGGAGAAGGCAATCCTTTGTCAATCAGAGGAAGTCCGATTTCAATATTTCCGTGCAAATGTAAGCATTTTCTGTTGATGCACCTTCGGCAGTATAGATGCAATGACCATCCATCTGCACCGGAGCCCCGTACGCCGCAAGGTTCCTTTAACTGTCTTTTTAGACACATTTCCAGTAGCCCTCTGGTTCATTCGGCCAGTGAGTTGCTCCACTGTAGCGTGTTGATCGGCCCTCACACGTCTTCGCAACCGACGTTCACCTTTCAAATCAGTGACACGTGGTGCTCCGCGGTTTCCACTTCGCTTATTCGCAATGATGCCATTTTTACAATCAGTTTCCCACTTCGCTTATTCGCAATGATGCCATTTTTCCAATCAGTTTCCACTTCGCTTATTCGCAATGATGCCATTTTTCCAATCAGTTTCCACTTCGCTTATTCGCAATGATGCCATTTTCCCTATCAGTTTCCACTTCGCTTATTCGCAATGATGCCATTTTTCCAATCAGTTTCCACTTCGCTTATTCGCAATGATGAATTTTTTCCAATCAGTTTCCACTTAGCTTATTCGCAATGATGCCATTTTTCCAATCAGTTTCCACTTAGCTTATTCGCAATGATGCCATTTTTCCAATCAGTTTCCACTTCGCTTATTCGCAATGATGCCATTTTCCCTATAAGTTTCCACTTCGCTTATTCGCAATGATGCCATTTTTCCAATCAGGTTCCACTTCGCTTATTCGCAATGATGCCATTTTTCCAATCAGTTTCCACTTCGCTTATTCGCAATGATGAAATTTTTCCAATCAGTTTCCACTTCGCTTATTCGCAATGATGCCATTTTTCCAATCAGTTTCCACTTCGCTTATTCGCAATGATGCCATTTTTCCAATCAGTTTCCACTTCGCTTATTCGCAATGATGCCATTTTTCCAATCAGTTTCCACTTCGCTTATTCGCAATGATGCCATTTTCCCAATCAGTTTCCACTTCGCTTATTCGCAATGATGCCATTTTTCCAATCAGTTTCCACTTCGCTTATTCGCAATGATGCCATTTTTCCAAATACGAGAAACTTTAACCATAGCAGCACGCGAACAGTTCACAAACTGCGCTGTTTCAGAAATACTTTCATCCTTGGCCAGAAAGCTGATTATCATCCCTTTTTGCAAATCTGATAAACCGCTTCTTTTATCCATGACAGCAACGAGCGATATGTTTTTAGAATGCCTAAAAAAGAAAGATACTTAATAGTCCATTATTCGGCTTCGAAATGCCTATACACTTCATAGTAATAACCCCGTTAAGCACATCCTTTTGTAAAACAAAGGGAGAGAGCAGTTTGAATTAATTTACCTATTTAAAAATAATTGCAAAAAATGAGTTCTAATTTCATTAAGCAAGAGCAAGCCTAGCAAAGCCAAACTCAAATGAAGTACGATATGAGACTTCCCAAAGAAAAAGTAAAAAGAAAACCACAGTTTTTATACCCCTAACCTCTGTTAGATAAACCTCAAAATAAATAAGGAGAAAAAAAAAAAGAAATAATAAAAGGAAAAAAACTTACCCCAAAATGGGAACAAAACCTGGAACTCCAACTCTGACATGTCTGCTTACTTGCCTGAAAACACTCAAAAAAAGTAACTAGAGGTGTGTCTTTTGCGAACGATTCGTTCGAAAAGAACGAATGAGCATACTGTGGAAAAGAACGAATCAGCACACTGAGGGAAAATGTTTGTTTGAAACAACAAAATAGTTTTGTTCAGATGTTTTATCGATTTATTTTGTTGCTTTAGCCAAACTCTATGGGAATTGTTTTGTTGGCAACACAAAATTATTTCGTTGGCTATATTTTGTTAATTCAAATATATTTAGGTGGCATCGACTTCATGTCAAAGCGCACGTGATTACTATCTACTCCATACGGGAACTACCTGACTACCACTGACCAGAAGTATCTCGTTTTTGCGGTTAAGATTTCGTTTTGAATTATGGCTGACTGTGAATTTTTACTTGCGATCAGTTCCTGATCGCAAGTAAAAATTTACACATCAGGTAATGTTAAGAGTTGTAATTTATGTATCGAGCTTAATTTCATGTATAGGCTACATATACAGGGTGTTTCAAAATTCGAGCTGGCAACCAAAGATTGCATGGTGATAGCACCCTGAAACATACAGAACGTTAAAAAAAAGTTTTACGACATTAATTTTTTTTTTTTTCTAACGGAAAATGTCAATAATTTGTTTCATCAAAAAACAAAGCATTTAAAAAGAAATCGGATTTAGAAACATGTTGCACATAACCAAAATAGTGTCAACACATCGTTATGTCAAGTATAAATCGTCCCTGAACATTCCAAAGGGTAATAAACCGATCTTCAAATGCTGAATTCTCAGATAAGAACTTACGCTCAAGAATAGGTATATCCGATTGGTTAGCACGCTTCGTTCCTAAACTGAAAGTCTCAGGTTCGAATCCGCGCGGTGAGAGATTTTTCGCTTGCTCTGAAAATATTTCGTCGTGACGTAACACCGTCCAAATTCATTTAAACGCCACTAGAAAATAAATACGGCGGTGGAGAAAATGGCGGACACCTAGGGTCGAAGGGCATCACCTAAAATAACTGAACCGACAAGATGTTGCCATCGTAAAAAAAGTTTAGGGACAAAGTGGCCCAACTACAAACTCTAAATTTTGTTGGATCAAGAAATTACAGTCACGATAACAATATGTTTGGTTGCAGCAACAAAACGTTTTATCACGATAACAATACATATTGTTGGATCAAAGAAATTCCGCCGCCCCTGTGGCGCAGTGGTCTAAGGCGTTGGCTTCTGATCATTCGTCCGTAAGGGGTCCGGGTTCGAATCCCGGTCAGGCATGGATGTTGTGTTTGTCTTACGGCACTGGCTCTTTCCCTTCCCTGGAACCAGTGACCCTAAATTAGGGACGGGCGACTGCTTATAGCCCATTGAGTTGCTCACGGTGGTCGTTAAACCTCCAATCAAAAAAAAAAAAAAAAAAAAAAAAAAGAAATTCCTCAAAATCGACCTAGGCATTTTGTTAAATGAAGATAACGTTTTGTCATGATAACAATAAATTTTGTAGAATCAACAATAATTTTCAGCAAAGTACTTTTGTAAATTCAACAAACATTTTTGTTGACGGCATTTCGACAAAAAATTTTTGGGTTGATTGAACAATTTTTTGCTGAATTAGCAAAACGTTTTTCTCAGTGCAAACTGAGTCACTGGCGAACGAACGTTTGCTAGAAAGATGCGATTCCGCAAAAGAGCCGATTTGGGGTTAAAACTGCCCGTCTTAACCACTACGGCAGAATGTCTTAAAAATTACACTCACGTTCAAGGTAAACCTAATCTCGCCCTGATGAATTTCTTTTTTTTTTTTTTCCATTAACGCGACTTATTTAGTCATTTTATTTTCTATTGGAGCGTATTATTTTTTGTATACGTTTGTAATAATTTTATTTTTTTCTGTATGAGATGTTATTACAAGTTACGTGTTTTTCCCATCGTGATTTTTCGAAGCAACAGAGTGATTTATTGTTTGTGATCTTTTTGTTAACTTACAATAACTTTTAATTATCTTTAGGAGAAGGTTTAATGTGTACTATTTTACAATATTATTTTACAAAACTTCTAAATGTAAAATTTACTTTTGATATTATTTTTTTTTTTGAGAACTTCGCAGACTGATGTATAGATATCGTTCAATCACCTATACAATAAATTCAGTACCTGGTTTACGGTAACACAATATATAATAGATGGTGCACAAAATGAAGAAGAGGAGTAGAAACATCATGTGCCACAATAAGCAAAATTTATGCCGTATACTATCCACAATATCCGATCTCGCTACAGAACATCTAGATTAAAAAACTTCGACAGAACTATTGAAATTTAGCAGTTAATCAAACTCCCAAGCATTCCCTTGAATCTCTCCCATTATCAGAAATTTTTCGTCATGTGGATACGGAAAAAGTGAGAACGGAGTTTTGTCGTTATTATGTGAAAGGAATTGCGGAAAGGTTTCTGAAAATTCAAAATTTTCCATTAACACATCTTAAAACCGGTAATTTATCGTCAATATAAGAAAGGAATTGAGGAAAGTTTTCTGGAAATTTAAAATTTCCTGTTAACACATCTTGAAAACTAATTAACCGTCGATATAAGAAAGGAATTGCAGAAATTCAAAATTTTCCGTTAACGCATTTCGAAAACGGTTATTTACCATCAATATAAAAAAGAAATTGAGGAGAGGTTTCTGAAAATTCAATATTTTCCGTTAACACATCTTGAAAACTGTATTTTGCCGTCAATATAAGAAATAAATTGAGGAAAGATTTCTGAAATTTTAAAATGTTCCATTAACACATCTTAAAAACAGTAATTTATCGTCAATATAAAAAAGGAATTGAGGAAAGGTTTCTGAAAATTTAAAATTTTCCGTTAACACATCTTGAAAACTGTAATTTATCGTCACTATAAGAAAGGAATTGAGGAAAGTTTTCTGAAAATTAAAATTTTTCCATTAACACATCTTAAAAACGGTAATTTATCGTCAATATAAGAAAGGAATTGAGGAAAGTTTTCTGGAAATTTAAAATTTCCTGTTAACACATCTTGAAAACTAATTTACCGTCGATATAAGAAAGGAATTGCAGAAACGTTTCTCAAAATTCAAAATTTTCCGTTAACGCATTTCGAAAACGGTTATTTACCATCAATATAAAAAAGAAATTGAGGAGAGGTTTCTGAAAATTCAATAACACATCCGTTAACACATCTTGAAAACTGTATTTTGCCGTCAATATAAGAAAGAAATTGAGGAAAGGTTTCTGAAAATTTAAAATGTTCCATTAACACATCTTAAAAACGGTAATTTATCGTCAATATAAAAAATTAATTGAGGAAAGGTTTCTGAAAATTTAAAATTTTCCGTTAACACATCTTGAAAACTGTAATTTATCGTCACTATAAGAAAGGAATTGAGGAAAGTTTTCTGAAAATTTAAATTTTTCCATTAACACATCTTAAAAACGGTAATTTATCGTCAATATAAGAAAGGAATTGAGGAAAGTTTTCTGGAAATTTAAAATTTCCTGTTAACACATCTTGAAAACTAATTTACCGTCGATATAAGAAAGGAATCGCAGAAACGTTTCTCAAAATTCAAAATTTTCCGTTAACGCATTTCGAAAACGGTTATTTACCATCAATATAAAAAAGAAATTGAGGAGAGGTTCCTGAAAATTCAATATTTTCCGTTAACACATCTTGAAAACTGTATTTTGCCGTCAATATAAGAAAGAAATTGAGGAAAGGTTTCTGAAAATTTAAAATTTTCCGTTAACACATCTTAAAAACGGTAATTTATCGTCAATATAAAAAAGGAATTGAGGAAAGGTTTCTGAAAATTTAAAATTTTCCGTTAACACATCTTGAAAACTGTAATTTATCGTCACTATAAGAAAGGAATTGAGGAAAGTTTTCTGGAAATTTAAAATTTCCTGTTAACACATCTTGAAAACTAATTTACCGTCGATATAAGAAAGGAATTGCAGAAACGTTTCTCAAAATTCAAAATTTTCCGTTAACGCATTTCGAAAACGGTTATTTACCATCAATATAAAAAAGAAATTGAGGAGAGGTTTCTGAAAATTCAATAACACATCCGTTAACACATCTTGAAAACTGTATTTTGTCGGCAATATAAGAAAGAAATTGAGGAAAGGTTTCTGAAAATTTAAAATGTTCCATTAACACATCTTAAAAACGGTAATTTATCGTCAATATAAAAAAGGAATTGAGGAAAGGTTTCTGAAAATTTAAAATTTTCCGTTAACACATCTTGAAAACTGTAATTTATCGTCACTATAAGAAAGGAATTGAGGAAAGTTTTCTGGAAATTTAAAATTTCCTGTTAACACATCTTGAAAACTAATTTACCGTCGATATAAGAAAGGAATCGCAGAAACGTTTCTCAAAATTCAAAATTTTCCGTTAACGCATTTCGAAAACGGTTATTTACCATCAATATAAAAAAGAAATTGAGGAGAGGTTCCTGAAAATTCAATATTTTCCGTTAACACATCTTGAAAACTGTATTTTGCCGTCAATATAAGAAAGAAATTGAGGAAAGGTTTCTGAAAATTTAAAATGTTCCATTAACACATCTTAAAACGGTAATTTATCGTCAATATAAAAAAGGAATTGAGGAAAGGTTTCTGAAAATTTAAAATTTTCCGTTAACACATCTTGAAAACTGTAATTTATCGTCACTATAAGAAAGGGATTGAGGAAAGTTTTCTGGAAATTTAAAATTTCCTGTTAACACATCTTGAAAACTAATTTACCGTCGATATAAGAAAGGAATTGCAGAAACGTTTCTCAAAATTCAAAATTTTCCGTTAACGCATTTCGAAAACGGTTATTTACCATCAATATAAAAAAGAAATTGAGGAGAGGTTTCTGAAAATTCAATAACACATCCGTTAACACATCTTGAAAACTGTATTTTGCCGTCAATATAAGAAAGAAATTGAGGAAAGGTTTCTGAAAATTTAAAATGTTCCATTAACACATCTTAAAAACGGTAATTTATCGTCAATATAAAAAAGGAATTGAGGAAAGGTTTCTGAAAATTTAAAATTTTCCGTTAACACATCTTGAAAACTGTAATTTATCGTCACTATAAGAAAGGAATTGAGGAAAGTTTTCTGGAAATTTAAAATTTCCTGTTAACACATCTTGAAAACTAATTTACCGTCGATATAAGAAAGGAATCGCAGAAACGTTTCTCAAAATTCAAAATTTTCCGTTAACGCATTTCGAAAACGGTTATTTACCATCAATATAAAAAAGAAATTGAGGAGAGGTTCCTGAAAATTCAATATTTTCCGTTAACACATCTTGAAAACTGTAATTTATCGTCACTATAAGAAAGGAATTGAGGAAAGTTTTCTGAAAATTTAAATTTTTCCATTAACACATCTTAAAAACGGTAATTTATCGTCAATATAAGAAAGGAATTGAGGAAAGTTTTCTGGAAATTTAAAATTTACCGTTAACACATCTTGAAAACTGTAATTTACCGTCGATATAAGAAAGGAATCGCAGAAACGTTTCTCAAAATTCAAAATTTCCCGTTAACGCATTTCGAAAACGGTTATTTGCCATCAATATAAGAAATTAATTGAGGAAAGGTTTCTGAAAATTCAATATTTTCCGTTAAAACATCTTGAAAACTGTAATTTATCGTCAATATAAGAAAGGAATTACAGAAAGGTTTGTCAAAATTCAGAATTTTTCTAGCGTATGAAAAAACCGTTAAATTCAGGGTCCCCCCCCCCCCGTCATTTCATGGAAAAAGTTGGATCAGAGATATGCCTCGTTTATATAAGGAAGACGCTTTGTCCCGTACAAGAGCTTTTGAGTGACACGGAAATTTTTGAATGGTGAAAAGTGTCTGGAAAATGCGTCGCCCTCCGATATGCCTTTGACATTGATTACGGAGCGTAATGTAACTACCATTGAGAAGAGATCGCCGAATGACAACTGAGTTACCGGTGTCTATAATTCTGAAGTTCCCAAAGGTCTTATAAAGAAAAAAATCCCCAAACGCCCAGAATGGGGACAAGCTAGCCGGATTTTGCATCAAGATAATGCCCGTGAACATCGCGCTTTGTTTATTCATCAGGTTATCCAAGATACAGGCATCAAAATGATCGTACACACTCCATATTCACCGGAGCAGGCGTCGTGTGACCTCCACCTACTGTCTGAAGTGAAAAAAAAACAACTTCCTGGGCGTCGGTTTGCCTCAAATACTGAATTGAGCAATGCTGTGATGGGTATTTTGGAACACATGCCGAGAAAGGGTTTCGAACACATCTTCCCCAAGTGGATAGAAAGGTGGGACCGGGACATTCAGGTGAAAGGGGAACTCTTCGAAAATATGTAATTGTAAGAATATTTAGTGCATTACACTTCTACCCCATCTGAAATCAGTCTCGTTACTTTTTGTACGATCCTAATGTAACGTGTGAGTTAATAAACAATTCCAGTATACAACTAGTTCAATTCATTTGGTACATATTTTCCGCAATGAGTTCCAACTAGGCACAAAAAAATATCGAACACGAAATTGTAATATACAATCCGACCTTCTCACAAATTCATAACAGTGAAATTCCACATGAGCTGTAGAGTAGATGTTATAATCAAACAAAGAATAAGGTCATACCTAATTCCTTACCCTACCTCCATTTTCTATTAGAGGTATGCAAAAGTTTCTGCCGACCCCGCTAGCGGGCGCTGTATGGGTCTAACCAGCCGGCTACCCGTGCTGTCTGTTCGTACATGAAACTAAACATAGCGGTCCATAAAGTTCATTTGCGGCACTGTTTGTTATTCATGTTTAATTTAGGTAAAAGTGCGAGTGAAGCATACGGTTCAATATGTCTGGCGCACGGCGAAATGGTTATGGGTGAGCGGACGTGTCCAGAATTGTTTTCCAGGTTTAAGAAAGGTGATCTAAGCTTGGAAGACAAGCCACGTGCAGGTAGACCGCAGGAACGCGCAGACGAGGAGCTGGAATCTCTGTCGCAAGAGGACGCCACACAGTCGACCATGCATGCAACTGGCAAAACGTTTGAATGTGGATCAAACGATGGTGGTACGGCATCTGCAGGCCTTGCGGAAGATCCAGAAGATTGGTAAGTGTGTTCTGCATACTTTAACGGGAGCGTAATATTGGTCAACGATTGGGCACCTGCATGTCGTTGCTGAAGAGGTTTCAAGGGAAGAATATCTTGTGGAAGGTTGTCACCGGGTATATGAAAAAGCGGTCTATTGCGACAACCCCGTACGCAAGCGATTCAGGGTCGACCCAGGCCAGCCATCAACATTCACTGCAAAACAGAATATCCACAGGAAAAGGGGTGTTGTTGTGTGTATGGTGGGATACGCATGGAGTGCTGTACTTCGAACTGTTGAAACCGGACGAATCAATCACTGCACAACGATGAAACTGAACACCGTAATCGAGCAAAAACGCGCGTTAACAGGTAAAGGACTTAGCCCAGTCATCCTGCTACACGATAATGCCAGACCACATGTCGGTGCCACCACGAAATCAACCCTTGAACAGTACACCTGGGAGGTTTTAGCGCACCCGAGCTTACTCCCCGGACATTGCACCCTCAGACTTTCATTTGTTTCTCTCTAGGCAACATGCCCTAGCCCATCAGCAGTTCACCACACAGTTCCAGAGGTGGAAAATTTCGTCACTGCTTTCTTCAGCTCAAAACCCGAGTGCTTCTATCAGAGGAGCATTCATTTGTTGCTTAAAAAATGGCAAAAGTTCATTGATGCTAACGGCTAATATTTCGTTGAATAAATGTGTACTGGTTTCTTGACTGTTCCTTTCTCCTTAAAACGGCGGACACTTTTTCATACCCTTATTATTTATAGTTTTAAGAACAAAGGAATGCCTCATTCTTCACCATACTTCCATTTTCTATTTTAATTTTTTTTTTAGAAGAATTAATTTTTTATACCTATGGAAACGCAAAACGTTACTAACCATTTGAACATGATTCATCTTCTGTGCTGTTTACTGGGATACTTCGTAAGACGTTTTACTTGACTGGAAGGAGCAAGTACAGTTTTATTCAGCATCTCAGGAGTAGCATTAATTTAAAAAATTCAAATTTCTAATTGGTTCATGGGAAAAAAAGGTGAACAATACTTAATTTAATCAGAAGGGACTTTAAGTAGAAAAAGTCCAAACGTTTATGAGATTTTCAGTCCCAAACACAATTTTAAAACAAGTTAGTAAAATCATGCAATGCATCGATTATGATACGCTTTCCAACATACCAGAAATCATTACTCAAGTTATGAGGATAATAGCTGTGGAACAAATCTGGCTCATGTGTCCTGACCTTTGTCCCCATTTCGATTATATTCAATAGAACCGGTTCAGTATACCTCCGAAACAACATACCAAAGTTTTGTCGCAATAGAAGCATTTTTACGTAAGTTATGACGCATAAGGGCGATGGAATGGATCTCACTCCTATGTCCTGACCTTTGACCCCATTTCGTCTATTTTCAATAGGATTCGTCTCCAGGTGGGCACCTACCACGTACTAAAATGTTATCGAAATTGAACCATTTTTACGTAAGTTATGATGCATAAGAGCAATGGAATGCCTTCCGCTACTATGTCCTGACCTTTGACCCACTTCATCCATTTTCATTAGGTTTCGTTCCCAGGTTGTCCCCTACGACATACTAAAATTTCATCGAAATCGAACCATTTTTACGCGAGTTATGACGCATAAAGGCAATTGAATGGATCCCGCTCCTGTGTCCTAACCTTTGACCCCATTTCTTCCATTTTTAATAGGGGTTCGTTCCCAGGTATTCCCCTACCACATACTAAAATTTCATCGAAATCGAATCGTTTTTACGCAAATTATGACACATAAAGGCAATGGAATGGATCTCGCTCCTATGTCCTAAGCAATGGAATGCATCCCGCTCCTATGTCGTGACCTTTGGCCCCACTTCATCCTTTTTTAACAGGGTTCGTTTCCAGGTGGTCCCCTACCACATACTAAAATTTCATTGAAATCGAACCATATTTACGCAAGTTATGACGCATAAGGGCGGTGGAATGGATCCCACTCCTATTTCGTGACCTTTAACCCCATTTCGTCCATTTTCAATAGGGTTCGTCCCGAGGTGGTCCCTTACCACATGCTAAAATTTCATCGAAATTGAACCATTTTTACGCGTTATCGTGCGGACAGGCAGACGGACAAAGCTGGAGCATATACGCTTCTTCAACCTACGGTTAGAAAGCGTAAAAAAGTACGAAAACAAAACAAAATCAAAATCAAAATGGCGGCTTTGGAACATTGTCTGCTTGAATTTTTCGCGAATTGTTTGACCACTTCTAAATGACCTAGAGATCTGAAAATTGGCATGCTGGTAGGTCTTAAAGTCCGGATACCTGCAAATGCACGAAAAAAAAAAAAAATAAAATAAAATAAAGTAAAAAGCCAGCCCTTAGATATATTGTTTGCTGGAATTTTTCTACCACTTCTTCACCTAGAAAAGGTCTGAAAACCAAAAAATTCAAAAGGGTAGCTTAGCTTTACTGTTTCAGATTGATGATAGATTTAAATATAATTTTGTCAGAATCACTGAAATGCTTTGAAAATTTCAAATTTTGATTTTAAATTAAAGGGCGACAAAGCCTGCTCCGTTTTACGTAAAACCGTATGCAGTGACGTCACGATGCTGTTCTAAATCGTAAAACGCCGCCCCGGTGGCGCAGTGGTCTAAGCGATGGCTTCTGATCATTCGTCCGGAAGAAGTCCGGGTTCGAATCCCGGTGAGGCATGGATGTTGTGTTTGTCTTACGGCACTGGTTCTCTCCCTTCCCTGGAACCAGTGACCCTAAATTAGGGACGGGCGACTGCTTATAGCCCATTGAGTTGCTCACGGTGGTCGTTAAACCTCCAATAAAAAAAAAAAAAAAAAAAAATCGTAAAACAGTTACGGATTTTAAATTACTTTTTCTTTTCTTTAATTTTTATGTTAAAAAAAATTATTTTATGGAATCACCGTTCGGAAAACGGGCACGATTGTTAGCGCGGTAAAAAAAATAAAAAATAAAAAATAAATAAATAAACGAAAAGTTTTCTTTCTTGAAACAGACAGGAATATTTTCCCACCGAAGCATTGGCTTTATGCTTTACATTCTAATGGCATTTTGGAATGGAATCCCTTAACAATTTTCTTTCTATACTACTGCACAAGTAGCGTAAATTGGAATCGTGCAAACTACTTTTAGACCATTTTTATTTACCCTGCATATTCCTCTTTCCGCCGCCCCGGTGGCGCAGTGGTCTAAGGCGCTGGCCTCTGATCATTCGTCCGTAAGGGGTCCTGGTTCGAATCCCGGTCAGGCATGGATGTTGTGTTTGTCTTACGGCACTGGCTCTCTCCCTTCCCTGGAACCAGTGACCCTAAATTAGGGACGGGCGACTGCTTATAGCCCATTGAGTTGCTCACGGTGGTCGTTAAACCTCCAATCTAAAAAAAAAAAAAAAAAAAAAACATTCCTCTTTCCAATAGGTAATATTGACTTGGTGTGCTACAGTACATTTGCGTCACACTTTCATACATCGAACTTACAATGTATACTTAAGCGATCCACAGCTGAATGAAACTATCGCACACCAACACTTCAGAAGTGCTATTGCCTTTCAGTGAACAGCCGTTGAATTAACCTAATAATACCTAACAAACTGTTTTAATCGAGTCAAAGCAAATTAGTAACACGTTAGTAAAATCATGCATAGCATTGATTAAGATACGCTTTCCAACATACCAGAAATCATTACTCAAATTATGCGGATAATGGCTGTGGAATAAATCTCGCTCCTGTGCCCTGACCTTTGACCCCATTTGAATGATATTAAACAGAATCGGATCAGTATATCACCGGAACAACACACTAAAGTTTTGCCGCAAGCGACGCATTTTTACATAAGTTATGACGCATAAGTGCAATGGAATGGATCCCGCTCCTATGTCCTGATCTTTGACTCCATTTCGCCCACTTTCAATAGGGTTCGTCCCCAGTTGGTCCCCTACACCATACTAAAATTTCATCGAAATCGAACCATGTTTACGCGAGTCATCGTGCTGACGGACAGACAGACGGACAAAGCTGGATCATGTACGCTTCTTCAACATACGGTTGGAGAGCGTAACAAACACTGTTAAAAAAAATTATCTCCACTTACCTTTGTGAAAGCTGTGCAGCTTCCTAGCACTGAAAATAATGTACAAACAAACATTTCGTTTTTGTTTGTTTTTTATTGGAGGTTTAGTGACCGCCGTGAGCAACTCAGGGAGCTATGCCGCCCCGGTGGAGCAGTGGCCTAAGGCGCTAGCTTATGATCATTCGCCCTAGGGCCGCGGGTGACCTAGTGGGCAACGTTCGTGACTGCCGCGGAAAGAACTTCATGTTCGATCCCAGGCAGGTACGAACGCTCGATCCACTAAATATCCGCCGCACGTCGGATGGGCACGTTAAATCGTTGGACCCCGGGTACTGCCCCCCCGGGTAATAAAAAAAATGTCTTCCTCCCCCTTTCTACCTCGCTTCCGTGTCACTTTCCTATCAGGCACTCTAACCCAAATGTCCTAGCTTCCTATTTCTAAGGGTTGTTTAAGACCTTGGGTCAGACACTCCCTTCCTATAATCCTCTGCATATGATCATTCGCGCTAGTTGGGTCCGGGTTCGAATCCCGGTGAGGCATGGATGTTTGTGTTTATCTTATGGCACCGGCTCTCAATATGTTACTTGTCCAACACTGGTTATCTGTGTACATTGGTCGCTTAGTATACTGTCAAATCCATGTTTGATGTATACTTGTTCTCAATGTGTTACATGATCAACACTGTCTATATCTGTGTACATTGATCATTTGGCATGTTGTCAACCATGCATGATTTGTACTTGTTGCTGTGTAATATCTGTATCCTGTTTCTGTCTGCCTGTATGCTGTCTTTGTATCGCCAGATCGAATAAATCCTTTTAAAAAGAAGAAAACCTTCAATCAGAAAAACAAAAAACCTCAGTGGGCTATAAGCAGTCGCCCTTCCCTAATTTAGGGCCACTGGTTCCGGGGAAGAGAGAGACACTGCCGTGAGACAAACACAACATCCATGCCTCACCGGGATTCGAACTCAGACCCATCTCGGGCGAATGATCAGAAGCCATCGCTTAGACCACTGCGGCTATAAACGAACTTTTTTTTTTTTTTTTTATTGAAGGTTTAACGACCATCGTGAGCAACTCAATGGGCAATAAACAGTCGCCCTTCCCTAATTTAGGGCCACTGGTTCCAGGGAAGGGAGAGAGACAGTGCCGTGAGACAAACACAACATCCATGCCTCACCGGGATAGATCGAACCCGAGAAGGTCAAGTGACCCATCTCGGGCGAATGATCAGAAGCCATCGCTTAGACCACTGCGGCTTAAACGAACTTTTTTTTATTGAAGATGTATGCAGAAATGATCGGAGACGTTATAGAGCAAAATCGTAATAAGAGTAAATTTTATGTGTAAGGTATTGTTAACGGCTGCACCCACGCACGTGGTACCTTAGTGTTCCTAATTCTCTCGTATTAAACTATTTTGATTACTTCCACATAAGATTCCTGTTTGTTTTCCTTATAACCACACAAGACATAAGTTAAGGTATGTGTAAACTAAGATATGTGTTTATGTTTCTGATTTCTTTCACGAGTCGCCCTTCCCTAATTTACGGCCACTGGTTCCAGTGACGGGATAAAGGTGAATCACAACGCCGTGCTTTATTATATGCCAGTACATATAAGGAGCACGTTTTTGTCCATATACGATCACTGTAGAACAAAAGTCCCATAGTTATAAAAAAGGCACAATAAAGTAAATTTAATCGGTAAATGATCTGTAATTGATGCACCTATAATTTGTTCATAATAATAAATATAACAAACACAACATCCATGCCTCACCGGGATTCGTAACCCGGACCCATCTCGGGCGAATGATCAGAAGCCATCGCTTAGACCACTGCGGCTTAAACGAACTTTTTTTTTATTGAAGGTTTAACGACCATCGTAAGCAACTCAATGGGCAATAAGCAGTCGCCCGTCCCTAATTTACGGCCACTGGTTCCGGGGAAGGGAGAGAGACAGTGCCGTGAGACAAACACAACATCCATGCCTCACCGGGATTCGAACCCGGACCCATCTCGGGCGAATGATCAGAAGCCATCGCTTAGACCACTGCGGCACCGGGGCGGCTTAAACGAACTTTTTTTTTTTTATTGAAGGTTTAACGACCATCGTGAGCAACTCAATGGGCAATAAACAGTCGCCCGTCCTTAATTTAGGGCCACTGGTTAAAGGGAAGGGAGAGGGACAGTGGATTTTCATGACGGTTGGTCACAACATCCATGCCTCACCGGATTCGAACCCAGACCCCTTTTGGACAAATGATCAGGGCCCATCGCTTAGACTACTGCGGCACGGGGGCGGCTATAAACAAACTTTTTTTTCTTTTATGAAGGTTTAACGACCACCGTGAGCAACTCAATGGGCAATAAGCAGTCGTCCGTCCCTAATTTAAGGCCACTGGTTCCAGGGAAGCGAGAGAGCCAGCGCCGTAAGACAAATACAACGTCCATGTCTCACCGGGATTCGAAACCGGACCCATCTCGGGCGAATGATCAGAAGCCATCGCTTAGACCACTGCGCCACCCGCCTATAAACGAATTTCTCACCACTGATTGAGATGAGGCTGTAACGTAACTTCCGATGCCAGCGCCCTCTACCATTTCATGACGGTTGGTCACAAAACGGTGAGGAACATCTTTTATAGAGCACGACACACTATATCTCCCAGGTGGTTTCCCCTACCCTTCCCCTGTTTCCTTCCTCGCCCGGACTGATGTAGCGGTTCACAGTTCGAAAAATGTACCCTCCTCTCCTTTCAATCAAATTTTTTTGTGTCATCTTTCCTATTGAGTTCCCTTACTGAGTTCTACTAGCTTCCTATTTCTTAAAGGGTAGTTTTAGACCTAGAGTCAGACATTCCCTTCCCAAAACTTCTTCAAACGTAGCGTATATCTTCCAAGCACTTAACTTCAGCAGCAAACACGAGCCGTCATATTAAGCTTAAGCGTCTGGTCTGCTCCCGTTAAGTTACTTTCACGGCACAGCTTACGTAGGCAGCGTCTGCTTGGTCTGCTCAAGCATGGCTCAGGTCTCCTAAGGGAAAGTATGACGACACTTCCTGTGACGTCGGGACTGCGTGTCTGCCGATTCGGTTGAAAGATCGTCATACTGCGTCGTCTGGGTCCAGAGTTTTATTTCTCGCGACGATGACCATGCATTTTTCAGCGAGGCGAACTGAGTATGTTTAAGGAAGCCAGAGTCTGTAGGGTTTGCACTTTATGTTTCAAATTTAAATTTATGTTTCATATTGTTCATTTGGTTCCAGTGAGTTCGGGAGCATTATCAGTCGACATTTGGTTTCCCACCAGTCGTTTACTGATACTAGAAAAGACATTACCTCAGGTTGATGCTCTCTTGAAGAATGCAACCTGCAGAGGCGACTTTAGATCTTTTGGGCCCCTAAACGCTAAAAGATTCAGGGGCTCCCATAGGGGTTCGCTTCCCCTTCTTATCGCTTCAGAAATGTTCATCCGTCACTTAAATAAAAAAAAAACAGAAAAGAAGGAAAGAAAATACAGTCAGAAAAAAGGTTCTTACGCTTTTTAAAATGCCATTCTATCTTCCTATTATTAGAACGTTTTGTAAGAAACGTTCTAGCGTAATCATTTCGTCTGTCCGTTCAAATCGGACTTTTTGCTCTTAGATAATTCAAACATCATTTTTTCGGTTAATAGGAAATCTAAGGATATTGAGTTGGGCACTTTAAACATCCCTTATACTTCATGAATTTACCACTAAGGGCTGTCAAAACCAAAAATTCAAAAGAATTATTCTATTGTGAAGAAACTATTCTACTTCGAGGATTTTTTTTTTTTTTTTTTTTTTGTGCCTCTCAGATTAGGTTTAACTGTTCCTTCTCAATTATTTAAATTTTCCAATTAGTTCATTAATTTCTTGCTAGAAGCGCTATGTTCAAAGAAGTTGGTTTTCACAGATTATTCGAAAATTACTTTTGCGAATGATAGCACATAAACATTCATTATATTCTGCCCATTTTAAATTTCACTACTAGTTCGTGAATAACCTACTAGGAGTTCTCAAAGTGGAAATTTAGTAAATTTTAGCTTTACGCTACGAAAGGAACATTTGAGTCGCAGCAAAAGTTCTTTTTGAGTTTGATATATTAGGCAAAACTGATTACTTTAGCACCTTTTAAGTTGAAAGTTACTTGGAAAATTTAACGCTACGGGCGCTGAAAATGTGGAATTTCCCTAAATTTATCAGTACATTGCGTATAAATTGTGATAAAATTGGAAGGTGTTTCAATTACAAAACGTTCTCTTTTCAAAGCTTCAGCTTTGGAAAATCATCTTGTTTTTACGTTATGAGCAAACTAGTAGACAACGAGTCTGGTATCGTGCAAAAATGAAATACTTGAAGACAATGTCAACCGGAAAAGTCTTCCACATTAGAAAATTCGAGTAAAATGCAATTTGTGCATAGTACTTCATTGGAAAATGATGGATGACTTTTCGTGAAGGAGTTTTTCTGTGGCGAACAATTAAGGTGTATCCACTTAAAATCATTGCCTTCTATTTCAGATGAGCAAACTTCTGTAGCCGTTTTCTTCACAACTGTTGCGTTCCCAAGAATGAAAATTTGAACATGGATAAAAATAGCTTCGTATTATAGCCTAGGGTACTTTATATTTTCTAAAACTTAACCATAATTATACTAAAAATCAATAACTTTTCCTTTGGTGGTGTTGAAACCAGAAAATAGATGGCGCTACCTGTACTTTGATGACGTCAGTAGACAACCAAATGTTGGATTGCTTAAGTATGATTAAATTTTAGAAAATATTAAGTACACTAGGCTATAATATGAAGTTATTTTTTATCGATGTTCAAATTTTCATCCTTGGGAACGCATTAATTCTGAAGAAAATGTCTACAGAAATTTGCCCATTGAAAATACAAGGCAAATATTTTAGGGGGATCCACCTTGAGCAGTCCATGGAATAGACGAGTGCCATGGACCGAAAAACTTGGACTGTAAGTGTAGGGGTGGAAGCTCATTATGTTAATTAATGGCTCCTCGGCCAAACACCCACTGGCTTCCAGCGCTGATCAAAATTTCCCCACAGCAGGAAGGAACACCATTTATAAGGTTCGTTGTCTAGAGACTGTCTATCAACGGTAGTTGATAGACAGTCTCTAGACTATAAATCTGCTATTCAGGAGAGGGGAAGTAAAAATAATGGCAAGACACTACAAGCATGAATTCACTCTCAATCTTGTTGCAAACTTAACAAAAGAATTTATTCAACAGAAAATTGTTCGGCAGCTATTGTTCCTTGACCTCGAGTTCCTGTAACTGCAGTTCCACGTGAAAAATGATCCGGGTATCTAATTATTCCAGAATACCCTTTCCTGCTAATACTCTTTGCCCGTTCTTTTCTATCTCCGACGCGAAATGTTTCAATCGTCGTAACCTTCCGTTCGTCTCTCTTTCCTTGTTCCAGAAGCTATGCTTCGTGTTCCGTCCCGAACACGTGTTCTCTCCGAACGCTTCCTCCGTACGTCGTTCCAGACACACGTGTCTGATTCCAACTACGCTGGCTTTCCCCGTGCTCTAACTGGCACGTTCTATCACGAACTTTTCTTTACCCAGTGCTAACTCCCAGCACTATACAACCGTCCACAGCACACGCTGTCGTCAACCGTACTTCACGCTCGCTCCCCGTAGACTGTCTCCCACGCTCGCTTCCCCGTCGCCTGCCTCGTTTTTCCTTCCACTCCTACCCTGAAGTTTCTCCCCCCTAACTTCACTAGCCTTCCTTATTGGCTCCTGCCTCACTTGCCGGAGGCTCCCTCTCTCTCCCTAGTCGGAGCCCTCCAAGAGCAGGCGACCCCCCTCGCTCTTCTCGGTGCCCCCCATACTACCTTTCTCTCCTGACACGTGTCTTCTGCCGATGACCTCCACCTAACCCCTTCGTTGACCTCTAGCACGTGTGCCCAGCAGCTTACATTGCCCCTGGCCAGGAACAACAGCTGTGCCTTCCGTGAATACAATAGACCTGTCAAACAGGCATATCGAAATGTCACCTAGTCTGGTGCATTACCACGTGTTACACTCGTTTCCAAATAATACACATGGAAATATTTATTCAGAACTGTTAGTATCCGGAATGATCGATGGGATTTAAAAGTCCATCACACAATTCATATAGGGGCGTAATTTCTCGCCCCTACAGGCCCCTGCCTGCTGGACGAAACATGCGGGATCTTCCTCTCGCATGATGAGTCAGTGTCCGTTCAGTTCTTTTCTTTCTTTTTTTTTTCTTTACACACAAGATTTCACTTCATTAATACACTTCTTTATACACACATATATACACTGTCAGTACCACTAAGTAGCCTCACTGGGTCTCTACCTTTCTGTGGTAATGCTGTCTTTAGCAGCTCGTGCTATTTTCCTTAAAATTCAACCTGGATAAGGCGTCGGCATGAGGAATGAGTTTGCCAGCGACGTGAGAAATCGTGAGGTTGAATTGGGCAATGGCTAGACTCCACCTCTGTAATTTTGAGCTTTGTGAAGCCGCACTAGTTAAGAATATCAAGGGGTTATGATCCGACAAGATCTCTACTTGATGGCCGAAAACCCACCCTTCAAATTTCTGCAGAGCCCAAACAATAGCATATGCCTCCTTGTGGCTAGCTGCCCACCTTGCTTGTGTGTCATTTAATTTCTTGCTCGCGTAAGCCACGGGCCTGATCCTCCCCCTATCATCCCGCTGACCTAGACAACACGCGACTGCAAAAGAACCCGCGTCCGTATGTAACACGAACGGTTCGTCAAATTTGGGTGTGCACAGTGCAGGTGCTGTACATAATTTCTGCTTCAGCGACTCGAAAGCTTC